>OZ025295.1:239423581-240768581 GCA_964019185.1 Maratus speculifer | reverse complement strand
TTAAAACAAGGTCATACTATAACAGCTGTTTATTAATCAAAATTTCATTTTCACATATGACAATACTTTGAAAATATAAAGTTTCTCCATGGCAACAAGTAGCCCTTTTATTCCAGCCTGAAAATAGAAGCATGTATTGTATTTTAAGAATAGAAGTTGAATATTAGGCGAGTACATCAATTGTATGTCATTAGAATGGATAATAATTTTCATGTTTATTTTATAGTTAAAATTTTTATTTTACTTATTTGCATAGAACTTTTGTCTTTTAAAAAGCCCCAGAAAGGACTATTGCATTGTGATTATATTATGGCTGATAATCTTATTTAAATTAAAATTTGTCATTAGCATGGACAAATATCAGTGTCATTAGCATGGTTTTTCTGTCCATGCTAAAAACTCCTATGTGCATAAATGTAACCAGTACTTATATTGTATCATTTTAAAGTTTAATTTTACATATACATTTAAGTATTACATTTATTATCCCTATAATATGCATTAAATCTGTCAGAAAATCACTAAGACAGCTTCTTACACTGTTAGTGTCAGAATGTTGTTCATGTAAACAAAGTTTGCTCTTTGGTAATGTTTTTATTCTCCTTATATGTATACTAGCAGGAATGACCGAGCTTAACTCGGTCAAAATTAACTTTGTGTTCAATGCGATATAGTATTTTCACTTTATCAGTTTCTCTGTATTATTACTATAAAACATGTTGTTTATAATAGTATTATTTACGAAAACAATCAATAAGACAACTATGTATGTATGCACATTTTTACATTATTTTAAAATTTACAACGAAAGGACATCGATCCAAATTACTTTTTTTAGCTCGACTTTGATTGGTTTAACCATTTTGAATCCTATTAAGAATGTATAAAAATTTCTTCACATTCTGAAAGACAATATTGTTTGCCAGATATAGCCAAATTTGGTGACATTCTTACACCTGATGCCAAATACGTGTTTTGGCTTTCGTAATGTTAATGTCGGTTTTTCAGCCAAATGTCGCCAATATTTTGTCAAAAGCCGCCAACTTATTGGCTGTATGACTCTTGTGGTCCTGACCCATATTGCAAAAAATGACCCACTAATGAAATTTGATCAAACGTGACTTAGCTCAATTGTCTTTAGGTAATCAAAAACAGTAAAATATAAAATTGAATGAAAATCGTTTAAGCCATTTCTTAGGCAAAATCAGCTTGACAACATTCCTCAATGAAGCCGAAATGATCCATTAATATATTTTTTTAATATGCAACTCAGCCCAATAGTCTTCTCGTGACAAAAAAAAAAAGATTCTTTACAAAATTTAGATAAAATTGATTATGTCGTTGTTACATATAATTAGAATGACCCTGAGCCATCATAACCCCAAATGACCCACTAATCGAATTTTTGCGAGCATGTGTTCTAGCCCAATGGTTTTCTGTTTCAGGAAAACAGTATAAAACAAATTATATTCAAAATGGTGAGAGCCATTTTCCAGATGAAATTAGCATGACCCATAATAACCCACAAATCACCCTTCTAATCGAAATCTTTCGAACACGTGACCTAGCCCGTTCGTTTTTGCGTGCCGATAAACGGTTGGATACAAAATTTAAATAAAATCGACAAAGCCGTTTTTTAGATATGATTAGTTTAATCTTAACCCATTATGACCCCAAATGACCCGTTAATCGAATTTTCTCGAACATCTGACTGAAACCAATGATTTTCTAGAGCCCGAAAACGATAGAATTCAAAATTTAGTCAAAATTGCGCAAGCTAATTTTCTAGATAAAATTAGCTTGACCCATTAATTGAATAGTGTCTAACATGTTATTTTACCCAATAAAATTTTAGTAATCCAAAACAATAGAGTACGAAACTTGGTCAAAGTCATAAGAACCCTTATTTTGACAAAATGACCCGAAAGTGACCCACTAACCGGAATTTCTCGAACATGTGACCTAGCCCAATAGTTTTCTTGTGCCCAAAAATGTTCTATTCAAAATTTTCTTAAAATTGACCCACCCGTCCTTTAGATATAGCTTGATCATGACCCATTATTACCCATCATGACCCACAAATTATCCTTATAATCTAAATTTCTCAAACATGTCACTTAGCCCTTTAGTTTTCTCGTGTCTAAAAACTGTTACGTACAAAATTTCGTGAAAATCGATCCTGCCGTTCTTTAAATATAAATAGTTCGACCCAGATCCTTTATGACCCAAAATGACCCAGTAATCGAAATTTCTCGAACATGAGACCTAGCCCAATAGTTTTCTCGTGCCAAAAAAATGTTGTATACAAAATTTCGTTAAAATCGATCCACCTGTTCTTTAGCTATAGCTTGACCATGACCCATTATGACCCATCATGACCCACAAATGACTCTTATAATCGAAATCTCTCAAACATTTGATTTAGCCTATTAGTTTTCTCATGTCAAAAAACTGTTACATACAAAATTTCGTTATAATCAATCACGCTTTTCTTTAAATATAAATAGCTTGACCCAGACTCTTAATTACCCAATATGACCCATTAAATTTTTTTCTCGAACATGTAACCTAGCCCAATGTTTTTCTTGTACCCGAAAACCATAGAATTCAATTTTTAGTCAAAATTGCGTCAGAAGATCTCTAGATAAAAATAGCATGACCCACAATGACCCCAAAAATGACCCACTAACCGAATTTTCTCGAACATGTTACCTAACCCAATGGTCTTCTTGTAATCCAAAGCGATACAATATAAAATTTGGTCGAAATCGTTAGAGCCGTTTTTTAGATAAAAATGGCTTGACCCATAATGACCCCATAATGACCCACTAATCGAAATTTTTCGAACATGTGACCCAGCCCAATAGTTGTCTTGTGCCAAAAAACGATTGGGTACAAAATTTCCTTAAAATCGATCCAGCCGTTCTATAGATATAAATAGCTTGATCCTGACCCATTGTGATCCAAAATGACCCAGTAATCGAATTTTCCCGAACATGGGACCTAGCCCAATGGTCTTCTCGTGCCCAAAAATGGTAAAATCCAAATTTTTGCGAAAATCGTTAGAGCCGTTTTTGAGATAAAATTTACCCACACACACACACACACACACACACACAATTTTTGCTCGCATTATAGTATAAGATATGTAAAAATGGAAACTATTTGTTGGAAAGGAAGGCTAATAAACGTAGAAAAAAAATATTTAAACAGGAAGAAAATAAAAATTTCTTAATATATTTATTCCATGCAATTTGTTTTGTCATTAGCATGGCTAAAAAAATACTAATTATTTTTTTTAAGTTAATTTTTAAATATTTAGCTCTGCTGACTACATGTAAAGTATACCTAATACTATATTAACAACATATATTTTTTTCAGAAATTTTGTTAAGAGTAATTTTTTTAAGATTTCATTTTTGAAATTGTCCCCTATTTTGAGAATCACCCATATATGTATATATATATGTATTTATATGCATATATATATATATATATATATATATATATATATATATATATATATATATATATATATATATACCCTGTATATATATATATATATATATATATATATATATACAGGGTTAGTAATAGTGTTAGTAATAATGAAAACACATTTTCTACCTCTGCTCAACACTTCTGAATAAATTTAGACCAAAAACATCAATGATACTGGAAATTTATTTACAAAAAATAACACTACAGAAGATGCTCGAAATTTCGACCTTGGGCCATGATGCAGGCTTCGCACCTCCGTCGCATTGAGGAGTGTGTGTTTCCAACAATGCCAGGAGTATCTCTGATCTGCCCTGCAGCTGCCACAATGCGCGCCACAAGTTCTTCAGCACTGCTGACAGGTGTATGGTATACCTCGGCCTTCAGGTAACCCCAAAGGAAGAAATCCAAGCAGGTGAGGTCTGGTGATCGGGCAGGCCAGTGAACTGGACCCCCACGCCCGATCCACCGCTGGCCATACCTTGCGTTTAGATGGAGACGCACGTCGTTCGTGTAATGGGCCGGAGCTCCATCGTGCTGGAACCACATCTGGCGACGCGAACCTTCGGGTACGTGCGCCTCCTCCAGAAGCTGCGGCAGCACTTGATCCAGGAAAATCAGGTAATTTCCACCTGTCAGCCGTTCAGGTAACAAATAAGGGCCAATGAGGCAATCCCCCAGAATGCCGGCCCACACATTTACTGAGAAACGCTCCTGGGCTGCTCGGCTTCTGGTTTCATGTGGATTTTCATCACACCATACATGACTGTTGTGGGCGTTCCACATTCCCTCCCGGCTGAAGGTGGACTCGTCCGTAAACAAAATGCTGTTTACAAAACGGGGATACCTGGATCTCATCGCCAAGTACCATCTTGAGAATTCCACTCGAGGGCCAAAATCCTGCTCTCTGAGCAACTGCACCCGCTGGATGTGGTAGGGGTGTAGATTCCGGGAACGTAAGATGCGCCACGCAGTTGCTTGCGAAATGCCAACATGTCTGGCGATATCTCTCGTGCTAAGACCTGGGTTGTCCTCAACCAGGTTAAGCACAGCCTCTTCGTTGTCGGGGGTGCTCACTGATCGCTCCCGTTCAGGCCGGCCTCCGTCGAAAGATCCCGTTGTGGACAACCTCTGGTGTACTCGAGCGAAGAAGGCATGGCAGGGGATTTGCCTGTTGGGGTAACGCTCGGCGTACAACCGCTGAGCGGCTCGTCCATTACAACCAGCAGCGACATACGCCAAATGCATGTCAGCCAATTCAGAGTTTGTGTACCGTTCCATCCTACTACCGATCTGCAGACAAGTAACCCGAAGCTTAAGTAGGTACCGCACGTTCAAAAGACGTGTCTGCGCATACAACTACGTCATCTCGCGTTGTCGTCTACGCATTACGTATCTTTTGCATATCGATATGGTACGATATCTTTTGCATAAATCAGCAAAAAGCACCTTATGTAAATTTTATTGCGCGCATTGTGCATGATTGAAACCAGCTATGTTTGTTAAAAAAAACAAACAAACTGCAGATTTAATAGCTTCTTATGATAAGTAAATTACTCTCTTGTTTTGTTTCTAACTGATCGTAGCGCCCCGTTTCCAGTTAGCGTCCGAAATGTCAACGAATTATGTTTTTTGCCCAAAGCGCCCCCTATCGATGTTTCTTTTTGTACCGTTCAACTGAGTTTCAGAGAGCCCCAGCAAACAGACTCATGAAAATGCATGCCATAAGTCAAGAAATCTGTTTGTTTATCTCTTAGGAGCCTTCGAGTTTCGACCACCCTGTACTTTGACATTTTATTCCGGCTCTTACGCTTTTTGCAGGGCTCTACTTTTGGGTTCAAACTTTAAGTTAGAGTATAAACTTTGGCGAGCATGTGTTAAATTATCAAAATAACGGGCTTAAAGTTGTTGTCTAGCTCTCCAAAGTCTGCAGCGCCCCCTATCCATGTTTTGAGAGATACGCTTATCAAATTGGTACTGAAGAAAGTCTAAACAAACAGAATCATTTCGACGCAACAAGCAAGAAAATCTAACCATTTCCCTAGTTTTTATGACGTTTCGAATTTCGGCACCCAAATTTTCGAAAGCGCCTAGCGCCTTACCATCGCGTCAGGGACCCTACATTCTTTATTCAAAAATGTTCGTCTAGGTGTGCTCTATCGATCCTTAAAGTTTGTCACCGACGAGCTGAATCACCCTGTATATATATACACTATCTACCAAAAAGTATTTGTACACTTTCAGTTTTTGACATTTTGTCAAATATTTAAAAATATACTGGTCGGATTCTTCTGGAACTTCAGAAATATAAAGATTATGTTTCACTTTATATTTATTTACATTCATTTGTTAAGCGGGTAATTAGGGGGCCGGCAAAAAAACAAAGAATAATAGAAATATTTGGTATCGCCCTGTACATGAAAATGCACGAAACGACTTATCGCTTTAGAATACAAATATATGAATACAGCAGAATATGTACACTAATTTTTGTGAGAATAGCATGTATATTTATGGCGATAGAGCGATTTTTTTGAAAAATTCAAAAAATTCTGGTATGTTTTTTGTTTATATCATAGAGGGTTTTTGACCAAATTTAACGCAAATTTCAGAAAAATTGGCAAAATCTATTAAAAAAAATATAGCGCAATTGGAATATAAATATATTTAATACTTTATGAAATATGAGTAGTTTTATGAAATAATTTTTATCTGCGCATGCGCGAACGATAAAAACAATTCTTTTACATCATTTAATAGTCAATTCTATGGAGTAACTTATAAAAAAAATCCAATCAAATATCGTGAAAATTCAAACAGATATCATTATTATAAGTAAGCTGTTTTTACATTGCTCTCTAAAAACGGCTGAATGATAAGGGATTCTCCACAAATTGACATTTTTTATTAACTGACTTTTAGGAAAAAATTAGTACTATTTAATGAATTCAATATTGCTGCTAATAAGTATCTTGACACCTGTGATAGAAAAGGAAAAGGGCTTTTATTCTTTTCCATCACAGATGTCAAGATACTTATTAACAGAAATATTGTATTAGATATTGTATACATTAAATTCTAATTTTTTTCCTAAAAGTCAGTCAATAAAAAATGTCAATTTGTGGAGAATCCCTTATCATTCAGCCGTTTTTAGAGAGCAATGTAAAAACAGCTTACTTATAATAATGATATCTTTTTGAATTTTCACGATATTTCATTGGATTTTTTTTATAAGTTACTCCATAGAATTGACTATTAAATGATGTAAAAGAATTGTTTTTATCGTTCGCGCATGCGCAGATAAAAATTATTTCATAAAATTACTCATATTTCATAAAATATTTAATATATTTATATTCCAATTGCGCTACATTTTTTCTACTGCATTTTGCCAATTTTTCTGAAATTTGCGTTAAATTTGGTCAAAAACCCAGCATGATATAAACAAAAAACATACCAGAATTTTTTGAATTTTTCAAAAAAATCGCTCTATCGCCATAAATATTCATGCTATTCTCACAAAAATTAGTGTACATATTCTACTGTATTCATATATTTGTATTCTAAAGCGATAAGTCGTTTCGTGCATTTTCATGTACAGGGCGATCCCAAATATTTCTATTATTCTTTGTTTTTCTGCCGGCCCCCTAATTACCCGCTTAACAAATGAATGTAAATATATATAAAGTGAAACATAATCTTTATAGTACTGAAGTTCCAGAAGAATCCGACCAGTATATTTTTAAATATTTGACAAATGTCAAAAACTGAAAGTGTACAAATACTTTTTGGTAGATAGTGTATATATATATATATATATATATATATATATATATTGCTATTCTTTAAACATTCTACTGTAATTTTATCAAAATAACATAATTTGCATAATGCAATATTTTATATTCTGTTAAACTTACTAGAGCAGATGATTTTTTTTAGTTCTTTTTTTTTGTTACCTGTCATTTTACCAGAAGGAAAATGCGAAACAAAATTATTTTTTTCTCTCTTTTTCTGGATATTTTTAATGTAATTTATTTTTTTACTTTATTTATAGAACCATTTTTATTTTTCAAATATGTTTTCAAAAAAAAAAAAAAAAAAAAAAAAAAAGGTGTACATTTTTTACATAGAAAATTGATCCGAAATGGAAAAAGAAAGATGTAAATGATGAAATAAGAGTTTATAATTCACCGTTATCTGAGGTTTTAATTGCAATTTAATATTTGTTTTGTCGTCTTATATAAAAATCAATGTACGCGTGTTGCACGGAAAATATGACATCCGATTTGCACATTGAATTGACGTCAGGCAGTGTTTGTGTGTTTAAATTATAAAACGAATTTTAAATTTGTCATAGAGTTAACTTAGGAACAAACTTTTTTTGAAAAAGTGCACGTGCTGTTGTTTCTATACTTTTGCATTTTACTATGCGCGTAAGATTTTTCATATGCCCAACATATCTACCTGTATTATAACTAACAAACGTGTCCATGGGTAGCACTGACGTCATTTTGGCAATATTTCACGATAAAATGATTTTTTTTTTTTTTTTTACACTTTCGTTATTGCAATTTTTTAATCTTTAAATCATCGCACATTTTCAATTTTTATTCCGTCGTATAGGAAAATATATCTTCTTTCAAATGCTATTTGATTAAAAACTGATTAAAAACTTACTTATTACGACTTCATATTTTACAAGCATTTCATTTTAATCTCTATTCAAAGTTTTCAAAAAAGCTAAATTCAAAGCTTTATTTGATACCATAATTAATATTTTCCGTTTAATCCTTTAAGCAGCCTAACCATGTTTTTCCATCGTGCAATATTTCAATTCAAAAGCTTATTTAACACAAGATTGACATTAATGTTAACTTTTTTAGTTGTATAGGATAAAAGATACGTAAAGTTATCAAATACAATTCTTCATAACAATACTTTTCACAGTTATTATTTTATGAGTTAAACATAAATGAAAGTATCTGCAGGACGCTTACAGTATTAAAAATGCTTTTCCAGTGTTAGTTAGTAATCTAAAAAAGTATATTACATGTAGAAAATTCATTAGAGATTTAAATTTCAATTTTAAAAAGATTATTTTTATCTTCACTACATAACCCGGAAAGCCCGGGTTCGATATACTAGTATTTATAAAAGGCAGATGTGTATCTGGTAGTGTTTAAAATAAACTAAAAAAATATTTAAAAAAATTGCAGTTTTGTGCAGGTAAGATGCTATAGATTTACATTCAAGAAAATAAATGTAGAATTATGTCACATAGTTAATTAAACATGCAACTAAATTTTGTCACTAAATGCAACAGAAAATTACAATTTTAATAGAAGAAAAATTGCATAAATTTAATAGAACTAAAATTTATTTTAAAAATCTTTAAAATATTTCAGTGCACATTTTGTAATTACTCTTATACATAAAGGAGCTATTGTCAGACTCGTTTAAATAAAAAATAATAAAATGTCGTAAACCGTCTCGCAAAAATTGCAATAGAGACTTATTGTCTAAGACCCCACAGAACAAAAACCTAAGGTATTGAGCACAAGAAAGAAAAAGTTTATTTTATGGAAGAGTTGTAAGAGGGGAATCTAATGGTGCATGTCTGTCGGAATCGAAGTGGTGCATAAGCTAAAAATTAATACCACTTGTGGTTTACTCGTACGCTTATCACTGTGTTTTCCGTAATATAGAAAACACAATGATAAGCTTACGGGTAAGAGCTTCGAGCAATAAGCCTACGAGTATTGCAGTATATGGTGCTTATTGCTACGAACAATAAGCACCATTATTGGTATTAATTTTTGACCCATGCACCACTTCGCTTCCGGAAGATATGCATCATTAGAAACCCCTGTTACAATTCTTCCATAAAATAAAGGTTTAAACTTGTGCTCGATATCTTATGTTCTTGTTCTGTCGGCTCTTGGACTATTAGGTTTATTAAGAATTTTTTACTGTTTTATTTAATAGGCTTATGTTTAATGTTATTTTCACATGAAAAGTTTTAATTTAGTTGTGCCATTACTAGAAAGATGACCTTAATATAGTTTAAATAGTTTAAACATTATCATACAAAAAAATCATTTGTTATTTCGTATTTATTATTTAAACAATAAAATTGTAAAATATATATAAAAAAGGAAACATGTTTTATAGTAATTTAAATCCACACGATTGAAAAAACATTGATAAATTTAAATTAATTCCTTTTCGGTTTTATTTAGATCATTTATATTGACTAAAATGTTAAACTTGAAATTGGTTATTTGATAATTATATTTAGCCATATTATGTTTTAATTATCTGATTTAACAAAAGTTTAATTAAACATTGATATTTTAACCCCGTCTTTTTTAAAATGATGATATAATGTATTTGTACCCTATATGGACAGGGCTCTCAATATGGACACTCCTAATATTTTTAAAGGTAATAATTTTGATCGAAAGATGGCTAAACATTTTCGCGCAGAAAAGCAATGGAAAAGATAATTAAGTCTGGAAAGTGTAAAGAAGCGCGCTGTTCGCCATTTAGGAGGAAACTTGCTATTTCGAGATGTGCTGATCTTAACTACTTGTAAGCTTAAATTCTTGTTATATATGGTAAAATTACATTAAATGTTGAAATGTGGAGTATTTTAGAAAGCTAATTAAACATATTTTCGATTGCTATTGCATATTTTGCTTAAAATAATTTTCCTTATTCATTTGGTACAAGATTTAGTAAAACTATGCCCGGTTCCTAATATGGACAGCTTATGTCCCCATCGACTACAACTATAAGAAAGAAGAAAATTCAACGTTGCCAAGCGAAAACTTGAAAAGTCATCAAAGTGGTAAAATCTTTGTTCAACAAGATGCTATTTGAATAATCCCCGAAAACCCTTCCTCCAAAAAACCCTTGCAGAAAAATTAAAAGAAGCCCCCCCCCCCCCCAGTAGGATATCTGTTGGTGAAATCGTAGGTACCAATGGTATGACTTCCTCAACAAAGGAGAGCTGGTACTGCTTCTTTTGCAGTATTGATGCTTTTTCAAACATGCGGCCATGCATCACATGTGGCAGATATGTACATGAGGATTATGTGGGGCTTACTGCCCATGGTGAAAAAGTTTCTATATGTCCATGCTGTGAGGACTGAGTAATAACAGATGTAGATTCGCAGACAGATGCAATAAACCTAAGCAAAACCAACAATATTACTTCATAATATTTACTAGCAACTGAGGGGCTTTGTATGGGTCTTCGAAGTGTAAAAACCGAGAATGACCCCCCCCTTTCTAAAATGCATGTTCTGAAGATATTTACTGTCCCCCTCCTCTTCGGAATACTTTAAGATACATTTTTTATTCCCTTTTATCTAATATCCCTTGGAAAAGTGGCTCTTCCATACACACTGTGTAGAAAGTCAATAAGAAAACACCTGTCCTTATAATAGGAACAGATAGTTCCTTATATGGACACTTGTAAACATTTTTTTGTTTTTATCATTTAAATTAAACCAGAATAATTACAAGGTCGCTAATTTTAATAATGATAGTCAATAGTCCAAGGATAGTGGTCACTTATTTTTGGAGCCCTATGACTTGTACATGGGGGGGGGGGAAATACATTTTCCTTAGGGTGTCCATATTGGGTACAGGTACCTTATTAGAATTATTTTTTAAAAAGTATACTATTTCTATTATAATAAAAAACGAATAACTTCTAGACTAAAAATGATTTAAGAACATAAATCTTGCCTCAAAGAATAATGAAAATGATTAATATATCTATTTTCACTTGGCAAATTTATATAAAAAACAAATTTATGAAATATTATACTGTTTCTGTAGCTATGTATAAATTTATTTTTTTTTTAACGAACGGCTTAAATAAATATGTCAGAAAAACATGTTTTTATTTTAACAATTCTTGTTTATAAATTATTTCCTTCTAGAAAAGAAATCTCTTGTTTTCTTAATAAGTAGCAAAAAAGGATAAAATAAAAAAAAATATTTGAAAAAAATATAACTAATATATAACGAAATATCTTAAATTATTTTCTAAATTATTATCTCGGATTAATGCTGAATGGATTTTTTTTTTCTTTTTTTTCTTTTTTTTCTTTTCTTTTTTTTCTTTTTTTTTTTTTCTTTTTTTTTTTTTTAAGCAGGGTATGGTCTTGTTTGCGATAAATATTATTTTAAGATGACCAAAAGCAATTTATCATATAATAATTTACCTTATGTATATACGTGGGTTGTCGTAAAATTTCAATTACAGGCGAATATTTTTTAATGATACCTCGCACCACTGTTTAAAAAAAAAATCTTTTACATACGCTTTGAAACTATTTGCAAGAGAAATATACTACAAAATGTATTTAAAAATATAGTGATGCGAATAGAACAGAAAAATCATCGCCTGTCATTGTAACTTTACAATACTTTCATTAGAATGGATTAATTTCTTTTTATATAGTTTTTTACCTGTGTCTAAAATAAGTCCCGGAACTTGTTCATATAAATAAACATTACTTTGAGTAAAAAATTTTCCGCCAAGGGGAAGTACCTTCGCGTCAACACTTGTCACTTATGTGGTTGTCATTCGTTCCACAAACCAGTTTTTGAATTCGAAAGCCAAACATTCTAGCTGGACACGATTGTGTGATTTCTTTGTTGAAAGATTATTACCGTGTGCTTAAAACAAAAGTGTTTAAAATGGAGATATAATGTTAACACATAATACGTGTGCCACTCGGGGACTGCCGCGATAAAGCTATTGCATAGCACTTTTTATCAACTTATGCAAAAATACCGCGTTAATGTCTGCCGAAGTCTACCGAAGGATACCGTGCCGCAGTCTGCCGAACTGAAACGACGTTAGCCGGAGTGTTAGGATTTTTTCTCGTTACAGAATTTCTAGATTCGGTCGCCGCGCTAAAAGCTCATGATAAAAGCTATGCTATAGCTTAAAAAATTACCAAACAAAATTTGGTCGCGCTAAGAAAATTAGATCGCGAGTTATAAACATTTTAAATTTTTCGACCCTCACGGTGGGGGGGGGGGTCTCCTGTCACCAAAATTTAACACTGTCTCATAATTAATTACCAAACAAAATTTGGCCGCGCTAAGAAAAGTAGATCGCTAGTTATAAGCATTTTAAATTTTTCGACCCTCACCATGGGGGTCTCCTGTCACCAAAAAATAACACTGCCTCATAATAAATTAACAAACAAAATTTCACCGTACTACACAAATTAGATCGCGAGTTATAAGCATTTTAAATTTTTTTACCCTCATCTTGGGGGGTCTCCTGTCATCAAAAATTAACACTGTCTCATAATAAATTACCAAGCAAAATTTGGCCGCGCTACGAAAATTAGATCGCGAGTTATAAGCATTTTAAATTTTTCGACCCTCACCATGGGAGTCTCCTGTCACCAAAAATTAACAATGTCTCACAATAAATTACCAAACAAAATTTGGCCGCGCTACGAAAATTAGATCGTGAGTTATAAGCATTTTAAATTTTTCAACCCTCACCGTGGGGGGGTCTCCTGTCGCCAAAAATTAACACTGCCGCATACTAAATTACCAAACAAAATTTGGCCGCGCTACAAAGTTAGATCGCGAGATATAAGCATTTTAAATTTTTCGACCCTCACCGTGGGGGGGGTCTCCTGTCGCCAAAAATTAACACTGCCGCATACTAAATTACCAAACAAAATTTGGCCGCGCTACAAAGTTAGATGGCGAGATATAAGCATTTTAAATTTTTTCGACCCTCACCATGGGGGGTCTCCTGTCACCAAAATTTAACACTGTCTCATAATAAATTACCAAACAAAATTTTGCCAAGCTACCAAAATTAGATCTCAAGTTATAAACATTTTAAATTTTTCGACCCTCACCGTGGGAGGGTCTCCTGACCCCAAAAATTAACACTGCCTCATAATAAATTATCAAACAAAATTTGGCCGCGCTACAAAGTTAGATCGCGAGTTATAAGCATTTTAAATTTTTCGACCCTCACCGTGGGGGGTCTCCTGTCACCAAAAATTAACACTGTCTCATAATAAATTACCAAACAATACTTGGCCGCGCTACGAAAATTAGATCGCGAGTTATAAGCATTTTAAATTTTTCGATCCTCACCATGGGGGTCTCCTGTCACCAAAAATTAACACTGCCTCATAATAAATTACCAAACAATACTTGGCTGTGCTACGAAATTTAGATCGCGAGTTATAAGCATTTTAAATTTTTCGACCCTCACCATGGGGGTCTCCTGTCGCCAAAAATTAACACTGCCGCATACTAAATTACCAAACAAAATTTGGCTGCGCTACAAAGTTAGATCGCGAGTTATAAGCATTTTAAATTTTTTCGACCCTCACCGTGGGGGGGTCTCCTGTCACCAAAATTTAACACTGTCTCATAATAAATTACCAAACAAAATTTTGCCAAGCTACCAAAATTAGATCGCGAGTTCTAAGCATTTTAAATTTTTCGACCCTCACCGTGGGAGGGTCTCCTGACCCCAAAAATTAACACTGCCTCATAATAAATTACCAAACAAAATTTGGCCGCGCTACAAAGTTAGATCGCGAGTTATAAGCATTTTAAATTTTTTCGACCCTCACCGTGGGGGGGTCTCCTGACCCCAAAAATTAACACTGCCTCATAATAAATTACCAAACAAAATTTGGCCGCGCTACAAAGTTAGATCGCGAGTTATAAGCATTTTAAATTTTTCGACCCTCACCGTGGGGGGTCTCCTGTCACCAAAAATTAACACTGTCTCATAATAAATTACCAAACAATACTTGGCCGCGATACGAAAATTAGATCGCGAGTTATAAGCATTTTAAATTTTTCGATCCTCACCATGGAGGTCTCCTGTCACCAAAAATTAACACTGCCTCATAATAAATTACCAAACAATACTTGGCTGTGCTACGAAATTTAGATCGCGAGTTATAAGCATTTTAAATTTTTCGACCCTCACCATGGGGGTCTCCTGTCGCCAAAAATTAACACTGCCGCATACTAAATTACCAAACAAAATTTGGCCGCGCTACAAAGTTAGATCGCGAGTTATAAGCATTTTAAATTTTTTCGACCCTCACCGTGGGGGGGTCTCCTGTCACCAAAATTTAACACTGTCTCATAATAAATTACCAAACAAAATTTTGCCAAGCTACCAAAATTAGATCGCGAGTTATAAGCATTTTAAATTTTTCGACCCTCACCGTGGGAGGGTCTCCTGACCCCAAAAATTAACACTGCCTCATAATAAATTACCAAACAAAATTTGGCCGCGCTACAAAGTTAGATCGCGAGTTATAAGCATTTTAAATTTTTTCGACCCTCACCGTGGGGGGGGGTCTCCTGACCCCAAAAATTAACACTGCCTCATAATAAATTACCAAACAAAATTTGGCCGCGCTACAAAGTTAGATCGCGAGTTATAAGCATTTTAAATTTTTCGACCCTCACCATGAGGGTCTCCAGTCACCAAAAATTAACAATATCTCATAATAAATTACCAAACAATATTTGGCCGCGCTACGAAATTTAGATCGCGAGTTATAAGCATTTTAAATTTTTCGACCCTCACCGTGGGGGGTCTCCTGTCACCAAAAATTAACACTGTCTCATAATAAATTACCAAACAAAATTTTGCCAAGCTACCAAAATTAGATCTCGAGTTATAAGCATTTTAAATTTTTCTACCCTCACCGTGGGAGGGTCTCCTGACCCCAAAAATTAACACTGCCTCATAATAAATTACCTAACAAAATTTGGCCGCACTACGAAAATTAGATCGCGAGTTATAAGCATTTTAAATTTTTCGACCCTCACCATGGGGGTCTCCTGTCACCAAAAATTAACACTGCCTCATAATAAATTAACAAACAATATTTGGCCGCACTACGAAATTTAGATCGCGAGTTATAAGCATTTTAAATATTTCGACCCTCACGGTGGGGGGTCTCCTGTCACCAAAAAGTAACATTATCATAATAAATTACCAAACAAAATTTGACCGCGCTGCGAAAATTAGATCGCGAGTTATAAGCATTTTAAATTTTTCGACCCTCACCATGGGGGTTTCCTGTCACCAAAAATTAACAATGTCTCATAATAAATTACCAAACAATATTTGGCTGCGCTACGAAATTTAGATCGCGAGTTATAAGCATTTTAAATTTTTCGACCCTCACGGTGGGGGGGGGTCTCCTGTCACCAAAAATTAACACTGTCTCATAATAAATTACCAAACAATATTTGGCCGCGCTACGAAAATTAGATCGCGAGTTATAAGCATTTTAAATTTTTCGACCCTCTCCATGGGGGTTTCCTGTCACCAAAAATTAACAATGTCTCATAATAAATTACCAAACAATATTTGGCCGCGCTTCGAAAAGTAGATCGCGAGTTATAAGCATTTTATATATTCGACCCTCACGGTGAGGGGTCTACTGTCACCAAGAATTAACACTGCCTCATAATAATTTAACAAACAAAATTGTGCCGTGCTACAAAAATTAGATCGCGAGTTATAAGCATTTTAAATTTTTCGACCCTCATCTTGGGGGGTCTCCTGTCACCAAAAATTAACACTGTCTCATAATAAATTACCAAGCAAAATTTGGCCGCGCTACGAAAATTAGACCGCGAGTTATAAGCATTTTAAATTTTTCGACCCTCACCGTGGGGGTCTCCTGTCACCAAAAATTAACAATGTCTCATACTAAATTACCAAACAAAATTTGGCCGCGCTACAAAGTTACATCGCGAGTTATAAGCATTTTAAATTTTTCGACCCTCACCGTGGGGGGTCTCCTGTCACCAAAAATTAACACTGTTTCATAATAAATTACCAAACAAAATTTGGCTGCGCTACGAGAATTAGATAGCGAGTTATAAGCATTTTAGATTTTCGACCCTCATCATGGGGGTCTCTTGTCACTAAAAATTAACACTGCCTCATAATAAATTGCCAAACAAAATTTGGCTGCACTACGTAACTTAGATCGCGAATTATAAGCATTTTAAATTTTTCGACCCTCACCGTGGGGGGGTCTCCTGTCACCAAAAATTAACACTGTCTCATAACAAATTACCAAAGAAATTTGGCCGCGCTATGAAAATTAGATCATAAGAAACATAAGTTTGAGATTTGATATCCTAATATCTGAAAAATACCGCGTCAATGTCTGCCGAAGTCTACCGAAGGATACCGTGCCGAAGTTTGCCGAGCTGAAACGACGTTAGCCGAGTGTTAGGTTTTTTCGTTACCGATGTGTTAGGATTTTTCACGTTACGGAATTTTTGGATTCGGTCGCCGCGCCCAAAGCCCGTGATAGAAGCTATGCAATAGCTTAAAAATGATTATGTGCTGTTAGTTCCGTAACAAACTCAGTGTGACTAAATTGCACAAAACAATATGTGAAAGTTTAGGCATTAATATTGTTTCTTATGATGCGGTTTAAGTTTAGTTCCGATGTTTAAAGCTGGAAATTTGGATTATGAAGATGAATTACGTTCTGGCCGCCTAATTGAGATTGATTTGAACAGTTAAAGAAAACCGCATTGATCAAGACAGAAATGTTTGAACATGAACTATTGTGTTCAAGTTTAATGTTTGCCAAAAAACAATAGTTAACGCTCCAAAAAGCATAAATCCAGCGATTAAGGTCAACCACTGGGTGCCTCATAAATTGACTACTAAAGACAAGCACAAGTGAAAAAAAAGTCATCTCTGTCTTTGTTCAAAGATCAAAGAAAATAGAACATTCTGGGCAGAACTGTGACCTGTGATGAAAAATTGGTGTATTAAAGCAATGCAAGCCGTAAAGGAGGGTGGCAAAAAGCTGTAGAATCATCAGGCTTGATTGGAAGACGCGTTTGAAAAAGACGATACTTTTCTGCATTTGATGGAATTGTTATGGAATTCTGTAGAAAGGGCGTCTCAAAAGCGGAGAGACTATCAACAGTGAAATATACAGCAATAAGCTAATCAAACCTCGTGATGACATCCGGGAAAAACAACATAACAAGTTCAGAAGGAAAGTGGCTCTTTTTCATCAAGATAAAGTCCGGCCATACGTGATTACATATATTGCTCTGCAAACTGGAGTGCGCTTTGATGCACATCCACTATACAGTGGTCGCTTTAAGATTTATATCGCTTTTTACATCTGTAGCTGCATCTTGATATCGTAATCTTCAGTTAAATTGAGGAGTTCATAAATGAGATCGGTTTCTTTGTGGACTCGTGTACAATATAAATCTTCGCAGAAGCAGTTGCAAAATTGCCAAAAACTTGGTAGCCAATTATAGATTTAAACGGAGATTAGTATCCTCATTAGAGTTGCTGTTTTCGTATGTATTTTTCAATTAATGATTAAAAAAAATTGCCAGAAAACGTTTTATTCAATGTAATATAAATGAAATGCAACAGTACAGTAATTTTAGGGAATAAATTACCCGTATGAATGTGCTCTAAAGTATGTTATATTTGAAAATATATTTAAGCTCTAATGAGGCGCATGTCTTTTATTAAATACACATATTTATTGCAAGTATTTTTCTAAAGTAATGTTATGGAACTCCAATAAATATTAAACAAGCATCTCAGTGATCTATATGAATGTTTAATGAGTTAATTAAAATGAATGCTCAAAATGTCCTTCATTGTAAAAATATGCTTTTATCGAAAACAAAATAACACTTTCAGTCTAAGAGTGACGGAAGTCTGACTAATATCTTGAATTTGTGACAAAAGCAATTTTCGAGAGCTCGCCAAAGTTTCAATCTCTTCTACTGCTATTCTGCTATCCTGGTTTAGTGTTCTGGCACACTGCTGACAGCGAAAGAAACAAACTGGGCATTTAAAGTTGCATATTAAACATTAGTATAAAAGCACATTGCGCATTAAAAAGCACAAGCTTGTGCAATATTTGTGTGATTTTTAAAATGGTACCTTTAGGGAAAAAAATGCTCAAAAACTTTTTATTTAATACATGAAAAGTGTATTATCTTTAACTTTGTTTCAGTTGGGGCAGTTGCAAGCAGTTCATCCCTCCTTGAAGAGGGACTTTACTTCTTGCTGAAACAGTATGCTGTTCAATAAGGGTTATAAGACTATTCAATATAATTTTTATAAAAAACAACTCGAAATGAATTTGAATTAATAAATTTGAATTATGGAAAATCGAATAAAAATTTCTCATTAAAAACTATAAGAAAGCATAGCTATAAGAAAGTCATATTAAACATTTGTAAGAAAAACTAGGTTAGTTTACTTTCATTTGGATGTACGATTGTTTGTAAATAATCTTCTTCTTAGACATTAGTTTATGAACACAGTGTATAATATCTTTTGATCCTGCTTAAATATATTGTATTTGATTTCTCTTTTGAAATGATTATTATCGCAAGTTATATCTCAATGGATGTTAGGACCAATGTCAATTTGGATTTGTGATTTCAATCACATATACTGGCTTGATTTCTTTGAGAAACATTAATTATTAAACTACATAGCTATTTTATTCAAGCTCTTTTTCTTAAAAATAATCAATTATTATTATTTTTTTTTCTTTTAGTGTTCTCTTTTTAAATCATAGTAAAAGGTTTATAAACTAGCAGTTAAGCAACCGTTTTGTAATTAAAAGCATTTCATTGCCCTATGATACATTATTAGATAACTTTAAATTTATTATTAATTTTATATTTCATAAATATAGTATTTAACGTATCAGCCAACATCTCATGTCATCTAAATCAATTAATTGCATTTCTTTGTGGAATTCAGAATTACTTAATTCAATAATTATAAATAACTTGCGTTTTCCTAGCAAATTATTCATTTAATATTTGAGATAGATATTACATCATCTGGGTGCAATCAACATTTCTTTAATCAAAATGTAATCTTTTTTTAGGACAACCACTTCAACTTCAAAAAGACTAATTTAATGTAGTAGTTCTTTACGGGATCAATATCTTTCCTATTTCTATTTTTTTTTCTTTTTTACATTTTTCGCCAAATTGTGTCTCATTTTTATCTTTTTGGTTAAATGTTGGCATGTTTTAGCTAATGTATTCCAATTCGACAAAACTCGAGCACACAGCTGTTTCGTGATAGAAGATTCTTACAAAATTGTATGTGTAAATGTGACACCTCTCTGCTTTTAAACATCTAACCAGTCGTATGTGTTGGCAACATGTATGTAACATTAACAAAGAAATATCTTCTCTGTGTGACAGCTGATTTAAAGATTAACTCTTGATTTTCCTAGATCATGCCGAAACTGTTATCAGCTTTAATTCACCCATGGGATTCGAGCTCAGGAATTTGGATTCGTATGAGTATTATTATGTATTCACTACGGATTGAGAATTGCCGAACTCTATCATTTAAGAGTGGGGGTTTATCTTCTTCACAGAATTAAAATATGCCACAAAATGAACTGTAGTTATTTTTTGCAAATGCTAATTAATAAGACGATGACCAATCACCTGCGGTTTTAGGCGCTCTGTTAAATATCTAGAAAAAGCAGAACAGTGTAGATCATGTATTTCCACAAAGAGTTTTTCCCGAAACCCCATAGGAGACCGTCAACAAATTGAAAAAGAACAGATATATTTTGATAATCCCTATAAAAACTAATGTAGCAGAAGCTTTCAAATTGTAGAACATGATTAAGAAACTTATTGTCATAAACTATATTCATTTTTAAGAGGATTGATTATATACTCGTAAAGAAATGAAGGTTATTACAAAAAAAGTTCCAAATTTTGCCAGGTTTTTTTTGTTTATAATTTGAGTAACAATAATATATTTTTAGAAACTATGACAAACAACATTATACACAATATCCTACAATCATAATTAAAAGATAATAACGGATGAAAAATAAGCAGATTTACTAAACAATATTTTAATACGCATGCGCGAATGCAATCAAAATATAATGTACACAATTTATTAGCTGAATGTTTAGAGCAACTTTTATGAGAGTCTTAAAAACTTTGCTCAGAAATTCTGAAAATTATGGCCAATGGAATAAACTCAAAATCTGCTGTTCTTATAACTAAGCAAAATATGAGGTTGTATCCAAATATAGTATTTATCTATTCTAAAAAAAGTAACTATGTCCAATGTTATTTCTCTCTTCAATTTATGTACAATGTTATTTGTCACCGTTTCTGAAAATAAAATTTTTTATTAAAAACTCTGCAAATTATAAGTAAAAAACTTCACAAAATTTGGAACTGCATTTATAGAAAGCTGAATTCCTCTACAAATAGTATACATACTATACTCATGAAAATGAACACAGTTTGTTACAATAAACCTCTTAATCATTTTGTACAGTCTTAATACTTTTGCTACAGTATATATTAAAACACAAGTTATTTATAATTATTGAATTAAGTAATTCCGAATTCTACAAAGAAATGCAATTAGTTGATTTTACAGGTAGTTTTTGAAATTACTTCTGAATTCCACAAAGAAATGCAATTATTTGATTTTACAGGTAATTTTTACAGGGTTATTCAAAAATCATTTATATATTTTTTAATTTGTTTACCATCCCTTATGGGGTTTCGTAAAAACATTTTCACGGAAATGTATGTCCTACAATATTATGTTTACACACTTGGAGGTTAAGAATAATTTCTTATGTATTTTTTTGTGTTATTTCACAATATATCTAAAATCGTTAGTGATCGGTAACCATTGGCCATATAATATATGTATCACTGCAATCTATCTCAGTGGCACTACTGATACACAGATATATCGTATTGCGTGGAATTAAAATTTAATAATATTTTCCTATTGCAAATATTTTTACTTAAAAGAATGTTTAACCTTTAGTAATATTTTAAAAATAGAATTAAAATAAATTTTATTTGATAATTTAATGCATTATTAAATTGTAAATACATTTATGCATTATTAAGTTATATAAATATTCATCATTCATCAACGAAATTTCTGATTCAATAAGAATGAAAAATAAAGATTAAATTTGCTTTATTTCGAAAACGTAATTTGATTTGATCTAAAACAAAAGGGTTCAAAACCATTTTTTTTAAAGATTGATATAATTATTGTAATTTCCATCAATTTTGGAGACGTGTTTCTTTTAATTAAAATTTGATTGCGAAGAAAAGGTATAATTATTTAAATTTCGATACTACTTTTAGTGATTACTTGATTGCGAAATAACAACGAAATCATTTAAATTTCGGCACTAATTATATTAATCTGATAAATATATTTCGAAAATAAAGATATAAACAATCTTTTATCATTAATGTCAAAATAATATTACGAAATAACTAAATATATTTAATTAGCAGTATCGGAGAGAAATTTGCTTCAAACTTTATTCATATATATTTTAATAATTATATGTGCATTAATATGCTTTGCATACGACGCCTAAGAGTTAGATTGTTGTTTTTAAAGGTTGAAATTTAGTTGCTTTATTGAATTTTATATTAAATTTTATGCAATTTTTATCCTGCAGCAGTTAATTGTATTAATATATATTAAAACTCGATTCAAAATTTAAAAACATATTTCATGGTTTATGCTTCTAAAATATAAATTTGTCTGTTTCTATCACAGTATAAAACAAATGAATAAATATAAATAAAATTGTGATTTCGTGGTAAGTGACAAGTGACAAGTTGGTATTCATTGTAGAAATTGTGCATTGTTGTAGTGGCGTAGCTAGAATGGGTGACACCCGGGGAGGATGCAAATGGTGTCACCCCCACTTACCAGGATGTCACCATCCGTTGTATTATTTCAATCGCAATTCTATGTTCTTACAACAAATGACCATCTCATCCCTTATTTAACTGTTGTCCTCCTGCATAAAAAAGAAAGAAAACACCAGGAGCGACTCATCAATCAATTTATGATCTGCATAAGTCAATACGGTGTCTATATGTAGAAGATAAGTCTTTCTTTTAAAGTTTGCTTTCACTACCCATTTGTTGAATTGATTGTTTTTGTTCTCTGGATCATATCTTATTTAGAAAAATTTCACATCCTCAAAGAAAAAAAATTAACTTTTTTACATCGTGCGTTAGAATTTTCCTTTTATTTTAGAATTCTTTTTCAAAGTCTTATAAGATTATATATATATAGATTTGCAAAAAGAGATTGCGTGTCACCCTTTGGAGGGTGACAGTGGGGAGAACCACCCCCTTCGCCTCTCGCTTGCTATACCACTGCATTGTTTTTCTGTTTTAAATATATTATACTAAAGAGCATTGCCTCGACAAACTACGCCCGCCAATTTCCGTTCAGACTTCAGGGCGTCTAAAAACATAGTAATAGACTTTGCTTAAAAAAAATTATCAGATTATGGAAAATTAAATGATGGTTTCACTATAAAGACTGTTATCTTCTGTAATAGCATTGGAATGGGGGTATTTTTCGTTTACCATGGCCTCATCCATATCTGTTGCAATAAATTATTGTTATTTATTTATTGAAATGCACATTACAGACGAATCCGTTTACATCGTTGCAAGAACATCATAAAATATAAACACACACACACACACATATATATAAAGACATAATAGATATGAATCACAAACAACACAAATACAAACACAAATTAAGCAAAAGTTCAGAATATTTATCTTTGAAAGCATTGAATATTCTGTAAAATTTATACAAAGAGAAATTAGTAATATAATTATATTTAAGGAATGGTAATATAAAAAAAATGAGTACAGCTATTTGGTACATTGGAATTAATAGAATACAAAACAATCAATCACTTTATAAATAACATTTAAAAAAATAAAACACAAAAAAGATCCCGTTTTGATTTCCAACTTGGAATGATACGAATCCTACGTAAGCAGGAAGACAAAATATCATAAAAATATATATTATTACTTTTGAACAACAAATAATGTGTGAATTTTAGTTGTAACAGATGTAATTTTTCCATTTTTCATTTTTGGGTGAAAAAGTCCGGACCAGGATTTATTTCCACCCAAACATGAAAAATGGAAAAATTACATCTTTTATAATTAATTTACCGATTAAATAATCGTGTTTCAAAATTAATCTAATTTTTATTGTATTTGATCGTGATATTTAATTTTATTTTTGTTATAAAACTAAAATTCTCGAGTTTTATTTTTGCTCTAGCTGTTTCTGGGACTTACAAGTCCGATCAATTACACATTTGAAAATAGGTTTGTATAAAATGTTTGATTTAAAAATGTCGCTATCTTTCTTGCTTTTATAACACCGAAATATTATCTTCAATTTTACCGAAAAAACGGAAATTTTTCTGGAATTTACGGAAATTTTCTCGGTTAAAAAAAATCATTCATTTTAGGTGCGTTCATAATTATGTAAATATGTAGCAACTATAGTTCCTATATATTCGTCCTGTATGTCCGATAAATGATGCCTATATATCCGTCCGCCCGCATATAACAACGAAAAAATTACCCAACCGACTCATTTGAAAGTCAAAATATTTTATTATTACATCATTTTGTCGAGTCATTTTAAATTTTATGAGATTCGGATGAATAGATCAATTACATCGATTTTCATAAAATATAGATAAATTTCAAGACAATGAAAAATATTCTGTTATATTAGGGTCAATGGGGAAAAAAGTTTCAAATGCATTTTGCTCGTTTGAAATTAAAAATATATATTATTACATAATTATGTGGAGTCATTTCAAATTTTATGAAAATCGGATGTATAGATCAATTACAGGGATAATTTAACGTATTCCGTTACATTACGGTCAATGGGCGGAAAATCAAATGCATTTTAAAGGTGTTACACTCATTCTAACATAATAAAATTGATATGCATCTATGAAATACCTATTATAATATATATTTTGCACAATCTGTGTTGCAAGGAACATTTGTTATTGATTTACAAGGCACACGAAAGTATTCCATTACATGTTGGTATAGGGAGAACATTGTTTGATGCGCATTTCAATTGTCATTAACTGTTAAAGATTTTATGAGATTGATATACGTTGCTGAGGTGTAATAAAAGTTACTCCCTGTATATTTACTGGAACACGAAAAAGATTTCGACCATTATACTATATCCGAAGTACTGTTTACTATAACAGCAAGATCGGAATATTTTTAAAACTTCGTTATCGTACGAACGCACCCCCTTTTGGTACGCTTCACGTACAATTTCCAACAATTTCAATGTGTGGGCCCGATTTTATTTCTTTGCCGTAAAATGTCGCTTGAAATTAAACAAGGTAGACCCCTTCAATTTTGACGAAAGAAAATGTTTAAGAAGGAACTGTTTCATTGAGTTATAATAAACCTACAAAATTAGTTACAGTAAAAAATGCATTTTATATTAGTTTGCCTAACTCTCAAACAAACGATATTTACCGTCAAATTAACAAAATACTATTTCTATAAAACGCAGTAGTAGAAATTGTTAAAATTAAATTTTAATCGTATATGTAAGCAGTAAAAAAATAATAAAGTTATCAATTAAGGGTCTTATGAAAAAAAATTAAAAAAAATATTCAACTTTGACTCAATTATAGAATTTTTTCCCGTGAAATCTAAACCCGGCATCATTTTCACCATATCAAAATTTACAAATGCTCATTTCGCATCTGTATTCACCTTTAAAAAAAATGGCATTTAAATTTTATCATTTTGATTCAAAACTTGAAGTTGCAATGGCTATTACAATCATGTCCATAAATAAAGAGAAATGCCAGTTTCTGCAAATAAAGGTACGGAAACAAAACAAACGGGACTTATTCGTCAAGCCCATTTATTAAACAAAAGAAAAAGAACAAAAATTATGGTATATGTGTATGATAACATTAATAAAATCTACAATTGTTGCTCCCTAGAGCAACTACAAAAAGTACCCCCTTAAAAAAAACCTAACACTGTAAGGTTTGTATGATGGTTAAAATAATTCTATGTCTCCGAGACGATGACGTACAGTCCGCAAAACACCTATGCATGCTGAGTATCAAATTATCAAGCTGATCTTGGGGAAGATTACTACTCTCAGCAAGCAATGCTCTCCGAAGTTCCGGCACGCAGGTAGGAGGTGATTGGAGGTCTTCAACCTGTCGGCCAAGCATATCCCATACATGCTTTGTTGGATTCAAGTCAGGCGAAAATGCTGACGAATCCATACGGGTGATACTCTCAGCTTAAAGGCATTCATTTACGATGTTTGCTCGGTGAGAACGGGCGTTATCATCCATGAACACAAATTCTGAGCCCATGATACCCCTGACCAAACATACATGTTGTTCCAGAATGATGTCCCGATAAATTTGGCCTATCATGGTTCCGGCTTGAACATGTAGATCTCTTCCGGAGCCCAGTATAATTCCGCCCCATACGAGCAATCCTGCACCACCGTACACTGTAAAAAATATGACCCTTTTGCTGCATCGTCACTCCACGGCTTTTATAGGATATGTCCTTTTTGACAATGAGAATGCTCCATAATAGGGTGTAGTAATCCTTTTCTATAAAAGCAATGGAGTGACGATGCAGCAAATGGGTCATATTTTTTAAAGTGTAATATTGTCATTCAATGATGTTGTCTTCATGGTAACAGGTACCTGGTGTTCTCCCTATGAAAGTTTGACGTGAATCATACTGCAAGATAAACCTGGACTCGTCGGAAAACATTATACAAGCCCACTGTGACGATATCCACATTGCATGTTCTCCACTCCAGGCTAACTGCAGGTGACAGCGAGCTGCCGTGAGTGGAACACATCTAACAGGTCTGAGAGCATATAGACTAATATTTCAAAAGCGTCTGTACACGGTTTTTCTTGAAACAGTCGCACCCGTGGCTGAAGATAGCTGACAAGACCGGTCTGATGCTGTGCTCAGTCTGCTTCTTTTGGAAGTTACTGTCAAATAACGGCCTTCAATCGTGGTTGTAACTCGGAAACGACCTATGTTGTAACATCTAATGACATTTCCATCATCTTGGAATTGTTTCCAAAGTCTAGAGATAACCCTTTGGGCAATTCCAAGTTCCTCGGATACTTCCACCTGAGTACACCCACATTCGAGACGGCCGATAATTCTACCACATAATATAACAGCCACATGTGTCCTCTGTCTCATAACTGTTCAGTCTTGGCACTGAGAGGCTTAGAAAATGCTTATTAACAGTTTTACTTCTTTTCCACCGTTTCTTATATATGCTTCTCTCATATTTTCGTTATTGTGACTACTATCGGCGCCATCTAGTAGCTTTCTGGAATTTGGATATTAGTCTGGAAGATGTGTGTAATAATTCTGCAAGTGAAATTTTTACTTTAGAGTCTGATTTCCATGTGATTCTGCATTACCCTTAATTTATGGACATGAGTGTAGATGAAACAGATATTAAACTATTGATATTCTTTCACGTGTAAATCAAATTTCGTAAATGAAATCAAAATTCACCGGGTTTTATAACATAAGATATTTAAATTTCAATTTTTTTCCTTTAATGAGAAAATAGCAACATAAAGATACAGCAATCGATTTTTTCCCCTTTTTCTTTTAATAGAAATGGAGTACTCCTGTTGCTATGATTTGAAAAGCGGTATTAAAAGCTACAAAAAAAAAATTTCAAAAACAAATTAAGATACAGCTTTCAAACAAATTTCATTAAAAAGTACATTTTTTTTCTACATGATGGTGTAAAAACTGAAAATGTGCGATATTTAAAAGTTAATAAATTTTTAGTAGCAAAAATTGCAATACCGAAATTTCATTTAAAATTTGAAAGTGTTGCCATGAGCCAAATGACGTATGCGTTACGCACAGATACGTTTGGCCTTTATAATATAGATAAAGAATAGAAAACTATGTGTTTCTGCTTTAAGAAGCATAATAAGATAAGAATTACGGAAGTTTTAATATACTTTTTTCCACTTGCAGTGGCACAGTCATTACCTTAAAAGAATGCCAGTAATTACCCAGATTCCTGAATTAGAGTAATTAACCAATAAACATACCTGTTACTGAAAGCTGATAATGAATAATATTGTCTTTCATTCACGTTATCAACCTTAAATTTTTTGCTCCAAGAATTTTAAATTAAAAGTCATTTGTTGCTAAGTTAAACAAAGAGGGATTCGTTTAGTAAAAACTAAGTATAAAGCGGCATTGTTGTGGATTAATTAACTGCGACAACAGATCTCTAATTATTTAGTTGTATATTCTCGTGTAAAAGAATTTATATGAATAGAAAGAATTAACTGTATAAGTTGGAACACTGCGAAGAATAAACAATTGTAATTTCAGATTGTATCGGAAAACACATTTTAATCAATATTTTTAGATATTCTTATTAATGAAAAGCAGTTTTTTAAATATTAAATATTTGCATAATATCACTGCAAATATGTAAAATTACATGACTTATACTTTTACGTTTATGCGATTTATACACTATTTATAATTTATTTTTTTTTCTTTTATATAAAAAAAGAAAGTATAGGATATACTCTCTTTTTTATATGTAAAATTTAATTGTTTTTTAATTAAATGTTTTTTATATGTAAAATTACATTATTACAGAAAGTATTGGATACGTGAAAATTTTCAAATTTCGCTTTTAATGTATTTATATTTTTTACAATGTAAAAAAGGACGTTTTTATGGAAGTTGCACCGAAAACCGTTACACCAGTACAATTTACTTTTTTTAACGGAAAAGGTTTCGTAAATATCAGATATTTTCCCGTTTTTTGTTTCTTTTTCTGGAATTTGCAGAATTATTTCGGTTTGATTGTATTTCTTTGCCGTAAAATCCGATGCAAATTAAATAACGAATAGAGAATTATGTGTTTGTGCTTTAATAATAATAATAAGATAAAAATTGCGAAAGTTTTAATATTAGTTTTAATATTGTATTTCATTCACGTTGTCACCCTTAAATTTTTTGCTTCAAGAATTTTAAATTAAAACTCATTTGTTGCTAAGTTAAACAAAGAGGGATTCCTTAAATAAAAACACACTAAAAAGGAGCATCGTTGTAAATTAATTAATTGCGACAATAGATCTCCAATTATTTAATTGTATATTCTCAGATAAAAGAATGTATATGAATAGAAAGAATTAACTGTATAAGTTGGAACTCTGCGAAGAATAAACAGTTGTAATATCAGATTGTATTGGAAAACAATTTTTAATCAATATTTTTAGATATTCTTTTTGATTAGAAGCAGTTTTTTAAATATTAAATATTTACATAATATCACCAAATATATGTAAAATTACATTAATTACACTTTTAGATTCATACTTTTTATACATTATGGATTATTGATTGTTGAAGTTCTTTTTACGTTCTTTTATTTTTTCAAACAAAAAGTATTGAATACATGAAAATTTTCAACTTTTGGTTTCGACATATATACACGTTTTAAAGGTCAGAGATCCAAAAACTAATGTTTTTTTCAAAATACTTATCTGTGTCTGTAACTATGTATATCACTCTGTATGTCACACAAATTTTGAAAGCGCTCAAGAATTTATTTCAAGAACTAATGCATGGAATAAAAATATATACTCATTTAGTCAGGGATATATAAATTGTTTCCGATGAATTTTAGGTATAAATCGTCCAATAGTCGCACATGTGTTGCATTTTTCGAAATTTTCGCAATTGCTCTATCTCAATAACTAATACACGTATTGTCAGCTAACTTCAGATTTAGTTAAGCGTTGACGCAAGTTGTTGCTGAGAAGGTTTTAGTGTTAATCGCTTGGTGGTTCTGCTGTAGGGGATATTTTACGATTTTCGCAATAGCTCATTCTTATAAAACTAACGCACGGACTTACAGCAAACTTCAGATTTAGTTAGACATTGAAATGAGTTATTGATTATTAGGTTTTTAGAGTGAATCACACAAAAGGTGCGCTGCTATGCTGCATTAAACAGAATTTACACGATTTTAATGTTAGTCATATATTAATAATTAATGCAGGAAATTTCATATTTGTGAATCCTCATGATGGACATAGTTTGCTATTTATTTCTAGCACAGTGGTAGCAAATTTTGGGGTATTGGCATGCATGAGATTGAAAAAAGTTTCAGGATTGGCACATCCTATTAATTATTAAATCTATTCTAACATTTATTATAAAAATAATCCGTTAAAATTTTTTAGTAATTATAAAAAAACATATATTCCTGTACATTTCATACTATTAATTTAAAGTTGAATTTTTTCTATTTAAAGGCAATATTTAAAAATATTGTGAAAATATGTGAAAATGATTTAATTTAATTTACTGTTAATTGCGACGGCGAATTCAGCAACAAAATATTATCATATTTGTAAGTCTATGATGTTAATGGGATAACGTATTTTTGCATTGCGATTACTATGTATGTTTTGTATCTGTTTCCAAAGATAAAATATAATTTCTGTTTTCTTAATTATGAGCTTTAATAATAATCTTAATGCATTTCATAAAATGGAAATACTTTATAAAACTAATTGTCCAGCTTTGTTCGATCAAACACCGATATACTTATGTAAGCTTCTGTTTTCTGGTTAGTTATTTTTACCCAGTGTCCATTAAGTACTTAAATGTATTAAACATGTTACATAAAGTTAACATTCCATGTATTTGCCGACATTATCTGAACAAACTTCTTTTAGTAAGTTCAGGAGTGAAAGAAAAAATAAATATTTGACAAGGATAGGAAATCAAATATAGATTATTCAACAACCATGGTTTCGAAGTAAATTCTCAAATATAAGATTTTCTGAAACATAAAATGTTAGATTTAGAATTTTTATAACAAATGTCGTATAAAAAATTATAACAAAGTAAAATAACTAAAATACTAATAGTAATAATAATTTATGTATACCGATAAAAGATAAAGAGCTATAAAATAAATTTAATACTGATACATTGCTTAGTCATCTATTTATTCACTTAAGAGCCCACACTCTGATTGAAAAAGACCCGGATGATAACGTAAAGTCTATGGGGGCGTTCTTTTTAAATATCTCGCTCAAATTTTAATATTTTGACGTGATTTTTTTTGCATAGGATAGCTGCGGACTATCCACAACCGGTCTAGTTTTTACTTTTTTGATTTCGGTTACATTTTTTTAATATTAGGATAGTTTTAGTTTCATAACCAGTTCAAACCGGAACTGGAAATTAAAGTATTTAAAAAAAATCTACACCAAAATTGAAAAAGTAAAAACTAGACCGGTTGTGGATCGTCCTCAACTATCCTATGCAAAAAAAAAAAAAAAAAAAAAAAAAAAAAAATTGCGTCAAAATTTTAAAATTTGAGCGAGATATTTGAAAAGCCATAGACTTAACGTTATCAATCGGGTCTATTGTAGTCAGTAGTGTTGCGGCTTAATACGGTTAGGACTTTTATGATAATTAACACTGTAGAATATAAATCTAACATTCTAATAAAAGCTCTAATTGTGTAACCTTTTTGTAATCTGCACAATATTTAAAAAAATTTAAGAGAAAAATATTACACTTATTGAAAACACTAATGTTTTTATAACTGTTTATTCATCATTCAACGTATATACAAAGATAAAATAAATAAAAGTGCACATAACTACAATTTCCTCCCATATATCCTTTTCAATTTCTATTATGCAGCCTTGTCTCAGAATTTTACTTGCATTACAATTATATGGTGTTGTACTCAAATGTATTTATGCCAAAAAATGTGTAATAAAACTCATATTAAAACACACCTTAAGATATTTGTTTTATATAAGTAATGCTCACAATTTCTTTTATAGCAATGTTTTCAATTTAGAATTCATACACACACACACACACCAAAAACAATATATTTTGGTTCTTTCCGATACCATTTAATCAAAACAAAATATTTGGAATAAAATATAACTTTTAAGTTGATAATTGAAGTATGCGCTTTATCTGTTGAAATCTGCAAGGCCGATGTATTCCAGTTAACCCGAATGTGCTACACTAAGATTTATAAAATCATAGAAGATTAAACTGTTCCTGAAACAAATAATCTAAAATTTATCATTAAAATGCATTTAAGATTACCTAAGAAAGTTTATATAGGTTTTAAGATGAATATATAAATATTTTGTTAGACATAGGGTATTGAGTAAATCTAATAGTAGGTTCTGATATGATCAATTTTTCCAAAAAGCATGAGACTAATCATCCAGTATGTTTTTCGAAAAAAAAGTACATTTTTCAATGAGATTTATATATTTTATATAAATGAAATGCAATATAATTATTACTTATTTTTATGCATGGAACAGGTTACAAGAAATCACAGATGCCAACATTACATTTTGCACACGTTGCACGAAAAATAGATTTGCAGTATTGTCCGTAACTATATTGTGTTTTTTTCTTTTTAATTGATTGAATCATACCTGCTTATACATAAATTTCTGCCTTATGTAGCACTTTCGTTTGAAAAGGAGGCATGCTCTTTATATTTAGAAACCTTTATGAAATGTACAACATATATTTTTACGACCTCTCTTCTGAAATACAATTATTTTATGTTTTTACATCAAAGCTTCCGCAATTTCTAGGCATATGTCGACTAGCCATGTGTACATAGGCCAACACAATTGTTTGCTATATGTAACGATTTTGTCTCGATTGATACTTTCATCTATCAAATCCATAAATCCCATAAACTTAATGAGATAAAATATATAAACTCTAATGAAACTGAGGATTTGGATGTTCCCAACTTTATTATTAGCTTTTTAAAAAAATCTGATTTTTCAAACACCAATTGGTTTTACAGGACATTACTTGAAAATGCATTGATTCTTAAAGAAAATCCAGCTAATAAGTTGAATCGATAGTAAGGGCGGAATCGTCACATCAACAGGAGAGTATTTGATGCAAAAATCTGGCGAAAGATGCAAAAATTAAAATTTACTTAACAAATGCAAAATGCATATTTTATACTAGCTAACTAGCTGGTGCTTTGTTCTATATCTGTTTCAGGGAATGAGTAATATCCGACGATTCTTATAATGAGTTTAAGAGAAGGTTTTTTTGCGATAACACGTGCTGCACATTAAAACTTTGTTGTTATGCTTAAATGTATATTTCCTATGGCTTAATGAGTTCTTGAACTCATTAACTTTATTTTTAATATAAAAAAATCAAATTAAAAATGTATTCTTTTTAAGTGATTTTAGCTCTATTTAAGTTACATTAATTTAAATAGATCGTTTTTTAAAGGTGTGTACTGATTTTTGCCGCACCATTTTTGAAGTATAGTCGTACTGTTTATATTTTTAAAAGAAAAAAACTTTTGCATGCAGAATTTTTTTTCAAATTTAAATTTCCCCGTCATATATTAATAACACTAAAAAACCATCAACTCTATACTTCAACTGAAATTTATATACTCAACTTTGCCAAATATTAAATGCATATAACATAAGTATTAATATATTCGTTTACATGAATAATTAAAGGTTTATGCATAATATAACTATATGATTAACATACATGACTTATGTGATATTTTATGACAAACGTGATCAAGTTAAAATGATATACGACTGGTTAAGATATCAGTGATGTACATATAACATATTAGACAAAGTATATAGAAGAAGTTCTGGCTTTGTAGAATGGTCGGACAAAATGGAGTACATTAATATCTAACATATACGATGTTGCAGTCAAGCGTAAATCTGCCATCCGACTTCCTTATAACCCCATGAGGTTCTGTGCATAGTTCTGTTTCGATATCTGTCGTTAGAGCCATGCGGTGAAATAAAATCTTATTCTTATATTTTGCAGATTTTTGGAAATAAATTTTATAAATTCGCATTAGTTATAAAATCTTATAATCAGTAATATAACTAAGTTCAGTATAAAAATGAACAGTTATATTTATTGCTGTGTTAGTCAAATTTTCTTTCTGTTTTTTTTTTTTTTTTATTATTATTTTTTTATTTTTTACAAGTGAAGATGTTACGTTTTCAAAAGTAGTGTGTTTCAGGTAATTTTAAATATTAACTAGACAACTGTTTTAAAACGAGTATAAAATGTAAAACAATATTTCTAAGATTGTGTGAATTTACAGATAATATTCTTGTTATAGAATTTACTCATCAAATATTTTTGATTAGTCTTATAAAACTATCGTTCTTTTTATGGCATTTTGATACTTCTTATACTGCTTGAAACTATCTAAAATAGTGTTTTTTAAAGCTAAACATTAATATGCATTTTTTCATCTATTTTAAATGTGTTAAATACATGTTAAGAAATAGTCAAAGTTTGTTCTTTGTTAACTATTAATCTATATTTGTTTTGTCGATATGCAAATAAAAATGTAAATAGTATTTCCACAACAAGCGAACTTCGTCAGTTATTTGTGTCACATAAATATAATGTATAAAGTGAAACCTCTCGCAATGAATAACGGTAACCTCTGAATGCCTTTTATGTTTTAGCGTTTCCAAATCTCTTCCATACAAATAACATTGCACTAAATTTCCGAACAACAAATTCCACAACATTTGTTTTCTTTTTCTTTTTCTCTTCCTGTCTTTCTTTTTTTTTAATTTGTGATTTTTTTTTTGTTTTTTACTTTATATTTAAACTACAACTGAGATTGCGAAGAATGCAGAAGTGGATTTCCTTATTTGACGTTCTTAAGCAATTTCCCTACTAATTGCTAGCGGCTCTTTAGGAAAACCAGATTTGAAAATAAGAGTGGAGAGAAAAGGTGGAGGTCACGAAATTTAAATTTTAAATATGAGCAAACAGTAGTGATTTCAACTCTTTATGAATAGTGAGTTGATACTTTTTATTTTTGTGTAGTACTTATTTTTCACAAAGAATGGATTCAAAGGGAATTTTCTTAACTTTAAGTGATAAGTTGAATGTTATATAGGCAGCAAAAAAAAAAAAAAAAAAAAAAAAAAAATATGCAAAGCTCATGAAAATCAACTGAAATGTACAATTGTAGAAGGAATCAAATAGGTGATCTCCTGAAAAAAAAGTGACTTTTATTTAGTAAAGACGTTCAAGGTGCCAATTTTGAATCTAAAACTAAGCTTCGAAGAACTGGTTATGATGAGGTAGATAAGTTGCTTTTGGAATGGCCGTCTAACTGTCGCGAGAAAAATCTCCCAATTTATAGACCAACATTGCAGTAAAATGCCCCAGAAATTGGAGAGAAACTGGCAAATTGAAAATTTAGCACTCACTCAAAATGATAACGAATTTCACAACAAATTTGGGGAAATTATTATGCAGTTAGATAATAGTCTTTTAAAAAACAAAACAAGTGCGAATAAGTGATTTCTTTATTGTAAAATAACAACATGTGTTTTAGAATGTATTTTTGATTTATAAAAAAATAATTTTCATCAGGTATTTTGATTTTAATGCAATATAACTTTTAGCTTTTTAAATGTGGAACTCTGAATAATGGTAACCTCTAAAGTACAGTCACTTTATCGTTCTCCCAGCCGTGGCGCTATTCATAGGTTTTTCTGTATATTAGGAAAAGGATGGGAAGAGTTGCCGATGTAATCAAAGTATCCTTTTGAGCTTTTTTCGTTGTATAGTGCCTTCATCCGTAATCCTCGGAACAATGTTCCGAGGGTTACGCCCCATCACGCAGAAAGTAGGCAAAACAGTTGTCATAGATACTGGTAAAAGTTTCTACGACATAGAAGCCGAAGACTATATTTTTCTAATTGTGAAATCATTTTATTGTTTTTTCGCATTTTTGATTTTAAGCAATTGGTGTATGTTCTTAATTAAATCTAAATAATACGTAGAGCTATGATTTTATTTTCTTATGTTGTTTGATCAGTGCGAATCAAATTTTAAAGGATTTGCGTTCAAAAATATTCAGTCATGTAAATTAAATGCTAGACCCCAGTTTTTTTTTTTTTTTTAAAGAAAAAAGGAGCAATGACATCTGCAGAAAAAGGCTTGCTCTGGAGATTTGCAATCTGCATGTCTGTTAACGGGTATTTGTATGCCTTCCTTCCGATACTCATTACTGTTTACTTTAACTTGTAACGATTTTAAGCTTAACATATTACAGAACATAATACTCATTCATAATGTGGATTTACTTTAGCTGGTGCAGATTAAATATGCATCCTGAATCAAAATGATTTGTTCATTTAGCTATGCGGCACAAACTGGCCATTTTATACATTTTCTTTTAACCCTTTATCTACCGAATTATGAATTCATGAAAATTTTACACTCTAAAGCATTTTACGTTACTTGTTTAAACTAAGTTAAAAGATTTACATAATCATTTAATAAATGTTTGAAGGATTTTAGAAGGATTGAAGTATTTAGAAGGATTAACGAAATTTGAATTTACAGGGATTTTGTGCAATATTTAGAATCCCACTTAATTTTTTTATTTTAAATTGGTTTCTTAGTATTTTGTAGAATTATAAAATGTACAAATATGATGTTCTTACAATTCAAATATTTCCGAATTGAAAAATCCGCATCCCCCTACCTCGGCGCCAAGAAAGCTGAAATGATACAAAGGCCAAAGAAATCATCCTTTTAAAAATATTTTTTGTTTTGCATAACCAATAATGCTTTTGGAAGAAAATAAAGTAATAAATCTGTAACTCATTCTAAACAGCATTACAACTAATTGACGTATTAAAAGAATTTTATAATAAATATTTTTATTGTAGTCATAAGTACCGTCGGTAGATAAAGTGTTAAAGTAATATCTAAAATTTAAAATAAATAAAAAAAAAATCGGATTTGAAACTAAAGTTATAATAATCACAATAGGTATTTTTCTTATAACATAACTAATTAAAAGGGTATAGTAAAAATTTATCTAGCCTTAGAGTGGCCACTTTACCTTTTCTTTCCCTACTTATGTATGATGTAAAAAGGACATGCATGACATTAAAATACACCATGAACGTATAAGCAGATTTATAGTTGGCATATACAAGCCAAGCATGGCAATTTAGCATACTCATGACATATACAGTATGTACATAGTTAAATTTCACTTACTGGGAGCTATTTGTAGTTTAAAACTATTCATTAAAAAATATAAAAGTTTAAATTCTTCTTAATGAAATTATACGAAAGACATGGCCACCAGAGAGCATTTCCGACAAAACATCGAAATACATTTCAGGAATCACTAGCTGTATCTGCTCGCGTACAATGGCAGATAACCAGTCTTATAATAGAAGTAGACTGCTTGTCCCAGAAACTGAACGAAAAATTCTATGCATTCTATATTTAGGAAAGCATTTCTTAGTGCAACTTAATTTTGCATATGTTTTTTCATTATGGTTGAATACTGTATCAACATTATCCCCTTCAGTACTGTGACATCAGTGTTGTTGCCATGGCGAACATTGGAAAAAATAATCTGGGACCCAAGGAGTTAAAATACGTTGCAAAAAAATTTCTCATTGGACAATAATGTAACTAAATCATTTTTTTATTTTTGTAAACTAGCTGTAAATGCTACATGATCTAATTCCAAATCTGAATAACACATACTAATTACGCGAAAATTTAACAATAGTTACGACAGTTAGAACAAGGAGAGATGACTATACTGTCTGAAGATTCGATATTATAAACTCTTTTCAATTATTTAAAAATGTAACTTCTAATCTAGTTTGTTCTTAATTGGCAATTTTTATACGTTTATATTGAACTAGATAAAAAATTTCGAAATTACTGCAATGCGTTTGACTATTTTACAAACACAATTTTATATTCTAAATTGTACATTTCAGATCAATAAATTACGTTATTTATTCCATTCACATATAAGAAAAATAATATATTGTTTCAGATTTCTTTATTAGGTTATATTTATACATTTTTTGCTTTTACCAATATACAAGTCCAAATTTACATACATAAAAAATAGAGGTTCAATAAATACTCCTAAATCTACTTTTAAAACGCAGCATGTTATATTTCATTGAAGTTCTATCTCAGGAAATTGAATTTGGATTTTGAGGATCTACCGTGCATACGTTCTTGTAAATTGGATAATGGAGTTGGAATGAATGGCACGGAAATTTAAATTTTCATGAATCTATGTAATTGTTATTTTATTTGTAAAATTGTCAAAACATTCAATATTTAAGGATTATTTATAGAATGCTCTCTATAATGTAAAATACATTGGAGTTACGAAAATTAGAATGGCGAGAGGTGATCACACAGGCAAACGAATTGATTTCATAAACGGCTTTCAACTGTTTTAAAATTTAACTTCAAATCTAATTTCTTCTTAATTGGTAGTTTTTATATATTTAATATGAACTCGATAAAAAATTTCGAAATTACTGCAATGTATGTGATAAAAAAAAAAAAAAAAAAAAAAAAAAAAAAAACACAAATTTGTATTTTAAATTACAAATTTCAGATCGCTAAATTACGTTATTTATTCGATTCACAAATAAGAAAAATAATATATTGTTTCATATTTCTTGATTAGGTTATATTTATACATTTTTTGCTTTTATCAATATACTAGTCTAAATTTAAATACATTAAAGAAATAGAGGATCAATAAATGCTAAAAAATCTAGTTATAAAACATAGCACGTTCTATTTCACAGACGTTCTATCGAATTGAATTTGGATTTTGAGGATCTAGAGTGCAAAGGTTGGTGTAAACAAGAAAATTAAATTGGGATGAATCGCATGGAAAATTAAATTTTCACGGATTGAAATTATTGTAATTTTGTTTGTAATATTATCAAAGCATTCAATATTTAAAGATTTACATATTTATAGAAAATACTCCACACTATAAATTTTTATGTTATAAATGTTGAGCGTTTTAAGAATCACAAACTGAATAAAATTTGAAGGACACTTTATCTAAAAATGTACAGTGAAACTTCCATTGGACGAAGTTTTATCGTTACACTTAAACATTTAACTATGAAGAAAAATCATTAAAAATAAATCGACATAAAATGATGAAGCTTCTATAATAAAATATACATTCATAAAGTTAAAAATATACATAAAAGGGAAATATTGAGAAAATGTTTTTTAATTCGCACATTAACCAGTTTTATGTAATGTAGACATATATAGAAAAAAATAGAATAATGTCTAAAAAACAATCAATAAAAAGAGGTAAACATAAACTGAACGTAGTCTATCTTTTCTCTTTTTTCTTTGTATGTCATATACTAACCAACAATAGTTATGAAAGTTAGAATGCTGAGAAATGACCACACAGACTAACGAATCGATTTCATAAACGTTTTTCAACTCTTTTAAAACCCAATTTCTAATCCAGTTTTTCTAAAACGGCAATTTTTATATGTTTATATTGAACCGGATAAAAAATTTCGAAATTACTGCAGTGTATGTAACGATTTTATAAACACAATTTTTTAATCAAATTACAAATTTCAGATCAGTAAATTACGTTATTTATTCCATTCACATTTACGAAATATAATATATTGTATTAAATGTCTTGTATTACGTTGTATTTATACTTTTTTTTTTGCTTTTACCAATATACACAGTCTAAATTTATGTACATTAAAGAAACAGAGGATCAATAAATGCTCCTAAATCTACTTTTAAAACATAGCACGTTCTATTTCACTGACGTTCTATCTCAAGAAATTGAATTTGGATTTTGAGGATCAATCGTGCAAAGGTAAAGGTCGTGTAAATTGGAAAATTGAGTTGGGATGAATGGCATAAAAACTTAAAAATATATGGATTGAAATAATTGTTATTTTACTTGTAACATAATCAAAACATTCACTATTTAAAAATTTACATTTTAATGGACTGTTCTTTATATTGTAAATTACATTTTTATGTTTTAAAATGTTGGGCATTTTTAAAATCACAAAATAAATAAAATTTAAAGGGCACTTTTACTATAAATGTACAGTAAAACTTCTATTTAACGAAGTCTTATCGTTAAACTCAAACTCTTCGTTATGCAGAAAATTCGTTAAGTAGAAATTAACATAAATTGATGAAGTTTTTATAACAAAATTACGTTCATAAAATTAAAAATATACATAAAAAGAAAATATTGGAAAAATGTTTTTTTATTCTCATATAGTTTTTATGCAAAGTAGACACATGAAAAAAATTAGAATAATGTCTAAAGAAAGAAACAACCAATAAAAAGAGGTAAACAAAAGCTGATGCCTGCTGTACCTTGAATATTTATTGCGTGAATTATCACATTGCTAAATAACCGTAAACCAACAGGGGGAAAAATGTCCAAGACGGGAATCGAACCCGGACCCTTGGAATAGAGCTGCAACTGCTCTACTATTTAAGCGACGAGAAAGATACCTAGCTTAGCTTCTTTCACGTATATATGTTGATAAGGCTGCAACTACAGCACAAGATGGAATAGTTCTCATGAGCACACATATGACTGGATGTGTGATTATGTATTATATGTGATTACCGATGCTGGGTTTGTTTGTGTCTCATGTTACGCAGCAGGATTGTGTGCTCCTGAACAAAACGGAATTGTTATTAAGAGTACTCCATGTTGTTATGTTGTTATAGTCTTACCAACATACAGCGTCAGCAAAAAAAAAAATCTTGACACTTGCGTTTTTAGACGTTTAGTTAAATATCTAGAAACATACATAAGGAATTATTCTGAAATACCATGTGTGTAAATAAAATAGTAAAGGTTATATGTTTTCGCGAAGATTTTTTTCCCCGAAATCTCATAGGGTACCGTCAACAAATTGAAAAGAACGAGGATATTTTGGATAACCCTGTCAAAACTAATATGGAAAAATTGTTCAAGCTGCAGATTATGATTCAGCAGCTTATAAACTGTGTGTATTTTTATGAATGAACATAGTTTATGCATGTATACTGGCATGTATATAAAGCTTTAGGTATATTTGTAGATATTAAACAAACGTCTAAAATTGCAAATGTCAAAAGTTTTTTGCTGACACTTTATATGAGTAAGAAATGTTAAGCTAAGCTCGGTATCGTCCTCGTAGTTTGAAATGTAGAGCACTTGTTCCAAGCGTTTAGGGCTCGATTCCCGGCTTGGACATTTTTTACTCTGTTGGAACACGCTTAGTTAGCAATGTGGTAATTCACATAATTAATATTCAAGAATTTCAAGCGTAATGCCTTTCTTGAAAATTAATTGAAAAATTATTCACAAATTATATACGTAATGTACCAGTTCTCTTTTTTCTCTGTATGCCATATACACTGTTAAAAATCTTGTTCTAGTTTGAACCAAAAAAGTTTGTTTTTTGGTGCTCAATAGCTGCCACCATAAGATGGTGAAATCTCGTACCAACATTTGGAGCTTCCTAGTTCAACCTCGTTCCAAGTATTGGAACTATGCTTCAATGGGAGCTCCAAATTTTGGTTCAAGATTTCACCATCTTACGGTGGCAGATATTGAGCACCAAAAAACAAACTTTTTTGGTTCAAATTAGAACAAGATTTTTAACAGTATACTTAACTTTAATAAAGACCGTTATATTTGATTGTACAGGTTTTTTTCAATAAAAAATAGACCATTTATAAAAAAATTCGCATTTTCGTAATAACTAATGTAAATTTTGTAATATTTTCGTAAACTAGAATTCCCTTCATATTGTATTGTATGCTTTTATCCTTTCTTCTTTTGTAGGTGTTTCAATTTCTTCTTCATTATCATCTTCATCGCTCATTCTAATTTTTTCACTACATTTTATTACACTTTGAAATATCTACTTTATCAATAGGATATTCAGTTGGGATAAATTAAATAAACTTAGTTATATAATATCTATATATTTTTTGTAATATGGAGATTAATTTATATGCTAATGGCGTTGTTCACAGTCAAGTTTCAGCAGAAAATTTTGTTAAGCAGAAAACTTTATAAACTAGTTTTCATTAAAGAAAAATTTGACAGTAATGCTAATTTATTATTTAAACTTCAGTAGTTTATTTTATGTAATACTAACAAAATACTGCGTTGGTATTTTTTTGTGATAAGTGTCATCCAAAATAAATAACAATTTTTAAATACATTTATTTTGAGTTTTCTTTTAAGATTAGCTATTAAATAAAAATATCAATAATTAATAATTATGCTTTTTAAAAAAAAATAATAACCGACTTCAAAAAAGAATCAAGCTTGGCGACAACTTGGCGCTAACGCATATGAATGAATAGTTTTAATATGCTTATGATTTGAAAACGGTTGCAACAATGGAAGATTATTTGCGACAAAACATTATATTTTTTTTTTATCAAATCCACACTTTTTACTTAAAAATATTCTAATCATCAGAAATTAATGAAATTAAAATGGGGCGGGCATCTTATACTTTCAAACAAAAAAAGAATTATCAAAATCGGTTCATTTTTAGGGAAGATATGAGTGAACAAGAAATACATACAGATCGAAATCATAACCTACTCCTTGAAAGTGGTTGAAAAGATCTTCTACCGGTGTAAGAGTGATAGCCTGAAATTTTATTTATTTATTGTACACAGATATCTGACTTGTGTACTCGACATGAAAGCCTGCGATTAACTGAAAATTGAACGCTTTTAATTGGATGACTACTTCAAAAAATTGGAATTTTAATGTTTTTGTTTTTAAAAAAGTTCTAATCGCAAGAATTTGATAAAATTTAAATGGGACCATGTGGGCGTCTTACATTTTCTAACAGAAAAAGAATTGTCAAAATCGGTTCATATTTACAAAAGTTATGCGTGAACAACAAATACATACAGGTCGAAATCATAACCTCCTCCTTGAAGTCGGTTAAAAAACAGTGAAAAGAAAAAGTTAACTATTCCAATCATATATTTTCATTCCTATCTTCATTTTTTAATGCAGTTTTTCTATTATAATTAATAACTGCTTTTAGTTAAAAGGTTTTATTTTTTTGTTATATATCGGATGCTAATTGACACTTAATAGTTTAAGCAATTCTGTTTAGAAAAATTTTAGTTAAGAAAAAAGTTATAAATCTAAATGTTGAAACTGAGCATTGTTAAATGTTTTACATTTCTTTGTGGGAGAAAGATTTTGTTAAAATGAATGTAATAACTATGTGCCCATTTAATATATTCGCTGTTTCAGTAACATGTTTTGGCAAGGGATAATTTATGCAGAATTTTTATACACTTACTGCATTTCTCTCTTGATAGAAAAGACAACTCTTTTAAAATATTCATTCTTAACCTTTCGCCGGCCGCGCAAATGTTCATCACATGAGCGAGCGCGCGTTGTAAGTTGTACAACTGGTGAAAAAAAATCAACTATTGCTGCGTTACTTTAATTTTACAAATAATTTAACTTGCAAATATTTTATAAGTTATCTCTGACCCAAATTTATGAAAATATTCAGCAGTACACTTATTTTGTTATAACATATTAAAGCAGAAGTTTAAATGTATAATGAGCTACTTGCCATTACAATCACAAAGAATAAAAATTAATTACGAATTACTAAACAATAATTAAGTAATTTCGGATTTACAGAATTAGTCTTATAATTCATTTTATATTAGTCGCTTCCCATATCAAGCATAATATTTGTTTTATAAAAGTCTGTTAACAGATAAATCTTGCACGTTTCATGCACTGTTAGCAGATCAAAATGATAGCTGCAGCTAATTGCGCGATCTGAAATATAAATAACTTTCTGGAACTGGGCAAAGAAATCCAATAAACAAATACAAATGGTTATTAACACTCACTACTGTTTGAATCTTGTTTTAAAGAATAAAGAATGTGATAGTTGTACTTTGTACCCGACTACGGAAGGTTAACTCAACCAACTTTTCCTCGCCATTCTTTTTGCTATTTCAGTTTTCTGGTTTTCCCCATAGGACGCCTTTTGGGGTGCAGGGGGGGGGCTTTTTTCATTTTTTGATGTAATATGGTTATTGAAAGCTTATGCTTCATAGATTACAAATCTCTAGCATAAATTTTTTTATTCCATTATTCTGGGTCACATTAAGTATCCACACGGGATTAAAATTTAAATTTCCCAAACCTCTTCGAGATTTTAGCAAATCGGCATCTGAAAAAAATCGTGTCAATGTGGTGTGTGTATAACACCTGTGCTATATAAATATTTACAATCTTTTTCTAAAATTCCACTCTAAGTCTTTAAGTCCACTATTTTAGTTACCATAAATCTATAGTATTAGTTCTGGAATATAATGTTAATAATTATGATGATAATGATGATGATGGAATTGTTGTTGAAATTGTGGATAAAAATTCATAAGTTTAATTGTTATTAATTTCAAAGAATACTAGTTAATTAAATTTCATGTATTTGTAAATTTACGTTTTAAGCAATAGATTGCAATTTTTGTACGTAAAGTAATATGCATTATTTTTCATGTACAATAGCGCATTAAATGAAAATTGTAGTATAATTTTTGCAGTAGTATTTTTAATAATGAATACAAAACACTTCATTTAAAAGTATTTCCTTCACAATAAAATATTTCACGGCAGTTCAAAAAATATGTCCTGGCGATTTAAAAAATACACACGTAATTGTTCGAATTTTTACTTCATTCGGCACTCCCAGAGTGCCACTATTTTTTTCATTGGTTTTATTGTATTTACCATTATTACTGTTTATTTTATTTTATCTTTAAATGTACTATTTTAAAAAAAATATTTTCAAGTTTTTTGTAAAATAAATTTTAAAATGTATTTTTCGTCAGAATTTTGATTAAGAAAAATTTTAATTATATTATGCACGTAGTAGGTCAGTCAGAGACAGTAATTTTAATACGAATTGTGTCGACACAATCGACAAATTTCGAAAATTTCGACCTGTGTAGATCTAGGAAGAAGGAAGAACGCCGGTATGAAAAATACGTTAGGCCTGGCCAGGCGAGTCTTCAGAAAAAAGTAACGTCTCGGGTCCAGCAGAATACAGATTTTTTTAACAGTCTCTTCAGGACGATAAAAAGCCTAAACTTGTGAGCGCTAAATTTATAAAAGGTATTAATCCGCATCTTAGATTAAACATTGTTTAAAATAACTAACGGACATTTATGTAATACAGAAAGGAGGTGGAAACGGTAAATAACTCTTTCATAAAAAGGAATTAATCTTATTTTTGGCTTAAATTACTACAAGAAATGATAGTTCGATTTTTCAACAAATGTTGCATCAATAATGCTATGGTTGGAACTAGAAATGCTTCCTCCTTTGCAAATGACGGAGAATGTGATGATGATGAATTAAACACCATCAATACTCATATTGATGTACTAATAAAAGAAAGCAATTTTAAAGAGTTACTTGAAAATTCAGATAATGAATTAGGTAATGAATGAGGATTGATAACCTTTTCATTGTAAAAGAATGGTGTTTTAAAGTATTTGTAGAAATTTATAAAAATTTTAAAAGTATTTTTTATATTTACTATACTTCTTTTTCATATTTTTTGAAATTTTCTTATACTCCTATTTAAGCCAGAGCCCCTGCTTTGGATGCAAAAAAATGTCCAAAAGTTTTTGGCTTGTACACGGAAATATACGGTGCATAAGTACGATTAAAAAATTACATTACCTCTATGCAAGTGTATTCGTGAAAATTCGATATACTATAGAAAGTATTGTGATAGGTGGAATCGATTTTTCATGCCACAGTAGCTATAACTATAAGATGTTAAAATACTGATCAAACATTTGCAGCTGCGTTTCAACTGGAGCTCTACATCTTGTTTGAGATTTCACTGTCTAATGTTTGCTTCTACTTGTAAAAGATTTAACAGTGTAATTTGTAAAGTGTAGAGTTTTATATATTTATTTTTAATTTTATATATTTTTTAAGATTTGTAAAATCAAGTAACTACTGTAAATATTTCTTTAAAATATCTTATAACTGTGATATGAGCAATTATATAAATAAAAGTTTCTTATTTTTCTATATATTCATTATACAGATTGTATATTTTTCTATAATATACATTATATATTTATCAAAGTACTTGACGCATCTCTTAAAATTGAATTTGACGAAGTAAAATTTTCAAAATTCAAAAACCATTTATCCAGCAACCATTCAGAATTTTTCCTTTTAATGTGTCACTATAATTGACTTAGAAAATAGTTTTACAATTCTTAAATGCTTTAGTATCACATACTGAAAAATTTCTTTTTCGTAATCATTATAGGCTGAATTTATTTTTTAACACTTCAAATTTTATATCATATTCTTAAGAAACTTAGACGCTGAATAAATTTAAATCCACTTTTCAAAATGCACGGACTACATTATTGACATTTTCTTCAAAAGAATTTAATTTTAAATTTGGCACTTTCTTCAACAGGTAAGGCGACACAATTTCTACTTTGAAATTCAAATAGATGATAGTGTTTTTAGTTTTAACGCTTTAATAAAACTAGAAAAAAAATTAAATGTTTTTTTAACAGGTTGAGTAGCTTTAAAAAATCATTATGTTTCTTTCTTATGTTAGAATTTTGTAATATTTAAAAAAAAATGACATTTTAATTAATTGTTTACAATAAAATGTTTGGTAAAAACAATTATATTATCTTCTATAAAAGTATAATAAATGTTAATTTTTAAATAATTTTATTTGCGATCACACAATCATGAAAAATAAATCTTTGAAGGAACCTTTTTCTGATTTAAAAATTTATACTGATTCCAAAGATTTCGCGTCAACTATAGAAAAAATGACCTAAAATACTCTTATTACCTGTTGAGAATTGATTGGTTCAGACAATAATTGTGAGCGAATTTTATGCCTGTTAATCATGTCGTTACGTTATAAACTGGAACTGGCGAGAAAATGATGTTTTTTCTGTATAAAATAATCACATTAACATAAAAAAAATATGTCTTGGTAGTTAGACACAAAAGCATTGTTGAATTCAGACACTTTACTCCGGGGGAGGTGGACAAAGTAGAATACCGAGAAGAGGGGGGGGGGTTGCATTTTTTGACCATTGAAAACCGAAAATTTCTTATTTTCTGGTTAGGACATTCGTTGCTCCGGGGAGGGGGTTATGTTCCCCTCGGGTCATCTCCTGAAACCAGCACTGCACAAAAGTTACGTAAATAAACACGAAGTTTTATTAATTATGTCTTTCATTTCATGTGAAATTTATAAAGGAAATATAACTTTTATGTAATATACTTTTAATATCCTTTTGCTTTCTTTTCCATTTCTACCATTAACACAAATACGTTCCATCAGAAAAATTTTATCTAATTTTCATATTTCTGCGGAAAGGCAAATATTTATTTGACTTCTTTGAGCTTTCTTATATTGAAATGAAAACCACAAAGAAAATGCTTAAAGAAGGTCCAAAAAGGGTGTTTTTTAGAAATTTTCCTTCTCGAAAAGGAATGAACATTTTAGCTCCCGGTTTTTTGCAGTTTATTTATTATAATTTATCCTGTAAACATACGCTTGCTGAGATAATTCTCAACCTAATTTTCCTTAAAAAATGAGAATTTTTTTAAAGTCTCTTCTAATCGCTTTCTACCTTTCAAAGTTAAGGTCAAGAAGGAGTGGTGAAGCAATCTCTTATCTTTGTTCATCAGGAGAGGAGAAATATATCTTTTTGGATTAAATACTTCCGAACGAATACAAACGTTTAATGTCGATAAGTTTATTTTTTACACGATAAAACACACTAAAATTATTTTAATCGAAGACTAACAGAAAAGCTATTTGTATATATTGATGAAAGGGTATTAAATGTAATTAATAGAAATTTCGTAAAATAATTAATCTTTTAAGGAATAAAACAAATCGTTTGCATATTTTCTAAAAAAAAGCATGTTTTTAAAAAAAAACTGTTACTCAAAGTTTAAAAATAGATATGAAAATTACACTATTTTACGATGTAAAACAATAGATTTGTTTGTAAACAGATTTAGACAAAAATATAATAGAAGACAAAATAGGGTGAGAATTATTTTCATGCGTGTAGTAACGTAATGGAAAGTGACGCGTCTGCTGACGGGTTAAAGATCATTTTAATTTTTTTAAATAAAAAAAATGATATGGCTAGATTTGTGTGAGTGCATGCCTAACATGCGCGCCGTGCACTTCCAATCAGGCGGAATTCTTTAGATTGCCATAATCGTCTGGATTAATTTCCGTTATGGATTATGGAAGGGAAAATATTTTCTGAAGCTTCAAGCATTTTGAGGTCAAAAAAATTTTAAACCATCAAAATTGCAGCCATTATAATAAAAGCTCTAATTCTAAAACTTTTTTCACATTTTGTTTTGTTTCTTAAAATGTTTATTTATTATATAAACAGCTAAAAGTGGTTCGAGCTCCAATAAATACTATTATATTTAATTTAAAATGTCCTTGATAATCATTGCGTTCTAATCCTGCTCAGTTCTAAATAAGTCATTTATAATCCAAAGTTTATGCATTTAAAAGCGTTTAAGCCTTCGGACGTGTTGTGGTAAAGCCATAAAAAACCATGAGGGAAATTCAAAACCGGCCAAATCATATTACAGGAACTATATAAAAGTACATTTATTAGTAAATTATCCCATTAACAACTAACCGTAGCTAATAGGAAAATGTAAAAGAAAAATAAATAAATTTATTAAACTGGAAAAAAAGCAAGTGTTCCTTAAATGCTACCTTAATTCCTAAAGACATTTTTTAAAACTGTTCTTGTAGTTTTTAACGCTAGTGTATATATAATTCAACATGTAAATGCAAAATGCTTTTAGGATCTCGGTGTAATGATTGGTTTAAAAATTGAAGTCGAACTTATACGGAATGGCTTTTCTTCCCACGCGACGCTTCTTTTTATGTATTAAAAATTGCTTCACAACTATAACTACACTATATCGATATATTCATGCATATAGATGGAAAGAGATAGATGTAAACACTTATAAATTACATGATTTCTTTTCTCTTTAAAAATATTCTTTTCTACATTAATATATAACTCAATACAACAAAAACGATGAAAGATATCTAAAAAAAATACATAAAAATAATTATAAATAAATTTGATAAAGTTATATGAATGAAATATTAAGACATTGCAATTTTATTGTTGCAAAATGCTTGAAGCTATAAAAGTATTATGTAGACAAAATATTTTAATGCTCTGTTTTCAAATATTAATTTTAAATGCCTTAACAATACATTAATATGGGAATACTAGACATCAAATAGCTTGCGAAGATTTAAGAGGGCTCAGGGGTGGAAAACATTTCAAAAAATCGATTTTTTTATAATCTAGTTTGATTATTCAATTAATTCTTAACTAAATGCAAAAAAACCGCATAAAAATATTTGCATTTTTAACGGAGTTATAAGAATTTATGTATCAACGCTTTCATAGCCGCACCCATATAATTTCAACTTTAAGTCGCGTTTTCTCAAAACATGATTTTTGGCGACTAACACCAAGATTTAAACTAGTCAGATGTGACAATCCCAAAACTTTCTTCTATATTATGCATGTTAATACTTTCTGAAAAATACAGCATAGCAGCACCACTGGCTAGGTGGTTTAAATCAAAATCTGGTCAGTAGCATATTATGTCAACTTATAACTGAATCTGAAGTTTGATGAAAATTCATGCATTAACTTTTAAGATAAAACTATTACAAAATCTTAAAAAAAACCATAACTTAAAAAATAATCAGCAGCTAATTATGTTATATATTCTAGTGTAATAGAATCTGAAATTTGATGAAGTTCTGTGCATTAGTTCTTGATATAGCTATCGCAAAAATCTTGCAAAATGTAGCATAGCAGAGCCACCTATTGGGCAGTTCACACCAAAACCTTATCGGTGGCACTGTATCTTAAGGTATTACGGAATCTGATGTTTGGTGAAATTCTGTGCATTAGTTCTTGAGATATGGCTATCATAAAAATCATGAAAGACGTGGCATAGCAGCGCCACCTGCAGGCCAATTTACACCAAAACTTAATCAGCGTCTATGTATATCAAGGACTCACAAAATCTGAAGTTTGGTGAAATTCTGTGCATTAGTTTTTGAGGTATAGCAATCATTAAAATCATGAAAAGCGTAGTATAGCAGCGCCACCTGTAGGCCAATTTACACCAAAAACCAATAGGCACTAATTCATATCAAGGTATAACTGAATATAAACTTTTTATGAAATTTCGAGCATTAGTTCTTGAGATAGAGCGCCCACAAATTTTTTGCCACATTCAGACGGACAGACTCACAGACAGACATTTTCTAAAAATAGTCAAAACATGTTCAGGACCTTCTAAAACGTATAAATCCGTTGAAAACCGGAAATCGAAAATTTTCACGAATCCAATACTTTCTTCTTGTAAAGATAGAAGAAAGTAAAAAAAAAACTATTTGATAGAACGCCTTAATTTTTTTTTTTTTTGCATGCTTATAAAATCATTATTTATAGAATGAATTAATATATTTTAGATAGTTTAATATTTTGAGTATTTTTAAGGAAAAAAAAAGTCGTATTTTTTAGGGTTTTTTGAAATTTTCAAATTTGAGAGATTTTTTAATAATGTTTTTTTAAGTGATAGTTATATCCTTAATTCATTCTATAGATAATAATGTTATATGCATGCAAAAAAATAATGATAATTCATTCCATTAAATAGTTTTTTTTTAAATCTTGGTGTTAGTCGTCAAAAATCAAGTTTTGAGAAAACGCGACTTAAAGTTGAAATTATATGAGTGCGGCTATGAAAGTGTTGATACATAAATGCTTATAACTCCGTTAAAAATGCAAATATTTTTATGCGTTTTTTTGCATTGAATTAAGAATTAATTGAATAATCAAACTAGATAAAAAAATCGATTTTTTGAAAAGTTTTTAACCCCCTAAGCTCCCTTAACATAATACAGTCGACTCTCGTTAATTCGAAATCGGATAATTCGAATCTTCGCTTAATTCGAACTAAACATGAAGTCCCAAAATTTTCAATGGCAGAATAACGTTAAAAATTTTCCTTAATTCGAACTAATTTTCTCTTGACTTCGTTTAATTCGAACTAATGAGAATTCCAATTTTTCATTTTTCTTTTCTTTCTCACGGATTTCAAATGCTTTGAATAACTTTCTTTCTTTGGTTTTTGTGAAAATTGTTTAGAACGATTATACATATAATCCAATGCATTTGATATCCACTTTCTTAGTGCCCTGTGTGTTTATCAGTGACGCTTTAAGTTTTTCTTCCATCGTGTTTGTTTCTAATCTTTTAATTAGTTTATTTATTTATACATTCTAATTTAATATTAAGTCATATTATAATGATAACAAACGAAATAAGTTTAAAAAACACTATAACATTAATTCCTTTGTAATAGTATCACATTAAGCAGGTTTTCCATAATTCGAACTTCGGATAATTCGAACATTTCTTGTGGTCCCGAAGTTCGAATTAACGAGAGTCGACTGTATATGCATTCTCAATTATAAGAAAAATAACAGTAGTATGTTGAAAAACTTTGTTAGAATAACAAGTAAAATATTAAAGAACGAAGAAGATAATCTTGTTCCACACTTTATCTTTTTGTAGTGACACAGACATTTACCTAAAATAATGTCAGTAATTACAGAGATTTACGTAACAGAATAATTAATTTACTAAATTGTTAAAGACTACTGAAATTATTACTTGTATAACGTTTACTTTCTTGATTTATTAAAGACTACTAAAAAACAAGTAATTCAAGCGTGTTATCGAAGAAACTATTTGGTTTGAAAGTACGCTACTTAAAATCCATTAATTGTTAAATGAAGCAGTACTTTAAAGATAGAGAAAGAAAATTAGTTTCGTATTTTCTTCGCTGAAATAAATGTGACACAGTTTGTTTTGTTTTGTTATTATGACAAAAGAAAAGAAAATCTATAATCATGAACTGTAAGAAGTTTATTTTTTATATCTTAAAGATCAAGGCTAAAAAAATCTGTATATACAACAGTGTTGCCAAACAAACTATTTTTATTTTATTGAATTGGCACCACTTTTATTAAATGATAAAATTTGGCTTGATTAATATAGCATTAAGTTGAACGAATTTACGAATTTCACCATTCATAAAAAAATAGTTTCAATCTAAATTAAATAAAGTAGTACGGCTTGCAACGGTGATGTCGAGCATGTTGATTTTTTGAGTCCTGTTACAGACACACAAGAGAGCCACAGAAGAATATTTTTTAATTCTATCTGGCACCAGTCTTTAAAAATGAAAGTTTCCCACATATATTTTGACAACATATGCAAGAGAAAAATATATATATATAGTGGTGCAAATAGAGTGTAAAATGTTGCTTTAGCAACCTTTACATTATGTTTAGCAGCTTAGCATACATTGTATAAAATATGGTAAATATACACTGTTGAAAATTTACAACTTTTGTTGCAAGTCACTCCGCCGTATTTATAGAATATCTATATTCTGACCAATGAGAATATTTCATAATGTCGTCAAGTTACCGTTTTCTATAAAAACAGTAGAGTGACTCTGTAACAAATTTTTTTATCTGCTGATTTTTATCAGTGTAGGAATTTATTTAAACTAAAGATAATCTTTAAGAAATACTCGAAACACATTAGTAAAATATGTTTTTAGGTGACTCAAAAAGACTCGGATGATAATATTAAATCTGTGGAGGCAGATCAAATTATTTCGCTCAAATTTTAATATTTTTTACATGATTTGTTTTGCATAGGATAGTTGAAGACGAACTACAACTGGACTAGTTTATACCTTTTCGATTTTGGTAATATATATATATATATATTATATTATGATAGTTTTAATTTCAGAACTAGTTCCAAAATTTAAAGTAATTTTTAAGAAAGATCTGAAACCAAAATCGAAAAAGTAAAAACTAGCCAGGTTGTAAATCGTTTTCAGCTCTTCTATGCCAAAAAATCATGCAAAAATATTAAAATTTCAGCAAGATAATTAAAAATAACTCCCTCATGCAGTTAAAATTATCATCCGGGTCTTTTTGAGTGACAAACATGCGATTTTAAAAGCGGAATTTCGTCTAATCGGCGGCCGGTTAAGAGGGAGGCTACTGTAATAGTTAAAAAAATTTTTATCGATAAATAACCTCTACATATCATAATTTGTAGATGTCTGTTAAATGCAAATCAACTAAGATATAATTAAATTTTATTATACCTTCTTATTTCTTTTATTACAGTTCATAATTTACTTTTAAACATTTTTAAATTAAGCATTTTACGTGGGAGTACTCATAATCATGTAAACACGATAAATATTACAGTTGCTAAAATCATTCTTTACATCAGCATTTGCTAAAAAAAAATATCATTAATAACTTGAGTCTGAATATGTGTCACTAAAAACGTTTTAAGAAAACATACTGGTAGAAAATTTAATTATATAAACATATAATGATAATTTAACAATTTATACATATTCTATTTCTTATGCTACAGTTCATAATTTACTTTTAAGCATTTTTAAATTAAACATTTTATGTGGGAGTATTTGGATTCATGTAAACACAATAAATATTACAAATGCTGAAATCATTCTTTACATCAGCATTTGAAAAAAAAGTCATTAATAACTTTAGTCTGAATATAAGTGTCACCGAAAGCGTTTCAAAGAAACATATTGGTAGAAGCTATAATAATTTAAAGGACATTTGATTAATGGAGGTTGTTTACAGAAAAGACTTAGAAAACGATAAACTCGCTTCTTTAATTCCGGAAGACGCATTAAATGCGAGAATTTTATTTAAACTTTAATTTGTTTTTCTCATCTTGTAAAAATTGAATCTATGCCGCGGGAAGAAATATTCAGGAAATAAAAATAAAAGTATGAATTCTTTCTTCGCTCCTGATGAGTAAAAGCTTTAGCATATCAGATAAGAATTACTTGGGAAAGATAAGAACCTGTGAATAAAAATGTTTCTAATTTGAAAATTGTAAAACAGAGAATACATTTTCCAAATAATTTTCTTTCGCCTTTATTTAAAGAGTAACACACATAAATTGTAAGTGTTTTTATGATTTATTTCTGCTTAAACAATAGAAAATGATAATAATTGCACATAATTTAAAGAAATGTTTAAAATATACATTTAGTAATAAATAAACTCTTATTTGGAGTATGTTCATTTTTTATTTTATATATTATTAAAATCGTACTCTTTTATCTTTCTGAAGGTTGAATCTTGAGTTATTATTTAAAATACTCTGAGTTATATCAGTTGATTTATATTACTTGAGTTATTATTAATGCATACTAACTTACTGATTATTAGATAAATATATCTTATAACCATAAATTAAACTTTGTAGTTTAAGATTGTGGTGCTCAAATTGAATAAAATGAAAACATTGTACTAAAACTAGTGCCATGAATGAATTTTAACTTCGTCATATAAAAGGTTGTGTGCATAAACTTACTTAAAAAGTGCAATATATATACATATATATGTGTGTATGTATGTGACATTTTAAAGTTAGGAGCCAGAAACATCATCGCCGGGGTCCCCGTTCTACCGCACAGAAGTCATAGCAAGCGAGAGAAAAAAAGTAAGTAAATAAATGTAGAGAATCCAATAAATTACTCTTTGGCTGCTGCAAGTTACTTTATTAAACTGTAGTCATGAGAGAGTGAAAGGCTCCTTTTGCAAGCTATCTTTAACCGAAATATCAAACAGAATATTCCATCACTTACTTCAACAAGCCGTAAGCCGTACTCATCGAAGAAAAAAAACAACTAGAATCTTCCTTCTCGCCTCTAATCTTCCTTTCTTAAATCTAAAAAAAAAGTTCTAGAAAATTCTCTACTCTCGAACCATCATTTTTCCATGTAAACATAACTCATGCCCAGAGTCGAGATTTTATTCCACAGACGATAATTTTATTAAAAAAAGGTTATTTAACTAATTTATAATCGACTCAGAATTCCGAATATATTAGACAGACGATATTTTTGCAAACGATTAATTTTAAGAGAAAAAGAAAAGAAATGAATTTATTGATGCACAAATATCAAATGTTGAAGGAGGAAAAATAAATGAATAAATAAAAATATTATTTTTTGAAAGGTATGGTTTTGGAATAAATTTAATAAAACTTTCTTAAAAAGGGTTGATAAAAACATAGAAAAAGTGAGTTTTATTTGGAATATTAAGAAATAAAGTTTAATTAAGAATATTTTTAATTTAGAGCCATCTTTTTAAATTTATGCATACTGGAATAAATGTTTTTTAAGGCGAATTAAGAATTTATATCCTTTCCATAAAGATTAACAGATTAGATCTGGAAACAAGATTTTAATTTAATAAGTTGAATGGACTAAGTACGGAATATTGTTATAAGGAAATTAATATAGTACAAAGGTTAATTTTTGCAAAAAAAAATTTAAATTTGTAATATTATTCCCCCTCCCCAAAACTTTGTATGAAATTGATAGTTGAATAAAACTACAAGTTCAGACAACAGAAATCTAATAATTTAGAAAAGTTAAATTTTGGAATAAAACTGTCAAACCCAGGAAGCTAAGAGATGGAAGAAAAAGAAAATTGACGAAATATAAAAATATTAGCGATAAAAAAATAGCTAAAAGCAAATTAAATCGAATTAAGATTAGCTAGGAGCATTTCCATGAAAGAAATACAATAATGTTACAATATCACTTACCGTTTGTAAGTGCATAGGAGATAATACACATAATAAGAGCAAACAAGTTATAAATATTAATAAGCAAGAGATAAAAAATATAATAAAAACAATAAAAACTATTTCTCATGGAAGTTTAAATAATTACAAAGCTTAATGCATAGTTTATTTTAAATAAAGTCCTTTAAATGAAAAAAGTCTTTCAATAATATATATAAATGAGTCTTTTCTAAAGTTCACTGAATACAGTCTCTTTAATTAAAGATCTTCAAATCTAGTTTAATCTTTGGTTTTAATGTTACGTTGGATCCAACAACTTTAATAATCAAATCTTTTATTTATTAATTTTTTTAATTATAAGTAGTCTCAACACCAATAATAAATAATATAGAAAATTTTTAATAATAATAACAATAATAATAATAAGTAGTATAATAAGACTCAAAATTTATAGCAATATTAATAATAATTCCCCATACCCTAACTACAGCTCAATAAGAGCATAATGAATACTGAACTTCATTATAGAAATCATAATGATAATAATAAAAAAACAAGAGTATAATCAAAAGAAAATATCACAGTTTGTTTATTACTGATAGGAAAAATATTGGTTGAGGTTAAAAATAATTACATAGCAACTAAATAATTTTCTTATCTTCTAATAACATAAGAAAGTATTTTTTGCTAGCCGAAAGTATACATAAAAATAATAATAATAATATAATTCCAAAATCCAAATAAAATTAAATCTATCTATTTAGAAAATGGACTTTCAACCAGTATTTCCTTACAATAATTCCTCTCTGATACTCTTTTACAAAATTGTCAAATTTGGTTATAAGTTTTCAAATGCCAAATGTAGAGTAGTGTTTTGTCTACACATGGTTTATAAATTTTAATAATAAAACAAATAGGAATAAAAGATGTCATTCTTAATTCAGAAATGGAAATAAAAATAATTTGCTTTATCGACCGGGCGCTGGATGGAGTTGAGTATGCAAAATGTGAGGACCGCATTCGGTTTATGGTTTTGAACTCAGAAAAGCATGCAAATTATGATTTCGAATGTTGCCAGGAGTTGTATTGGTCCAATTTTTTTTTACACCCCACCCCCTTAGACATCAAGTAAATGGACTGAACATATGCTTTGGTATCATTAAAATAATTGTATTAACGGCAATATCAATTTTTTTTTTAATAATTAAAGATACTTATAGCTAGTCAAGTGGAAAAAGAACAGAAAAATTAATAATAAAAACAAAAATTATTGTTAAAAAAAATTATTTAATACAAAAAAGCAAATTCAAACATATCATAAAAATAAGTATAATCATCAATCTTTTTTATTTTGACAATCGTTATTTATGCATTTGCATAACGCAATACAATCAATCTGTAATTTTTTACAAGAGCAAGCCATTGTTTTACAATTGGATGTACATTTACAGGGTTGAATCAACAATTCCGGCAGTGGTTGCTTAGTCATTTGTCGTGGGTATAATTTATCATCTTTCCTTTCATAGCCTAAGAAGGTGTAATCAATAGGCTGTAGTAAAGTTTGGTCAGCATTCACCCATACATATGTTTGTGCTGAAGCTCTCAATAGATGTAAATGTAGAGCATCTGATGTGCAAATAACTTTTAATAAATTTAAGCCGAAACCGATATTTTGGGAAATTAATTTATACCGAAGTTCATCAGCCGTTGAAATTTTTTTTGAAAAAAGATAGGTGCAAATGTTTTCCAATTCTTTTAGCTGTTCGACACTTAGGTACGGATTTCCCAAATGCTTTAAAGCTTCTTGTGCAAAATCCAACGATGCAGCGTTTAAAGCATTTTTTTTCGAGCCGAATCTGCTAGTCGAATCGCAACCACTCAGAGCGTGTAATGCTGGCAAAATACCACAAATATTTTCTCCAAGGGATTGAGCAGCCAGATGACATCCTGAAATGAATTTTTTCTTATAGGAACCGTCGAACCATAGACCTAAACAGCCTAGAAGTGCAAGCTTGTTCCAGAAGTAAATTCCGAGAATGAAAACATCTGTATCAGCGCAAATGATTATGATATGGCCAAGTTTGATTTTCACTGCGTGAAATATATGACCAAACATCCGTGAATCCGCTTCTAAATGGTTAGAATTCAAGTCAGGTACTTCAAAAAATGAAGAACCTTGCAGTTTGAAACATTTTGTTGGATCTTCAAATCCTCCACAAATATATAACTCGCAATCTTCATTTACTTGTGCATATCTAGGGGCAGCAGTACATAGAAATCGAACAAGCTGTAACTTATTTTCAGTGCTTGAAAAGAAATTATTACAATTAGCTGGAATTTTGGTGTGCTCATTTGAAATTATGAAATTTTTCATCATTTGACCTTTACTCCGTAACGTTGATTCGAAGTATTTTATTGAAATATCATCATATCTGTCAAATACAATATCAACTCGTTTTACATTTGGTTGCGAAAAAAGATTCTGAATTCTATTGAAAAAAGCTTGAGCAAAATCGCCAAATGTGCTGAAATTTTTTAATTGGATTCGATGAACAAGTGCCATACCATCAACAATGTAAATTTTTGATGTAAATTTTTGAAAAAAAACGCGCAATTCGCGTTATCATTATAAGGGTTGCAGGCAATAATATACTTTATTATATTTTGAATATCTTTTTCGTCTTTATTGATCCTGGATTGTGTCCATTCATTATGATAATTAATGTCACTTGTAGAGTCTGCTTGTATTTCGAGATATGAAGAAAAAGCCTCGTGAATACTGTTTTTGAACGGATAAAGGAGCAGCCATCTCTGCATCGCTTCTTCATTTTTAGTAATGCCAATCAATCCTCCAGTAACTGCTGAAGATCGGTTTTGAGACTGTTCTAATGCTAAGTCGGGGCTTACTGCATTAAATTTACCTTCCGTTCGTTTGACGGACACCATTCCTCTCTTCATATCATGTTCAACTTCTAAAGGTAGTTTTATCATATCTTGTAAATAAAGAGTGACTCCACGAATGTAGTTCGTGTGATTCATGGAGAAAAAGAACGGTAACATTTGTCGAGTAGTTAACAAATGTAATTCATAATTACTATTTCTATCAGCCATAACTGAATTTAACAAAATTTCTACCATTTCGCAGTAGTTGTTTAAATATTTGAATACTTGATTTTCAGTGCTCATGGTGCGCAAAAAATGTGAAAAATTCATTAAAAAATCTGTAATTATTCTTTTGTATTGATCATGTTTTTCGATTACGCCAGAATGATCTTTATCTACTGTACTTTCTCTTATCTCCTGAAGACAAATATTTAGCTGTTGTAAAAAATCTTGAGAATAATTCATGCATTCTATAAATTCGGCAATTTGTATGCTTCTTAAGGCTTCGTATAAGAGCTTATGTGCTCTAATACCTCTGTTATAATGAGTACCTTTCAGAATTGATGCCAAAGTATTCTCACCATAAATATCGGCTTCAATAAGAATACCGTCGAGTCCACTCTCTTCTACATATTGGCCCAAGCACCGCAAATAATTTTTTTGTAAATGAAATGATCCAATTCTCAATATTAAATTGTCAAATTCTTTATTTGTTAGCTGAATATTTTTAGCGATAAGATATATAGCCATGTCACACGAGAGTACTGCTATTTTTTTACCGAGTGCAAGACTTACGTTGACATAATTTTTCATAGCGGTATACACAACGTCTTTGGAAGTCGGTGGCTGAGGTATAACCGGGCTAAATCCAACAGTAGAAACAGGTGCGGTTTCAGACGATAGTATTTGTTGAAATGGAGTCCATCCTGGTACCGAATTTGTAGATGATCGGCAGAAATTATTTATTGATAGACTATATTGCAGTCTACACAAGACCCAGAGCAAATTATCAAATTGTAAATTGTTTTGATTATTATTTAATAAGCAGCTACTGTCCTTATAGTCCGGTATTGAAGGCTGCATATTTTCTTGAAAATGAAGAATTGCTTGACAGTTTAAAAATTTTAAATCCAATTCGTTCAACTCTACTGTAGGTTTCATTTTAATTAGATTAACTTCATTGTCAGTGGATTTTTTTTCTTGATATATCACCATAGCTGTAACATGGGTCGAGCCTTTCCCACTTAATGTTTCTTCATTGAAATCATTGTTATCTATAGCTCCATGAAGAAATAACGATGAATCTCGAACTATATTTTTAAGAATAAGCAATTTCTTGTCTATATCTTCACACACAATTGACGTTGTTACTTCATTATCGAGGTTTTTTAATGCTTTGTAACTAATGCTATGCCCACATTTATTCAATATAACGATTAATTGTTTCGATCGAGTCAAATGATGTATAGATTGAGCTAAAGCTATATGCTTTGGAGTGTGTTTCTCAGTAATCGTGAAATACATATCATAAAACACTGATAACGCTCGTCGATTATAATTCTCACTTAATTTGTTATTCTTTGAACTGAACAATGCTTGCATAAACATTAGCCAGTTATTCGGTAATTGACCTTTTTGTAAAAACTGTTCAATTAAAATTTCATCACATAAATACCCATCTGGCATTACTTTGGTATTTAGTATTTCTTTTCGAAGTTGTTTAGCTACTTGAACAGTGTAGTTTGTTGAATTTACGGTACGAATATGTTCAATGACTTCATCCAGTGGTATATTGCCCATAAACACCAATGATGATTTTGATCTATCGCTCGGATATGAAAATAAAACATTTTCACCATACTTATCAATGAGCAGTGATTTCATAACGCGATTTTCTACAATTGCATCTTCTATTTCAGTGAGTTCAGCTAGTCGCTTGCCCAAGAATGACACTTCAAAAGAGTGAGATGTTAATTTATCTTTCATTTCATCGATTAGCTTTTCAAATGCCTCCATAAGGATGCCATGTGGTATTTGACTTGAAGGTCTGCCTGCTGGATTTTCAGAGTTTCTTGGTTGCCGTAGATAATCACGATAACAATGTTTATGATACCTCACTTCCATTGCAAATAAATCAGCTGGATGTTCGCAAATGCTAATTTTAGTGAAAACATCATCTTGTTTTTTTCGAGCAATATTTAAAATTTGTTCCGCTGCTGAAATTTCAGAACATAAAAGAAGAGTTTTGTTCTTATTTCTTGATTGTTTACCACAAATTAAACATTTATTACTTGTATCAATTTTTAATTCAATTCTTGATGACCGACGAACCCTTTGGCTACCTGAAACATTTGCTTCTGTAGAGGAAGTGGGAACAGAGGCATTCTCCTGCTTTAGTAATGCTAATTCTCGACGCCTGATTTTCTCTTCACTAATATAAGTTGCAATACAAGCTCGATGCCAAGAACAATTGTGGGCAATAAAGTCTGTATCACTTTCTAATTTCTTACTAATGTCATCTTTTCTGCGATCTGCTGCTCTTTGAATAGTAGTAAACGTCTGTAATTTTGGATTTTTCACTAAATCACCCGTTTTATCACAAAACAAACACGACAATTCACTTACTTTTCGCTTATTTAGATTTATCACTTGTAGTGACATTTTCCGCCCTTTTATTTAAATAAAACACACTAATAAGACACTCAACTGCAAAAAAACTTAAATAATATTACTTAGATACGTAAAAATAAACCGTTATGGGCTACGAATTCTCTTTTACTGACGTTTCCGAGTGCTATGACTCAGCAACGCGCCGAGCGGAGAGAGGGGTGGGGAAAAGGGAAAGGGACATGACTCAGCAACGCGCCGAGCGGAGAGAGGGGTGGGGAAAAGGGAAAGGGACCAGTACAGCTGCCGGCAACATGTGATTTTCTATTATTTAGGGTCTCAGGTAAAAGAATTTGAGCATAGTTGCCGGTCCTCACATTTTGCATACTCAACTACCTTTGGCGCCTGGACTATTATGAAAAACTTTTAATATCTGTAGTTTTCACAATCAATGAAAATCGCAAATTAAGTTATAGGTTTGAGTAAAATCATCAAATTTTATAACTGTTATCACATAAATATCTGTTGAATAAATAGAATAACACTAATGTCAAATAAAGGAGTAAATATAGTTAGAATTAAATACGTTTAAAATTAATTTATCAACTTGAAAGCTTTTACAATCAAAGTGTACACCTTATGCCTGCATAAGGAGCCCAATTTAAACCCCCAAACTCCCCAAAACAAGTAATATTCTTGTTGCGCACCAAGAACATATCTGCTAATGTTGAAAATTATGGTGATAAAATATTTAAAGAATCAGAATTAAAATTTTATCTACTCTTTTGACTTTAGTTTGGTCTAGTGATTGTGATCGTATCTGAAATTTTGTTTGTTTTTTGGGTTACTCATGAAACAGTTTAAAATCTTCAAGTGAAAAATAGGGTCTTAATTTAGAAACATGCACAATAAATGAATTCTGCCCTGTGTCATAATTAAATTTATCTATTTCATAAGTAACACCAGAAAGTTTATTTATAATTTTGTATGGTCCAGAGAAAGTAGGTTCCAATTTTCAAGTGTTAGGGTATTTAAATTCTTCATAAATTACAGAGTCTTGTATTTTTAATGGGGCTTCGACAGAATTTCGATCATAGAGTCTTTTACTTTTAAGGTGAAATTCACCAGTTCCCGCTTTCGCAATCTTGGGGGCTTTGTCTACTGGAGGTTTTTATTCTGATTACCTCACACAGGATTATTATCGTCCTTTTAAAAATCTGAATCAAAATTATCGTTAAAATCATAACTATATTTAGCTGTTAACTTTAACTAGAAATCTTATCTAAATAATAATGATAAATAATACATATAATAAATATAATTAATGATAATAAATAATAATGATAGATAAATTTTTACTTGAAATCACAAAATTTACTGAAAAAATTAATTATATTTATCAGTCAAAACTCTAGCAGCAGCTTTGTACAGTTCCATCTTTCTTACTGAATTTAAATAAATTATAAGAATCCGGGAACTAAAGCTCACTGCCACCAGAAATTCTAACATATATAAATAATACATATATATATATATATATATATATATATATACAGTAGATTAAATTTTAATTCTTATTTTTTAACTATTTTATCACCATAATTTTCAACATTAGCAGGTATGCTTTTGGTGCGCAACAAGAATATTACTTTTTTTAGAGGTCTTCCAAATGAAACTATAGCATACAAGTGAGAAACGCATAGGCAGAAAAATGTCTAAAGAAAAATTTACCGTCATGTTCTGTGCCAGTTTTATGGGTGAGAAGCTCCAACCACTAGTGATCGGAAAATGTAAAAAAACCCGATGATTCAAAAATGTGAAAATTGCATCATTGTATATGTACTATAAATGAATTTGAAAACCCGGAATAACATTGACATTTTTCTCACAATGGTTGGAGGACATTAATGAGATGATGAAGAGAGAAGAAAGAATTTTTTTTATTTTTCTCTATAATGCCTAATCACAAATAAATGAGTAACTGAGTTACGTTAGCGTGGAATTTCTGACATAGACCAGTACTACTATAATTCAACCTTGTATTAAGGAGCAATCAAGACCTTTAAAAATCATTACCGGATCCATTCTTGGATGAAAGTGCCTTTGATGATGAAGAAAGCAAATTGGATAACTGAGTTAACGAAGAAGATTAACTCACAGACGTTGTCCATTAGATATATAAAATGTTCGAATGAAGTAACCCCCTACACTATCCACGGATGTTTTTATAAAGCTGGATTGTTGTAAGAAAATGAGCAGTCAATAATAGGGGCCTTAGAAGCAACAGGTGTGAGTGTGAGTGACTTGGGGTGAATTCTTCAAAATTTTCATAATGAATTTGAATCTTGAGCTCATTTTGAAGCTAGTAGAAGCTCGTCGAAGAGGAAAACGATAGAGAAAAAAGAAGCAGAACCATAAGAGACCGGTGAAATAAGAAGTAGGATTATCTTCAAGTAATATTACCAAGGGATTCATGATTTGTTGACCTATGAGGCAGAACACCATCAAGCCTTTCCATTTTTCTAAACAAATAGATAACACGTGCAGTGCACGAGCCTACACAATACAAAAGCATGTTAAAAACTACTCACTTTTTAAAGTAATTTACTGATAACTTTTTAAAGTAATGCATTGTTTGTATGTAATTGCATGTTTTTAAAAAATTTTCAATGAAAAAAATGTGACGGCAGAATTTATTGACTAATATTTGACTAATCATTAAAATTAAATTCAGCACCTATAACTTGGTAGTTGGCATGGCTAACCTGGCTAAGTATTCTATACAATCTATAAAATCAATGTATAGTAGTAGTTAGTACTAGCGTCTATACTCCGCCCCAAACTTTGGCTCATTTCACAAATGCACGCAAGAAAATCCCCATGCTGCCGATATTTTCACTTTTTAAACTGAAAATATGGTTTCTTGCTTTCCCTTTTTCATACGGGAAATATGGTTTTTGGCCGTTTCTTGACGATACTACAAATAAACAAAGAAACAGACAAAGGGACAAACATACAAACAAACAAAAAACAAACAAACAAACAAACCGATAAAAGCCAAAGAAACAAACAAACAGACAAATAAAAAAACAAACTGACAAACAAACTAAAAGACAAACAAACAAACAGACGTAGAACAAACAAACCGACAAACAGACAAAAAAACATACAAACAAACACACAAACAAACAAAAAAACCGACAAAAAACATACGTAAAAACAAACAAAGAAACAAACCGAAAAACGAACAAACAAACCAACAAACAATCAGACAGACATACAAAAACAAACAAACAAACAAACAAACAAACAAACAAACAGACAAACGAACAAACAAACTGACAAACAGACAGACAAACAAACAGACAAACATACAGACAAACAAACAAACAAATCAACAAACAAAACCAGACAGAAAAACAAACCGATATACAGACAAACAAACAGAAAGACAGACAGACAAACATCACTGGATGCACGAAACTCGCTGTGCAGGAATCACTCAAATGTATGAAACTCGCCAACGCCGCAATCACTAACGCGTGTATGAGCGCTGCACGCCCATTTAAACCAAAAAAAAAACATCACTGGATCCACGAAACTCGCTGTGCAGGAATCACTAAAATGTACGAAACTCGCCAACGCCGCGTTAACTAACGACATTAAAACCAAAAAATTTATCTCTATATGCACGAAAGTCGCATGGAAGAAATTTCTAAAATGAGCAATTCAAAATTGTTGTTATTAACGCAGATATCAAACTATTAAATCCCATTATCGGCAGCATGGGGATTTTCTTGGGTGCATTTGTGATATGAGACAAAGTTTGGGGCGGGGTATAGACGACATTTTTTCCAGTGTCTTTAATTTGTATATTTTCTCTTTTAAATTTGTCCGGTTTCAATTTCTCTATTTTTTTTCTATTTAGAGTTTTACTATTCAGGACGTGGGTAAAGAATTTTGAAGCTATTTGTGGTCACTTGTCAGCGACAGCGCTATCGCGCAAGAGATTATAGTTTTTCGGGACGTAGGTAGGGGTCGACGACGAAGATGGGCCGCTCAACGCGGCGGTTATGCCAATGAAACACATAAAATTTTTATTAAATAGTATCATTTTCTCATTACATGAGTTAACTGGAAAAAAATATATAAATTACCATGCTCGGCGTGAATTTGTTTCTATAAGACCGATTAAGAGATTAACAAAAAGTTTATTACATATTCGGGTACATTATGCGCAGGTAACATATGAGTCTTCTTTTTTCTATTTCTAGGTCTGTTCTATGTATTATCATCTTATCTGCTTTATAAAGAAATCTTCGTGGATACGTAATATGAAATTACAATAAAATAATAATTACATACTATAATTCCTCGTACGAAAGTATGAGCAAATGGTGATGTTAGAAAGTGTGATGCGTACAAATTCCATAATTCGCAATTCTTACGCTCTAATTTTAATAATTTGTATTGTTTCATATTATACCTGATGAATAATGCATATCTGTAAATTTTAATGAAAATTTCCCATTAAAATTGAGTACTACACGTCGGAATAATGGTAAATAATTTTGCAGAATTATAATTTTTATCGTTGCAGAAGAAACCCAAACAATCTTTGTCGTTTAATCATATGTATTTATTTGGAGTTTTCATTTAAATTTTTAAAAATATCTACCATGAATATCAAAAGAATTCACATTCTTAATCTCATTTTTATTCAGAAGTTATTCCTGAGCAAATAAATTCTTTCAAAAAGCAAAATAAAATGATTTCACTAACATAAATTACAAAGATAATTAAATTCTTTCTTTGTTTTTCATTTTTTGAAATTCGAGTACAGTTTATTCTTCTCATATTGGTTTTTCTCTCACACAGTTTTCATTAATTAAAGAACCTTGAAGTATTGACCGACAAAAGTAGTATGGCTGCTTTCAACTTTTTCGTAGAATTTTTGTTTTGTTAAAATTTTTAATTGTTCAAAAAATTTCATGTAAAGATTTTTAGATACTTACGAATATTGGGGAAATAGTATATATTTTAGAATTAATAATTAGTGCTATTTTATTTACAATGAGAGATATTTTTTAAAATAAAACAAGTAAGAAAAATCATGCGTTAAGCATAGATTATGAAGCACTTTCCAACACTTAATGAAATCTTTAACAAAACTTTGTTATTTAGGGAAATAATAGTGTATAGCCAAATATACCCAAATATGTATTCTAGCACATTAGATCAGCCCTGTATTTCATATGTCAGTTCATATAATGGGAAAATTTAGCTCAGCAAGAAAATACCCAGTAGCTTGAAATTTCTTTTTCAGCAATTCATACTATTAGATGGAAACATACTTGAATACTTTTGTTAAGCCTGTAGTTTACATTGTACCTTTATTACATGTCAGCATTAGGCTAAAATTTATTGTAAACTAAAACACTTTTAAAACAACTGAAATCACATTCTCATAAATCATCATTCATAGGCGTCCATGTACCGAATTCTTTGCGTGGCCCTGTATATCCCTTTATATATATATTCTACAAACATTTCTCAGTAAATTGAATGCAGATCAGCGTAAAAATGCATAGCTTATTTAAGAACCACGTTTAAATAATTTACGCTCATATTCAGTAACGTTGGTGATCTCTTTGGGTAGCCCTGTATATCAACTATAACATTTATACACACCATATAATGTGCATATATTTAGCGAAATACAAACGCGAATATCATAATTAAAATGCATTTCATCCCTCCATCAGCCATCATCGGACACATATACAGTACTTCGGAAAGAATATACTATTTGAAATCTTTTGTATGGCCCTGTAAATGCTATGTACTTCATATTATGCAAGACAGTAGCGTATAATTTATATTAAGCTTCAGTGACATATATCAATTTTATTATACATGAAAAAGCTCAATATATTTAAAATATGTCACACACAATTCCCCCTTTTACCATTATCTAATAGAATTCTCTTGTGTAGCCCCGTAAATGAATAATAGCTACATTTTCAATTTATATTTTATAGAATGCATATTTTAATAAGTTTGACAGGGTATAACATCTTTAAAATTCCCTTGAAACGTTTTTTCCCCATAGGCCGTAATGTAATAGGAAACTTTTGATTCACCCTGTAGATAAACTAATCATGGTAGAAACTTCATTTTCGATAGGACTTGTGCTAGGGTAAACGTCATTAACGTCCTAAAATTTCATGGCAATCCGAGTATATTAACGATTTTTCCCCATGGGCCGTAATGTAATGGGAAACTTTTGATTCTCTCTGTAGATAAACTAATCATGGTAGATACTTCATTTTCAGTAGGTTTTGTGCTAGGGTAAACCTCAATAACGTCCTAAAATTTCATGGCAATCCGAGTATATTAACGATTTTTCCCCATAGGCCGTAATGTGATGGGAAATTTTTGATTCGCCCTGTAAATAAACTAATCATGGTAGAAACTTCATTTTCGATAGGACTTGTGCTAGGGTAAACGTCATTAACGTCCTAAAATTTCATGGCAATCCGAGTATATTAACGATTTTTCCCCATGGGCCGTAATGTAATGGAAAACTTTTGATTCGCCCTGTAGATAAACTAATCATAATAGAAACTTCATTTTCAATTGGGTTCGTGCTAAGGTAAACGTCAATAACGTGCTAAAATTTCATGGCAATCCGAGTATATTAACGATTTTTCCCCATAGGCCGTAATGTAATGGGAAACTTTTGATTCTCTCTGTAGATAAACTAATCATGGTAGATACTTCATTTTCAGTAGGGTTCGTGCTAGGGTAAACCTCAATAACGTCCTAAAATTTCATGCAATCCGAGTATATTAGCGATTTTTCCCCATAGGCCGTAATGTAATGGGAAACTTTTGATTCTCTCTGTAGATAAACTAATCATGGTAGATACTTCATTTTCAATAGGGTTCGTGCTAGGGTAAACCTCAATAACGTATAAAAATTTCATAGCAATCCGAGTATATTTACGGGAGTTAGAGCGCGGCCAGACGGCCAGACGGACAGTCGGACAGACGGCCAGACAAACCGAATGCATTAGCACTTTTCAACTTTGTTGGAAAGTGCTAAAAAATTCATTATGGACACATTTGAACAAATTCTCTTTGGTTTTAGAGAACAATTCAGAAAATTGAGGGGAAAAAAGTAATATTGTATGAATTATCAAAGGATTGTTAATTGCATTTCATTTTCGAATTGATTTAAATTTCTTTTTTTTTTAATATTTTAAAATAAGGTTTTAAGTAAAATATTTTTCCTAAAAATTTATTTTCTGAAAGCTTTTGGGTATTATGATGTATTGGGTCTTTATTCAGTTTTTCATTATTTTCGAAAAACCTTGCAAAAAATATTTCTGTCTTAGGAAAAAAAATTCTAAATTAATGAATAATAATTGAAATGAAAAAACTTCTTTAAACACCATAAAATAAGTTAACTGCGCAAGGCCTTTCGAAAGAACTTAGTCTTTCTTCGTCAGGCGCAAAAAAGACGTGCGTCCACAATGAATGTAGTGGCACGACTGAAGGGGAATGCTGGAGGGAGAGGGAGCAAGCAGAAGGAACAGCCAATAGGAAAGAAGAAGGCAACAGCCAATCACGGAAGAGCATAAACAAAACTAGGTAGACAATGAAGGAGAGGAAAGGAAGAAGGGGGGGGGGAAGGGAAATGAAAAAAAAAAAAGCCGGGTAAATTAAAAAATTAACTAAAAGGAGAGATTAAAATGAAATAAAATGTACGCAAAAAATATATAAATTAGTAATAAAGAAAAAAAAATTGAAATAAAAATACATAAAAATAAAAAATAGTTTACAATTATAAACACACATGAAGAAACCTGAAAAATTGTATACATAATATATATAAATAATAATAATAATAATAATTAAATTATAAACTTAATTATGAAGCAGTGCTGAAAAGATTCTTCTAGGCAACGGAGAGGGTTTTAGAATCAGATTTATCATTAACAATAATATCACGATTAATATAAATAGCTAAATTTTCAAGAAAGTCTAACTCAGAGGAACTATTCATTCTCTTTCACTTTCTTGAAAATTTAGCTATTTATATTAATCGTGATATTATTGTTAATGATAAATCTGATTCTAAAACCCTCTCCGTTGCCTGGAAGAATCTTTTCAGCACTGCTTCATAATTAAGTTTATTATTTAATTATTATTATCATTATTTTTTATATACAATTATGTATACAATTTTTCAGGTTTCTTCATGTGTGTTTATAATTGTAAACTATTTTTAATTTTTATGTATTTTTATTTTAATTTTTTTTTCTTTATTACTAATTTATATATTTTTTGCGTACATTTTATTTCATTTTAATCTCTCCTTTTAGTTAATTTTTTAATTTACCCCGCTTTTTTTTTTTCATTTCCTTTCCCTCCCCCCTTCTACCTTTCCTCTCCTTCATTGTCTACCTAGTTTTGTTTATGCTCTTCCGTGATTGGCTGTTGCCTTCTTCTTTCCTATTGGCTGTTCCTTCTGCTTGCTCCCTCTCCCTCCCGCATTCCCCTTCAGTCGTGCCACTACATTCATTGTGGACGCACGTCTTTTTTGCGCCTGACGAAGAAAGACTAAGTTCTTTCTAAAGGCCTTGCGCAGTTAACTTATTTTATGGTGTTTAAAGAAGTTTTTTTCATTTCAATTGTGTATAACACCAGCTTCAATTTTATACATTAATGAATAATAGTACAATGCTACGATTAACGTAATTGTCTTAATAGTTGTAACTTTCTTATATGTGCATTCATATGTGATATTTTCATTTAGTTAATGGAGTTTTCGAATATATCCAATAAGCGTAATTAATCTCAGAATTTCTTCCATTCGGGATAATACTAACATTCGGATATTTCAAAAGTGTAAGACATAACAAAATCCAGTTTCATAAAATTAGAAAAGCAGTAGAATTATATGGGCAGACTTTTTTGTGCATACCTGTATATGAATTTATTCATATTCCACAAACTTCTTTTAATATGCTAAATGCAGTTCAGCTGAGAAATGTATAACGAAATTAAAAATTAGCCTCACATATTCTGACCATATTATTGTACATATTACGGTCAGAACATATCTAAAGTACAGTTACGTAATGTTATGTAATTTCTACAAAAACGATCGAATGACATGACAGTTTTCTGCAAGTATTTAACTGTGTAAGAAGTAATATTTAAGATTTTTTGTGCAGCCTGTACATAAACATACATACAGGACATACAAACTACAGTAATTATTTAACCCTTTGAAGGAGTCATACGGTGTGACCACCTAATTTTGGCACTTTGTACTCGAGAGGGGATTTTCACTGACCACTAGTCTGACCGTCCCATAAATGGGCGCTCCAAATGGTCTTGACACCAGTATTTTAACCTATTTTTAACATGCTTTTATTAGCTTCACCTGTAACTAAATTAATATTTGTGTAAATTAAACTGAAACTTTGCACACTTATTGAGAACCGATGACAATTCAACAATTTGAAGAGTCTCCACTTAAAATGATTAAAAACCCCGGATCAAACGGATCAAAAGCAATTTTAAAAATTAACTGTCACCTGACACCCTAGACACATGACAATCACTGAAACACCCATGAAAACCGTAACTATGCAACCGAAAAAACATTTTAAACTTTTTAGTTCGACCTAATATAAAAACGTATGTTTTAGCTTTTAAAACTATTTATCAGTTATTCTTCGCCTTATCAAATGGGCGAATAATCTGTGATAAAAGATGACGAAATAAACTGTAGGATATTAGTGGTGTCTAAAGCATTTCGTATCCCGATTTACGTGGAGAAACTGACAACACTTGTGACGAGTAAGAGTCACCTCTCGAGTGCAAAAGGCTGATTCCCAGCCTGACAAACGGCACCAAAGATATTTTATGAAGTTTGCTTATATAATAAAAGCTTAAAATTCAGGTTATTTTTCGAAAAATTTCGTTTAAATTCTGGTGTCATGGTTGATCATCATTTTATGAACGGAAAATTACTGTTTCTGAAAGGGTTAAAATGTGTAATAATTTGAAACATACTTGCAGCAATTATCACTCGCAGACAGTGTTATAACAGAAATATTTTACCTGTCCTATAAATGATCTATAACTGCTTTAAACTTTATATTTTAAAGTATTCATTTTAAAGTGCACCTCACTAACGTATAGGAAAAAGTCTGACACAGTTTAATGCTTTACAATTCATAAAATAAGAAAGATGCAAACAAAACCACAGCATTTATGTATAGAATAACTCCTACATTTCTTTATTTTGTAAATGTTTCCTCAGACATTTTCTTTTCTTGTTTGATTCTCTTTACTTTTGTAAATATCGTCTGCACGAATTATTAAATATATATTTCTCTCTTTTGTTTTTGCAATGAATAGAATGCAATCTTATTTTTACTTTTGATGTGTTTGCTCGACGCTTCATTCGATGTTTGGTTTTATTCAATCAGATATTAAGGAGAATATCAACACTACTAGCAAAAGCCATGCTTTGTTTGGATTCGCGAAGCATTATTTTATAAAACAGATATTTGAAAGTAACAATATTTTTTTATTATTATTTTTGCATCTTTATTAAACAAAAACGTTATTTTATGTTTTGGCGCATTTTAATTTTTTATTTATGATGTAAAACTGGCATAATAAGATATTTTCGAAGCAAACTTTTACAAATTTTTTTTAAATTTTCAACTAAAAGCTCTTTTAAAGATGTTTTTACAATTTCAAGTAGCAACTGGTGTTTTTTAATTGTTTGAAATATGCATGTTTCCAATCTTTGTAATCAACACCCGATAATCTTTGATAGCTATTTTAGAATAATATATTTGAAGAAAGCTTGAAGAAAGTTACTTCTTCAAAATCCTGTTTTCTGGAAAAAACATTTGAAATCTGCTTTCGTTGATACTATGAATTTTTAATTGTAAAACATTTTATTTTAATTTCTTCGTTTTTATACATGTTAGCGTATGAGAATTGCTGTAATTCTCTCCGCGTGGGAGAACTTTTTACTTTCTGCGAATGGCAACTCAATTAATGGAAATACCTTTTAACGAAACGCTCTCTCATTCTCGCAGTGACGTTTTCACGAATAATTATTGTTGTGTTTGCGAACTTATTAAAGTCTTATTTTTCTATAAAATCCTTCTGATTAATGAGTCGATATTATTTATCCAAAATACGACCGTCGCAAAAATATTTATAAAGAGCTTGAACCAACAACTTCACGCAGATCTTTTAATTTTTCATTTATATAACAAATTTAAGAATTAATTTTATTTGTTTAAAATTATTTTGTTGCCAGTTTACAAAAAAAAAAAAAAAATCCATAATACAATTCTTTTAAAATGTTTAAGTGTCATCTGTGAAACGATTTTGCGGGAAAATGAAAACATCTTTTTTTTTTAATAAATTAATCATGATTCTCTCTATAATTATTTACTCCATGATTTAAACTTTTTTTTTCTGAAAATTACGCGTTTCATTTTTTATTTATTTGCAAAAATGCGTCCGTATTGGAAATGCATGTAAAATAAATTAATTAAAATAATAATTTTTTTAACGTTTTACTGTAAAAAAAATTATATTCTGCAAATCTACAGATCATAATTTATTTTTGTGTTTAATTTGAAGTTAAAATATTGAATAGTTTTTTTGTAAAGCGTACGACAAATTGTAATTTGAGTGGACTAGTAGAGGATTCGCTTCGCTCATCCTAACAAGAGATAGAACAGAGTTTAAGGGGGTTTATCAAAAGAAAACAATGTTATTTTTATTTTTGATGGTTTTCCTCGACGTTTCATTCGATGTTTTGTTTTAATCGATGAATTATTAAAGAGAATGTCAACACTACAAGAGAAAGAACATAACTTAAATTGGTTTATAATAAGAAAACAATGTTCTTTTTACTTTTGATGTGTTTGCTTGACGTTTCATTCGATATTTTGTTTTATTCGATTAAATATTATGGAGAATGATAGCAGTTCCAGAAAAAGCACAGATTTTTAAGATGGTTTATCCAAACGAAATCAGTAACGAAAACACCATGAAGTTACAGAAGAGTACACGCCAAAGGTCATTCGTAGCGAAATAGTATCTTATAGTGGAAAAACAAATGTTTAGAAACTGGTGATAAACAAGAAAAACCGCTTTGGATGAAAATGGGCCACAATAGTCGATGTAGATATCGACATGGATTCCAGTACCTGGCGAGAAATCGATTACCATCTTGATATTTTCTGAACGACGAAAGTTGTAAATGTGGAAATTTATCGACAAGGACAATTAAACTTTCTGAATTTAAAGGGACCATTAAATCTATCTTCGTTATTTTATGAACTGTTAAACACCGTTAAGTGTCCGATTTGTTATAGACACCCCGTGTATCATATGTTTGTACCTCATATGTTTGTACCTCATAATGCTTGAAAAAGTATAACAACATCAAATTAACACTGCAAGCATTTTTTCTAATAGCTCATAATATAAGGGAGTTTTTTCTTATGTGAATATGTAAATTAATGATAAATTCTTTGCATTCTATGTTCTCCTAAAAACATCTTTAGTTTCAATCAGAAATGCGTAATGAATTCATGATTTTATATATTTTTAAACATCATTTAAATGAAATGCATATGATTTGGTGCCATATTCAAAATGTAATAGATAATAGTTATTTGATTGCCCTTATGAACGAATTATAAATTTTACAAACTTTATTTTTAGAAAGCGATCATGTTACAATAAACCTTAAAAGTATATTTTAATCACATAATCACAAAGTATATTTACCGAGTTAAATCATCGACAGATAGTAAACAGACTAACTGATATTATAAACACTTCATAATTCATTTTAGAAAATGTTAAAATAAATTTATGGGGTAGTAGTAGTTACTTATTGATTTTCACAAACTTTTAGAATAATGGAATCCATAAAAGTTCTGATTGATATAATTTCTTTTTTTGCCTGTGATTGTTAGTTTATTAACGGACGTTTTAATACAGACAATATTGAAGGGAAAAAATCCATTGCAAATTTTGTTTTATTATTAGTATACAAAGAACACAATAACGGCATACATTTCAAAATGTTTTATAAATATTTTTGTGTGGATTGCTTGAAAAAAATAGAGTAGTTAAAATATTTGTCAATAAATTTCCTAATAGGTACTTCGTACTTCGTAATGAAATGTCAAAAAATATTAAGATGTGAATTTTTTATTATTTGAAGTTTGAGTGTTTAAAAATTATTTAATAAAATTTTATTGCATTCTAAATGAAGCACAGATATTTTTTAAAATCTTTTCTTTGTAAATTGACATAATTAGTAAGATCATTTGATTAAAAATATTTTATCTTATATAATGCTCAAGTACTTTAAAAAATCTGTAAAAAAAAAAAAAAAAAACAATAATTGGAAATAAAACGTAAATTTTTGCAAAAATTGTTTTGATGAAAGATTTGTAACATTTACTTGTTACATTTAAGTTCAGTAAGTCAAAGATAGTCACTTCCTTAGGAACCCCTAATTTTTCTTTTTTTAAAATCAATTTTGTAGTACAGGTTTAATCTATATGCTCCAGATTTTGTGAGGAACTTCATAAAAAATATTACTGTAATAAATATACCAGGCAAAATACGCTAAACCTATACCGCTTTTTCTCTCTGCAAAATCTCCACGGTATTTATCTTTGAATTCCCCAAGAAATTTTATTGCGTCGGCGTATCTCTTGAGTTGACCGCACTTTTGCAATTAATTTATCTTTCGGCAGTGTTTAGATTTCACACAAATAAAATTCTAAGGTAGTTATGAGAACAATAGTTTGTAGTTTCACTTTCACATATATATTTACGTTTATTTTGTTGTGAAAATGAAATGAGAAGATTGCAGATAAATGATTACTGCCAAAAAAGATCTATTTTAAAGCGCCAAGAAGAATCTGATGTTGAATTCAATTTTTTCCCCAAATAAAAATCAGATCTACTCTCTAGTACTATCTTTGCTCCGAGATGGAAGCTTAACTATTGGGGCATCCCAGTCACATTTACCATGTATATCAGCCTATTTTATTATTATGATCAATAAAGCAGTCATGTTAAAGATGAACATTGTATAAAACAAGATTATGGGTTTAATTAGACGGCAAAGTTATTCCTGACATATCGTTAAAAACCCATGAATAAAATATACATGGAGTTCGCTGTAAATTTCATACAATAACCTTTACAAATTTGTTTTTCACATATACGTATGTATCAGAAAAATAAGTGACGTTTGTTTCTCATGACTTGTGGCTCAGATTTGGATGAAAATTTTTAATGTTTAATGCATATTATTCATCTATTTTACACATCAGTTGTGCTTTTAGATTGGCAGATGTGTGGATATTGTGACGTCATGTACAATGGGGGAGTGCCTATGATATATTTTCTGATGATTTTGTGCATTTTATTTATGCATTACGTCAGTCTGGTCAAAACCCACAGCCACTATTGCCACAATTTGTAGTTTTTAGTATCAAATATTGCTGTGCTTTTCTAATGTACTTATTGTTGATGAGGCCACAGCTTTTTGGTCTTGCTTTTCTTGTCGAAGTTGAATTAAGGTGTTTAATAATGATGCAAAGCTCTGTGTCAGTCTAATATTTTCTAAACATAATGTGCTATATTTTCATACATATATATACTACATTATTACACACACAAAAAAAAAAATGTTGAACCAATAAAAATTTGTTTGGTTCAACAGACCTTTTCATTTAAATATGGGTCAATGGAAATTTTGTTTGAATAAACAAAAAAATATATTGTTGATTTTTTGTTTGCATTTTTTATGTCTACAATTTTTATCCGAAATGCATAATAACGTAATAATAACGTCATTAGTACGTCTTAATTTGAAAAGTGTTTATTATCCAAAAATTACGTTAGTTCTTTATAGATATATAAATCGATTAAACAAAATTATGCGAGAGAGTTATGTCTACTGCACACCAATTTAAATTTTGCAAAAACAACAAAGTTTTGTTAGAATTTAAAATTGAAAATACAAGACTCTAGTAATACTCAAATAAAATTGATGAAATTTTATAAGAGTATTAATAATATTATTTTGTCTGCGCAACAAAACAGATTTTTTACTATAACTAAAAAAACCGCTTAAAACAACCAAAATATAAACAAAACATGCTTTGTAGTTTTAATCAATTCCTTTTTCTGGGTGTATTTTTTTCTTCGCGATACATCCATTTATTTCCTATTTTTATATTTAAATTTCCGGCATACTGAATAATTTCCAATTCTATAATAGTATATCTCATTAATTCTATTAGATTTTCTTTAAATTAATTATTATCTTACTTAATTTACTTAAACGTAAAGTTTTTAGTTTATTCTTAAACTGCCTCATCATTTTTGACCAATTTATATTATTTAGTTCGAATTCGAATATTTTTGAAATAGCAATTTCTTTATTTTTCTTACTCATTTTATTATGAGATCTTTCGCGCCCTGGAATATTTTTTAATTCCTAAAATTTTTAACTCCTTACGCCTTTTTGACAGAACTCTTTGCAGAATGATTATCATTGGATTTTCACGCGAGACATCATCGTTTCTTACTAATCAGACGTGCATGACATCATGATTTGTATCATTGGGAGGTTGATCAAAAAATAGCGGCATTCGATGAAAACGTAGGATTTGCGCAATTTACCACTTGGTAACATGTTACGCTGTCTAGAAGTTCTATAATGGCAATAGCTTTCTCCGTTTTAAATTTCTTCTAACATCTATTATGATTTGTCGCATGATCAACCTGAGCTTTAGAATTAAAGTGGGAACTGTTTTAGCTGGCATGCTACTAATAAAGTATAAAAGCTAAGAAGATCCTTTGTTTTATTTTTATTTTCCATAAGAAATGTCTCGTTTAATTTATTCGATTGCCAATGTGATCTTTTCATCATCTGCATTAATGACCGATAAGGTTTGCTGTTCATAAAAAATGAGTTCACGCATAACTGGACGGAATTACAATAACAATGCATTCGACTGAATGTTTACACGCTTTATGCGCCACAACACAAAATAGGTACATATATACATATTTAAAAGTAGTTTATCAATCTCATTTATTATTCATTTATTGAATTTAGTTTTTTCCAATGGATGTCTTTTCAAAATACAAATTTTCTTTCATTTATAAGAAAAAGCATAACCTTTACAATACATCAAATTGTACTTTGTATCTTGTTAAAATTACAAAAAAAAAAAAAAAAAAAAAAAAAAAAAAAAAAAAAAAAAAAACATCCGTATAAAATTCATAAAAAATCTAACAACATGAGCACTAAGAATTCATGAAATCATAGAAGCAAAATGATGAGGAAAAGAGAATTTGTAAGACGCAACATTCCTTTTTCTCCGTATTAAAACGTTTTTCCGGCATTCTTTTGAATAGCTTCTTTCATTTATCAGACACCCATAATGATAAATTTCAGATAAATCCTCTGTTTTATTTAATTTTTGTTTATTTTTTCCTTCATGTGAATAGCATTTACTTGTTTACAACAAAATTGTTTAGCATTTGTCATTTATTGAAGTTAGAAACTGGTTTTTCTATTAAACTATATTTTGTTTATTTCTTCTATTCTTTTGTGTTTCTAAATATGGTAAATAATTTGTGATTATTTATGACAAAAGCAAAAAGTTGTGTGGACTAAAGAAGGAAGAGTATAATACTCTTGAGCCCCAGCGACTTAGCGACTGGTATACGTGCCACTTAAGGTTTCCGGAAACCTTCATTATTCCCATCAGTTGTTTTTTATGGTAACGTTTACCTCATTTAATGTAGGAGCATCTTTCCTAAACTATAGAATTATTTCTGTTTTGAAAAACCGGTGGTTAAAACATTAAAAATTAAGCAATGTGCCTTCTTTTTAACACATGATAGAAAAAAAAAAGAAAAAAAAACAGGTAATATTGTTAGAAGAGTATTTTCTTAGTGATAAGCCTATGAGTGAGAGAGTTAGATAGTGTAAGTACCTCTCTTCAATGCTATTCTTGTCATTTAACCCTAACCATATATTGATTTGTGTTAACTATCTAACTTTAGACTACTTAATTTATTATATACTTTGTGTTTAGTTAAATATCTGCAATTTTGCAACCAGCGTAATGAGTTCAAGCAATTTGTGAATTACTTATTTTCTTTATCTGATTATCCTACACAAATTTAGTACTTTAGTACTTTAGAAGTACTAACTTAATTACAGTACTTTTGAAAATCCAGACTCATAGTCTTTTGAGTTAAATCTTAATCTGTACTGTGATTTTTCTTCAAATAAATAAAATATAAATAAATAAATAAAATATAAATAAATAAATAAAATATAAAAGAATAAATATAAATAAATAAATAAATGTCGGTGGTATTTGGAGTTCTTTATTATCATTCAGAGGGTACAACCGAATACGTACTATGTCTCTAATAAAGATTCAGTTGTTATAATGTTAATTAATGTAAAAAATATACAAGTCATTATACAAATAGCAAAAACAGTAATAAAGAATGACAATTTTGAAATCTCTATATCATTTTCCGTTAACTAAAGTTTAATTTAAAAAAATTTAAATAAATAACTTCTTTTGCATTTAAAACATCATCTTATTATCTATATGCACATTTCCAGATTGCTGTTGCGACTCCTAACTATATTTATAAATTTAGAAACAAAAAAGAAAATATCATTAGTTCGTATCGATATTTACATGAAAGTTTTGGGGTAAATGTATATGGAATAAACATTTTTTATAAAATTTTATAGTTTTTTCCTTACTTTTAAAATACTAAATATCACTAGGAAAATTATATTCTGATTTTAGAAGGCATGCATAGATTTTTGATGCTATTAAAACTTACTACATGGTTTATTATAATCTAATGAAATTTGCTCTTTTATTCTTTCCTCTATTTCATAGGTTTATTTTAACAAACAATTTTTATTTAGAAGTTAGGGGAGACTGGGGATGAATGGGACAGGGGATGAATGGGACAACAGAAATTTATATATGTTCCCCAAACATATATAATTTGATAATTTACCTGACTGATTGTAGTACTAAGGTCATTCATCAGACATAGTTTCAAAGCAATATCCAGAACACAAGATTAGCTATTGTACAAAGTGTACTTTTCAAGAACCAAAGTAAGTTTTTCTGTTTAATCTTTTTGGTATTTAATTGAAAGTTAACCTTCTAAAAACCTTATATTTTTTTATGTTAAACTGATATAATCGCTTGTTATACTTATGATGCAAATGAACAATTTTGACAGTGCTTACTAAGCCTAATCTCTGTTTTATATAACCATGTGACTATGGGGATGAAAAGGACAGTGTTTATTGGGATGAATGGGACACTCCATTTATCCCCAGGGCTATTCCATAATAACTAAAATTACATTTTGTCATTACCTAGAAACCAGATGTTAAGAGAAGAAAACGAGGCCACTGTCGTGTCCTAACCGATACACCAAAAAAAAAAAAAAAAAAAAAAAAAAAAAAAAACAATATTTGGAAAAAAAAAAAAAAAAACAGAAATGAATTGTTTGCCTTCAAGAAATATTTTTAGTAAGTGACAGTAGTTATGAATCTGACAATTTATCACTTCATGATGAAGATGAAAGCGATTTGAACATGATTTCAAGTGATATGGACCACTAAAATTGCAGCTTGGATAATATAATAATAGAAGACAACTTCCTCCTAACAAAGAAATGTGAAAGAAAAATATTTATCATTATGTTGCTAGTGTTTTAAAGAACAAGAATCCCATTCATCCCCACCATGGGGATGAATGGGACAATATGCATGCATGTTTAAAAAAATTATTGAAAAATTAAAAAACAATTGTTTATTGAAATTAGCATCTCAATAAGTTGCTAAGTGCTGAAGTATTCTTTAAGTAATATTTTTTAAATTAACAACTGTATATAGCTTAAGTTATTAGTAAAAATGTAAAAATTGTCCCATTCATCCCCACTCCCCCCTACTAGATATTTCTTTTTTTATTGAACTGTATTTTTAATAAGTAGCTGTCATAACAGTTTCTTATTAAAAAAAGGTTATTACAAAAATATAAATAAATACAAAATTATTTTATTGTTTTCTTTTAATGTGATATTCTTACTCAATATTATATACTGCTAATCTTTCTTACTAAAATTGATCTTTTAATAATTCAAATAACGATATGTCAGTACATAAATAATTTTTACAACATGACTGAAAAAAGGAATTTTTCCAAAGCCACTTCAAATATACATTTTCCTGGGCATTTTTTAAATAATTTGTATGATGAATCTATAAGCAATTTGTATTAAAAACATAGTATATTTCTCCTTTTCTTATAATATTTAGAAGTTTATATTAATTGAGTATTATCTAATGAAGTATCTTTATTATCAATAGAAAAGTAATTTTGGTTTCCATGGGTGAATTGATCAAATATAACTTGTTATTACATTAATATTATTATCTAAGGATAGAAATTCTACATACAATACATGAATAATTGAATGGATTTACTTTTCAACAGGTGCTGTAGAACTTCGCAATTCATGCCTGCGCAATCGATCTTTTTGATAGGAGTCGCTCATAGTTTCGTTGTTTGGTACTACTAGGTTATCCCGTCGACCAAAAAAAGTATCGCCAAACTATAAGATTAAATGCCAATAATGGATGATCGTGAATGTCACATTCAATGACATTAAATACGATTCACGTGTTTAAAATGTCATTAAGTGATTTTTATTTCCACTTTTTATTTGTATTTTTATTAATATTGTACTAATTATTTGTGTTTTCGTTATTTAAAATAAAAATTATGTCAATATGTTTAATTTGGCTATTAGTTTGGCGATTTGTATAATTTGGCGAAATTGGTCGACGGGATAACAGAGTAGTACCCGTTGTTTTTTATTGTGGCATAAAATACAAAATATGATGACCTAGATTCATTTTCATTTATTGTTGTATCATTGTAACATCAATAGGAATAATGAATGAAAATAACATTTCATTCTTTACAAGTATAGACGCCCGTCCTAGAACGGTAGGTAAAAATAGTGATTTTCAGATATATTAACTAATAAAAATAATTGCCAATATGGAAGGGTTCAGATGAATAAAGTTTGTCAAGTTTGCGTTCTAATAAACACACTGTTGGCATTTACAAAACTTCTGGGTAAAACCAGACTTTTCGACTAATATATCATAAAAAATTTAAAATTCCTTAATAAAACAAAATGTTAAGAAATATACAATAAAATTACGTTATTAAAAATGTCTGTCGACTCTATTGAAATAATACTAATAATGATTAATTCTTAGTATTTTTTATAGCATTTTGAAATTGAATCTTTCCTTTTAACTCACCCTCCCTTCCAAAAAAGGGAAAGATTGTCATTTTCCCATTTATATAGATTATTTAGGTATAAGAAACAGAAAGCACGGACCACAGAACTTGCATGCATAAACGCCGATTGTAGTTGTAAACGCCTTTTTCGGTGATTGGGAAATTTGCACGTCACATGGACTTCAAATATCTTAAAATGGAATCTTTATGAGTACAGCCCGACAATCTAAAATTCGGTGATGACTTCTTTAACCCCTTCGCGACAGGAGCTTTTTACGAAATTTTTAATGTTTTGTCACGGTTTTTAAAAACAGAAATTTGTGCCTTATTAAATCAAAACAATGCTCCAATTAAATAAAGCAAATTTTATAGTAAAATTTTACTGGTGGCTACAAACAAAGATTCTTAAGCCTTTTTTGCGGCACGTATAGGTGTCGCTCGTCTCTAAGGGGTTATCATTTTAGAATTGTTTCCATATTCTATTCATTCCTCATGTAAAAAAGGGCTGAAGGCACAACAAAATAACAATAACACTAAAAACTGTATTGATTTTAGGTAATGCTCATCACACCTTATTATCGCTGATCTAACTGTGGGTGATATCCGAGCTGTTTTTTCCATTGAATGTTACACCAGTCATTCACCCACTCAAAGTGTTCTATAGGATTGAAACAGCGTTATCGATGAGCTTTGTCGTAACATTGCTTTATTCGATGAATAGCGGGATGTCTGCAGAAAAGTTAATAAAAATTAGGAATGGCGTGAACTTTCATCATGTTATTTTAATTAAATAGAAGCATGGGATGGAATTTTTTTGACGGAAAAATAATGAAATGCTTGAAAATGTGTTGGCCTGGCTCTGTTAACAGCGAAGACAAAACTATTATGAAAATATCATCAGTAATAAGGCTTTCGGAAAAGTGTTCAGCCAACTATCTGGATTTAAAAAAGTTACCGAATCAGCCATTTTGAATTGGCCACCCTATGAAGTATTTTATAAAACAGCGTGATGCAAACAGCTCGAATGAAATACTATTGAAACGTTTAATAAATAAAGCTTTAGTACAGCGCATGAAAACCCAGAAAATAAAGAAAAAAACGGATTTGTTCAAACCCACAGATTTAGAGATTTTATTTGTCGAATCTAATTACTGATCAGAGATTTTATTTGTCGAATCTAATTACTGATCACTTGTTAATCTTCTTTACCTTAAAAATTTGTAACTCAACCATTGTAAAAAGTATGTTTCCTTTTCAGCGTCATTTTACTAATAACGTTTTAACAAATAAATAAAAAATAAATTTATTAAATTAGAAAATGAAAACAACAATAAAAAATAATGGTATACAATGTGCGTTGCGCGCACTTTTTTCAAGTCTGAAGTCTATAGTAATCCAACGGTACTCGAAAATACAAACAGATGAATTAGACGGTTTCTAGTGTATCAGTATGGAAATTTTGTATGACTTCTAGAAGATACTGGCTATACTATTCTTTTAAAAGCTAACTTTTTGCACGAAGAATGCACTATTAAAGACCTCAAAGCTATTTTACATATTTCTAGATATTCTGCTCCTATGTATAACTAGAAGGAAGTTAGGGATTTTTTCATAGTTATCATAACGACTATGCAACTACAAATAAGGTATTTGTACCCTATATAGACAGGGCTCTCAATATGGACACCCCTAATATTTTTAAAGGTAATAATTTTGATCGAGAGATGGCTCAACATTTTCGCGAAGAAAAGCAGTTGAAAAGATAATTAAGGCAGGAAAATGTAAAAAAACGCGTTCTTCGCCATTTAGGAGGAAATTTGTTGTTTCGAGATGTGCTGATCTTAATTACTTGTAAGCTTAAATTCTTATTAGATATGGTAAAATTACATTAAAGGTTGAAAAGGTGAGTATTTTAGAAAGCTAATAAAACATATTTTCGATTGCTGTTGCATATTGTTGCATACAGTTGAAAAGATAATTAAGGCAGGAAAATGTAAAAAAAACGCGTTCTTCGCCATTTAGGAGGAAATTTGTTGTTTCGAGATGTGCTGATCTTAATTACTTGTAAGCTTAAATTCTTATTAGATATGGTAAAATTACATTAAAGGTTGAAAAGGTGAGTATTTTAGAAAGCTAATAAAACATATTTTCGATTGCTGTTGCATATTTTGCTTAAAAATGTTTTCCTTATTCATTTGTTACAAAATTTAGTAAAACTATGCCCAGTTCCCAATATGGACAGCTTATGTCTCCATCGACTACAACTGTAAGAAAGAAGAAAATTAAACGTTGCCAAGCAATAAATTGAAAAGGCATCAAAGTGGTAAAATCTTTGTTCAACAAGATGCCATTTTCTTATATGGACACTTGTAAACATTTTTTTGTTCTTATCATTTAAATTAAACCAGAATATTTACGAGGTCGCTAATTTTAATAATGATAGTCAATAGTCCAAGGATAGTGCTGGAAACATGTAAGGATCCAGCAATCTACTGATTCATATTTATGAAAGGAAATGTATATAAAGTTATTATTGAAATTTTATTATCAGTATTGTTAGTGCAAATTCTAAAAGTGTATTTTAAGCATATTATTAATTTTCTGATGTTTATATATATTTATATGTGCTATGAATGTTGTAAAGAGTATTATATTTCATATTAGTGCTATTTATGTGTTAAGAAGGAAAACAGGCCATTTATCTATAATGGCATCTCTGAGCGCAAAAGGCCGACGATCTGTCGCCTTGGTAACAATAGGTTGACAATAATGTCAGGATTGATTATATGCTCGGATTTATGACAGGCTAATAAAATCAGACCTCACACGGACATCTGTTTTAAATTCGCGGCTTTTTCTTCGATCGGACGTTAGTGCAGACGACAGGGGCTCAGTCCCCCCCTCTCGGGCAAAAGCCAGTGAATGTCTTTCGAGGAGTCATCAGTGGGAGAAACTTACTGGTCATCGCTGGCGGATTGAATGAGGGTCAGCCCCGCCTGCAATGGATGAGAGAAGATTGAGAGTGCTTTTTAGGAGAAGAGATGGAGGATGCGCTCTCAAGTTATGAAGACACTCCTTGTTTTTAAGAAAGCTCGCTTTTGAGGTAAAAACCTCCACAAAAATAGGATTTGAGACTCGATAATTATGAGTCGAAAAGAAATGAGTGTGTGCGATCACCAGGATTTTACTAAGTGGCACCACTTCCTATGATGACAGACTCAACGGACGCAGGCAATGACTGGATGTTCCAGATATCTCTCAACGACTAAAGATATAAAGGTACTGCATTTTAATTTTATTGTTCCCCAAGTTTTTAGGGCTAAAAAATGAGTAATTGGCCTGTACGCTCAAATTGGTACCCAAGAATTAGACTAATGAGATATTAAAATATTTGTTTATTCTAGTATTATCACTAATAATTGTATATGTAAATATTTAACTGTTATTATTTTTTTTATCTTATTTGAAGGAAATGTGTCGTGTGACGCATCATTAATTTGTAAATATAATGTTGTAAATAAATAGATATTAATTGTTAAATTTGAATATTTCATGTCGACCATGAGTCCCATTTTACTTTATTGTTAGTATAGTTTACTAAAATTCAATTGCAGTTAGGTTAAAGAGTCTGTTTTTGGATTTAAAGTTCTGGTGTTTACTTACGGTCTAAAAGTTAATTCCTCTTTCGAAAAACATACACAACGCAGTAGGGTAGAGTGAAGGCTGATGCCTCACCATTATCTAAAGAATTAGCCAGGACCTTTAACGATCACTTTTATTTTTATTAGGTATTGACAAATTTCATTTAACACTATGAATCTTCTAAAATTAAGTGATTAGGAGTGGCTTACCTAATTCACTAGGGGTTTGGAGTATGCTGGCATATTTGGTTAAGTAATTCCGTTGTAGGAGTCTACATCTGCCCAGTAGATAGTGATCACATATTTTTGGAGTCCTATGACTTGTAGATGGGGGTGAAAAAAATACATTTTCTTTAGGGTGTCCATATTGGGTACAGGCACCTTATATCTCACATCGAGTTAAGAAAATAATACCAACGGATTTTTGAAAAAAGCATTATCTTCTCACGAATTTTTAATTTAAGATAATAGATTTCATGATTATTGCGGTTGTAATGTATTGTAATTGATATATATATTTAAACAGATAAAATAAAAGACATATTTTTGTTGCAAACTGCGATTGCTTCGCGACCCACCAAAATACTTCCTTTGAAACATAGGTTACCAACCGCAATTTATGATAATGAGGAAAAACAGAATTTTATAAAGATAAACGTATTTTCATTATGGCGCATTTAAAAGAAATCTGATAAAATGCAAAAATAAAGAAATTTATCATTTATTAAACCCTGACAAGTATATTTATTACACTTATCGTTCTATTAAATATAAAATACATTTTGAAAATATTAATAAAACATATTTAGAGTCTACTATTTTTCTAACAAAATCATCCCCGCCTGTTATATCATCGTCTCAGTACCAAATAATCTTCGTTTTATCCTTATCTCTTTTTTTTATCCTTTGACAAGCAAAGCTGCATTAAGAAGAATCTTCAGATAAACAGAGTGGAGAAATACACCAAAGTGATATGTCTGTGAGACAGTTTTAATACCTTTAAGTACTTAATGGACATTGGAGATATAAATGGCTCATGAGAAACAGTTTGTATGAGCATTTCTAGTTCTTCAACTTAATATTTAATAGGACTACATTCGATTGTTTTCTAAAAATTGTATTATATTGGATTTTCGATTAAACAACTCTTGTAATATAGGAAAGAAAAATTTTCGAAATATAAAATTCTTGTTGAAATAACTACTTCGGTTATTCTCAGAAAGTGTTTTCTTTTTAATAAAAGATATATTTTTAAAACTAATTTTGAAAACTCCTTTAATGTTTAGCATATAGATTTTATTGAGAGGCACTATAATTTCTTTAAATATCTTTGTATGAGATTTTTATGCAAATATAAACTTAAGAAGATTCCGCGATATTTTACTTCAATTATTTATGTTTTATTTTACTCCAATTTTTCCGCAACATTCTTTTGTATAGTACATAGTTTATTTATAGTTTAGTTATAGTACATAGTAGTATATGCAGCTAATAAAGTAAAACTATGCTTTCTTTTTAGGCCATAAATTTATATCTCATATTAAAGATTTTGCTATGCGATGTTACTGGCAAAGTCATACGATTAACATTTGTAACATATTGTTAAACATAAAATGCTTTTTAATTCCACCTGAAACTATTTTTAAAAGATTTCTAAGGTGTCTATATTTTGTCATGTTAAAATAAATAAATATAGTTAGTTAAGAATTCTGTATAGGCTACATGACCAAAGTTGACTGGCCAACAGCGATTTTAGATATTTTGTTAAATATCTAAAAAAATACAAGAAGAATTATCCTGAAAATCCAGGTGTGTAAACACAAGAGTACAGATCATATATTGCCAAGAAAAGTTTTTCTCGGAATCCTATTGGGTAATGTCAACAAATTGAAAAAGAACGAGTATATTTTTGATAACCCTGTCAAAACTAATGTAACAAGCTCATTCAAACTGTAGATTATGATTAAATGTCTTATTGTAATAAATGTGTTCATTTTTATGAGGACAGCATGTACACGTAGAAAAATAAGGTTGTTATAAAAACAGTCCCAAATTTTGGCAGGATTTTTTTACTTAAAAGTTGCAGACTTCTTCATCTAAAAAAATTTTCTTTTAAAAATATATTACAAACGGCATGGTACATAATACCCTGCATTCAACATTTAAAAAAAAAAAAATTGTATGAAAAATACGCACGTTTACTAAATAATGTTTCACTGTGGATTCGTAAATGCTGTCAAAAATGTGATAGATAAATATAAAGAGCAACCTTTGAGAAAGTCTCAAAAACATAGCTTGGAAATTGTGAAAAGTATTGTCGATATATAGAATAAGCTCAAAATCCGTTGTTCTCAAAATGAAACAAAATAATGAGGAGCTGTATCCAAATATAGTAGTACATACAATACTGCATATTTTATATTGACACTAGTCAATGGATATATGGATACAGCCAGTCATCTTTTTACTTTATTTTAGAAACAACGGAATTTGAGCTTATTCTACCGACTATAATTTTCAGAATTTTCAAGCTATGCTTTTAAAACTTTCACAAAAGTTGCTCAATCTTCTATGTGATAATATGAAACAATGGCAATGTTGATCAGTATCAATTTTAAATAAGAACAAATTTCAAAAATGGTTAATTATTCTAAAGTAGAATTCTCAATAAATACTGATATTGTTCTTTAGAAGATTTGTGACAACGTGTACAGCAGTTTGTGAGAGTGAGCTTTATGACAACGTTCACTGTAAACAGATTGGCATTCGTTTTTTTTTTTTTTTTTTTTTTTTTTTTTGTAGTGACGTATTATTATTAAGATTAATTAAGATGTTACTCATATTAAATAAGAATTTTGAAAAAGATTTCTTTTAGACCTTGAGGCGGCAGTACAGGCATCCTCCTCATCAAGTTCACGGCTGATATTTTTGAATTAGTTAAAACTCGATTTGCACATTAAAATGCAATAGGTCTGCCAACTCATATCTTAATCGAAAACATCTGCAAACCCGATTTATGAGGTTGACTCGCAGGATCCACAATTGTGCTTTCCTGCTTTCCATCCTCCATGTTTTCTCACTTTTGGCTGCAGGAAAACACAATGTTAAATCTACGACTTAACCGCTAAAATCGGACTCTGACGTGTTTTGCACCAAGATATGACCTTGGCTGACTCATTGCATTTTAATATTCAAATGGAATTTTGACTAATTCTGGAAGTCCAGACATGAACTTGATGAGGTGAATGTCTGTGCTGTCGCCTTCGGGTCCATTTTTTATATATAATTAGTTCATTTCAGGAACGATGAATTTCAGGAATGATTAATAAATTAAAAGTTATCTTAGTGAAGTGGTGTGACCTTATCCAAAGTTCATATTTTCATTAAAACTAGACTTTTGTTTAAAAAAATTACATCAGTTTAATACATTAAATAAAAAAAGGTTTAGGAAAAAATGCCAAACAAATGTTAACACACCACCAGACAAAACCCATGTTAATTATCAAAAAATGGTCTACACATGCTACTTTTTTTACCAATAGATGTTTTTAAAATATAGTATTATCAAACAGTCAAAAAGTGACTCCTTATAAAAGAAATTCTGCTAAAATAACACAATTGAAACAGAATGTCGAGAATATAGTAAGAAAGTGATAGATATTACATGCTTCTTTATATTCTGTATTGTGATAGGTAAGAGCTTATATAAATTATATGTTGTTCCAGGGTTAATGAAATATATGAACTTCAGATTTTCTTTAAAAAATATAAGTATAAAACTGGCAGAACCACCTGACTTGGCCCTTGTCAATTATAAGGGACATCCCAAGTAAAGTATACTAAAATTAGATAAAAAATTAATCACAACAATTGAGATTTGTTAATTTTCGACCACAGATCATTTAAAAAGTCAATCAAAAAACATAAAATTACTGTCAAGCAACTATAATAAAATCAATGAACTTTAATATCACAATGCCCGCTTTCTTTTGTGAGTATAACAGAGAAATATACAATTTTTACACCAATAAAATTGTGGCTGATGTTGACGCCAAAAATATAATCCTATAATTCGCTACATTTGACCCAAACCACGTGCATTCGCAAAAACGAAGAAGCTTGTAGCAATTCATAATACAAATAAATGCTAGTTTAGAATGCTTGCATTTTCATTTAGAGAAAAATTCTCGGGTGATGGCAAAGAATTCGGTTACTGTTCCACGTTCTATTTTGTTTGGGCAAATGAGGGCACTTAAATTTGAGCAATAATGCACATCATGTTGGAAACCGGTTTAACGGCATGCTGGATCTCCACCAATCTCTCTCCTTCATGACTTTTTTTCTATTCCTATTAATGGAAATGGAGTACTTCTGCTATCATAATTACAAAAATAGCATTAAAACTAAAATAATAATAATAATAATAATAATAATAATAATATCTCAAAAATAAAATGAGACACAGTTATCCAACAAATTGCATTTCAAAGTACATTTTTTCGCTATATGAAGGGGTAAAATGTTAAAATGCTTAAAAATTTGAAATTAGCAAAAATTGCAAAATTGAAACTTCCTTTCAAATTTCAAAGTATTGCCATTTGTAAAATGACCTATGCTTTTCATACAGATATTTTTGTCCTGTATAATATAGACAGATAAATATTTTTACGCATAAAACAGTCAGGTATTTCAAATAAAAAATATTTTTAATATCGCTTTTATTAACCTTTAGGGAAAAGTTTAAGATAATTCTTTAACTTTAAAGAATTTTCGAATTTAAACTTTCGGTCGATTATTTATTTATTAACTTTTAGAAAAGTAATATACGTGTGTGCATAGAATTAAATGCACCTCAAGGAAAAACTTCACAATTCAACTTCGATATTTTTAAAGATGTCGTGAAACTAATAAACAACATTGATGTGAAAATTAAATTCTGAACAAATGTATAAGCAAATATACATTCACATCCAAACTTTAATAATTCTGACTCATTTGATTATTGGAAATTTATTTCAAAGAAAAGTAAACATGATAAACAATAAGCTAGCAAAGTTTTAGAAAGTCAAATTAAATAGAAGAATTTTATTTCAAAAGCAATTTCTTTTTCGCGAATTGTTTTTACTGTTCGTATTCGAATGGAATCGATGGAAGAATTGCATCGGTTCAGAGATACAGAAATGAAATTAAGAACTGCCTTTCTTTTCTTTTTTATGTTAAAACAGATTTAAAGCATGCGTATCTTAAAAGAAAAAGAAAAAAAAGACGGACTAGAAGAAAATGAAAATGACTTTTGTAATGAGAAATCTTTCACATGGTTAAGTACAACAGAAAATAGTTATTCGCTTATAAATAGTGAAATTTTCAAATTGTCTTTTTAACCTACATACATAAGAAAGTTGTACTCATTATTTTGTATGTTTACACAAAAAAATTTGCAAAGGATGTTCTGATAATAAAAAATAAGAAGGGTCAAGGAGAAAAACGATGAAAGTTTATTTTTGTTAAATTTGTGAACTTACGAAGCTTACTATCGTTTGGTAACTTCAGATAAAGACGAAATGGTATTAGCATTTGGATATACACAATTGAAAATAGAACAGTACAAAGTTTAAGATAAGTCGTTTCATTTGATCGGTGATTGTATTGGGGACTTTTCGCCTCGAATGATCCGTAATTTACAGAGAAACAATGACAAGTCAGTACAATTTTTATTTTTGTATCCATTAGATATAAACCACTACAAAGAGACAGCCCAACAGTATCCATGTCTTACCGGGATTCGAACCCCACCCCTCGGCGTGGCAGCAGTTGCCGCTACTAATCACACCACTAGGGCGACAAGGTAAGACGTTATTTATTTATTTATTGAAAAACATACATCTCACTTGTGTGCTAAGCATTAAAGCCTGCTTATAAGTCATCGTCAATATACATGGATCAGGTAGCACAAAGGAAAATGTACAGCTCTAGAGAATTATAACCGGGAGCCCCCACAAAGAGTGCGTGCAACGGAACCAGCGGAATACGAACCGACACCCTCCTACGCTCGTAAGCGATTAGCGGCATGGTGCCTTGACCACTCGGCCACGGATAAGGCGTTCAAATAAGTGAAAATAAGAATAACATGTTTGTGACCATGAGGATTACCCCCTTTGCGTTTCCATAAATATATGCGTGTGGGAAGGCGTAATTCCTTTCCACTATGTCATGGGCAGCTAACTTTGCAACAGCCGGATATTTCTCTCTAGATTTGCTGTGGAGAGTCTGATTGTCTGGAGGCGTGCCTAACGATGAGATAACGTGAACTGAAGTGATGAGAGAGAAAATGTGGAATCTCATTTTTTGGCAGATAGAGTTGTTTCGGATTTTGAAGGAGTTTGAGAGAGCACTGTAGAAAGTGTGGAGATGTGAAGGTCATTAATTTCTAAGATTCATGTCGATGGCGAAGAATTCTGAATTATATTTAAGCCAGTGGTGACCTGCTATAACATGCTAGACGCCACTAAAATTTTATTGTAATCATTGCCTTGTCTGATCATCGAATCTCTGGGATTCAAGAAGTCTATTTCTTTATAAAATTAGTCGTATCAGGAGTACCTCAGTTGGCCACAACAGTTTTAAGCTGTGTTTAACGAATTAAACAGATCAAGTGTAAAAATTTCTTACGTTTAAAATAGGGGAGACTTCGGTACATGTGAACAGTTCATATGAACATAGCTTTTCCTCGTAACTGGCTTAATTTCTATAAACAAAAACTACTGAATATAGTAAACAGATTTTTTTATACATGCCAATTTTTTTTAAAATCATTCTTATTGTTTTTCTTATTTTTTGAAATAGTTTTATAAATTCAAAAAATTGTTTACGTTCGTCCCACCAGCGAGGTAGTTGTAAACACACGTAGGGTACATGTGAACACAGGGGAAAATATCCTTTAGCATGCTTTTTATTTTGATATTTATTTGTCGTCATAATCAGTAGTTTTTTTGTGTGTTAAATTCACTTCATGCACAAGATTATAGAATAAAAATATAAAAATAATGAAAATATGGGGGAGAATGGAGCATTAGATGAATAATTTCTGTTACAATAAATTAAAAAAGAAAGAAGTAAATTTGAAAAAAAAAAATAAAGCTTCCAAGTTTTACCCAAGGTTTTTTGATTTGGGGAAATTTTAGAGACGGGCTTTTAGATAATATTTATCGGAAATCCTCCGAAATACGAAATATTTTCAGCCTTGTATTTTCCTCAAAATGGAGTATAGTTAAAATTTATAATTTTGACATTATAGGTTTTAACATTTAATTTAAGATTTACGAAAGATTAAAACTGGATCACGAAAGTATAAAGTTTGAAAAACATGAAGTAGATCCTAAGCCTAAAAATAGATCTCAATTTGATATTAAGAATAAATTTAAGTCTATAAAGCCAAACATGTGTTGTTACAACTATTTCGGGAGTAACCACAATAGTATTAATTGTACAGTAAAGATAATCTCCATCTTTGTTTTCAATCTAACGATTACTGCATAAATCGTTTGAATGTAGCAAATCGAAAGATGTGAATGTTCGATATGGCCAATCAGAAGTGAACGTAATCGCATCCAAAAATTTAATTCTGAAAGAAGTAACACTTTATTAATTGCACTTTTTATTTAAATCCATACATATTGTCAAAAGACACTTTTGAAAAAAATTTTACGATGATTTGAAACATATACTGGAACGGAAACCTACAAATCTTATTTTGACCGATTTGGCAAAAGCATCAATTAAGCCAAGAGGTTGCTTTGATGCAAAAATTACAGTTGAGAATTCCAAATTTAAAGTTGACATTTTTATCGTTAATGGCAGTTCAATTCATGTAGATTTAATTATTGTAAATTGTGATGTAATCCATTAGAGCATAGTAATGATTTTCGTGAATGAAATGAATTTGTAAAAACAAAAATGGAGTCAAGTAAATATTCAGTTTACATCGTAAGCAATTATAGGCGAGACTAATATTGATTCGAATTAAATTGCGGACGAAAAATTGCGTTCAGACATTTTTTCTATGTTCTACTAATATATTTTCATTTCTTTAAAGTAGTTCACGTAAAAATGCATAAATAATTTAAAAATCATCTTTAAACTTTTTCATACTTTGTAATACTTAGAAATTGTTTGTGTTACCCTATATATTATCTATAGCATTTATACACACAACGAAATCGAAAAATTTATTTAAATTTAAAACTCATATCGCAACTAAAAATAACTTCTAGCAATCATCTGTAATAAACAATATATTTGATATAGTATAATATCCGTAATTTTTTGTATGTTTCTGTACTACGCACATTCTATTATGCAGGAAGTAACTTAAAATAAACATGAGCAACGTATATCAGTTTCATTACATGTTAAATAATTTAAGATGATTAAAATAATCCGAAAACAATGTTTTCTCCTGTACCATTATGTAATGGAATTATTTTGTGTGACCTTGTAAATGAATAATTTGCCCCGCATATTATACACAATGTATATTTTAATGCACTTAACAGCTCCATAATCAATTTAATTAAGTTTGAAAAGCTGCATCATCATTTCTTTCCCATTGACCGTAATGTAACGTAATAATTTTGACTCCCCTATAATTGATCTATGCATCCGATATTCATAGAGTTTGAAATGAATGAAAGTGAAATGTTGCAGAAATTTCTGCAAAATTATATACAGGGGTTGGACAAAAATATGGAAACATCTTAAAAAGAACACGTTTCCTTGCCTAATATGGTGTAGGGTACCCATTGTTATTCAAAGCAGCTTGCAGTCTTCTCGGAATGGATAAATACAGTTTTTGTATGTTTGCCAAGGGAATATTGTACCATTCTTCTTGCAAAACGTTGGCAAGTTCAGATGACGATGTTGGCGGTGGATAGCGAGAACGCACTTTCCGCTAAAATTTAGACAACAAAGGTTCGATAATATTCAGGTCTGGTAACTGTGGTGGTTAGGGGAGATGCGACAATTCACCCTCGTGCTCAGAAAACCAGTCCTGGACAATGTGCGTTGTGTGAACGGTGGCGTTGTCGTCTTGAAAGAAACCATCACGCATCCCCATTGGGGAACAAAATTTGTACCATTGGATAGATTTGATTGGCCAAAATGTTCACATAAGTCTGAGCAGTAATACGCCCTGACAGAGTTATCATGGGGCCAGAAGAGAACCACGATATGGCTGCCCAAACCATCACCGAACCCCCGCCATGTTTCAATCTTGGCAACAAACAGTCTGTAATATACACTTGAGATGGCGTTCTCCAGACGTAAACTCCGCCAGAAGTGGGAAACAATGTGAAAGAAGACTCATCAGACCATATTACTCTCTTCCACTGCTCTATAGCCCAGGCTTTATGACTTAAACACAACTTTTTCCTGTTACGGGCATTAGCATCAATGATGAACGGCTTTTCAATTGCAGCACGGCCAGCAATTGCCTGTTTATGAAGCTCCCTTCTAATTGTTTTGGTACTCACAGGGTTTGGTAACACGACATTCATTTCAGCAGTAACTTTTGCATCTGTGGTCTTCTTATGTTTCGTGATAATCCACCTTAATGATCGTCTGTCATAATCACTCAGCAGACACTTTCGTCCGTGCTGTGATCTAGCAGATGATGGTTTTCCGCATTTCAAATATGCGGAATAAATCTTCGACTCAATACCTCTTGAAACACTAAAAACCTTGGGTACCTTGCTTACGGAAGCACCCACCATACGCGCCCCAGCAATTTAGCCACGTTCGAAGTCTGTTAATTCTGACATAATGCAATGACAACCTCACATAACAGTGCTCCAAGAACGACTGAACGGTGCAGCGATTTTACGAAGTTGTATAGGTGGCATCAGTAAGCGAAAACGCCAGCCTCATCTACATAGTGCATTAAAATCAATATTTCATTTCAAGCATGCATTTCAAAAAGTGTTTCCATATTTTTGTCCAACCCCTGTATTTAAGATTTCAAAGTATTTGGTTCAGTAGTTTTTGTTCTGTTACTATTTAGATAGATAGACGGAGGAACAGATTGAACGACGACAATAGAAGTTACATATTTACATAATTACGAACGCAGCTACAAATGAAATGATGCGATTTAAAAGGATGTAAGAACAGTAATAGCAAAAATCATATCACTGGCTGTCGCCGCAATTCTCATGCATTTCTAAAAACAGCTATTACTTTGGCAATATTGTAAAATCGAACTGCATTTTTTGTTGGCTATAGAAAAGTCAGTACTTAAAGAAATAGGATTATGGCTTTGTTATATAATACAAAAGCCTATCATTCAAATAACTTGAAATTTTGTAGCTAGCATAGTTAGAATCAAAGATTTGAAATATCCTGTTTAAATTGACCATTGCTATTGAAAATAAGTCGGAAATTGTACCCCAAACGTAGCAAACGAAGTGCGTTCGTACTAAAATGAAGTTTTTAATATTCAGATCTTAGCATTAGTATACTGTATAGTACTCGAAATATTTTGTGTGTTCCTGTAAATACGATCTATTTTCTATTATAATGGAAGTAACTTGTTTTAAACCTCAGAAACGTATATCAATTTCATAAAATGTGAAATAGTTTAATATAATTGAAATGCGCTGCGCCCCAATAAATTATCTCCTTGTACCATTATGTAATGGAATATTTCTGTGTGGCCCTGTAACTAAATAAGAAATATTCTTTGCACCACGGATTGTACAGTTTTTATTATTATTTGATGATATTTTATGGTTATATATTTTTAGTTTATACTTTAAAGAGGCATATCAATTTTATTATCTCCAAAACAGTATAACATCATTTAAGTGCACTTGAAACTATTTTTCCCATTGGGCGTAATGTAATTGAAAACTTTTGATTGACCCTGTAATTAATCTACACATCTGATTTACACAAAATTTGAAATGACTCGACAAAATAATGCAGCAATTATATATTTTAAATTTCAAACGATCCGGTTGGATAGTTTTTGCTCTGTTATATGCGGACAGCCATACGGACGGTCTGAACGACGACTAAAGGTGCTACGTATTTACATAATTACGAAAGAACCTAGAAATGAAGTTTGGGTTCATTTAAATAGGTAGCTGACTCCCTAAGTAAACTTTATATCCAGTTGTTCGGTACCAGTAACTTTTTTCTACGACGATATGTCGAGTAGTTAGTAAGGAGCGTTTACTTTTTTCAACGATTGTACAAAATAATTATTAGAAATTTCAATTAAAAATTGTGTTAACAGAACATTCTAATATTGAAAATTATGTTCTGTAACCTGAGAAAGCCGAGTTTGATTCCCTGGTATGTGGATTGCAAATGTTAAATTTGAAAAAGAAAGTTTTCTTTCATCATTCTTTCTTTGTCATCTTAGCCTCCTGTGTTTAGTATCAATTAAGCAACGCTTTAGCAAAACTAATTACCATTCTTGATCTTAAAGTCTGAGATTACTTTATGGAGAATTGAGAAGACATTGAAAAAATCTTTTGTATTTTCTCAATAAATGCGAGTAACGTCATATAACGCTGCTATATTTTAAATAAATATTATTAACTATTTAGAAAATAGTTATTGGTAAAGAACTGGGAAATCTGAAGTATATCTGAATCTTTTTATTGGATGAATTCCGCGGCTTATTTTATTTCATTCGTTTTCTGATTGGTCCATGCTTAATCTGTTGCACAGTGAGAAAAAAAGTAATAAAAACTTATTAAAAGATAAATAACTTGAAAACAAATTGTGATAAATATTTAAAACAAATTCAATTTAAAAGTACAATTTTTTCTCTAAGAAACCGTGTAAAATTATAAAATGTGCGATTTTTAGAAGTTAAAAAATTGTAGTTCCAAAAATTGTAAAAATTAAATTTCATTTAAAATTTCTTCATAATGGGTCAGGGAATATTAATGTTTAATCCATGTAGTATGTAATGTGAGGCATTCAGAAGTCAGTCTGATTAACTCCATGAAATAAAAATCCATATTTTAAACAGTTAAAGTAGCATATATAAAAACTACAGTTTTTTATCATTGGCCTAGTAATATTACTGTTTAATGCATGGCGTAAGTAATATATGACTAGTTATGATCATCATAAAAATGATGTTTATTATTATTATTATTATTATAAATTTAAATGTGGAATTTATTTATAAATCTTTAAAATTTTAGTTTTTGAAAATATTATTTTCCAAATATTCGTTATAATTTGTTAAATTACAACTATGTTTTTTTTTTTTTTTTTAATCAAATAGATTTTTTTCTTTGTTTTCGGCTGCAGAGATTGTTATGTGTAAATATTTATCGGCTACGCAACTATATATCATGCTATTGCTGATTAAATAATTTAAACGATTATATTAATTTAGAAAAAAATATGAACAGAGAGAAAAACTGTTATTTTTTATTTAAAACAATTAAATAAAACAATTTAAACGAACTTACGATTTTTCATCTGGAGATTTCTGAACACAAATGTCATATACGCACCAGATTTTTAAGTTTTTCTATTAAAAATAAAGTAAATAAATTTTTATGTATATTTCTATCTGAAACAAATCAAGTTATGTTTTATTAAATGAGTTTATGGACAAAAGTTATCTTCAATCTTTATAAAATAACAACAAGATGGTACGTTAAACAAATGTCTTACATGCTTTTAATTATACCCAATTTATGGAAGTATTTATAAAAAAATACTCTAAACTGTACACTCTAAAAGAGCGATTTCTTTCTGTGAGTAAGTTAATAAAATTAATGTTTCTCATTTTCTGAAGTATATGGTCAGAGCAATCTAAGTTCTTAGGGGAATAATAAATTATCCTCGTCCGTTCTAAAACAATTTTCTTAAATCGTCCAATTAAAACCTTCTTAATCTTAATGTATTGGTTTTCCTTTATTCTTTATTTGCAAACACTCGTATACACAGATTTTATTTAAAAAGACCGGAGGGAATATTATAAATTAACTTCTTCGATTATGAGGTATCAATTGTAATACTTCCGAACCATCGTGGATAAACACTAAACCAGTTGATTTTTTTTTCATTTTTACTTTACTTCTATATTGCTGAAGTTTTTCTGTTTTGGATAAAAACCGAAAAATGGCAGCACTGATAGTTATTATCGCATAAAATAAATGTTATTATCATCTGAGTTTGCAAAATGCATTCCGGACAGAGTGCACAAGAAAATAAGAATTTTTCATAATTAACTTAAACGCTTTACAATAAAAAAGAATGAGGATTTCTAGCTCATTTAATTAAATGAATGTCTTCAATTTGTTATTGCTTAATTTAGGTTATTAACAATTAAATCGATTATTTAAGGTTATTAGCCATTCTAGATCCGTATTCGTGAGCCTAAATTATCAGCCCTTAAAAATGTCAGCTTCGGAAAATAAGCTTTTTCTGTCATCTATGGTATTTTTTGTTCGAGAAAAATCAATGAATGTACATTCTCAATGTTATTTTAACTTCTGGTCTGAAGAAGTTAAGTTTAACTTTAGCACTACATTTTTAATTTATCTATTGTAGATAAATATTCACATCAGCGTCATATTATGTAGATTTCATAATATAATACATAAATATTCGTGCTGATATACACTGTAAAAAAAATCTGGAAGACTACAAAACTAGTTTTTGTAAAGGTGCAGAAATCTGCATGTTTACTAAAATTTTATTTGTAACCAGGTATAATATTTACCACCCGCATAGTACAAATACATGAAATGTCGTAGTTTCACCTGTCAGCCAATCAGAAAGAGCTTCAGTAGTGACGTAATCGCTATTTACGAAGCCACAGAGGCGTGAAATGCATCCATCTTGAATCCGGTTTGGATAAACATTTCTAGTTACTGAGTAAGTAAAGTTTTATTCTGTATGAGTTACGTTTTATTACATTTCCTTTTTGCTTCATTCATAATAAGTAAAAATCAAAACTCAGAAAAGACTATTTGATTTTTAGTTATTGGCAAGCTAATCTGCAATTATGTTCTGTTTATTACCTATTTATTTTTCGGTGAAATAACTATTCTTTACATCTGTGTTTAATACATGTGAAATTTCTAATGTTTTATGTAATAAATCAAATTTATCTGCTCTTTTTCTAAAATTTCACTTTCCTTTATTGCCTTCTTCTCCACAATGCCAAAATTTAAAGTGTTTAAAACTTGCTTTTAAAAAATATTACTCAACTGTGTCTTCATAGTGAATAAATTTCATTAATCATTCTTACATCACATTCATTTCATTAAAACTTCATATGTATTTCGCTTTTAAAATTTTGCTTCCGAATTTTCTTCAAATCTTTTCAAAACTGCTTAATTTAAAATAACATAAAAAGTACAATCTGTGCTCTATGTGTTAATTTATTATCGTAATGAAATATCAATTAAGTCTTTCCTGTTCTTCCCCCCACCCCTTTTTTAACTAAAAGAACGCATAGAATTACACGCAGAAAGTATAAAACTCTTTTAAACTCCAGTGGTAGGAGAGGAAAAAGCCTAAATCAGAATTATTTAAAGGAAAGCTGGAAATTATGTAAATTCATTTAGTTTAGGTCTAGAATGAATGTATTAAGTTTCCCCCCCTCTTGCTAGGTTGCGTTACAATTTTTTTAATTACCATTAAAATATCTATTAAAAAAACCTAATGAAAAACACTGTCAATGCAAATGTTGTAGAACTTAAAATTATAAATAAAATGATAATCGATATTTAACATTTTTGTTTAATTTTCAACAATTTTACTTCAAAGTATTGGCTAAATCGCTAAACAAGAACTTGAAACGCGAAAAGACAAGGTTATCAGTTTACCGTGATTGTTATTATGTACATGCAACTTTTTTTAGTTATTGATGCATTATTTAAAATGGATATTTTTGAGAAATATGGCTTAATCTCTTCATTGCGGATTATAGCCCAGTGGTGGGGTATACAAGAAAGGGCAAAATTCTGGTTTAATTCAAAGAAATCTGGAAATTTTTTTAATCCTATCGACATAGATTAGAAATTAATGTATCAAGTTTCCTCCTTTTGTAAGTGAGCTTTAGCCACTACAAACAAATTAACTTTAAAAAGTGGATATTTTCATAATTTTTAGAATATTTCAAAAATGACTCGTAAATGATGGGAAATGTTGCTTATTACTTCCGATATTGTATTTAAAATATGTATAGCATTTAATATGATGCATATAGAGTGAACAACAATGCGTATGTATTAAAATTAAGGGTATTGAAAATAAAGAGCAAGGATAGGGGGAAGCGGGGTAGAGGAACAAATGGGTGTGCATAAGACCTTTCTCTAGAGGAATTCAAGGTCAAATAATAGCACGATTATAAATTTCGATATTTGCGTAAAGGACAAAGATGGTAATAATAAAATGATTTTTGACAAGTATACATGAATCTGCAGTTAAATTCATAAAAGTTTCAAATCTTACAAACATTGAAAAAAAAGTATTATAATCTTTACGTAAAAAATCTTTCACTTTAAACTATGGTTTAAGGTTGGCGGTGTTCGCTGCGAAATGAAATGGAAAACAGCTATCATTTAAGCAACACTTTGCCCGAAAACTACTAAATTATAATTTTCAAAATAATCAAAATAAATTCCTAACGTAATTACCATAACATCGTGAAGGCCTCAAGAATTAAAAATGTATCTGTACACGTATGTAACAAATGTAGAGAGGATGAATGGGTAACTTGGTGTCTCCTTTGGATTAGCGGTTAAGGCAAAATTTTGAAATAGAGTTGCGACAAAATTATGAACATGGGTATTCATTTTATTGCAAATTTTAAACTCTAAGACATTTGAATTGTCAATTATTTTTACAGTATTACTTGTTTTGCGATATTAAGATAATTAAAAAAATGTATTTTCTAACGTAAATTTAGAACATGGGGGGGGGGAGTTCTAGATCTAAACTGGAGGGATTAAGATAATTTCCAGTTTCCCCTAATTAATTTTTAGTTAAACCTCCTGACCACTGCGGTTAAGCTTTGAAAGAGAATTGTGGCATTAATGTTCAGCAAAAATATTAAATGTAGATGGTCATTTTACTCAGAATTTTAAACTTTACAACATCCGTATTGACAATGTTATTTAAAGTTAATTCTTTTGAGATATTTTTATGATATTAAAAAAAATTACTGTGCATCTATATCTTTTTTCTAATTCTCACCTCGTAGGGGAGAAAAATTAAATACATTCATTTTAGATCTAAGCTGAAGGGATTAAACCAATTTCCTACTTTACCCTAATAACGAGCTCTGCAAACTAATCACTGGGATATTAGTATTTTACTTATTTCTAATTTTTAACTTATGTAAATAAGTCATCTAATACTCTCTCTTTCTTAAAAAAAATAAAAAAAATCCTGATCTGTTACTTTATTGTACCAATAAGTAATAGATCATATGCTTTACCCCTCCTATCACCGAAAATGACGTTATCTCTTCCCCTCTCTCCTTAAAAACATACAAAGTTTAGTTTTTTACAGCGATTAATTTTCATTTTTTGCACAATTTGTAAGTCTTCAGTAAGTTAAATTGTCAACCGTTTGGAAATTCTGCCCTCCCCTCCTTCAATAATAAAAAAAAGAAAATATGGTTATCTTTGTCGCCATTCTTACTTTTTAAAATTATAAATCTTTAAATGTCTATTTTCTTCCTGCTGTATTTGTTACTTTATTATGACCGTAATTAACTACCTGAAATCTTCCCTAAGTCTCTCAACCTAAGATTTTATTACTTAGTAAGGGAGAGTGGGAGTAAAGGAGAGTGGAGTGGAATGGGACAGGAGATTTTTCTGTTTGTTTCATTTATAAGTATTTCACCAGTCACGTATTAGATTAAGGAAAAGCATCCCCAATGTTTAGTGGAATAAAGTAGCGAATTTGCACAAACTTGTAATTGTAAAAAGAAAAAGATTATTTCAAGAACCAAAAGTAAATTTGCTTTATAATTTTTTATGCTTTCTGTATATTAATGACTTGTTTATGTATATATGTAATTGTTTCCCTATTTATAGAGCATTATACTATATATCATCCATAATTTAAACTATGTCTAAAAGCAGCATTTCTGTCTATACAAGAAATGTAACGTAGAGTATAGGGAGGAATGGGACATGCCAGCAAATGAAGAATTAGGACAAATCCAATTTCTTTACTTTTTTTCTCTTAGTTACAATTTCATTATAATTATAAAATCGTTTTGAAAATTATGTTTCTATAATGTTCAAAAACATTAAAAATGTTTCATTTTGTATTTTATAAATCGAAATTTTGGTTTTTGTGTCAAATTTGATTTTCTCATCTTTGAAAGTTGTTTCATTCCTCCTCTCTCTCCCTTATTATTATTATTATTATTATTTTTTTTAATATTCAGGTAATTTCAGAGCTTTAAGCGAGTAATTCAGTTGCATGTCTGTTAATTTAATTATTTATAGGGGAAGTTTTATTTTTAAGTAAAATTAGAAAAAAAGAACTCTTTATGTTTTAAGAGCAAACAAATTAATCTTTGGGGCTAAACAAATATAACGTTATATATATATTTTTTGTTTGGAGGGCGGTTGTTATTTGACATCGATGTCATTTCTGATCATCAATTTTTTCTCTTTTTATTTGTAACATGGTCTTTGGTACAAAATAGCATGTTATCTTTTTAGCCTGTTATTTATTTTTATGAAAATACAAAGTTATTAAAATAACTGAATTATTATAAAATTATTTAATTCTAAAATATAGTATACCCGAACGTTTAAGATTCCTATTTTTCTTCATATGTGTATGCATATCGCAGTTCGAGAATCCGTATAAAAAATGTACTTGAAATGAAGCTGTGTTTACTAATAAAGAAAAAGAATGTTGTCCTTCTTTTGCTGGTATGAATTTCGATTTGCACCTCACCCCTCTCTGTTCGGTGCAAGTACGACAGTTCTTTATTATTGTTGCGAAGTGATCTGCGTTTACCAGTGTATTTGAAAGAGTTAAAATTCATATTTTAATAATCAACTGCACTATCAATTTTAGCATTTCAGCTTTTAAAGCATATATTTTGTTTATCGGAACTTTAAAATAGCATCTTGTAGTTGCTTAGGGAGTAAAAAGATTTTAGAGAAATAGTTTTTTTCAAACCGCTTATTGTGGGGGCTTGTAGATATCAGAAATTTAATATCAGAATATATAAACATGTTAAAATTGGTACTGATGATATATTGCGATAACTATCTTAAACTGTATGGGAATAGAAAAATTGCCAATTTTAAAAGATAAATGCATAGCAGATATTTATGTACAAATAGATGCAAAAAGCAGCTAATCATTTTTTATACTATTTGCTCTTTAAGCATCTTTTAAGTCTGTGTGTATTTTTACTTAATAGAAGTATTTTTAAGCAAGCACTATAAATCAATTTAAAACCATAAATTATAAAACACTTTCCAACGCATTCAGAATTTTATCTAAAATTTCCACCGCTTAAAAAGGTTAAGTATGATGGCTAAGTAAGCATTTTATAAAACACATAACGCATTTGAAAACTTAATTAAAAAAATTGCTATCAGTTATCGGAAAAATATCCGAATTATTTTGTAGAACACTGTATATGAATAGATTTGTATGTACACTAAATGGCCAAAGATGCCGGTGACTTGCGATTTTAGACATTTCGATAAGTATCTAGAAAAATACATGAGGAATTATCTTCAAACTCTAAATGTGTAAATATAATAGTAAGTCATACATTTCCATGAAGTTTTTTTTTTTCCGAAACTCCAAAGGGGCCGTCAACAAATTAAAAAAATAATGTTTTAGATAACCCTGTCAAAACTAATGTATCAAAAGCGTTCGAACTGTATATTATGATTAAGTGGGTTATTCTAATAAACTGTGCTTATTTTTATGTGGATAGCATGTACACTCTTAGAAAAATTAAGGTTTTTATAAAAACAGTCCTAAATTTTTCCAAGTTTTGACGGAATCTATCAGCTAATTTTGAAATAGTTGTAACATTCGATACTAAGATGAATATTAGTTTTTCTATAATAATATTCATTATAAATTTTATTTAATTTTATTTAATTTATGTTAACATTTATCTTTTCTTTTTAGATGCATGAAGAAACTGAAGTACATCTTAAAAACAATGTGAGCCTGCTTGACGGCGAAATTTGAGGGAAAAGCTCTATCAGTCAGAAAAATCTCGTGAACATCATTCTTGCGCTTTAATATATTCTGAAGCACTGAAGTTTTTCAGTAGTTTTATTGTAATGACATTTTGACAATCATTGTCTAATAGTGTTTTAGCATACATATACATATGAGTTTGATTATTAATATTTAGACAAAGCATGACTTCAAAAATATAAAGTATGAAATCCATAGGCATTTGTAAAAATACTAATTATGTAATACTTGCAAAATGTGAGTTGTATAAAAAATATGCTTTTTTATTGCAATGAATTTAATAAATAGTTATTTAATAAATTTACTCATATATTTCATTGTATTTTGTTATTTATTCATATTGCATTTATTGGTTGTACAGATATGGATATTATATTTATATCAAACGACAGTTTATAATATTTTCCAAAGCAATATACATTTTTTTTTCTTTCCATTTTAGTTTCCATAAGCTTTCTACTTTTATAAAATTGCTTAGTTATACTGATAATACCATACTGATAAACATTAAAGAGTTCGAAACCTGCCCACAATTACTGTTGATGTATCAAAGGTGTATTTTTTCCATATATATGTTAAGGTGTATATCAACTCTCATATATGTAACTATTTGAGTTAAAGATTCTAATTCCAAAGGAATGTTAACCACATAAGAATTCTGCTAAATTCATACATATTTGATCCATTCTTCGGGATCTTTAAGTTAGGTTAGTTTAAAATTCCTGGTCTTGTCAATAATTTTTTCCTCTTTAATATTTCAATTTGAAACAAAACTCTCAAGTAAATAAAGTATTAAAGACATATGTAAAATATGTAATGTATTAAGTGTAGGCGGTGCAATAAATATATGAAGAATAAGTCGTGGAAAAAGATCACCCCTCCTCACAAAAAAGGGGGGGGGGGAGAAAGATTCTAATAATTAGTTATAACTTCACTGCATATTCACCTGAAATAAGAATATATAAGATGTAAAAAAATCTTAAATGCGACATTCAGGTAAATACATTAATTTTTTTGCAGATTTCCTATCTGTTTTTGTGCCATTGAATCGGTTATTATGTAGTGTTCAAATATATGTACCAGGAGTTAATGAAGTTCTTACGACCATAGAACCGAACAAAACTTCTTTAAAAAATATATATGACTAAATATATATATTTTATTTCTACTTTAGTTTAGTAGCATATTTACATAAAATGAACAGATAATATTTTCTCACAATATAAAAGTTTTTAAATCATGTATTGGATTAGATGAGGCACAGTGCTTAATTATGTATATATATATATATATATATATATATATATATATATATATAGAGAGAGAGAGAGAGAGAGAGAGAGGAAGAGAGAGAGAGATAATATAGTCCATACAATTTGTAAATTTTTTTTTGTCACAATTATACCACTAACATTTTTTAGGCATATTTTAAAACTCAATGATGTACCTTACTTTGTTTTTATTTGCTTTTTTTAATTTAACTAAAAACCGTAAGATCTGCTTCAGCTTATCTGCTCATTTAGTGCTATTGTTATAATGCCCATTTAATATAAAATATGATTTTGCACCTATTGAAATGTCTAAAGTAAAACTTTAGTGCATAACATACAAATATTTGTGTCAATTGCTGCGGTAATATTGAAACACATGTCAGGCCATATTGTTTATTTTGTTTGGAAGTATTTTGATACATGAGGAAAACTTCACTCTGGATATCTAAAACTCTAAAAAATCAACTTCATATTGAAAGAATTCGTAACAACTCCAATTAATAGAAGTATTAGTATACAATATATTTATATACACGTAAATTTTTTTCGGAATATTGCTGGTAAACCACTGGTAATACAACTGGAAAAATATTTTACAGTTACAAATGTATTTTGGAAGTGCAAATAAAATGTTTTAAATACAATACTAAAAAATCATTAGCATTTTAATGTATTAATTCTTGTACTGTTGCAAAGAACTTTCTGGCGAGAATACAAAAACTGGCTCAACAACATATAAAACAAAAAAAGGTAATTTTTCTGACGGTGCCTTAATAAATTTCCATTTTTTTATAAGTACATTAAAAGTTTAGTTTGCAATTTTGAAAAGTTCCAAGTAAATGTGCCATGAAGTCCCTTGCAAATGTACAAGAAAATTCTCAATAAATTTACTACAAAATCATTTGTAAGAATACTAAAAATCAATAGAAAACTCGCAAAATATTGTTTAGAAAACTCCCTAAAAATTCATTTGTACGTTTACTAAATAAATCTTAGGAAATTTACCAAAATATATTTAGTAATCGCCCTAAAATATCGCTAGTAAGCTTACTAAACAATATTTAGTACTTTTATAAAAACTAATATGAGAAACTCCCTTAAAAATCATTAGTAAATTAGCTAAAAATTCTTTAGTAAACTCCCTGAACAATCATTAGTAAGATTACTAAGTAATATTTAGTAAATTTACAGGCGATTCTTTGGGAAACTCGCTAAAAAAAGGTTAGTATGTTTCCTAAACAATATTTAGTAACAGTTAATAAAGCAACTTTTGTAATATTACACGATTTTCTTGTGTTGCGGTTACATAAAAAATTCTAGGCATCCCAGTTTCCTAGAAAATTCTTAGTAACCTCACAGAATTTTTTTTACAGTGTAGATTTATGCTTATATCAAGCAAAAAGCAGCAAAAATATTCTTATTGCTACAAGATTTACCACTGATTTAGACTGATTCAAAATAATATGACCAAAATGAAAGTGCAAAGAATGCACACTAAAAGAATTAAAAATCTGGTAGAAATATCGATTCGCAAACGCCATTCAAATTGCTTGAAGTATTTAGAAATTATATATAACGAGGAGAAACCCGTCGGAATTCGACGAAAAGAAATCGTTAAGAAAGAACTGTTTAATTGATTTATAATAAATCTATAAAATTAGTTACAGTAAAAAATGTATCTTATATTGGTCAATCTAACTGTCAAACAAAGATTATTTTAAGCTAAAATCAACAAAATACTATAAAATTCAATTATCCAAATTATTAAACGAAATAAAACCGAAATTTATAACAAACGATTTTTTAAGATAGTATACGCATTTTAATGTCTTTTTTTCAGTTTTAAGAGAAAATGGAGTGATACTGTTGCCACAAATATAAAATTGGTACTAAAAGCTATAAAAAAATTAATATTTCAAAAATAAATTGAGATACAGCTTTGAAACAAATTTTGTTTGAAAGTGCATTTTTTTTTCTATTTAACGATGTAAAAATTTTAAATGTACGATGTTTAGAAGTGTATAATTTACAGTACCAAAAATTGCAAAACCGAAATTGCAAGGGAAAGTGTTGCCATTCGCAAAATGACGTCTGCGTTACGCACAGATACGTTTGGCCTTTATAATATAGATACATGTGGAATAAACAAAAAACATTCTATGTCATTTTATTTGTATTGTATTTCAGTACATTTACGACCAATGCTACTTGAGGTGATGCTCCAAATACTTTGTAGACAGTTAAAGAATAGCATTACGCAGCAGGATGTATTCCAGAAAAAACTGATATTTTTGAGAAGGTGCGCTAAATTTGTTTTGAATTACCGGGCTCTTCAAGATATCATCAAATTTGGCGGCCAAACATAAATCATTCTAAATCTCTAAACGAAACCAACTTGGATCTTATTGACAAATATGGCGAAATTTTTATTCACATTCAGTATTCCAAAAACTGATATTAAACCTTCTATAATCAGATTTCGGTTTTTTAAGACGGACTTAAGCACAAGCCTTAAGGACTTTATATATTAGCTTCATATGAAGACAAAATCATAAGATCATTATGTCCACTGATTTTTATGAAGAGAACAATCCGCGTTTTGAAAGTTTTTTTTCCATTTACAGAAGTTAGAACTAAGAGCAGCTTTATTTGAAATTTTGAAATAAAATAGATGAAAATAATAGCAAATTATTTTTTTTATTTTTTAAATAATTTTATGATGCGTATATCGTTTTAGAAAGGTACAATAGTGTTACTTTAAAAAGACGTAATTTATAACGCAAATTCAATAAGTTGCACAGTAAAGTTTATTTTCTCTTAGTATTCTATTGAAATATTAACTAAATTTTTACCCGAATTTAATGTGATCTCGTCGAGTTTTAAACTGAGATGTAAAATTTAAAAACTTTTCCGGTTTCCGCGAAAATGAGATAGTTTTAATTACTCCAGAACAATTAATTAAACAAAGTTATTTACGATTTTCAAATAAAATTTTAAATATCAATGTATGTCCATAAATAAAATAAAGTGAAAATGTGCAAATATTTTTTTTATGTAAGACAATATCCCCGGACTGTCACAGAAAAAATAAATGAAAATGATATATTTCTAATTGTTGTTCTACATCTCACAAAACTCTCAAAAAATTCGAATATGTGCTTTGAACATAAATATGATTTAATATTAATACTATGAAAAATGAATTGATTCATTAAATACAACATTCCGATAACGAAAATTTGACAAATTGCTCAAAACATCCGACAGTGTTTTTTTTCAAAACGCTTAACAGATGAATTTCCTATCTAGCTCCTATTTTCTGTAGAGTTACATATTAATAATGATAAAAGTCAGTAATTAATACATATTTTATTAACTTAATGGTTATCACATAACAAAAATCGGCTTTAATTTATCTCAATAACTGAATTACTGAAAAAAAAATAATAAAAAATGAGCATGCTTTTTTATTGTGAATATTTTTTAGATAATTTTTCTCAAAAAATTCCAAAGAAAACCAAAGCACCTATTGAAAAGTCATTTTGCATAACTGTAAGTAAATACTAATTTCCCCTAATTAGTATTATTGCTATTTACCCTTTGATGCATTAATTTTATAAATGACTCTCATTTCTTTAAATAGACGTATCTCGTACAACGGGTTCAAATGGAAGGAGTAAATTGAACAAATTTCTTTACTTTTGTAAGTAATGAATCCAGTGGACATTTGCGTTTGAGAGAACAATTTTTTAATCAGCAAATAAAAATAGATCTTTTAAATATTTTACAAACGTTATTTAAATCTAAGTATCTCAGTTTGTAATTTATATTAATATTTCAAACAACTATAAAAATGTAACATTATACATTTGCGTTAACATTCATAAAGTATTCTTATTTAATTGTAATAAGATATCTGTCCTTAAAGGACTATAACTAAAAATTAAAATAGGAGTAATGTAGTTAATTAAACATAATTTTTTTTAAAAATTCGACAGATAAGTCGAAAAAAATGTATATACATATGTGTATTTTTTTTTATCGCGTTTACTGATTTGTGAGGAAAGAGTAAGTAAATACAAATGCGTAAAAATCAAATCTCAAAACACATAATTGAAAATATACATACATATAAGACACTAAATAAATATTCTTGTGTCTAATATCTTATGCAAAAATCGTACGTAAATGTTGTATAGATAGCGATTTCGACAGCATTCTACTTTAAGAAACAAAACTCTAAATATTTAACTTCATTTAAAGTTTCTGATTAAAAGAATTTCCCATTAAAATAGACATCGTTCCTTACACAGGTCAAAACAAATCTGGTGTTTGTACAATAGCACTTATTTCTTAGTAAATTCGTCACGCTGATCACAGATATAACATTAGTTTTTTGCTAAAAAGAAAATAAAAAAAAGGAAGAGGCGCCTCTTAGTAAAATTAATGTTTAATATTTATTTAATAAAATTTACTCTTAATAAAAACAAAAAATAATTCTTTAGTAAAATGACATTCATAAGTGTAAAATACAATACTGCACTAAAGGATGTGAAATATAAATGCAAATGGCATTTCGTTATACGTTGATATTTACCTTAAAAGGCGCAATTTTCTCCTGAGTCATTTCTTCTGAAAATACACATTTTTGTTCATTTATTGCTAACATATGTTTTATTTGTCAATATTTTAAGAATAAAAATTTACTCGGTTCAAGAACAACATATTCTTGGTGGACAAATCAAGAAAAAGAATTTACCAAGTATTTTTCCCAATAAAACTCTCCCCCCAGGGGGATACCTTCTTTAGGTATTCACGGGCTTCACAACCCCGGGGCACCCGAATGATCGTTCTCTTTTCTGTTTCCTCTTACTCCTCTTGTCTTCCTTTCATCTTTGTTTCACTCTCATTATGGTTTCCTTTTCGGAGGTGAGGGCAATTCTGTATGAGCCGATGTCATCCTGTATATCGACTCATGGAGAATTGTAAACCACCCACGTGTTAGCCGTGCGTGGCGACCCGTGTCCCTGGAAAGGGGGATCCTGGCAGTTGAGGGAAACCAACACACTGCTTTGGCCTCTGCTTCAGGTAGACGGGAGGTGCATATTGGTCCCGTATGCATCAATCGGCTGGTCAGCTGACTTTTGTCACTGGCTTTAGGGATCAAGTGATCGAGCAACTACTAGTCATCTCGTTAAGGGTGGAGACTGACATAGGGTTGTCTTGTGACCGTATGGGTCCTGGTTAGCACTGGTGCACGAATGTGCATCCCCTTGTAGGGCTCGGGAATGGGTGGTGCGGCCGGGGTCTGAATTATTATATTTTTAATATGGATGGAAACACTTCATTTCCTTCTACTTCTCTCCCTAGCGGAGAGCAACAAAATGTACAGACTTTTTCTCTCACTCGCTTCTTTGTTGTTAAACGTACTGATAGCCACTCCGATAGCTCCTTTAAAAAAACATCACCTTTTCTAATTGCTAAAACCTTCCAGTCTGTCTTAGGGGATGGTCATTCCCTCAAGAAACTACAATCTGGGGATTTACTAGTTGAGGTTTCTACAGCCAAACAATCACAATTTCTCTCTAATTGCACTACAATAGGCACCCTTTCTGTTTCAGTACAAGCACATAAAACTTTGAATACAAGTCGTGGGGTAATATCCGAACCTGATCTGTTATTTTCCACAAAAGAAGAACTTCTCAGTAATTTGAAAGAACAAAATATCATAGATGTACGCCGAATCACTATTCGTAAAAATGACCAGATAACTCCTACTAAGCACATTATTTTAACCTTCAATAGTCCAACATTACCAATAAGAATTAAAGCAGGCTATCTAAGCTGTCGCGTCAGACCATATATACCAAACCCCATCCGTTGCTTTAAATGCCAGCGTTACGGACACACTAAAACAAACTGTCGTGGCTCCGTTACCTGTGCACGTTGTGCAGAGGTCGGCCATGACAATACCTCATGTGAAAAATCCGAACGCTGTGCAAACTGTAAAGGAGATCATACAGCATATTCCCGCAAGTGCCCTAATTGGAACCGTGAAAAAGAAATAATCACTATAAAAATTACCCAGAATCTGTCTTATCCAGATGCCCGTAGACTCGTTGAATCCAGAACCCCATCCGTTGGAATTTCCTACTCCAGCTTACTTAAGCAGCAATCTAAACCTGCAAGACATATAAGTACTTAGACTGACTCCTCTTTTCAACAAGCTGTTCACCTGAAAAAACATCATCTAACATTACAAAGAAGACCCGTGATGCCCACGCTACCGCTGTTACCAGAGTTTTGCCAAAATTAGCGCTTTGGAAACCTTCATCAGAACCAGTAAAAATAGGATATTGGGCAAGTCAATCACAGAAATCAAGCCAAGTAAAAAATTTAACCAAACCTGAGAATGGAAAAAAAACCCGATTCATCTGCATCAAATTCCCAGAAACCCAATAATACTAGTTCAATTAAAAGACCAACCCAAAATCCAAAAACGATTAAGACTGCTCGTGGTTCTTCACAGTAGCAAACTTTGAAGAAAAAAGAGAAAAAAGCATATCTTAGCTCAAATATCACTAATTTGAAGGATCCCAAACAAATGTACCAATATGTGGAGGAAGCGATGGAGTCGGAGGCATACGACTCTAATACACATGACGAGAATACTGTTTTCGAGGAGTACGTACCAGGTTGATTCTAGGTTTTAATTCTACGATCTTTAGCTTGTTTTTGTACATTCATCTTTTTCACTCTTTATTTTTAACTTATTCTACTCTTTTAATGATGTATTGTGTACAGCATCTAATGCCTCTTTCATATTTTTAACATTGAATGTTTTTAACTTACCAGACATTTTAATTACAGTTTTAACATGTTGACATTACGTTTTTAATTCTATGAAAGCCTTTTAATGTGATTTTTTATATTTTAACCTTTTACATAACTTTCTACTCTTAAGTCGTATCCTCACCTTGTTCTTGGCGCAGCATGTCCCTGAAGGGACCTTGCGCCATAAAACTCCAATCAACCAACCAACCAACCCAATAAAACTCTCTTGTAACACTCATACACTCACAGTACTTATTCCTGGACTTATGGCTCATTTATTTTCCACTCATGATGATGAACAATATCAGTGGAATCTATTTATTGATTTTTGTAAAACAAGTTTAAAAGGTGTCTTTTTTAATAATAGTATTGTTCTACCTTCAATTACCGTAGCTTATTAAATAATTTTTAAACAATGATATGATAACCTTGATTTTCTCTTCAGTATTATTCAATATCAAGATTTTAATTGGCAAATATGTGAGGATTTTAAAATTTTATCAATGTTATTAGGCCAATAAGGCGAACTATATCAAAATTCCCTATTTTTTATGCAAGTGGAACAGCCCAGCTAAACACCAACACCGAGTAGGAAGGAATGACCTACAAGAAAATATTTGAATTCAGTATCAAGAAATGTGATTCGGCAAAACTTAATTGATCCAAAATAAGTCCTCTTGCCTCCCCCACACATTAAATTAGGTTTAACAAAATAATTCGTAAAAGCCTTAGATAAAACAAGGGCTATTTTAGATATTTAAATGAAGTTTTTCCACATTTATCGGAAGGTAAAAACAAAAGAGATGTGTTCGTCGGCACAGTTATAAGACGGTTAATGAAGGACAAAAAATTGAGTATAATATTAAATTAGTCAGGGAAGATGCATGGGTTTGTTTCAAAGACCGCATTAATTTTTTTAGGAAATTAAAAAAATCCTACCTACGCAATGTTGAGAAAACTTCAAAAATTTTAAGAACTAAGTTGCAACATGAGTTTAAAAATACATTTTCTGTACTCTCATCTTGAATATTTTCCTGAAAATCTTGGTGAAATGCGTAAAGAGAAAAATGAGAGATTTCATTCTAACATATAATAAATGTAAAATGTCATGAAGGGCACTGGAATGTCAATATGTTAGCAGTTTACTGCTGGGGTCAAAAACAAGACACTAATTTAGCTTCAAAATTTAAACGACACAAGCATTCTTTTGATGACAAAGAAAAGTAATTTTACTGTATATATTACAATGTAATTCCTTATAAAACACGCACACATATTTATATATTTGTATATGATTTTATTTATTTATCTGATCTTTTTGTATTTTTTTAATGAATGCTGTATAAATTGTATATTCTCAAATTCTAAATCCTAAATTTCTTAATTGTAAAAAATCCTGACGTGATACATAAAAATGGATATTATTTTCAAAACAAGCATATAAGAATTTTTACAGTTTACATAAATTCATAAAAAACCCAGACAAAAAGTTAAATTTTGTAGGCCTGCGTTATCAATTGCATTGCACGGACTGTCTTTCGACTGCCTGAGTCTGAGTCTTGACATCTTCGCCCCACTTGAAAAAAGTCCGTTTTTGTCTTAAAGAAAAAATTAATATTTCATGAAATATTTATGTAATATTTTTACATTATTCTTTGACAGTAGTTACATTTATAGTATGGTTTTGAGTTGATAACAGCTCACGAAAACATAGAAAATGTTTTGATAAAAATTATGAGTTGTATATAAAAAAGTTGATTAATAGGAAAATGACTCTTCTTGGTGACTGTCAAGAAATCTTCAATGTGCTTTCAGTAACATACTCTAAAATAGTACACATCAAAAGATAAAAAAATTAAAGTACTTTTATGTATTTCGGTCAATTTCGCATCACTACAGAAAAAAAGCATTTTTCAGTTTTCTCAGGCATAAAATAAAATAATTTCTTGAAGTACTTAATTTGCAATAAATATATTTGTTTCACTGAAATTTATGAAACAATATCTGTTCAGAAATAAATAAATTTTTATGATGAATGCATCCGACTTACGTGTAATGTTTACTTGTCCATTTCTAATTTGAACGTATCTAACTTGAACGGACATATTTGCTGCTTTGTCATTACTGCTTACAATACATTTAAATAATACCAAGGTGTGATTCATCACAGCGCTGTATCCAAATATAGTATATATTACCCGCTATTGCCATAACAAAATATTGAGCTTGCTGCCCCTCATTTTTTTTCTTCGTTTTGGAAACAACGGATTTCTAGCTTATTCAGTCGATGATGGGTTTCTGAATTTTCAAGTCATATTTTTGGGACTTTCAGTTGCTCTATACATTCAGCTAATATGCTAAGCAGATTTATTTTGATTGATTTCGCGCATGCGCATTACAACATTATTTAGTAAAACTGCTCATTTTCCATCTAATTTTTATTAATTTTAATTCTTATCGCAGGCTTTTATGTACTATGCTGTTTGTTATAGTTTCTGAAAAGAAATTTATGCAGATTAATTGAAAAAGAAAGATGAACAGTGAAAATACTTAATATTTCTCATTTGTGTAAAAATATATTAATCACCAAATCTGCAAAATTTGCTGAAAACCTAAAATAAGCTATATATATTTACTACATACTAAAACATATTATTTGTCTTTGTGCATTCAATCTATTCTATACGTTCTTTATTAAACCTCTTTAATACCTAAACTCCACAAAATCCTTTGATTCTAGTGAGCGAAACATCATTCTATATAAAATCATATTAAACACTCATGTTCTGGCAAGACATTTTAGCATTGTTAAATTCCACGGTTCTCTGGAGTCAAACCCCATTTAATAGAAACACATATTAAGTTTTGAATGAAGCTAAGTATTGTATAGTTTAGATTAAAAGATAACATTGCACCATAATAAAATAATATTTGCAGATTTAAAGCATGATAATGTGCATGCTCAAAGTTTACTATCTTTCAAGCTAAATAACCTTTAATATGCTTTGATAAACAAACAGGAACATGCAAACTTACATCTTACTCATTTCTCTTTTTGTTTTTGTAAAGCCCTTAAAATCATCCGAATACTAACATAATAGTTGTCTTATTCATAAAATTAGGATCTTAAAAGTGCAAAACGTTCATAAATATTTATTAAGTCGAGACGGGTATTAATATTCATATGTGATTTTAAATTTGGTTCATTTATTTAATATTTATGAGATTTATTCTGTTGCGAGAATTATATGAAAAGTGATAACTCATGAACGACACAATATTTCGTTAAATGTGAAACATAGTAAATTTCCTATATCTAACATAAACAGATTATAAATAAAATTTATTAAGCTAAAAATATTGTGAAAATAAAATGCTATAAGTATGAAGTTGATGCTACGCTAATCAGAATGGTAAACTAGGATATTTTTTTAAAGGGATGTTTATTAAATGTCATTAATTTTTTAGAGATCTAGAAAGAACTAATTAATAAGCATTAGCTTAAAATATACAATTTTTTTGTTTTTCTTTGACTGTTACTGTCAATCGCTATTTATATGAAAGTAACTGTTGTGGTTTTATTCATTTCCACTTTCTTCTTTCCTTACAAGAAGAAAATATTGGATTCGTGAGAATTTTTGCCTTCCGATTTTTGATGGATTTTTACATTTTAGAAGTTTCTAAAGACGATTTGATTGTTTTAGGAAATATCTGTCTGTGAGTTTGTCTGTCACTCTGTAAGTCTATATGTGACAAAAATTTTGTGGGCGCTGTATCACAAGAACTAATGCACGGATTTTCACAAAACTTTAAATTTAATTAGATACTGATATTTTGTCTTATTTGATTCTTAGGTCATATTGTCATATTTGATTCTTAGGTTTTGGTGTATATCGTTAAACAGGTTACATTAACAAGTTTCCTTATTTGCAATTTTCTCAATAATTGTATCTCAAGAACTAATGCACGAATTTTTATGAAACTTTAGTTTCCGTTAGTCTTTGATATAATTTAGTGTTTGGTGTTAATCACTCAAAAGGTGGTGCTGCTGTTCTGCGTTATTCTTTATTATCGATATAGCTCTATCTCAAGAAATGATACACAAATTTTCATCAAATTGCAGACTACGTTAGTCCATGTTATATATTAGTAATGTTTAGTTTTAGGCGTAAATTGCGCTATAGGTGGGGCTGCTATGCAACTTTTTTACGATTTCGCAATAGCTGTACTTCATGAACGATTGCAAGAATTTTTATCAAACTTTATATTCAGTTAGTACCTGATAAAAATTGATCCTAATTAGCTTCTGGTTTAAAGCGCGTAACAGATGACACTGTTACGCGATTTCGAGCAGATTTTTTCAAGATTTCCGGAATAATTCTATCCCAGGAACTAATGTACGGATTTTCAAGAAAATTCAGATTCAGTTCGAAGTTAACATAAGTTACTGACTTATGTTGCTGACTAGATTTTGGTATAAATCACCAAATGCTAAGCTGCATTTTTCATGAATTACTAACATATATGAGATAGAAGAATGTTTTGGGACTGTCACATCTGGCTAGTTTTTAATGAACTCTGTTCATTGTGTGCTTGTTCTCTTTTTAGTCACGCAATTATTTTCATATGGAAGTAATTGAAAGTGATATGCGTTCTTATTTCCGATAAACAGCAATCAAGCAGTGTTTCTACTTTTGCTATAAAAGCATTCAATCTTTCAGATAACAGTGTTAAATTTTTCATTTAAGTGGATTTTCAGGGCATTACGGAGAAATTACGAAATTTCAGAATGACGAAAGATGTATACATTTTTTAGGAAATGCAAAAACGTTAATAATTATAAATTGAATAATTGCACCATAAATTATACTAAAAATATGTACTGGTCTGAGCATTTTGTAAAGTAATTAATAATGTATTAATATGTTTTGTAATACATATGTAAATGATGTTTCGTGGAAATTAGACAAAATATATAGCTTTGTATTCGAAACACAATGAGACAGTTTTATTCAAAATTTTACAGACTAAGGTATCCTGGATTAATAATGCCACGTTTAGGTTCTACCAGTTTCCACGGCTTAATTTTAGATTGTATTTTTCAAACAAATATAGGATTTGATACAGCAACTCATTGTCTATCTATAGAAAAAATAATTTAACAGATATGCATTCATAAAAAGTAAAGACGTGATTTCTTGAACAATGCTATTTGGCGTTATTACCCGGTAGATTGCCCGTCTCTAAAAATACAAATTTTACAGCCCTAGAAATTGACAAATTGTTGACAAAAAAAAAAATTCTACGGGATAGAAAATGTTTAATTTTTTGTGAAAGTGCAAAAAAAGAAAGGAGGAGTAAGGCAAAATAATATCAGACCTGAGCTTCTTTTTGCCTAGAAAGGACCGCTTAAAAAATGTTTATAAACGGTTTTAACTGTGTTTATCTAAATAAGTATTTATGCTCACATATATGCATTCTAGGTGATAGAAAATATTCATTTTGTGTGAAAGTAAAAGGAAAAAATATAACACCCTGAGCTTCTGTATACTTAAAAAGTCCCGCTTAAATATAATTATAAAAAAAACATTGCACGGTTTTAACCTTATTGGTAATCATAATGTAATATTTTTATCAAGTGAAGTTTTATAATAGCTAGAGTTATATGTAATTTTTGTTAACACTGTTATAGAAGTTTTCTCAATACTTTTTAACATTTTAATTTAACCATTTTAACAGTGACAATAATGCTGTCTCATACGTAAAGTAAAAAAATAAACCCCTTTGGATGTAGTTTCGCTACTGTAAGGAATCAACCAGTGTACTGACGCCAAGGAATGACGTTATTAGCAAGATATACTTATTGCGCAGTTCATATTAAACTACAAACTATCTCGCGAATATATCCAAAATCTTCTACAAGATTTTGAAAGTAAATGAAATGCACTACAAATTTAAATAGTAAACAAAATATTTCCCGGTAGATATATAGTCTTCACAATCCAGAACTTACCTCGCAAATTTTAGATCAAACATTTAGTTGCTTCTAAAAGCGATAAGACCTACAAATGGAACAAATTAACTTTAAGCTGTTGTTTGTGTTTTATATGACTCAGAGCTCTTGTGCGCAAAGCCCACAGGTGCCATTTTCCGGATTATTTCATAATTATGTGTAATATTAACACTTGGCGTTATTACCCCTCCTGGCATTATTACACCCGAACACCTTATAAAGAAATTTAAAAGATAGAAAACCAACGATTAAAAATGCACAAATAAAGTATGAAAAGGGAGCAAACAGCTGTTACAAATCTATATCGAGATTCTTCTTCAGTGCAAAAACTCAGCGAGCTAGACAAAGCAAAACTGAGCAAAGAGACAGAGAGACGAAGGCTTATATACCCGCTAGGAAGACAGATAATAAGTGGTATATAATAATAGGTTGTTGCCTGGTGCAATATGATAAAGTTAAAATTATTTTCAACGTTAGAACACCAGAATATTCGAATTCCAAGCATACCGGTTTCGGTAGCATATAGCATACCTTCCTCAGTGCTAAAGATAGTGGAGATTTGCTCATATATATATAGGGAAGATGCGAATTCAAGTGATAAGATTCTTGACCAATAGGAAAACAGAGGATCCTAGGCAACAGCCAATAGGAAAACAGAGGATCCTGGGCAAGAGCCAATAGGAAACCAGGGAACAGCTAATAGGAAAATTGGGTGGGAAATGGAAAGATATTGCGAAAATTGCATTAAAAGATTAAGAAAAATTAGTTTTAATGTAATATTTCCAACAGTCTGATAATGGTGGAATAGCAAAATCACAATTAACGAGATTAGCAAGATTTTTATGGATATGGAAAACTTAACTTCCCTGAAGCTTTCCATATCCATAAAAATCTTGCTAATCTCGTTAATTGTGATTTTGCTATTCCACCATTATCAGACTGTTGGAAATATTACATTAAAACTAATTTTTCTTAATCTTTTAAAGCAATTCTCGCAATATCTTTCCATTTCCCACCCAATTTTCCTATTAGCTGTTCCCTGGTTTCCTATTGGCTCTTGCCCAGGATCCTCTGTTTTCCTATTGGCTGTTTCCTAGGATCCTCTGTTTTCCTATTGGTCAAGAATCTTATCACTTGAATTCGCATCCTCCCTATATATATATGAGCAAATCTTCACTATCTTTAGCACTGAGGAAGGTATGCTATATGCTACCGAAACCGGTATGCTTGGAATTCGAATATTCTGGTGTTCTAACGTTGAAAATAATTTTAACTTTATAAGTGGTATATAAGCCTTTGTCTCTCTGTCTCTTTGCTCAGTTTTGCTTTGTCTAGCTCTCTGAGTTTTTGCACTGAAGAAGAATCTCGATAGTTGATTCGAAACAGCTGTTTGCTCCTTTTTCATACTTTATTTGTGCATTTTTAATCGTTGATTTTCTATCTTTTAACATTTTTGCACAAAGGCTTTATTTGATATTTTAAAGAAATTTAGTTTTATTTCTCCCACTAGTCTGTTTTTTAAATACGAGTATTTTTGTAAGAAAAAAATTATAACATATATTTACAAAATTTGCAAAAACAAATAAATATACTTCCAAAAAATTTTGAAAAAAATTGCAAAAAAAGTACAAATAAAGTTTTTTTTCTTTTTTGATTAAAGTAGTATTAACCTTCTCGCTGACAAGTCTGTGTTAATATGCTCACTGAGTTCCAGGTTTCACTGCAATATGAACAAGGTTTAAAGTTGTATAAAACTAATGATTTAATGGATTTTTAATGCATTATACAATGACTAACACTTGTAAGGTTTAATTTCATATTCATAGTCAAGTCTTTTTATATAATGTTGAATGGATCATATTTTTTAGCATTTGAGACTAAATGCTGAGAAAACATAATATCACACATTTGTCCTTTTCTTTTAAGGATTTAACAAATAGACCAAGTTGGAGACGTGTTATATACTATATACATAGATATATACAAATTTTTAAATACTGGAGTAGTTTTAGTGCTCGATTTAAATTTAGAAAAAAATGTTGTTTGTTAATCTATTATATGATCAAAGTAAGTGAATATGTGTGTTCTATCTGCGTCAGACATTAACCAGAATTTCTTATGTCTTCCATTCTCTTCTTGTCTGCAGTTTTAATTCAAGCGAATCTATACTTTTATTTTTATTTAAAACTTGATCAAGTAATTAGCGATTTTATTTTAAAGAAAATACGTGCATTGAGAAAAATACAAGCAAAAAAATAATCTACCCTATTTTTTTTTCATTTTAAAAATTTTGTGCTATTTTACTTTTCTGTTTTTTTTCACTAAAAAGCCTAAATAACAGCTCGGGAGCACGCAACATCAAAAGCATTATTATAACGAAAATGGGTTTTTTAAAATTTAAATTGATAAGAAGAAATCATGCGAACAAAATAAGCTACGTACGACTAGCTTCGACAAGCAGAAAATGTGTTTGAATAAATTCATTATTATTTGAATGATATGATTCTTTACCGTTATTGCAGATTATTGATCACTCTTACAGAATATTATATAAAAAATTGCTCCCTTCCAAAAAAAAAAAAAAAAAACTTGGTATTAGAAACTTCATTCTGCAGGATAACTCTATTATCCCCATTGTACCGAAGCAGCAGGTAATAACATTTTAGGCTCATTTTGCTTTGAAGGGTTATATCCATATATTCACTGATTAGGGTCAATACAGCAGAGAGAATATCGCACATACTATTTGGATACAGCCCCCATCTATTTCCCTCCTTTTGAGAACAACGGATTTTGAGTTTATTCTATTGATGATATTTTTCAGAATTTTTAAACTACATTCGAAACTTTCAAAAACGTTGCTCTATAAAATAGCTAACACATTATGCAAGTTATATTTTCATTGCGTTTACGCATGCACAGTGAAGCATAATTTAGTTTATCTACTCTTTTTTCATACAATTTATATTATTTTTTATTTACGATTAAAGGGTGTTATGTACAACATTGTTTGTCATATTTTCAGAAAAGAACATTTTTTTTTATATTAAGAACTCTGCACGTTATAAGTAAAAAAAACTTGGCAAAATTTGGGACTGTTTTTATAAAGACCTTAATTTCTGTTTGAGTATAGATGCTATCCTCATAAAAATTAACACAATTTATTACAATCAGCCACTTAATCATAAACTGCAGTTTGAACGCTTTTTATTCATTAGTTTCGGCAGGGTTAACTAAAAGATCTTCGTTCTTTTTCAATTTGTTTGCAATCTCTTGTGAGATTTCAGGAAAAGTCTTCACGGAAATTTATGACCTGTACTATTCTGTTTACACTCCTGGAGTTTCAGGATAATTCCTCGTTTATGTTTCTAGATATTTAACGAAATGTATAAAATCGTAAGTGTCCGGCCGTCAATAGCCATATAGTGCATAGGAGTTTATTACAAAGATAAAATTTGCATTATACGTATATTTTAAACAAGTTTCGTATGGGTATCGTTATTTTCCAGGTGAAATAGCAATATTTTTTATCGAAAATAAATCTAATTCAAATACGTTAAGTTTCACTTTTTATTCGGAGATTTTCTGTAAAAAAATACTGGTACCAAAGAATTTCCTTGTCATACTATTCCGGAACCCATAAAAGCTCTGTTTAACACTCTGTGTTTCAGTGTTCCACTTCATCGAGCATCAAACATGAATCCGAAATATCACAGTGACACTAGAATTCTGGTGTAAATATTTTCTGTCTATTACGTATGGGGAAAAATAGTTTTTCTTATTTTCAGATGATTTAGTTCGTAAATTCCAGTGTCTTTCAATTATTTCAACATTTTCGCAATAAAAGTGCTCTGCGTCGGAAAGTGTTAAAATAGTATATTTAAATGCATCAGGTAAGTTGTAGGATTTTCAACATGTTCATAGGTATATGAAAGCATAATAATTTAAAATTCAGAATGTATAAACATTTAAAATTCAATATGATAAAAGCAATTAGCATAAAAGAAAAAATATTTTTTTTATAGTTAGATAAGTATTCTTTATAATTTATAGCTAGCATAAAAATCATTTTGTTTTTTAAAATGGCATAATTCATTCGAATTTTTCTCTCGGCAAGTAGAAGTTCAGATTAACCTGGTGATTGTAAGTAAGATCTAACTATTTTTATATCTAAATCTATTTTAAAACACACCCAAAAATCGAATTCAAGTATTATTTAAAAAATTTTAATGCACAGTAGAGAGCCGATTATTCGGACTCGGTTAACGGGGTCGTTCAATTAATCGGATCTATTAAAAACCATACTTTTTTCTGACTTTTTTCAAAATTTCTGAAGTGAAAATTCTTTATGCGCTGTACGATAAATTCGACTGGATATCATGACAGTCAACAGTTAAATAATCATTTCCTAATTCTGAAATAAAAAATTCATCATCAAATGCAAAGAAAGCAATCATAAAAACAACTTTTTCTAGAACCTAAGAAGTTTCACTTCTAACGTGCGAAAAAAACCCGCGGATACAATGTTTTCTACGAAAATCCCTTGTTATCCTTAGATTCTTTGATAGTGATAAAAAAATTGCTTATTTTGTCCACTTGTGTCCTTGGAAAAAGGGACTCTTACTCCTGTCTCTGTTCGCGTTTGTTTGCACAGCGTATTTATATATACAATTTCTATGTGTACTTCTGTATATAAATTAGTACCAATTTTCGTAAAAAACAAAATGTAAAAAAAAAGTTAAAATAATAACTTCTAAACACGTCATTTGTAATGTGCTAAAAAAGAGAAATACTATGGTTAGCAGCCCTAGACTGGAAAAAGGTGGAGGGAAGTATTTTAAAAAGTATTGCTGCTTTGTAAAGTTGTCCAATCACCCGAATGTTTCATTAACCGGATCAATTTCGGTCCCGATCGGTCCAGATAATCGGCGCTCTACTGTATATGAATCGAAAATTGTATTTATTTTAAATTAAATTTTATATAAATAATTTACTAACATTCATTTTAAATTATAAAAATAACAAATAAGCATTTAATTTTGTTAAAATAATTTAATTTTGTTAAATAATAAGATTGAAATTAGAATAATATTATTTTGAATATTATCATCACATTGCGTATTTTCGAAATGCAAGGATTAACAACATCAGCTAATAAACATCGCTTAGAATAAAAGATATTAATAAGCATAAATTTTTCTTTGTGGGCATGTACGGATCATATGAAACATTTTATATTTCGCTTTTGTAAATATGCATCTCAAAATTTGACAATCCCTTTGAGACAAGCTACATTCAACGTAAAATCCTATAAATCAGTAAAATATGGAAGCGGTAAAGAATACTATTTTTATTCTTATTGAAATTTTATTGAAGAAGTTCTTTTTTTAAGGAAAAATTGGATCTTTAAATGAAAACAGTAAAAAGGATTTCGGATTTTATTGGTCTCTTGTGGAGCATTTATGGTAAAATATGCTTCCTTCAAGATTTAATCTAGGCTATTAAGAATGAAGTTTCTAATGTATTACTTTCGTTTTTTTTTAAGCCTCTTTCTTCAAATGCGTGTTTTTTAAATTGAAGTATCAGTTTTCTATATCTAAACATCCCAATAAAAGAAAATAATCTTATTTGATATTTTCCTAAATATTATGCATCTCTAAATCATAGATTTTTATTTCTCACACTCTTCTAAAAATTAAAAAGATAATAATTTTCTGAGTTTTCATTTCTTATTTTCATACTTAAAAGATAACTCGACCTTTTTTATCTCTTGCAGTAATAGAAATAAAGTATTTTAATCCTTTGCCTCGCAGGGCATTTCCATTGCAAAAACATAAAAATCACTGAACGATACCAGAATGTACGTATGAATTTATATGAAATTAAAAAAAGCTATTTTTCTCCATACGTAGTAATTGAAAATTAATTATACCCGAATTCTGGTGTCAAAGTGTGCTTTGAGTCAATTTTCGAATGAAGTTGGTTATTCCGTGTATTGGAATACTGAAATGCAAAGGATTAAGGCGCAGAAAATGCGATTTTTTAAATTTAATCGAATTTTAGGTTATATTGCATGAACAATAAATTTTGTTTTTGTTGAGTTTTATGGAAAATTACACCATAGGACTCGGCGAGGTAATAATAACGTGCTCTTTGATATTTATCTAAATAAGTATTTTTACATAACTATAATGCTGGCTATACACGTTTTCCTTGATAATTAATTATTTAAATATCATATGTAAGTAAAAGCTCAACCCCCTCGGTGCAGTCCAGCGGAAGCTCCAGCATCCCTCTTGCTCTTCGGGCACACGTCAATAACAAGTAAAAGCTCATACATAATATTACTAATTCCACAACCAAGCTGGCAAAATGTATCCATTTGTACAGTATCTAAGGCTTTAATCCTCTTTGCCATAAAATCGCGATAATCTGCATCTATACTATATGATTACGTATTGCAAAAGTAAACAAAACAAAAGGGGGAAATACAAAAAAAAAAAAAAAAAAAAAAAAAAAATCAGAGCTTGTTTTTTTTTAGTGAGTAGCGTAATAGTAGTATTGCAAGGCAACAGTTTTTTTAATGAGCAGTACTTCGAACTCATTTATTTTTAGCGTAGCTGAAAACATAACACTCGGTTAACGATGTCTGTAACCTAGTAATCACAGGTTTTATTAATTGTATGTTCATATTTTTTTTCTCTATCTCTGTGAAGGCTAAAAATTTCAGCAGTTTTTACTATTTTACTTTTAGAATAATTTATTTTCGGTTACTGGAGACAGTTAAAATATGAAATGCAAATATAACAAAAATCTATGGTACTCAACTATATCGTACGTAGATTAGTTTCAACTATTTTTTTTTTTTTCATTGTCAATCAGAGAATTTTGTTCACTACTATAACACAGAGCGCAATTTCTATTCCAAACCTAAATTTGGAGGATAGATAATCATTTAGGCATTAAGTGGATTTAGTTGGAATTCTTGGTTGGTAATGGAAAACATTTCTGCTGATTTACTTGTTGTGGTATTGTTGTGAACTTCCTGTATAGTATGCATAAGTTAAAAGCAATAAAAGCAAACAAAAGGAGACACTGATAAAATACTTCAGATTTATATATATATATATATATCTGTGGCTTCAGGTAATAACCAGGTAAAGCATATTTTTAATATTTTGAGTAATTAACGTTTAAAGTTTTCAAAAATGTCTTTTAATCATTGCTTTTATAAAACAGATTACAACTTAATATTTTCACTACATTCGATTAGGATATAAGAACCTCTTGCAAAAATAGTTACATAAAAATTGTTTTTATTAATTGAGAACCAATTAAAAATGTAACTTTAATCTTGTTATGATCGTTTTACATTTATTTTTAATAAATGTAAGTAAAATTAAATATTTATTTACATTTTAAACATTAATTTCACAACAATTAAATACAATGTCAATTTTTAATTTTTATGTTATTTTTATAATTATAGACGATTTATAGAAATAAATAGACATCTTATCTGGTTATTACCGTTAATTTATCACTTACCCGATTATTATTGTTTTTTCAATTTTTAAATAAAAATTTATAGTCGCCCTATGATGGGAAGTATTTGATTTTTACTTTTCAGTTTCATGGCAGATGAAAGTACTCTTTTAAATCTACATTTTCCCAAATTATCTCAATTTTTTCAGAAATGTCCCTTACCTGATTGTTACCGGAAGCCACAGATATATTTTGTATGTTTAGTGTAGCAGAGGTTATAAGAGTTTGCTTTTTATGGAGCCACCTCCGTGTCACAGATCTTCTTGGATCATATAGAACAAAAATCAGAATACAATTGAAATTTGACTCAATGCAGATGATAAATTATTTTGACTTGCAGTTTGCTCCAAATCCAAAATATATTTGAATACTTGGTGATAATTATGCAGAGAGATACAAAGAAATGCTTTGGTAATATAAAACAGCCAAGGAGATATATCTGATGATAAAACGCTATTGCGCCGAAGTTTTGAAAGGGTCAGTTTCCCGAAAAAGATAACTATCTGAAAGCAATTTAAACAAAACTACCTCTAAGGAAAAAAAGTTCCTACCGTAACCTACCTATTATAAGTGTGTATGTTAGTATGAAAATCATTGTATTACCGCTGAAAGCTATCGGCTATCCTATCCTATGGAAAAAAGGAGTTTTGCGTACGAAGGATACACGACGAACAAAAACAAAAATTTTTAATCTCAATGTGAGAAAATAGAACTACATTTAATAGAATCAACAAATTACAAAGGTTTTTAAAATCACATTTAATTATTATCAAAACATAATTTTATAATCAGTGAGATTTCTGGCAGTTATGGTTACCAATGAGAGCAAATATACAGAGCTAAAAAGGGCTAATTTTAACCTTAAGTCACTTTTTATATGCATTTTGTTTCGGTGCTTGTTGTGTTTTAGCTTAACAAGCAAAACAACGATGTGAAAAAAGAATGTTCACTTAAGTATATCGTTTTAAACTCTTTCAAAGCTGATTTAAATATTTCTGGATATTCTGTTCGTATTTTAACACAGAAAGAAAATAATGATTTTTCATTGAAATATTATTTGCTATTGAAATTGTAATATTTTTTAAACTGATGAATTAAGAGATAAATTTTTGTGACAGATCTCGATTTTTTTACGATCCACCAAAACACCCCCTCCTCCCACGACTCACAAAAGAGTCACACCCATAGGTTGGAAATCTATGCAATTAAGGATGTTGGCTAGGCACACCCATGAAATATTTTGCCGAGCTGTATACTTTTGAATAGAAAGAAAATACAGGTAAATGAATATCATTAATTTCATAATAATTGTAGAGATTCTAGCGATAACAACTTGACCCTTTTTTTTAAGTGTGAGAAATGTAGAGGCACAGATTGTAAAGATGTCGTTTTTCTATAATTTATAAAGTTGAAAAATATGGGCTGAGAAATCTAGAATAGCATAATTCATTTAAAAAAAGTGTTATCTTTATGAATAAAAAAAGTGTAACATTTTATAGGAAGTCAATGGGGCGCAATGAATTCACGAATTCAAATTAAAATTTTAAAGAAATTATATTAAATGCAATTTTTAAAAATATACGACAAAGAGTTTGTAAATAAAAATAATAATAATATAGTGAAACTCTATAATACCTGTCATTTTAATGTTCTTCAAAATAATTGTGCGAAATTACTTATTTTTCATAGTATTTTTAACATACTTAAACAACTCATTACAAAACGAAAACAAAGCATTAATCTACAATCACATCAAAAATATTAAAATGTACTGTAAAATTAAACTGTAAAAAGGAACTAGTTCCCTTTAAAAATAAAAATCTTTTATTCCTACAACAAATTCAATTCACATGAAACTCTTCAAATGTTACGGGAAGCATGCAATTTTGAGAACGCCTGTCTTCACTATTCATCAGAATATGAACTATTTGTTTATCTTTAAAGAGTTTTCATTATTCAGGTAAAATATTTTCTTTTTATCAGCATATTGAATTATATCACCAGAAAATAATCAAACACGTACTTAAAAAGGAATAAAGATGAATACAACAACTGTCATATTTTGAATAAATACTTAACAACATTCTTTATATATTTAATGCCGCTATTTAATTTTTGCTATCTTTCAAAATATTGTACTCAAAATCTATTTTCATTCTTCCTTACAATTTTATTACTTTATTATGATAAATGGAAATAATGGGCAAGATTTTAGTTCTTAATTAACGATTTCTCTTCACAATGACATCTTTTTTCTAAAAACCGTTAATATATTTTTGTTATATTATTACTTTTCCTTCGAGATATCTCCTTTTATTTTTTTTTTTGTTACGCTAAATTACAAGCAAATTCACTTATTTCCTATTCTTTAATAATATCTATCATTAATTCTATTAAACTCGCCTGAAATTAATTATAATCTTACTCATTTTACTTAAATATAAAGCTTTTAGTTTATTGCTAATTTGCCACATCATTTTTAACCAATTTCTATTATTGATTGTGAATTCGAATGTTTTTAAAAGAGCCATTTCTTTTTCATTATTTTTATTTATTTTTATTCTAATTTTTTCCCGCGTTGGAATTTCTTGTTTACGCCCCATTTTTTAGCTCCTTCGCGTTTCTGGCAGGACACTTTTCAGAATTATTCCATATGGTCTTTTTCGTAACGTTCTTGTTCGTTTACCAATCGCAAACCCGCGACGTCATGGATTATATCCTTGCAAGTTTGATCCAAAAGCCGAAGTGTCGACCGAAAAGACAGATATTTTGCATCATTTTCAACTGCTAAACATCTATATGCAGATTTTTAGCTATTTTGTACGAATACTAGCTTGATAACATCTCACGCTGCCTAGAATTCTCATATGACGCTAGTTTTTTGCTTCTAAATTTCTTCCTAAACTTCTACTATGAGTAAGATTGAGCTTCAGTATTTAAGTGGGAACTGTTTTGGACGGTATGTGGTAATAAATTAGGTCTCTCAGAGGATTCCTTAGTTTTTTTTAATTGAGAATCTCCATCTTTGATTATTTTCATTGCTTATTTGCTACTTCACGACATGTACAACGACTGCATTAACCCTTCACTGCACGGTATGCCATATATGGAGCATACCAATAAAACCCTTCTATTTTCCTAAAAATCTTAAATTTAGATTATTTGAGCTTTCTAATATATGTAAAACATTCAAACAAAAAGTTTTGTACAAGTTTTTCTCACTTGATGGCAGTACCTCACTAGTTATTAAGTTTCTATTTCGAAAAAAAAATTCCAGTTTGCATCGTAAACAACAATAGAATTTCCTTCAACTTTTTCACACAAAAGTATTGAAAGTATCGCAAGATAAAATTTTAGACATTCGATTCTATCACATATTTGTAATTACGGTTGCTTAAAACTAAAATATTTCAATACATCAGCTTGAAATCTTGTTTTTGTGTTTGTGCCAGATATAGAACATAGAGTATCAAGCTCATAAAACATTCTAATGAAAATTGGCGCTCAAAGGGCTAACACAAGGTATAATCAATGCAATATTATGTGTATATGATTATGATGATCAGTCTTTTGGAGTTTCTGATGATAGTTGGGATGATTCAACATATATTCAAGCTAAAAATAACTGAAAATGCTATTTATTTATATGAATCAGACGCTGAATGCAACAAATGTGATCCAAGAAAATGATACAACTGCCACAGGAGATAAATTTTCATAATTAATATTAATTTTAAATTTCATTAAAAGTACTATAAAAAGGTAAAATCAACAAGTGAAATTCAACAATATTGAAGTCAGACGTTTTTCCGCTGGCGGGACATTGTTATGTGCCGGAAGTGTATGTAGGGATATCAGTAGGGGGGGGGGAGGGGAGGATGGAATTTTTAAACTAAACAAATTTTCAAATTATCAGTGTAGTTACATGTAAATGTTCCCAACGAATGCCCCCCCCCGACACTGTATTCAACACTGAATATCATATCATATCATATATATTATAAAGCAGAAGTTCTGAAACTTCCAAACGAGTGTTTTCAAAAACTACCCGATGGATTTTTTTGCTGATTGTATCATTCGATAGGAAATATTTTCCCGAAGGTTTATGATTCAAATTTACAGGGATAACTCTGATTTTTCGTAGTAAATTTCGAATTTTCGGTTATTTTTGACAAAAGGGTTGCCAGTAGCTGTTTTTGGCGAAAATTATAATTGCTAAAAGAATTAAAATGGCTATATCTATTAGGAATATTACAAATATCTTGCAAATAATAGCAGAATATAACTACTGATAATATTAATAATAATAAAGAAAGACCGCTTAAATGAGGCATAATATTATAAAAAAATATTTATCTTGAAAATGAAAAAAATATTTGTAATGCTTAAAAAGTAAATTAACGCGAAATATAACAATTGGTTCAACTTTTGGCCACTTCTCCCTGGTGTTAGAATTAAAAACATGAATTTCAGAAATTGATTAAATGAATTTTGAATGATAGTTATTTCCCTTTTTATTATTTTCTTTCTCTTTTTTATCGAATTTTCGTATAATATAACTTACAGCAGAAAAAAGCAGATCTGATTGTAAAAGACACTGTAAGTTGTGAGTTACTATTCGTTTCTATACCATTTTCATCTTGCTTTTGTCGCCAAAGAATGTGTTTTTAAGCCGAAAATGCACTACTGACTTAATGCCTGACTTAGGTTCTTAATGATCGCAATAATATTGTTTATTTTCAAGTGAAGGTAATTTTTAGAGCATATTTTAATATTCAATCGTAAATTATATTGATATGAGTATAACTCTTTTATTTCTTTTTGCAAATGTTTTCATTGTTAATTTAATTTTTCTTGCGCCATTTCGCCAATTTCACTTACAGGAAAAATTTCAGTTTTAAAATTTAAAAACTGAAGAAGGAAAGATTACCCCATCGATTAAAAATCTACCCCCAAATTCCAAGATTAAATGTCAATAACAGATGATGATGATCGCAAATGTTTCATTCACTTGACATTAAGTATAATATAAATACTAATTATGTCATCAAGTGATTTTTAATTCGACATTTTATTTTTACTTTTATATATGTTCTGCTAATTTGTTTTTCGTTATTTAAATGAAAATGTATGCTAATCTATATAATCTGGCTAATAGTTTGGTGATTTGTATAATTTGGCGAAATTGGTCGACGGTGTAACCAAGTAGTACTGAAGGAAAAATTTTCCAATTCAAAGTAAATTTATGCAATTATGCGTTATTACTATAGATAAATTCAACATTTTGAAATGAAAAATTCCCGCTGAATAAAATTTACAAGTCTTTTTTAATTGACAATTTCCTCTTCAATATTTCTTCAATCAAACTTTCGCTATTCTCTTTCGCGCAGGCTAACAAAAATGTATTTTAAATATTTTATTAGATAAAACGTAAATAACATTTTTATATTTTTTTAAAAAAATATTTTTAAAATCTAATTCTACCATTATGTGTCTTACAGGACAAAATAGCAGAATTACTTTTAAAAATGGTTTTATCTGTTAATTGTATGTTATTTGTTTATTTGGGTGTTTGAATTTACTTTTGTCATCAAACAATGCGATTTTATACCAAGAAGGCATAAGCCGGAGCGATGTTCGCAATTACTAAATTCTCTCACTCTCTTTTAAATGTGTGAGAGCATTTTTAGGATATTTTTTTATGTTTAATTGTAAATATATAAATAGCAGTTATAGCAAAAAAAATGCGTATAATGTTTAAATTTTAGCATAAATGTCTTCCTCATCCAAACTGTAAAATAATTTAATTGCAACTTTTTAAAGTTTTGGCGCAGATGTCATATACGCACCACATTCACACGATTGCAACAAAATGGCGATTTTATGCCACACATGGTAAACCGACTATGGTTGTTTATTTATTTATAAACTATTTATTAACTTTCATTTTGTTTTTTAAATTAATATAAATCATTTTGTCCTATAGCTATTAATTAAACTTTTTTATTTGTTAATTTTTTTTCAAATAATAGAAAATAATTAAAAAATATTTATGAAATTGGTAATTAAAAACCAAGTTTTCTCCAAATTGATGCCAGAAAAAGAATTGCGCCAATGTGGTGCCTTACAAGACATCTGTGTCAAAGCTTTTTCACTATACCTAAGTAGGGAAAATGTAGTATAAATACCGACCAAAGTTTTTTCCAAATATGGAAATTTTTCACAGATTTGGTCATATACTCATCGAGGTATCTCACTGGCGCCAAAATGGCATTCTTTGCCTTATATGGTAACCCAGCTATAGTTGTTTATCTGATAATAAGTTGTTTACTTTCATTTTCATTTTCTTTTTTGAAATGATATTTGTTGTTTTGTTCTACAGTTACTTTTTATTTATTGTTAATTGCTGTTTAAAATGATAGAAAATTATAAAATATACATAAATTTCTTTGGTATTCTAAAACGAGGATTTTGCCACATTGTAGTTGCAAGATAATCGTGCTAAACCTATTGCGTATATGATGTCTGTGTAGTAATCTTTTGTGAAATATGAAAAGTGTAAATTGGCTACTACTTGATTATCACGTCAACCAATTTCGCCAAATCGTTCGCCAAATTATACAAATTTACAAAATTTTATCTTAAATAACAAAGAGAAAATGCGTAATACGAAAGAGCAAATAATTTTGTTTTCATTTTTCAGGAGGAAATTTTGCAATAATAAAGTAATTGCTGTAGTGAGAATTTTAATGTGGGTGTTTTATTTTATTTTATTATTATTATTATTATTTTTTAATTGTTGGCAACTTTTTGTAACGAAAAATGTTTTTTTTCCTGCTATTGTTTTGTAAGAGCTGGTTTTGTCAAAGCCATGTTAAGGTGGTACTCAAATTTTTGAATTATCCCCTTGGGCCGATTTTGCTCATTTGCAATTTACCACTGAGATATTAACCATCTCAATGTACTTGACGAGTTTGGAGATGATTCTTGCATAATTGTGCCTTTTATCGGGTGGACAAAATTTAATATATATATATATATATAAAGTTTTTAGGTGGGAATAGCTTTGGGTTCCTGGCTTCACATAATGAAAAGTTGTGAAGAAATTTTTCAGAAGTTGTACCGTGGTAACAACTGTAATAATTAATATTTCTTCAGATAAGGGAAAATTTTAAATCCTGTTGCCATAATGGTCTCATTTCGCTTCCAAATGCGCACTGTTAGTAATAAACTAAAATAGTTACTTCTTAATAGCAGGATATTGTCCAATGTTTAAGATAATTTAATATCACAATGGTGTCTAAATCGTTTTCATCAATGAGCAAGGTGCTGCTGGAGGTCCAAATTATTTAAAATGCAAATTTAAATTCACCAGTTCGTTTCATCCACGGTTGATTTTGAAATATTGACCAGCGCAGCGGGCATAGCCTGCTAGAATATTATAAAGCAGAAGTTCTGGAACTTCCAAACGAGTGTTTTCAAAAACTACCCGATGGATCTTTTTACAGATTATATCATTCAATAGGAAATATTTTTGCGGAGGTTTATGATACAAATATACAGGGATAACTCTGATTTTTCGTACTAAATTTCGTATTTTTCGGTTATTTTTGACGGAAGGTTTGCAACAACTAATTTTTTGGCGATAATTATATTTCAAAAAAGGAAATGAAATGCTTTCTCTAATGGAAAATAATATAAACATTTAAAAAAAAACCTGTTAATTCATTGATTTAAAATAAATAATGATAAAAAGAAAAAAATCCGTTTAATGCAAAATAATATTATGAAAGGAAAATATTTATCGTTGACGAAAAAAAAAGAATATTTATAATATTTAAAAAGTTACTCAATGTGAAAGAAAGTTTTGAAGTGACACAATATTTGGCTATTTATTTCTTTCGGGCCAGATTAAAAGAAAACAACATCTGAAAAATTTCATTAGGTAAAACATAAGTATTTTTTTTCTTTCTTTTTTTAAAAATATTTTTAAATCTAATTTTCCCGTTATGTGTTTTACAGAAGAAACTCGCAGAATTAATTTTTTAAAAAAAGGCCTTAATTGTTATTTGTATGTTGTTTGTTCAATTGGGTGTTTCAATCTACTTTTGCCTCCAATCAAAGCGATCTAAACAAACAAACAAAAAAAAAGAAAGAAAGAAAAACAAGACGGAGATTTTTTTTTCTCTCTCTCTTTTAATGAGTGAGAGCATTTTTAGGAAAAAATTTTACATTTAACTTAAATACATATATAGCATTTAATACCATAAAAATGAATAATATTTAAATTTTATGGTAAATGTCTTTCCACATACATAGATATTGTAAAATAATTTAACTGCAACTTTTAAAAAAATTTTTGGCACAGATATCTCATACGCACTACATTGGTGCGATTTGTCTCTTACGCCAATACCGTACATACATTTGGGTAATTAACTTACGCCAAAGTGTCATTATTTTGCTTGATATGGCAACCCGGATGTTATTGTCTATTTATTAATAAATTGTCTATTTACATTTTTTCTTCTTTTTTTCCCAATTACATAAACTATTTTAATCTAGGCACATTTGTCATACATGCGCCACATTTGCGCGACTGCAATAAAATGGCGATTTTATGCCTCACTTGGTAACCTGGCTGTTGTTTATTTATTGATAAATTTTTATTTTAATTTATTTTATTTTTTAAAGGATATAAATATTTGTTTTATAATTATTGACTAAACTTTTTAAAATTTATTGTTATTTTCTATTTAAAATAACAGAAAATAATTATAAACTATATATGTAACTGCTATTTGAAAACAAAATTTTCTCCGAATCGGCATCAGAAAAAAAAACAAAAACAAAAAAAAAAACGTGCGAATGTGATGCGCATATGTTATGTATACATTTTTTTTCACTATACTACAGTATTTAAACATGCTGTATAAATAACGATTATTGTTTTTTCCAAATATGTTTGGCAAAGATATTATATACACACTGAGGTATCTGACTATCGCCAAAACGGTGTTATTTTGCCTGATATGGTAACCCAGCAATAGTTGTTTCTGTATTAATAAATTGTTTATTTGCTTTCAATTTCTTTTTAGAAATTCTATAAATTGTTTTGTGCTATAGTAACTTTTCTTATGGTACTTCTAACCAATTTTGCCAAATTATACAAATCGCTAAACTAATAGCCAAATTATACATGTTGATAAAATTTTTATTTAAAATAATAAGTAGAAATAATTAGTAGAATATTAATAAAAATATTAATAAAAAGGAGAAATAAAAATCACTTAATTAGATTTTAAACACGTTAATCGCATTTAATGTCATTGAATGTGACATTCACGATCATCCATTATTGGCATTTAACCTTATAGTTTGGCGATAATTTTTTTGTTCGACGGGATAATCTAGAAGTGCCTTTTTTATTTATTAATATTTTCGTTTTAAAATAACGAAAAAATTTTTTTTAAATGCACATTTCTGCGCTATTCTAAAACGAAGATTTTGCCGCATTGGTATTGGAAGGAAATCTTGCAAATCCAGGTTTGTGCCGCAGTTTTTTGTGAAATTTGATATTTTCAAATGTAAATTGAGTGCTTCTTGATTAACACGTCGGCCAGTTTCGCCAAACTATTCAAATTTACATAAATTCATTTTAAATAACGAAAGAACAATAAACATAAATAAAAAATACAAATTAAAAGTCGAAAGCACTTATGACATTAAAAAATACGTGTATCACGTGTAATATTAATTGCTATCATACTTACGATCACCGATTATTGACATTTATTCCTATAATCTGCTATTAGCTTTTTTTCTTGACAGAATAATCAAGTAGTACCGTACATTGTACAAACTCCAGTTAATATTACAAAAATAGAGTTAAATAACTAAATTTAGGTGCAAATGCACACGCCCATGTTGTAAGAAAGAGGCATAAATGTCATATATGCACCACGTTGGGGTGATACATTTCTGGCGCCACTTTAATGGGAATTTCGTTTTCAAATGACAGATACATTTCTATTTTCTATTTTACTTTTCTATGTATAGAGCATAACATTTTGTATCATTTTAAAATGCAAATGAAAGTAAATAAATAGTTCATTAATAAATTAAAAACAAAGCTGGATTACCATAAGAGGCATAAACCGTTCATTTTGTTTCAATCACGCCAACGTGATGCGTATATGACATCTGTATCAAAAAATGAATTTCACACATTCAAAAAACATTCACCTTATTTTTCTAAGGAAAACTTTATTTAACTTTATTTATTCTGCTGCATTCCAAAAACGGAACACTGTAATAGATTTGTCAAGAGCAGATGTACGTTGCGAAATATAATATAATATTGATAGAGGATGTATTAAGGTTTTCACAGAAACCCATACCCTCAAGTTGAGAGGTTCAGAGTTCAAAAACTATCAAATGAAAATGAATCACTTGAAAATTGTTTAAATTCAATGGTTAGTCTCTGCGATCATAATGCTCGCTATTTTAGAAGTATGGTGATTAGACAATATTTAAATTGCTCTTTTCATAATTGACTCATTTATCTATCAAACTCTACAATAAATGGTCAACTGAAATATTTTTTTCTTAAAAGCCCGAATTTTATCGAATGCATAAGCTGATACAACAACATAATATGTTTTATTATTATTTTAATATATTTTGGCGTCAACGGGCCTTGATTCTATTGTTGTTGTTTTTATTTTTGGCTCAGTTTTGTTTTTTCTAGCTCGCTGAGTTTTGGCACTGATGAAGAATCTCGACAGTAGATTCGAAACAGCTGTTTGCTAACTTATAATTCATTTTTGGTGCATTTATAATCGTTGGTTTTATATCTTTAAATACAATGGCGTTTTGTATGATTTTCAGAAATGTGAAAGAGCATTCGAGGTGAAGTTGCTTTAAAAAACACAATCATATTCAATATTTTGTTTGATTCATGTTTTGTTTTTAAAAACAGACCAGCGCAGCGGGCTTAGCATGCTAGTATATTATAAAGCAGAAATTCTGAAACTTCCAAACGGGTTTTTTCAAAATCTTTTTGCAGATTATATCATTCGATAGGAAGTATTTTTGCGGAGGTTTATGATACAAATATACAGGGATAACTCTGATTTTTCGTACTAAATTTCGTATTTTTCGGTTATTTTTGACGGAAGGGTTGCAACAACTAATTTTTTGGTGATAATTATATTTCAAAAAAGAAATGAATTTCTTTCTTTAATGAAAAATAATATAAACATTTCGGAAAAAACCTGTTAATTCATTAATGTAAAATAAATAATGATAAAAAGAAAAAAATCCGTTTAATGCAAAATAATATTATGAAAGGAAAATATTTATCTTTAACGAAAAAAAAGAATATTTATAATAAACAAAAACATAATTTGCAGAACAAATTAAAAAAACCAAGATTTATTTCCTACACTCTTTAAGCCCGAGAAGGGACAGATATTAAGATAATTGATTTATTCATTTCGACATTTAACATTAAATTTTGGTAACAAATAAGTTAAACCAAGTGAGCATGAAAAAATAAAAATGCAATTCAAACAATATGATACTTAACCACCCTAAATCTTAAATTCCGTTCAAATGAAATCAAAATAAATCTCCGACTTTTTCTGAACATTTGCTTTTTTGATTGCCTATTCATTTTGTTTACACTTACCGTAAACATAATACAAAATCTGCAATACAAATTTGCAAGTTGAGTTTGGAAAAAAAGTCTGAACGGGATCTAAGATTTAGGGTGGTTAAGTATCATATTGTTTGAATTGCATTTTTATTTTTTCATGTTCACTTGGTTTAACTTATTTGTTACCAAAATTTAATATTAAATGTCGAAATGAATAAATCAATTATCTTAATATCTGTCCCTTCTCGGGCTTAAAGAGTGTAGGAAATAAATCTTGGTTTTTTTAATTTGTTCTGCAAATTATGTTTTTGTTTAATATCTCAAGTTTTTTAATAACTATTGCATTCAGGTGAACTCATTTCAAAATTAACTGAGGGTATCATCTTCAGGACTTCTTTATGCGGTATCGTGTCACAATTACTGATGTAATTCACCCAGGGCCATAGCTAGAAGTGAACTATGGGGGTGGAGGGCTGGGTGAGCTCAAGAGAATGCCTAAGGGGCATTCAGCGGCATACACTGTGCATGCAACACGTTGGCATGATTGGAACAATATGGCGATTATGTGTCTCACATGCTAACCCGGCTATCATTGTATACTTATTAATAAATTATTTTCTTGAACTTTCTTTTTTAAAATGGGTACTTCTAGGTTATCCCGTCGACCAAAAAATTATCGCCAAACTATAAGATTAAATGCCAATAATGGATGATCGTGAATGTCACATTCAATGACATTAATGCGATTCACGTGTTTAAAATGTCATTAAGTGATTTTTATTTCGACTTTTTATTAATATTTTTATTAATATTCTACTAATTATTAACCATTTGAAAAATGGTTGTTGTTTTCGGGAGAATGGACCCGATGATGTTACCACTTTTGAATGATGTTACCACTTTTGAATGATGTGGTCACTTTTGAATTTAAATTAATTTCTTTACTTTTAGAAGAGTTTTTATTTGAATTTAAATTAAATTCTTTACTTTTAGAAGAATTTTTATTTGAATAGTAAATTAAAATGGTTAAAATCATTGTAATAAAGGAGAAAACTAACAAATTTAAAAATGGGTAGACGGAAATTAACAGATACGGAAAAAGCCGAAGCCAAAGAAATGAATGAACGTGAATATCGCATTCAATGATATTAAACACAGTCAACATGTATAAGTTGCTTATTAGTTTGGCGATTCGTATCATTTGGCGAAATTGGTCGACGGGATAACTGAGTAATACTGTATTTGGTTTGGCGCAAAAACGTCTTTCAATGCAGAAAATGATAAAATCAAAAGATTATTGAGCCGCTGAAAACCAATTACGTGTTGAAAGGCGATCACGAAAAAGGAAGCAATTTAATGCCGAACCGATTAATTGTAAAACATCATGTCGCCAGGGCGACCAATCCACTAGCCATGGCGTTTTACTATCGGTCGGTTCTAACCAGGAAAATTTGAGTGCCAATAGTGATTCTAACAAGCCGGAAAATGTTATAGCTATTACTCTTGATTTTCCACCACCTAAAAAGAAAACTAAAAAGCAATCGGCTTGGGAAAAACTGGGAAAAAACTTTTTTGATTCGATGTCTGATGGACCCATTCACAGATGCATGTGCTGCGATCGATTTTGGTTTAAAACCTCCATCACCAAAATTCTGCTCTGTAAAATCAAACAATATATGCCAAAGTCTTACAAGTATAACAGTATATGCCAAAGCTGTATTTTAATAATGATTACTTTTGCACCAACAATGTTAAATAGTTTGAAATGTTTCTTTCGTCGCCAACTTTTATGCTTGGCGACAATAGAGTGATATAACTTAAACGAACCGTACCTTCAAATTGCAGCATGTATAAAGTCATTTATAGCAGTGGCACGGATAATACACAATAAAACAACTGGTATTTAGCTTAAAATGATAGATGAATGTATCGAGTGAAACATTTTTCAAATGGTTGGGGTAATTTCTTAAATTACAATTTTTTTTTTTTTTTTTTTTTTCGTTATTTAAAATAAAAATTATGTCAACATGTATAATTTGACTATTATAGTTTGGTGATTTGTATAATTTGGCGAAATCGGTCGACGGGATAACCTAGAAGTACCTTAAAATGATAAAAAAAAAATTGTAATTTAAGAAATTACCCCAACCATTTGAAAAATGTTTCACTCGATACATTCATCTATCATTTTAAGCTAAATACCAGTTGTTTTATTGTGTATTATCCGTGCCACTGCTATAAATGACTTTATACATGCTGCAATTTGAAGGTACGGTTCGTTTAAGTTATATCACTCTATTGTCGCCAAGCATAAAAGTTGGCGACGAAAGAAACATTTCAAACTATTTAACATTGTTGGTGCAAAAGTAATCATTATTAAAATACAGCTTTGGCATATACTGTTATACTTGTAAGACTTTGGCATATATTGTTTGATTTTACAGAGCAGAATTTTGGTGATGGAGGTTTTAAACCAAAATCGATCGCAGCACATGCATCTGTGAATGGGTCCATCAGACATCGAATCAAAAAAGTTTTTTCCCAGTTTTTCCCAAGCCGATTGCTTTTTAGTTTTCTTTTTAGGTGGTGGAAAATCAAGAGTAATAGCTATAACATTTTCCGGCTTGTTAGAATCACTATTGGCACTCAAATTTTCCTGGTTAGAACCGACCGATAGTAAAACGCCATGGCTAGTGGATTGGTCGCCCTGGCGACATGATGTTTTACAATTAATCGGTTCGGCATTAAATTGCTTCCTTTTTCGTGATCGCCTTTCAACACGTAATTGGTTTTCAGCGGCTCAATAATCTTTTGATTTTATCATTTTCTGCATTGAAAGACGTTTTTGCGCCAAACCAAATACAGTATTACTCAGTTATCCCGTCGACCAATTTCGCCAAATGATACGAATCGCCAAACTAATAAGCAACTTATACATGTTGACTGTGTTTAATATCATTGAATGCGATATTCACGTTCATTCATTTCTTTGGCTTCGGCTTTTTCCGTATCTGTTAATTTCCGTCTACCCATTTTTAAATTTGTTAGTTTTCTCCTTTATTACAATGATTTTAACCATTTTAATTTACTATTCAAATAAAAATTCTTCTAAAAGTAAAGAATTTAATTTAAATTCAAATAAAAATTCTTCTAAAAATAAAGAATTTAATTTAAATTCAAAAGTGGTAACATCATTCAAAAGTGGTAACATCATTCAAAAGTGGTAACATCATCGGGTCCATTCTCCCGAAAACAACAACCATTTTTCAAATGGTTAATAAATTATTTTGTTCTATTGAAAACGAAATGTTCACCATCAATTTTCGCAAAAATTGCGCCAACGTGATAAGTATTAGACATCTGTGCCAAAGGACAGAGCGTTAAGAATATTTCAAATGAGTTTACATTTTATAGTTTCATACAAATAATGCATCAAAAGAGTTTTATAAAAATATTAACTTGAAATATAAAAAAAACAGCTACTTTTCAACAGAAACTCTTTGTGATGTTTTAAAAATTAAATCGTGTAAGTTTCTTATCATTTTAACAATCATAGGAATAATAAATTTAATACAAATTAATTCAAAATTAAATTTTATTCAATGATTAATTATTTGTAATGTTACAAGTTGAGGAGCGATTTTAAAAAATCGCCAAATTGGAAATTAAAAAAAAATATTTGAATGATTAGGTTGATAGAATTGGCTAATTTATTGCAGTGCCGAAAAGTCTTACGCCAATTAGTCGTTAATTCTGCGGTTTAGCCTTAAAAAAATTGCCAGGAATTGAGTTTGAAGGCCTAGTTCTGCAGATTTACTAATTTCATTACGTACCAAGGATGATATACTATTATTTTTTACTATTATTTTTTAATACTATTATTTTTGGAGACTTTTATTTACCTTAATTTATTTTGATTTTCTTCGAACGTATAAGGCGAAGACATTATAAAAATTGTGGTATAGGTACAAAATTCCAGCACAAATATCATATACTGGCTTTGGCGCGATTTTTTTCAGATGCCAATGTGTCAGAAACCCCACTTTCAAATACCATTATTTACATATATATTTTTAAGTTATTTTCTATTATTTTGAAAAAACAATAAATAGAAAAAAGCTTAATTTACTAATTTTCTATATTTCTTCAATTAAAAATCGCCTTGATCCATCAATTAATATTAGAAAATATATCTTTATTACAAAAATCATGCTTCATATTTATTATTTTCTGAAAATAATTCTTTTTCCTGGTACCAAATGTTTAAAAATCTCCGTTTCACTTCCAATATGAAGTCTTAAATATGCCGTTTTTAATTCTTACAAAAAAAAAAAATTTCTTTTTAAATCACGTAAAAATTATTAAATGCTACAGGAAATATGTCCATTGATCACTAAGATTTTCATTTTCTTTTTCATTTTTTTTATTTTATTTTATTTTTTTATTTTTATTATTTTTTTTTTTTGATTGGAGGTATTTTTTTTACTCAATTAGGTGCTTCGAAGAAAATCTGTGGCAGCGCGTACAAAAGGTGGGAAAATGTCTAGTAAATAACTCGTTCAATGTTAAATTCCCTATTAAAATAACATTACGGAGTCGCATTGGAAATAAATATAGCATAGCACTACCGTGCTATGCTATAATATTTGAAAAGTAACTCAATGTGAAAGAAAGTTTTGAAGTGACACAATATTTGGCCATTTATTTCTTTCTAGCCGGATTAAAAGAAAACAACATCTCAAAAATTTCATTAGATAAAACATAAGTATTTTTTTCTTTCTTTTTTTAAAAAAACTTTTAAATCTAATTTTCCAGTTATGTGTTTTACAGAAGAAACTCGCAGAATTATTATTATTATTTTTAAAGGCTTTAATTGTTATTTGTATGTTGTTTGTTCAATTGGTTGTTCCAATCTCCTTTTTTCGCCAATCAATGCGATTCTAAATCACAAAAAAAAAAAAAAAAAAAAAAAAAAAAAAAAAAAAAAAAAGACCGAGCGATGTTCGCAAGAACTATTTTCTCTCTCTCTCTCTCTTTTAATGGGTGAGAGCATTTTTAGGTAAAATTTTTACATTTAACTTAAATACATATGTAGCAGTTAATACCACAAAAATGAATAATATTTAAATTTTAGGGTAAATGTCTTTCTACATACATAGATATTGTAAAGTAATTTAACTGCAACTTAAAAAAATTTTTGGAACAGATATTTCATACGCACTACAATGGTGTGATTTGTCTCTTACGCCAATACCATATATACATCTGGGTAATTAACTGACGGCAAAGTGTCATTATTTTGCTTGATATGGCAACCCGGATGTTATTGTGTATTTATTAATAAATTGTCTATTTACAATTTTTTTCTTTTCTTTCCAATTATATAAACTATTTTAGTCTAGGCACATTTGTCATTCATGCGCCACATTTGCGCGATTGCAATAAAATGGCGATTTTATGCCTCACTTGGTAACCTGGCTGTTGTTTATTTATTAATAAGTTTTTATTTTATTTTATTTTATTTTTTAAAGGATATAAATAGTTTTGTTTTATAATTATTAACTAAACTTTTTTAAAGTTTATTGTTATTTTCTATTTAAAATAACAGAAAATAATTGTAAACTATATATGTACCTGGTATTTGAAAACAAAATTTTCTCCGAATCGGCATCAGAAGAAAAAAAAACGCGCCAATGTGGTGCGTATATGTCATGTATACATTTTTTCACTGTAATACAGTATTTAAACATGCTGTATAAATAATGATTATTGTTTTTTCCAAACATGTTTGGCCCAGATATTATATACACACTGAGGAATCTCACTATCGTCAAAACGGTGTTATTTTGCCTGATATGGTAACCCAGCAATAGTTGTTTCTGTATTAATAAATTGTTTATTTACTTTCAATTTCTTTTCAGAAATTCTATAAATTGTTTTGTGCTATAGTAACTTTTTTTTATTTATTAATATTTTTGTTTTAAAATAACGAAAATAATTTTTAAAAATGCACATTACTTCGCTATTCTAAAACGACGATTTTGCCGCATTGGTATTGGAAGGAAATCTTGCAAATCCGGGTTTGTGCCGGAGTTTTTTATGAAATATGATATTTTCAAATTTAAATTGAGTGCTACTTGAGTAACACGTCGGCCAGTTTCGCCAAACTATTCAAATTTACATAAATTCATTTTAAATAACGAAAGAACAATAAACATAAATAAAAAATACAAATTAAAAGTCGAATTAAAAAGCACTTATCACGTAAAAAAATACGTGTATCACGTGTAATATCAATTGCTATCATACTTACGATTATCGATTATTGACATTTATCCCTATAATCTGCTTTTAATTTTTTTCAAGACAGAATAATCAAGTAGTACCGTACATTGTACAAACTCCGGTTAATATTATAAAAATAGAGCTAAATAACTAAATTTAGGTGCAAATGCACACACCCGTGTTGTAAGAAAGAAGTACAAATGTCATATATGCACCACGTTGGGGTGGTACATTTCTGGCGCCACTTTAACGGGAATTTTGTTTTCAAATGACAGATACATTTCTATTTTCTATTTTCTATAGAGCATAACATTTTATATCATTTTAAAATGCAAATGAAAGTAAATAAATAGTTCATTAATAAATTAAAAACAAAGCTGGATTACCATAAGAGGCATAAAATGTTCATTTTGTTTCAGTAACGCCAACGTGATGCGTTCATGACATCTGTATCAAAAAATGAATTTCACACATTAAAAAAACATTCACCTTATTTTTCTAAGGCAAACTTTATTTAAGTTTATTTATTCTGCGCCATTCCAAAAACGGAACACTGTAATAGATTTGTCAAGAGCAGATGTACGTTGCGAAATATAATATAATATTGATAGAGGATGTATTAAGGTTTCCACAGATACCCATATCCTCAAGTTGAGAGGTTTAGAGTTCAAAAATTATCAAATGAAAATGAATCACTTGAAAATTGCTTAAATTCAATGGTCAATCTCTGCGATCATAATGCTCGCTATTTTAGAAGTATGGTGATTAGACAATATTTAAATTGCTCTTTTCATAATTGCCTCATTTATCTATCAAACTCTACAATAAATGGTCAACTGAAATTTTTTTTCTTAAAAGCCCGAATTTTATCGAATGCATAAGCTGATACAACAACATAATATTTTATTATTATTTTTAAATATTTCGGCATCAACGGGTCTTGATTCCATTGTTGTTGTTTTTATTTTGGGCTCAGTTCTGTTTTTTCTAGCTCGCTGAGTTTTGCACTGATGAAGAATCTCGACAGTAGATTCGAAACTGCTGTTTGCTAATTTTTAATGCATTTTTGGTGCATTTATATTCGTTGGTTTTCTATCTTTAAATACAATGGCGTTTTGTATGATTTTCAGAAATGTGAAAGAACATTCGAGGTGAAGTTGCTTTAAAAAACACAATCATATTCAATATTTTGTTTGGTTCCTGCTTTGTTTTGAAAAATAGACCAGCGCAGCGGGCTTAGCCTGCTAGTATATAATAAAAAGCATCAATTTAGAGAAAGATAGTTTATTCTTTCAAATGCTGCAGATATCCCAGCTGGATCAAGTGTTGATAGAAAAAAGTCACAAAAAAGATAAACACCTAAAGCGCAAATAAAATGTAGAGGAAGCAATTCCTTAAATGCTGAAATTATGGCTCTGGTGACTCCCTATCAGTTTTTGCCTTTCTTTTTAACCCAGAACTTTTGAATCTTATTTCAGCAGAGAGACCTAGATACAGCATAGAGAAGGATTCTTCTCAACCTTTACAAGTTGGTAGTACATTACGTTGGGAGTGATGTTTTATGTAAATAAACAATGAAAAAGACAATGTCTCTCAGTGAATTCGAAAAAAATCCGACAATTTTCACATTTTAATGACTATTAAAGAAATTCCTAGAGGCATAAAGGCCATGATAAACTTTTTGAATTAAGGCGTCTAATAGAGTGCATCAGGGCAGTGGGATACATTATATGCCACCTTTTTTGAACCAAAATTCGCAGCAAAAGCTTTTAATTAAATTTTATATTTCTAACTTTGAAGAGAAAATAGTTTCAAAATTGATTTCTTTATTTAATTTTATTTTAATATTTCGGTGTGAATTCAACATTATAGAAAAACAATTGCTTAATCCTCAAAGGGTTAAATACCTGTAATAAAAAGTTAATACATATTATACTATTTTTGTTTATGTAATACATCATTACTGAGAGTTTCATGCCATATTTGGTACAAAAATAAAAATATCTCATTGTGTGCTTTGAGGCACATATGGCACATACCGCAAAAATCCATGTTAAATATATACATGCAGTCAGAATTTTTTTATTCTTTTTCCTGCATTTGTGTCTACCTAAAGTAATCAAAATAATTTTTTCATGTAGAAAAGAAAAATCGTGCAGTGAAGGGTTAAGACCGACATAGGTGCCAGTATTCATCAGTTGGAAATCCCGCATTCGTAAAAGAAAATTATCAAAAATTGAATGCTTACCATTTTAAGTATCACAATTCGACAGTTAAAATCTGGTAACATTCCAAGAATCTAAGCATCGAATGATTGCTTACTGCTAGACTTGTCACAACATCACATTTATATCACATATGATACACGTTGTTACTTTTATTTCTTACTTCCTGAAGCATGCCTAAAATAATATGTAATTGCCATCTGTAACAAGCGAATACATATCATATTCCATTTTTTGCATAAACTTTAATTTATAACATTACTCATATGTGTGAGTGCAATAATTACCGTATATACTCGCGTAAAAGTTTATTCCTAAATTCAAGGAAAAAATATACAGTGTCTCACAAAAGTGATGGGAAACTTGTGCTTTATAAAAAGAAACTGCAATAAAATAAATAAACAAACATGTGCAAAAATGTTTTGGGTGTGTTTCATATTTAAAGTTAGTAACAATTATTACATAACATACATTTTGTCAAAATATTAAAATATTAATTTAGTAAAAATACAATTGTTCAGAACGGAGCAAAAAATGGCTCACATAAGTGATGGGACACTTACTTTTCCATCAAATATTTATCCAAAAATTTTACTTTTTAAAAGGTTTTAATATTTTGTTGGATTTCTTTTTACTTTTAAAACATGATTTAATCTTTTTGGGATGGATTCGACTAATTTTTTGTGATTTCTGGAGTGATTTTACCCCATTCTTCTTGAAGCACCGATTTTAGTTGTTGTTTTGAAGAAATGGTGTGTTCGCGAATTCTTGATTCCAATTCTTGCTAAATATTCTATATGGTATTTAAGTCTGGAGATTGTGGTGGTGTTTTTATTATTTCAGGACAGTTATATAGCAGCCAGAGTCTAACGTTCAGAGCAGTGTGCTTGGGGTCATTGTCCTGGTAGAATTTAAAATCGTTATGAAGGTTCAATTTTCGTGCTGCAGATTTCAAAATATCAATAATCAATAATAAAATATCAATATACTTGTACTGATCCATTATACTGTCAATAAAAACAAGATTACCAACTCCAGCGGACGACATACACCCCCATACCATAACTCCTCCTTCACCATGTTTTACTGTTGGTACCAAGTTCTGTTTGCGAAATTCTTCCCTGGGTTTTCTCTACACCAAGATTCTACCGTCAGAACCAAATATATTAAATTTACTCTCATCAGCAAAAGTAACTTTATTCCAGTAATCAGAATTCTTATTTATGTTGGATTTTGCGAAAGCTAGTCTGAGTTTTCTATTCTTTTCACTTACGAAGAATTTTTTTCCTGGCTACTCTACCGTGATATCCAGCAGATTGAATTACACTTCTAATAGTCTCAGGATTAACAATTATTCCATATAATGCTTGTAAATCAGCAGCAACTTTTGAAGCACTATTTCTTGGATTTTTTTTTAATATTTTGAACGATAATTCGCTTTATTCCATTGGATAGCTTTGATGGTCGGCCAAGTCTTCTTTTATCCTGAATCATATGATTCTTTTTATATCGTTTAATGATATTGAAAACTGTTGAACGACTCAAGTTAATTGTTTCAGCAGTTTTTCTAATAGATTTTCCACGTCCAATATGCAAATTAATAACTAATTTTCGAATTTCAAGCGAAGTTTCTTTTCGTTTAGCATTCATGGCTACACAGAGCTAAAAAACACAAAAATTCCAAAACAAAATGGAGAGAAATACTGCAGACGATTTTACAAATTATTGCCAATTGCTTTTAAGTAAAAATAAAACCCCCAAAAATATTTTTATTGCTAATTTCAGACGATTTTTGTTGCATATATAATGGTGTCCCATCACTTATGTGAGCTATTTTTTGCTCCGTTCTAAACATTTGTATTTTTATTAAATTAATATTTTCATATTTTGACAAAATGTATGTTATGTAATAATCTTTACTAAATTTAAGTATGAAACACACCCACAAAAAATGTGTACATGTTTTTTTTAATTTATTTGATTAGCTTCCTTTTGTAAAGCACAAGTGTCCCATCACTTATATGAGACACTGTATGTATACTAGTATTTTCTTGTAGCTATAGTAGCCTTATTTACTATAGCAAATTCAGCATTTAAATAAGTCAAAGATAACTTTTTAAAAATACTGATATGTAGCCTGTTAATCGACTTATAACCGAGTATATATCTCAACTATTTTTCTTAGTTGAATTAAATTATAGAAACATTTTTCCCGAGGGAAAAATCTATATTACTTAAAGAAGGGTTCACGTTTTCCATTGGTGTACTAATTTTGTGAATCTCAGAGCAAAAATCACGCTATTTTCAGTATTTGAGTGTAACAGTCGAGTTACAAAATAGATTTTATTCACAAATTATAAAAGAGAAGGAATTAAAAATTTTCACAATTTAAGATAAACTAGCGGCTTTCGCCCGCTACGCTGGTCAGATTAGACGGACAGGCGGGCATTAAATAGTTTAGCAGTTTATTAATTACGGGCTTTAAATAGTTTAATTATTAGTATTGAATAGTTTAATACTATTAAAATGCATACCAAACAATGTCTCAAAAAATGCGTATGCAATGGAATACTTTTGTGTGGCCCTGTAAATCAATAAGGAATATTATTTGCACCACAGATTGTACAGAATGTACATTATAGTATATTCTTCATACCTTTCAGACATATCTTTGTCAGATGGAAAATAAAATTAAAATCCCTCATAGAAGTTCATGTTTATTGCAATGATATCAGTAAAACACAAACATTTTACATCCTGTCCCAAAAAACTTAGACAATCAATAAAATTTGCATTAACATAAAAAGTAATAAGGCACAATTAAAATTCATGAGATAGGTAATAAATCAAAGCAGCCTGGTTTTATTTATTACCTGACATACACATACAAATTTGCTGACATGCACATATAAATTATGATCAAAGATATAAAATTATAAAATATACATAATATTATATAACAATATGCTGTCCCAAAAGTATAGACACAATAGAGCATTACATGTTTTCTTTTACATTTTTGTTCACAAAAGAAAACATTTTTATTTTATTGTACTCCTGTAAATGTAAAATAATTGTTCCCTTTAATTGAAATATTGTCTGCTGCATTTTAAAAATAATAAAAAAAAAATTGTAATTTAAGAAATTACCCCAACCATTTGAAAAATGTTTCACTCGATACATTCATCTATCATTTTAAGCTAAATACCAGTTGTTTTATTGTGTATTATCCGTGCCACTGCTATAAATGACTTTATACATGCTGCAATTTGAAGGTACGGTTCGTTTAAGTTATATCACTCTATTGTCGCCAAGCATAAAAGTTGGCGACGAAAGAAACATTTCAAACTATTTAACATTGTTGGTGCAAAAGTAATCATTATTAAAATACAGCTTTGGCATATACTGTTATACTTGTAAGACTTTGGCATATATTGTTTGATTTTACAGAGCAGAATTTTGGTGATGGAGGTTTTAAACCAAAATCGATCGCAGCACATGCATCTGTGAATGGGTCCATCAGACATCGAATCAAAAAAGTTTTTTCCCAGTTTTTCCCAAGCCGATTGCTTTTTAGTTTTCTTTTTAGGTGGTGGAAAATCAAGAGTAATAGCTATAACATTTTCCGGCTTGTTAGAATCACTATTGGCACTCAAATTTTCCTGGTTAGAACCGACCGATAGTAAAACGCCATGGCTAGTGGATTGGTCGCCCTGGCGACATGATGTTTTACAATTAATCGGTTCGGCATTAAATTGCTTCCTTTTTCGTGATCGCCTTTCAACACGTAATTGGTTTTCAGCGGCTCAATAATCTTTTGATTTTATCATTTTCTGCATTGAAAGACGTTTTTGCGCCAAACCAAATACAGTATTACTCAGTTATCCCGTCGACCAATTTCGCCAAATGATACGAATCGCCAAACTAATAAGCAACTTATACATATTGACTGTGTTTAATATCATTGAATGCGATATTCACGTTCATTCATTTCTTTGGCTTCGGCTTTTTCCGTATCTGTTAATTTCCGTCTACCCATTTTTAAATTTGTTAGTTTTCTCCTTTATTACAATGATTTTAACCATTTTAATTTACTATTCAAATAAAAATTCTTCTAAAAGTAAAGAATTTAATTTAAATTCAAATAAAAACTCTTCTAAAAGTAAAGAAATTAATTTAAATTCAAAAGTGACCACATCATTCAAAAGTGGTAACATCATTCAAAAGTGGTAACATCATCGGGTCCATTCTCCCGAAAACAACAACCATTTTTCAAATGGTTAATAATTTAATGAAATTTTGTGAAATCAAATGAGTTTAATGGCTTGTTTCAGTCGTGATTTGGAAAAGATATTTCTTGCATTTACTGATAAAAATGCCACGTTCTAAAGAAGGAATTATTAAGATTTTACATTTAAAAGCGCAAGAACAAAGTTCCGTACAAATATCCAGAAGAAAAAAGAGATCCTTCAGCAATTTTAATAGTTTTGAGATCAGGTGGAACATGGAATACTAGAAAGCTAGTCGAAAGACCTAAAAAGACAATGTTACATGATAATAAAATGTTACTAGGACTTCCCTCAGAGGGATTAGTCTGAGCGATATTGCAGAGAATAAACATTTAATAACTTGCGATAAGTAAAGAAAATGAGATGTTACCTTTAATTGGTCATTTGTTGTGATAAAATATGATGAAAATAAGCATATTGAATCATAGAATTACAAAATCTTATATATAAAGTTGCATATACTATTTTTATAAAAGAAAAGCAAACCATGCTTGGATATAAAATTGGAAATATGCAAAATGTTAAAAGTAATACAGAAAATAAAACACCAAATTTTCCTATATTGGAAATATAACTCTTTGAAATGATGTCATGAGCATAAACAGAAGCTTCGCACCGATTTGAGAAACTATAAATAACATAAACTATTATGTTTGAAGAGAATGAAGTGTATTTTATACGGTGTGAAATCCGTCCGAATAGTTTATAATGTTGAATATCTGTTTTCCACGGATGCAATGAGGTTGTCGATAAGAGTTAAGGAATCCTTTTTTTAAAAATTTGTCCTAAACGAGCATTTACATCTTATAAGTTACTGTGTTGCCAAAGTTATAGTTTCTGACCCCAACAGTATCCTAGAAATTGCAATATTCTCAATAAATTGTGTTTAAAACTTTTTCTAGAAAAAAAATGTTTAATTTGTGAAATTAAATTGTCGAATGTTTTAGAAATCGTTCATAACGAGAATATTATATCCTAAAAGTTGCCACAAAAAAAAAAAAAAGATTTTAAATTTTTAGTCATATCGACATCAAAACAATATAATATAATATAATATAATATAATATAATATCGACATTAGAACTTTTTTTGCTCGTGCACTGATGGTGATTATTGTTCCTAAGCAAAATATAGTATATTTTGCAGCAAAGATAGTTACCAACATTTTTTGCCCACATTATTTTTTAAATCGGATAGGTACTCCCAATGATAACGAAAAACACACAAACGTTAATGCTTTAAAGCATAGAAATACAGAATCAAAAGCTATTTATCTCCTATTATATACACATAAATTATCTAAATAGTGCTAGCAGATGCATTTTTAAAAATACATAGATCAATATAACGCTTCATTTTTCTTTTATTAGTATTTCTTAGTATTCATTTTTCATTTATTTGTATTATTCAGTAAAATACACACTTTCTTAAGCCCGAACTACGTCAAACTTTTTATAAAAGCGCCTAAGTCCATATAACAGCGAAGTATTGTGAAGAGTATTAAATACAAGGTAGTAAGAAACTTAGCCAAACGCAGGTAATAAATCGCCAAATATTGTTCTTTTCGCCCTCTCTCGAAATGCATTTTTTCCGTACATTTAAAAAACACGATTTTGAGTCATCTTATTTAAAATTCAAATAAATAAATAAGAGGAAGCAATAATAGCATAAGTCAAAACATTTTATTTCAGCATCAAGGAATTGTATCGTAGTTACACATGTGGAAAAAAGCTGCTTTTCGCCAAAAAACGTTGTCTTCACTATATTTGAATCCGATTAAAAAAAGTACCGTGATTAATTAAAATGTTATAGGCAGAGCTGCCAAGTCTCCGGCATTTTGGATACCGGTATTTCAATACAGAAAATCTTTTATTAAATAGGAACATTCTGCGGATTTAAAAAATAAGTTTTCCTATAAGAAAATTATGCTGTGCAATAAGCGGGGGCTTGGCATTTCTGTATAGGAATATTTCGTAACCTTCTTTTTAACCTTAAAAAAAGCAACGACCATTTTTCGGGTTCAAAAAGTATTGCTAATTGTTCCATTTTGCATACAAAGTACTGCTTGTAATATTGATACATCTATGGTGATAAATTTCCAATAATTTTTCAAATCCCATTTATTTCATTAAAAATATAAATCTTTTATTCATTTAGTTTAAAATAAATGATTTTTAACTAATTTCATAATACTTTTGAAATATCACTTTTCATTGGCCATCTTTTTAAAGCATTTAGAAAATGGTTGTTGTTTTCAGTCAAATATAGACTTTGGTCTGTCCGCATTTTATTTTATTATTATTATTATTTATAAATGGTGGAGAAATATTCATACTTAATCTATAACGTACATAATATATGACTCTGTTATTACATAAGTCACCTTTTTATTATCATAAAAATTATGTTTTTACTGATTTTTATTAACTCAATAGGAAAAATTTTGTGCTTTGAGCAATAGATGTCCGCATTTCATTTATTTATTTATTTTAACAAAATTCTTTGTATTGAGAAGGATTTTTATTTAAATAGGAAATCCAAATGTCGCTGTTAATAAAGAAGAAAGTTACAAAAAAAGTTATAAAACGAGTAGACGCATACTATCAAATATGGGGGAAAAAAATGCTGCAAATATTGATTTTTTTTCTTTTGTGCAGTTTTGGCTTCGGAAGGTGCGCTATGTTGCAAAAAGATATAAGCGACTATGAAAACACACTTGGTAAACGTTCATGCTCAATTTTACAAATAAATACGGCACATATATGCCCTATACACACCGAGGTACCTAACTGGTGCCAAAATGGCGTTCAGTTGCCTAACATGCTGGTTATCATATAAATGTTATAATAAATTGTTTGTTCTAAAAATATTATCATTTATTGATTGCTATTTCTTTTTTTTAATAACAGAAAATGTTTCGTTTATTCCTTTTTTTTATTTTGAAATAAATAAATAACGTGTTATTACAGCATGCTATATGTATCTGGTAATCAAAACGATGTTTTCGCCTAATTGGCATAAAATATCTCGCCAAACCCGGTGCTTATATCTCTAGTATATTATTTCAAGTATTTTATTTATGTATACTATAATTGATTTTACATACCACTTACTTCTTCTTGTATATAAAAATAGATAAGTGGCTCCTTTATGCAGTATAAATATTTAAAAAATAGCCCCCGTTGCCCCTTTTTGGATCGAATTTAAAAAAATCAATGTCTAATTCCAGTATTGCTCCCAGGTATGCATACATATTCCAAATTTCAAAGTTGTATGTCAACAGGAAATGGATGAAAAATGGGAAAAGATGTCACATATTCACCAGGGTACATAATTGGCGTCAAAATGGCATTATTTTACCTCGGATGGTAACCCGGCTTTATTTATTTATTATTTGTTTATTTACTCATAAAATGTTTATTTACCTTCATTTCTTTTTTTTAATTATATAAAATATTTCTTTTTATAGTTATTAATTATTATTATTATTTTATTTACTGTAAGTTCTTTTTGAAAATAGAAAATTATTTAAAAATGTGTATATAAGCGTTATTTGAAAACGGAGTTTTCGCCAAATGGGCTTTGAAAAAAATTGCGCCAAATTTGATGCGCTTGTGGTATCCGTGCCGAAAAATTAGTGACCAGAATTGACTTCCACACACAAACAAAATATAAGTTAAAAGAAAACATGCAATAAAAATAAATATAAAGGGAAAATGATGTCATAAAAGAAACTTTTTATTTAAAAACGTAATTGTTTCTAATTTTCACACGCGAAATATATAAAACATTCTTTTAGCGATCAAAAAATGCTATTAAGAGATTATCACAAAATCTCAAAATCAAAGTTTTTATGACATTTTTTTTAATATAAAAAAATAAGTTTTATTTTCCTGCATGATTAAATTTTAAAATGTTTTATTGCATTCATTATTTTTGAGTGCGTTAATGATTACTATTTACTCCATGTACTGATTCGGTTATCTACGAAAATATGCAGCTGGTGAAAATCACGCACACCAAATTTCTGTGACGTATGCAAATAAATTGTGCTTTTTATCAGTTTTTTTAATATAACTTTTAAACTATTTAGAACTAATTTTTCGTATGTCGTGCATTCACCAGATTACCTTCATAGGTACCTATTGGTACAAACAGAATCAAAATCCGACAAGTACTTTTTGAGATTTGCTTGACGAAAGAATTTTTTTGACTTTTAATATCGTTACGTATCTCTGAGTATAAAGACTTCGCTTCGCGCAGACAATTAAAAATGTTTTTAGTTGATAATTTATCTCAGCGTGAAATTGTATCAATTTCCAGAATTGCAAAGGAATTAAAGCTTCTACAAATATTCTTTACAAGAGAATAAAAGCAAAACCTTGCTTAGCAGAGACATAAAGAAGCAAGTCTAAAGTGTGCTTGAAAGCATGTGTCATACGAAAAATGTGTCGTACGAAAAATGTATGAAAAATGGATTTCTGTCATCGTCAGTGATGAACAGAAAGGGAATGTAGACGGTTCTGATGGTTTATCAATGTTACTCTCATGAGCTAAGGCATGGTTTAAGAAAATAAACCAATAACTGTTTTAGCAGGCAATAAGGCGGAGGATCCGTAATGACCTGTAGAGAATTTTCTTTCAACGGAATTAACAACCAAAAAAATGAAATTAAAAGATTATCAGGATATTTTAAGTACCAATTTACTGACAATTATGGATTTCCTAGCAGGACTGGACTGGTATCCTGAACTCACCAGGCTATCCATCCATACCCCCATACCATCAACGAAAAAAATGTTTATCCAAAACAATATCACACTATTAGAATGGCCAGCACTTATTCTAGATTTAAATATCATGGAGAACATATGGGGGATTTTATATCGTAAAATATAAAAAAAAAAATGGAAAACAATATATACAGGGTGATTCCAAATTTTTTTTACAATAAAAGAGGGGTGATAGTACACATCAAGACAAACAATATTAAATAGGAGACCAAGGGTCCAAACCGTTTTCCAAAGGAAATAGCCGCCATTAAAGTTTAGGGACCAAAATTTCAAATAAACATAAAAAACGGAAAAATCGGTCGATTGATTTGCGGTTTTCACTAAAATTATTCTTTATGTCGGCATTTTCTTGAAATAAAATTATAAAGATAAATTTCAAAAAATGCCGATTGAGGGCGCTATAGACTTTGGAGTAACGAACAACTATTTTTCACCGGTATTTTTTGCATCTACTTAAATGTTTTCGTAAGCTTAGACTCAAACTTAAATTTTGAGCTCAAAACCTGAAAGTGGGTGAGGCTAAGTAGCACAAACTGAACTGTGTTCAGAGGGTTCAAATTTCAAATGATTATAAAAAAACCGGAAAAATTGGTTCATTGATTTGCGTTTTTCACTAAAACTATTCTTTATGTTGGTATTTTCTTAAAAATAAATGATAAAGATAAATTTCAAAAAATGTCGATAGAGGGCGCTTTAGACTTTGGAGTAACGAACAACTATTTTTGCCGTTATTTTTTGCATCTCATTAAATGTTTTCGGAAGCTTTGACTTAAACTTAAATTTTGAGCTCAAAATCTGAATTGTAGGGAAAAGTTAAGTAGCACAAACTGAACTGTGTTTATGGGGGGGGGGGGGGGTTCAAATTTAAAATAATTATAGAAAATGGAAAAATTTGTCGATTACTTTGCAGTTTAATATAAAACTATTCTTTAAGTCAGTATCTTCTTGAAAATAAATTTTAAAGATAAATTTAAAAAAAAAATTCCATTAGAGGGCGCCTTAAACTTCAGAGTAACCAACAATTAATTTTAACCATATTTTTTTTGTTGTTATTAAATGCTTGCAAAAACTTATGAAATGTTTACGGAAGCTTAGATTTAAACTTAAATTTTGAGCAGAAAATCTGAATAATTATGAGTAGTTAAGTAGAGCAAATTGAAGTGCCTTCAGAAGTTGAAATTTAACACTCCCCCCTCCTCGAACGCAATTCAATTTTTCGCTACTTAAACACTCCCAACGATTCAGAATCTGAGCCTAAAATTTAAGTTTATGCATTTGAAAGCATTTAATGAGATTTAAAAAATAACAATTAAAAATAGTTGTACGCTACTCCAAAGTCTAAAGCGCCCTCTATCGGAATTTTGTGAAATTTATCTTTAAAATTTATTTTCAAGAAAATGCTCATTTAAAAATTAGTTTTAGCGAAAACCGCAAACGAATCGACCAAATTTTCCGTTTTTTATAATCATTTGAAATTTGAACCCTCTGAACACAGTTCAATTTGTCTACTTAACCACTCTCTACTATTCAGATTTTGAGCTCAAAATTTAAGTTTAAGTCTAAGCTTACGAAAATATTTAAAAGATGCAAAAAATAATGCCAAAAAAGAGTTGTTCGTTACTCCAAAGTCTAAAGCGCCCTCTATCGGCATTTTTTGAAAATTATCTTTATAATTTATTTTTAAGAAAATACTGACAAAAAGAATAGTTTTAGTAAAAACCGCAAATCAATGAACCAATTTTTCCGTTTTTTATAATCATTTGAAATTTGAACCCTCTGAACACAGTTCAGTTTGTGCTGCTTAACCTCTCCCACTTTCAGGTTTTGAGCTCAAAATTTAAGTTTGAGTCTAAGCTTACGAAAACATTTAATGAGATGCAAAAAATACCGGTGAAAAATAGTTGTTCGTTACTCCAAAGTCTAAAGCGCCCTCTATCGGCATTTTTTGAAATTTATCTTTATAATTTTATTTCAAGAAAATGCCGACATAAAGAATAATTTTAGTGAAAACCGCAAATCAATCGACCGATTTTTCCGTTTTTTATGTTTATTTGAAATTTTGGTCCCTAAACTTTAATGGCGGCTATTTCCTTTGGAAAACGGTTTGGACCCTTGGTCTCCTATTTAGTATTGTTTGTCTTGATGTGTACTATCACCCCTCTTTTATTGTAAAAAAAATTTGGAATCACCCTGTACATATGTGAAAATGACTTAAAACTGCAATTGACAGAACATCGTATGAAATATTACATTCTGTAATACAATGCTTAGTTAATTCTATAAAACAACGTATATATGATGCTATAAAGTGTCGTGGCACTACAATTAAATATTAAAAGTAAGTTTTTAGTTAATTTTATAAATGTAAAACCAAAAATAATTAAAGGTGTCTACGCATTTGGGACAGCACATTAATATGGAATTTAATGTATATTTTATAATTTTAAATCTTTGATCATAATTTATGTGTGTATATCAAAAAACTGCTTTTATTTATTGCTTATCTCACGAAATTTAATTTAATCTAATTACTTTTTATGTTAATGCTAGTTTTATTGATTGTCTAAACTTTTGGGACAGGGTGTACGAATCTGTAATGCAATTCTATGCAACCATCCAAATTTGTAATTTGTGTCAATTCTTAATTCACATAACTGTATTAAAACTGTACCACAACTACCAGACACAATGTTAGTTCGTTTGAAATATTAAAATAAGAGTGACAAAAGGAAAAAGTTATCCTCGTCCGAAAAAGTCCTCGTAATAATTTGTACTAATATTGAATATTTTAATATTACTTTGTGTCTCTTACCTAAAATAATTCTGGTAAGTCATAAATGACAAATATGCTGTTTTAAAACACGAATAAAGTTGCATTTCTCAGATGACATTGAGCTGAAAGTTTTTTTAATATTTAAACGAATCGTATAAAATATAGATATGAAACAATCGATTATATTAACATAAATTTGAAATTTAACAACCTATGTTTTGAACTGTCTCATGAAACAGCTTTATTCATGAACCAAACATTGTGTTGTGGTACTCTAAGATGAAGGATAATTTCAATTTAATTTTTATAACACTTACAAGGAAGGTCTCCATTGGGGGCATACTCAGAATTTTTTGAAAAAAATACGAATTAAACTACTCATGTAGGTAATAAAGGATCAGTGAAAATTAGCGGCGGAATTACATTATTAGATATGTAAAAAAATAAAATAGTTTGGAATAATTGGCGTGAAAAGCTGAAAGCGATGCGGGATTTGGCGAGCAGTGCATTTCATTGCCAAAAGCAGACGATTTTAACGAATCTGAAAATTGATTTTAATTGACTTCACTGTTAAAAATCTGCCGCATTTACTGCAACGTCACTCCACTACTTTTATAGAATATCTCTCTTCTGCACGGTGAATTGACCGTGTCATACACTGTTAAAAATCTGCTGCATTTTGTTGCAACGCACTCCACTACTCATATATAATATCTCTATTCCAACCAATGAGAAAGCTCAATTTCACGACCAAGTAACCGTTTTCTATACAAGCAAGGGATTGCGTTGCAACAAAATGCAGCAGATTTTTAACTGTGTATTTTTCAATTTGGAACAATTTTAATCAATTTAAATTGTGTTTTAAATGATAAAATATATTAATTTCATTTTGTTATAAGTACATATAAACGTATATGACAAAATTACACTTAAAGTAAAGTAAAAATGCAAAACTAAAATTACTTAAACTAAACTTATTTAAATAAATTGAACATAGAAAGTTTTTTCTTTAAAAAGTATTCGAAGCGTAAAAGTGTATTTTTCAAAATTTCGTTTTTCCGCCAACCGGAGATAAATCGCCAAATAAACGAAAATTTTATTATTTTTTTACGGACGTTATAAGGAGATTCCGCCGAAATTTTTTTTATAAACATATATAACTATATGAGAAGAACATTCTGTAATTTTTTCAGATTTTTCTGAGTATGCCCGTATGGAGACCTTCCTTGTTAGTAAATTATCGATAACAATGCAATAAGCATATTTTAATAACTTCACGAATATTTATCATTACAATTACTAACCTTGATTTTTCTTTTTCATTTCTTTTATTTAATGCTCTAAAATATAAATTTGAAGAAAGCTGCTAAATTTTAAATTCCTTTTGTACAAAAAATTATATGCTATTAGGGACTCTGGTTCCTATAAGTAACGCTGACTACTCTCCGTTCAAGCTTAAATCACCTAAGAAATTTTCCTGTTTAAAAAATATTAGCAGGTCACGGAAAATTCAATGATATGAGCAATATTGTCTTTTTTGAGACCGGAAGATGGTTGCAGAAAACCATCACTTAATTGAGTTAACGGCTGAAATTCCAGGATTAATTTAACCCTTTTAGTGCCAAGAAGCGCTGTCGCGCTGCTCTCGCTAATTGTGAAAAATCCCAGCGTCGCGATAGCGATTCTTTTGACAGTTCAAAATTGGCGTGCGCAGTGTTTGATAAAGTGCTATTTAAATTTATTTAATTTAATGTCGCCTAGAAACATAAATACCAAAATGTAAGAAGTTTTCTAATTGCAAACGATAAACTGTAAATGAACGACAATATTATTTTATTTCTGCAGTTTTTTTCTAAGCTGTGTGAAAAATTGTTTTTCTTGTTGTGATATAATTTCTAACATTGGATAACCATAGTGACAGCTGTGATACCGTGTTCGTATTTTTATTCATTACTAGCAGGCTAAGCCCGCTGCGCTGGTCTATTTTTCAAAACAAAACATGAATCAAACAAAATATTGAATATGATTGTGTTTTTTAAAGCAGCTTCACCTCGAATGCTATTTCACATTTCTGAAAATCATTCAAAACGCCATTCTATTTAAAGATAGAAAACCAACGATTATAAATGCACCAAAAATGCATTAAAAGTTAGCAAACAGCTGTTTCGAATCTACTGTCGAGATTCTTCATCAGTGCAAAACTCAGCGAGCTAGAAAAAACAAAACTGAGCCAAAAATAAAAACAACAACATTGGAATCAAGGAACGTTGACTCCAAAATATAATAAAATAATAATAAAATATTATGTTGTTGTATCAGCTTATGCATTCGATAAAATTTGGGCTTTTAAGAAAAAATATTTCAGTTGACCATTTATTGTAGAGTTTGATAGATAAATGAGGCAATTATGAAAAGAGCAATTTAAATATTGTCTATTCACCATACTTCTAAAATAGCGAGCATTATGATCGCAGAGATTGACCATTGAATTTAAACAATTTTCAAGTGATTCATTTTCATTTGATAGTTTTTGAACTCTAAACCTCTCAACTTGAGAATATGGGTATGTGTAGAAACCTTAATACATCCTCTATCAATATTATATTATGTTTCACAACGTACATCTGCTCTTGACAAATCTATTACAGTGTTCCGTTTTTGGAATGCAGCAGAATAAATAAAGTTAAATAAAGTTTTCCTTAGAAAAATAAGATGAATGTTTTTTGAATGTGTGAAATTCATTTTTTGATGCAGATGTCATATACGCATTACGTTGGCGTGGTTGAAATAAAATGAACATTTCATGCCTCTTATGGTAATCCAACTTTGTTTTTAATTTATTAATGAACTATATATTTACTTTCATTTGCATTTTAAAATGATACAAAATGTTATGCTCTATACATAGAAAAGTAAAATAGAAAATAGAAATGTTTTTGTCATTTGAAAACGAAGTTTCCGTTAAGGGAGACCCGTAAGAAAAAACCCAAAATTTGTATTATTGATTTTAAAGTAATGAATTTCGGTGTACTATTAAAGAATCTTTTTGTAAGGAATAATTAGCAAAAAAATTCACTTTTTATTAAAAAGTACATTTTTTAAAGATTTTTATGATTTTTTTTTTTTTTTTTTTTTGGTCGAAAAATACACTTTTTAAAATTACTTCTCATCATTCAATTTTCAATATTTTGGTATTACTAAAATTTCTTAAATAGTGTTATCATATCATATATATTATAAAGCTGAAGTTCTGAAACTTCCAAACGGGTGTTTTCAAAAACTACCTGATGGATCTTTTTGCAGATTATATCATTCGATAGGAAATATTTTTGCGGAGGTTTATGATACAAATATACAGGGATAACTCTGATTTTTCGTACTAAATTTCGTATTTTTCGGTTATTTTTGATGAAAGGGTTGCCAGTAGATATTTTTTGGCGAAAATTATCATTACTAAACAAATTAAAAATGATATATCTATTAGAAATATTACAAACATCTTGCAAATAAAAGCAGAAAATAACTACTGATAATACTACTACTACTACTACTACTACTACTACTAATAATAATAATAATAAAGAAAAACCATTTAATGAGGCATGATATTATAAAAAAAAATATTTATCTTAAAAATAAAAGAAATATTTGTAACGCTTAAAAAATAACTTAACGTGAAATATTACATTTGATGCAACATTTGGCGACTTATCCTTGCGTTAGAATAAAAAAAAAAAAACTTGAAAATTTGATTAAATGAAATTTGAACGATATTTATTTTCCTTTCTATTATTTTCTTTCTCTTTTTTATCAAATTTCGATAGTATATAACTTACTCCAGAAAAAGGCAGATCTAATTATAAAAGTAATTGTGAGTTATATATTTGTTTCTTTGAGATTTTTTTTTACTTTTGTCGGCAAAGAATTAAGCCAAAAATGCATATGTCTAACATTAGGTGGCAATAATGTTGTTTCTTCCAAAAGAAGATAATTTTTGGAGTATATTTTAGTATTCAATTGTAAATTCAATAAACATAAGTTAATATTTTAAAAATTGTAATAAAATATTTAAATTTTAGCTTTAGTGTGAAATTCTGCCACACACATATATATTGTAAAATAATGTCATTCTTTTTCAAAAGTTTTCCACCACAATTTTGAGAATTGCAATCAACAAACATACTTTTTGCGCCATTTTGTCAAATTCTCTTCCAGGGAAAATTAGTTTTAAAATTTACAAACTGAACAAGGAAATGTATGCAATTTAAATGAAATTTTTGCAATTTCGTGTTATTACTATCGATAAATTCAACATATTGAAATAAAAATTGCCTGCTGAAAAAAAATGGCACAGATGTCATATATGCACCACATTGGCGCGATTGCAACAAAACGTCGATTTTATGTGTATATGGTAGCTCGGCTAATGTATATTTATTAATAAACTATTTACTCTTATTTTTTTTAATGATGTAAATTGTTTTATTTTATAATTTTTAACAAAACATTATTTATTTATTTTTATTTCCTTTTTAAAATAATAGAAAACAATTAAAATATATATATGTAACTAATATTTTAAAATGAAGTTTTCGCCAAATTGGCGTAAAAAAGGGGAAAAAATGCACAAATGTGGTGCACATAAGGCATTTGTGCCAAAATATTTTGCAAGTTTGTTTTAATTAGCCATTTCTTCTTCAATTTTCTTCATATTTTTCCTGTGTTAGATAATATTCAAAATGATATTGGACTAATCTTCAATAATTGAGCACCGCCAAATAGCATATTTACTATATTATTGAAAGTTTTATTGGCACAGATATTATATATCACCGAGGTAACTAATCGACTTTAAATTGACATTATTTTGTCTGAGATATATTAACCCGACTATTAATATTTATTTATAAATAAAATGCTTATTTACTTTATAAATTGTTTTGTTATATACTTATTAATTAAACTTTTTTCATAAATTTTTATTACTATTTAAATACTAGAAAATAATTTAAATATATACATGCAACTGGTATTCGAAAACAATGTTTCCGCCAAGTTGGCATAAAAAATTATCGCGCCAAACTCGGCGCATATGACATCTTTGCCTTTTTGTTTATGTATTAAGGAGATTTCTAGATCATCAACGAGATCATAGAAAATTTGTCAGATTATTTTATTTGAGATTATTAAATTTATGGTTTTTCATTATGAAACAAACGAAGAAAAGAAAATTTACTATTGATGCAACTACAGCATTAACGACTGCTTGGCGTTATTTTTTTTTTTTAATCGAAAAAGCGATATTTTAATTATTTGTTTACTTTTTTTGTTTACATTATTAAAACATTTTTCATTTTTATATACGCATCACCTTGGCGCGTTTTTTTTAAATCTGCCATCAATTTGGCAAACACTGCGTTTTCAAATACCAGTTACATGTTATATTATTTTTTATTATTTTCTAATATTTTAAAAAGGAAACAATAATAAATAAGTGAAGTTTAATTAATAATTATAGAAAAAAACAATAAAGAAAGAAAAAAATAAAGAAAAGTAAAGAAACAAAGTTTATTAGTAAATAAACAACAACAACCAGATTACCACGCAATCCATAAAATCACAATTTTGTTGCAATCGCACCGACGTGATCCATACATGACACCTGACCAAAATATTATTGGCTATATTATTATTTATATTTTTTTATATTATTTGGTACTACTTGATTATCCCTTCGACCAAAAAACTGCCGCCAAAATAAAAGATTAAATGTCAATAATGGATGATCATAAATGTCACATTCATTTGAAATTAAACATGTTACATGCGTTTGTTACGTCATTAACTACTTTTTAATTCGACGTTTTATTTGTATTTCTATTAATATTTTCGTAATTTATTGATTCTTTGGTTATTTAAAATAAAAGTTATATTCATTTGTATAATATGGTAAATCGTTTTGCAATATGTATAATTTGGCGAAATTGATCTATGGAATAATAAAGTAGTACCTATTATTTATTAAAATTCTATCTGGATATTTAAGTTGACAGAACTGGCGTACTTTTCAAGTCTCCGTAGAGGCATTCGCCAAGTTGTCGTTAATTCTGTGTTTTAGCCTTATTATGTACTTTTCATCTGTAGTTATTTTACTATCCCTAAAAAAACAATATTTGCAATGTGCAGGAAAAATATTCGGAATATCAATGATATAGAATTAAAAAAAAATATTTGCAATTAATTTATCAATCATTTAGGTTAAAAAAAAATACTTTAAAATTGGCTAAGAAAAAAATATTCATTAAATACCGACAGTAGAAAATTTTGTTTATCATGTTTATCTTGCAGTTTTAATTAATATTAAGCCCTATCAACAGAATTTCATCAAAAATTAACTATTAAATACTACTTCATTACCCCGTTGAAAAAAAAAAAACTATCGCCAAGATATAAGATTAAATGCCAATAACAGATTATTGTAAACTTCAATTTCATTTGACAATAAACACGAAATAAGTCTGGTACATTTGTAAAAAATCGTTATAAGCAATACTAATGTTTGACGCCAAAAATAATAATGGAATTGATTACAAGCTGAAGGTTTATTTTTCTACAAAATTTAGCATCAAGATTATTCCCGATTTAACAGATACATGTTTGCAACTGCAGGGCTGCCACAGGCGACTATTTTTTTTAACTCTAACTGGCACCACTTTCTTTAAACAGAAATCCTTAACATACACTTTGACAACACTTGCAAGAAAAATTTATTTTGAAATTTATATTAGAAAAATAGTGGTGCGAACGGAATATAAAAATAGTCGCCTGTGGCAGCCCTGCAACTGGTTTAAAAAATGAAGAGGCAGTGAAACTGATGTAATTTTAATTTTACCCAAATAATTCAGCTTTAAAGCACACATTTTATGCTTCATTGTTCTAATAAATATATAAGTTAGATTCGGGAGTTTAAGAACTAACAAATGATAATGTGCTATTTGAGAATTAATAGAGTTTGATAATCATTGCAATGCTTTCTGACAAAATAATGTAATGAGTAGAGAACATTTTGATTCCTGGTGTCACAACGGTCTCATTTTCATATCAAACTCTACTATAAATGATCAAATAAGAGAGATGGTACTTAATTACCCAAATTTTGTCGAAGGCATACAATAGTGCAATATCGCAATGACATTGGCACTGGCATCGTTTTCAGCATTGCGGAAGGACATTCCAGGTGATGGCCTACACTGCTTTAAAAAAGAAAATTCAAATGACCATTTTGTTTGAGTCAAGATTTGTTTGGAAAAATGCACCAGCGCAGCGGGCATAGCCTGCTAGTAGTATATAAAAAAGAACTAAGGAGAGATATTTTTAATTTTCTATTTTAAATCGGCTTAAAAAAAATAAATAAATAAATAACCAAATACGCATGGTAAATTTTCTTAAATTTGTTATAATTTTCATGTTTACCAATTTATGTAAAATTTTCAGAAATAGTTGAAAAAAATATCTCTCCTTACTTTTGTTGAAAATTTTTTTAAGATTCTAAAAACATAAACACTTTGTTTCTAAATCATTTTACCACTGAGCCTTAGTACTTTGAACTTAGGCAAAATATGAATAAAGTCATTTTCAGGAAAACACGTTTTAAATGGCCGCTAGTCCTTTAAACTTTATAGTGAGTACAATTAAAAAAGCACATTTTCTACCTGTTCCAAGTGTCCCCGAGTTCTGAAATTTTGCATGGATATTCGCAAATATGTATTTTATCGTTTTCTGAGATAAAATTTTTTTTGAACTTTTCATGATTTTTGGCCGAAAATGGGGTTCGGGTATCCCTTAAAGTGGCGCCAGAAATGTATCACCCCAACGTGGTGCATATATAACATTTGTGCCTCTTTCTTACAACATGGGTGTGTGCATTTGCACCTAAATTTAGTTATTTAGCTTTATATTTATAATATTAACTGTAGTTTGTACAATGCACGACGGTACTACTTGATTATTCTATCGAGAAAAAAAATTAATAGCAGATTATAGGAATAAATGTCAATAATCGATGATCGTAAGTATGATAGCAATTGATATTACACGTGATACACGTATTTTTTTACGTCATAAGTGCTTTTTAATTCGACTTTTAATTTGTATTTTTTATTTATGTTTATTGTTCTTTCGTTATTTAAAATGAATTTATGTAAATTTGAATAGTTTGGCGAAACTGGCCGACGTGTTTATCAAGTAGCACTCAATTTACATTTGAAAATATCATATTTCACAAAAAACTCCGGCACAAACCCGGATTTGCAAGATTTCCTTCCAATACCAATGCGGCAAAATCCTCGTTTTAGAATAGCGAAGAAATGTGCATTTTTAAAAAATTATTTTCGTTAATTTAAAACGAAAATATTAATAAATAAAAAAGTTACTATAGCACAAAACAATTTATAGAATTTCTAAAAAGAAATTGACAGTGAATAAACAATTTATTAATACAGAAAACCCTATTGCTGGGTTACCATATCAGGCAAAATAACACCGTTTTGGCGATAGTCGGATACCTCAATGTGTATATAATATCTGTGCCAAACATGTTTAGAAAAAACAATAATCGTTATTTATACAGCATGTTTAAATACTGTAGTATAGTGAAAAAAATGTATACATGACATATACGCACCACATTGGCGAGTTTTTTTGTTTCTTCTCATGTCGATTTGGAGAAAATTTTGTTTTCAAATACCAGTTACATATAGAGTTTACAATTATTTTCTGTTATTTTAAATAGAAAATAACAATAAATTTTAAAAAGTTTAGTTAATAATTATAAAACAAAACTATTTATATCCTTTAAAAAATAAAATAAAATAAAAATTTATTAATAAATAAACAACAGCCAGGTTACCAAGTGAGGCTTAAAATCGCCATTTTATTGCAGTCGCGCAAATGTGGCGCATGTATGACAAATGTGCCTAGATTAAAATAGTTTATATAATTGGAAAAAAAAGAAAAAAATTGTAAATAGAAAGTTTATTAATAAATGGACAATAACATCCGGGTTGCCATATCAAGCAAAATAATGACACTTTGGCGTCAATTAATTACCCAGATGTATATATGGTATTGGCGAAAGAGACAAATCGCACCAACGTAGTGCATAGGAGATATCTGTGCCAAAAAAATTTTAAAAGTTGCAGTTCAATTATTTTACAATATCTATGTATGTGGAAAAACATTTACCCTAAAATTTAAATATTATTCATTCTTGTGGTATTAACTGCTATATATGTATTTAAGTTAAATGTAAAATGCTTTCCTAAAAATGCTCTCACTCATTAAAAGAGAGAGAAAAAAAAATGCGAACATCGGTCTTGTGCTCTTTTTGGTTTAGAATCGCATTGATTGGCGACAAAAGTAGATTGAAACACCCTTGAACAAACACCATACAAATAACAATTGGCGCCTTAAAAAAAAAAAATAATTCTGCGAGTTTCTTCTGTAAAACACATAACGGGAAAATTAGATTTAAAAATATTTTTAAAAAAAGAAAGAAAAAAAAAATACTTATGTTTTACCTAATGAAATTTTTGATATGTTGTTTTCTTTTAATCTGGCTCGAAAGAAATAAATAGCCAAATATTGTGTCACTTCAAAACTTTCTTTCACATTGAGATACTTTTTAAATATTATAAACTAGCTGACCCGCCCGGCGTTGCCCGGGTCCGTATTAACAATATTAAACGAACTTGAAATTTGTATGATTTTATCAATAACTGGAAGCATGCAGAAATGCATTGTCTGAAATACGTTGCAGCTGACTTTGTGAAAAATCGGTTTTAAAAACAACAACTAATATTAAGCTCTAAAAATACTTAAAATGAGCAATGAGAAACACGGGAGGGAACATGTATCCAACGATTGCGTTAGTTTCGTGTTAAAGTGTTGATATTTACCCGTAAAAATCACTGTTAAATCACGTAACTAATTATTTTTTTCACATAGAAATCCCAAGTGAAATATTTTGAATTTCAAACTAATTATATCATTCTTAAATCCCACTATACCTTGAATGAATCGATACGCGATGATAAAAGATTGGTATATAGTATTATAATTTCAGAGCCATTTAACAAAAGTGTATATTTTTAATCAAAGCATGCGTAATGTTGACTCTGTGGACAAATTCCTAACCGTAAACTTTTGTACCATAACCATAATCTGTCTGTAACCTAACTGCGACTTAACATTACCCTACCGTAACTTAAATATAACATAAATGTAACCTAGCCGTCACTTTGAAATATCAATATAGAAGCATCATTTAAGATTTTGCTTGAAAAGTTAGCATTCTTTCGTTAATGTCTTAAAATCGTGTGCACTCTGAAATCTAGATTTTAGACTAATATTTGTTATTTAAGTTTTCGCGCATGATTTTAAAAGAATGTTTTCATAAATATATTTTATATATTGATATAGAGTTATTAATATGTTGTTATATTAAAACCATATTTTCATCTACGTTATAAAGTATTAAAAAGTTCTGAAAAAAAAAAAAGAAACCTTTTAGTAATACAATTTTTAGTTCAAATCAAATGTTTTCAATATTTTATTTTATTTTATTTTGACATTTAATTATTTCGAATTTATCAATTTCAATTATTTTAAAAGCAAACATTTTTTTAAAAATAAATAATATAATAGAAAAAAGACCATTTTAAAAAATTACTATTTCTTCATAAAATACGCTTCGGCTGTAATTCATTTCTTTCAATTCGTCTTATTAATACAAAATCACTTCCACATGCTTTTGTTTGGGACATTAAAATTTGAGCGATAAATGATTTAATATTGCAACCCTTTTTTCGGTTCACTTCACCACCACCTATCTTTTTCCTCCATGGTTTACAACCGCTGTGATAAAAAATTATCATTTAAACTGACAGTTTGCCAGTCTATGAATTTTAAAGGTCTATTCCCAGCTTTTTTAATTATTTATGCGAAAATTTTATGCAACCAACCAACCATAACTGAATGAAGAGAAAAAAAGAAGAAAAAAGGCGATTTTTTATGAGAGTGATCTTTGGAATTTAATTAATTACTCAGTTAATAAATAGAATTTCGAAATTCTGAAGCTCAGGTGCATCAGGAGAGATATTGGGCTACTCTCATAAAAATTTTGAGCTTCGTACGTCCCATAGATTTTGCAAGCCATCGCAGACACACACACACACACACACACACACACACACACACACACACGCAGACAGAGCGATTTGTTATTTTATTAGTATAGAAATTGCATTCTAACTATCTTCGATCGCATATTTTTTACATAAACATCGTGATTATTATTTTTTTAAATATCTTTGAAAAAAATATCTTTGTTTTTCTTGTTGTGATATAATTTCGAACATTGGATAAATATAGTGACGGTCGTGTTGCCGAGTGTTGTGACATACGTCATAAACATCGTGATTATTATTTTTTTAAATATCTTTGAAAAAAATATCTTTGTTTTTCTTGTTGTGATATAGTTTCGAACATTGGATAAACATAGTGACGGCCGTGTTGCCGAGTGTTGTGTCATACGTCTATCGCGACGCTGCATTTTTCGAGCAGCACGACGGCGTTCCTTGACACTAGAAGGGTTAAATTCAATTCCGATATTAAAATGAAACTGGTCTTCCAAGACATATGCTACCAAATATCGTTTTCCACCCAACACATTTTTTTCAGCCAACGCATTGATTCATGAAAAGTACCTATTTCAAATAGGTACTTTTCATGAATCATGAACGTGTGTTTGTTACGTCATTAAATAGGATATTTGGTGACGTAACAAACACACGTCACATACCTGACGTCAAGTAAATGTGATGACACAATTATGTATTTTTGCTTTAAATCCTATAGTTTGCAGAATGCTTGTTTTACATGGAAGTGATGAACGGTAAAATTTAGAAGTATATAAAAATTTTATATATATATCACATTAGGATATAAGTAAAAAACCGATAACAAACTACCATATTAACATACACGAATCGAGTTAAGTCAACCAACTTAAATTCCGTAGATGAGTACACAGCCAATGTTAGTGCTAGACGTGAGACATGATTCAAAATTTTTGTCAATTACAACATCGGTCACAAAAATCAGTTACGCTAAAGAACGCTCTTTAAAATATTACAAATGAATGTGGACTCAAGTTTTGAACTACAACTAATAATTTGAACTTAATAAATGAAACTGAGGAGAGTGGAATGATTGGCGCTGGTTGTATTCGGTCCAGGAATCTCATGATAAGTAGGTGGGAAAGTTAGCATCGAGCAAATCCTAACGAATATATCTTTTAGAATTCAATAGAATTTTTTTTATAGAATCCTATTGAATTATGACCCGTTTTTCTAAAAGCTAGTTGAAAAACTATAGAAATAACTATAGAAGTTTAACAGAAATGCCTATGAAGAGAAAGTTTTTAACAGAAATTTAATAGAAATTTATGCTCTACAGACATTTCTATTAAATTTCTACACATATTTCTATAGTTTTTAAATAGCTTATAGAGAAACGGATCATAATTCTATAGAATTCTATAATACATTTTTTATCGATTCTAAATGCAATTTTTGTAAAGGAACAGCCAAGCCAGTTACTCGCAACTAGTATCTCTCTTTATATTGATCAAGTGAGATGAGATCACTAAAGTAGTATCTCCCCCAATGAGAAAGACGCATTGTTGATGACTGACGAGCGATATGCACTATTGAATGATGCTGTCGTATGCAAGTGTGATGCGTGGATGATAGACTTTGTGCTGTGCGATTTCTTTGATGCTGCTATTTGTTGGTTATGAGATGAGATGGTTGCTATTATGGTTGCTGAAAGTAGTGTGTTTGTTCGGTTCACCAATTTATGTTAGAAGATGTGTAGACACTTGATTAAATACATTCTTTAAGAAAATAAAATTTTAAAAATATATTTGAAACCACAATGTCACGAATATAAATTGTTCTATTCTACAACGAACGAAATCGTCTGCCGAGGAAAAACAACACGATTTTGTTTGTAGAAGTTGAAGTCCTTTTTCTTTAAAGAAGTTGCCCTAAATATGCTTGACATATCACTACAAAATAATGCTTAATTAATTTTAAATGAAGTTTAGCTTTCTATTATTATAGGAAATTAAAATAAAATAAAAATAAGTGTATTTTAGAGAGTGTTTATTTAGCTAAAAGGTGTATTTTCAGGCAATCCTTCTTAATCTAGTTATTATTGTTAAAAAGGTTGTGCGACTAGAGAATTAACGACTGCTTGGCACGATTTTAAAAAATCGCCAAGTTGGCGATTTATATTCAGTATTTTTTTTACATTAATCGGTACTACTTGATTATCCCATTTACCAATTTTGCCAAATTATACAAATCAACACTCTATAAGCCAAAAAATACAAATTAACATACTCTTTTTTATAAATAACAAAAGAACAAATAAATTAGTTATACATTAATAAAAAACCCGACGAATTAATAACCTCTTGATGATTTAACAAATACGTGTATTTAAAGTCAGATAAATATGACATTGACGATCATTAGTCATTGGCATTTTATCTTATAGCTTGGTGATAATTTTTTGGTCGACGAGGTAATCAAGTTGTGCCCGTTATTGTTTACATTATTTGTCACATGATTTATTTACATTATTGGAACTACTTTGATATACCCCCCCCCCCCCCAAATCGTAAATTTGGCGACTTTTTTTTCTCGCCAAGCAAAATACCCATTAAGTTAAATTAAGTTAAATACAAAAAATAAAATTAATTAAAATTAAGTTAAATACATTAATTAAAAATACATTAATTAAAAATACATTAATTAAAAATAATAAATTAATTAAAAATACATTAATTAAAATTAAGTTAAATACAAAAAAGGAATACCTAAAAAATACAATGAATACATAAAAAATACAAATGAAGGAATGAAGCTGAGTAACAGCAAACCTAAAAGGTCCGTAGGAAAAGTGCGTAGGGAGTGCCAGATTTGGCGCGTAATTTTTTTTTTTTTTTTTTTTTTTTGGGGGGGGGGTATATTAAAGTAGCACCACATTATTTATTTGCATATTGTTTTCATTATTTATTTATTTGTTTACATTATTTTTTACATTGGATTTAAATATGTTGGTTGATAGAATTGGCGAAATTATCGCAGCGCCTTCAATTCATATGCGAAGAAATCAACTCTGGGGTTTAGCTGCTGTTTACTTAATCTATATGAACTACATCACGGCATTGAAAATATTTAACGCCTACATGGTAGTGGTTCTAGTTACAAACGACAAATTAAATCATAAAGAGGCACATATGTCATATACGCATCACATTGGTGTGATATTTTTCTGGCGCCAATTAGGGGAAAACCAGTAATTTATATCAGTAATTTAAGTACCAGTTACCAATATATTTTTTTATTATTTTCAATTATTTTATTAAGGAAATAATAATAAACTAGCAAAAGCCATGCTTTGTTTGGATTCGCGAAGCATTTTTTTTATAAAGCATATATTTGAAAGTAACAATATTTTTTAATATTATTTTTGCATCTTTATTAAACAAAAACGTTATTTTATGTTTTGGCGCATTTTAATTCTACAAATGTAAGTTCAGCCAAATAACTATCAATTTCCTAGGAATTTTCTATTTATGATATAAGACTGGCATAAAAAAATATTTTCGAAGCAAATTTTTACAAAATATTTTTAAATTTTCAACTAAAAATTCTTTTAAAGATTTTTTTTACAATTTCTAGTAGCCACTGGTGTTTTTTAAAGTTGTTTGAAATATGCATGTTTCCAATCTTTGTAATTAACATCAAATAATCTTTGATAGCTATTTTAGAATAATATATTTGAAGAAAGCTTGAAGAAAATTACTTCTTCAAAATCCTATTTTCTGGAAAAACATTTGAAATCTGCTCTCGTCGATACTATGAATTTTTAACTGTAAAACTTTTTAGTCTAATTTCTTCGTTTTTATACTTGTTAGTGCATGAGAATTTTTGATATTAAAGAATTTTTCGCAAGGAAGATTTCTATTGAATGCTTATTTTTGAAGGATTTTCACTCTTGACAACGTTACGTACGTTTTTAAGCCAACTGGTGCCTATATATCCTCAATATCTACAACTGCTTCATCTAATGTTAAACCTTGGGATTTATGAATTGTAACAGCAAAAGCTAACTGCAGAAGAAATTCTTTCCTTGAGCAATTTATGCTTCCATATTTCCAGAATTCAATTACAGTAGACTCCCTCAAATCCGCAACTCTCTAAAATCCGCACATAATTTACGGATGTAAACAATGAAGCATTCAGTTCAGATATAAGGACAAAATTTTACTTTTTTTGTTTTATATCAATTCCAAGTATATTTTAATTTGTAATTTTTGTTACTATTACTGGCTTAATGTTTTCTCTTGAAGGAAAAATAAATTTATTTCTGAAAAAATTCAAGATATTCCTGTTATCAATGATAATCATAATCTTACCAAATATATATGTCTTAATCAAGCTTTTTTTTGTCACTAAGTGTGGCTAAACCTGGAATAAAACCTCCTTACTTTATTATTTTGATCTGAATTAGTATTGTACATTATTTATGAGGCAAGTTTCATTGAATAATTTATTCAAAATACATTTCATCTTTATAATGAACACTTAATCATACATTATTAATTAGACCTTTGTTTTTAATATTTTAATCATTTTAAAAATGATCTAAATTTTTATTATTTTAGTTTATTACTTACTTTAATATTTTATTATATTGTAAGCATACATTATAATTTCAATTGGATTATTAATTGCATTCAAATTACTGTTTAAAAAATGTAAACAAAGCAATGACCAGAAATCCGCAAAATTCTAAAATCCGCAAAATCTCTGGACCCAAGCTGTGCGGATTTGAGGGAGTCTACTGTATTGGGGGAATTGGTACGCACCAATTCTTTTAAGTTAAATTATTGTAGTATTCAAATTTATCCATGATTATTCGCGGTATCTAGTCTGGTGGTTTGTGATTTTCTTTAATACGTGCAACAAAGTCTAAAGTTCCGTTCACTAAACCTTTTTTGGTCCACAAATAAGAACGTAACATTACTTTCGATACAAATGATAAAGTAAGAAATGGTTGAAGTCCACTTGTCATTTCTGAATCGGCCAACTTTTCCTTTAGTACATTTATAAAGAGCTTGAATCGAGGCAACAAGTTCACGCAATTCTTTTAATTTTTCATTTATATAACAAATTTAACAATTCATTTTATCAAGGCCCCCTTATCATAATATCAAGGCCTCGCATTCAGGAGAAAATCCATTTTTGAAATAGTCCCTATAATTGCCAACTTATTATATGACTTTGACTCGTATGTAATGCCACCTGGTGCATACTACTGCTAATAATCTCATAGGAAATAATGGAAAACATTTCAGTTCCTAACATTAGATGGCGCTACCAACGTGAAAATCATGTAGTTCAGCGCCCCCTGTACTGCAGTCAAAGGAAACTTGGCGAATGACAAGCCTTGATATTATGATAAGTTAGCCTTGCATTTTATTTGTTTACAATTCTTTTGTTGCCACTTTACAAGAAAAAAAATCCATAATACAATTTTTTAAAAATGTTTAAGTGTCATTTGTGCAAACGATTTTGCTGAGTAATGAAAACATATTTTATTTATTAAATTAATCGTGATTCTATCTATAATCACTTACTCCATGATTTATATATTTTTTCTGAAAATATACGCGTTTCATTTTTTATTTATTTGCTAAAATGCGTCCGTATTGGAAATGCATGTAAAATAAATTAATTAAAATAATATTTTTTTAACGTTTTACTGTAAAAAAAATCATATTCTGCAAATCTACAGATCATATTTTATTTTTGTGTTTAATTTGAAGTCAAAATATTGAATAGTTTTTTTGTAAAGTGTACGACAAATTGTAATTTGAGTGGCCTAGTAGAGGATTCGCTTCGCTCATCCTAATAAAAAGAATTTAATTAAAATTATGGAACAAAATAATTTATATATCATCTTAAAAAGAAAATAAAAGTAAATGAACAATTTATTAATAAATAAAAATCAAATCTCGGAGTGCAAGACAAAGTTGCCCTTTGTTGCTATCGCGACAACGTTGTGCGTATATGGCATCTGTGCCCCAAAGGAAAAAAAATCTGGATTTCACAGTTATTAGGTTTCCTAAAATTTCGGCACAAATGTCGAATTATAAATGTCGTCAGATTAGCGCAATTGCCACAAAATGACGATTTTATGCCTCACATGGTAACGCGGCTGGCACAGATGTCATATACACACCACATTATCACAATATCAACAAAATGGCGATTTTATGCCTCATAGAGTAATCCGGCTATTGTAGTTTATTTATTAATAAATTATTTATTTAATTTTCTTTCTTTTTTAAATAATATAAAAAGTAATAAAATAATTTTACAAAATCAAATTTCTGTAAAATTTTTAAAACTATTTGTGTATTTCTTTTTTACTAGATAAATTCAGCTTGTACTACATGAAAACATGAAAACATTGTATATATCTTTTAATATAGAAAATCTAATGAAATACTTTTTTTATTCATTTTATTATTTTGTCGGAATTCTTCACTTTAAGTTGAATCTTCATCTTCAGAAGAATCTGCTTCCGAAGAATCTTGATCTTCAGGATCACCTTCGATAGCATCTTTTTCAGACGATTCTTCAATGGTTTCTGTTGATATTATGAACTTCAATTATTATACTGTTTAAATTCTTACTCATGCACTCATGCTCCTTGTATTTAACGTGCTTTTTATATGTAGTTTTCTTCTGTTAACTTTTGTGGCAATTGTTGGTTATTAGTTTAAAAATAAGTTTTTTTTCAGCTTGTTCCACTGTAGAAGCCTGTTACCTTTCTTTTCTAAATTAAAATTATCTTCGTAATGTTTATTTCATATTTTTTATCTGAATTAAGTTAATTAATTCTTGTTTACCCATTATCTGCTAAAATATTTTCAAGTGGTTATGCTCCCTGACTTGCTTCGTACTGCGCGATAGTTACGGTAACGAGAATTAGTCCTAACCAACGGTAAAACGCATTTCAAGTTTGTGTGTTTGGTTAGTTAATAAAGATAAAAATATGGAACTTTTTACGGCTGATAAACTTCTTGGCTCTGAGAATTGGGTCAGATGGAAATGGATGGTGGAAGGCTTGCTAATGGAAAAAGAAAATGCTTTCGAGGTGTGCTCTGGCGAGATTGTACAGCCAGAACCGGTTCCTGAAGGCGCTGCTGCTGCAGATAGGAACAAATATAACAGAGACTTAGCCAACTTCAATAAAGGCAACAGAGCTGCCAGAGGTATTTTTTCAAGAACTCTAGATAGCAGAATATGTGACCTCGTATCTATGTGCAAAACTGCAAGAGAAATATGGGTGAAACTACATGAACTGTTTGAGCAGAAAAATACTCAAGCTCAATATGCCTGCCAAATGCAATTTTCATCTTTTGTGCGAGATCCGACGGATTCAATGGCTATGCACATAGCAAAACTAGATCGCCTAGTGTCACGGATGTCTGATTTGGATATCAAACCAAATGACTTTGTGGTAATGAGTAAGCTTTTGGAGACTTTATCTAGTGACTTTGAGCCACTGAAAATGGCTTGGTGTGCAAGACCTGAAGAGACACAGACACTAGTGGAGCTTAAGAAATTACTTGTTGCAGAAGAGCAAAGAAGAATGTTAGACTCTTCCAAAGAAAATGAATCAAATGCCTTACTTGCCAAGTCTAATTTGGGAAAGATTCACAGTGCTGCAGAAAAGTATGGCAACCATGCAAACAAGCAGGGGAAGCAGTTTAAATGTTTTAGATGTGGGAAAAGAGGTCACATGAAACGTGATTGCACTGTTAAGAAAGTTAATAATGTGCATGAGAGAAAATCAAAAGATGAAGTTTTTATTAGTGAATGCCTTGCAGCCAATAGTGATGACACATGGGTCATTGATACAGGAGCCACGCAACATATAACTAACAGACACGATGTCTTTCAAAGTTTTACACAGTATAAGTGCCCAATAGAAGTAAGGGTTGGTAATAATTCCACAATGAAAGCGTATGGCCATGGTGAAATCTCTGTGAAAATGTTAGTTAACGGCAACTGGAAAGCCAGTGTACTGGAAAATGTATTATATGCTCCAGATGCTTCGAGAAATTTATTTTCTGTAAGTCAAGCTCTAGACCATGGATCAAAATTTAAGATGTGTAACAATAAGTGTGAATTTGTAAAACCTAAAGGAGTTGTTGCTGTGGGAATACGCCAAGGTAACTTATTCAGATTGCTATGCAAAGTAATAGTACCTGCGGTAAACAGTGCAACTAACATTGTAACAGTGCCCTCTTCTGAAGTTCAACTTACTGAATCAAACTCGCTTCAACTTTGGCATGAGAGACTTGGACATTTGAATAAACAGCATGTAAAAAAGTTTCTGCACACTCAAGGTATAGAAGTGCAAGATGATGGTGAGTTTTGCGAAGCATGCGTGCTAGGTAAACAACATCGATTACCATTTCGAAATCGTCAACAACGAGCTAAGGATGTTGGTGATGTTATCCATACTGATGTCTGTGGGCCTATGGAAGAAGAATCATTAGGTGGTGCCAATTACTATGTATGTTTTACTGATGATTACTCTAAATTCAGAAAAGTGTATTTCCTCAAGCATAAATCTGAGGTTACATCTAAATTTGAAGAATTTTGTGCTTTCTTCAGAAATCAAACACAGAAACCAATCAAGGCAGTCCTTAGTGATGGTGGATTGGAATATAACAACAAAATTTTGAAAGGTTTGCTTCAGAAAATGGGAGCAGAATTTCGATACAGCACACCCTATACACCTCAACAAAATGGATCTGCTGAACGAAATAATCGAACTCTCATCGAGTTAGCTAGATCAATCATGATCGCAAAAGATTTGCCAAAATCCCTGTGGGCTGAAATAGTCAATGCTGTAGTACATATACTGAATCGTGCTGGAACATCTGCAGTTGAACAAAAGTCCCCTTATGAAGTTTTTTATGGGAAAACACCAAGACTCAATCACCTTCGAATTATTGGCACAGAATGTTTTGCTCATACCCCCAAGCAGAAGCGCAAGAAATGGGATCCGAAAGGCCGAAAAGGCATATTAGTTGGCTACTTAGATGATGTTGATGGTTATCGTATATGGTTCAAAGGTACAAGAAAAATCGAGCGAACAAGAGAAGTGGTGTTTTCTCCTGAATCTATATCAACATCAACTGTTGTTGCAATTGAGCCGGAACAGCTTAGAATAGATGAAAGTCTTACTCCTGACGGTTATGGAACTGATTTTGATGCAGATGAAACTTCTGAAAATGCGCAGCATGATCGAAATCTAAGGGACAGGACGCAGTTAAAGGCACCTGAACGTCTTATTGAATGCTGTATTGCAGAAGAGAGTGAACCAGAACACTACTACCAAGCGGTAAAATCGGACAAGGCGAATGAATGGCAAGCTGCAATGGATGAGGAAATTAAATCGTTATTAGAAAACAATACTTGGTATTTGACAGACCTACCAGAAGGAAGACGAGCCATTACAAACAAATGGGTATATAAATTGAAGCGTCATGCTAATGGTGACATTGATCGGTTCAAAGCTAGGCTTGTAGTTAAAGGATTTTCTCAAAGAAAAGATATAGATTATTCAGAAACCTTCAGCCCTGTTGCACGTTTTGAAACTATTCGAGCTTTAATAAGTGTTGCAGCAAATGAAAATTTAGACCTGGTACAGTTTGATGTTAAAACTGCATTCTTGTATGGGACGTTAGAAGAAGAAATCTATATGAAACAGCCCGAAGGATATGATGACAACTCAGGCCGTGTGTGTCGACTAGTTAAAAGCCTCTACGGATTGAAACAATCACCAAGGTGTTGGAACAAGCGATTTAAAGAGTTCCTAGGAAAATATGGTCTTACAGAAAGTGCTGCTGATCCATGTTTGTTTTGCAGTAACGAGAAGCAACAGAAGTTGTTATTAGCATTACATGTAGATGATGGACTCGTTGCCACAACTCCTCAAATCAAGAAACATTTCCTTGAAGAATTGCAGCGTGAATTCAAGGTAACATACAAAGATGCTGAATATTATCTTGGTGTAGAGATAAAAAAGCTGACAAGTGGAGATATTTTTATTAGTCAGCAAAATTATGCTAATAAAGTTTTGGAAAAATTCAACATGAAAGATGCTAATCCAGTTTCTACTCCCATAGAAAAGGATAATATTTCAGGGGAAGATAATGAAGAGATTATTTCTGAAAAAGTTCCTTACAGACAAGCTGTAGGCAGTTTGATGTACATGGCAGTTGCTACCCGTCCCGATATTGCCTTTGCTGTGTCATATTGTTCCCAGTTCTTGGATAAAGCAAAACAAAAACATTGGTCAGTGGTAAAACGAATACTAAAATACATCAAGGGAACATCTAATTTTGCATTAGGGTTTAAGTCTGGTTTTCACCCTGGTACCTTAGAAGCATATAGTGATGCAGATTATGCCAGTGACACAAGAACCAGAAAATCAGTTTCCGGTATTGTATTTAAATACAGTGGAGGAGCAATTGACTGGGCAAGTCGTCGACAGCAGTGTGTGTCATTGAGCACCACAGAAGCAGAGTATATAGCTGCAAGTGAGGCAACCAAAGAAATTGTTTGGCTGAAACGTCTCTTTGATGACATTGCCCCATTAACATCAACGCCTATTCTGCAAGTTGATAATGCGAGTGCAGTTCGTTTGGCTAAAAATCCTGAGTTCCATCAGCGAACTAAACATATAGACATTAGATATCATTTTGTTCGAGAAAAGTGTTTAATTGGTGAAGTCAGTGTCCAGCATATTGATGGTGAATACCAAATTGCGGATATTTTTACAAAAGCCTTACCTAGAAAACGTTTTGAAATGTTAAGGACTCTCTTGGGTATGGTAAGAATGCCATAATTGCAAGTTCAAGGGGAAGTGTTGATATTATGAACTTCAATTATTATACTGTTTAAATTCTTACTCATGCACTCATGCTCCTTGTATTTAACGTGCTTTTTATATGTAGTTTTCTTCTGTTAACTTTTGTGGCAATTGTTGGTTATTAGTTTAAAAATAAGTTTTTTTTCAGCTTGTTCCACTGTAGAAGCCTGTTACCTTTCTTTTCTAAATTAAAATTATCTTCGTAATGTTTATTTCATATTTTTTATCTGAATTAAGTTAATTAATTCTTGTTTACCCATTATCTGCTAAAATATTTTCAAGTGTTTCTTTAGCAGGTCTTTGGTCTGAATCGTCGTATGTTGTAGCATGGTTGTCAATTCTGGAGTTCTGCAGGTTGAAAATGTTTAGATCTAAGTGGTTACATCTTGAAACAAAATTATTAACAACCAAATTTTCTAAATTGAAAACATTTTGCTTGGGATAGTTACACGATAACGTTAATGTACTGATAACTACATTTTTAAAATTCAAATTAATTTCAGTAGGGCAATTTTCTGAAAATGAAACAATGTTGGCAGCTACATCTTCTATGTTGAAAACAGTTTCAGCAGGTTCTTTATCTGGCGATATCACACTGGTTTCTGAAGCGCTTCGAAGTGCAGAAGTACTTTCTTCAGAATAATGACATGTTAATACAAGAGTATTTATTATACCATGTTTTATATTAATCATAACTCTCAACTGAAATATGGAAAGTTGGAGATCCTGTACTTGCCAATGTTATTTATTAGTAAACATCTGTATGTCATTGACTCTTATTTGCTAATTAAAATAGTTGATTAATCAAAATATCTATTGATGAATTTTTGATAACTAATCTAAATTAAAATTAATTTAAAATTAAAGTTAAACGTTTGCTGCATGCGAATGTTTTAAAAGAGAGCGCGTGAGAAAAATTTAAATGCATCAAACTAACAATCATGGAGCAATGAAGAAAAATCTAATGTTCCAAATGTATCACACGTACTACGAAAGTCTCACAAAGCTTTAAAGTGCTAATACACGTAAAAATTTCATGCGACAAAAATCATCTGCGTTTTTTCGTTTTCTAAGCATTTCATTGGCTGTTCGAGAAAAGGCTTTACCATCATCCGGATATCTAAGTATTTGATAAGCTGTTACTGGCGACTCGCTTCGTTTCTGGCGTCAAAGGCGCTTCGACTCAAAATATCGGCGTTGCTTGCTTTTCGTGCTAGTTTCCTGGATCCGTAGGGTAACATGGAGATGCCTGGAATTTGAAGGACTTTGACCCCTCGTGTAATAGCACTTTTAAAAGTGCAATTTATTACATGTTTAATGTTCAAGAGACAAAAATCGCCTAAGTTTTTTCATTTTCTAAGCATTTGATTGGCAGTTCGAGAAAAGACTTTGCCATCATCTGGATTTTCAAGCATTTAATTGACTGTTACTGGAGCTTCACTTCATTTCAGGCATCAAAGACGCTTAGACACAAGACAATCGCTTTCTTTCTGAACAACTCCTCTGAAGCCATGGGATAACATGGAGATGCCTGGAATTTGAAGTGACTTTGACCCCTCGTGTAATAGCACTTTCAGGGGAATAATTCTTTTTAACACTTTCCAAGGAAGTTGGAAATGAACTGCGCTTATTCTAGCACGAAACCTATGTCAAATGAAGTTTGATGCATGTTTAGTTTATCTACGGGGACAGTCAAAATGTTTTTTTTTTTTTTTTTTTTTTTTTTTTTTTTTTTTTTTTTTGTTACATTATAGCCAATGAAAAAAATCGTTCCAAATGAATTTTAAATGTGTTGCAGTATTTCGAACTTTAAAAAATTGATATAAATGTAGTTAAATATGCATTTCTTTGAATTCGTGGTGCAAAGAATAGTTATCATTCATCTACAGGGAATCACAATAATGATATAGGAGGAAATAGTTTGTGACTTGTTTTATGTATTTTTTACTGTTTCATATATAATGAAACAGCTGTACCTCGGTGAGGCTTACTATAAATTATTTCATGTATAATATAAAGTGCTTAACATTTAAAGACTAGGCTGTCAAATCAGTCTAGTGAACTAGTAATATTTACTAAGATTCTTCATTAGAGAGTCCGTTCAGAGGAGGAGTTGGAATAAGTATTATTTTTTTTCCTAATAAAGGAAATGCAATCTATATCTTTTTGAGTAAACATGATTGTTTGCGAATAATTTTGACACGAACCCACTAAGACACTGGGAATACGGGAATACATTAAATAAATCAAAGTCAAGATTCCATATCGATCACGCTAGGCATTTTCAAGTATTTTTTACCACATGGTTGCCGATATATACTCAAAAGAGCTGAAGGATATAAATGTATCGTCAATAGACTCACCTTGTCCTATTTAAGCTTTAAGAAAGCTCTTTGTCCCACATAACTGCCCTGACCCCCCCCCCCCACTCATTATGTTAGATAATGTTAGATAACAGACCTGGATTCGCATTATCTGAATTTGAACGGTTCCTTGTGAGAAACGGAATCTATCGTGTATTCACAACTTCCAGATATCGTTCATAAAACGGGCAAGCAGAATGGATTGGCATATAAGATAATATTATATGTTAATAATAATAATAATGTCATATAATTTGTTCATATAACAAAAGAATTGTGCTTTAAAAAATTGTTTCGGTACATTAGAATTCTAGACTCTGTAAGTTATATTAGTACATCATGCTAAGCCCAATTCTTCTACCAATGTCTCTCCAGCAGAGTTGTTTATCAACCGCTATTTAAGAAATTTACCTGGACATTATCTATCTAGATTTTTCGGAGCCTAATCCTAAGGATCTATGTAATTAAAGACTGGATTTTATCTGTCTTGTCACTTACTGTATTTTTGCGCATCTAGACATGCTCGAGTGTTCTACCTGAACGGTAATTGGGTGCCAACTACATTACTAGAAATAACTAGCCTCAAAATATATGAGGTTTTAACGGCATAAATTTTTTATGTGGAAGAAATATGCTGACCAACAAAGAGGGCGTATATCTTCAGAAGGGGGCAAAGTCATTTTTAGAATGTTAAGAACATTCTGAAGATGACTCGATTAAAAAGAGTTGAAACATGTAAATACATTTTTTAGCGTATTTTAAATGTTTTTATTAACACAGCAACGTCTTATAAGCAAAATATTTATTTATAATATAGATTGTTACATTTTCACTGTGGAATATATATTATTAATATTACGATACAGTTATTAATAGATGTAATCAAGGCTTACTAGTGTTATTTTTCACATTGGAATAAATAATTTATTCACATAATAATAATTTCACGTTCATTGTGTTTAATTTTCTATTTACATTCTAAAGATAAATCAATGAAAACGAGTTGAAACATGTCAATTTAAAAAAATATTTTAAATGTTTTATTATTAAGTAGCGTCTTAAATCAAAATATTTAAATACAAATTCCTACATTTTCGATGTAGAAGAAATATTATTATTATTATTACGATATTTTTACTAATGTAATCAAGATGAATCTAATGTAATCAAGTGAAAATGGCGAACTGCAATTCCCATTGTGGTGTTGGGTTCCATTTCCTGTCAGAAACCCTTCAGCATTGGAAATGATTGCTTTTGGGTCATTCCACACCAAATGAGCAAATCAGGTGTGGCTGACATGTCACAGATTTTATTGAAAATCATCATATAATTAGATCACAATCATTTACGAGGAAACGCAAAGTAATAGAGTTCAGACTAGTTTATTTCAGTATAAAAAATTACATTAAAGTTGAGACGAAATCGAGGTCTTGTGTACATGCTTGAAATTTCAAGTTTGATTATTTGCCGTAGGAATGGAAAGATTGTAATAAAAATTATTTACACTTAAGAATGAACTATAAGTAACAGATTAGCATAATTTAATAATTGTATTTTTATTTTATAATTTAAAAATAAATAAATAATAAAAAAAATCGTGGAAAAAATAAAATATTTCAGTTATATGTTTTAAAATGAAGGACACTTATTCCAAATTCAATTTTTTTTTTGCCATTATAGCTAATTGAATATATTTAATATATCTATAATTTAATTCATGCCTTTTTCATTCCTTTATGAGAAAAAAAATAAATAGTGAAAACTGCTGATTAAAAAGTCAACATTTTTTTTCATTTTTTTGGAGACGAATAAAAGCTTTTAAAAGTTTTAAACTCTTTGATATTACAGATAAAAGTGTATATTTTAAGTATACGGAGTTTTATTCTTGCTTTCAGTTTATTTTTGTCTCAAGAATATTTTAAATTTGTATAGAAGAAAAACTATTTTTTTCTTAAAATAACTGTATTTTAAACTTAAATTCAATTAACAAACAAAGATGGCAGCACACGTCTATTTTTAACAAGAAATTTCCAAAAAAGCGCGTGTTTTCAAAGAAAGATTGTCTTTAGAATGTCTCAAATATTAGTTTTTTGAACCCATTTTTGTTATGTTAGAAATTAAAAAGGCAGTATTGAAACTTTTTTAGTGTGTCATGGACTTATTAATTCTTATGTACGTGTAATATTGTTGATGTAGGAGTTGTCCTTTAATTGTTTTTTGAGGTAACATAAGAGGAATAATTATGATTTTGTCATTTTTTTAAAAGTTTCTAAGTTTTTTTGAAGATGAAGGAAATAAATAACAACTTTGAAACTTTGAGAATTCGATCTTCATACATAGTACTACATCTTGCATCAATTTCAGAGATGTTTTTTAAATCCTTTGATTTTTATAACATTTCAAAAATTTTAAAAAATTACAAAATTTCAATATTTACAAACAATTTTTGATTAATTATGATATTACCAAATTATTGTTACTCAATAAATATAAATATTGATATCCAGAGATTTCAATATCATAAAAAAACTTCATTTTTGTTAAATAGTTTTCAAAATATAGAACTTGAAACTTGCAACTTTCGACGATTATCCGCAAGCCATTCTATATCACAAGTTTTTTAAATGTTCAAAATTGATAAAATAATTAATTTTTCGTGAAAATATTGTGCACACATACATTTGAATATGAAATGAACACGTATCTCAAATTTTATTAAAATCGGATTCTATGCAGCCACGGCTTTTTTTACATTTTTGCTCATTTGACGTGGAATGACCCTTTTTTTTATCTGGAAATGTTTGAATTCGAGAAGTACGGAGAATTGAAAAATTGAAAATGTCAAACTTTTTATAAAACAATAGGGTTAGTGGCATTGTTTTCTGTGTAATGTTTCTCTTTTAGTTATCGCTAAAAAATTATCGGATAAAATAAGAATGTTTTATTTAAATTATAATATTTGAGCACACATAATCTTTTCCTGTTACCAATCATTCATGTTTTCATACTTTTAAGTGCAAGGAAACATAATGGTAAACCTACGAGTCAACCATTAAAATAGGTAATTAGGTGTTTTCCACCAAGGTATGACTTCACAGACCTATTGTTTTTTAATATGCGAATTGAAATTTAACTGGATCGAGATTTTCATTCGTGAGCTGGACGAGGGGATTATGTGTGCTGGAGCCTCTTGGTCTACATGTGAACTAAATTAAAGACGATGACAAATTTTTACAAAGCAAAATCACTTGTAAATAAAATCATAAAACAAAATGTAATATTTCACCTTGATTTAATAACGAAATATACCATATGGATTTTTAAAATCTCACCAATTTACTTACTCTCTCACTGACAAGCCCGTGTTATTATGTTCACTATACCTAAGGTTTCACTACAATATAAGCAATATTTAAAGTAATATAAATCTAACGATTTAATGGAATTTCAATGCATTGCTAAATGAGTAATACTCTAGCTCTACACTCATATTCGTAATCAAGTATTTTCATATAAAGTTGAAAGAACCATGTTTTATTAGCATTTAAAACAATATGTAGAAAAAGCAACATTGCAATTTTGCCCTTTTGAAAGACTGTCAAATGGTTTAAAGTCGATAAAGATAATAATATAGATGTTACGCGTTCAAAATATACATTTTACTGTAATTTCCAAGTATTTACAATATGCAATCCCACGACCATCAGCAGGGAATATTGCTATTAATTACTGTTCCATTCATTTAAATACATCCCTTCTTATGAAATAGGACAGTCTATAAATATTAAGTCATATTGTAGGTATGCTTCATATTGTGTACTTAAAAAAATCATTTGATCAACATAATACTGCCATACACAGTAACAATCTTATAGTATAACGATATTTCCTTATAATAATACTTTATTTTATCTACCTTGCTTTATGTTTTATTTCTATCAAAAGTGTATTACTCCTTTTTTTGCTGTCAAACATACACACACACAAATTAAATAAATAAATAAAGGAAAATATAAAAACAGTTATTTATTTTCACAAAGTTTTGCTTACTTTTGAAAACAATATTCCGTGGTTCACCCGCACCTTTAATACAATAACTAAAATGGAATTTTAGAAGAGTTCTTTTAAAATTCAATTTCCTTTATCTCACAAAAATTTATTCCCTATGATAATGGCGAATTGCAATTCCCATTGGGGTGTTGGGTTCCATTTCCTGTCAGAAATCCTTCAGCATTGGAAATGACTGCTTTCTTTTAAACTGGAAATGTTTGAATTTGAGAAGTACGGAGAATTGAAAAATCGAAGATATCCCACTTGCTATAAAACAATAGAGATAGTGGCATTGTTTTCAATGTAATGTTTCTCTTTTAATTATTGCTTAAAAGTTATCGTATAAAATAAGAAACTGTAATTTATTTCAAATTATAACATTTGCGAATACTTTAGCACACATAATCCTTTTCTCTACCCAATCATCCGTGTTTTCATTTTTTTAAGTGCAAGAAAGCATAATGGTAAACCCACGAGTCAACCATCAAAACAGGCTATTAAGTGTTTTCCGCGAAGATATGACCTCACAGACCGATTGCGTTTTAATATGCGAATTGAAGTTTAACAGGACGAAGATTTTTTTTCATGAACTGGATGAAGTGATTGTATGTGCTGCAGCCTTCTGACCTATATGGGAACTAAATTAAAGGCGCAATCAAATTGTCACAAAGCAAAATCGCTTGTAAATAAAATCATAAAACAAAATGTAATATTTCATCTTGATTCAATCACAAAATATACAATATGCATTTTAAAAACTTCACCGATTTACTTAAAAGGCGACAAAGCTAAGAATATAGATGTTACACGTTGAAGATATACACTTTACTGTAATTTACAAGTACTTAAGATCTGCAATCCCACTGATTTAAATACATCATTTCGTTTGAAATGGGACAGTCAAGTCAGATTGCAGGTATACTTCATATTGTGTACTTAAAAAAAGTTTGATCACAATAGTACTTTTATACACAGTAACAATGCTTATAATATGACAATATTTCTTATAATAATACTTTATTTTATCTATCTTGCTTTATTATTTATTTTTATCAAAAGTGTGTTACTCCTTTTTAACTGTCTAACACACACACAAATTAAACAAATAAATAAATATTATACATACGTAAAATAACAACAAATATATGAATAAAAACAGTTATTTATGTTACACAACGTTTTACATGCTTTTCGAAACAATATTCCGCGCTTCAACCGCACCTTCAATATTATACCTAAAATGGAATTTTAGAAGAGTGCTTTTGAAATTCAATTTCCTTTATCTTCTCAAAAATTTATTCCCAGGTGAAATTGGCGAATTACAATTTCCATTGGGGTATTGGGTTCCATTTCCTGTCAGAAACCCTTCAGCATTGCATATACTGCTTTCTTTAACTGGAAATGTTTGAATTCGAGAAGTAAGGAGAATTGAAAAATCGAAAATATCGCACTTTCTATAAAACAATAGGGTTAGTGGCATCGTTTTCTGTTTAATGTTTATATTTTAGTTATCGCTAAAAAATAATCTGATAAAAAAAGAAGCTATGATTTATTTAAAATTATAACGCACGCGAATACTTAATTAAATACACATATCTACGAATATACACTGTAAAATAAGTTGTTTTACAGAAAAGAACTTTCAGTAATAACACCAGTACAAAAAATGTCTATTTCAAGGAAATAATTACTATTTATTAAAAAATTTCCATTTAACTCTACAGATTTTCATCGTAAGTTTCTAATAAATATAAAATTGTTTCCTCAAGGAAAAACTAGTCGTTGGGGGCCACCGTAATACTTACCCATCATGGATATGTATATGAAAATAAAACATGTGAAAACTATTTATACAATGCATTGCAATTCATAAACAAAAATTTAAATATTGTTAATATACCTGTAGTAATGTTCTATTAAAGAACTGCTGATGTACCAATTTCGACAAATTATATAAAACGCCAAACTACTCAAGTAGTACCGAACTGCGTAAAAGAAACATCCTTATAACTCCAAAAATAATAATTCTATTAACTAACAATTAACTGTGTCGGATTAAGCGTCTCATTTCCAATTAAAATTTACCTCTGAATTGAAATTTGAATGAAATACAGGGTCATGAAAAATCGAAGAATGTGGAAAACAGGATTACAAATATCTCGGCAACTAATAATCCGATCGACTTCGTTCTATATGCAAAATGTGTGTTATTTTAATGGCTTTTACGTCCATTCCTTAAAACAAAAAAATTCGAAAATTTTTATATACCTTTCATCAGAACGAATTTTTCGAGGGTCCGAAAAAAATAGTTCCGGATAATCGAGGTTGCTGATATTAAATAGGCTTTGTCCCATTCTTACATACTAACTACATACAAAATTTCAAGTCTCTATCTCAATTTGTTCGGGAGATAGAGCGGTTACAGCCAGACAGACAGACAGACAGACAGACAGACAGACAGACAGACGGACGGAAGGCAAAATTTTTTTTCTAAAAATATGTTTTTCGGAATTTCCACTATCTAAAACGTGTAAATCCGTCAAAAAATTTTTTTCGATTTTCAAAACGATTGCAAGACTTACCCTATACTACGTATGATGGCGATGGGTAAGTAAAATGCTATCCAAAATGTTGCTACCACTTTTTTAATTAAAAATTTCAAATAAAAGTTTTCAGAAAACACTTGTTTAATTAGAACATATAGATTACAACTTAATACATTTTAAGAGATATTTATGGATATATTTCATAATTTATCTGATGGCTTTGCTTTTATTTATCTAATTAGTAAATGGTTAAATGCAATTAAATTAAAATTTAATTATGTAAACCATTTTTAGGAATAATAGTTTTTATTCATTGGCCATGTAAACGAATATATTAAAAAATTACAATATTATCGAAATGTAATACACATTCTTAATATTTTTTATAGACACCCTAAGCGGGAAAATTTGTTACTTGTAAATTTAACGCTGTTAATATAAGCCATGATAAATATATTCCTTCACCCTCCTAATTTTAAATATCTATTCCATAAAAGTTCCGGTTGTAATCATCCCTTAAAATAATTAGAATCTTCTGTTCGTTCAAAAGGTGCTTACTTTCGGTATTTTACTGTAGTTCATTGAATTTCAATACTTTATAAAAGAATTTGTGAAGTATATGAAGTTTTTATTTTCCTCAGCTGGCATTTTTTTTTAAGTTTTGTTACATTTTCTCCAATTGAATTACATTTTAATGCATTATGACGTGTGTATAAATTCCATAGATACATGTTTACCTACTAGAATTTTGATTAATGTCTATGAAAGCGATTTTGAAAGACACATTTTCGACTGTTTAATTCGTTCCTCAGCTTAACCCCTTGAAGACAAGCGACACGTATGCGTGCCGCAAAAATGCTTAGCAATTCTTGTTTATCTCCACCAGTAAAATTCTACTGCAAAATTTCCTTTATTTAATCAGAGCATTTTATTGATTTAATGAGGCACAAATTTCTGATTTAAAAAACCGTTGATAAAAGATTAAAAATTTCATAAAAGGCTCCCACCGTGAAGGGGTTAACCAAATTTTACTGCATTATGTTACGCTAAAATAGAATAAAGAAAGGAATTCATGTACATGGCTGCGTAAAAGTATAGAGATAAATTTTCTTTTGCGTATAGTAATTCCAAATTAAACCTTTTAATTGTTTTATTATGTTCAAGTTGAATCATTTTTAGATTCCCTATGTTGTATGCATGAAATGTATAAATCGTATTAACTATTATGCAAAATAATTCTAATGCATTGCTAACTATGGTCAACCGATTTTTGAAACGGATTTTAAGTTTTGTTAGAAATTTTATTGTGTTTATTTAGATATTTCATTTCATTGTGGGGCAAAAAAAGAAAATTCTTATTTTTATTTATTTAAATTTTGTTACCTAAGATTATTGGAAAGTGATTCTCAATGTATTTCTGATGGATTAATTTTAAATGTTATCTGTTAGACAACATTATTTTAAAGATTTAAGAAATTTTTCAAGTTTTTTAGGAGAAATGCATAGACATATTCTGATTCTATATCTACACTGTAAAAAAATCAATGAAATCTTTAATTAAAAAAGAATTATAAATGAACTGGATTTAATCAGCCACGCAAATTTTTATGAAGACAAATTTCAATATTTTTGTAGAACCGCGATCCGTACATATATTTTTTATAAATAATAATTTTCACAAATAAATTTTATATGAATGAAGACTTCTATTTATCAAGAAAAAGAATGTGACTATGATTTAAATATCATTTCCTTGTCTAAATTTCTTTTATAATGTTTTCAGTTTTATTTTTATTTCTTCTTTCTTTTTAATAAGAAATGTAAAACAAAAGGCTAAATTCCGCTATCTGAAATTTCATAATTACTATTTGTTTCAGGAAAACGAAAGAAGTAATTACATTCCAATTCGCCTAACAGGAAAAAAATCCTCGAAACTATTCGGAAATACTAATGTTGGCTTTATCATATTTCTTTCATTAAAAAGCTCTAACCGAATATTTTTTTTTGCTATTTAATTACATTAGCTCTGGGCTATTTTTGATTAAGAAGAGAGGAACATATAAATTTAATAAGAACTTTGCGAAGTTTGTTACCGAAAAAGTAGTTTTATTTCTTAAATAATAAATCTTCAGTTGTTAATAAACTGAAATTTAAACACAAAAGAATTCAAAATTCAAAATTCATCATCTTAATTTTAATCAAATCATTCAAAGCATATTGCAGCTTCTACAGGGTACTATATAGTTTCCTGTTTATTAATAGCATTGAATGTATAAATGATACATCATGCGACTAAATAAACTTACAAAGAGTGTTATATATTAAATAAAAGACCATGATATCAAGCGTTATTTTTATTCTAGAGAGCAACATGAGTGCCGATCTTTCGTTATACGTAGTTTTTTGTCATTAAAATGACATCGTTTTTCATAAAATGTTCTTCTGTACTGTCTGTCTAAATTTACATTCTAAACATTAATTAAAAAAATATTTTTTTACTTTTAAAAGTATTATATGTATATACATATATATATATATATGTATGTGCGTATTCTGACGCTTGTACATTACATACCAATTATATGCAACTTCTTTAGCGATTCTTATCTTGACATCCAAAATCAATATTTTATATCATTCTGACTATATATATATATATATATATAATTTTAAATTTATTTTTCATTTTTTTCAGCTGTGAAATAACACTTGTAATTAAATTAATATTTATTAGGTGATTTATCACATGCTAACTAAGCGTAGAGCAAACAGAGTGAAAAATGTTCAAGTCGGAAACTGAACCCGGACCCTTTCGGAGACATCTTAAGCTAAAAGAATATTGATTTCCTGCCACACAGATGCTTTTTGAGTTTAAATATTATACAGTGGGCCGTTTCATAATTGCAGCTGTGTCTTTGTCCGATATTTGAAACAATAATAGACCATCTAATTATGAAGAAAAAAGCTATTAATTAAAATCATACCTAGAAAATAGTGGCACGGATGATAAAATTGTTGCTACATTGAGACCTCCTTTCGAAGAGCATTTGGCACAATGCCAAGTATAAACTTTATGCAAGATCTTTATTTTAAGCAAAGTGGATTATTGTGATAATTAAATTTTTTTTCCGACTGAATTCAATTATTGAAGGCAAATATTAAAAAAGTAATTAATATACTAATTTCAAGACATTAAAAGTCTGTACTTTTGAGACAACAGTCGCTTATAATTTTTTCATTATAAATGAAATCCTTATTGCAATAATGATTTCATCATTTTTCAGGTTCTCCGCCTTTCAGTTTTCTCTCAAAATTGGTAGAAACTTTCGGTCTCACCCAATGTATTTAAGAAGATATAGAAATTTCGGCCCAACAGTAAGTTACATATCAAATGCTGTCAACGCGTACTGAGTCAACTTTTTAAAATACACTATTTTCTTCTCCCCCTACAATATCTCATTATGTATATTGGAGGACCTTACAGGTTTCGCTGGTTGCATCAACATTCTCTGCACTGGAATAAAGCCATTTCTTTGAACCCACTACACTCGGCACCCGAAAACTCAACCAAACCCTTTGCAATATCTCTTCTCTAGATTTTTAACTGAACTCCTATTTCTCTCTCAGAGATTCTTTCAAAACCAGGATAGAAGGTTTCCCGATGTCATCAAGGGATACCTTCCTCTTATCTAAAACGTCCCCTTCCATTTATCAGTTCTCCCGGAAATTATTTGTGTGTCTTACCAACGCTTTCTTGTGGTCTGCATTCTCGAATAAAAAAGGAAGTTTATATTTCATTGATATATATATAAAGGAGTTTGTACATTTATTAAAATCTAAATATAATAGCTTATATAACTTCAAGATAAGGAAAATATTACTTTAAACCTAGTTATGCAGTAAGTGATAGATATTAAATACAGTAAATAAATTAATACAATCAGATAACAGTCATTTTAATTAGTTACATGCTCGTTAGTGTTAGTGATAAGACTTTTCATGATTACTTTTATGAGTGATATATTGAGTGATATCTTTTTTAATTTTTAATTTGTGTTAAAAACTAATCTTAACGGTCGTCTTCATGCCGAAAGTTTTTAAAATCTTGAAATTTTCAATACAAACAATTGTTTTATAATAGTTTTGAGTAAATTATACTTAAGAATATCAAACGGTAAACCATATGATTAAGTAATTTAAGAAATATCAAAGCGTAAAATATTGTACTTATAATGTTAAATTCATTATGAATAATTACAATTCAAATTGAAATGCACGTATTTTCTTTTCTTTTTAAATACAGTCGAACCCCGTTATAGCGAACTCCCGGATATAAAGAACGAAAATTTTGGTCACGCCGTTTTCCTATTGTATTTAATGCCGTTTTATCCTTTTATAGCGAACCTTCGGAATCTTAATAATCGGTTATAACGAACTTTTCTTCTACTCGACCATGATTGCCTTTCTCTTTTTTAACTTTTCCGATGATGTGAAAAAAGATTTTTGACTATAATTTTATAAGAAAATGCATGCCGACTAGTAAAACATGGTTCAAATTAACGATAAGTCTTTTTATTAAAGAGTAGTAAGACCTACATTCTTTCTCTTTTATGTTAGCCATTCTGCACGCGGTGTGATCACGCCCACCCGTCAGCATTTCTCCAGTCATAGAAATTCATAAACGCATTTAAGCTAGCTTATTTAACTAATGTATTTAAGAATAATTTGAGATATGGCAGAATTGAAAAGAACGTCTTCTTTGAAGCAAGCAATAATCGGAAGGTTTTTTCCTTAAATTATACTCTCTGGAGATCACAAGATTATGAAAAAAAGGAAAATTTTAATGATAAAAAAATAATCAAACAAAATAAGAATAAAACGATTTTTAACGCGCCAATATTTAATGTTAGTCATCCTAAACCTGGATAAAGAGTAAAGATTTTAGTATAGTCAGGATCATTCCTTAAGTTGTTTGCTCATTTATCCGAACAAGGGTTGGTCTCGAATGTTTAAATAATCGGCGCTTTACTGTATTTCTGTTTGTTTTCTCTTTTCTTAATTTATTTTATATTGTGCCAGTTTAATATAATCAATTTTAGTCAATTTAATCATATCTTATATCATTTTATATCATATTTAATCATATCTAATAGAATTTTCGTTTTTTTTCTTAATACATCATTATTGAACATATAGGTATCAGGTAATTATACGCATATTTTGTAAACTCTAACATTTTTTAACAGTTCGGATGTAACGAACCACCGGATATAGCGAACAAAAATTTCGGTCCCTTGAAGTTCGTTATAACGGGGTTCGACTGTACTTCAAACTTTGCTTGGGAGAAATCATATAAACATCTTTAACTATTATCTTTAATTATAAATAAATCAGGAATTATTCTGAATCTCCATGTGTTTAAAGAGAGTGTTACAGGTGATTTATTTTTGTGACGTTTCTTTTATAGACACCCCATAGGGGACTGTCAACAAATTAAAAAGAACGATAATCTTTTGGATAGCCCTGTTAAAACTATTGTAGCAAAAGCGTTCGAATCCCATATTAAGATTAAACGACTTATTGTAATAACCTGTGTTCATTGTTATGAGGATAGAATGTGTACTAGTAGAGAAATTAAGGTTTCTATATAAACTGTCCCAAATTTTCTTATAATTTGCAGAGTTCTTATTTTGAGATATGTTCTTTGAGAAAATATGACAAACTACATTGTGCATAATACCATGTAATCAGAATTAAAATATAATAAAAATTGTATGAAAAATGAGTAGGTTTACTAAATAATCTTTCACTGCGCATGTGTGAACGTAATCAAAATATAGTTTGCATAATGCATGTTCTACACATGTCAGCTATATGTACAGAGCAACTTCTGTGAATGTCTTAAATTCATAGTTCAAAAATACTGAAAATTATTATCGTTAGAATAGGCTCAAAATTCGTTGTTCCCCTAAAGTAAGCAAAAAGATGAGGGACTGTATCCAAATATAAATGTACATACTATATTGTGCTTGCTATATTGACACTAATCATTGGATATATGAATACACCAACTCATTTTTTTCCTTTATTTTGCGAATAACGGATTTTGAGCTTATTCTATCGACGATAATTTTCAGAATTTCCATTGTATGTTTTTGAGATTTTCACAAAAGTTCTTCTACAGGACACAAGAAATGGTGGCAACTAAGTTGCTACCAAAAGAAGTGTAAAAAAAAACACCACCAATAAATTGGTGCATGAAACCACCAGCAATCGACAAGTGTAAACAAACACCACTTTTGGTGGAAACTTAGTTGTTATTCTTTTTGCTGTAGAGTCACATTACCACTTATTTAGAGTACTTTAACAGCAAATTAAAAAATAATTTAAAGATTATATTTTAAATTTAATACAGCCATAATTTAAAATAAGTAGTTTCAGGCAAAGAGGCTGCTAAGCATCCTTTTAATTTTATACAATTAGACAATTTATTATAACGTAAATTTTAAAGTTGGTAAAAAAACGAAATTTCCTCTATGTTAATACTTTAACCGCAAAATAAAGAAGAAATAATTTAACGATTACATTTAAATTTTATACAGCCCTAATTTAAAACAAATAGTTTCAGAAGGGCTGCAAACTTCCTTTTCATTGAGACAATTTCATATGACGTGCATTTTAAACTCATTACTAGTTGGTAACCAATGAAGTTTCCTATATTTACAAGCTTAAAAAATATCTTTTTCAAAGGTACCGTATTGTGTATACGGGAGAGGGAGTGGAAAATGGAGCTGTAGCACTTCTAAATTTCATTGCTTACTATTATCCTAAAAGGTATTAGGATTCCCAGAAAATTCAATTTTCTTTCGGCATATAAACGTCAATTAAAAGATTAATACTAGTTTTTATACTATAGCTCTTAATGTTGGATCATAAAGAACTTTCAATAAATAAATTATTCAGTGACTTTTATTAAAAAGAAAATTGTTCTCATTTATGTTTCAATAGAGAAGTAATAAAATTTGTAAGGAAAAACTGCAGCAAACCCGTTCTTATCGAGGAAAACTAGATAATAAGGTTATCTATTCCCCTTCTTTATTTTGTTTCGGAAGCAAAACGTCATTTGTATATTACATTAGATTAGCTAGTTAATGTAATCATTCTATATAATGCTTTGACATTAGATGCATGATAATTTATACATTTTTTGTTCTTTCAGCCTATCGAAAGAAATTTTATCCAATATCTCAACATTATAATTAAATACCTAGAGATATTTTTTCGAAATATTTTGTTTTCAAAAGCTCTCTGTTCAATAAATTAAGAATTTACTCAACTAATTACGTTTATGACTCTTGTTATGCTTTAATATCTCCTTAGCGAAGGATTCCACCAGTAGGTTATTTACTTCTATTGATACAGTCCTGAAAAAAAGAATAAACACCCTCTACTGATTCATCAAAAATTATTTTCGAAGAAAGTTGCTGGTACGAAACGATTGGAAATAAAATCTATTTTTAAATGATGTGTATGTTACCGGCCAAAGCCGATTTTAGGCCAAGTAAGTTTATGCTAACGCCCATCGGATAAACTAGTTTTTCCTAAGCCAAACCGGTCTATCCTAACGCCCATCGGATAAACTAGTTTTTCCTAGGCTAAACCGGTTTATCCTAAAGCTCATTGTATAAACTAGTTTTTCATAGGCCAAACTAGTCTATCCTAAGGCCCGTAGGACGAACTAGTTTTTCCTCGGCCAAACTAGTTTGGCCTAACTCTTATAGGATAAATTAGTTTAGCCTGCTGTTTATTGGTCTGAACTAGTTTATCCAAGGCCAATTCAATTTATTGAATTCATTGACTACCTCAGCGCCAACATTCAAGTTTGTCCTAGACCTAGGGTGATATAGTTTATCCTAGGCCAATGTAATTTTACATGTTTTAAGCTCACAGGCGTCAAAGCCTGAGAAATAATGGGCTCGCAGGTTCGGTATGTATGCATGTACGCATGTATGTACGCATGTATGTACGTACGTACATAACGCAATAACTCTTGATAGAAATATCCGATTTGCTTTAAATTTTGGATGTAGGTTCATTCTGATAAAGTACTTTTCAAAATAATTTTGGGAATTTATTGCATAAGAATGAGGGAGTGGGGGTGAACGGGAGGCTAATCCCTCACCGTTAATTTAGAGAAATGGATTTTTCATGCAGAAGTATCAGTTTTCATTTAAAATTTTAGATACAGGATCATTCTGACAAGGCGCCTCCGTGATTAGTTGTGGATGTTTATTTTTTAAGTGTAAAAGAAAACGCAATGTATGTAACCTCCAATAATTTAGATAAATGGTTTTTGACGCCGAATTTACGGATTTGCTTCACTTTTGGATATAGGTTCTTTCAGATAAGGGGATTCCCTGAATAGTTTTGGAGGTTTAATGGTTAAGTATGAAGAGAAACTAAAGGATTTCCTTGTTATATAGGAAAAACTAGTTTATCCTTTAGGTATTTAGGTAAGCATGTCTGGGGTACGAAAAACTAGTTTATCCAATCGGCGTTAGAATAAAATAGTTTGGCCTAGGCTAATCTAATTTGGCTCAAAATCGGATTTGGCCGGTAAAAAATATATCTTTCACTAGAATAAGTATAAATGTATGTCAAGAGTCATTGCTTATAGCATCAATAGAGAAATTTAATATGTCCGCCGTAGAGACATGATGCATTGGACATGGTGTTTGCTTATTTTTTTTCCTGCAGACTCGTGCGGGGTACTGAAATCAGACTTGCATTTATTATTGTTATTATTATTATTTTGCATATTCGAGGCAGATCGGATCTGAACATAATTTGGAATCGAACAGCGATTACAATTTTTGCGAAATTAATCACGTAGCTATAATAGTATTTTCTAAAAGATACATCACTTTTATGAAAAAATGGTTAACGCCATTCGACTACATGTTTTCTGAGTGCAAATTCCTGTCAATCTTATGCATTTCCGAAGAAGAATTATGTCATAAATATGTTTGGATTTGCGAAAAACCCTAAGGAATAACGGAGAATTATATTCACAAATCTATTTTTACCATTATTTTTAAATATTATTACAATTACTATTTTTAAACCACTTTGCACAAGGTTAGCAATGGAGCAGTAATCGGGATCAATATTTAAAATAATATATTGCCCAGTTAAACTGATGGCTTTGCATTCACAGGCTGTTTACACTAATTGTGTATTACAGCCTTATTTTTTTAAAGAATAACACTCTCGAAAAAATTAAGTAAGGGAGATTACTTTTTCCCATTTTCCCCAATTATACTTAATCATTGAACCCCCAAAACTAATTACAGATATGCGTTATAAAATTGAACAATTATCCAAAATTTGAAACAAATCAAATAATTCTTCTCAAAAAAACTATTCGTCTGATTTAAGCCGGGTAATACCCCATTCCTTCTTTCATACTTAATCATTAAACTCTCAAAACTATTCAGGGATTCGTCTTATAAAAAATCTATATTCAAAATTTACGGCAAATCGGATAAATCTGCATCAAAAAACATTTATCTAATTTAAGAAAGGCGATAAATCATCCACTACCCCATTATACTTAACCAAAAAATAAAGCCCAAATTAATTAAAGAAGTGCTTGATCAAAATGAATCCATGTCCAAAATTTTAAGCAAATTTTGTAATTCTGTATTATAACCAATTTATCTAACTTAAGGAAAGAAATAAATTTTACGTTTCCCCTTTACACTTAAAAATATAACCACCAAAATTATTCAGTGAAGCGCTTCACCAGAATGAACAAATCCAAGATTTGCAGCAAATCGGTTAATTTTGCATGAAAAACCCATTTACTAAAATTAGGCGTGCGCCCCCCGTTTTCCCCTTTGCTCTTAACCAATTAACCTCCAAAACTAATTAGGGAAGCGCCTTACCAGATTGAATCTATTTCTAAAATTTGAAGAAAATCAGTAAATTCTGCGTGAAAAAAGCATGTACATAAATTATGGGGCGTTACCCCTATTCCTCCCTCTCTTTTTACTTAAAAAATGAACACCCACAACTATTAATACAGGCGCTTCATCAGAATGCCCCTATATCTAAAATTTGATGTTAATAATGCATGTAAACCCATTTATTTGAACTAAGGGAAGGGGAGAATCAGCCATTCGTTCTTCCTCCCCCTTATTCTTCTCCAATGACCTTCCAAAATTAATCAGAGAAGCTCCTCATAAGAATAAACCTATATTGAAAGTTTGATGCAAATCGGGTATTTCTATCAAGAATTATTGCGTTACGTACTTACGTATATATATAGATACAGATCTCACAGGCACATAAGTTCTCAGGCTTTGGTAGCCTGATGAGATAAAAACACGTCATATTACATTACAGTCAGACCTTGGTAACATGAACACGCATAACATGAATTGTTTTCACAGTCCCCTATAAAAACGAATACAAAGAATTGATCTGATAACATGAACAACATTTCGATTTTCCTTGAGCTTCATGTTAACGAGGTTCGACTGTATTTATATCAAGAGTTATCGCGTTTTGTACATACATGCCTATATACAGAACCTGCGAACCCTTTATTTCTCAGGCTTTGGCGCCTGTGAGTTAAAAATACGTAAAATTATATTAGCCTAGGATAAACTAGCTCAGCCTAGGACAAACTAGAATGTTGGCGCTGAGGCGGTCATTGGATTCAATAAAATCACGCCAAATTGAATTGGCTTAAGATAAAATAGATCGGCCTAGGAAACTAGTTCAGACCAATAAACAACAGGCTAAACTAATTTATTCTATAAGAGTTAGGCCAAATTAGTTTGGCCTAGGAAAAACTGGTTTGTTCTACGGCCTGAGGATAGACTTGTTTGGCCTAGGAAAAACTAGTTTATCCGATGGGCGTTAGGATAAACTGGTTTGGCCTAGGAAAGCTAGTTTATCCGATGGGCGTAGGATAGACCAGTTTGGCCTAAAATCGTGTTTGGCGGGTAACATATATAAAATTAGGTTAGGGGGGCATCCAAATATTAAAAAGAACGCAAACTTCATTTTTTTCAATAGCAATACCCAGTTTTAACAAAATATTTCATATCTTTGGTGCAGATTATGACCAGACACCAAATTTTAAGTCAATTCAATACACATTCAAAATTAAGTGCTTTTAATGCTTAAGTGCCACTTTTTTTTATTGTTTTACATTAGCTTTGTTTCGGCAAATTTGAAAAGTTACATAATTTTTTAAATAAATAATTTTAAGTTTTAAAATTAATCTTGAAAAAAAAAAAAACACTGGAACAAAATCTATAATCAGATTTTTTTCTTTAATTAAATGAAAATAAAATGAAATCCAATAAATAGTGTTTCGAGTTCAACGATTTTAAATAAACCTATTTAAAACAACACCAATCACATGAAATTCTTATCAATTTTATGAGAAGCTTTAGGATGTGATTTTGTTAGCAAATTAAATGGTTAACCATGACAAAAAACAAAAATTAAATCAAATTTAAAAGTTACACTTTTTACATGTTTCCTAGAACTGATAAAGTAACATTTTTTCTTGTATTGCGCTTATTTCAGTTTGTGTCTAATCCTTTAAAACTCTGAATCATTTAAACGGCTATAACTCTGCGACGTTTGCAGGTATGAAAATGCATTCTTTTGTCTCTAATTCAGGACTGGAAAAGGGCAGATTTCCTAACTGGAATTTTTATCCTACGGGGGTCGTATAAAAATTTAATTTTCGTATTTTTTCCAAGAAGTTGCAACTTATCTTATCAAAAATTTCACCTTTATTTTTAATTTTGCAATTGGAAGTATTTACCTAGGGACAATATTTAAGGCGATAGCCTATTGTTTCGATAATTATCACTCATCTTGTATATATATATATATATATATATATGTGACATTTTGAAGTTAGGGGGGGGGCAGAAACATCATCGCCAGGTTTCCCTTGCTTCGCACAGAAGTCATGGCCAGCGAGAAAAAAACAAAATAAATAAATGTAGAAGGTCAAAATAATCACTCCTTGGCTGCTGCAAGTTCATTTTATTAAACTATAGCTATAATAGAGGGAAAAGCTCCTGTTGCAGACGATATTTTACCGAAACATCCAAAAATTATTCCATGCTTTACTACATCAAGTCGTACTCATGCAAGAGCGCACCCAAGAATCCTTCTTCTCATATCCCTTACCACCTCTCGAGCTTCCTCTTTTAAATCTAAAAAGAAAATTCTAGAACATTCTCTAACCTCAAACCATCATTCTTTTATGTAAACAGAATTCTTGTCCAGCTACGAGACTATTTTCTACAAACAATAATTTTATTTAAAAAAAATATTATTTAAACAATTTATAATCGACTCAGAATTTCTTAGGCAGAGATTTTTATAGATGATTAATTTTAAGAGAAAAAGAAAAGAAATGAATTTATTGATATGCACACTATCAAAGGTTGACGGAGGGAAAATAAATAAATAGATAAAACAAAATAATGATATTTTTTGAAAGGTATGATTTTGGAATAAATTTAATAAGACTTTCTTAAAAAGGGTTGATAAAAACATAGAAGAAATGAGTTTTATTTGGAATATTAAGAAATAAAGTTTAATTAAGAATATTTTTAATTTAGAGCCATCTTTTTAAATTTACGCATACTGGAATAATGCTTTTTAAGTCAAATTAAGAATTTATATTGTCTGCATAAAGATTAACAGATTAGATCTAGAAACAAGATTTTAATTTAATAATTTGAAGTACGGAATATTATTATAAGAAAATTAAGATAGTATAAATGTTAGTTTTGGCGAAAAAAAATTTTAAATTTGTAATATATATATATGAATATATATGAGACATATTATATGATATTGCCCATTAAGTGGTTAAAGCTAGCATAGTTATGGATGTACTAAACATTCGACCTGAAACTTGCTGCAGTGGATTCCTCTGTTTTGCATCTGGAGTATTTGATTGGTGTTGAAAGTTTACATATCAAACATACGTTATAAGAATGTTTGTTATCATACAATAACATTTTTATAAACATGAAATATAATCATTTAAATTAAGTTATTTTGGTTAACACTAGCTCACACTTTTTTACCGTACAAGTAAGCTTATGGGTTATCTAATAATATATAAATTTACTAGCTATATAAATTTACAAACAAAAGACTTTCAATCAGAATTTCGTAGTGCTTTTGATGGCGCAATATAATAGTTTTGTAACATTATTTGCATATATTTTTTTAATTTTTAAAGTCCTAAATAATTAAATGATTGAATGTTTTACAGGTAAAATATAGAATATTGAATAAATAAACGGAAAGTAAAACATTTATTCTTCTTAACAACGGGATCATTTCTAATTTTGTTATTTTGTTTTGTTGTTTATTGATAATAAACGTTAAATGTAAAAATTTCCGCCATCCCAAGTTTCGCAACTATTATTTGCCTTGGGAAAAGGACAAAATAATTACCTGCCAGAGTGTATATAAAAAATTCCTAAGATTTATTTAGAAATATGAATATAGCTTTTTTATTTTTCCTTTCATTAACGCGCTAATTGTGTATTTTTTCCAAGGTAATTTATCGACCTTGAGCTCTTTTTGATGAAACCATGCAATTAAGAAGAACGTTGAAATATGCGTTCAGTTAAAAGGTCTTTTTATAAACTTTAAATGAGTTATGATTCATAAAAGAGAATAAATGAACAAACGTTTTTCTTACATTACAAATATAGTGCCCATAAAATATGAATAAAAGAAAAGTATACTATATTTTTATGTTATTCTACAATCAGTTATTAATTTCGTTTATTTATATGATACCCCATTTACAGCAAGCAGCAGGTTTTTGAAAACGAAAAAGAAAAATGCCTGCATTCAAACAGAACTAGACACTAACCATAGAATATTTGTTTAAATATTAAATGTATCAGTTTCAGGCCAGGCAGGGAGACCTAGCAATATTGTCTTATTTCAACAAGCAGTATAATTACTATCATCACGGTCTGCTGCTAAGGGCTGGGCTTTTAAAAACCTTCGCTGAACGAGGCTCTCATACATTTAAATATAAAAAGTTACTCCAAAATGTTACAAATGGTAACCCAGTTTCATACTCGGACTTATTATTATACAATTATAGACGACTTATTATTATAAAATCTTACATACATTAAAAATTTTGAAAAGAAAAAGCTCATATTGCGGTATTATGCATTACTCAACAAGTAAAATGCAATCAAAATAGGCTTAAGAAAAGAAACCCAGATATGAACCAAATGATTGTAAATTCACTTAAGGTACTTACATATACAGAAAAATCAAACAAAGTTAAAAGAAGATTTTTCTTCATGTAAAACACAGTACTAGATAACAGTTTAAATCATAAAAAAGAGAAAACAAAAGGTATCATCACAAAAGACTATTTACAGAAAAGCACAATGCTAAAAAACTAATAAAACTATTTAAAAAACTAATTGCTGTGTTTTCAATAATAGAATTGCTTTTGAAATGAGCTTTAATTCTTATTTTGATGCCAACACCCATATACAAGTAAAAAATTAACCGCTGAAAATATGGAAGTTCTACTAAAAAAAAAAAAAAAAAAAAAAAAAAAAAATTAAATAAAGTTTGACACTTTGCAAATAAATATCGACACCATAGAATATATTAACAAATGAAACACGATGTAGGAGACAACTTTACCTCTATGCAAAATAAATTAGACACTAATGAATACTCTAATGATACCAACAATAAAAATATCAAATAAGACAATTAATCACAATGCAAATATAAATCACAATACATGGTGAAAACAAGAATTAACAAAATGAAACAAATATGAAACATACATAAATGAACTATATTACACAATGCTACAGAAGTAGGTAAATAGTACCTAACAATTAGTTTAGGTTCTTGAGGATTAGTAAAACAAATTACACTGCCCAATAACCTCGATTAAGAGAAATGGCATACACTGCTAGAAGAAAAATCGAGAAATCAGTCTTGTGAACTGGCAACATTTACTACATTGCTTCATCAAAGAATCCGTCACGCGTCGTGTCGAAAGGAGGAAGTCGATATTTGCATCTTTTAATTTTAGTAAACATGGTTAAGAGTAATTTAAAACCTTGATGTTAATTTAATGGAGAGTATTTTTCTTATATGAAAGGCTGGTGTTAAGGTTTAATTTGTTATAGTTTAAAGATGTGCCCTCTTCCTGCAGGTACAAAGTGAGGAGCCTGAATTTAAAATTTTGGAAATTTAGGAAAGAAATAAACCGTGTGCGTTTTTGATCGTCGAAGAGGGACAGCTCAGACAAGGAAACCAGATCTTTAGAGCATAATATTCCTACCAGTCGCCTTTATTAAGGTGTTAAAAATAGAATTCATCCAAAGCTGAAACCGTCAGAATCGCGACAGTGGCAGGTATAAATACAAAAACCCATAAAAATGTATAAATGCCTGTGGTTGTAGAATGAGACTTTCAGTAACCTAAGGCCAAAGTCTTTCCTTAGTCCCTGTGTTTCACGCGATTTTCTTGTTGTTAAGGAGCTGCAATTTGAATTATATTTTTAGAAATAAAGATAAAAAAGAGCACATTATTTTGGTATCGGTTAGAGAAGTTGCCTTTCTTACCATGTCGTTAGCAGTTTTTTTACCCTGTACAACAGTGCATCCTCGATCCCAACTGAAGATGAATATTTTAGATAACGACTGAAGGCTCCAAATGATGGACTGCGCCTGAAAATCAGTTATAGAGATGTTTTTTTTAAATCTGTGGCTCCAGAGATGCTGTCGGACTTGATTGTGAAACTATGTAATCAGCTGTTATCAGAATGTACTTTGCTTCTTTACTTGCTTCTAGTTCAGTTTGAAATGCTAAGTTTTCTACATTCAGTTTTTGTAGTAAGTAAAAAGTTATTTGGTTTTCTGAGTAGGCAGAGAATGCGAGTCCTATTCAATGTTCCGTTTTTAACCATCGATAACTCTGAACAGGTGACCAAACCTTTAGACCAGGGGATAGTATCATTCATTGAAATCACCGTCAGCTACAATAACTTCCTTTATGCGCAGTCAAAGCTGACTGCTGGTAGCTTTTGAAAGCGTTTTCATTCCATGCACAACGGCTATCCGAAAGTCCCAATAATGTTACGAGGGAGACTATTCAAGTCCCTATCATAGACAACCATACATAATAGTTTATCAGGTTAATATCGAGAGCAAACAAATTAGGGTGCATGGTCATGAAAATATTTGGTAATCCATTATTGGGCTATATGAGTTGGTGCAGAGATTTGTTGAAAAATTTGAGGCCTCTCACATACTATAATGTGTACTGTTATTTCTTACTGATCACAAGCTTTAACGTTTAGGTATGAGCAATGGCGTCGTATCTGGTACCTCGAAGACAGAAATTTAGAGGCAGAAATTCTTCTTCAAAAATAGAGACTCTATGTATCATCAGCGGGGCTTTAAATTTCTGTGCATGACTGTCGAAACCTCTTTTAGGATTTTACAAAGCCACGGATATTTTATGGTTTACTTTCTACAATTGCACAAAGTTTTTCTCATCGGAGAGAAACAACAACACTGCTGGATTTTCTTGACGTTTGAGCTTATTAAGTCAGTGCTTGGCATGCTCAGGTTTTAATATCCAGTGCTTTCAGACAAGAAATGTACTCTCCTCATCACGTATGACATCGAACGAAGGTCCTCGTAGATCAGACTTGAAATGGTTGCATAATGAAGATTAAACTATCTAGTGAGTAGTGTCTTCTTGAGATTTTAGGATTTTTATCGGCATAACTGACGAAATCCTTCGTTTTGATAATGTCATATTGCTACTAATATCGTTCCTGTATGAAACTGTTGTGGCATATGTAACCTGGTAGCCCTCAATTTGTAAGTTACTTTGAGGACGATTGACTTTTTCAAGGATGCGACAATCTCGAAATCTGAATGTTCATCAGCCAGTGGGATAATTAAAACATGCCCCTTTCTTTTCTCAGTCAGTCAAGGTTCTGAAATGTCTAATGTAAAAGAAAAAGATTTGTGAGTATGGGGTAGAGAGTGGTATTTCGTATATAATTAATATTCTCTAATACCTACCGAATCCTGTGTGTGAAATTTTATTTAAATTTCAATATAAAAAATTAGTAGAAGATTTTTCTTAAAAAAAGTCATATAACCAGAAGCTTCTTTTGACACAAAAATGTCAAGATTTAGGATATTAGTTATTAGCTATTTTTTGTTACTTTATGTTTTTTTATATCATTTTTATTACTTTCATTAACACATATCTTACTAATAAGCGAAGACTAATCAAATAACAGACTAATATGTTGATACAGAATAATATAAAAGTAAATTGTTATTGTTCTGGTTGGACATGAATTACATTTTGAGAATCCTGAATAATGACACTCATAACTGGAAGTTCAGCGTCATGGTAACTGTGGAAATTGGCACCTGAAGCTTTTCAAGTTATTAAAGGAGCCGGAGCCTGACAAATGCAGGAGCATGCGGGGCAGCTGCTTCCTCTATTTTATTTAAGCGCTCTTCAATGGGACTAATGAAAATCTTCATTATAAGCTGTCAAAGGTTTAACCCATTCAGCGGCCTGCAAAATATTCTATTCACGTTTAACAATTCATAAAATAGTATTTATAAAAGATATTGTTATGAAAATTTTTATTTGTCAAATTTACATATTTATTTATCTTATTCACTTCAAAAAATTAATTTTAATATTGATTTTTTGTTAAATAAGCCATTGTTTCTAAAAGCTACATGACGGAAAGTACCCGGTTAGGCCGCTTAAAGGGATAAAATTGGCCAAAAGTGATCTAATGGAAATTTTATTAAACATGTAGGAAGTGAGAAAACCTTCATTTGAATCTCTTTGTTCCCGTACCCCATGCTATATGGTCACACAAAAAACCCGAATTATATCATGGCAAAACTGTACTTTTATGCGAAACTTTTGGCGAAGATCGAATTGTAAAAGCAAATTTAAACGTTCATGAATTCCTCTACAATCTCCAAACTTGGATCTTTATGATTTCCTGTTGTGAGAACATTTGAAAGCTGTGTGTTCAATTATAAATATAATTATGTGGCTTAGTTTAAATATTTCCTAGGCAAATTACTTATGTTAATAAAATGCTGAAATCAATAAACAAGAACGGTATTTATAAACAGATTTATCTGAAAATAAATAAAAGATTTTCTTGTCATATAAATATGAAGGCACAATTTCATTACAAAATTTCGATGCCATTGTGGTGTTTTCAGTAACAAAATTAGTTAGGACATATTATATGATATTGCCCATTAAGTAGTTAAAGCTAGCATAGTTATGGATGTACTAAACATTCGACCTGAAGCTTGCTGCAGTGGATTCATCTGATTTACATCTGGAGCATTTGATTGGTGTTGAAAGTTTACATATCAAACATACATTATAAGAATGTTTGTTATCATACAATAACATTTTTATAAACATAAAATATAATAATTTAAATTAAGTTATTTTGGTTAACACTAGCTCCCAATTTTTTATCATACAAGTAAGCTTATGGTTCATCTATCGGTAAAATCTTCATGTAAATATTTTATTATACAACTCTTTTCCATATATTTCAAGCATAAATACCAATTTTATTTAATAATTTTAAATAGTTCAATTAGTAAAACTATTAAAATCTGGAACTTATGAATGTGCTATATATGTACACATATGTATGTGTGTATGTGTGTGCGGTAAAAATCTCACACTAGTGTTTTTTAAGAGAAATAGAATGAAACGTTTACCTACATCTTTCCTTTTTTTGTTTGTTATTGTAGTGAGTAAAACGCTATTTATATAATTCATTAAATTATCAAGTGAATGTGCTCATACGATCTAATGTTTTTCGCTAGACAACTGATTACGTATACAGTTCTTGCTGAAGTTATCTCAGAATACCCAACTGTGTTTTCTTAATCTCCCCGCATTAATATTTACCTCTGTGAGCTATTTCGTCGAACTATATTCTTTTTCGAATGCTCTTTATTCAATCAGAGCAGATTTTGGGTTGGCCTAAAAAGATGAAATTTGATATGCTTCAGTATCACTTGTGATAAAACTTTTTGCGATTGGTTTATTTAAAAAAAACATTTGATTTATTTCATGTATGACAATATAACTGAGAATAGTGTGCAGATATTCAGTCATAAAAACTAAAATGCAATCTTAAACAAATTTAGACAGAATAATTATTATATTTAAGAATAAGCTATTTATAAATTAACACGTTTAATTTTTTTTTTTTCATTTAGAAATAATTTATCTCTTTATAACTATATCATTAAATAACTATTAATTATTATCATTGGATTTCATTATGTTTTCAATAGCACAGAAATAGACATTATAAAGTAAAAATATATGTTCCTGAGTAACACTGAAGTCAGATTCATGTCTGATGTGATATCACTTGACCAACAAATTTCTACAGCAATGTTTTTATCTTATATGCCTTTACTGAAATAATACTGAAATATTAAAAACATGTATGCAATGATTAATTTTACTGTAATATTTTTACCGTGTAAAAAATAAAAAGTAACGTTTTACCCATCTAATAGAAAAGAATGTAATTTAATGAGTGTAATTTGTTTGATATCTTAAATTGTTTTTATTCATGTATACACCGGGTGTCCCAAAAATGACTGATGGATTTTAAAATTCAATAACTTGCAAACGGTGACAGCTATTTAAAAAATTTTTTGCAGGAGGGTTATGTATAATGTCAAGAGTTTTTTTACCGACATTTTTTATTTTAGTTTGCATCTCAAACAATAGGTGGCGCTGACGGCGATTGAAGGCCAGGTGATCAGTGTTGAGTGAAGCGTCGACTTGGCCTTCAATCGCCGTCAGCGCCACCTATTGTTTGAGATGCGAACTAAAATAAAAAATCACGGTAAAAAAACTCCTGACATTATACATAATCCTCCTGCAAAATTTTTTAAATAACTGTCACCTTTTGCAAGTAGTATGTAGAGATTAACAATTTTAAAATCCATCAGTCATTTTTGGGACACCCGGTATAGGCATATTAAACTTTTTCTATCGATTGCATCCTGATTAAGAAATATGAAATCGTTTGCATTTAGAATGATACAAATGTTGGCCATTTAATTCTAGCTAATATTTCATAAAACATAAAAAAAAAAAATAAGTCTGTTCTAATAAAAGAAAAGATCTGTGAATCAATGTGTTTTTGTTTCAGGTGTTGACGATAACTGGGAAAATCTACCGCGCTCAGATCAGAAGATTTGTTTGAAGTTAGTCCACAGCAGAATCTGATGAACCTGTGGTTCAAATTTATTTTTTTCCTTAGAATTAGCTGCAATATTAATTAGAAGCTCATGAAAAAACAGATTTTTAATGAAAATTACTAAGCCGAGCCACTCATTTTCAGCCCTTTTTCCTCGAGTTCATAAAGAGAATTAATCAATTGCTGTAAATTTTTAGCTGCTTGTTTTAAAGCACAAGGTAAGACCTATTTTGTTAAAGCAACAAGAAAATAGTTGTTACAACTAAATGTTGCCCTCTAAAAATATGTTTTGTTATACTGACAAAATCATCATATTAGTTCAATATAATTTTATTGAACCAACAAAATCTCTTGATCAGTCGAGCCAACATTTGGTCAGTCCAATTAAACATTTTGCCTGGAGCTACATTATAAAAATATATTTTTCCATGCACTACGTTTTAGATACAAAAAATGGGAGACCTATTCCCAAGTTTCGTAACGCCTCAGTCATTTTGAAAAAAAAAAAAAAAATATCTGTAAACTCTTTGAAATTTTTTTTATCTAAATCATTTGTCTTCGATTTTCATATTTTTTTCTTTTTTGACAACATTCTTAAGGATCAATTTCGGAGATAGAGATTAACAAAAAACATCGATTTAAAGATGAGATTTTATTAGTTTCGACAATGAAACCGATTTTTTAAAATGCGAATTTAAACTCTTTTAAAAATGTGCAACTCCATGTTACCACGCGGCTGCCGAAACGATATGTTCTCGGCGCCCAATGTACTAAATAAATATCCGTATTTCGATACAATACATTCACATCATCTCGGCAGAGAATGCAAATGATAAAAATCATGTGTTGTTTCATGTATTTGGACGTTTTCAATTCCGATTTTCACAACTAAATATGCATATCATTTTTAGGAAAGCTTAAACAGAATTTAGATAGCGATATATTTATAAACGATTAAATTTTCAGAAAGTTCAAACGATATTTTTGTAATGTTAATGGACTGGTTGAGTAAAAAAATAAAGATAAAAGAATATTTCCATTACAACTAGATACTAATTGTTTTTTACTAAATTTTTATGTATGCTGAAAAACCGTCGTATTTTTAACCGATAGCAGTGTTAAAAAAGAATTTTGGATTAACTATGAATTATATCGATTTCATCGATATTTATCTATTAAATCGACCCTACGTGAATAAGCAAGAAATTGTCTCTTTAAGAGAACTTTCACAAAAGTACACCAATAAGTCACTGCCTAAAAATAAAGAAAAAAGTTTCTCGATATTGAAAATCCGTGTACTTAAAGCTATGTACATAGCCATCATCAGGAAAGTCTTAACAGCATTAAACTGTATTAACCATCTTTTAGGTAGTAAATCATTTGTATAATATCTATATTGAATTATTAAGATGAATTTTAACTTTCTAAAATACTTTATATTATCAGTTAAAGTTATATAACCATAAACGCTTGAAGATTTTTTCAAAGTTATTATCTCAGTCCATAGAAACACCGGGCGAGTCATCTACTTTAAACTACTTTATATCTAAATTACCTTTTGATGAATTAGTTTTACATGTTTCTCAAGTAATAAAATAATGTAAATAAAATCCAAATTTAACAGTACTGCATTTGAATTATGCGCTTAAAACGCCGAAATTATTAAGAAAAAAAAAAGTCTGGTGTAAGTTGTGATCTTTGGCGAGTTTTTCGGTTTTTAGCTCCTGCAATTTGACTAATACGAAATATTGTTTACAAGAAATTTCAGAATCTAATTTAAATACATATTGATATTTTTCATATAAAATGTTTTTTGAAGTTGTTAGAAAACAGTTGAAAAATATAAACGTAAAAAAACGTAATTGCTTTCAATAAAAAAATATTTCCATCGATGTTTGTAATTCTTAAAAATGGTGTTGGTCACTCTAGTTAAGATGATAATAAAACGAAATGAAAATGAATATATAATATTGATAATATTGAATATAAAATTTCAAAAAATATCAAACATAAATGAATAAAAATATAAAGTATTTGAAAATATACAGGATTATTTCTGATATTAGGTATATTTCGTATGAAATACTACCTATTGCATTCTCTCCCATGTTGGAATTTCTGAAAAATTTTTGCAGATCTACACTGATCATGACTCCTAGACCCCAAAACTAGAATCAGTAAAAAAAGTTTATCTATCTATCTATCTATCTATCGGTGTATATCACTTTCTTCTAGACACGATAACTTCCATAATTATGCTCAGATCTTCTTCAAACTTTAACATAAAATCAAGGGGCATAAAATCTCGCATGAGTTCGTTAATGGGCAAAATCGGACTAAGGGGGTGGAAATAGGGAGGGTTTTTGTGAAAACCGAAAAAACGCGATAACTCCTTATTTAAAATAGATATCGAATCAATTTAAAGTTTATATTACTTCTAAAAAATAGGCTAAAAGTTTATACATGACAGATTTTTGATAAAATTAAAAATGGGCTCAAGGGGCGAAAAAAACACGGTTTTAGGGAGAAAAAAACTCATAACTTCGTCAATTCTCAAGATATTCAAATCAAACTAATTTTTTTATAAATGTACTTAACATTATCTAAAACTTTTGTATTTACAAGTTTTTGATAGGACCAAATTTTGACGGTGAAAAAAATTAAAAAAAAGAAAAAAGGGAGAGGAAAAAAAAAAAATCCATAACTTACTCAATTCTTAAGCAATCAAATATACTTAAATTTATTTTACATCTTCACAATAATATCTACAACTTTTCTACTAACAAGTTTTTCATAGGACCAATACTTATAGCAAAAATAAATTAAACAAAAATAGGAGTTCGAGAAAAAACCTCAAACCCAAACTGCTTATATTCTGACTCATCTTAAAATTCATTTTTGATTTTAAACGCATCCAAATGGCAGATCCTCTTATTTAGGAACTATATAATATGACGCACTGGCCAGGGTTTTGATAAAGGTAGAATATATTTTTAAAAGAGTCTGCCAAAAAAGGGTATTTTGAACAGAATTTCCGAAGAAATAATGATTGAAAAATTGAGGATGTATAACAAATTGCGTTTTATTCTGAATCATTTTTAAATCCATTTTTATTCTCAAACGCATCCAATTTACAGGTCCTCTTATTTAGGAACTATATAGTGGGGCGGATTGGCCAGTTTTTTGATAAAGGCAGAATATATTTCAAAAAAGGCTGCTAAAATGGGCACTTCGCACAAAATTTCCCTATCGATCATGATTAAAGAATTGAGGATGTATTCAAATAACAAATTGGTTATTTTATGACTGATTTTTAAATCCAATTTTGCTCTCAAACGCATTCAATTGACAGTTTTTTGTTATTTAGAAACTATATAATGTGCGTATTCATAAATTTTTTGATAGAGGGTAAATATATTTTTTTAAAAAGCTGTCAAACTGGGCACTTCGAAAAAAAAAATCCCAAATTGATCATGATTAAAGAATTGAGGATATATTCAAATAACAAATTGGTTATTTTATGACTCATTTTTAAATTCAATTTTGTTCTCAAAAGCGTTCAATTGACAGTTATTTGTTATTTAGGAATGGTATAATGGACCTTATTGGTTAGGTTTTTGGTACAGGCTAAATATATGTTTAAAAAAAGTTGTCAAAGTGGGCACTTCGCAAAAAATTTCCAAAACCGATCTTGATTAAAGAATTGTGGATGTATTCAAATAACGAATTGGTTATTTTGTGAGGGAGTGACCTTTTGTCATAAAGGCACTCTAGTGTTTCTGAGATCGTGACATCAATAATTTAACATTTTGTAGGCGTAAAAGCGACACCTAGCCTCTCTTTTACTTTAACTTTCTAGAGTGTGTGTGCTCTTTCGAATTCCGCAGTTAGCTCGCGGTTATTAGTAATATGTTAATGTGAAGTATCTCAGTTTGCAGCATATAAAAGCTTGGGGGTGAGTTTGGTGTGTGTGTGTCTCTGGCATTAGCCAGCAGCCAGCGAGTGCGGACCTCTGCCATTAGACAACGAAGTGGATGATTGTTTAGCGAAGTGCTGACGAATAGAAAGTAGCAACGGCCTCCAGTAAAGTGGAAAGGAGTTTGGATAGTGGATTTAAGAGTCGGCCGTGGTAAGAAAGTTTAATAGTAGTTCCATTTTAGTTATTGGTGAAATAAAGAATTATCCACAGCCACGGGCTGTTTAACTAAACTTTGTTCAGCAGCTCAGCCAGGAGACAGTGTCAAGTGTTAGGCGGTGCCACGACTGAGCTAGATTGGGGCCTGTGAGTATGTTTTTAGCCGTTCATAGTGTTCTCAGTGTGTAAAATTTTAGACTTGCTCCACTTCCCTTCGGCCATTATCACTTGAATAAACTTTGTTGTTTTAACCTAAACTACTGAGTATGTCTGCATATAACGTTACAAACGACACCCAGCGTGCGTGCGCCGTTACAAATAGCGCCCACTGTGGGTTTGCCGTTACAATTTTATGACTCATTTTTAAATTCAATTTTGCTCTCCAACGCATTCAATTGACAGTTTTATTGTTATTTAGGAATTATATAATGTGCGCATTGGTCGATTATTATTCTATTTTTTATTAATGTAATTGTTTTCTCAAAATTCTCATTGGAACAAAAATTATGGGATTTAGAATTTTACTCGCTCAATAGCTGAAGTGGTGTTTCCGAAACTTAAAAGTCATTTTTCTCTAAATGATTTTTTTTTTCATAGTGCACACGATATCTCAAAATCTTGTAAGTATTTTCACATGAAATTTTTAAAATATATGTTTCATGTTAGTCTGTATAAACTAAACCTAAAATTTCTTTTTAATTGTCAAAAAAAATTATTTCTTAGGTGATTATGTTGTTGCAATTTTCAAAAATTTGTATTAGTAAAATACAATTTTGTATTAATAACAGAAAAATACTTTAAATATAAATTTATTTAGGTTCCAGGTATCTACTACAATCTGAAGTATAAGTCTGCACCAAAATTCTCATTCTAGTTGCGATATTTATTTTTTAATCGTGCGCGTAATCTATTATATCAGTTTTCTAATCATCAAATAGTTGACAGTTTTCAGCACCCTGCAAATGATAATTATGCAGCTTGCAATTTTTTAAAGACATAAAATGAAAGAACGTACTTTTATCTTTCATCTCAATAAAAACTGTGTTTTAATAACATAAAAATTTTAAGATATTAAATATTGAAGATAATCTCCTTTTTAAATATTTTCTTATTTTAAGAATCCCGAAACCCCTTAAATAAAATATTTCACTCCGTATCACTGTTTATTTAGTGTTGCACATTATGGTATATGCTTATTTGCAACCTGAATTTCAATGCAAAATCCACAGATTAACACAACACATTATTTCTCTGTGGATCAAAAAGGTATTTTTATTAATTTCATGAGCGTCCTCTTCTTGGAGAATTATCTGTGAGATCATTATACGAATCTAAATGAATAAATAAATTAAGACAGTCAACAATATTTTAATTAATAGCGAATAAATTTTGCTTTTGTATCTACAACGGAAATACAGACTTTAGATAACAGCAAAGTAAATTCATTATACAAATTGGATTAAGTTGCATTTAACCAAATTAATTATATGAACAACAATTTTATAATTGAATCCAGAACGTTGGAAAAGGATTTCTGGTGAAAATTAAATTAATGTAGTGCTTTAATAGAGAAAATGGAAAAATTATATATAATTTGTATATGTCTTTAGATTTAAGAATTAATATTAATCTTTTCTGATTTCTCATAAAAGTAAAGATTAGAAGCAATATCGCCCATGCGGGAAATTTAATCTACTATAATGTTAGACCTTGATTATGTGCGGATTAGGTTTTCGTATAAATCGTGTTACAGGTGGGGCTGCTACTTTGTATATTTTACGAATTTCACGAATTTGCTTTATTTCTTAAAACATAAGGCAAAGAAATAAATAGCACTTCATATTCTGTTACACTTTCACATAAGTAGATCTTTATTCCGCTTCGGTGTATGCTTCCCAACGTGTGTCCTTTTTATGCTTTTTTGGGTTGGGAATTTTGGTTGCAGAAATTTAAGAGAGGCAGAAGGATTCGAAGGATTGTTGTAATTGTATTTTAAGCAGTATTTCGGTTCTTGGAGAATTTTTTTATTTGTTTATTCTTGTGCATGAAAATTTCTCACAAATTAACAAATTTAAAATAGGTGTCTTTACGGATATATTTTTTAAATAATATTGAATGTTTAGCAAGTTTATTTCTTACATATAATATAAAAAATCAATTTAAAATATCAATTTATTTTTAAAAGTTTTAAATGATCTATTAAAAATAACACAAAAACCTTATAGTTTTACATGTTTCATATATGTTTTTTCTGTTTATTTTTAATTAAAAAATATTTTAGCGAAAAATTTCTTTTTTTCATTTATTTGTTTTTGAAAAAGTTGCCGTAAGAGCAATGAAACATGTAAAACTATAAGGTTTTTGTGTTATTTTTAATAGATCACTTAAAGATTTTGAAAATAAATTGAAGTTCATTTCTGTCAAATTTTCCGATTTTAGACAAAATTGATTTAAGGAATGAAAAGTAATTATAAATGATCTTTATTAATTAAAAAAGTCGGGGTGAGGGGGTGGTTTAATCAAAGATTTTAAATACGCTCGATACTTTTTAAAATGATTCTATTTGTTTCACTGAAAAGCCACATTTGTTAACTGGAAAATTACTTTGCTTTTTTGTTTCACGAAAATTTGTAAAATAAAGTCATTATAAAAGAGACGTTATAAAGACTGATTTATTTAAATATATATATATATATATATATATTCTAAAACACACCCAAAATATATATTAAAATATTTAATTGCTAAAAAGGACGTCAAATGTTAATAAAATACATTAAAAGATCTTAATAATTTGACATGTTTCGATTGAATTTTCTCAATCATCATCAGAAAAATAAAATATACAAATAAACACAAAGATGGAAAATGACAATAAAGTGTTACAAATGAAATAAAAAAAATACATATTATTAAAACTATTTATTATTAACTATTAACTTATTAACTTATTAACTAACTTATTAACTTATTAACTTAAGTTATTAACTTATTATCATTATTTTAACTATTTATTTATATTTATTATTTATATTATAAAAAACTTATACATTGTTTTTATTTATTTATTTTTTATTTTTTTAATTTCATTTGTAATAGTTTATTGTCATTTTCCATCTTTGAGTTTATTTGTATATTTTGTTTTTTTGATGATGATTGAGTAAATTCAATCGAAAAATGTCAAATTATTAAGATCTTTTAATGTATTTTATTAACATTTGACGTCCTTTTTAGCAACTAAATATTTTAATATATATTTTGGGTGTGTTTTAGAAAATGTTTTAAATGGACGTATAAGAGAACTTCTGTTTAGAATTTAATATAAGACTGATTTATTCTTAACTTTTTTAAACACCTTCACAGTGATAAAAATAAGTGCTAAAATTAATAAAAAAATTGTCTTTTCTATCTTTAAAAAACTTGCTATACTCATAAAATATATTTAAATGATTTATTTAAAGGTATATTTGCTCAGCAAATAATGAAAAACATTTTTTATTTTTCTTTGTAATCAGTGCTTTTACAGAATAAATCGCGAACAGATATAGTCTACTCCATAATCTGCTCATTTATTTAAGCCGACATCTACGTCAAAAAAACTGTGTAATATTTAAAATCTAGAAAAACATATTTAGACAAAGATTACCTTGAAGTAAAAATAGTTCATCGTAACAAAAGAAAAATATCTCATTGTGCAATATAATATACAGGGTGTCCACTCTCAACGGTGGCCAATGGCTAATTTCTAAACCGTCAGTCATATACGTATAGTTCCAATTGCAAAAATGTTTTAAAAAATGTAAAGAATTGTTTTTCAAGCGATTTAGGTCAAAAAAATTTTTTGTTTAAAAAATTACGAAAATTAAATTTTTATACGGTTCCCCAGTCCTATAATTGATATTTAGTAAATTTTTACCACTACTCTAACAAGTAATGCAAAAAAAAGTCCCATTCCTCTACGATTAATACTAACCGAGTAATAACTGTTTAAAGTTGAAGCATCTTTTTTGCTGCAAATTAGGGATCAGTCACAAATTTACTGGAAATAAAAATAAAAACAAGATATAAAATTTAACATTAAACATTGAGAGTAAAATAATTTTTACAATATTACTTTTAAATTAATGTTGATGATTATATATTAAAGTAAAATTTGTACTAAAAATATAAATAAAAAAATAACAGAAAGTTTGTTAAATTAAATTATGAAAAGCAACAGTCATAATTCGTTACAAAATGACATATATTTAAAATTCTATTAAATTACTTAATTTAACAGAATTTGGTGTAGTCCTATAAAATAAAAATATGGTACGTACCTACAATTGTATTAATATTACATTGTCATAGGATATAAACAAGTGTGCAAATTGAACCTCGATCGGATATTTGGAAGTGAGTTAAAATTTAAATAACATTTTGATCTATGGAAATATATATACGAACGTTTTAAGCAAAATAAAAGCTTACAAAAAAACACTCTTTTTAAAAATAAAATTACGATTTAGCAACATTTTACTTTCTCCATAAAGAAAATTTTAAAAATTCACGTCTTCAACTAAGGTTCCATGGGGTAATAACGCCACGTTAAGGTTCTACCCATTTTCACGGCTCAGTCTTAGATTGTATTTTTCAAAAAAAAAAAAAAAAAAAAAAAAAAAAAAAAAAATTATATATATGATTTGATACAGCAACTCATTGACTATCTATATAAAAAAAATAATTTAACAGATATGTATTCATAAAATGTAATGGCGTGATTTCTTGACCAATGCTATTTGGCGCTATTACCCAGCTATATGGGTAATAACGCCATGCAAACAAAACTATGAAAGAAGATGGAATAATTGCATGTAGATTGCCCAATTCTAAAAATACAAACTGTACAAACTTAGAAATTAATAAATTGCATTCTAAGCTATTGAAAATGTTCAATTTTTTGTGAAAGTGTAAGAAAAATAAAGGTGTGGTGTGGGAGGGGGAGAATGAGGCAAAAGAATATCAGACCGTGAGCTTCTTTTTGCTTAAAAAGGACCACTTAAATAGAATTATTAGAAACATTGCACAGTTTTAACTGTGTTTATTTGAATCAGTATTTAGGATGTAGCTCGGCCACTGTAGGGAATCAACCGGGGTATTAATGCCAAGGATTGGCGTTATTACCCCGTTATAGTTACCGCGCTGTACATTTTAAATTACAAATTATCTCGAGAAGATATCCAAAATCTTCAACAACATTTTGAAAGTCTACACATCACAAAACGTATTTCGCAAATTTTAGATCAAGCGTTAATTTTAGTTACTTGTAAAAACAATAAGATCTAAAAATGAAACAAATTAACTTGAAGCTGTTTTTTGCGATTTATATGACTCAAAACCCTTCTGCGCTGAGCACATGGGTGTCATTTACCAGATTATTTCATAATTATGCATAATATTAGCACTTGGCGTTATTACCCCGCCTGGCGTTATTACACCAGACCATCTTATTTTAACCGACCTAGAAGTTAATTAATAAAAATTAACACAACCGTAAAACTTATACGGTGTAGCACCTTCAGTTAAATTGCTTTAAAAATATTTCTTTATCTCATTTAAAACATTTTTGTAATTGGAACTATATGTCTGTGACAAATTGTCAGGAATTAGCTATTGGACAGTGTTGGAAATGGACGCCTTTTATATCAATTTAAGCACTTAGTATACGATCCCTGAAAACTTAGTCCAACTCATTCGTTTTCAGCTACAGAAAAGTGGTTGAAGTCATGAAATTTAAAGTTTCATAACTCGATCAATTTTAATGTTAGATGAATGGGACTTTTTTTCTATTGCTTGATAGGGCGATGGAAAATTTTTAATAAATATCACTAACAGGCCGGGGGACCGTGTAAAAAGTTAATTTTCGTAATTTTTTAATAAAATTTCTTTCTGACCTACATCGCTTGAAAAACATTTCTTTACCTTTTTTGCTATTGGAACTATATGTCTATGACTAACTGCTTAGAAATTAGCCATTGGCCACCGTTAAGAGTGGACACCCTGTAGATTGCGATATCGTAACTGTGGTTATTAGAATCTACACTTAACATTTACACTATTGAAATATTTAATTAAAGCGTAATGACAATTTGGAAGACTGTATGTTATATCTTCATTTAAAATTACAGACACATTAGCGAGTTCATTAATTATTTATGTCAATGTCGTAAAAACATAGAAAATACTGAAAATTCATAAATTTTAATGTATCAGCATTGGGTACATTTTTGTCATTGAAGAATGGTATTTTAACTGTTTTATCAGTTAGAGAAAGTTTTTCTAAGTAGTAGATATGAGATCCGCCCACCGAATAAAATTTTAAATTCGTAACATAAAAAAAATTGCCAAAATTGTTTTTTTACTTATTATTTTTATGTTAATAATTTGTTTATGAAAACGAACAGTTAAAACATATTTACAAATGGAAAAAAACTCTATCTCTGAAGCAAATGAGGCATTGACTATTCAGTAATGATAAAAACTTTCAGCCTATATATAGATAATGACATGTAGATAGTAATGAGTTTTATAAATTGTTTATAATGGAAAACATATATTTTCATATCAAAATATTTTATTTCTGCTTCATGTAAAATTCTTCTCAAACTTCAATTTCAAACTTTTATTCTAATAATATTTTTCTCTGGATTCAAGTTTTTATTTTCAATATAAATTAAAATTTTGCAACAAGATAAGTTAAAATAAAGTAGATTAAAAAAATAATAAAAAAACTAATTGAAATACCTTCTAGAATAAAAGATTAATACTACATAAAAAAGATTGAAGATAACCAGTAATAGATTCTGAGAAATCCAATTTCAGCAGATATTTCCTCCTTATTTTATTCCATCGCAGCAGGATAGAACTAAAATGAGAAAACATATCAAATTTCCAGGAGGCCTAATGAACTTAGATGCAGATATGGAGCAGAAAGAAGCCCGGAAAGGGTTTTACAAAACTTTCTTTATTAATATTTAAAAAAATAAAGATTTGAAAAAAAAATGAAATTTGTAATCTCAGAAAATTATATATATTCATATATTTTTTATAAAATCAATAAAAATTATTGAAAAATGCAATGAGATTACATTCTTATATGACCTATCTTGTTTAGTGTAAGCAATATAACACATGTGATAAAATAGAAATATAATTCAAGTGTTATTAAAAATTAAATTCTCTGAGTAATTGTATTTATGATGTTATTTATCTTGGAATGTTACTCCAAATACTCTTCCATGCCACTAATCTAATTTGATTACTTTATTCTTCTTTCTTTTTTTTTTAAATTTTTACTTTTTTCATGATGAAATAAATGTTTTATTATTTTTAAATGTTTATAATGCAAAAAAATATCACGATCGGATTCGTTTTAATATGTACATGGCATCCGAAGTGAATTTCATATACATATTGAAAAGTAGGCTTTATTTGGTGCAAGTAACTTTCTTCTGCGATAATTTGTTGGGAAATTAGTAGGGGTCGGGGGGTATTTATTTTTTTTTCCACGACTGTGCACTGTCCAACACAGCGCCCGCGGGCGCAATGGCGATCCTTGAAGGTTTTGTTGGTGCCATTTTGAAGATTTCGTTTTATTAAACATTGTAGAAGTAAAATTACATAATAATAAATTCTTTTTTATAATCATTAATATTTTCTCAGAGATTTTTTAATACCTGCGTTAATAAATATAATCATGCTTAGCAAAAAAATAATCATGCATTTTTTTGCAATTTTTAATTATTGTTTATGTAGTGCAATTATGGTAGTTAAATTTCTTAATAGTTGGAAATAGCTATTTTTAATACTTAAGAAGTAAGAGAAAAACGTTTTCACCTGACCCCTCTCCTGTGAAGATAGATTTGCATGAAAGTTCAGCGTTTGTCTTTTTATAGTTGTTATACTGGCCCATTGGTTGTTTTATATGAAGGATAAAACGATTGAATTTTACTTTCTCTACTTCTTAAATTTTACAGGGTTTTTTTCTTTATTTTTTTCTGTAATTTTATTTACAAAAATTAATAAACAGTGCAGAATGATTTCCATCTATGAAAGCACTTCAAGACTATCCCTCTGAAACCACCCACATGGTTTGATCACATGGTTTTGTCAGTTTTTGTACTTTTCATAAAACTAATCCATGCCTTCATTATAAATCAAGCCTTATTTTCACATCCTAAAAAAACTAGCAATATCTCTGATTTTCATATTTATTTATTTATTATTATGGTTATTATAGACTAGATTAAAGTCTCTGGCGCCTTGCGCTATAAATATTTTTGATATAGACTTCTCATTTTTATAAAAAATGTATAATTTGAAATTTAATGCGTGTAACTCTAGAACTATAAGGGTTTTTTGTTTATCGTTGTACAATTCATTTGCATTAAGACGCGTGTGTGTACTAATATTATGTTATAATTTTGACACAAGTTTTCATTCGCGTAAATTATGTCGCCCTTCATTGAGTTCCAAGAGCCAAGATGCGCCTCTGGTTATTGAAAGATTGGACAGGTCTGATCTATAGTATTACAGTTAGACTTTTTTCATAGCTACTCTAACCTCACACTGGTAGATGGTAGGTGCTGGGTTCGAACCCAATCGCGACCGTCGGCCTAACCGTTCGGAGTTTTCCGTGGTTTTCTTCGAACCTTGCGTAAATATGGGTTAGGTTCCCTTAGAAAGACCTCCACGGAGGGTACCCCAGCCCTAGGGGCCTATATCCCACAGCGTAGGTAATTGGCCGACATATATACAAACAAACAAACATAGCTGCTCTAAGACGCGGTACACAAATACTAATCCACACGGAGTGATATTCAATAAATGATTCACTTTTTACTTGATTTTTGCAAAAAAGAAAAACAAATATTTAATTTCATAATATTGTTATTTGAAATAAAACAGTTTAAAACAAATAATAGTCAAAATAGTTTTGGGTTATCTGCAGATTTATGTCTTCATACAATCTAAAACTGGACATAAATGTTATTGATTTACGAAGAAAATTCAAAAGACGTGGTTGTCGTTATAGTTTTATGGATCGTTCTATTAATCAGACACATTAGTTAGCAAAATACATTTGATAATTTAAGAATTTCATTTATAATTTATCTATTATCCTTTTAGAAATCATATGAAACATTGAATAACATGCAGCCCTTTAATATTTCTTAATTTAAGAGTTACTAGTTAAAAAATGTCTTCATCATTATAGAAGAGATAACGATATGGAAGTTTTACAAATAAACTCTTAACGCTCAGTCAGTTCCGCAATCAACTACAAAAATGTTTTTTTTTTTTAATATTCAATATAGTTAGGTAATAATTTTAAAATATCATCAACTTAATTATCATCAACTTAAACACAACACTATCTATATGTCTGCCTATATATATGTGTATAATATATAATATATATTAATTATCGAAAGAATTTTATAATTTTTATATTTTTATATTCCTCTCAAAATGCTATCAATCCTTTACCTTTCAAAAAATCCATTTGATTTTGCGTGTCTTTATTTCATTTTGATTTTAAGCCATTAAGATTTTTATTCCTCTTAACAATTCCCTTTTAAGAATCTTCTTCTTAAACGTTCCCTTCGCGAATTCAAAATTTCTTCTTTTTAGATTATTCCAGAACAGTTTTCACACCTAAATCAAACCATTTTACAGCGCTTTGATGCATCCGCCGTAATTCATTTTTTACTGGATATTATTTTTATAATATGTTTTTACTCTCTCATAATACAATTATTTGTGCTCGTACGCGCGTGCTATAAAACATTTCTACAGTAGCTTCAATTCTACTTTTGAAATATTTTCTTTTGACTAAAATCCCACATTATTAAGTGCACTAGAAGAATATGTTTAACAGCGCTGATCTGTAAAGAATTTGTTTGATATTCGTAAAATAAATTGTTTCAACTAACCTGGCTGCTTAATTGTGAAAGCCACAACAGTATTCACGTGTTTTCCTTTTATGCTCGACTATGGCTGCATTTGAATAGCGTTTTTACAACTTATAGTTGAGAAAAAACAACCTGGTAACATAACATATATATATATATCTTTACAATAATGTTTATGTGTGTATACAGGTCAGGAATGTAGAGCGTGTATAGTGTACAATTCAATGCACAACAATTTGGCACTTTGTAATGTGCGGAAGCTGCTAATGTTTAAGAAGGTAAATAGACCTGCGTAAATTGAGTAAAGATCTTCATAATATTACTCAAAAGCTTGTCAAAATAATAGTTTTTTTTAACGCTCTGGTAATAAAATTAACTTCTATTATAAGATGCAAAACTTTTTTTTTGAGTCTTATATTGTTAAGTGACAAAATAATCTACTTATTGATCTCTGCTGATCAAAAGAAAAAAAAAGAAAGAAGGAAAACGCACTGTTTCAAAACATTAAAATTAAAAGAAATTTTCCTTTGATATGAGTTTTCTCAAGTCTATCTCTGAAAAAATAATAAAAAACATTTAAATTTTCTTTAAAACGCCTTTTCAAAATACATTTCTTTTTATAACATTTTATGACGCATTTGTATGTCATATAAAACATCCTTCCTTTAAATTGCAGGCCAAAAGGTATAATATGCAATGCTAAATTTTAGAATATATTTTCCTTAATTTCTATTTAGTCATATAATATAACCCACTAAATTCTAAGCAGAAGATATTCCAACTGCCGTGACAAACGATGTGACGAAATTGCAACCACGTATCTTTAGTAGACGTATATATCACATCTAAACCACATTATTGCGGTAAAGGAGAATCCATCCATTTCTTGGTCAATGAACACGTTTTAATTAGAAAAGTGATGGTATCAGTTTGTACTGGATATAAGTGTCTTTAGACTTAAAGGAAATTTATATTAGTTGATAATCAATAGAGGTGTCATTAATGTCGGTATGCAACCTTACATGAAATGCCAGTTAATGCCAATCTTGTATGTGTGAGTGATTTTCAATATATTAAAAGGATTATACGTACATAGTCCTGCTTTAGAAAAAGTTTTTTCTTTTGCATTTTTTTGGTTTTTACTTTATTTTTTTCTATAATACTATAATAATAGATAATACTGATATATTAATAAAAAGTGTATAAGTTGAAAATTACTGACCATATTATAATGGATGTTTTCAACACTTTCAAACAAAGTTGAAATCTGATTATGAATTCGGTTTGTCTGTCTCTCCATCCGTGCTCTAATTCATGTAAACACTGCATGACTGTCGTGAAATTGATAGATATTATTGTGTATCGCTATGACATTTTTGGAGTTGAAGTTGAAGTGTTTTGCATTTACGGGTAATTTGCATTTTAAACATACTGAAATTTTTATATATCGCTGAGGTGAACTACACGACACTTGCTATAGAATAAAGTTCGCATAGAATATATCTCTCACTTAAAAATACAAGCAAAGAATTTCACTAAAGAAGAAAAAGAACTTTTTAAGTCCATGGACATTAATTGCTCGAAGAGCATTTTTAGTTATCAAGCGCGTTTTTAAAAGCGCTTTTTTAAACGGTACTGTTAGATTTAAATAAATTATTTAGATGATATATAGGGCTGCACAAAATATTTCAAATACATTTCCGTTTATTCGCGGAAATTGCTGAATAGAATTTTTAATTGTGCTATTCGTTTCAATGGTCTAACTTTTAGTGTATTATGTAGTATATATACAAATCCATAGATCATATACAGGGATGTACAAAAAAGAAAGAAAAGAAAAAATTGGATAGTTTTCCGATTTTTTATAGTAATAGCAGAAATTGGATTTTAAAATAGACTATGCATTTTCAAAATTGTTTTTTTTTCTACATCAACAGGAGTATAATTTCTTTGAATAAATTTTAATAAAGAAATAGCTTTTGGCATATTTCAACTATTTCGCAAGCAAAAAAGTAAATTTTGATAGTACCTGTTAAAAGTTGAGTATTTCAGGAACGTTTAAAAAGAAATCCTTTTAATAAATTAGCTTTGAAAGTAAATCTGTTTAAGCTCTTTCTATGTCATAAATTATAATGTTATCATGATTTATATATATATATATATATATGTATGTATATACACTCATGTCCATAAGTTAAGGATAATGCCAGTTTCAGCAAACAAAGGCACGGAAACAAAACAAATGTGACTTATTCGTCAAGCTCATATATTAAACAAAAGAAAAAGAACAAAAACAATGGTATATGTATGACAACATTAAACAAATCTACAGTTATTACTCCCTAGATCAACTACAAAAATTACCCCCCCCCCACTTAAAAAAAACTTAATATTATATGGTTGGTATAATGGTTAATAAATTATAAGCCTCCTACAAGATGAAATGCAGTCCAAACAATGCCTAGGCATGCTGAGCATCAAATTATCAAATTGATTTTGGGGAAGATAACTCCAATCAGCAAGCTATGTTCTCCGATGTTCGGGCACGCATACAGGAGATGGTTGACGGGCTGCAACTTCTGGGCCAAGCATATCCCATACATGCTCTATCGGATTCAAGTCAGGCAAAAATGCTGGCCAATCCATACGGGTGATATCCTCAGTTTGAAGGCATTCATTTATGATGTTTTCTAGGTGAGGACGGCCGTTATCATCCATAAACACAAATACTGAGCACATTGCACCTCTAAATAAACGTACATGTTGTTCTTGAATGATGTCCCGATAAATTAGGCCAGACATGTTTCCGGTTTGAACATGTAGATCTGTTCTGGAGCCCAGTATAATTAAACCCAAAGCGAGCAATCATGCACCACCATAGCGATGTCGTTTAATGATGTTGTCTTGGTAGTAACGGGTACCTGGCATTCTCCATATGAAAATACGGTGTGAATCAGACTGCAGACTATACCTGGACTCGTCCGAAAACTTTACACAAGCCCACTGTGACGATGTCCACATTGCATATTCGCTACTCCACGCTAACCGCAGGCAGCAGTGAGTTGTCGTGAGCAGAACTCATCTAACTGGTCTGCGAGCATACAGACCAATACTTCCCAAACATCTGTACACGGTTTGCCTTGAAATAGTCTTACCGGTGGCAAAAGATAGCTGACAAAACCGGTCAGATGCTGTGTTCCGTCCGTTTCTTTGGCAGTTAATGCCAAGTAACGGTTTTCATTCGTGGTTGTAACTCGGGGATGACCTCTATCAAGGCAAAACTAGATACCGGGCTTGCTCATTCCTTTCATGACGTCACAAAAGGTGGCTGAATGACATCCAGTGATTGGTACAAAACGATGGGTGCGTCACTTTGAGCCCTGTTTGCACAAATCGCAGATAGCGGCCAGCCACCTTTTGTGATGTCGTGATAAGGAATGAGCAAGCCCAGTATCTAGTGTGGCCCTGCCTCTATAGTCAAGTCTACTGACATTTTCATCATCATGGAATCGTTTTCAAAATCTAGATATTACACTTTCGGCAATTCCAAGTTCTTTGGATACTTCCATCTCAGTACGCCCACATTTTAGACGGCCGATAATTCTACCACGTAAAATATCATCCACATGTGTCCTCTGTGTTATAATTGCTCGGTTTTAGAACTGAGAGGTTTAGAAAACGATTGGTAACAGTTTTGCTTCTTAGTCACCGTTACTTACTTACACCTCTCTCACACTTTCGTCATTGTGACGTACTATCGGCACCATCTGGTGGCTTTCTGAAATTTGCATATTAGTCTTGAAGATATGTGTGATAATTCTGCAAGTGAAATTTTTACTTTAGAGTTTGATTTCCGTGTGATTCTGAATTATCCTTAATTTATGGACATGAGTGTATTTGAATGTAATTTCATGAAATTTGTCAGAAAATATATACATACATAAAGTGACTTTTATGTTCACAAAGTAAAAATTTTAAAATTATGACTTTTTTTTACATAAAAGCGTTTACGTTTCTTTTTTTATTTTATTTTCAAAATCTATTATATTTATTCAATTGTGAGTCATTTTAAACACATATTGTATCCTTACTCTAAAAAAGGCCACTATGCAATACACGAGTGCGCAAGACATATAAGAGGACTTCTATTCGTTTCAATGATCTACCTTTTAGTGTACTATGTAGTATACATACAAATCCATAGATCATATACAAATATGCACAAAAAACGAAAAAAAGAAAAGAAAATGGATATTTTTCTGATTTTTAATGGTAATATCAGAAATTGGATTTTAAAATGCATTATGCGTTTTAAAAATTGTTTCATTTTAGACATCAACATTCACCATAATTAACCTCCTGACCGCCCTCGTACTACTCATAGAACATCATAATAAAAAAAATGTTTGGCGAATAATTTTCGTTCTCGCGGCGAAATTACCACGTAACGACATCTATCCTTTGTTTACCGAACTAATTAAAACTCACTCGAGTCTATGACACCTGTCATTTTTAGCAAAATGGCGTCGACCAGTGGAGAGGTGCGCTCACGCCAAAGGACCGGTAAGAAAAATCTGGTTTAATTATGGTAATTACTATAAATTTCATTGATAAATAATTTCTAAAACTTTGGCTGATTGACTAACGTAACAAGTTTTGAATAATTTTTCGGAATGGACATATATTCGACATCCCACAACATGTGGTTTTTAGATGTCCTTTATGTAGAACGATGTCAGACTATTATATTTTGATTCTATTAACTTTCGATGTCCTAGGTATAGCACATAGCCTAATTTTCTTTTTTTTATTTGTTTCAGTAATGACAGAAGATAATATCACCGATATTTTACATCAGTCTGATTTTGATGATGGTTCCGAAGCATCTGAAGATGATTCCAGTTTTATTCCGCAAACAAATGATCGCGAAGCAAATTCAGAATCTTCTTCATACAGTTCATCCGATGACGATCCAATTGAATCAGCACCAGCGTCGCCAGTATTGTCAGTAAATTCAGAAAGGCCAGGTCGTACTCGTACACGTGGAAGACGGGGTGGTAGGCGTGGATTGCTGTCTAGATCGAGGATAATACGTTCGTCAACAGTTGGAAATGCAGACAGGCAAAACAGTTGGATTGGAGAAAAATTGGAGCCAAACAACAGACATCTCCAACAGCCAGCTTACCTTCGAAAAGACACATCTAATTGGGAATATTACGAATATGTTCGGCAATATATTGATGACGATAGTCTAGATATCATAGTAGAATGTACAAATAGAACAGAAGTTCTACTAAAAGGAAAAACATTGGGTCTTACAAAAAAAGAATTAATGGTGTATTTTGGTATAACGATGGTCATGTCAGCACTACAATATCCAAAAATAGATATATATTGGATGCAAAAATGGAGAGTACCTACGATTGCCAGTGCTATGACCCGGATTCGCTTTTATGCCATTAGAACACGACTAAAATGTGTATTTGATCTGAATGTGTCTGATGAAAATAGACGAAATGATAAAATTTGGAAGATTCGCCCTTTCTTTGACCGAATATTGAAGGGTTGCTTAGCTCAAGATCATCCAGAAAATGTATGTGTCGATGAGATGATAATACCTTTTTCTGGCCAATGCATAATGCGACAATATTGTCCCAATAAGCCTAACCTTGATGGTCTGAAAGTGTTTGTACTCGCAACTCCCGATGGAATTGTATGTGACATGATTATATATCAAGGGGATACAACCTGCCCAGACTTGATAAATCAAGGATTTGGCTTAGGAGAATCTATGGTTTTGTACCTGACACGTTCTTTAGTACCTGGGCATAAAATATTCTTTGATAGGTATTTCACAACTATAAAATTGTGTGATGAGCTTATGCGACTCGGTTTTCATGGTACTGGTACCATTATGAGAAATAGGATCCCAAGAGATTGTGTCTTCAGTGATGAGAAAAATTTTAAGAAACAGCCCCGAGGAACGACTGAAGTACGCATTCGCAGTGATGAAACATTGGCAGCTAGAATGTGGCTTGATAAGAAACCCCTGTTAACGTTATGATAAAAATTATGATAAAAAGTCAATTAAATCCAATTGATTTTTTTAATCATCAGATTTTAAAGCATTCACCTTTTATATAAACATTTTAATAACAATTTTAATTTTTCTTGAGAAAGGTGTTATAGTAAAAATAAAATACATTGACATGTTTCGGAATCGTCAAATAAGTTCCATAGTCATAATATAAATAAAACAAAATTTCAAAATATTACTCGGTCAATACAAATAACATGCGACAGTGAGATATAAAAAACAAAAAACACGCGCTCTATTGCAAAAAATTAAATTAAAATATAGACCATGCTCTAAAACTTGACTAAAAATAAAAATAAAATTTCAAACTATTTCACGGTCAATACAAATGACACGCGACAATGAGATATAAAAACACCAAAAAACACGCGCGCTATTGAAAAAATTCAATTAAAAATAGACCATAATCTAAAAGAAACTCCAACATGGTTCATCCCATTCAAGCCCTCACGAGGAATTTATTCATTAATTCTAACCATAACTTAGGAATAATAAAAGAAACGGTATCATTGCAAACCAGATTATTACGCGAATAAATTTCAATGGACTCTCTTATAATTGATTTACGATTACAATTAGATATGAAACATAATTTACTTTGATTAAACAATATTTTTATCGCTTCATTTAGATATGTTCTTGATAAGGCAGTGTTAGCATGTCCAAATTTAATATCAGATTCGTGCTCCCCTTTTCTAATTCCAAACTTTCTCCCAGTCATGCCTATGTAATAATTTAAGTCACCATTTTCAGTAATATAAGGTATTTCATAAAGTCCAGCAAGATCATCATGTTCTATAGGATCCACTTGCTTATTAATTAAACATCTTAATTTTGGTGGAGGAGTTGCAATCAAATGAATATTAAACTTTTTTAATTTAAATTTTAATTTCTCAAAACTGCCTTTCAGATATGGAAAAGAAACTCTTTTAAAATTTTTAGAATCACCTCCTTTATTGAATCTTTCAGTTAATCCTGGATATTGTTGTTTAGGCTTCCCTTTTCTATAATAATTAATTAATTTATTGATGCTACTTATTTTATACCCATTAGAACCTGCAATCCCACGGATCTTACACAAATCTTCGTTTAAAAATTCATCAGAACAGACTTTAAACGCTCTATCAACCGTGAAACGGAAAGTAGAGAATTTATAACAAAAAGGTGAACAAGCGGAATTTGGAATAATGTGTTGGCTATTAATTTTCTTTCTATAAATTGATCTTTTCAAAGAATCCCCCTCCCTAATTAAAAAAGTGACTAAAAAAGGTAAACTACAATTCGCTTCTAATTCATAAGTAAATTGAATATTTTTATCTAATTTATTAACTTTATCAACAAACTCAAGGAAAGAATCTACCCCCCATTCCCAAACCAAAAAAACATCATCAACATACCTTTTCCAAAACATAGGAACTTTGTCAAAATTTTCAAAAATTCTTTTTTCATAGGGTCTCATTTTGAATTCCGCGAGAAAACCCGAAATGGGAGAACCAATTGGAGCCCCCAACGTTTGCTCATAAACTAGAAATGTTATTTTTACAGAAGTTCATAAGTACCTAAAAAGACCTTCAAAGCTTATCAATAATGATTTAAAAAAAGTTAAAAAGCTGAAAAAAGAAAATGATATTCTGTTTGTACAGACGGATAAATCTAACAGGATTGCAGTAATGGATCGTAAAGATTATTGTGATAAAATGCTTAGAGCTATTGGTGAGATGAAATGTACTTTAATCATGAAATGTCCATTGAATAAAATTAACAGTAAGTTAAAAGATATTATAGAGAAAGGCTACTCGCCAGATAATATGAAAATAAAATTAGGAATTAATAAGCAAGGGGTCATTCCACGTCTTGTTGGTAGAGTAAAAGATCATAAAGAAGGTTATCCATTGCGCCCCATAGTAATGAGATGTCAAGCGCCAAGATACTTTTTGGAAAAAGCATTTGTCTTATTGTTGAAAGACTTATTACCTCCTTCGGACTTGGATGTTAATTCCACAGCAGAATTTGTAGAACATATCAAAATACTTAAGATTCCTCATGATTGTATTTTGGCAAGTATGGATGTCAAGTTTTTGTTTCCATAAATACACATTAGTGAATTTAATTCTTATATTAGAGATTTGATGGATAGTTCAGAAAAATATAGTGACAACATAAAAAAGACACTGAAATTTGGCTTACAGTTAATCACAAATAATAATTTCTTTATGTTTGATGAAAAATTTATGAGCAAAAGTTGGGGGCTCCAATTGGTTCTCCCATTTCGGGTTCCCCCCAGGGGGATACCTTCTTTAGGTATTCACGGGCTTCACAAACCCGGGGCACCTGAGTGATCTTTCTCCTTTCCTTTTCCTCTTACTCCTCTTGTCTTCCTTTCATCTTTGTTTCACTCTCATTGTGGTTTACTCTTCGGAGGTGAGAGCATTTCTGTATGGGCCGATATCATCCTGTATATCGACTCATGGAGAATTGTAAATCACCCACGTGTTGGCCGTTCGTGGCGACCCGTGTCCCTGGAAAGGGGGATCCTGGCAGTTGAGGGAAACCAACACACTGCTTTGGCCTCTGCTTCAGGTAGACGGGAGGTGCATATTGGTCCCGTGTGCATCAATCGGCTGGTCAGCTGACTTTTGTCACTGGCTTTAGGGATCAAGTGATCGAGCAACTACTAGTCATCTCGTTAAGGGTGGAGACTGACATAGGGTTGTCTTGTGACCGTATGGGCCCTGGTTAGCACTGGTGCACGAATGTGCATCCCCTTGTAGGGCTCGGGAGTGGGTGGTGCGGCCGGGGTCTGAATTTTATTTTATCTACTATGGATGGAAATACTTCACTTCCTCCTCCTCTCTCTTGTAGAGAGCAACAAATGTCACAGAATTCTGCTTTCACTCGATATTTCATAATTAAACGCACTGATAGCCACTCTGATAGTTCCTTTGGAAAAACATCGCCATTTCTCATTGCAAAAACGTTCCAGTCTGTCTTAGGGGATGGCCACACTCTCAAAAAATTACAATCAGGAGATTTATTAGTAGAAGTATCTACAGCTAAACAATCGCAGTTTCTCACTAATTGCTCTACAATAGGCACATTTTCCGTTTCTGTACAAATACATAAATCTCTAAATACAAGCCGAGGTGTCATCTCTGAACCAGACCTATTATTCTCTACAAAAGATGAACTCTTAGAAAATTTAAAAGATCAAAATGTCCTTGATGCACGTCGTATCACTATCCGTCGGAATGGACAAATCCTTCCTACAAAGCATGTCATTCTCACTTTCAATAGTCCTACTTTACCAACTAGAATCAAAGCCGCTTACCTGAATTGTCCTGTCAGACCTTACATTCCTAACCCTCTCCGTTGCTTTAAATGCCAACGTTACGGACATACTAATGGTACATGTCGTGGATCTCTTACCTGCGCACGTTGTGCAGAAGTGGGCCATGACAATAAAGATTGTGAAAAAACCGAACGTTGTGCAAACTGTAAGGGAGATCATACTGCATATTCCCGTACTTGTCCTAATTGGAACAGAGAAAAAGAAATTATCACAGTTAAAATTACTCAAAATTTGTCTTATCCTGAAGCTCGCAAACTTGTAGAAACCAGAACCCCATCTGTCGGAATTTCTTACTCCAGCTTACTTAAAAACCAATCAAAATCTGTAAGACATGTAAGCACCCAAACTGATTCCTCATATCCACCTAATAGATCTACTAAATCACAATCAACTAGCACACCAATTAAAGAAACACGTGATGTCTGTCTCCCTACTAAACTGTTTGGAACCCCTAAATTAGAACGCTGGCTACCTTCCACAGAACCGGTTAAAATAATTGACTTACAAAAAAGAGAACAGAAATTAAATTCTCCATCCAAAAAATCATCTGATCCCCAAACTAATATCAAAGCTGGAACCTGTACAAAAATATCGCCTAAGTCCAACACGGTCCAACCCAACTCTAGTCAAATAGTGAAAACTGGTGTTCAGAAAGAAGGAACCAAGGCTGGGATCCAAACTGCTACAAAATCAAAAACATAACAAAAATCACATATGATTAAAAAACAAACAGAAACCATAAAAACCCCAACTCCAGCAACCCCACGGCGGAAGACTGTCGTCAAAAGATTGCAAAATTCATCGCTCAGCCCATGCAAAAGAAATTTTAAAGATCCCAGACAACTGCAGCATTATGTCCAAGAAGCTATGGAATCCGAGTCTTACGGCAGTGGCTCGGATTCAGACGAAAACACAATTTTTGAAGAGTATGTGCCTGGTTAAATTAATTTTTTTATTGGTCTTTGTTTTAGTTGTATTTTAGGTTTTCTGTAGTACTTTTCCAATTTGGTCATCGTGTCATTATCTTACTGTTTTAGAGTTTTAACTAGTTTTAGCATTTTATCTTTTTACAATTTTAAATATATTTGTCAGGTTTTAATTGGTTTTTAATTTCATGTATCACCGCCTTGCCTTTATCAACTTAACTCATATCTACAACATATTTTTATTTCAGCTTTCACTTTTTACATTTTATTTTAAAATTTAACCTTGTCTTATTCCTACCATGTTCTTGGCGCAGCATGTCCCACAGGGGACCTTGCGCCAGAAAACCCCATTCAACCAACCAACCAACCCATTTCGGGTTTTCTCGCGGAATTCAAAATGAGACCCAATGAAAAAAGAATTTTTGAAAATTTTGACAAAGTTCCTATGTTATAAAAGGTATGTTGATGATGTTTTTTTGGTTTGGGAATGGGGGGTAGATTCTTTCCTTTAGTTTGTTGATAAAGTTAATAAATTAGATAAAAATATTCAATTTACTTATGAATTAGAAGCGAATTGTAGTTTACCGTTTTTAGACACTTTTTTAATTAGGGAGGGGGATTCTTTGAAAAGATCAATTTATAGAAAGAAAATTAATAGCCAACACATTATTCCAAATTCCGCTTGTTCACCTTTTTGTTATAAATTCTCTACTTTCCGTTTCACGGTTGATAGAGCGTTTAAAGTCTTTTCTGATGAATTTTTAAACGAAGAGTTGTGTAAAATCCGTGAGATTGCAGGTTCTAATGGGTATAAAATAAGTAGCATCAATAAATTAATTAAATGTTATAGAAAAGGGAAGCCTAAACAACAATCCTCCACCAACACTCCTCCACCAAAATTAAGATGTTTAATTAATAAGCAAGTGGATCCTATAGCACATGATGATCTTGCTGGAGTTTATGAAATACCTTATATTACTGAAAATGGTGACTTAAATTACTACATAGACATGACTGGGAGAAAGTTTGGAATTAGAAAAGGGGAGCACGAATCTGATATTAAATTTGGACGTACTAACACTGCCTTATCAAGAACATATCTAAACGAAGAGATAAAAATATTGTTTAATCAAAGTAAATTATGTTTCATATCTAATTGTAATCGTAAATCTATTATAAGAGAGTCCGTTGAAATTTATTCGCGTAATAATCTGGTTTGCAATGATACCGTTTCTTTTATTATTCCTAAGTTATGGTTAGAATTAATGAATAAATTCCTCGTGAGGGCTTGAATGGGATGAACCATGTTGGAGTTTCTTTTAGATTATGGTCTATTTTTAATTTAATTTTTTCAATAGCGCGCGTGTTTTTTAGTGTTTTTATATCTCATTGTCGCGTGTCATTTGTATTGACCGTGAAATAGTTTGAAATTTTATTTTTATTTTTAGTCAAGTTTTAGAGCATGGTCTATATTTTAATTTAAATTTTTGCAATAGAGCGCGTGTTTTTTGTTTTTTATATCTCACTGTCGCATGTTATTTGTATTGACCGAGTAATATTTTGAAATTTTGTTTTATTTATATTATGACTATGGAACTTATTTGACGGTTCCGAAGCATGTCAATGTATTTTACTAGATATAAAACTAGATTTTCCAGCTAAGGTTTTTTTTAGTATCTTTTACCATATGTTAAGAGCTTAAATTACAACATATCAAAGAAACACGGTAAAAGTTAGAAAAAAAGTGCCTTGAATAGTCAGGAGGTTAAACTATAAAGTCTTCTTAAATATTCTGAATGTGGTGAAAGATGCTATGTGTGAAGTATGATCTTCCGTTCTTAGTTTTTACCTTGTGTGCCTTTTAGTGACCATTGCAGTTTAAATATTGTTTATCTGACATTAAAAAAAGAATAGTGATTATAAATTAAATAACATTTATTCTAGAGACACATATGGCAAAAATAGTTACAAAAAACTGAACTTTTTTAAATGGCAAATTCATGAAGAGAATGTTCCGACTCATATTCAGAAGAAAATCTGTTTTTTATGATAAAAAAAAAGGTGTAACAAAATCTTCCTTCGTTTTCTTTTTATTTCTTTAAACTGTCACTGAGTTTTGGAAATGTTTCTGAAAGGTTTTTATACGCTATTAACCACCTTCTTTTAACAGGAATGTTGTTTTTTTAAGATACAGTGGAACCTGTCTAAAGTGACCACATTTGGGACAGGCTAAAATGGTCACTATATAGGGGTAGTCACTTTGTGGAGTGTCTTTCAAAATGGCACATTAAAATATTGTCATCTCAAAAAATAAAACATAAATAAATAAAAATGCACTGTATTAAGCAATGAACTGATTAATTAACAATAATAACTTATTCATTAATTTAAAATATGCATAATAAAGAATAATTTTCTTAAAACTCACATTATTTCTTTTGAATACAGTTGAAATTCCACAATAATTGATTTAAATAACTCATACCGACAAGGTACTCTGTAGTTTATACGCATTTTTATTTTCATTATAGTAATTACATAAGGGTAATGTTTCTATGACTGGCGAAATAAACTTTCCAGTAAAAATCATCTTAGACAAATGCAGATATTATTACGATAAGAGACAAATGGTTCTCTTTATACATTAAGCAAATAATAACTATAAGAGATAAAGTCCTGTACATTTTTAATAGATCAAAATAAAATTTCAGAAAATGACCACTTTATACTTTTAGTTTGAAAATTTTCAGAATGCAAAAAAATGGGTGGTCACATTTTACAGGTTCAAATAACATTGAGAAAAATAGGTTAACTGATCACTTTACACAGATGGACACATTAGACAGATGGTCACATTACCGGACAATTCTCATACTATTTTATTATGATCACAAGTAAAATTTTCCCAAAGCGGTCATTTTAGCCAGGTGGCCACTTTACCAAGATGGTCACTTTAGCAGGTTCCACTGTACTATCATTTCTCAAATAAACATTTTCAGCCCATAACTCAATTTATACATAAACGTGTTGCAAAATAATATTAATTTATTTTCTGATTATACAGTTAATTTATAATATTTGTTGTCCATGGGAATATTTATTTGAGGACAGACAGGATCTAAAAATTTATCTTGAGAGTAGAGAAAAGTCATTAATATAGTATGATAACTATACCGAAACATTTTCAAAAATCACTGGCAGGAATATAAACTTTAATTTCATTAATATTTCTTTAAATTTATTAGTTTACGGAATTATATTTTATTGAAAATTCCTCCGTATGATCAATTAATAATAATAATAATAATAATAATAATAATAATAATAATAATAATAATAATAATAATAATAATAATAATAATAATAATAATAATTTATAACAGCAGTAATAATAGTAAAAATTTAACAAATTACAACGACTATTTGGAATATGATATTTTCCAAAATTATTATTTATTGGACATTAATATTGGAGTATTGTTATTTATTGGACAAATTTTTTATACTTAAAAATAAATTCTATATTTAAATTGATAATAATAATAAACATTGTTTTTATGATGATCATAGCATATCATATATTACGTACGCCATGCAGTAAGCATTAATATTTCTAGAGCAATGACAAAAAAAAAAAAAAAAAAAAAGTTTACAGATATACAACTTTAACTGTTTAAAATGTGCATTTTTATTTGATGGAGTTAATCAGACTGACTTCTGAACACCTTATGTTAAGAAATACCCATCGTTAAGACATTTTAAATGAAATTTCAGTTATACAATTTTCGGAACTGTAAATTTTTTAATTTCTAAGCATCGCACATTTTAAATTTTTACGCCATTGCGTAAAAAAGCACTTTTAAATAAAATTTGTTTGAGATCTTTATCACAATTTGTTTTCAAAGTTTTTTTTTTTTTTAAAGTTATTGTTACTTTTTTTGTGATCGTGGGAACAAAATTATTTCTTTTTGGACATTAAACACAGACCAATCAGAAAAGGAATAAAATGCGGAATTCAACCAATCCCTGTTTTAACATAGACTATATTTTATATTGCTGTCTTCTGATCAGGGGGAGCGCAGGAGCAAAAATCCTTCTAAATTACGAGTTTTATAGAATTCATAAAGATATAAAATTGAAGAAAGGCATGGTAGATACTTATCCGATATAAATAGTCCCGAAGAACAGACTCTAATAAATTCCAATTTTAAAAGAGGTGAAATGAGTGAAAAAAAAAGAATATAGATATTTCCAATAATATACCAATTTACGACTTCTGATAAGTTAGGAAACACCAAACAAATTAAAAAAATAATGGCAAAAAAATCATGGTGACAGTTTTTTATTTAACATGGGCAATAATTTATGTTTGTGCAAAAAAATAAAAATAAATAAAAAGGGGATGCAGGAGTAAAGCACGTTCTACATTTGCGTCTTTTTTTATAATGAAGTGGCCAGAAATTTGGATTTTGTCATGGATTTCACTTAAATTATACAAATGGTTTCTAAAGGCAATTGAAAAAATCGATATTTAACAGATTTCGTTGGGGTTAGGGATCTTTCAAACCAAACATCATGCAGTATCAATATTTCCTTTTGGATCTAAAATGTTTTTTTATAAAATATATATGTATTGGAAATTTCCCTGAAAGGTAAGAACCCAGTTTAAAAAGTGTGAAATAAGCAAAAAACTTTTTATAAATTCTGTAAGTTACATTTTCTATTAAATTATTAAAAGATAGAAACTTAAAATTTTGCATTTTAGATATTTTGTTGATAATAAATCTACAGCAGTTTCTAAAAGATTAGCAACACAATTCCATAATCAGTGAATCTATTGAGATTTTTAACAAAATAATAATGTATGTAACGATGCCATTTGTTATAATGCTCCCGCTATTTGGCTCAATATTCTAGGTATTTTAATATCATCGAGTACCATAAAATTCAATTTAATTTATTTTCACTCCTATTTTCTTGATCATTAGACGGTCTTCGCAAAAATTTTTGTAGAAATTTTTTCTTTCTGTGTTTGTCTGCTCTTCTAGGTATATTTTTCTTTCCCTTGAAAATGTCCGCGTATGCGCCTTCGTATGTTTCGTAATCTATAATAACAAACTGACTATGTTGAATATGTTTCTGATATTTTATCACCTTTCAAATATATAAGCATATATTTTAAATTTTATAAAAATTAAGGTTATGCTTTTCTATAATACGTAGTAACTTAATAATAATTCTGCAAATCTGGATTTTTCTATTGTTAAACATTTGCTTGAATTGTTTTCTTTATCACAGAAATTTATCTCGTTAAATTTTTATAGATACATATAAATAAAAATATTGTAAGTTTGGCAGTGTGTACAATTTTTTTTTTTTTTTTTTTTTTTTTTTTTTTTTTTTTTTATAGACAATCACATTTTAATTTCTTTGAAATGCCGCTTCAGTTTTTATTTCACAGAAATATTCTGAAGTAGCAGCAATTTATATTCTTAAAGAAAAAAAGTCTATTTTAGGTAGTGAGGTTCACATTTATGTTAAAGAAGTCACGATTTATATAAATATTCGGTTAATAATTTATAAAAATCCCTGTCGGCTTGGCCTATAGGCGGAGATAGATTTCGAAGAGTGCTTATTTCAACAACAAAAAATAAAATTTGATTACAGATAAATCAAGTTTAACAACTTGATTTGGCCGCTTTTGAAATAATTTTAAATTTTATTTTTCTATTAAATCAAGTTTTATCAGAATCATCTTAAGCTAAATTCGACTCAAATGCCCATTTTGACAACCTATTTTGAAATACATTCTGACTTTATTAAAAAATCGACCAATACGGCACATTATATAGTTCCTAAATAACAAAAAAAACTGTCAATTGAATGCGTTTGAGAGCAAAATTGAATTTAAAAATGAGTTATAAAACAACCAAATTGTTATTTGAATACAACCTAAATTCTTTATCATGATTGCTTCGGGATATTTTGTGCGAAATGTCCACTTTGACAGCATTTTTTAAAAATATATTCAGCCTTTAGCAAAACCCTGACCAATACGGCACATTAAACAGCTCCTAAATAAAAGAACCTGTCGATTGGATGCGTTTGAGAGCAAAACTGAGTTTAAAAATGAGTCGGAAATAACGCAATTTACACGATCACTTCGGGAAATTCTGTTCAAAATATCCTATTTGGCAAATTTCCTATTTTTTAAAAATATATTCTGTCTTTATCAAAAAACTGCCCAATGCGTCACATTATATAGATTCTAAATAGGAGGACATATAAACTGGATGCGTTTGAGAGCAAAAATGAATTTAAAAATGAGTCAGAAAAAACGCAATTTGTTATACTTCCTCAATTTTTCAATCACGCTAACGTCGGTAAATTCTGTTCAAAGTACTCTTTTTCGCAGCTTATTTTGAAATATATTCTGTCTTTATCAAAAAAAAAAAAAAAAAAAAAAAAAAAAAAAACCTGATCAGTGCGTTATATTATATAGTTCCTAAATAAGAGGATCTGCCATTTGGATGCGTTTAAAATCAAAAGTAGATTTAAAAATGAGTCAGAATATAAGCAGTTTCGATTTGAGTTTTTTTTCTCCAAATCCTATTTTTTAAATTTATTTTTGCTATACGAACTGGTCCTGTGAAAAACTTGGCAATATAAAAGTTGTAGATATTATAGAGAAGATGTAAAATAAATTTATTTAGATTTGATAGTTTAAGAATTGACAATGTTATGGATTTTTGTCTTTTTTCACCCCCCCCCCCCTTTTTGTATTGGTTTTTAATTTTTTTCATTGGTAAGAAATAGTCCTAGCAAAAACTTTTAAATACAAAATTTTTGATGATGTTGAGACCATTTATACGAAATTTAGTTGGATTTGATATCTTAAAAATTGACGAAGTTATGATTTTTTTTTCTCTCAAAAAACCTGTTTTTTTTTCACCCATTGAGCCCATTTCTAAATTTATCTATAATCTGTCATGCATAAACTTTTGGCCCCTTTCTAAGAAATAATATAAACTTAAAACCGATTCGATATCTATTTTAATAATTAAGAAGTTATGGCATTTTTTCGGTTTTCACAAAAACCCTCCCTATTTCCATCTTCTTGGACCGATTTTGCCCATTAACACTAGAACCGCGGGAAATTTTACTCAAGTTTTATCAAAATATTTCACATCAGAATTTTTATATAATAATACTTAGCTTATTTATTTAAATTATTTTTGTGCTTCTACTATTTATCTTATTTTATAAGGCGTTTTCTGGATTGAATCGTAAAATTTTCATGTGATACGGGTCAAACTGACCCGCCACCGCGGTTCTAGTGTTAACGAACTTAGCCGAGATTTTATACCCCTTGATTTTATGTATCAATTTGGAAGAGATTGGTGTAGAACTATAGAAGTTATCGTGTCCATAAAAAAGTGATATATATATATATATATATATAGATAGATAGATAGATAGATATATAAACATTTTTACTGATGTAGTTTTGGAGTCTAGAGGTTATGATCGTTGTAGATCTGCAAGAATTTTTCAAAAATTCCAACACTGGAGTGATTCCAACATTGGAGTGAATAGGTAGTATTTCATACGAAATCTATCTAAAAATGATATATAGAATAACCCATTAATGCCCAACATTTTCTAAATTTGTTTTAATTCTTCGACAGCAGTTTTTCCTTGTAGTAATTTTTAGATACCCAATCACTCAAAAATTGAAATTAAATGATGAGAAAACTTAAAAATCTGAAAAATTAAGAATATAAGAATTTGCGAATTTTAAATCGCAAAAAATGAACAGATGACATTGAAAAAAGATTTAATTAAAATAATAAACTTTTTAAAAATTTTACAATACATTGTTGGACACGGGATTCTCAGATATAAGTACACGAAATTTGAAGTCTCGCCATCTGACTTATACAGTCTTTATGTACGGACTCTGTGGCAGATGGACAGACAGAGAACAGAGGCGAATAGGGTTTCATTAGATGAAAGAAACTCTAAAAAATGAAAAATCCATATATTTGAGAGTGCTGCTTATTCCCGGTACTTTACGGTTTTTTATACCTATTGTTAAAGTTTTATTCTATTTGTAGATAAATTATGATAAATTTAATATAATTATTTGACTGTAGCTAAAGAAACAAACAAAAATCAAGAAGGGAAGTCATAATTTTTAAATGCTTGATTGCGTTTGATTATACAAATAATTATATGATATAATAACTAATTATGTATTATTAGAATAAACTTAGACAGGTTAAAGAAAAGAAATTAATCATTTTTATTACAGTTAGTAATAAAAAATACTTTAAAACAGTGTTTTAAAGTATTTTTAAACACTGGTAATGGATTTGCGGTACGTAATTTTTCTTTTAATATTTAGAGTTATTCAAAATATTTAATTTAATATTCAACTTTATTTTTTCATATCGTAAGTCTGATTTATCTTTCTGTCAATTCCTATTGTAATATTTAAAGATATTTTTGAAAATTTTATAAATTTTTAATGGAGTTTCAACATTTTTTAATGCATGGTTTTTACACGAGAAAGCGACATCATGAATGAATTTTTATTCGCAAAACATAAATTATTAATTCAGCTCTAATTTTTTTAAGATTAAGACTAAATTTAACCAATAACTCTTTGAAGATATTGATATAATTTTATTAATCTGATCAATGAGTGGATTATTTTCAAACCAAGTTGAAAGTTTGGAAAAATCTGCAGCATCTCTTTTCAGCCGAGCTTCACGAAAATCCTCATGTTGTTTACCAGACGAAAGGGCAAAAATACGAAATTCTTCCAGAGTGATATAAATATGTAAGGTAGCTGTAGCGCCAAGAAACAACTTACACAAAACGATTTCACTTATTCCTCGATTATGTAAGAGCTTTCCCAGCATTCCATAGATAACATTACTGTTTGCTCTTTGGTCATATGAGAACAAACACCTGTCCAAAACGTATCACTGTGTCGAATCAGCTCTGTCGAACAAACTTGTGTTACTACACTTTGGTCATGACAGATTGAAAGCTTAGTATGTCTACAATTGAATGTAAAAAAACTGTACAATAAAAAAATTAATAACAGTTACAGGAGGAAATTAAATTGGCGATAAGCCATGCTTTTTAAAATGACTGTAAACTCCATTACGGACCAGATGATCTGTATAACATAGTATATAGTTCAGAAAAATGTCATTTGTTGAAGTTATTGTTCAGAATTTCATTCAACTGATCACAAAATTTATTAACGCTCATTTAAATTTAAGTTAAATAAGTGACCTGCTCTATGACACTGGTGTGACTTTTGAGATATTTCTTCACGTTTGAATGCTGTTATCTCATTAACTATAGACAATAGAAAAAGTGTTTATGACATTTTTGTAGAGAATTTATTTGTCTTTATTTTTTTTTAGTAATTTTTCCTTAGAACTAAGATATTACGAGTTATTAACAAAAAACCGAAAAAGGTACCTTCTTTTACCTCCCTTTCCTTGGTGACCCCCCCCCCCCCCGCCTGTTTAACAGAACTTTTAGTATGTGTAGTACTACATCATCCCATAAATTAGTCCAAAGTTAAAAAACTTCAGAATTATGCCCAGAAAAAAAAAACTAATTCGACTGTACTATAAAAAGCGGCATATCAGATTGATTTTATTAGAAACTTGATACTCTAATCATTGAACTCTTAAACAAAAAAATCCCCGATAAACGTTCCTTACAAAACAGAGAATCATTTTGTCAGTATTGGCACACCAAAGCTAGAAAAAAAGCGCCTTCTGTAATCTTTGGATTATTAAATTGAATGTAACAGAACATGAAAAAAAAAAATTGTACGAAACGAATATTCACTGTGTCAGTATTAGCGCACAAAATTTGAAAAAAAAAATAATCTATGAATATTATAAACTTCGACGAAGCGAAATGATTCAACATATTTATATATTTTATGTTCCTATCGTAGCATTTGTGCATTCGATATCACATCCCTTATTCAATTAAACTCTCACATAAAATAATAAATGGTTTTATCTCTTTCATCTAATATATTTCCATAACTGTAGTTTTCACTTAGAGAGAAAAAAAGGAAAAAGAGAATACTAATAACGATTAAAAAAAAAAAAAAAACAAATATTATCCATCATTATATTCCTCTTTACATTTAACTTAATTCAACATCTATAATCGCAAACTATTAATTAAAAAGAATTTCTTTTTAATGAATCATGATCAGATTTATTTCTTCTAAAACATCAATTTCATTTTTTTGTGACTTAATTTTTTTACGAATGTAAAGCGATAGTTGTTAAGCACATGGCAAATGTCAAATCAGGCAGATACAAGCAAAGCCTAAGTTCAAAATTTGGACATAGACTCTCTTTTTTTTTTCCTTCGGAGTGCAATTTTACATACCATTTTACATTCCAAATAAAAAACTTGCTTCGAATCTACCTGGGAATTGAAATTATGCATGCATTAGTCACAAAATATTGTTAATTTTATTTGTTATGTTCTTACTGTTAATCTACCATGCTTGTTTGTTAAACATGTTTGTTGAATATACATCCTTTTAGAATGGATATATTTCAAAAAAATTATATTCTATGTTGAGAATAACTAATCAACACACGATAAAAACTACTACGAAATGTCTATGAAATACATGGGGGAAAATAAGTTTTTTTTTTTCGTAAATGCAACTTTAAATTTGAAATATCTATAGCTTTCAGGGTTTTCTAAAAAGAAAGAATAGTTTTCGGCATAATGGGAATAAATATCAGAGCAATATACACAATATATTTTTATTCGTGATTTCCGTATGTTATCATAAATTAACTCAGGAGTTGTATGAATCTTCTTTGTCATTTGTCGCTTTCGATTTGCCTTTATGCAAATTATTATGTGTTAGTTATGCGTAATAACACCTGTTTTAAGTTGTAAAGTTTAATTCTATTCTTATTTTTTATCACGTGGAGGTTATAACATTCTTTTAATATTGCTGCAATGTGCTTTTTTGGCGTTTTTTCTCGATCTTCATAAGGTAGTAATTAGTAAGTTAATAATTTAAGTTGTAAAGTTGAATTCTATTCTTATTTTTTATCACGTGGAGGTTATAACATTCTTTTAATATTGCTGCAATGTGCTTTTTTGGCGTTTTTTCTCGATCTTCATAAGGTAGTAATTAGTAATTCTGAAAGTTATTAAGGAGACACGGTATCTCTGAAACCAGATCTTCAACTTTGAATAGTATTGTAATATATGTGATGGCACAATACTTAATGCTAAAAAAATATAATAATAAAACAGCTTATTTTATTTAACTTAAAAAAATAACTTTTTAAAAATCCCCATTCCTTTATAAATATGAATATTTTTAGTTTTCATTTTGTTTCACATTCATTAAAATATGTTACACTAGCAGCCTCCGCCCGCTACGCTGGTCAGTATTTCTAAAATAATCTTGAATCAAACGAAATATATTTAAATAAACAATCTTAATATCGAATCAAATACCCACAATTTTTGTCAGATTTATGTAATCTTACATTGGTCAGTTCAAAGTTCATTTTGACGACAAAATACCTCTAATTTGACTAAATAACTGACAAATTAAAAAGTACTAAAGTAAGTAAGATATTTTTACATTTAATGGATGATCGTGAATGTCACATTCAATGACATTAAATGCGATTCACGTGTTTAAAATGTCCTTAAGAGATTTTTATTTCGACTTTTTATTAATATTTTTATTAATATTCTACTAATTATTTATTTTTTCGTTATTTAAAATAAAAATTATGTCAACATGTATAATTTGGCTATTAGTTTGTCAATTTGTATAATTTGGCGAAATTGGTCGACGGGATAACCTAGAAGTATCCCTTTTTAGTTATGGTAAACTAATTGCAGATGAAAAAGATATAATAGTAAGGCTAAAACACGATTTAATGACTGCTTGGCATATGACTTGGCGGAGACTCGATAAGTACGCTAATTCTATCAACCTAAATATCCATATAGAGTGTAAACAAACAATTGGTACCATTTGATTATTCCGTCGATCAATTTCGCCAAATTATACAAATGGATATAATTTTTATTTTAAATAACCAAAGAATTAATAAATTACTAAAATATTAATAGGAAAAGAGATAAAATATCGAATTAAAATTAGTTGACGACGTAACAATTTGCAAAACATATTTAATGTCAAAAGAATGTGACATTTACGATTATCCATTATTGATATTTAACCATATACTTTGGCGACAGTTTTTTGGTCGATGGGAGATCATGTATTGCCAAATAATTTAATATTGTCAAAAAATGTAAACAAATTATATAAACAATAATATTGCCAATAATATTTAGATGCAGATATCATCTACGGATCACGTTGGCACGATTACAACAAAATTGCGATTTTATGCCTCACGTGGAAATCCAGTAATAGTCGTTTATTTATCAGTAAACTATTTCATTATTTTTCTTTTCTATTTTAAAATCATACAAATTGTTTTGTTCCATAATTACTAATTGAATTAATTAATTTATTATTAATATTATACCAGATTACATTTTCTTGGCAACGGGAAAGAAAAATGGTTATTTTTTATCGGAAAAATTTTAATTGATTCTGTATGAAAAATAATGAAATTTTGAATTATTAAGAAAAATATTTTATTAAATCAATTAAAAATCAGCCTATGTTCACCGGAAATAGTGTAGCTTTCTAACGGTGAAAGAATTTTTCAAATCCGTCAAGTAGTTTCGGAGCCTATTCAATACAAACAAACAAACAAACAATCAAATCTTTCCTCTTTATAATATTAGTATAGATAAAACTGTGTATGGATTTTTAGATGCATGGGATTTTACAATTAATATGATTTTTTTTCTCGTGTATATTAAAAAATGAAAATACGAGTGGCACTCGGGGACTGCCGCGGTAAAGCTATTGCATAGCATTTTTTATCAACTTATGCAATTATAATTATTTACTTATTTTTTATTTATGCAGTTTTTTTTTTGTCTTTGATATTAATTCAAGTTACACTTTTTGAGCGCGGTGACCGATATCATTTTTTTTTCTTTTATGGAATAAATGAGAAGTTAATATCGTTTAAAATATTTTTATTATCTGACAATACATGTAGGTTCATCAGGAATTTTTATCATTGAAACTATACTTTTATGGTAGCGGAAATAAAAAACATAAGTTTGAGACTTGATATTATTTAATATCTAAAAAATACCTCGTCAATGTCTGCCGAAGTCTACCGAAGGATACCGTGCCGAAGTCTACCAAATTGAAGCGACGTTAGCCGGAGTGTTAGGTTTTTTCTCATTACGAAATTTCTAGATACTTTCGCCGCACTCATAGCCCGCGATAAAAGCTATGCAATACCTTAATAAATTACCAAACAAAATTTAACCGCGCTACGAAAATTAGATCGCGAGTTATAAGCATTTTAAATTTTCCGAACCTCACCGTGGGGGTCTCCTGTCACCAAAAATTAACACTGTCTCATAATAAATTACCAAACAAAACTTGGCCGCGCTACGAAAATTGATCGCGAGTTATAAACATTTTAAATTTTTCGACACTCACCGTGGGGGGTCTCCTGTCACCAAAAATGAACACTCTCTCATAATAAATTACCAAACAAAATTTGGCCGCGATACGAAAATTAGATTGCGAGTTATGAGCATTTTAAATTTTTCGACCCTCACCGTGGGGGGTCTCCAGTCACCAAAAATTGAAACTGTCTCATAATAAACTACCAAACAAAATATGGCCGCGCTACGAAAGTTAGATCGCAAGTTATAAGCTTTTTAAATTTTTCGACCCTCACCGTGGGGGGGGGGTCTCCTGTCACCAAAAATTAAAACTGTCTCATATTAAATTACCAAACAAAATATGGCCGCGCTACGAAAGTTAGATCGCAAGTTATAAGCATTTTAAATTTTTCGACCCTCACCGTGGGGGGGGGGGGGGGTGTCTCCTGTCACCAAAAGTAACACTGTCTCATAATAAATTACCAAACAAAATTCGGCCGCACTACGAAAATTAGATCGCGATTTATAAGCATTTTAAATTTTTCGACCCTCACCATGGGGGATCTCCTGTCACCAAAAATTAACACTGTCTCATAATAAATTACCAAACAAAATTTGGCCGCGATCGAAAATTAGATTGCGAGTTATAAGCATTTTAAATTTTTCGACCCTCACCGTGGGGGGGGGGGGTCTCCAGTCACCAAAAATTGAAACTGTCTCATAATAAATTACCAAACAAAATATGGCCGCGCTACGAAAGTTAGATCGCGAGTTATAAGCTTTTTAAATTTTTCGTCCCTCACCGTGGGGGGGGGGGTCTCCTGTCACCAAAAATTAAAACTGTCTCATATTAAATTACCAAACAAAATATGGCCGCGCTACGAAAGTTAGATCGCGAGTTATAAGCATTTTAAATTTTTCGACCCTCACCGTGGGGAGGGGGGGGGTGCGTGTCTCCTGTCACCAAAAGTAACACTGTCTCATAATAAATTACCAAACAAAATTCGGCCGCACTACGAAAATTAGATCGCGAGTTATAAGCATTTTCAATTTTTCGACCCTCACCTTGGGGGGGGGGGGTGAGGTCTCCTTTCACCAAAAATGAACACTCTCTCATAATAAATTACCAAACAAAATTTGGCCGCGATACGAAAATTAGATTGCGAGCTATAAGCATTTTAAATTTTTCGACCCTCACCGTGGGGGGTTTCCTGTCACCAAAAATTAACACTGTCTCATAATAAATCACCAAACAAAATTTGGCCGCTACGAAAATTAGATCGCGAGTTATAAGCACTTTAAATTTTTAGACCCTCTCCATGGGGGATCTCCTGTCACCAAAAATTAACACTGTCTCATAATAAATTACGAAACAAAATTTGGCCGCTCTACGAATATTGATCGCGAGTTATAAACATTTTAACTTTTTCGACCCTCACCATGGGGGTCTCCTGCCATCAAAAATTAACAGTCTACTAATAAATTACCAAACAAAATTTGGCCGCGCTACGAAAATTAGATCGCGAGTCATAAGCATTTTAAATTTTTCGACCATCACCGTGGGGGGGTGTGTGTCTCCTGTCACCAAAAGTAACACTGTCTCATAATAAATTACCAAACAAAATTCGGCCGCACTACGAAAATTAGATCGCGATTTATAAGCATTTTAAATTTTTCGACCCTCACCCTGGGGTATCTCCTGTCACCAAAAATGAACACTGTCTCATAATAAATTACCAAACAAAATTTGGCCCCGCTCTGCGAAAATTAGATCTCGAGTTATAAGCATTTTAAATTTTTCGACCCTCACCTTGGGGGGGGGGGGATCTCCTGTCACCAAAAATGAACACTCTCTCATAATAAATTACCAAACAAAATTTGGCCGCGATACGAAAATTAGATTGCGAGCTATAAGCATTTTAAATTTTTCGACCCTCACCGTGGCGGGTTTCCTGTCACCAAAAATTAACACTGTCTCATAATAAATCACCAAACAAAATTTGGCCGCTACGAAAATTAGATCGCGAGTTATAAGCACTTTAAATTTTTAGACCCTCTCCATGGGGGATCTCCTGTCACCAAAAATTAACACTGTCTCATAATAAATTACGAAACAAAATTTGGCCGCTCTACGAATATTGATCGCGAGTTATAAACATTTTAACTTTTTCGACCCTCACCATGGGGGTCTCCTGCCATCAAAAATTAACAGTCTCCTAATAAATTACCAAACAAAATTTGGCCGCGCTACGAAAATTAGATCGCGAGTCATAAGCATTTTAAATTTTTCGACCATCACCGTGGGGGGGTGTGTGTCTCCTGTCACCAAAAGTAACACTGTCTCATAATAAATTACCAAACAAAATTCGGCCGCACTACGAAAATTAGATCGCGATTTATAAGCATTTTAAATTTTTCGACCCTCACCCTGGGGTATCTCCTGTCACCAAAAATGAACACTGTCTCATAATAAATTACCAAACAAAATTTGGCCGCGCTACGAAAATTGATCGCGAGTTATAAGCATTTTAAAATTTTCGACTCTCACCGTGGGGGTTTCTCCTGTCACCAAAAGTAACACTGTCTCATAATAAATTACCGAACAAAATTTGGCCGCACTACGAAAATTAGATATCGAGTTATAAGCATTTTAAATTTTTCGACCCTCACCATGGGGGATCTCCTGTCACCAAAAGTAACACTGTCTCATAATAAATTACCAAACAAAATTTGGCCCCGCTCTGCGAAAATTAGATCTCGAGTTATAAGCATTTTAAATTTTTCGACCCTCACCTTGGGGGGGGGGGATCTCCTGTCACCAAAAATGAACACTCTCTCATAATAAACTACCAAACAAAATTTGGCCGCGCTACGAAAACTAGATCGAGAGTTATAAGCATTTTAAATTTTTCGATCCTCACCATTGGGCGGGTCTCCAATCACTAAAAGATACATTATCCTACTTTGTTTTATCTTAAGACGATTCTTTTCTACACACATTCTATCAGGAATTTTTATTATTGAAACTATAGATTTATAGTAACTGAAATAAGAAATATAAGTTTGAGACTTGATATTCTCTAAATATCTGAAAAATACCTCGTCAATGTCTGCCGAAGTCTACCGAAGGATACCATGCCGAAGTCTGCCGAACTGAAACGATGGTTAGCCGAGTGTTAGGTTTTTTTTTCGTTACGTTCAATTTTTCTCGTTACGGAATTTCTACATTCGGTCGCCTCGCTCAAAGCCCGTGATAAAAGCTATGCAATAGCTTAAAAAAAACTATAAACTCTGAATTTGAATATTTTTTAAAGAAAAACTATAGACTTGAATGTTAAATCCATACAAAAAAGTAAAAAAAAATTCAAACCTTTATCTAAATTAGCAGAAAAGCCTTAGTGTTTTATCGCACAAGCAAGTTATAAAAAAATGAACATCGAGAAAAAAATAGTTTAAGCTTTCATTTGTATGGTTATATGCGCTGGATCTATTAACAAAATGCGCAATATCTCGTGATATAATTGTCGTATAGGTAAAAATAAGGAATCAAAACATTCACAAATAAAGAAGCATTTCAGTTAATAATAAAACAAGTAAATCGAGATTTTGACTAATTTCAAAGCACTGTGTTTCTTTAAAAATTAAAAGTATTATTATATTCTTGAAAGTTGTTATTCTGCGCTAAAATGTTTTAAAGTAGTTATGTGATTTAAAATTATCATATTTTGAACAATTTTTCTTATGTAACTTTTGAGTAACATTATCGCATTATGCCCAACCGAAACATAATTCTTTTTGGCTATTTTTCTAGTGATTAATTAGCAAATATATACTCAAATATAATGTTTCCAAAAGAAAACAAAATGCCATGCATTAAAAATTAAAGAACTTTTGTCAGTTTTTACAATGTAAAGTTGATTATGTAATAATGATTTTCCATTGAAGCATAAAAACTTTAATGCACGTTTTAAGCACACCCTTACTCATTGCACATTTTAATCTAACTTCTTGTTTCGCGGTTTCCAGAAAAATTCTACCGTTGACAATTTTTCACAAAAATTCTCCTACCCATCATTTTCTCACGCAGACAGAATAACTTCCAAATGTACCACTTATTCGAAATGTTCCTTTTCAAACTGCCGAAAACTGAATTTATTCGCAAGATGGAAAAGAATCAATATTGAGTTTAAAACTCTGAAGACTTTTTTCCAAATAAGTATTATTTTTATAAAAGCCATTAAGAAAGTTCAAGGGTTATTGAACAAAAAATAAATTCAAAAAATAAGTTGAAATATTAAGGAAGTCTGTGTTACTGCATTAAACTCATGATAAAAAATATACAGGGTGTCCCCTCTCAACGGTGGCCAATGGCTAATTTCTAAACCGTTGGTCATAGACATATAGTTCCAATTGCAAAAATGCTTTAAAAAAGGCAAAGAATTGTTTTTTAAGCGATTTTGGTCAAAAAAATGTTTTACTAAAAAATTACGAAAATTAAATTTTTATACGGTCCCCCGGTCCTATAAGTGATATTTAGTAAATTTTTTTCAAAACTCTAGCAAGTAATACAGAAAAGGTCCCATTCATGTAACATTAAAATTGAGAGAGTTATGGAACTTTAAATTTCATGACTTAAACCACTTTTCTATAGCTGAAAACGGATGAGTTCGATTGAGCTTTAAGGGAACGTACACTAAGTGCTTAAAGTAATATAAAGGGAGTCGATTTCCAACGCTGTTCAAAGGCTACTTCCTAAACTATTTGTCACAGATATATAGTTCCAACTACAAAATGTTTTAAATGAGCGATTTAACTGAAGGCGCTGTCACCGTATATATTTTACGGTAGTGTTCATTATAATTAATTAACTTCTAGATTGGTTATTAAAATAATTGAAGACATGAATTTCAAAAATTCTCTTTATCAAAAAAATCAAATTTTGGGAAATAGCGAAAAAACTTTAAATGCATCTATTGGTTTTCATTATAAATTTTGAGATTGCATTGTTACAATAGTGGAGGTTTGTATAGACTGATAGAGAAATCAAAAAGCGATAAGTCGAGTTTTGAAATTCATATCGTCAATTGTATTTTTACATATGTTTTATTTTGTAAGCAAATGAAGCTGATTCTTTTCGTGATTTTATTTTAAAAAGGTATGTTATTTTGATAAGCTTTTATTTTATTCATAGTTTTCGTATGTAAATTTTCCTAGTTCAAAACTTATATTCAAATTTTAACTCACTTCCAAATATCTGATTGAGGTTCAATTCCCATACTTATTTAAACCCGATGACAATGTAATATTAATACGATTTTAGGTGCGTTCCATTTATTTATTTTATAGAACTACATCAAATTCTATTAGGTTGAGTAATCTAATAGAGCTTTAAATATGTATCATTTTGTAACGATTTATGATTGTTGCTTTTCATAGTTTAATTTAACAAAATTTCTGTTATTTTCTTACTTATATTTTTAGCACAAATTGCATATTTTACTTTAACATGTAAATGTCAACATAAATTCAGAAACAACATTGTAAAATTTTTTTTTTACTCTCAATGTTTAAAGTTAAATTTTCTATCTGATGTTTATTTTTATTTCCAGTAAATTTGTGACTGACCCCTATTTTGCAGCAAAAAATATGCTTCAACTTTGAACAGCTATAACTCGGTCAATTTTGATCGCAGAGGAATGGGACTTTTTTTGTCTTACTTGTTAGAGTAGTGGTAAAAATTTTCTAAGTATCACTTATAGGACCGGGGGACCGTATAAAAAGTTAATTTTCGTAATTTTTTAGTAAAAAATTTTTTTGACCTAAATCGCTTAAAAAATAATTCTTTACCTTTTTTAAAGCATTTTTGCAATTGGAACTATATGTTTATGACCAACGGTTTAGAAATTAGCCATTGGCCACCGTTGAGAGGGGACACCCTGTATATTAAGATTTTTTTATAGATTCATATACTAAGCGTTTTTTAATATAAATCATAAAGTTGAAGAAATATGCTTTAAAACCTCACCTATCGTTAACTAAGTATTTACAATTTCTTTATACTATTTATTATTTATTTTAATGTAAAGCAAATTCTTAATAAAATATGCAGTACTAAATGTAAATATAATAGAGAAATACACAATTGAGTAATATGGACAGTTAATATAAGAAATATGTATTTATTTTTTACATTGTATCTAGACTAACAAAAAAAATAGGCAACCGCGGTGCATTCCGTTTTCTTTTTTTTTTTTTTTTTCTTTTTCTTTTTTTTTTTTTTTTTTAAACAGAGCATTACATTATTTTAACGATCTGTAAAAGAAAAAAACTATGTACAATGTACCGGGTAACCTGTATTTTTCATCAGTACCGGATTGTACAGAATGACATCACACATCAGTAAACTCAGTCTTTATAATTAATTTTATGCAAAAAATAAAGGCAAAAGGTGTAGAAAAGATAAACTTTGTAAATAAATACTGTAAAAGCAGCTATATAAAGCTGCTTTCACTAATCCCTGATGAATTTCGTATTCTACGAAATGTTATTTATTAATTAAGAAAACAGAAATGTTCTAGCCAATACAATCAAAATATGTTACAAATTATATGCTGTCTTTTTCTGTAAATTTTATGATTTTCTTCTTAACTCGATTTTTTCCCCTTTAATTCCATCCCCAACATTTAAGCATTCACACGTTGTGTCCTTCAGTCTGGATTTTTTTTTCTTTATCTATTCAACAGAATAAATTTCTATTTTTATTCTAATTGAACTTAGCCGTGGATAAACCTCTTTTGTAATATATATCGGTGACAGCTGGCACGAACACTTTTTTAGAAGAAAAAAATGTAAGTAATAATATAATCCAACGATGTGTAGAAATAAGACAGGTAGAAAGAAGTAATGAAAAACACTAGAAATAAATCTTCTTGGTTTTATTGAGAGTTGCAGGAATAGAAGCAAAGAAGTACAACTTCTCAGGGAGTGACCCTAAAAAAAAAAAAAAAAAAAAAAAAAAAAAAAAAAAAAAAAAAAAAAAACCACTGTTATAAGAACTTCATCACTTAACGTCTTTACCTGACAGTAAATAAAATCCAAGTTTCGTTATAATCAGTGCAGATGTTAGATAGGAATTTGGCTTGCGATTTTCGCCAAACCTCTTTGTATATTTACCGACCTTGACGATAATCATGCAGAGAGAGACAGAAGCGCGTTGTTAAGTAACAAAGCCAATCGAAAATATGTAGATTATGGGAGCAGGCACAAAAGAGTTAAAAATGTAATTTCATTAGAATCGAGATCAGACTTCGAGTCGATTACAGAGGACTGTAATCGATTAAGATTACGATTATTTCCAATTTCAAAAAATAGATTACGATTATGTCTCTATTTATGCAAGCCTGATTACGATTACATAATCGATTATCCATTTTTTTATTTCAAGATTACGATTAAATTTTTTTTTGTTGGATTACGATTACCAAACTAGTCGATTACGATTACAGTTCGATTACAGTAATTCCGTAGTCTACATGTTACAAATTTACGAAATATGCGTTTCCTTTAATTAATTTATTTTTAAAGGAAAAATAAATCATTTATATTAAATGAGCTATTCTTTTCTATATAAATAATATATGTTTTCCTTTTTGAATATTTTGGAACTGATTTCATTATTATAAATTTATTTTGAAATTAAGAGCATTTCTAAGGATATTTGATTAATAGAATAGGTATATGTAACATGCGAAATTCTGATTTGAAATTCACGAATACCGGTGTACGTAGAATGAGCCTCCCGTCCCATTACACATACACTAAAATTTGGGGGGAGTAGAAACACGTGTTTCACAATTTTTTTTAACGTAAAATTTAAACATGAAATGAGTTTAAATAAGGTTATTTTCCTCAGAACATTCGTTGCAAGACATTTAGGCAAATAAGCAAAACAAAATTTAAAAAATGAAGAAAAATTAAATAAAATAAGCTTCTACCAAAATTTTCGAAATGGAAGAATTAAAGCAATTCATTCTTTTTTCTTTCATCTGCATACCTCTGTCCAATTGAACCACATATTTAAAACAAAATTGAGACACATAAACATTAACAGGCAAATAATAATAATAATAATAATAATAATATAAAATAGTGTATTTTGGTAGGAGTATATTGGGGGAGGGGAGAGGGAGAAACAAACCTTTCTGGGAAAAAAATTAACTACTCTTTTTTCCCCATTATTTATTTATAACTCATTTAGAGAGATTTTTTTTTGGTAGTTTTTTTTCCTTTTTAAAATAATCAGAGATAAAAAAAAAAAAAAAAAAAAAAAATTAGTGGCTACATTTAAAAATTCAGGGGTTCGTCATTGAATTTGTCGGCGTATAAGCTAAAGAAATTTACTAACAACTAGGTATCATTAACATTGTCTTTCACCCTTAAAGAAATCTTACTTACACCCGTATATTTATTGACAAACCAGTCTTACTTTCCGTTTTTTTTTCTAGGGGATTCTCATAAAAAAAGTATTAAATAATAATAATAATAAATAAAAAAAATAAAAAAGAATCTTTTATTATTAGAGCTTTTGTAAGAAAACTGATCTATATGTTTAACTTATCCAGATATATTAAAATACAAATTTTGAATAAACAGACTTTATATTTATGATTAAAAACACTATATAGTTAATTTAATATAAAAAAATTCCTTTCACTACAATTTTAAAGAAAAAGATAAGATATCACTATGCAATATTTCTAAAATAAATCGATACAATATGTATATATCTAGTAAAAAAATTACCTGCATGTAGGTGTTCAAATTGGACTTGGTTTTTATGGAGACCTTGACATCTGACGAGCACAATTTACATTTATATTTTAAAAATTTCACGCCTTTTTCATTAAATTCTGATACAGATTCCGTGAAATAATCTTCAATTTTCTTATTATTTCTTTTAGCCATCTCTTTCCCTAGAAGCTTGTAAACAACTTCTTAAATATAACCAACCACTAAGAAATCCAAAATGCGAATGAGCTGTTCGATGAATTGTCACATGTAATTTAAGCATCTTTTTTTTTCTTTTTTTCCCCGTTTTCTTTATTTTCCCATTCCCACATTTCAAAGAGGGTGATGTCGGTCCAATTGCTAAGTGCCCATAATAAAACCATAAATAAAAAATTTATCTTTCTTTTTTCTTTTCTATCCTTTATCACTTTCACTCAATAACCCGCGAAACAAGACCCCTCGTATAACCAGAGTGTTTTCCCCTGTTTTTATACTATATACCAGGGGCAGCCCTCTATAGCGTTGACTACATACAGTGTAAAGTACTATGTATTCTGTTTCACCCCGAACTGCTGCCTGACCCATGACCTCTTCTCACTTTTAACTTTAGGGGCGATTTAACGAGCTCCAAACGTCTACTCTTTCCTTGGTGCAATGTTCAACTCACCGACCAAATATTTTCTGGATATGGTGAAAAGAAGAAAGGGGGAAAAAAAGGTGTAATCGAAGAACGTAATCGCATTTTTGTGCTCGATTACGATTATATAGCTTTTTGATACAGATTACATTGCGATTATCTGCATTGCGATTACGATTAGATTATGATTGTAATCAAAGTGAAATCTTTTGATTATGATTATATCGTGATTATTTCGAAATGAAAATTTACGATTACGATTACAATGCGATTACGCAGTTTTTGTAGTCGATTATAATCGATTACGATTACACGATTACGATTACTCGAAGTCTGATCGAGATATCTCACAACGGAAAGATGAAAACATTTGCTGTCATTCACATTTTATGCCCTAAAATGGATGATCATTAAAACGCATTAAAGAAATAATTTGCAGGACTAAAAGTTTTTGAAGAGAAAGGATATCGTCGGTAGCTGTACAAAATTAGTTTTTATTTTAGTTGTTAAAATCGCAGGGATAGCTCTCAACGGAACTTGGAGAGGCGCAGAATGAAAGGAATTGTTTTTCTTTATTATATTTCTATTATACATTACATCAAAAAAAGTTTCGTGTAGGAAAAAAGAATTAATGAAAGCTTTTCAATACCTAATAGAATATTATACTGTGGGAAAAGGGGGCAATGAATGCATAATTCTTAATTTCTAAAGATTAACTGAAATGCAATTTTATAACAAACTTAGACTCCGTCTTCTAATACTGAAAATAATTTGGAATACAATCCACAATTTTTTTTTTATATATTTTCTTATTAATACTTGTTCCTTTTTTCCTCTTTAATCTCACGTTGAGAAAAATGACACTTTTAAATCTGAACAAATCGGCATTTTTAATTTTCTATGAATCATTGTATTTCAAATATGATGACTCAATGCTAATATTCTGAAATCCTCGTAATAGTTTGAAAGAAAATTACTCTTTATAAGTTAAATGTTGTAAGTTTCACCAGTGAATTTAAAGTTATTCATGTTATTTCATTTGTTATGATTCCAAACAAAACGATCCTTTCAATAATATTTTATTACATGAAATGTGGTGAACTACATTTTTATCCCAATTGCGGAAGAACACTTTAAAAATTTCGTAGTATATACGTAATGTATTTTTAGGTTCGTTCGTATTCGAAATGTTGAAACTAGATTTCGTTTTTCAGTCTTTGATATGGAAGAATTCATGAATTCGTAAAAGAAAGACTTCGGAAATATAATTTGCAAGATTTTTTTGAAAATTTCTACGATAATGGCATTAATTATGTTGTTCCAAAATATCCCTATTCAACCGTATATTTTTCAGAATGCATATTTTTGGGTACTTCTTGCATTCATATAAATTTTAATATGCTTTACTAGGAGTAACATCTTTAAAATTCATTTGAAACGATTTTTTCTTTTATAGGTTATAATGTGACGGAAAACGTTTGACTGTCCCTGTAAATAAACTAATCATGCTAGAAACTTCATTTGAATTAGGGCTCGTGCTAGGGTAAACGTCAATAACATACAAAAATTTCAGTGCAATCCGACCATATTTTCGAGAATTACAGCGTGGCCAGACGGACAAAAAACTGAAAAAATAAACATTTTCTAACTTTGTTAAAAAAGTGTTAAAAAAGGCCTCTTTTGGAATTAGAACTTTTTTATATGTTCTAAGTAACTAAGATAAATACAATAATCAGAATATTCATACTAAAAATGAAGTATAAATAAAGTCTACTAAAGTAAAATTAAACGAAAGTACATTTAAAAAACATAATTTATCAAAAGATGTTTTTCTTATATATACTAAGATAGAAATAGATTTCTTTTCCTATTCATCTCTTAATAGGAAACCTTAAAATATTTTTAGAGGTAACTTTTTAGAGGTAGACAATTTTCCAAGATGGGAATTTTAGAGTGGGAATTTTGAAAATATTTTCTGATTAAAATTTTTTTAAGGGAGACAAATAAATAAGCACAGTTTAATTTCCCGTCTCAAAATGTTTTTATATTTTATGCAGTTTCTGATTACCGAATAGACATATAAAACACATGCTTCCTATAGAAAATTATAAAGAGACCCAAAAATTGGGAATTCGAGGGAGCCTCAAATTTTATATTGAATTAATTCCATTCGAAAATTTTATCTTGTTTTTACAAATCAGTAAAAAATCTTCAACTGGTCACCTTCAATCTCTCGCGTCTCCTATAAATATGAGCAAATTTCTACCTCCCTCAGCACTGACGACGGTACGCTATATGCTACCGAAACAAGTATGCTGCTAATTTAATCTATTTGCTCACTTTTTATATTCCATTATATTGCATCAAGCTCTATCTCAATAATTATTAAATCAGTAATTCATTTTACATAATGAATTTGGCTAATATGCCAGTATCAAATATCGATAATTCAAACGATTGCCAAAATTGACAGAAGTATTCTAAAATATTAATATTTTATGTTTTTTATACATGCTGAATTAAACTTTTTTTTAACAAACTTCTACTTTTATATTAATATATGCAAAATACTTTTTATATCTTTTCCATTGTATCCAATATTTTGTGTATATATATTTGGGAGAACATAGCTCTATTTTAATGAAATGTATGTGAACTCGAGTAATACACTCTTTGAAATAATGTTTGTTGCATTGATGACCTTCGGGGTATGTTGATATTAAAAAAACATCTCGAAAAAAGGGGCCTCGAAATAACATTGTGCTTTCCACAGTTTCAGACGTTAATCAGGCCTTGATTATATGGGAGAAATTTCTTCCCATGACATTTCGTTGATTTGTTTTTGGAATTCATTGGATATGTATAAAGGGTGGGGGATAGAAGAGGTTACACCTCTTAATTTATTTAAATGATTTTTCATTCAGAATTAACCGTTTCGCTTCAATTTTTGGATACAGGTTCATAGTGATAAGACGTTTTTTTGATTAGTTAAGGGGTTCTTTTATTAAGTATAAAGGAAGCACGGGCAATTCACCCCCTTAAGTGATCTAAATGGATTTTTTTGTAGAATTATCCGATTTGCTTAAAATTTTGGATTCTTTCCAATAAGTTAAATTTCTAAATAGTTTTGGATGTTTGATAGTTAAGTATAAAGGAGAGATCGGGGATAACTCATGTACATAAATGGGTTTTTATGCAGAATTATCAGACTTCGAATTTTGGATACAGGTTTATTATATCATAAAGCGTAATCCTGATTAGATTTAGGGGTTCAATGATTACGTATAAAGAAAAGAAAAGGATGGGGCTATTTTCTCTCTTTATTTGTTTTACGTATAGCATTATTATATAAGGCTGTAAATTACAGGCTGAAATATACAATTAGTGGTCATAGCCTATAAGCTAAATGCCATATGTTTAACTGGGCAATTTTTATCTAGCTTTTTATTTTTTTCATTGACTAAAATAAATATAGATTTCTTCTCGTATTTTTGTCTTATTAGTAAATCATAAAATGGTATATATTATTAATACTATTTTTTTTTAAGATGGGAATTTTAAAATGGGTATTTATAAAATATTTTATCATTAAGAATATTTTAAGTGAAAAATAAATAACCCCAGTCTTACTTCCCATCTTAAAATGCTATTTTGCTATGTTATATTTGCAAAATCATATATTTTTAAAAATATCTTCTTAACTCATTTTCTTTTTTAATCCCATATCCCACAACAAGCACTGACAAGTTGCCTCCTCCTTTACTGTAGATTTTTTCCCGCTTGTCGAACAGAATGACTTTCGATTTATATTCTAAATGAAATTGGCCAAGGGAAGACCTCTTTTGGAATGTATCGAATTTTTTTTTATCTCTTCTAGAGGAATAAAAGGAAATAAATCTAAGGGATACAAAATAATCTGGATATATCGAGAAAGGAAGAGCAAATAAAGCTACCAAAGTAAATAGCAGGTTAAAATATTGAAATAAATATTTTATGAATGTTTTCTATTTCTATTGATGTTAAAATAAAAATAGATTTCTTTCTATATTCTTCTTTTATTAAGAAAACTTATGTAATATAGTATATTTTAGAGATATCATTGTAAAATGTGTTAAGATGGATATGAATTTATATGGAAAATGCATTAAATACTTTTAAAAATCGCGATTTAAAATTTAAATATTAAATAATCTAATTAATATTTTAAAAAATAGTAACAAAATATTGCTATTAAATAATAATAGTAATAATTAAAAAAACTGAACATACTGGAGAAGAATAAATTGAGCTAGCTAAGTAAAACTCATGAATAAAACATGGAAATATATACTAGTGTACAGGAATAATATTTCTAATTAAAATTTTAAAAAATATCTGCTTCTTTGACAGACTCCTTTATTTTTATATTATTAAAAAATGATACAGCATCAAATTGCAGATGCATCTTTTACTGTTCTGCAACGTAGAAATTGCTTATAAAGTACTAATATATATTTTATTGTTTTATAACGATGAAATTGTTTTATTTAAGTAAAGTGTCCTGGAGTAATAACACGTTAAGGTTTTACCAATTTTTACGGTTTAGTTTTAGGTTTTCCTTTTCAAACAATTATATGATTTGATAAAGTAATTTATTTAATATCTATAAAAGAAAGATTTTTTTTAGCATAGATGAATTCATAAAATGCAGCGGCATGATTTTTTGATCAATGCCATGTACGCAAACAAAACTATAAAATTAGACTAAATATCCAGTTTTAAAGAGACATACTCTACAGTCTTAGCAATTGACAAATGTCTCTTACTTATCATTAATTGCGATATCAGGATGCAGAAATAACCATTTGATATTTTATTCTTCTAAAATGGAAAAAGCAGCACATTTTTCCCTTATATTTTTTTAGTTTTCAACAATGACTCGCTTATGTATAAAATAAAAAATAAACTCTTTTAGGATGTAGCTCTATCACTGAAAAGAATCAACAACACTAATAATGCGAAGATGGCATTATTACACTAGTACACTTTTTACTTATTATATTATAAATTACAAAGTAACCTCTGACGCATCTGAAATATTATGCATTATTTTGAAAGTAAAAAAAAAAAAAATACACTACAAATTTATATAATAAAATAAATATTTCCTTTAAAATATATCGTCTTCAGATCACAGATCTTATCTCACAAATATTAGATCGGACATTGAATCCCACGTGTTTCTTCTAACAACAAGATCTATAAATATAGCAAATTAACTTTTAGCAGTTGTTTGTGATTCAGATGAGTAAGAGCATTTGTGTGCAGAACTCGTAAGTGCCATCTTCCGGATTTCTTCTCAATTACATGTAACACTAGCACTTAGCCTTATTAAGCACCTTAGTATTAATACCCGAGGACAGATTAGATAAAGTTTTTAATATTTTGTAAAATATAAAAAAGTACTTCTAAATCACATAGAAAATCAACGAAAATAATCTAATGTAAATAGTTTGTTTATAGAAATAAAAAATGCGTTGCATTTGAAAAGTGCTTTTTTATATGTACAATATATTTAATGTGATTTTCGACTGCCCTTACACCTGCTAGTTTTTTTTAAATGAAATTTTTATTTTTTTTCATAAATAGTTTATTCAAACTTTTTTATCTTACCTTAAACATTTCTTTAATAATTAATTTGATTAACACTGTTATCTTTTTGTAGATATATATTTTTTTAATTTTAACTTTATTTAAAAGTTTACGTTTATGGCTTTTTGATATATTAAAATGAAATTTATTGTTTTTCAGAGTATAATGTTGCACCATAACAACAGAACGCATAAAGCAGCTGACATAGTTCACTGCTCAAAGTTTTAATACAAATTCCTATTTCCTTAGCTTTGTTATAAAAATGGTAATAATTTCGTTTTTGTTAGAAAAACATTTTTGACATTTTTATTAGTTCAATTAAGTCAAATTGCATTATGAAATATTTGAAAATTATTTGGTTTATATTCTTTGCAATTTGTTTCTTAAATAATCCAACAACGAAAATATGAGGCATTCTCTCAAAATTTTAGCTTAGAGGAATAAAAAATCTAGCAAAATGAAATTTTAAAAATAGCATTTTAAATTTACAGACGAAAATCTTAATGAATCAATGTAAAGAAAACCAATCAACAGTAGTCGGAAAAAGAAAATTCTAAGTCAGGCTGCATTGTATGCTCCATATATGACTTTAAACCTTAAATAAATATAATAGATGGTTAAAAACGGACGTTACTAAGTCCGACATTAGACTTTTTGACAAATTGATTCATTAGATTGATCTTCGATAGCTTTTTATGTGTTTCCGCATGCTTTGATTTGAAAGATTTAATTTTAATCAACTTTCTAGATTTAATATAATTTAACAAGAAATAATTGTGTTTTTACTGCAAAAAACCGTGCCATTTTTTAAATTATAGCTGCAATGTGTTCATCTTTTATTTTATTTTTTATGTTTTGTAATCTTCACATAAGACGCAAAATAACTATGTATTTTTATAATGATTTATTACATTTCTATACTATAATTTGATCTCAAATTAAAATTGATAGAGTTATTAGTTTACATTCTTTACATCCTATATTTTTTCAAAATGTACCTATATTTTTTATAAATTTAGTTATAGAAATAAGGACATATTTAACAAAAAAAAAAAATAATTTTATGCACGTATTTGATAAATTAGCCCACATTCACATTAATATTTACTGCGTTTAATCGAATTTTAAGATATAAAAATTACACTTTATCATGTGCAGGGCGCTTTTTATTCCTTTAGACTGATTTTCTACATAGCTATCCTAGTTAGCTATAACCACCAAATTTTAACGAAAAAATAGGAGTTTTTAGTTGCTTTAATTTTAATCTATACATAGATAGATTGAGTGACTTTAGCATCACTCAGTAAATGAATATTTCTTATATTTTAAACAACTACTCACTTACAAAAATACGTTTGTTGGTTTAGTTAATATATACCAGACTTTTTTGCTTATTAATTATTATGCACACTACTTTGAGCACAAATTAGATATATATTTTTAGGTACGACTAGGTTATCCCGTCGACCAAAAATTTATCGCTAAACTATAAGATTAAGTGCCAGTAATGGATGATCGTGAATGTCACATTCAATGACATTAAATACAATAGAAGTGTTTATAGTGTCATTAAGTGATTTTTATTTCGACTTTTCATTTGTACTTTTACTAATATTCTACTAATTATTTGTTTTTTCGTTATTTAAAATAAAAATAATGTCAATATATATAATTTGGCTATTATTTTGGCGATTTGTATAATTTGTCGAAATTGGTCGACGGGATAACAGAGTAGTACCTTTTTTTATTTTAAATTTTACTTTAATCTTTTCTTTATGAGAGAATAATTTTTGCCACATCTTTTGTTAAGAATGACTTCAGAAGGGACTTTGATGTGAAAATGGCTCAAATTCTGGATTTTCTCTAAGGAGATCCCAGAAAAGCTTGCATAGTTACACCATCAAGTTCACCGTGATTTCGGAACAATGAATAAATAGTCCCCACACTGAAAAAAAAAGAAAAAGAAAAAGAAAAGAAAAAGATCTAAATTTGCAAAACTAGGTTTGTAAAGATACAGAAATCTGTATGCTTAGAACTATTTTATCGGTATCTCGGGATAATAACGTGAATTTGCATTGTTGTAGTTACATTAAAAATTCTAAATATAGCAGTTTCCAAAAAAATTCTTTGTAACCTTACGGATTTTTCATTACAGATAGAACACATGCTTCTACACTACTGGCCATTAAAAATTCTGCACCATGAAGGTGACATGCTACAGACGTGAAATTTAAACGGCAGGAAGAAGATGCTGTGATATGCGAATGATCAGCTTTTCAGCGCATTCTTACAAGGCAGTTGCCGGTAGCGACATTTACAATGTGTTTAAATAAGGAATTTTTTCAGCCGGTTTCTCACACAGAAATAGCATTTGAGCATTGTTGCCTGATGAAAAATTTTTGCGGTGCCTCGTGTAAGAAGGAGAAATGCGTACCAGCATGTTTCTGATCTTGATAAAGGTGAAATTGTAGCATACTGGGATTGCGGTTTATCGTATCGCAGTATTGCTGCCGGCGTTGATAGAGATCTGATGACTGTCCGCAGAATATGGAATCAATGAATTCAGGACGTTAATACGGAAGGCCTTACGGGATCTCAACGGCCGTCCTATCACTAGTAGCCAAGAAAACAAGCATGTTATCCGTATGGCCGTAATGGATCCTGCAACTACGTCACGAGCCCTGAGTCAAGAAATGGATTCATTTGCAAGACAAAAAGTGTCTGCACGAACAGTTCGACGACGTTTGCAGTAGCATGGACTCTCAGCACGGAGACCATGGCTGCGACTTTCCTTGACGCTGCGTCATAGACAAGAGCGTGTTCAATGGTGTGGTCAAGGACGAACCTGGGTGCACGAATGGCAAGGAATAATTTTTCCAGATGAATCTAGGTTCTGTTTACAACATCAAGATGTTCGAATTCGTGTTTGGCTGCATCGTTGTGAACGAACATTGGTAGCGTGCATTTGCAATCGTCATACTGGCCCATCACCTGCCGTGATGGTATGGGGCGCCATTGAATACAAGTCTCGGTCATCTCTTGTTCGCATTAACGGCACTTTGAACAGTGTACGTTACATTTCTGATATTTTACGACCCGTGGCTTTCAAGACATGCAAAACCCTACGTTTTAGCAGTATAATGACCGACCGTATGTTTCTGAAATTGTATGGACCTTCCTTGATACGAAAAATGATCGACTGTTGCCCTGGCCAGCACGCTTCCCAGATCTCTCACCAATAGAAAAAGTCTGGTCAATGGTCGCCGAGCGACTGCCTCATAAACATACGCCGATAGTACGGTTGATGAATGTGACGTCGTGATGAAGCTGCATGGGCATCTGTACCTGTACATGCCATCCAATCTCTGTCTGACTAAATGCCTAGGTATATAAGTGCTTTTATTATTGCCTGACGTGGTTGTTCTAAGTACTGATTTCTCAGGATCTATGCACCTAAATTTCTTGAAAATTTAATCACTTGTTATTTCTGTCATAATATATTTGTCCAATAAATATCATTTTGTTATCTGCATTTCTTCTTGGTGTAGCAATTTTAATGGCTAGTAGTGTATTACATGAATTCTTTTTGTTGCAGTTGCATGAAAAGTTCTTGTCATCCCATTTTCAAAAATAAATTCTTAGCAACCTGACAAATTTTTTGTTTATCTGTAAAAACGTGCAGCAGTTACAAAAATTTATTTTATTATTATTTGCATAAAATGTTCTAGGAATCCTATTTTCCTAGAAAATTCTTAATAACTCTTAGTAATTTTTAGAAAATTTATATCGCGTTTTGTGAATAATACCTCAACAAGGTAGAGGGAACATCTTTTTTAAGCACTTTCCTACAAAGTTGAAAAGTGCTTATGCATTCGGTTTGTCTCTCCGTCCGGCCGTCTGGCCGTCCGCGCTCTAACTCTCGTAAATATACTCGAATTGTCAACAAATTTTTGGACGCTAATGACGTTTACCTGAGCACAAACTCTATTGAAAATGAAGGTCTGCTATATTAGTTTATTTACAGTGACAGTCAAAAGTTTTTTATTACATTACGGCGTATGGGGGAAAACCGTTTCAAATGAATTTTAAAGATGTTACACCCTGTCAAACAGCTTCAAATTTATATGCATCCACAAAGTGCACTAAAATATGCATTTTGTAAAGTATGCAGCGAAAAGAATAGTTATTATTCATTTACAGGGCCACACAAAAGAATTACAATACATAATAATAAAGGGAGGAATCGTTTTGGACATATTTTAATTATGGTAAACGATTTTATATATAATGAAATTGATATAAGTTGCTGAGGTCATACATGCTTACGTCATACATAATACTAGTGCATATCATTTACAGGGACACATAAAACATTTCAAATAGTATATTCTATCCGAAGTCCAGTATTTTATGGAAGATGGCTGTTAGATGGATGAAATGCATTTTAATTATGATATACGCTTTTAAGTATCACTAGATGTATGCAGATTATATTGTTTATATAAATGCTAATTGCTACACAATTTAGATATATAGGGTTACACAAAAGTTCCCGGAAAGGTACTGATTATGAGCGTAATTTACTTATAGATGGCTTTTAAATATGTTAAGCCTTTTTACGATTAACTGCATTTAGTTTACTAAGAAATAGTTTGACATTAAAAATTTAGAATGTTTAGACTACAAGTTAGTTTTATGTGTAAATTCTATAATGTTACAGTCAAGATGAGGAATAAGGCTTACTATACATAATAATTCATTGTTAATACAATGTACACGCACTGCAAAAAGTATAATGCATGAGTTCTTGAACATGACCAAAAATTTCAATTAATTAGTGTGCAATGTTCTTTTATCTTTTAATTTACATATTTCTACATCATAATTCAAAGTTGTGATCGATAATCATCATAAGATAGATGCAATTTATCTTAATACTACATCTTTTTTTTCTTTATGTTTGGCTAATATTGGAAAATTTAATTCTAATTTTAAAATACAATATAAAAAAATAAAATGTTATAATTATCGATGCAATTTGTATTGGTTTGTTACATGGTTGTGATATGGAGACCAATAATAAAAAAAAGAGCAACTCAAAATGAAAAAAAATAAGGAAGAGTTACATGAAAGAATAAAGATAGGGAGCTATGTAATCCTCAAAAACATTACTATATTATAAAACACTAAAGCAAATTTAATACGATATACATACTACATATAATGTAAACACAAGTCTGAAACTGAAAATTGAATAAAATTATCACACATTATTTAAAAATAAAAAAATAATTAACTGTTATTTATTTACATTTGAATGAAATAATAATTGAACATAAAAATAATAGATGAACGAAATGTATAAGTTGGTAGAAAAGTCATCTACTACATAGTTATTTCAACTTTTACGTATATCTTTGAAAGGTAAAAGCTACTTAACAGGCAGTTATTAAATCACCGTACATTATATAAAGTAAATTATATAAAGCACATTATATATAAAAAATTTTATAAATCAAATTACATAAAGCACATTATATAAAGCACATTTTAAATACTATTTCCGAGAAATTCTAGCAGTTATTAGTTATGAGTTTCTTAGAAGCCTAAAAGTGAACACTGTTAAAAGATACTAACCAATAATTGAGATAAATAAGTCTTGCATAAAATTTTTAACAATTGAATTGAAAATAAATCAACTCTTTCTAAATATGAAATAAATAAAATATAAATAAAAATACCAATTAGTTAAGATAAATGTCCATGTTTTCTAAAAGAATTTTTAAAATATTATTTTTAAGTAACAAAAATTAAAAGAAGAAATACAAGTAATTAAAAATTTTCAATGTTTCCAAAAAACTTAAAATGTTTTAAGTCGATAAGAAAAAGAAAATTTGAGCTTTTCTAAAAATATTTATAAATTAACGAATGTATTAAAATATTAAAAGAGTTAAATTGGAAACGTATGTTAACGAATGTATTTAATAAGAGGGAATTTGTAGGCTAAACGGTTTCAAATGAGATCCGTTGGTATTGCCACTAGTTTTATACAGATTCAGATAGTGTGCCGTTAAGTTCTTTTGCAAAAATGAATGGATGCAAAATTTATCACGATTATGCATATTGAATCCAATACTACGGAAATAATTTGACCCCCTCATTAATATGATGTAATTATAGCAAACTATCCTCATTATGTATATACGGATATCATGGAATTAATTACTTAAGGACGAATAAAATAGAATGAAGAAAGCTTTTGTTAATATATTTTTTTAAGTTTTGACTTGATTTTTATAAAATTTGAAATCAGCATAATTCCATAACGATTATACATACTGAATATTATATATTTTATATCCGCATATTTACCAATTGTATCAGGTATTATCGTAAGTTCAAAATGGGGGAGTTTTCTACGTCCAACTACTAAAAAATTCAAAATTCTTTTTCAAAAAATAGTATACAAACATATAATACTCTATGTATATTTCAACAGGTTTATATATATTATATCAGTTATTAATATAGTATTCTGTACAATTTGTTATATACAACAAATTCAAACCACAATTCCCTTCTTCTAAAAAATTAAGTATATTGCACCGAGTCTTTTAAAATGTTTAAAAAATGATGATAATGATAGTTCGAAGTTCAAGCTAAAAACATATAAATTTGTCCATAAAAATTGGTCCTGTTTAAAAAATGATGATAGTGATAGTTCGAAGTTCAAGTTAAAAACATATAAATTCATATGATATAATTGGTAAATATGCGGATATAAAGTTGTTAATACAGGTATTAAAGAAATTTTAAAGATAAAAATCTTTGGTTTTTTTCTTAATCCATTTTGAATATGATATATTTTTATTATTATTTTGAACTTATCTAAAATTATTTACAAATCAAGCGAAATATTTTCTTGTTTTAAAAACAAAAAAATTTCACTGTTTAAAAAAAAAAAAAAAAAATAGTAATAGCAAATGAATAGAAAACCTGCAAATTAGTAAAAATGCGAAACATTCTAAAAGGAATAAAGTTCACAAATATATTTGAAAACTTTCAAATTTTTAAAATATACATAAGTTAACAAAAAAGTTTTACAAATCTTGCAAACATTTTTATTATAGCAGTATGTAACAACTTCTAAACTGTCTAGATTAGTCTAATCAGCCTGCTTAATGAAGATGCCCGATGTGTAAAAAAAAGTTGTTGTCGAAAGTGGACCTTTGAATGATTTCTTGAATTTTGCTAGTATACAGTGATGCAAGCGCTGCGCCACAAGTGACTATTTGTTTTGTTAAATTTCATAAATGCTGTCGTTAAATAAAGTGAAACATACTGTTTGCTGTTTAGTGGTATAACTCGGTCCTTTGTCGCGCCTCCACAGAAATCTCTGCTACCATATTTTTCTGCAAATTAATAAGATGAATAATGATATTCAGAAATAGTATATTTAACAAAAATATTTTGTACTATTTTAAAGTAAGAACTATAGTGACTCCAGTATTTATGAAAACTGGGTACAGATGTCATATACGCACCACATTTGCACGTGTTATTTTCACCCGCCAATTTGGCGATTTTTTTCTCTATATAAGTTACAAATTGCATGCAATAACAGCAGTTAACTTTTTATTGCAATATAAAAATAAAAATCCGTGAAAAAAAAAAAGTGAAAGCGATTCCAGTATTATTAAAAAGGTAATAAAATATATAAATGATAGTTTTATTTAAATAATTATTGCTATAGTACATAATAAAAATCATTTAAAGAATTAAAATAAAAACTAACATTAAATAAAAATGAATTTAATAGAAAAGGAAACAGTAAATAAACAGTTATAAAAAATAAACTTAGTAAGTAACAAAATTGTAAATATAATTTTCATGATAAATCTTGAACATTATTACTTATAGCCATATTGAATGCATGCAGTTGTATAATTTAATCAGCACATTTCACTGAAATCTTTAATTTTTCACATTTTATTTCCCTAACAATTTTTATAAACTTATTAAACGGATCTTCTCCTTAGCACAGATGCACTATGCCAAATTGGCGGGGTGGGGGGGGGGTGGAACGTGAAAATGTGGTGCGTATATGACATCTGTGCCGAAAACTGTTGTCTAGTCAGTGTTAAATAACCTGTCTGAAACTTCGGGAAGGATCTTCTCTATTCTGATAATTAGTTTTGAAAAATTTTGATTTTAACACATTTTGTTTTTGATCTATTTTTAGATATTCGAAATGCAATGGTTACCTTATCAAAAAATGAATTTAACCATTTTCGGTTTGGTAGGTTATCCGGAAAATATCCGCTATATATAAATAACCATGAAAAATTAGCAAAACTTTAAGTTTTATTCCTAAACAACGTTTTAATATTTTCTTTCTCGTTTTTGTTAATAAAACGATTATTTTTCTGTTTGGAATTAGATAGATATATCCAGGCCTCTTCAATTATAACAATTTTTCATGAAGAAGTACATAAAAACATGCTTTTCGCAACTATTTTTTATTAATTAAATGTGAATTTCTCTTTTTAAAGCACAGATACATTGCCTTTGACACATTGTCTATTTTCCTGTGACATTTTAAAATGAGAATATTTTTACATGTTAATTGATGGTACGTCAATACTAACCGTTTGTTATATGTTATTTTTAGTTATTGAAAAAACACATTTTTTCCTTTAGAAAATCTTCTATATTACCTGAATTAATTTACTTTATAAACAGACATTAAAAATATGTTGAATTACTTAAGAAAACATGTAGTCTGGTACATAAAAGGCATATTACATATCAATACTATAAAATTTCTTTAGTGATTTTCATCTTAATACCGTAGGGTCTGAATTTGTGTTGCTCTCCACAATAATTGTAACGCTTGATAGCATGTTACATCAATTAAAATATAATACGAGCATTACAAAAGCAGAATTTTTTATTAGTAAGGTATGCAAAAAATGACGTTTTGTTTAAATATTCATTAGCATATACGAATTATTTTATTCAAATTTAAATCTTAGAGAAAGTCAAAATCGTTACAAAAATTTGTATGATCATTGTCTGTTTATGAACACATAAAAATAAAATAACAACATTTTTACTTTCCACTTTAAAATACTATTTATTACACACGGCATGCTTCTTATGTCAATTATCAGTAACTTCTACTTTTCTCTGTTTTTTTTTTCTATACCATTCCCATTTCCCAGATCGAAGCATTGACAAGTTATCTCGTTCTGTCTGGATTTTTTCCCTGTTGTCCACCAGAATAATTTTCGACTTTTATTCTTAATGAAATTGGTCAGAAGAAGACCTTTTTTAGGATAAGTATAGATCGCTTATTTCTCCTTCTAAGTAACTATAGGAAAATAAAATAAGATGAGTAAATGGGGAAAAAGAGAACAAATATAGCTACTTAAGTAAAGCTGATGAATAAAATATAGTAATAAATGATGGATTATTGACATTTGTACTGAGAATGTTATAGTTTATTATTAAAACGTTTTTGGTTATTAAAAAGAAACACTATTTACCCAATTTCTTTTATAACCCGTATGAATTTATTTTATAAACAATCCTTAATGTTATGTTTAGTTACTTAAGAAAACATGTAGTTTGGTACTTGAAAATTATATTACATGACAGCATTATCACGTTCGCTGACGTTTACGTGAAGATGTGATGATATTTAATGCTGCACTGTAGAAGTAGGTTTGTCCCAGAAGCCGATTTACTTTTTATAAAAAAGAATCAGTGAAAGATTTTCCCGCGACAGCGCGTGACTGGCTATTAAACATCACAACACATCACGCGCTGGCGCGTGATCGGTAGCGAATGTGTTACACAACTTCTTTAGGGATTTTTATTTTGACATCAATGAGTTTTACTTATGTTGCTATCCACAGTAATTCTAATGCCTGATAGCATTGTGCATCGGAAGAATATAATTATAATATGGACATAGACATAAGCAAGATTTTTTAAATAGTAAACTATATATAATAATGTTTTTGTTTCAACATTAATCAGCAAATACGAATAATTTTTTTAAATTTAAATCTTAAAGAAAATAAAAACCGTTAGAAAAATGTTTGAACATTCTCTGTTTATAAGAATATAAAAATGAAATAACCACACTATTTTTTCAACTTTAAGATACTATTTATAACATACGGAATGTTTCATAAGTCATTTCCCAGCATCTTTTCTTATCTCCTGTTTCACTTTACTATACCCATTTCCCAGAACGAAGCATTGACAAGTTGTCTCGTTCAGTTTGTATTTTTTCCCTCTTGTCCGGCAAAATGACTTTCGAATTTTATTCTTAATGGAATTGGTCAAAAAAATCAAAAATCAAATTGGTCCCTTTTTTATGATAAGTATCGATAACTTATTTTTCATTGTAACTATAGGAGAATAAAATAAGCAAAATAAATGGGAAAAAGGAGAGCAAATATAGCTACTTAAGTAAAGCAGATGAATAAAATATAAAAATAAATAATAGATTATTGACATTTAAATTTAGAATGGTAAAAAATAAATATTTCTTTGAGTGATTTTTTCTGTATTCTTATTAAGTTAGTAAGAGGTTTTAAAATAACAAAATCTTGAAATGTTTCATTTTACAACAGAGTAATAAATTTCTAGGGATGTATGTTTTAATCTTTTAAAAAATGTTATTGAAAAAGATGTAAAAAAAAATAATAATAGTGAAAATATGCTAAAAAGAATCAATACCCATTTTTAAATAAAATGTTTGTATTAAATATATAATTTTTAAATCTCTTTAACCCATTTTCGGCCAAAGGTTCGTATACGAAACATTTCGATAAATATTTTTTTTTAACACTCTGACACATTTTTCTCAAGAATTTTATTTTTCTTCTATTTTTTAAGGCTTTTGAAGACATCCATAAAATATTAGTAATTCAATTGGAGTAAACGCTTTCTCTTAAAAAATTTTCAAAATACGCTAGAGTTTTAATTTGAAACGCCTTTGACAAATTCGACTTTTTAAAAATATATTATTATTCCAATTGAAATGAATTATATGTTTTTAAAATAGATTAAAGTTGCAAATTCTGTATATGAAATAAGAATAAAACAAAAGTCATAAAAATATTATTCATATTCATATTATTCATTATAAGAAATAATATTTTATATTATTATATAAAATATTATTTCTTATATAAAATATTATTTTTCATGCACGAATCTTTTTTTGTGTCTTAATGTATGTAATTTAAGCATATTTCAATAAAAATAATGCTACATTTTATAAAATTTCTGTGCTTGGCCTAAAATGGGTTAAATACTTATGACTGCTTTTCCGTATCGGTCGGATGTTGTTTTCATGATCTGGAACGAATGAATTTCATTGGTCGCTCCCTCTAATCTCATTGGACGATCAAGTTGCTCATCGTATCCCCTTGATTTCTCTTTGATATTTTTAGAAATTATCCCTTTAATGTTATTATTACTTTTTTTCTCAATTATTTTTTCAAAATTAAATTTTTTTATCCTTATTTTTTTATATTTTTATTGTCTTTTTCGATACTTACCTAATTTTTTTTAGAATTTAAATTTAAAACTTAAAGATATCGAAACAGTATTAAAAATGTATAAACATTCTCTTTTTATGAATACAGAAAAATAAAATAACCACAATATTGCTTTTCTCTTTAAAATACTACGTATTACACATGGCATGTTTCTTCTGTCAATTCTCAGTATCTTTTTCTTATCTTTGTTTTCCTTTTTTTTTTCTTTACTATTCCCATTTCCCCAGAACTAAGCATTGATAAGTTGTGTCGTTCAGCCTGGATTTTTTTCTCTTGTCCATGAGAATGACTTTCGATTTTTATTCTTAATAATTATTCTTCTAGGTAACTATAGGAGTGTAAAATAAGGTAAATAAATGGGAGAAATATAGCTAATCAAGTAAAGATGATGAATAAAATATAGAAATAAATAATAGATTATTGATAAAGTTGAACAAATATATTTATTTGTGTGATTTCTTTCTGTATTCTTATATTAGCAATATATTTTAAAATAACAAAATCTTGAAATGTTTCAGTTTAAAAAAGATAAACAAATTTACAGAGGTGTTTGTTTTATTATTTTACGAAATCTTATTGAGAAAGACGAAAATAAAATAAAATAACAGTGAAAATGTGTTAAATGAAATCAATACAAGTTTCAAATAAAAATTTCCATATTAAATCTATTTTTTTAATGTTTAATCTTGCATTACAAAACCTTTACAAATATGTATGAACATTCTCTGTTTAAGAGTTCATAAAAATTAAATAACCACAATGTTGGATTTTATTTTAAAATACTATTTCTTATACATGATAAGTTTCTTCTCTCAATTCTCAGTATGGTCTTCTTATCACTGTCTGTCTTTCTTTCTTTTTTCTTCTTTCTTTTTTTACTTTACTATTACCATTTTCCAGAACTAATCTTTGACAAGTTATCTCGTTCAGTCTGGATTTTTCCCTCTTGTCCAACAGAATGACTTTCGATTGTTATTCTTAATGGAGTTGGTCAGAAAAAGACTTGCTACTTAAGTAAAGACGATGAATAAAATATGGAAATAAATAATGGATTATTGACATTTAAATTGGGAATAGTTTTTTAAAAAATGTTTCTTTGTGTGATTTATTTCTGTATTCTTATGTTATTAAGATGTTTTAAAATAACAAATCTTGAAATATTTCAGTTTTACAAAAGATAAATAAATTTATAGAAATGTATGTTTTATTATTTTATAAAGTGTTGTTGAAAAAAAGTAAATAAAACAAAACAATAATGAAAATATGTTAAATTAAATCAATATCTTTTCAAATAAAAATTTTTATTGTTAAATGTATAATTTTTAAATCCATTTTAATACGTTTTCGTAAAATGACTTTGTAAAATAACAACATTTCATTTTTAAATACTATTTAGTAGCTTTTAACCAAAATTTTGCTTTATACTTTGATGGTCGAATTAATTATAATGCAAGTTCATCAGCTAAAGTTTATATGAATTTATTGCTCTCTTTTATCTTACTTATACATTATTAAAAATAATGTAATTGTTTAAGCATTCAGTATCATATACGAATTATTTTATTTAAATTTAAATCTTAGAGAAAGCCAAAACCGTTATAAAAATGCATAAACATTCTCTCTTAATAAGTACATAAAAATAAAATAACCACGATATTGCTTTTCACTTTAAAATACTAGTTATTACACAAGGTAAGTTTCTTTTGTCAATTCTCAGTATCTTCTTCATATCTCCCTTTTTCTTTTTTTCTTTACCATTCCCATTTCCCCAGAACTAAGCATTAACAAGTTGTCTCGTTCAGTTTGGATTTTTTTTTCTCTTGTCCAACAGAATGACTTTCGATTTTTATTCTTATTCTTAATGGAATTGGTCAGAAAAAGACCTTTTTTTTTATAATAAATATACATCACTTTTTTCCCCCCTTTTAGATAACTACAAGAGAATAAAATAAGCTGAATAAATGGGAAAGGGGAGATCAAATATAGCTAATTAAGTAAAGCAGATGAATAAAATATAGAAATAAATGATGGATTTTTGATATTAAAATTGAGAATGGTGAAAAAGATTTCTTTGTCTGATTTCTTTCTGTATTCTTAGTTGGAAATATCACAATAACTTTATTTTTTATTTTTAATGAAATTAGTCAGAAAGGACCTTTTTTAGGATAAATATAGATCACTTTTTTCCTTCTAGGTAACTATAGGATAATAAAATAAGCTAAATAAATTGAAGGAAGGAGAACAAATATAGCTACTTAAGTAAAGCAGATGAATAAAATATAGAAATAAATTATGGATTCTTGATATTAAAATTGAGAGTGGTGAAAAAAAAATTTTTGGCTGATTTCTTTCTGTATTCTTAGTTGGGAATATCACAATCCCTTTCTTTTTATATTTTTTAATGAAATTAGTCAGAAAAGACCTTTTTAGAAGTATAGATCACTTTTTTCCTGCTAGGTAACTATAGAATAATAAAATAAGCTAAATAAATTGAAGGAAGGAGAACAAATATAACTACATAAATAAAGATGATGAATAAAATATAGAAATAAATTATGCATTATTGACATTTTAAATTGAGAATGGTGAAAAAAAAATATTTCTTTCGGTTTTTTTTTATTTCTTACGTTACTAAGATGTTTTAAAATAGCAAAGCCTGAAATGTTTCAGTTTTACAAAAAGCAAATAAATTTACAGGGATGTATGTTTTATTATTTGAAAAATTTTATTGACAAAGATGTAAATAAAACAAAATAATAATGAAAATATGTTATGAAATCAAGATTATTTTCAAATGAAAAAAAAAATGCATTAAATGTATTATTTAAAATCCATATCTCTAACTTTTTCGTAAATTGACAACATTTCGCTTTCAAATACTATTTCGTAGCTTTTTAGAAAAATTCTCCTTATACTTTAATGGATGGAGTAATGGAGTAATTAATTACAGTGTCTACTAAAATTTATTTCAATTTTGCCGTTCGCTTTTATTTTATTTATGCCTTTAAAGAAATACAGTAATTCAGTGACACATGTTTCTTACTTAAAATTGTAAGATGTCAAATTTAATTTATACTGTGAAACTAATTGATAAAACATCACTAGCTAATATTTGAACAATAATAATAGACTAAATATCACAAGCTTTCATTTTATTGCACTTCATTAAAAATTTGCATAATTGTACTCATTTATAAATTATTTCAAAAATTGATAATGCTTTATATGTAATCAAAATATATTTTTTAATGACAAGTGTATTTTAATAATTCAATTCAATTTTATTTCAATGTAACCTTTATTTTTTAGTTTTCTAATTTGCATTTCTATACGGTTAGATTCCATTACGAAAAATAAAAAGTTACCTGTTGCTGCCTTCCTGTATAACTTTTGTTACATTTTCACTGATCAAGACTGCCAAGACTTCAAAACCGCCCTCTGTTAAAAGGTGACTTATATATACATGCATTTTACTTTTCTCATGCAGAGATCTCGTATTTATGAACGAACTTATATGAAATTAATGAAATTAATTGTATACATAGTACATACCGATGACTTGAACCGAGTTTTTTGGCCAGCTGCTTTCAAAATTGTGGCCATTAAAATATTTTTGTTTAATTTACAAATTAAAAAAATGGTGCATATAAATTAAAAACTAAAACATATTTTTTTAAAGTTCAATAAATGTAAAGAATTTTTAATACAAGGATACCTAAGCATATTTTGTTTCATCTTTATCTTAAAATGAGAGATACAGCGTTGCAATTTCTATGTGGGCTGACATTTTGAATTAAACTGATTTTTGTCATGCTGTACCTCTGGTGTAAAAAAAAAAAAAAAAAAAAAAAAAAAAAAACAGATTCAGATGAGTTTAATTGCATGCATAGTACATATCCATGTCTCGACCGAGATTATTGGTCAGCTTCATCCACCATCTTGTTTTAAAATGACAGCCATTTAATATATTTTAATGTAAAAATGTAAAAAACGTTGCAAATAAATTAAATACTGATAAATGATTTTTTTCTTAAACGTTTCACCTTCATAGGATTACCGTTAGATAAAAAATTCTAGGCATCTCAGTTTACTAGAAAATTCTTAGTAATTTTATAGTTTTTGTTTCTTTTTAAAAACGTAAAAGTAGAAAATATCGTTTTAGTATAGTTGTAGCAAACTGAGAATATTGTAAGAGCGCTGCAAACTCTGTCTAAATTTGTTCATTTTGCAAATCGAAGATGTTATTAAAATGATGTTACAAATTATTTCTCATTTCACAACAAAATAATATTTTATTCATAACATAAAAATTCATTGTATTTTATCCTTCGCTTTATTGGTGATTTATATATATATATATATATATACATACAATTTTTATGTTTGATTTTTTAATATATATGTATATATATACAGTGTCTCACAAAAGTGATGGGACACTTGTGCTTTATAAAAAGAAACTGCAATAAAATAAATAAACAAACATGTGTAAAAATTTTTTGATTGTGTTTCATATTTAAAGTTAGTAACAATTATTACATAACATACATTTTGTCAAAATATTAAAATATTAATTTAGTAAAAATACAATTGTTCAGAACGGAGCAAAAAATGGCTCACATGAGTGATGGGACACTTACTTTTACTTTACGTGCAGAAAACCTTTAAAAGAAAATACAGTAATACCTTTTTGTGCCAATATGCCTTTTAAATATAAAATTGCTGCATTTCAGTCTTTCATACGAGTGCATATCGAATTTGTTCCGATGACCAGCTTAACAATGAAATTGATTTTATTAAAAAAGTTGTCTAAGATCATGGTTTTAAGGATTCGCATATTGACAAGATTATTCGGCAGTATAATACTCCCCCTACTTCAGCCCAGCGTTTTGTCAATAGTTTACATATTAAACACAGAAGTATGCATTATGTTCCCATTATGTATGAAAAAATAAAAAAAGATTCTTCAAGTATTAAATATAAAATTTATAGCTATACCCCTCCATATCTAATACAGCTTCTTAATAACAATATTGATAAAATTCATAATCATCAAATGGCAGGAGTTTATGAAATTCCAGTTATCCTCGCAAATAATGAAAGATTATTATACATTGGTGAAACTAAACGAAAATTTTCAAAGAGATTTAAAAAGCACAAAAAAGATATTGCAGAGTCAAAACTGAGTACAACCTTCCCAAAATATATATATTTGAAATAAAGGGAGCAAAATTAATTTTGATGAAGATAAAATTATAATTCCATGCAAAAATCCATATCTAAATAAAATTTTAGAATCCATTAAAATCATTAAGCTCGGGTAGCGAGCTTGTAACGATCATTTATCATACTCCAGTCATAAAATCTGGCTTAATATGCTATAATTATTTCAGCAGGTTTACGCACTCCAACTCAATTATGATCGTGAACGCATGAGTTTACATTTTGAAACTTTAAATTGCATTTAACATCTTTATATTGTTTCCCGACGACGTTCGCAGAAGGGAATGAAACGTTGATAATTTTCAAGTATATTTTAAATGTATTCTTTTTTATAAGTGTACCATTTAGTAATCTGTATTTATTTTAGTACATATTTTTAGTATAATTTACGATGCAATTGTCCATTTCAGAATTATTAATTGATCTGATGTTGTAAAAATGACGTAATTTACATGATTATTTATTTCTGAATTGTAAAGTTTATATCTGGGGACTTTATTGATAATTTCATCGTGATTACATGTTATCTCCTGCTTACAAAATAATTTTAGGTAAGATATATTAATTTTTATTAAACAATTTAGAAAAGTAAAGAATTTCAGAAAAAATAAAATTAATAAAAATGGTTTTACACACACATACAAAAAAAAAATTATGTAAAGTTTATATTCTATAGGAATAATTTTTGACGTTTTATTGTAAATTCATTTAATAGTTCCTTATTATCGACAAAGTCTTATTTTTTTCATTATGAATTTCTCTGTTGTCATCAAAAATAGTATTCTACTTTTGAACAGCATCCAAAAAACAATTACACTTATTAGAATTGTACAATGATGTAGTAACAATAAATAGCGCTGTCGCTTTCACTTTTATAGTAATTTCATTTCTTCTAACTCTGAATACTGTACAATTTCATTTTTACACGATAAAATGTCAATTAAAAATTAAAAACTTTAGGATGAAATTTATTTGGAAACTGACACTCAATTTAGCGGCAGTTTAAATTATTTTGAAGCATGAATTATTTCTTAAATCTATTTTAACCAACACTTAAAGATTAGAAGTAAAAAAGAGTTAAATCATAAGATTAGATTATCCATTGAATGCTGCATTTTGTTACTTAACTGAAATCTGCTAACAAAAAGACAAATATTCAGTTTCAATCGGTCATAAAATTAATATGAAATCAAATTGCTTAGAATACGTTTTGAATCAGACTAAGATAGGAATTATATTTCATTATTTTTTAAGTTTCCATTGGATGTATTATTTTATAACAAGGATAGTATCCCCGTTTGTAAAAAAGAGGCAGCCATCCCAATTACTGAAAGGGAACGAGAAAACTATGCTAAAAAGTTATCAATCTAAAGCATTAAAATTCTGTTTTATTTGCAAATTGTCCTAATACTATTAAAAAAATATGTTCTCCATTTTTACTTAAAAAATATATAACTTAAAAGACTTTTTTATTTAAAGTTTTAGAAAAAATGAAATTAAAATTAGAATGATTGATGATGTTATTTTAAAACTTCTTTAACGCCGAATATCGACGGGTTCCATATCGATTCTTATTATATGCAAGCCTTTAATTAAATAGTCTAGATCAGGGCAGTCCAACCTTTTACTAAGCAGGGGCGCATCTCAGCTTTTGGTAAGCAATGAAGGGTGTCATTATTAACATATCCCAAGAACATCCAATAAAATCATCTTTTTATATTAGTAGAAAAATATATATGTAAATAAAATATAATGCCCATATAGATCTAAAACGCCATGTTAAAATAATAATAATAATAATAATAAAACAGCAATCCTTACTAATATTATAAATCGGAAAGTGAGTTTGTTTGTTTGTTCCGCTTTCACGCCGTAACTACTGAACCGATTGCTTTGAAATTTTGCAGACGTAAAGTTAGAAGTCCGGATTAAATAATTGGCTAATTTTTATTTATTTTATTCAAATATTTTCCTTAATAATTCAAAATTTAATTATTTTTCATACAAAATCAATAGGCATTTTTCAGATAAAATTTAACCATTTTCCTTTCCTGTTGCCAAGAAAATAAAAAATTGGAATAATAATTTTTCAGCGGCATTGAATTTTTAATAGAAAACCTCCACGCGAAAAACTATAATAAAATAATTTAAAAGAAAATAAATATGACGTCATGTTTGAAATAAAAATAAAAGGTGTATTTTTTATAATACATTTAACAAGGATATTTGTTTAGTTAATGGGAATTTTTGTGTAAAATATGGTGACATAATTTAAAGTAAAAAGAATGAAAAAGAATTATATTTTTAATAAAATGATTCACTCATGAAAATGTGACGTCATAGTTGAAATAAAACAGGTACTTTATAGCAGTCGTTAAAAATACAAGGGGTATGAATTGTTGCAGTTTGTTAAAGAGAAAAAAAAATAGTTTTACAATATTGTGTTTTGGCAACATCTTTTCCGTTAAGGTTTTTATTACTGAACTCTGTGTTCCATTACCTTTTTTAAAAAACGGCTTTATTATGTGTCTAGCTAAATTTCTTAAAGCAATATTAAACGAAGTTTTTCTTTACTATTTATTAATGATTCTGTTATAATATTTAACTAAATATACTAATTGATTTAAAATTACTTTAGGTTATGGGTTTTCCGCATGCTATGTGCGCTGTAATAATTCAAGCAAAGTTTTTAAATATTTAGTATATCGTTATAGCATTAAGCCTAATGCTAAATCGGCAAGAAAAGTAGGTTTTTCTTCGTTTTCTTTTTGTCTAACGTTAGTCCTGAAATCATTTTTTTTTCCAAGAATCTAAGAAAGTCCTAGAAGGAAATAAATGATCGAAGTGGACTGAATTTTAAATGGTTACTATCTTATATTTGAAAAATAGAAGATATTTCATTAAGAGTGAAAGTCTAATTATGGATATAGGAAAGTTGCAGATAAAACCATTAAGCGGAGAAAACGATTGGCCGATGTGGAAATACAGAATCAAGTTTGCTTTAAATTATTATATTAATGCTTTAGAACTGGTTGAATGAAAGTTAGTCAAACCGGATCAACCACCCGATGGAGCTAACGAGGCATCTTTGAAGAAGTACAAAGACGATCTTGGCAAATATAAAAAGGCAAATACTTGTGCCATGATGGTGCTGACAAATTTAATGACAGAGGAAACTATGCAGAAAATCATGAGATTTGATAATGCAAGAGAAGTATGGCTAGAACTTCAGAAACTTTATGAAGCTACCTCTGATAACCAGTTGTACAATATATGTCTACAGTTTTTTCAGTGTAAGTGGAAAGTGGATGGCAGTATGGCTGCTCATCTATCGAATTTAAAGAATCTTTGGAGCGAATTAAATTTGGATCTTCAAAGAAAGCAAAAAGTTCAATTACCTCAAATGCTACTATTGCAAGATCCTAGACACATTGCCACAAAAGTACCGTTCTTTCAAGTCGAGTTGGCTACTTCTGAATCAGTGTTTCCCCCAGGAGAAGGGCGCACAGGCCTTCGGGGAAACGTCCACCGGTAAATGTTAGCAGAAGGTTTTTTCTTATTTAAATTCCTAAAGATACAGAATTAATGCCAAAAATAAGGGGAACATTTCTTTTCAAAAATTTACTGGTGGAAGATCAAAAATTTACTGGTCGAAGGCCTGTGCGCCCTTGTCCTGGGGGAAACACTGTCTGAATGAAGATAAAAGAACAATTGACGAGTTAACAACTCAATTATGTTCTCTAGAAAGAGAAAATAAAGAAGAGAAGTCAAAAAGTGATGTCCAAAATCATGAAGCTTTAGAAGTAAAAACCAGTAGGATAAAAACACCTTTAAAAACCAAAAAGCAAGTTGGAAAATGCAATTACTGTCATCAAAATGGTCACTGAGTAAAATATTGTAGAAAGTGGATAGCTGATGGAAAGCCAGCAAAGCCCAATCAAAATAATAAGTATTTAAGAAAAGATAGTTCTACGGCAAATATGTCATTAATAGCTCTAGACAAACATGCATTTTCGTCTGAAGAAAATTGTTATGATTGGTTTGTTGATAATGGTGCATCAAAACATATTACAAATTATGGTAATTATTTTACAGAATTTTAAAAATTTGAAACCACACATGGTATTACCACTGCAAATGGGCAAGTACTACCGGCTGTAGGTAAGGGAACTTTAAAGGTAATGATGAAAATAAAAGGAAAGCGACAATTTAAAGAACTTAAAGAAGTTTGGTTTGTACCAGGTATTACAGCTCATATTCAAAATATTAGAATAATTACCTTTTTTTTAGAAATTGAAAATATCGTTTGGTAATTTAATGTCTTTTAATGAAAATATGCAAACGATATTTTTATTAAGAACTTATTGTTGATTAAACTTACTTGTTATCTTAAATTTAATATCATTTTTGAAAAGATTAATTGCAAAAAAAAAAAAAAAAAATTTGAAAAGTCAAAATATTAGAATATTTATTCAAGTGGTTCAAAATATTAAAATATTTCACATTAATTCTCCTTTAATTATTACCAATTCTTAACTGGTAGCATCATTGATTAAATTCAGACTATTTTATTTAAAATCAGTATTCTTTTTTGCAGTTTGTTTCTTTTTCGTCTTAAAATGGGCCGTGTGAGTAATATTCCTGAATCTACTAAACTTCGTATGGTTGATTTGTATCGGCACGGTAAAAATCAATGTTTTATAGCGAATTATTTACATTGTTCGCAATCGAGCGTTAGTAAAATACTAACACAATATTCAAAAATTGGAAAATTTCAAAATAATCGCCGAAATGGTGGTCGAAAACCAAAAACATCTGCTAGAGATGACAGGAAACTGAAGCGTATAGTTAAGAAAAACCGTTTTAAAAGTGTGCGATTCTTGCACCGAAAATGGAAAGAAGAAGGAGTTGAAGTTTCTACATCGACAACATTAAGACGTCTCCATAAATTTAAATTTGAATCTCGTGTACCGAAAACAAAACCTCTCATGACTGCAATACAAAAGCGTATAAGATTGAATTGGTGTAAATCAAGACGTTTATGGAGTAATGAAGATTGGACAAATATATTATTTAGTGATGAAAGTATGTTTTGTGTTTCATATGGTAATCAAAGTATTCGAGTTTGGAGAATGAAGCAAGAAGCATTTGATAAAGAATGCCTTAAACGTTCCGTAAAATTTGCTGCTAGTGTCATGGTTTGGGGTTGTATGAGTGCAGAAGGACCTGGAAAGTTATGCATCGTCTACGAAAAGGTTAACTCTCTGGTATATCAAGAAATTTTAGAATATTACATGATTCCATCATCAGAAGATTTATTTGAAGATGATTTCATCTTTCAACAAGATTTAGCGTCCCCGCATACCTCGGTGTCAACTAAGAATTGGTTCCGCCAACGCAACATTAAGGTACTTCCACGGCCACCAAATTCACCAGATCTTAATCCCATCGAAAACTTATGGTGTATAATGAAGAAAAAACTTCAAGAAAATCCTCCTTCAAGTAAAACTGAGTTAGTGGCACGTATAAAGTCTATTTGGGCTAATATTGATAGAAATGTTTGTAAACACCTTGTATATAGTATGCAAGATCGATTGTACGCTGTTATGAAAGCTAAAGGGGATGTTACAAAATATTAACTACCATTTACTTCATATTCATAAGGTAATATTGTTGCGTAAAATAAAATAGTCTAATATTTTGAACCAATCTAAATTTTATTCTAATATTCTGGTGTGTTTAAGGAAGCTGTATACTTAATTTATTGTGCTGTATTTTGTATTTTATAAATGTTAAAATCTTATCTAAACATTCCAGATTTAATTTATAAGAAATTTAATTTTATTTACTTAGTATAAAAAATAAATAAATGACAAATATTTTTTTCTTATTACTTTTTCTCAATTATTCTAATATTTTGAATATGAGCTGTAGTAAGAATCTGTTTTCCGTACTGGCAGCACAAGATCGAAACAAAAACAGCAGATTCGAATCAACTGTCAAAGAATGTTGGTTAAAAATCAACAATAATGTTGTAATGTATGGTAAAAGAAATGTAAGTGGTGGTTTATACAAAGTTCATATGGAAGTACTTATTCCGAGCAATCCAGTGGAAGAAAACATAGCTACAACAAGTGATTCTCTTCTACAGTTATATCACGAGCGCTGGGGACATCAGGACAAGTGTCAGTGAAGAATGTTCTAGAACAGCAAATGAACATCAAAGTTGGATTAGATAATCAGCTTTGTGAAGCTTGTATATATGGGAAAGCACATCGCTTAAAATTTGGCACTAGACAGAAGACCACAAAACCTGGAGAGCTTATCTCAACAGATGTATGTGGACCCTTTGATGAATCCTTTAGAAAATATCGTTACTTTGTCAACTTTAAAGATCATTTTACAAAATTTAGATATGTATTTTTTCTTCGTCATAAGTCAGAAGTTGCGGAAGCTACTGAAAATATGATAGCACATGCTAAAAATTTAGGACACAACATCAAAGAAATCTTAAGTGATAACGGAGGAGAATTTGATAATGAAAATGTTAGAAGCATCCTGAAGAAAAATGGAATTAATCAAAGAATAACTGCTCCCTATACCCCTCAACAGAATGGCGGAAGTGAGCGAGAAAATAGAAGCCTTGTTGAAATGGCAAGAACTTTGAAAAATTCTAATTCTGAAATCAATTTTCCTTCATCATTATGGGCAGAACTGATTAATTCGTCTGTATATATTTTAAATAGAACAGGTAAAAGTTCTCTACCAAACGTAAGCCCTTATGAATTGTGGATAGGGAAGAAACCTCGAGTAAGACACATGCGCATAATTGGATCACCCTGTTATGCTCAGATCAGAAACGTCGAAAAATGGACAGAAAAGCAATAAAAGGTTATTTGTTGGGATATGACGGCGATGAAAGATATCGCATCTGGATAAAAGGAAATAATACAGTTATTTGTTCCCGAGATGTAATCTTTCAAGAGAAAAAGTTAAAAAATTGCGAAGATTCAGTACAAATCCCTTTAATTGAATCTAAGAGGCAGCTACCTGAAGGTAAAAATGAGGGAAAGAATGATCAAGACGACTCAGAAGATCCAGTTATTTCAGAAAGTGAAAAAGAAGAGGAAGAGAAATCACATACTATGGAATTAAGAGATCGAAGAGAACTAAAACAGCCTAAATATTTTGAAGATTACGTGATGGCATCTGTAGTTTTTATATCTGAAGGAGATGAACCAAGTTCATATGAAGAAGCAATTAATTGTAAAGAACGTAATTTCTGGATAAAGGCCATGGATTCTGAAATCAGTTCTTTAAAGGAAAACAACACATGGACACTAACATCACTTCCAGATAAAGCAAAGGCTCTTCCCTGCAAATGGGTCTTTCGGATTAAGAAAAATCCAGATGGTACCATTGATAAATATAAGGCAAGACTTGTGATTAAAGGCTTCAATCAGAGAAAAGGTATTGATTATAATCAAACCTTCAGTCCAGTCACAAAATTAGGAACTGTACGTTCACTAATAAATATTGCAGCAAGCGAAAAGATGCATCTTATGCAATTTGATGTTTCAACCGCATTTTTGTATGGCGATTTAGATGAAACAATTTACATGCAGCAACCTGAAGGCTATAATGATGGCACCAACAATGTATGTAAACTCAAGAAAAGTTTGTACGGATTGAAACAAGCTCCTCGATGCTGGCATAAATGTTTTGGAAAATTTATGTTAGATCTTGGATTTAAGACCAGTGTAGCAGATCAATGTTTATTCATTCGAGAGGAAGAAGGAAGAAAACTTCTCGTAGCTCTTTATGTAGATGATGGATTAGTTGCTGCTACTCATTACGTTCACTAATAAGTATTGCAGCAAGCGAAAAGATGCATCTTATGCAATTTGATGTTTCAACCGCATTTTTGTATGGCGATTTAGATGAAACAATTTACATGCAGCAACCTGAAGGCTATAATGATGGCACCAACAATGTATGTAAACTCAAGAAAAGTTTGTACGGATTGAAACAAGCTCCTCGATGCTGGCATAAATGTTTTGTAAAATTTATGTTAGATCTTGGATTTAAGACCAGTGAAGCAGATCAATGTTTATTCATTCGAGAGGAAGAAGGAAGAAAACTTCTCGTAGCTCTTTATGTAGATGATGGATTAGTTGCTGCTACTCATGAAGAAGACTCAAGAAACTTCATAGATCAATTAAAAACGAAATTCAAAATCACCAATAAACCTGCATCATATTTTTTAGGAGTAGAAATACAACGTCTTGATGATGGAAGTATTAAGATTGGACAAGAAGCATATGCAACCAAAATATTTCAACGATTTGGAATGAGTGACTGCAGACCAGTTCATACACCCGTTTTAAAAGAGAAAGGAGTTTATGAAGATGTTTCAGAAAACATTAATGAAACACGATTTTCTTATCGTGAAGCTGTAGGAGCATTAATGTACCTTATGATGGGGACAAGACCTGATTTAGCATACTCTATTAGCATTTTATCGCGATAATTAGAAAATCCTTCTAAGGAAGATTGTATTAAGGTAAAGCGCGTTTTTAGATATATTGCAAATTCGAAGCAAAAATGCATTATTTATAAAACAGGCTATAAACCTGGAATTATAGAATGCTACAGCGATTCCGATTTTGGAGGTTGCACTCAGACAGGCAGATCTACAACTGGAATCGTAGTTAAGTATGCAGGTGGAGCAATATCTTGGCTAAGTCAACGTCAAGCCATGGTGACAACATCAACAACTGAGGTTGAGATAGTTGCAGCAAATGAAGCAGCTAAAGAATTAATTTGGCTAAAAAGACTCATAGGTGGAATTTCATTCTTGAAAGAAATACCAACAATTTATGTTGATAATAGTGCAGCAGTAAAATTAGCTCAGAATCCCGAGTTTCATCGCAGAACAAAGCATATAAGTTTAAAACATTTCTTTATTCGTGAAAAAGTTTTGGAAGAAGAAATTAGTGTGACGCAGATTTCGACAGAAATGCAAATTGCAGATATAATGACAAAGCATCTGCACAAACCAAGACTTATAATGTTATGAGGAAAGATGGGACTCATGTAGACTCTGAACTTTAACTTAGATTTATCAGTGTAATTTTTTTTTCTTTTAACAAGGTAAAGTGTTGCAGTTTGTTAAAGAGAAAAAAAATAGTTTTACATTATTGTGTTTTGGCAACATCTTTTCCGTTAAGGTTTTTATTACTGAACTCTGTGTTCCATTACCTTTTTTAAAAAACGGCTTTATTATGTGTCTAGCTAAATTTCTTAAAGCAATATTAAACGAAGTTTTTCTTTACTATTTATTAATGATTCTGTTATAATATTTAACTAAATATACTAATTGATTTAAAATTACTTTATGAATATCAGTAACTAATGGAGCGAGATAAATAATGACGTCATATTTAAAATGAATCAGAAATATTTTTTACTTATACTAATTAATAAGTTATAAGTTACATACAAATGAATATTTTTATTCAAAACTCATAATTATCAATGGAAGAAATTTTTTGTGGGGAAAAGGTGGAAAATAAAATCACTGATTAATATATTTTTGGCTCGATTTTTTAACACTTTCGAACAAAGTTGAAAAGTTATTATGCTTTCGGTTTGTCTGTCTGTCTGGTCGCTTTCCAACTTTCGTAAATATACTCCGATTTCCATGAAATTTTGGACATTATTAACGTTTACCTAGCACGAATACCTATTGAAAATGAAGTTTCTACCATGATTAGTTTATTTACAGGGATAGTAAAAAAATTCCTTATCTTACGGCATTATGGGGAAAAATCGTTTTAATTAAATTTAACGATGTTACAGCCTGTAGCACATATTCAAATTTATATGCATTTACAAAGTGCACTAAAATATGCATTTTGTAAAGCATGTAGTGAAAAGGGCACTTACTATTCATTTACAGGGTCAGACAGAAAAATTCCATTGCATAGGAATAAAGGGAGGAACAGTTTCCGACATATTTTAATTATGGTAAACGATTTCATGTATAATCAAATTGATATATGTTGCTGAGGCTTAATGTAAGTTATTTCATGCATAATACAAAGTGCATAGCATTTACAGGGACACACAAAAGATTTCAAATATTATATATTCTATCCGAAGTACTGGATGATGACTGTTGCATGGATGAAATGCATTTTGAATTCTGATATGTGCTTTTAAGTTTCGCTAAATGTATGCATATTAAATGGAGAGTATAAATGGTAATAGTATAAATAGTTAAATTTAGATATACAGGGTTACACAAAAGATCTCGGAAAGGTTACTAAATATGAGCGTAATTTACTTAAAGGTGGTTTTTAAATAAATTATGCATTTTTATTTTGAACTGCATTTAGTAAACTAAGAAATGTTTGTAGTATATATATAAAATGATAAACAGGGTCCCGCAAAAAATTGGATACAAGGTTGTCTTCGGATGATAATTTCTGAAAATGTAATTTAGGTAGTAATAAGAAATATTTTTGTTTGAAATAAATTTTAGAAAGATACTTTCGTGTATTAAAGGCACTTGGAAAACTACAGGGCTTAACAAAAGAATTCAAGAATGTTTCTATCTGTTAGTATTAATCGCTGAAAGGAAAATTTTGACCAGCAAACAAATTAGCAACTAGGGATTATCAGAAGATTTTTTACCATAAATTCGCGATGAAAAGTTAACTACACATGCTTTTCATCATCGAAATTTTTTGCTTGATTGATCAATTATTTCTTCTTTAAATGTTATGTGAACGAAGTCAAGGGTAACTGCTAGTATGTAATAAATATCGAATAATATATTTTTCTGCGAGGGATTATCTCAAATATTTTATTATTGGATCAAAAAAAAGAATTACCATCTATTATTAAAATAAAAACGTAATCAGAGATATTGTAAGGTTTTTTTGTGGAGGAAAATACTCAGTAATAACTAATTTTTTTGGAAGGGTAAATTTGCCATAATAAAAAGTACAAAAACAAAATCATGGATGGTTCCAAAGAAAAAGCCTGTAAGAGATTTCATTGATGTATATCATTTCTCGCGATTTTATGGATTTAAAAAAAATACCTAAAGTTTTAAAGGCCTGGGGGAGATAAAGCCATCTTTATCCCATCTTAAAAAACAGCCAAATGGTCAGTGAAACAATGTCAATAACAATAACAAAAATGCTAAACTTTCATGCACGAAGAAGGATCGCTTACTTTTTTCTACATTTTACTTCTTAATATATTAAAAAAGTTATTGTCAACATTTATTAATTACTATCGGCATAATTTTCATAATAAGATAATAATATGAGATAAATATTCTAATAAATAATAAATTTCATAATAAGATAAGTCATAACTATAAATTAGTAAAAAAAAGTCAAAACACATGATTAGTTAAAAAAAAATAATAGAAAAAACTTTAAAGAAACTTAAAAAAAAATTAAGAATAAGAAGCTTAGTAATGGGAAAACTTCAAAATGGCGCCAAGAAAATCTGTAAAAGGCGCCGCTGGCACCCAATTGGATAGCTCTGGTCTAGATAAAATTTTAACAATTCTAGTAGCATTTTAAATTAACTTCAATTGTGTTAGTCAGTGTTATACTAAAGATGTTAAAAATAATGAGCAAATGCTTTTGAACTAAACAATCAAATAAAAATTATGACTATGAATCTTAAATTTTGCTCGAGACTGTTGATTTAAAACTAAAATTTCAGTTTTACATTACTAGGGAAAAGAAATTGGTCGGAACTTACATTTTGTAATATCTAAAACCCAAAACCTTTTACCTACAATAGTATGACTCAAAAAGTATGAAATTTCGATCTATAAATCCCATTTCTGAATTTGAAACAATTCCATAAAACGAAAGCATTTCATTCCGGAAATTCCGCGCCCGGATTTATCCATCGTTCAAAATTCTATTTCACTTTTCAGTATGAATAAAAAAAAATGATATTCAATTTTCATGCTATATTTACTTTCTAATATATGTTGGAGTGGAAGATGGTTGGCTGAAGAGCGCTTAAAAGTCGATGAAATATTTCCACGCTTAAGCTCCTTATTGTGTCGTAGGATATTTCATAGATTGTGGGAGAATAAGGATAAGTGAACGATAAAAATGTAAGTGAATAGGCATGATAGTATTTTTATGACTAAGTTTTTGAAGCCGTTCATATTTTTATGATAAAAAATATATTTTTTTAATAAAATTTTTTTCGCTAAAATTAACATTATACTATATTAATTTCCTTTTAACAATATTCCCTATTTATTCTGGCTTAAGAAGTTAAAATCTTACTATTAGATTTAATCTATTAATCTTTATAGAAAAGCTATAAATTCGTAATTCACTTTAAAAAACATTTATTTCGATACGCATAAATCTAAAAAGTGGCTGTGAATTAAAAACATTCTTAAATAAATTTTGTTTCTTAAAATTCCTAATAAAACTCATTTTTTCCCTTTTTTTATCAACCCCTTTTAAAAGTCTTATTAAAATTATTCCGCATACTTATTTAAAGCATACTTATTGAAAACATCATTCTTTTTAATAATTTTCTTCGTGTTTTACATTTATTACGTATCAATAAATTAATTACTTTTCCTTTTTTAATGAAATCGTCTGTGGAACACATTCTAGTTTTAACTACTTTCGATTATTAAATATGTTAAGTAATAATCTTTTAAATAGAATTACCATTTGCGCAAGGCATTCGATTTTGCTGCTTTAAATTTGATATCAGATGTCGGCTTCTATTTACATTAAAATATCTGGTCTGAGATTATCGAATATTCTAGAAGATTTTACTTCTTCCAGGAGGTTCGGAGAGGAAGGGGGTAGTCGGTTTGGAGAGAGTCGACGGAATGCTCTGACGGATGGCTACTCTTTAGAATAGAACCTTTATTATTTTTAATTGAAATCATTTAGCCAAGAAAATAGAGCGTATAATATATATTATAAATAGAGCAAATTTATAAACGGTTTCCAGATTATAGAAGAAAAGCATGATTTATATTATTTCTGAAGTTAACACCCTATTTTCTCTACACATACAGAAAAGACAGCGATGAAAGTGGTAGTTTTCGAAAGATTTTCCAACCGGAGTTGTTTCACATAATACAATTACATATCCTTAAAACACGTTGTTTGATTAAAAAGAATTGCAATTAATCAGAATTTTATGAGAAAAACTTAATCAGTAAATTCTCTGAAAGCTTGCGTCGAAAGAAACCTGGCATGGGCCTACTGTTCTTTTTTTATATTATAATTGTTGTTAACTTTTGTCGCGCTGCTAAAATGAAAAAAAGCTTTTAATTCAATTCGAAAATTTAATTCAACATATTATTGCTATTTTTCATGTAGATATAATTTTTAATATTGCTAGTGGGCATTCAAAGAATGAATTAAAATGAATGAATGCTAATATGAAAAAAAAAAAAACTTTTTAAATACGTCAACTCTAATAGATTTTTTCACTTTCACTCTAATAGATTTTTCACAATTAATATATTTCCTTAGAATGCCCACTAGCAATATTACAAATGATATCTCATTTAAAGAATGAATTAAAATGAATGAATGCTAATATGAAAAAAAAGCTTTTTAAATATGTCAACTCTAATAGATTTTTTCACTTTAACTCTAATAGAATTTTCACAATTAATATATTTCCTTAAAATGCCCACTAGCAATATTAAAAATTATATCTCATTTAAAGAATGAACTAAAATGAATGAATGCTAATATAAAAAAAAATAATATGTCAACTCTAATAGATTTTTTCACTTTAACTCTAATAGATATTTTACAATTAATATATTTCCTTAAAATGCCCACTAGCAATATTAAAAATGATATCTATATGAAAAATAGCAATAATGCGCTCAAATAAATTTTCGAAAAAACCTTTCTTTATTTTATGTTAACATTCATTCATTTTCATTCATTCTTAGAATGTCCACTAGCAATATTAACAACCATACCTATGCGTAAAATAGCAGTAATGTGCTCAAATAACTTTGTGAAACATATTAAAAAAAGTTATTTTTTCATATTAGCATTCATTCATTTCCATTTACTTTAGAATGTGCATTAGTAATAATAAAAATAATATCTTTATATAAAATAACAAAAATGTACTCAAATAAATTTTCGAAACATATTTAAAATCTTTTTTTTTTTTTAGATTAGTATTCATTCATTTTCATTTATTCTTAAAATACCCAGTAACAATATTAAGAAACGTATCTACATGAATAATTGCAATAATGCGTTCAAAGAAATTTTCAGAATGTATTAAGAGATTTTTTTTCAGATTTGCGGTAAAAGTTTACAGCTGTAGAAATCACCATAGATAGCTATTTATAATTATTACAATACATTAGCTATTTTTATATTGTTTTATTCAGTGATTTAAACACAAATTTCCTTTACAATTCTTAAATTTGTTATTTATCTATATTTTATAGTTTTTCCTATGGATTGGCGAATGTTTTAATTTATTTTGACATGTAAACTGGAATAAATGACGAGCTATTTATGTTAAGCGTAACAGAATTTTTCTTTCGTAATCCTCTGTACGCACTATAGATACGATTGAAAAAAAAATCATGCATGAAAATAATTTTTAAAACAACAAAAATTGTGTAAACGTTTGTCCTTTATAAGATAGACATTGCTAAAATATTAATGAAGAATTAAAAAAAAAAAAGCTTAAACATTACTTTTTAAACTTTATATAATATGCTTGGAAGTTGTTCGTAATGTTGCATTACCATGCATTACACTAGCCATTTGTGTATTCATTTTTAACAGATAGAATTTATCTATTTGCTTGTCTGCATTTTTCGCAAAAACGAAAGATTACCACGAGGTTTTATTATCATTGAACATGCTAGATATTAGTTGTTCTTTTTAAATATAATTATCTTATGATATATAACTCATTTGCAGAGAATGTATGTGAACTTCGAATTATGCTGCACTTTACTTCGCACGTAAAAAAGTTTTCATTTCTACGAAAAAGCTATTTGATTATTGTATTATATTAACAGCCATTATATTAAAAATTCAGTAGACTTTTAATATGTAATTTTCCTGGTTTCCATTTAAAATTTTTGACTAAAAAAAGAATGAAAAAATGTTTTAGCATAAAACTGCCATTATTTTGGCATACATATGCCAAGAAATAACATATAATTTCATAAAAAATAACAATTTCCTTAAGTTCTTTAAAATATAGCAATTTCACACGGAAAATCCTTTTTTCTTCAATAGAAAATAAATTTACTACTTAAATTTTTGATTTGCTTTCAATAGATAATATCAATATCTCAGATAATCAAAATTTCACATTTTGTGATATTCACAAATATCCTCCTTTTGGGTACGTAACGGGATGCACGAGCATGACCAATTTTTTCTCATCCAATAAAAGTTTTTCAGAAAATTAAGCATAAAACTTATGTATACACAAAAGGTATTTATATTTACATGTGCTGAAAAATTATGCCATTTTTTCTCGTTTTATCATGAAAAAGGGCACAGCAAAACAAAAAAAGTTATTCAACCAATTAGAGCTCAAATAAAACACTCATTAAATGAGAAAGAGTCTAGATTAAAAATGGAGATACAAATCTATTGTATTATAAATTATTAGAATAAAATGTTATTTTTCCGTAGGCTTTGTAAGTCCTGTATTATAATAAACAGCGGTATGTAACTGGTATATGATTCTTTGTAAATGTTTATTTTTACTTAATGTGCCTAAAACTCTTACTTTAATAGTGAAATATATTTTCGTGTGAAAGAAAACTTTGCTAACGAGAGAGTGATTGCGATAAAATATCTCTATAATATTGAATATATTTCAAAATTTAAAAAAAAGTTATATGTAAAAATATATTACTTTTAATATAAATATTATGTACATAAGTAAGTGTGCGTGTGTGTAAGTGAGTTTGTTGGAAATGCATACATATTTTAATTTAGTGAAATTAAAGGAGAAAAAATAATATCCTGTTTGATTATGATAATCCAAACTTTTCATAGTTTCCTTTCACCATTACGCTTCTAATTCTGACAAGAAAATAATTTATCAATTATTTTCTTTGGTCCACCAAAATTACGGGATGTTTTTAAAAACGTTGTTTAAAAATATAACATCTATGCCTTCACAATCAACCATTTTACTATATTTTTATTATTTAAGCTTTTAATTCACGTGAAAAAAAAATAAAAGATAAAAGATTTTTCATTTTTAAACTAGGGATTCCTCACTATCACCACCACTACTCTAAATGTCGTGAAACTTAAACTTGTTACATCCTTACAAAAATTATTTGATATCTTCTTTTTTGACCTAAATGTGGCTAAGGAGAATTCAGGGAGAAAATGGACAAAGAATTATTTGATTTGCAGAAGAATTTCAAAAATGAAATAGTACGGTCGGGGATTGCAGAAAAGATAAAAACGGATTTAAGAAAAGTATATTTGAGAAATGGGAGACATTTTAGGGACATTAAAGAATTGAAAAGGGAAAGCATTTATTTCATTTTTATGGTGGCTTATAAGAGATTATTGAAATACTAGTACACGCTGTGTCTTAACTAAAAGATATTATGATATTATTTTCATGAAAACAAAAAGAGGATATGTGTATTTTAGTTTAGTTTCTTACGCAGCTCTTACACAGCTAGTGCAGAAAGCATAGCGGCATTACCACCTCTACAACTATTATGACATAGACTTAAAAACTCGAGCAGAAAATTTGACATCTGACTAGATAGACGTGCGGTTTAAAGTTTATAATCATTCACAGTATAATATTTTAATCTCCTTAAGTTGAAGTACAGTGAAACGACCTTAAAATTAGACCATTTCCAAAGCACAGCCCGTGTAAAAACTATTGAAACCGCAAAAAAGTATTAATTTTGGTTATAAATTTCAAAATAAATGAAACTTTTTTATCCTATGATATGTATCACCAAGCTAAAAAGATAATAAAAGAGTCAACAAAATTTAACTGTGAGTGTTTTATTATATAAATAAAGTAATTGTATAAACAAAACTATTTTTACCAGCGTATACACTTTAAGGACACCAAAATAAATATAATATAGTAACCAAATAAACAAATATTTAATGTATTATGCACTCACCTATGAATTTAATGATTGAAAATATTCTGTGATTCCTCGACACCACTAATTTTTGACGCTGTTCGGGATCGTTTTTGTTCTATTAATCCTCGATTGTAGATCTGAGTTCCGATTCTGAAGAAAAAAAATTCTAATTGTATAAAATCCTTTTACTACACTATATTGCCATTGATTATGGGACACTTGCGATTTTAGACATTTTACTAAATATCTAGAAAAATGCATGAGGAATCATCTCGAAACTCTTAGTGTATAAATATAATAGTATACGTCATACATCTCCGTGGAGAATTTTTACCGAAACTCCATAGGGGACCGTCAACAAATTAAAAACGAATGAATATCTTTTGAATAACCCTGTCAAAACTAATGGCACAAAAGCACTCAAACTCTAGATTATGTTTGAATGCCTTATTGTAATACACTGTGTTCATTTTTATGCAAATAGCATGCATACTCGCAGAGTAATTAAGGTTTTTATAAAAATGGCCCCAAATTTTTCTAAGTTTTTCCCTTATAATTTTCAGAGTTCTTAATATAAAATATTATTTTTTTCAAAAAATATGACAAACAACATTGCACACAGTACCCTGTAATCAGAATTAAAAAAAAATAAAAATTGTATGAAAAATGAGTAGGTTTACTAAATAATTTTTTACTGCGCATGCGTCAAAGATATCAAAATTTCATTTGCATATTATGTTAGCTAAATGTATAGAGCAACATTTGTAAAAGTCTCAAAATTATAGCTTAAAAATTCTGAAAATAATCGTCTATATATAAAGGACAAAATCCGTTGTTTCCAAAATGAAGCAAAAAAATGAGGGATTTTATCCAAAAGTAGTCGTAACATCCCGTATTGTGTACTCTATATTGACACTAATCAATGAATATATGGATACAACCCCTCTTGTTTTTGCTTCATTTTGAAAATAACGGATTTTCAACTTATTCAATTGACGATTATTTTCAGAATTTTCAAGTTATGATTTTGTGACTTTCACAAAAGTTGCTCTATACATTTAGCTAACATAATATGCAAATGAAATTTTGATATCGTTGACGCATGCGCAGTAAAAAATTATTTAGTAAACCAACTCATTTTGTATACAATTTTCATTATTTTTTAATTCTGATTACAGGATACTGTGTGCAATGTTGTTTGTCATATAGTCTGAAGAAAATCTTATTTTATATTAAGAACTCTGAAAATTATAAGGAAAAAACTTGGAAAAATTTGGGACCATTTTTATAAAAACCTTAATTACTCTGCGAGTATGCATGCTATTTGCATAAAAATGAACAAGGCGTATTACAATAAGGCATTCAATCATAATCTAGAGTTTGAGCGCTTTTGCTACATTAGTTTTGACAGGGTTATTCAAAAGATATTCATTCTTTTTTAATTTGTTGACGGTCCCCTATGGAGTTTCGGTAAAAAATCTTCACAGAGATGTATGACGTATACTATTATATTTATACACTAAGAGTTTCGAGATGATTCCTCATGTATTTTTCTAGATATTTAGTAAAATGTCTAAAATCGCAAGTGTCCCATAATCAATGGCAATATAGTGTAGATAGCCCGATAAATTATCGATAGGATTCAAATCAGGATTTATGAGCAGTCATTGCAGAGCTTCAATATTTTTCTTATAGAACTAAAGTTTTTTCTAACAACTTATGTGGATAGGTGCATTATCTCGCTGTTATATCCATTTTTTCTGGCCAGAAGTAATGCAACAAGTAAAAAATAGTAAGAAAGAGTTTGTGTATGTGTCTTTGTATTAAAATTTCCTGAAAAATATACAAGTGAAGCCACGTCGTTGAATGAAAAGCAGCCCAATTTTCAACAAATCCGCTACCTAACCGATGCCTTAATGGAATCTAGTTTTCTTTTCTTAAATTATCCATTATTTCTAGTCCTCAGGATCATTTAAGTTTCATTTCTTTTCACCGTAGAAAATTAATTAAATTCACTTAAGAAATGAAAAAGAGATTTTATTAAAAGAGCAATTAGGTGGCAGATTTATTGCAACATGGCACTGCTTTTCGTTCAACGACGTGGTGTCACTTACTTACCTTTCAGGATATAATTTAATTCAAAGACACATATACAAGTTCTTTCTGATCATTTTTCATTTGTTTCAACACTTCTGACAGGAAAAAAACGGATATAACAGCAAGATAATGCACCTATCCACACAAGTCGTGAGATAAAACTTAAGTTCTATAAGAAAAATATTGAAATTGTGCAATGGCCGGTCAGAAATACAATTTTTGATCATATCGATAAGACATGGGGAGATCTAGAAGACGAGTTTATATGAATGAAAGATTTTTCTTCAACATCAAGACTCAGAATTACAATTGAGGATGGATTGTACAAAAACAAACCCTAATTGTGCTAAAAATGAATGATGTCAAGCAATAGTGAGATATTTGCAATCATTAAACCGTTTCCAGCACGGGCAAAATCCGTAGTAAAATGAGAAATTATCGGTTGACACAGGAATTCACTAACGAATTTTTTAGATATTTTGAATTCCCCAATTTAAGCTTTTATTATAAAAGCAAAACTTTACTAAAACATTATTGGTGCCGTTTGCAAGTTTGGAATTAAAAGTAGGTATCACAGGCCGGGCATAGTGTGCCGGAAAGGGTTAAATTCATAGATGGGTGCATAATACAATAAATATTTGTTTCTTCGGTTACTATATTGAATTTATTTTAGTGTCCTTAAAGTTTTTACAGAGGCAAAAATAGTGATTTTTTGTACAATTATTTTATTTTTTTAATAAAATACTCACGATCGAATTTTATTGACTTTATTATTAGCTTTTCAGCTTGATAATACATATTATAAGGAAAATAAATGTTTTATTTTTATTTATAAAAAAATTAATGCTATCTCAACGCGCCGTATGTTTCGGATAAAGGAAATATGATAAAATAAATAATAATTATAATTACTTTTAACTGAGACTATTTACTATTAAAAATATACTTATTATACAATAATAACTAAAATTTATAGAGATATTGTCAATTGCTAAAAAATAAGCTAGTATACGCATAGGATTGCGCCATGAAGCGCACAGTTCGTCAAAGACATATGAAATAAGAATAAACGGTCAAGTGCGAATATTACTCGCGTTTAGACGATTCCGTGCAAAAAATATATAAATTATTAACTATATTCATCAAAGAAATCGTTACTAAAAGAATAATAAGAACCTATAAAAACTATACAACGTAAGTTGAGTACAGCTGTAGATACGAGAAAAGTATGAATTGTTATATTATAAAATTTCAAAGAGATATGAAGCTTAAATTACATCGATACAACTATAAAAGCAGGCACTTCAACTGTCCCATTCTACTACAAACGCAATCGCCGAAGAATAACAACAAGATTTTGTTTGTATACGTTGAAGTTATTTTTCTTTAAACAAGAATGCACTAAATATGTCTGACATATAGAAGAATCATATGCTTGACATGTAGATCGAAGTTGGGAGAAAGTCTCTGTTGGAGTTGATAAATTATTTTTCAAATCTAGAAAGTCAAAAGGCAATCTCAGTGTTGTTCCATACACTAGTTCTGCACATGTTGCATTTAATAGCAGATCGAATTCCAAGTAAAACTATGGAAGCTATTTTTCTTTAAACAAGTATGCAGTAAATGTATTTGACTTATAGATGTCGCTAAGTGTTACAAGCACATTAGCGTCAGAAACCGACAATATATTCCATGATTGTGTTCATGTTTGCTATGTATGAGTGATAATCATTGAATTTTTAATTGTGTTGAACATTAAACGTAAGGATCGTATTGAGACGGAAAGTTCTTCAAACCGTGGAATTTTCAATACAAATATTTTCAAATTTTCAAATGCTTTTCAGAAAATAATACTTAAGGATATCAAACGGTAAGTCATTTGGTTGAGTAATTTAAGGATTATCAAGGTGTAACATTTGGTATTTATAGGGTTATTTTCATAATAAATAGTTACAAACAGAATTGAGATGCCCGTAATTTTTTCTAAATACCTCAAACATTACTTGGGAGAATAAGGTTATATTTTAGATTTGCGTTTTTGAAGCTTCAAGACATTTATTTCTGCTAATAAAAATTTATGATATGATTTTTGAAAATTTTATTTTATTTTTTTTGAAACTTTTATTTTTATGTAAATGAAATTCTGGGAAAAAATAAAAATCGTAATCTCACTATTTTTTCAGTAAACGAGATTTTTAAAATCTATTTTAAAAAATGCGACTAAAAAATTGAACAGAAAGTTAAAATTCGAAGTTCAAAATACTAAAACCTTTTTTATTCCTAAATTAATTTTCCGAACGATTTTATGATCATTAGACTGTGGAAAAAGCCAAATGTACATTAAGTGTTATTATAAAAAAATGTTAAATATTAATAAATATGATTAAAAAATTCCTGATTTAATAAAATTTTAATAAAAAGAGGACCCTTAAGCATTTTTTTTAACAATTTGAAAAACGACCTAATTTACAGTGGAGCCTTTAATTTCTTTTAATTTCAAAAATTCTGCTTCTATGACGTATATGGGTTTTTTAAAATGGGGTATTCAAACCTTTGTAATGAAAATGACTCTATTATACGATTCTTTCGATTAGGTTTTTAATTCATTTCAAATATCCCTTTTCAAGAAAGAAAAGGAAAAATAAAAAAAAAAATAAAATTCTAAAGAACATTTAATTATTAAAAATATTCTTGAATTTAATTTTCTTAACATTAAAACCTAGAAGATATATTTGTCGTAAGTACTTCGAAAAAGCCTTTTAATGGCAATAGATGTTTGAAAAAGTATTGGAAACCGTTTTTATCGCAGCCTATTAGAATTAGAAAAGTTTTAGTTTTTACTTCATTTTTTGGAAGAATCTTTGACACTTTACTTTTCATGATAGCAGTCTATCGATCGTCTGAATAAAGAAGCCATTTGAAGATTATATCATCTCAAGTCACATTAAAATGACTTAAAATCCCCAAGAGAACGTAAAATAAAACCTACTTATTATTCTTCAGAAAAGAACTTTAAATCACCAAAAGTGTTCTATAGAAGTAAAAAGTTCAAATTTGACTTTTAAATAGAATTTTTTATATTATCAGTCAAACTGCTTTAACTATTCAAAGAGTTTAACTGGATATTGAAGCATCTATTCATAATGCATAAAGAGCATCTTTAGATACGTCAGCATTATTTAAAATGTTTGTACAGTGAAATTATTAAGTGAATGATAAAATGCTTTATGCATCTTTGCAATAGTTATGGACAATTTAAAGAACAAAAAAAATGTCCCAATGTTGGATTATAAAATGCATTCTAATGTTAAGATATAGTTAAGAAATAATCAATTTAAAAATGGAAATCATACTAGAAAAAACTAATTTTTTTTTAATTGCATGATACCTATAAAATCTTGAAGATTGCAATTAGCAGTTTTACTCTTTACTAACATATTTAAAATGCATAACTGTTATTCATACAATTGCTTTGCCAAAAAAAAAATTTGTGGCTTCATTGAACTTTATATGAAATACATAATTTTTGGCTTTTTTTGAAAAGATTGATTTTAAATATTTTCCCAATACTTTATGGTCACTGTAACCGAATACAGAAATAGCCACCAATTTTATCACTAAAATGAACGTTGTACTCGTTATTCAAATTTGACTGCGAACAACTATTTTATAAATATTGATGTACTTCGGGACAACCCAACTGTGGTCTCTTTTGTCCAAAACAAACTTTTCTTCAGTTTAAAATCTATTAGCGATAATGTTTTTCCAGTAATGAATGATTATAGATGGTATTTATTCAACTATTCAGTTCGCACATATGATTTCCAAGGAGATTTATATTTTATTGTTTTCACTTAATTAAATTATAAATAACAGGGATGCAAGTGCTGTGATTTAAATGAGCGATTTTTACTGTTACATTTTGATAGTATATTTTAAATTAATAAATAAATGTCGTGATTTATTAACACAGAGCATATTTTTTAAATTTAGCGATGAAAATCGGCCATTTATGTGCAGCACTTTCATTACTAAGTGTTGATTTTGGTGTTTATATTTTGTTTAGTATAGTACTGCATGATGCATGTTTATTTAATGCATTAAAAGTAATTCCTTTACAATTTCCATGCGCGAGATTTTTAAAATGCTTCTACGTATGTCGAAAGTGTATGAATTTTAATAGATTTTTTATAACGTATACACTGTAAAATATTGTACTAGTTAGAACCACATTTTGGTGCTCAATAGTCAATCAATCATTGTAAGATGGTAAAATCTTGAACCAACATTTCGAGCTCTTATTGAAGTATAGCTTCAATAGTTAAAACGAGGTTGAAATAGGAAGCTCCAAATGTCGGCAGGACATTTCAACATCCTATGGTGGCAGCTACTGAGCACCGAAATTTTGTTCAATCTAGAGCAAAATTTTTAACAGTGTATTTCCGTGTATAAGCCGAGTATACGGCTTTCCAGGGAAAAATCGTTCAATATTGAAAATCCATATCTAAGCCGATGTTAAAAAAAGATGATGTAAAATTCAGTGGTGCAAAAGTAAAAGAATCGTTAAACAGAGAAAAAAAGCACAAGCACGGCAATAGTGTCGCAACAAGACGTATTAGGGAATTGTGAAATGCCTAAAGGTTTCTTAGAAGCAACCTACACATTGAATACGGGAGGGCAAGCTACAAATTCACAATTGTACGAGTCGTGTATACTTCTTTTATTGCACATTCCAGATATTTTCGAAAATGTCGATTTCTGGAAATTTATGTGGCCAGTGTGTACGTCATAATTCTCCAGAAATCAACCGGTAAGAATTTTTGACATGTGGGGTGCGAATTGTCCTGTTGAATTTTTAAAACTTTGTCGATATGCACAATGAATATGAACGGGTGTAGGGGATCAGACAGTATTCAAACGTACTCATCTCCTGACAAAGTCGTCCTTAATCGAATTAAGCATCCCATGTCACGCGAAAGACAAGGTGGCTCAATACCATCTCAGAAATTTGCCAACATAAATACTGTCCTGTGGACATGTAGCAATCGCGGATTCATGAAGTTGTGTTTATGCCTGTATCTGTCTATCTATTGAATAAAACTACAAATAAGTTTCGTTAGATCAAGCAACGTATTTCCGGTCATCATGAGTCCAATGGTCCAGGGAAAGCGTAAAGTTTTGTGGCATGCTGTGAAAAGCAGTGAACGAACGGGTCTATGGCTGTCAAAACCCGTGTCAATGACTATCTGTCAAAAAGCTTGCACGCTGACACTATTTGGTACCTCAGCATTTACAGTGGCGGACAAAAAAAAAAAAAAAAAAAAAAAAAAAAAAAAAAAAAAAAAAACTTCATCATTTGCGAAAATGTGGAAGATTATGTAAATTATGCGTTTTATATTTGTGTACAGATGTTGTTTAATTACAATAAACTTGTAGTTTGAATTGGCCGTCAAAAATTACTTTCTTGAAATGCATAACTATGCTGAATAGTTTGAATGCTGAATGACTTCTAAATTAGGGAAATAAACTAGTTAATGAAAACATGGAACAAAGTACTTAACCACAAATGCAGCATGAAATAATAAATTTATTGATGATAACTGAGTCATATTAAAAGTTTTTTATGTGGTCGTGCGTAAATGGATTACTTTGATACTTGTTAAAGAATTCGCGAGCAGCGTTGACAGCCTTCCAAGGGTCCGGTATAGTAGAAATCCACTTCTGTATTTAATGGTGTCCTATTTCATGGTATGCTATTATTCATCGTACATTATTTCATATATTTCATGGTACACCATATTAAGTACTAATAATGCTCCCATTGAGTTTAATATTGATAATCTGTGACTTTTAACCCTTTTCGGCACACTGTGCCAAGTCCGGGATAACTAATTTTAATTCAGAACATGCAAATGGCGCCATTAATATTTTAATAAAATTTTGCTTTTTTAATGAAAGCTTATATTAAGGAGTTCATAATTTCTAAAAATGTCGTTTGTAAATTCCGGTGACCGTCGATAATATCTCACTTTACTAACAGATTTTGCCCGTGCCGGAAAGTGTTAAGCAAATTTAGCATTCATTACAAGCTAAAAATTTTGAACTGAATTAAAATCGGAACTTTTTTCAGATCAGTCCATAACTTCAATGTCAGTTTTTTTTTCAGATAGGCCTGCACCAAAGGTAGGGAAATAGTTGGAAAATGCATTTATTAGTTTCTCATAATGTGGAGATAAAATCTTGCAAATTACACAACAAAATCATTTAAAAAGAAGTTATTTCCTACTTGCCAAATTTGACGAATGACAGAGCACTAAGTCTTGTTAAAAATACATTTTCCTGCACTTTAAAATAATTTTATGTAACTGACTTTAAACAGTCCTTTAAGATACTTGTGAAAATTGATGTTAAATAATAATTTGGGATAAGGTGAACAAATTATTACTTAACATTACATTTCTCTTGAACTTTAAACGGGGCATTTAAAGTCAGTTATTTAAAATAATTTTAAAGTACCGAAAAATGCTATTTTGAAACAAGATTTAACTTTGTCATAGACCAAAATTGGTAAGTGGAACATAATTTATTCATAAATTATTTTGTTGCGTAATTTTCAAGTTTTTAATTCCATAGCATAAACTAATAAAATAATTTTCCATTTATTTCCCCACTATAGAGGCAGACCTAATTAAATGTATTCGCTGTTCTGAGAATAGTACTGATGTAAATCCACTTCAGAATTTTTAACTGTATTAGGTTCTAAAATTGGTAAAAGTAATCAGGTTATCAAAATGAAACAAAAAGAAAACATTATTAGAATTTTGTATCATGAAATTGGAAATCATTACATTAAAAAATTATTGCTTCCATGCCAGTTTCCTGGAAGGCTTTCAACGCCGCTTGCGACTAATCTAAAAATAGTAAAGTTATCCTTTTAAAGATCAACAGCACATCAACATTTCATATTACAACCACATAAACAATCTTGTAATATGTCTCAGTTATGTGATATTTATCATTATCTACTACATTTGGGGATAAGTACTTTGCTCCAAAATTTTGATAAAATAGTGCCTTTTTTCCATTTCAGAAGTTATTCAGCAAAATTATACATTTCAAGAAATTACTTTTTATGATAAATTAATGCGGCAAGTTTCTTTCATTGTAAAAACCGCATCATCCCTTGGAACATGAACACAAAATATTTCATTTGCACACTTTTCGTTTTTCTCACAAGTGGTGCAGTTTTTTGTCTGCCCCTGTAAATCCGATTATCTCTTTTAAGGTCTTTTTCCATAGTCACCGTTGCGTGAGATTTGTTGTTTAACAAGATACTTGATATTCACGGTGCATTCGTGGCATGTTTGTGCACAAAAATCCAAATTTCATGTACATCTCGGACGTCCTATGACCCTTCTCTTGTGCGACGACTATAAGGCCACGTTCAAAGTTCCTTAAACCGTTATAATTTCCTATTATGACAACAGAGAAAACTCTAACAGCTTCGTTATACACACATTACATTACTTTAACACTGCTGATTAAATAGCGTTACGCTAATTGGTTGCCTACCTTTATTATTCGCATTTTTACGTATGCACCTACCAGTTTCTTCTTTCTCTGTGTGTATTGATATTCTAGTTAAATAAGTATTGCAGGGCTCGTAGCGTCCCTAAAATTTTCGCACTTTTCTACCAGTATTTTAAATCAAAATCTTTCTACACAATTCTTTTGACATTTACTATGAAATTCTACAATAAATACTATCATTTTAAAAATTGTGGTAGGAAACAGCGAAAATTTTACGACCCCTGGTATTGGGGTATGACTAAAATAACTAAACATATTGTGATTTATAAAATTTTAACTTAGCAATTCAATAAATAAAAAATATTATCGTAACACTCACATAAAATAAAGTTTTTATTTTTTATTATTTTATTTTTTTTTACAAAAATAATAGCAAAATTTTAAATTTAAATGAAACTTATGCATACTATAATTTAACTGTAAATAAAGAATAGAGAAGGAAAATTTTGTTTATAATTCACACGATTCTAAAAAAAAAAAAAAAAAAAAAAAAAAAAAAAAAAAAAAAAAAACTTTTTAGCGATTCATAGCGTGAAAAGTTTTATTGTATTAAAAATGTATTATGATTGCAAAATCGATCAACGACAGCGAGCATCCTTACAGAATCAAAATAAGTTGTATGATGGGAAGTGTGAAATACACTGGATAAAAAAAAAGAATATGAAAATAAAAATAAAAAAGCTATTATAGTATTCAGATTTAATGCAAAACACAAGTGTAATTAAAAAAAAAATACGCGCAATTTTTTTAAATATTAGCATAAAAAGTTTTTGAATAAATAGCATTTTATGAATATATTTAAACATGTGGATAAATTTAATAATTGTAAAAAATAGGTCTATAAGTTATACTGTTATGTATAACGGAAAAATATAGATAGATTTTCTAAAAAAAACTTTTTCTATCTTTTTGTTATTAATTTAAATTGTTTTTGTATGAATTCGTAATAATCTAACAAGAAATTGAAACATACCAAAGAGCAATGTATAAAACCAATTATAAGTTTTTTAACTTAAAAATTTTCTGAAACTTTAAAAACTTCCAGAAATTAAGTCACAATTTTGAAAAACACTTTCTTATTTTTGGTATATACACTTCATCCTTTTCGCTACTATTTAGCTTGGTTTTTATCAAAGCATTTATAATAAATCAGTACAAGCTGCAAGAAATAGCTACAAGAAATGTGACACTTTGTTACTAAAATGAGGCACAGATAGTCGCATATAGATTTAATGCGTATTAAGATATATTGTATTGTGTTTAAATTGTGCAATTTTTCTTATTTAATGAATTTGTGAAAAATGTTCTGCAATTTGAAATGACGTTTCTTTTAACTTTTAATTTTAATTTTATTTTATTTTGAAATCTTGAGTATAACAAATTCAGTAATATGGTATTTGTATATTTTACATAATTATTCGTATAATGTCATGTATTTGCATCCCATTTAAACTTGGCGTATGTTTATTCATGCTGAACTCTTTTCAGGACAAGTAAGCATATTTTTGTAATGTTTTAAATCACAGCAGAATATGCGGAAAGTTTTGTTTCAAAATAAGGAAAAATAATTTTTCTTCTTTTTCCCACCAAAGTTAGAAAAGTAAATTTTAATTAAAACCTACTACCAATTTGGATTCAAGTTATACGGGATACAACATATCCCCCGTCCCCTCAAGGGGTTAAGTATATTCTCATTCCAGTTTCATTTGTACAGTATGTAAAAAAATCCACAACGGGTAATGTAAATCTAATTCAAAAAGTCTTAAATTAAACTGCTTTGAAAAGAATTTCTTGAATTTCTTTATCATGATTTTTTAGAATCTACTTAACGTGGAAAATTTTTAATGGGACCGTATATGTATTTAGTTATTTAAAAAAATCTCAATAAGTTCAAATTTCTATATTTTACTATTTCATTCAAATGCTCATGCGGCATTTACATCCAAATTGCTTTTGCTGCATTTTCAAACAAGTCATTGAAAGAAAGTTCAATTTATTATCCGTAACGTTTTTAATAAAAAAAATCAAGAAAATCTGTTAAATATCGAAAATTATTTTTTCATCAATGTCATAAAATTTCCAGAAAACATTCAAGAACTACTACCCAGCTCATAAACAGATTTAAAGATGTAAATTTTATAATAAATGTAAGTTAAAAACTATACTTATTTGGTATCTGTTCGTTTTTTTTTTTTTTTTTTTTTTTTTTTTTTGAATGTTTCTGTTCATGACTGCTGAAAATAATAGGATGATAAATACAAGATACATGCAATTCTTCAAGTCGTGCGAATAAAAATTCTATCTCAAATAGAAATTAAAATCTAAAAATAAATATATCAAATTCATTATCTTACAAAGATTTAGGTTAATCAGAAAATGCAACATTACTTTTTCTTCCATTTACGACAGAAAAGATTTTCATAGGTGTTATGTGTATTAAAATTTCTTTTATCTAACAATGCATACAAGTTGACATATACTGTAACGCAAATAAAAGTCCCTAATAACTTCAGGAACAAAATAATCCATTTTATTAATCATTCAAAAAAAAAAAAAAAAAAAAAAAAAAAAAAAAAAAAAATCAGGATTTTACGCAATGGCTTCCTCGCGAGGCGGTGTAGTGGTCTAGGTGCTTCTGGAAACTCTTCAAGATGGCTGCGATATTTTCGCAGTGATTTCAGCCCGAACTCTTAACAGATTGTGTTTCAGGGAATTTATTTATTTATGATTTCAAGCTTACTTGCACAGGCTTTTTTTTATCCAAAAATACCAAAAAAAGTTATTTTGTTTTGAGGATGTATTAGAGAAATGAAGGATCCGTCTTTGTACAACATACTTTCCTTCAAAACGGTGAATTAATATCAGCGAAAATGTAATTAAACAACAAAAAAGTCAAAGTAACATGAATAAAACAATATTATAGCTCAAAAACGTGAATATAGTATTTAACTAAATTGACATTATCATCAATTACCAATTATCATTGACATTACCATGACACATACAGTATTTATGTGTCATACTGCATATGCTATATTAAGAAGCATGTAGGCATTTAGAAAAATTTAAGCATGTGACAGTGGGTAATCCTTCAAGAAGGGGGATGTTAATAAAGTACCTGTTTTTGTTTTAAATTTCAAACTGGTTCATAAGTGGCTATCTGCATATGAGACCGGACATAGATATTTTTAAAATATTCTTATATATCGCATCGGAATACAAATTTAGACCCACAAAATAGCCTAAATATAATTTGTATTATGTTTCAATGAACAATACCAAATATGGTGTAAAAAATTGGGATTGGCCCTATTCTACATAAAACTTTGGAAAATATTTTAGAGTCATCATAAAATTAAATATACATAAAAGAAAATATCTTAACTTATAGTTTAGAACGTTCAGAAATCTCAGTGTTTAAAATAATGTAAGTATCTAGTGTTAGAGTGCAGATGAGATTTCAGATAATGTTTGAAAGGATAAACAGAATAATTGATAACAAATCAAATAACAAAAATTTTAAAAATTAGCAAATAGTAGTTCATCAGTTTCATTTAATTTTTATATTTCAAAGATACTATCGCAAATTTTCCATTCCTTATTTAATTATGTATGTCTGTACTATTTTTTAAATTTTTTGAAATGTATATATATATATATGGAAATTATACATTTATTTCCTAAATACGTTTAATTAAAAAAAGAAACAAAAGTGACTAACCAAAAAGCAAATTTTCTAGAGGTTTTTAAGTTTAAATTTATGTTAACAACAAGACTAATTTTAACTATTGTCAAAATATGTCTAAGAAATTATTTATAAGCGATAACACGAAATGTTTTACATGATATACCTAAAAGAAACACAAGTTGCTTAGACTTTTATAAAAAGGTATGTAAAAGGTTTCATAACTGTACAGAAAGTTCTTATTATACATATAACATTAATATATAAGCATATATATTATTGGCACATATAGTTTAATCAATTTATTTAGAATTATAACTTATTCAAAATACATATTTATAATACAGATTAATGTATAATAGGTAATGTACTGTAAATAGCGGAAAAGGAAAGATAATTACGATACATATTATGATGCGTTATTTTTCTTTAGGAAATACATTATTAATTTAAAATAAGTTCTTTTTTATATTAAGCTGCAGCTGAATATACAATATCAGGGATTAAAGGAACAATTTACCTAAAGAAAGAAGAATTAACTTTCCATTTAATAGACATTTAAATTAGACACTTCGATAGGGGATGTTGCATATTTTGAAATCACTGAAGCACTTAGAGGAATGGATACATTGGAAGTTAACATGGAATTAGAAATATTCTAGTGATGATTATAAGGCAAATACTTGACACGCGGAAACTCTGCTAAAGAGCTAAGCAAAACAGCTTAATGAATGTGCTAATGATTCGACTTGAAACGCCAGGTACTCAATAAAACGAAGGTATTTCACGGCAATGGTATTTATTACAAGAATAATTTATTCGAAATTACATGCTGAAATATCAGTACCATATTTTATATTTCTGTCCCATCAGAAATTATACATGAACTTATCACCATTAAAAATTTAGATTATAATTATATTGTTAAACCATACTGAATGATGATTAATTTTCATATTTCTAGAAATTAATTGTTAAAAATATTACTTAAATGCCTAATGTTTAAAAAGAGCTGACCCTATAGGAATTTAACCCCCAGCCCTGAATAATTATTATATTCATAAGATGCGGGGATTCATATTATTAACTAGCAAAATTTGTACACAATTGAACACAAGAATAAAGAAATAACGTAATGAGAGGCAGGCCTATAGTGGCTTTCATGGTAACTCCGTTCTTACAGCAAACAACATATATTTGGCAGAATGACAAAAATCATCATTTTTTTTTTAAATGTTATAAATGATAGATATTTCTCATTTATTGCCTGGTTTGCCTAAGATGGGGTTCATATGACCCAATTCGGGAGCTTTACAAATAAACAAATAACTTCAACTATGCGAAACTCATTAATAGAAAAAATTATGAAAGCCACTTTTGTAAGGTAATTCCAAGAAAATAACTTAATCATATATATTCTAAAAGGGAAAAAATGCAAAATATTCCAGCTAGGGTCAAAATCATCCAATCTTAGTTAGTATTTCGAGAACTAATCAATAATTTAAAAAAATTACACAAATGTGTATTTTAAAGGATTAAAATGCAACAATTTAAATAAAAATATGCTGTTTTCTTATAAAGTATATTTATTCCAAAGGATTAAAATAGCAACATCATAACATTTTTAAATACGCAATAATTACTAAATTTTATACTTTGTTCCACATTTGTATTTTTAGCAGTGTATTATGCGTTTATTAGTAATATTAGCAGTGTATTATGTATTTATTATACGTTTTTTCATGCAATGAATTGATATCCTGTAATCAAAATTGTTATGTATTAATTTGCTTGCTTCTTAATTATAGTATTAAGTTATTTTTAGGATAAAAAGAAGTGCCCAACAACATATTAGTAAAGAATATTATTTGTCCGTCTTTTTCTATTTTCCTTTTGTCATCAATAATAATTATTAATAACAATTACATATTACCTTAAAGATTGCGAAAGTATTAGAAATTAAAGATTGCTCCTCTTAATAATTTCGTTATTGATTATAAAAACATATTAAAAGTAGAATTAAGGAAATATAATGGAAATTTATAGAATCAAGGCAGAATCGTCAGACCCTCTATACCTTGGCACTACACATAATATGTGTCGTATTTCTTTTCGTAATAGCCATAAAAAAAGCTAAATAAAACGAATTTAGGGATACCAACGCACAAGAAAACAAGAAAAATAATGAAAATAAAAAATACGAGGGTTCTAAATTAAATAGTGGGAACTTAACCTTAAAACTCGCAGAAGGGCGGGCATGCGCAAATAGGATGTGGGAGCGATGAGGTGGCGCTGTTGTGGATGTGTAGAGTGCAAAAAACAGTCTATCTGTTTAGAAGGGTAGTTGTTGTGTGATGTTAAAGTGAGGAGTTTCGTTTCTATCGCTTTAAAGCATGTTTTCAAAATTTGATGAGCGGTCGTGGCTTAAAATTGAGGTTGCCCGTGGCAAAAATGCAACGGAATGCTAACGAAAATAAGTGAAGGCCTGTGGCACAAATGATTTACCGTATAGGACAGTAGCACGATGGGATCAAGCATTTCTTTCGGTTCGGAATGAGACTTCGGAATTGCAACTCACAGGTCGGTCATTTTTTAAAGAGAAGATTGACATCCTGAGTGGTCTCTTTACCACAGACCGCCGCGCCAATGGACTGTCCGAGAATTATGGTTAGAGGTTGGTCTCAGTCTGATCTTTTGAAAATATGCTTTAGAGCGATGGAAACGAAACTTCTCACTTTAACTACACGCAACACCTACCCTTCCAAGCAAATTAACTGTTTTTTGCACTCTACACATCAACAACAGCGCCACCTCACCGCTCCCATATCCTATTTGCGCATGCCCGCCCTTCTGCGAGTTTTAAGGTTAAGTTGCCACTATTTAATTTACAACCCTCGTAAATACGAATGCAAATGTTTTGAAAGAAAAATATTAACACTTAGAGATTTTCTGTAACCAACAATGATGCATAAAAAATAAACGAATTAATATAAAAAAGAAAATAATTAATATTGTAAATAGTTATTTTATTTTTATAAATTTCACGCGCGGGGATATTTTTTACTAGTAATATTACTACGCTTCCACTGATAGAACACTTTGCGGGATTTCTCTCATTGGACCTTCACGCATGCCGTTATTATTCCTCATTGGCCAGAACGTCAACATCAACGATAACTCGTAACATCGTAAGGCCTGAGATTTGTAATGAGTGGTGGGAGCTGCTTTGGATGATATGCTGTTAATAAATTTATGAAAGTATAAGATAGTTTATTATTTCGTCATGGAGAAATCCTATATACAGGGTGTTTCGCTACCAGACCGACAAACTTTGAGGGGTGATAGTACACATGCAGACACACATTATTAAATAGGAAACCATGGGGCGCAAACGTCTTGTGTAGGAGCTAGGGGCCAGTAAAGTTTAAGGACCAAAACTTCAAACGATGATAAAAAACGGAAAAAAGGGTCAATTCGCTTGCGGTTTTCGCTAAAATCATACTTTATATCACGAATTTTTTCTTAAAAAAATTTAGAGGTTACCTTCAGAAATTGTCGATAGAGGGCGCTTTAGACTTTAGAGTAACAAACAGCTACTTTTTACCGTTATTTTGTGTATGGGGTTAAAATTATTCTAAAGTTTAGACTTTAACTTAAATTTTAAGCTCAAAATTGAAAACACTGGAATCGGGTAACTAGCGAAAATCGAACTGTGAACAGAGGGTGGATATTAAATGTTCATAAACATCAGGCAAACTAATCGATTTTGTTGCGGTTTGCGTGTAGGTCATTTCCTCGGTAATCATTTCATTAAAAATGACGTACAGCTTTGGTGTCCTCATTTTTTATAGAGGGCGCTTCCAACACATCTCCGACATTTCAATGGCATTATTCCAGGGTGTTTTTCTTCCAGATTAACATACTTCCAGGAAATGCTAGGATTGCAAAGACGACTCGGAATCAAATGGGACTTTAACGTTGGAAATGCCTTTTTTGCGAGTTACGATTAAAGTAAGCAGAAAAAAACGTAACAGAAACAGCAGAGAAACAGCAACACGTGAATTTGACAAAACAAAATTATTTAAATGTTTTACTAAAAAATAGGTGTTCCAAATTACGACCAGTACCATGAAAATCCCGTATTATCAGTTGAAGACCTCGCAGATCTTATTTCTGTAGCTGCCAGAAAGCTATCAGAGATGCCAGGAATCTTTCAAAGCGTGAGGAATTCCATTTGACACCGCTATCAAGCATGCCGTACTATTTCTGGTCGTAATTTCGAACCTTTTGTAGTAAAACTTTTAAATAAACAGTTTTTAGTCACATTAACGTGTTGCTGTTTCTCTCAGTTCTCTTTTTTAAATCTGTTTAAATAATTAAGAAATACAATGCGTTTATTTAATTTATCAATTTCTGTTTGAAAATCTTTTAAGAGAAGATTTTGACAAATTTCCTTCTAAATTTACATATTTATTGATAAAGAAATTTTTTCTGGAATTTATAATTTAAGACGTTAATATCGATGTTTCTCAATTGTTCTCTATTACTTTTAGAAAATAATAAAAATAGTTAAAATAATAATTTGGGTAATAATAATAATCATGTTAAAATAATAATAATTCTTTTTATTATTTTAACATGATATGGGCATATATGCCCCTAAAACGTAGATCGACATTCATAACAATTTATTTAGAAACAATAATCACATTTCCTTTTTACAGCGTCAATTACGCAATATTTACAAATATTTTTGTTCTATTTTATTTTTTTTATTATTTGCCATTCCTTTTTATTATTATTATTATTATTATTATAGCATGTTATATCCATATATACTCCTAATACGTACATACGCATTCAGAACAATTTATTTTCAAACAACGATTGGTGTTCAATTTATTTAACCAATCAGAAGCTCGTATTTTCTTCCGTATGCTAGCTTCGGTGGGATCGGCAAAAATGCGTCAGGTAGGATGGGCATTTCAATTTTACAATAAAAAAATTTGCCAAAATAAATACTGTGATAACAATGTTTGATTATTGTACTTTTGAATAAAGAAAATATATATATGTTTACTTGTAGTATTAGTATTGTTAGCGAAGAAAAGTTTAGCTACATCTAAGAAAGAAACGATGGAAAAATTATTTAAAATAATGAACAATGAAATTTTTAACAATGATTTTTTTAAGTGCAGTAATAAGCTTCTTTGCGAATTTATCTAAAATCGTTTCAAGTGATAATTGATAGAATGCTTTTCTCGTGCTTTGAATTTACGAAGTGATTTTTTAATACTCTTTTGTCGCTATTATTATTTTCAAATCAAATCATGAAGTGGCATAAAAAACTTAGACAAAGAATCACGTATATATTGTAAGTATTAGACGCATATTCGAATTTAACAAGTATTGTTTCAAATTACTATGTTGTGTATTTATCTATACTTTTATTTACAATATTCATAATATTGTTACAGTTACTTTCACAAATATTTCAGCGATATTCTGTTGTTGTTATAAACTTTTGCTTTCTTTTTTTAATTAAAGATGCGGGAACAGATGTCATATACGCGCCACATTTGCACATGCTTTTGCGTTCGACCAGAATTAATGGGGAAAAAATCTCGCCAAGTATGGCGATAAACCACTAATTCTGGTAACCCTGTCAAAATGTTGCCAAATCCCATATTTTTGGCAACCCTAATAGCAGCTTTCGCGGAGGCAAGGAGGAGGTTGAGGTGAGGGAGGGGGGGAGATTTTTCTCTTTGAGCCTGTGATGCAATTTGATTACGAGCTGCGCAGGTTTTTTTTTTTTTTTTTTTTTTTTTTTTTTTTTTTTTTTACATCTGCGCAATTTATGTTCTGAAATTCAAATTTTTGAACTATCTAACGGTGTTTTACTGCTTCTTTTTCGCTTTCCGTCGACAGTGAGTAACCACTCCGTGTGATCTTTTTAAGGATAGATTAGGACGTTGTATTTTGCCCAAAGGGCATTTTTAAAAATTTTTTATTGGGGTGCATGGCTTCTTTTTTCATTTTTTGGATAATTCATTTTGAACGAAACTGCCGAAACTGCGAATCGGACGTGAGAATGATTAATCTGAAACGAAAGTGGTTTTTCAGTAAAGATCGATGTTTTGGTTTAAAATTTTTAATTATCTTTTTTGTAATAGCGTATTTTTATTTTTGTAATCTTCACTTGCACCTTGTATACATATATTTTTTAAATTGTTTTCTTTTGAATTTAAATTATTTTGCTCGTTTCATTTATATGTAAATATTATGTCGTAACCCGTTTTCTGATCTTTTACTATTTGAAAATTTCAAGAAATCTACAAAATGTAAGTACTATTTTTGTCATTATTTTAATTTTATTTTCTGTTTATTCGTGCAAAGAAATCGTTTTTAAAATGATCACGATTTTGTATCGGCAATTTTTGTAATTTTTACATGCACCCTGTATATAGATTTTTTTTAATTTTCTTTGGAATTTAAATTATTTCGCTCGTTTTATTTATATGTATTTTTTTTTCATTTGTAGCCCTCTTTTTGTTTTTTCATAAATAAAAATAAATATACAAAATGCAAGTACTATTTTTTTTTTTTTTTTTTTTTTTTTTTTTTTGAGCATTTTCGTGCTAAAAAGTCCGTTTCAAAATGATCGTGTTTCTGAATTAACAATAAAATTCGTTTTTAAATATGGCGATCACTTAAACATTTTTAATTTTTTTCTCCTGAAAAAAACCGGGGGGTTCAGGGGGGCGGAGCCCCCCCTGATTAAGTGTAAATTATTCATTTTTTTTAAAAAATATATTTACAAAAATGCATTTTTTCAGGAGTTTTGAAAGTGATCGCTATATTTGAAAACGAGTTTCTCCCGCAATTTCAGTTTGGCGATCATTTTTGGAAACGGCTTTTTGGCGCGAAAAAAATCGCCAAATTTACGGGGCCGAACGCTAAAGCACCTGTTCCAAGATTTTAGTGAAATGTGCATATAAATGATAGAACTGCATGCATTCAATATGGCTATCAGTATTACTGTTTATGATTCATTGTGAAAATTATATTTACTATTTTGTTACTTACTAAGTTTATTATTTATAACTGTTTACTTACTGTTTCTTTTCTATTAAACTCATGTTTGTTTAATGTTCGTTTTTATTCTTTAAATTATTTTTATTATGTCATTTATATATTTTTATTATCTTTTTAATAATAATAGAATCTCTCTTTTTTGTTTGTTTGTTTCACGGACTTTTATTTTTATATTGCAATAAAAAATTAACTGCTGTTATTGCATGCAATTTTTAACTTATATTGAAAAAAAAAATTCTTTCTTATATTAAAAAGGTAGGAATGAAACGAAAAAAAATAGAAATGCAGCTAGTAATTATTACATGTCATTTAATGTTTTCTAAAGTATCGAAATTTTTTAAAAGATAGACTCAAATTTACAGAGCTGTATATTGTATGTTAACAATTCATCAGCTGAGAATACTAAAGTTCTATCTGTGTTTTTGAAAAAATTGACCTATCGATATAGAAAGGTTCTGTATGTATCTATGAAAGCATTTTTGCATCAAAATGATGTTATATGAGGAGCCCAGAAGCCAAGGGGTACAAGTGACAAAATGTCGATTTGGAGTAAATTGAGTTTAAAGATAATTGATGTTAAATTGGAACATCTGTAACAATTGACTAAATTGAAATAGGAAACATCTGCTTGTTGCATTCTAATTTTTGAACTCTTATTTCAATAACTGTTAAAAAAATAGAGTAAAATTTACTTTAAATGTATAATTAATCAATATTGTTTGTTTTTCGAAAAAAGTGGTTTATCTCTATAATTCCCCAAATGATCAGAAAACGACCTATATTTCTTTACCTGAAATGAAAAAAGCGTATTTCCAGATACCCTGTGCACTTAACTCAATTTTTTCAATTTTGTCACTTATACCCCTTGGCTTCTGGGGTCCTCATATATAATTTACATATGACCTTGCAATCATAATATGACATTTTTTTAAATCCAGAAATTCCTTCGTAAATAGAAATAGAACCTTTCTACATCGGTAAGTCAAAATTTTCAAAAACACAGATAGAACCTTATTATTTTCAGGTGACAAACTTACAGATCATTTTACGAGTGCTGCGGTGACTGACAGTGATGCTAAAAAATATATACTGTTTTAAATAATTATTAAGAAATTATAATCCTGTAATAAATAAAAATAAAGTAAATAAGAAAATTAGTTATTACTTAAAACAATATATATATTTTTAATTTTATATCAGACTTTAGATTGCCAGTCATCGGTGAAAGATTTAGTCCAAACGGAAATTTTAGTGTCATTTACCGGTGACTGATGTGGCGCTTAACTTATTAAGGGAAAAGTCATTTTGAACCAGTGAAAATATTGATTTCCATCCACTAGGATCATGTTAAAAGTAAAGTTGTTAAAAACTATTGCATTTCAAATTTTGCGTTAAAAAAATTTTTGGTAAATATATATTCCAACTGCCATTGTATTCAGCATAACACATGTTTATTTTATTTTTGAATCATTTTATTCATAACCGCTTTTTTAGGAACGCTTGTAGTTATAAAAGAAGTAGCTCCAATATTCTTCGTCTGGTCCGTCTGTCGGTCCGCAAATAACAGCGTAAAAACTACATAAGCGAATGATTTGATTTAATACAGATACCGGGTTTGTACGGTTCCTGGAATTTCTAGACCACGAAATTCTTCCGTACTACCGCTTTCTTACAGAAGATTTTTCCTTGAATAAGAAAAATTTCGCACGTTTGAACTAGATTTATTTTTTCATAAAAATGTACTGATATTTCTCCAGGGAAATAATGGTACCCGTACGAACCACATATACGTGTTGCAAAATTTTTCGAGTCATTTCAAATTTAATGAAAATCGAATCAAAACTTAAAAATATATTAATAAAAGTTTTCTTCCTTCTATTAAATATTGTTGTCATACGTAAATAATTGTCTGAGCGAAGCGAAGTCTTATACTCATAGTACGTAACGATATTAAAAGTAAATTAAAAAAATCTTTCGTCAAACAAATCTCAAAAAATACTTGTCGGATTTCTATTTTGTTTGTACCAGAAGATACCTATGAAGGTAAACTGCTGAATTCACCTACTTTCAAAAATTAGTTCCAAATAGTTTAAAAGTTATATTAAAAAAAACTGATAAAAAAGCGCAATTTATTTGCATACGTCACAGAAATTTGGTGTGCGCCATGCTTCACCAGCTTGATATTTTCGTAGACAAGAGAATCAGAGTACATGGAGTAAATAGTTGACTGAGAGACGCGAAAGCTAATACATATAGTACGTAACCACATTAAAAGTAAAAAAAAAATCTTTCGTCAAGCAAATCTCAAAAAATACTTGACGGATTTTGATTCTGGTTGTACCAGAAGGTACCTGTGAAGGCAACCTATTGAATGCACTTACTACGAAAAATAAGTTCCGAATAGTTTAAAAATTATGTTTAAAAAACTGATAAAAACACACAATTTGGCTACATACGTCACGGAAATTTGGTGTAAGTCATTTTCACAAGCTGGATGTTTTCATTAGATTTCCGAATTCAAGCACATGGAGCAAAGAAAATATGCTAACAATTTTCATTTAAGTTTCAATAAAACATATTTAAACTTAAGATTACTTAAACTTACTTAAACTCTCAATTAACGAATAAAAGTTCGTTAATTGAAAAGAAAACAGCCATAATTCTTATTAACTTAGCATTTGAGATTTTGCAATACTTTTTATAATCGCCATTAGCAACTTTTATATTTCGTGCGTGTGAATTCGTAACAATTCTGTCTTGTTTAAATAAAATACGAGTTTGAAATGGCTGCTTTAGATGTTACTTTTATTTATAGATCATATATTGTTATTTTACCACTTTTTTTTGTATTGTTTCGTTATCTTGTCAACCGATTTCGAAAAATTATACGAATCGCCAAACTAATAGCCAAATTGCACACATTGATATATTTTTTTTAATTTTAAATAACGAAATAAATAAATTAATAAAACATTTATAAAAATACAAAGTTGGATTAAAATCCCTAGATGACGTTTTAACCTCTTGAAGGGCGCCATTTGCAGTCTGTAAACGGTTAATTTTAATGCTTAAATTGTAAACTGGCACCAGTAATTTTTTAGAAAAAAATTCGGCACTACTCTGTTATGCCATCGACCGAATTCGCCAAATTATACAAATCGCCAAACTAATATCCAAGTTATGCATATTGACGTAATTTTTATTTTAAATAATAATAAAAAACAAATAATTAGTAGAATATTAATAAAAATACAAATAAAAAGTCGAAATAAATATCACTAAATGACGTTTTAAACACGTGTATGGTTTTTAATGTCATTGAATTGACATTTACAATCATCCATTATTGGCCTTTAATCTTAGAATTTGGCGATAGTATTTTGGTCGACGGGAAAACAGAGTAATACCAAAAATTCTGATCTCATAATATATGTTACGAAACGGTTTTGATTATTTTCAATTAAATTTGTTCGTAAATATCGGTGGGAATTAATTATTTGACCACTTTTGGAGCACAAATGCCTTGTTTCTGAAAGGTTTAACTCATGTATCGTGTTTAATGCGATTGAATGAGACATTCCCGATCATCCATTATTGGTGTATAACCTTATAGTTTGGCAATACTTTTTTGGTCGACAGTATAATAAAATAGTACCAAAAAAAACTGTAGTTGAAGCAATAAATAAAAGTTATAAATAATAAACATAATAATAAACATAATCAAAAATATACATATCACAATAAATCGAAAATATTAACACTTACAGCAATATTCAATATCAAAGTTTTCACCAATCTCTCGACAGAAAAAACCGCGCCAACTTGGTGCGTATAGGACATCTATACCATATTTATGTGTAAAAATAAGCATAAACATTCATCAGATATGAAATTTGACTTTCTGAAGCCCGAATTGGACCACGATTTATAAAAACGCCGAAGTGAAGGTATTAATGGAAAAGTACCACGAAAGTGGGATAGAAATATCATATACGTATTTGGGGGTACTACTTATTTATGCCGTCAACCAAAAAAATATCGCCAAATGATAAGATTAAATTCCAACAATATATGACCTTGAATGTCCCATTCAATGACATTAAGCACAATATGCATGCTTAAAACATCAGAAAGTGATTTTTATTTTGACTTTTTATTAATATTTACTAATTTAATTGATCTTCTGTTATTTAAAATAAAAATTTAGTCAACATGTATAAATTGGCTATTAGTTTGGGGAAATTAGTCGGCGGGATAACTAAGTAGTACTGTATTTGATTTGGTGCAAATTTGGCAAAAATCACTTTTGAATTATTTTCTATTATATTAAAAAAAAAAGAACAATAATTAAAAATACGATCAAATACAGATAAAATTAATATAGGAAAAAAAACAATTGCCGGGCTAACATGCCATGCAAAATAACGATATTTCCATTCCAACTATGTGGAAGAGTTCGAAATCCTATTCTGGCTATTTTGATTAATTTTATTTTATTTATTTATTTATTTATTTGCATTAAATGACTCGGTTGCTTTTTTTTCATTTTCCAACAAAGTTTAAAAGTTTTTATGCATTCGGTTTGTCTGCCCGTCTGTCCACACTCTAATATCCGTAAATATACTCGTATTTTTATGCAACCGTTAAACGTTATTTAGGGTCCCTTGGGCATGTTTGGCATTGTATATCAAGTATGTGACATTAATATTTCTTTTACAGGGACACCCACATTTCTCCCATTACATTATGGTCTGTAAGAAAAATCGTTAACAGAGTATTTTAATGAAGTTACACAATTGAAAAATATTGAAACCTCTATAAATCGATGAATTTCTTTACAATTACGTTTGAACAGGGCATTCATATCATTTTTAATCCGTTTACAGGGACAAACAAAATAAATCTGTTACAATACTGTCTTTGTGCAATGATTGCTGGCCATGTGTTTTCAATTTCGGCATGGGCTTTAAAATTTAACTGTTTTTCTAATTATATAAATACGTAATACCGACAGTCGTCGTCTGTACCGTGCGTCTCTCCGTCCGCATGGAACAGCACAAAAACTATTCAACCGGATTGTCTTAAACTTTAATTACATATTTGTTGCCCAATTTTGTTGAGTCATTTTAAATTTTAGTAAAATTGGATAAATAGTTCGAATACAGGGACAGTCAAAAATATTCCATTACATTATGGCCAATGGAATGAAATAATTCCAAGAACATTTTAATTATGTTACGCGCCCATCGAAACATAATGAAATTGATATGCATTTATGAGGAGCACTAGAATATATATTTTGTAGAGCATGCTTCGCAAAGAATATATATTATTCATTTACAAGGCACCACAAAATAATTCCATAACAAAATAGTACAGGGGGGAGGGACATTAATTTTCAGCTTCACTAATCTGGGGATTTTATCATCTTCTCAATTGTCACTAGCAGGTTTTTTAAATAACTTTTTGGGGTAAAACTGCATAATCGAGTTCATATTGGCGTATATGAGCCGGCATATCTTGCGGAAAAATGTGCGCAGATTTATATGTCACTTGTGGTGACATTTTTACAGCTCAAGGCTTATGCGGACGAGATATTCAGATTAATGTCTATTCATTCTATTCATCTATAAATTCAATTTAATGTCTATTTTATTATTGCCCACCATGATACACATATATTCCAAATTTTAAAAGTCTGCATCAACAGAAATTTAGTGTAAATGAATCCCTCAAATATAATTGAAAATTAGAAAAAAAAGTAGTAAAAATGGTAACTAGCAATGCTGTTATTGTGGTCAAAAATTAAATTTTTGCAACAGGTGGTTTTTCTCGGCTAATATTAAGAACATTATTGTATTAAAAATATGGAAAATAGTATGCTAATTTTAAAAAAAATGTCCGACAAAAATTCTAAAGCTGACAATTTTTAAATCGAAGAATGATATAAAATTTTTTTAATTTTTTTAGATTTTTAAATCACAAGATATTAAGAAATGCACCTTTTACATTATTTTTATAAACATTTTCATAGTTCACATAGTTTTATAAACATTTCAATAAACATTTTATTTTACTTGATAGGTGTAACGAAAAATAAAAAACAAATATTGCCATGTTTCAATTCCAATCTAATAAGAACCATAATCATAATAATAATAATAAAATTATTATGATTATGGTTTTTATAAGATGGAATTGAAACATGTCAATATTTGTTTCTAATTTTTCGCTACACCTATCAAGTAAAATAAAATTGTTTATTGAAATGTCAAAGAATGATTTCCGTAGCTATTTAGTGGTCGATGTTGATTAAAATAGTTTCGTTAAAAAAGCTCTATAGAAACAACATATCAGTTGTATAGCGGTTTACCAATCTTTCATAGTGATGTAATTGAGAAGTTTGTGATGTACAGTGTGCATTGTGGAATTACTTTTAAATTAATTAAGTGTTTAGAGCATCTTTTTTGAATTTTTTAATTCAAAATTTATCTTTTCAATAGAAATTTGTATTTCAATTTTTTAAAAGGCCATTTTTATACCGTTTCTAAAGAGTAAAAAATCTTAAATAATGATATTTCAATAAAAGTCTGTATTTAGATCTAATTATTAAAATCAGAACGAAAGCTTTTTAAAAAAAATAGCAAAATGATCAAAGAAGTAAATTTGAAAAAATTGCAACTATGCACTCCATTTACTCGTAAATATTTAAAAAAGAAAGAAAGAAAGAAAGAAAGAAAGAAAAATTTAAAATAAAACTAATTAAATTCAATGTCTAGTATAATATGAATTTTAAAAGCTCAGGCTTACTTAATAGGCGCTCCTTTTAAGTAAGCCTGAACATTTTAAAATTCATATTATACATTTTATGTTAAAAGTAAGACGAAATTTTCATTCCGTCATTTATTTTATATTTATTCAATTTCGAGATTAAAGTTTTAAGACCAAAGTAATCGCCAAATTCGTAGCCAAAGTAGACCATTCAATGCCAGAAAAAATTAGTTTTACAGTTCATTATTGAATAAATTCCTTCACGAATCCTTTTTTCTTATTCTTCTTCTTATTATTATTACTATGATTTTCATTGTTGAATTTTCTTTTTGTTGTTATTTGAGAAAATATTAATTCAATATATAAAAATAAAATTCAAAATTGCGATTCCATTGTTGAAATTTCTAGAATTTAAATTGAAAACTTAACAATGTATGAAAACAATAAAAAATTAAACAATGAACTTTTATTATAACTTTAATTAACAATGAATTATATATCATTAAATATTGTTGCATTCTTTCCTTTGAATTTGAAAAAACAAATAACTTTTATTGAATGCTAATGTGCGGTTAACTTAGTAATATATACTTGATTGGATTTGATACTTTTATTATTTAATTTAATTTTATGCATTAATATTTGACAAAATAAAGTTGTTCAATATGAAGTGGCACCGAAATCTTAAAAAAAGGATCTCAGAATTTTTGTAAGTATTGAATAAAACAAATTTTTCACTATTGATATTTTTATCTTGTATTATTTTGCCATGCTCTATTTTCTTTCCTAACAAAACATATTTTGTAATTTTTCCTTTTACCTATTTTCGGAAGGATTATACGTTATTATTATTTTATTTCTTATTTGAATATATAAAATAACTAATATGACTTTAATTTAATTTAATTTTAAAACGTTCGATTCTTTAAAGTGATGCATTTTTATTTAATTGCATTTATAACTTACTTTGTATTTGCAGTCTTCACATGTAGTTATGATATAGAGTTGGTATTTCAGTCTTGCAAATGCTATAGAGCTTTTATATACTACGAAAAAGCAGGTTTTACTGAAACTATTGATCTTTTGAAATTATTTGCACCTAGATTTAAAAAAAAAAAAAAAAAAAAAAAAAAAAAAAAAAAAAAAAAAAAAAAAAACCTGTAAAGTTTTTATATTTTTTCTGTAACGGTAACAGCAAAAAGGTTCACGTAACAGATTCTTTTACAAGATATTTTTGCTGTTTCCATTGCATAAAGAGTCTAGGAATCTTAGTTTCCTAGAAAAGTTTAGTAATTTTACAGATTTTTTTTTTCTTTTTACTTTGTAAAACAAAAGTAAATTCCCATACTATTTTCAAAGAAATTGTCCGATCGGTTTGGCATCTATTTTTTTTTCAATCATTCTCTGACTATAACCGTTAAATATTTTCTATTTTATCTAAGTTATTTATCTGGTTTTTATTGCTCACATTCATGTCGGTACAATAACTATATTTTTTCAGAAATTTAATTCAATTTAGTAACAGCTTTTTTTTTCACTGTAAGAAATTGTAAGTAATGCCAGGATAGTAACCAATTGATAAAACTTTGGATGTGAGTGCGTTTACTTAAAATTTTCTCTACAAGTGAAATATTTTAATAAAATAAATTCTATATGTTGCCTTATACTCTTTTTTCAGTTATTTTCGGATTGCCTGCCAGCTGTATAAAAGGCTGTATATAATATATAAAGTTGTATATAATATGCGATTTGAAAATTTTACAAAATGTGTAAACAATTATCCAGTCTTTTTCGGCAAGTTATAGGTGCAAAAATCCTCAGTAGGTTGAATTTTTCTAAGTTAAGACCAGAGATCTGGTTCGTCTTCCGACCAGGAAACTTTTTCAGTCAGATGAAAAATTTTCAATTATCTTTACCGCTTAGGATCAGTGAGTTAAAAATAATTAAATGCATTTTAGCTATGTTAAAATTCTTCTAACTTTTACATCTTCATTGTCTCTGTAAATTTGGATTTTTAGCATTGACAGAAATCAAGTCCAAAAAGTGAAAGGAACTTTGAAGAGCTAGTGATGAAATGCAAACTTGTTTGGGAGACATCGGAATTTTTTTATAATTTAATTTGTTCAAGAAATACGATGGAATTTCTCATTAAATAAATTTGTAAATATATAAATATTTGTATCGTACAACTTTCATACTTTTTATATTCAGGTATACCGCAAATAATTCCTAATGTTTTTAGTGTACCGTCAACCATGAAAGGTTGAGAACCACTGCTGTAAATTGTTCAGAAAGTCGTAAAGTCATTCCAGCAACTTATATTATTTTCACCATTAAATGATTGAATGTTATTTAGATTTTTTTCCGAGTAAATGTCAGAAAGTTCCTGGAATAGAAAAGTCATTTTTTACTACACATTTTAAATCTCTTTGAGGAATATAATATTATAGGGGATTTTTCAAGTGTGAAAGAAAAAATAGTGGAATATCCCATAAAAAATATGTATTCGTCTTGTTCATTCAAATTTGGAAATTTCAACATTTTTTTTCAGCAAGTAGAGAGAATCGTTCTTTATAAGTTTTATAAGTTTGGAAATTTTTAATGATAATTATGAGTATTTTAAAATTTGTACTAAAGTTTAAAAAAATTCTGAAAAGGATAAACAGGTTTCTTTATTCGTTTTGTAACTTTGGAAAAATCATATAAAAACTTGAACCTAGAAAGATAAAGTACCTTTTTATCAACATAAGGAAATAAAATATATTGTTGAAATGTTCAAATTTGAATTAACAAAAAGAATAAGTGTTTTTGACAAAAGATAAATCACTTTCCTTGCTAGATGTAAATTTCTCGCACAATGCTCATTTTATGCATTTTCCATTTTTGAAAATTTATTCAATGTTATTGTTCTTTACAGTGGCATTCGGGATTCCAAACCCAGAAGTAAAATTAGTAACATCATAAACGAAGATGATACTCTTAACAACATAATACCGGATAATATTGAAGAAAGATTTCGCGAATCAATACAGCATAATCCACCATATAGAAAAGAACACAATTGCGGCATCCATAGAAATAACATTCTTCCAATAGAGGCTCCAATTTCTCGAGGAATTGCAGATTGTAAAGTTCACCGTCTTAACTTTGAAAGAAAATTTAAATCAAGAAATGGAATACAAGATGATTATCCGGAGTCTCTTAATCCTTTCACTTCTACATCTACCCGCTTCAAATTATCCGCAAGCATTAAATCCTTTTGAAGATGAAATAATAATAGTTAGTAACAATGAACTTCCTATTGATAACATCAATACTGAAAATGAAAGAGAAAATAGTGATGATTATCCATCTGCTTTAAATCCTTTTGGAGAAAACCAAAATGAAATAAGCCAGAACGAACATTCTTCAAGTTTTAGCCAAGATAATGAAAAATGTGCTCTTGTCCAAAACGAAAATAAAGAAGATAATAAGAGTTTTTCTCAGCGTGCAGGTTCCAGAATTATTATTAATTGCGAAGACCGTAATGTTATTTTGTATAATAAAAGAAATCCTGTAACAATTCTTCGTGACTGCTCTGGAAACAGCTCTGTAGGGACAGTTTCAAATAATTTATCAAAATCTCGTAAATACCGAAAAAAGTCCCTGCACCAAAACCTCCTCAATCAACATGCCATATTGAAAAAGAAGTGAAAGTAAATATTAACTCTCCAAAGCGAGAACATGATTTGAAAGAACAACAAATTAAACAAAGCTTAAAAAAATAAGAGCTCTTTCGTTTCCAGATTCTAAAAGGTTTAATAACTTAACATCAGTATCTTCAAAATCGCATTCTATGCAACCACAGAACCAAGAAAATCAAGAACTACAGATTTGTAATTCTAAAGTCAAACATGCAGGAGCTACTATGAATATCCCACAAAAAAACTCAATTAACAGAGCACACAAAAGCTTAAGTGAAAATGATATTTTTTCAAAAAAATCAGAACCTTTTATAAAAATGTCGCCATTGTCAAAATCGCAAAATTCGAATTCTTCTCCAGATCTGACAAGTGAAACAAAAATATTTACTGCAATATTTATTGAAGACAAAATGAAATTCCATGATACATTAAAGAATATTGAACAGAAAACACATTTAGTTGCAGTTCCATCTTTATCACAACAATAAACAACAGGCAATATTAAAATGAAGACCTCTGTCCTTCCAGCATCAATAAAATCAAGCCAAGAAAAAATAGTTAAAATTCATAGAAAAGCTCCACCACCCCCAGTTGTAAAGATATCTCCTCAACGATTAACAGCTTCATCTCTACCACAAAAAGAAACAAGAGAAAATAATAAAATGAAGCCTTCTGTAGATTCAGTTTCCGAAAAATCAAGTCAAGCAACAACGAAAAAAGTTCATAGAAAATCACCACCCCCCCCCCAACTGTGAATATAGCTAATATTAAAGAAACACAGTCTCCCAAAAAACATGGATGCGTAAACTCAAAAAACTCTTCACAAATTAGTTAGCATCTTTGCCACGATCATGCCACGATTCTGACTTTGTCTAAAGCCAACAGTGACTTTTAATGAAGCCCACTGTGACTTTCTATAAAGTCAACTGAGACTTTTTCTAAAGCCGGTTGAGACTTTTACTACAGACAGCTGTGACTTTTATTAAAACCAAATGCGTCATTTCATAAACCAATTGTGATTTTTCTTAAAGCCAATTGTGACTTTTAAAAAAATTTGTGATATTTCTTAAAGCTAGTTGAGACTTTTTATTAAAGCCAACTATGACTTTTTAAAAACATATTGTGACATTTCTTAAAGCCAGTTGAGACTTTTTGTTAAAGCCAATTGTGACTTTTCATATAGCCAAATGTGACTTTAGTTCTTTAATCGTCTGCCTCTTCGTTCCATCCTCTCCGGTCCATCAACATCGTAACATCTCCAGCTGCTTTTCTAACATCTCCAACAAACAGGAGAACGTCCCATACCATCAGGGGCGTGGGAAGGAAGGAGGGTCCAAGGGAGTAAATAGTAACCTGCCTCCTAGTGGTGCTCCCGGTCGACATTTTTGCATTCAGCGGAAATGGCTAAAAGGTTGCAAGTAAAATTGTTTTTCTTCTAAGGAGATATACATTATTGGAGAGATACACTTTATTGAAGAATTATATACTGTAATCAGAATATTTATATAATTGTGATGTAACACAATGAGTTTCAGATTAGCAAACTTCACTGTTAGAGTTACGAATTTTATGTGTTGTAAATAATTATATTTGAAATTGTAAAATATAGAAAAAAATTATGAACATAATTAAATTTCTGTTGATATTTTAAATAAATATGTCTTTTCTTATCATGCTTTTTACGCTTTTACTTTTATTTTTATTTATTTTTATTTTGTATTTATTTATCTATTTTGAATGGTTTGTACTTATTCTAGTTTTTTGAGAACAGATTAAAGAAATAATTAGTAAAGCGACACTTTCGTATTGGCCTGGTGTCTGGGCAGATTTCTTGGACTGTTAAAGTCGAAGAAGTCGCCGAAGATTGCTAGTCTTTTTTATTCAGATAAATGTAGTGTTATAAGAGTGGTTTGTTTACATGTCATAAATTTGTGGTTTATTATTTTTATTACTATTTTGGAATGATAAAGTTTAAATCCCATTAAGGAATATAAAGAGAAAACAAATGCTGAAATATTTTGTCTACATTAATTTAAGTGCTAACAGATTAAACATTTGTAATTGTCAATCTGCAAATGACTAAAATCGATGTAAAAAAATTCCTTCCGGCTAGTACCGGGTGAAAGAAGTAGCTTTCACATCCTTACTTTTAAAAAAATCAAGTTATATTATTCAAATATAAGAAGCTCAAATTAGTGGAATACGATTATAAAAAACTCAATACTTTTCCCTTTTTTGTCAATACGTAATATGAATAGGAATTTCTAGGAATTAATCAATTTTATTCAAAGCTATTTATATTTGATCGCCAAATTTGGCGATATAATAAAGTCCCTGTCATTCTAAAACATGATGATCTATGAAACTAACAAATGAGCTTGATTGAAATCTTAGTAAGTCCTGTGCATATGCTCATTCACATCAAAACGAGTTAATATATGCGAGCGCTGTCGCAGGCAAGTAGATTTTTTAAAATGTCACATAATTTCGAACACTATTATATATAAGCCATTTTTTAAGATAAAAAAAGGCTCCAGAATCCTTGTATTAAGATCCAACATTTTAGAAAAAACTTTTTTTCTATATCTATTTTTTTGTAAGTTATTATAAATTTAAAAGTTTTTTGAAAATTTTAAATGGCCGCCATTTTGAAACAAGAGGGCGGACGAAGTCGGCCAACGAATTCGGTCAGGACATTGATTTGTGCCGTGTACACACCAAGTTATCTCCAAATCAGTTCATAAATGTGTATATTATCGCGTGCCCAAAAGGAGATAAATTCAAAATGCTAGTCATGCCGGAAATTCAAAGTGCTGCAACTCAGCCATTGTTTAAGTTATAGTCAAATCAAAAAAGGCTTCGAATTCTTTGTATCAAGATAAAACACATAAAAATATTTCAATTTCTGATTTTTTTTACTTTATTTTAAATTTAAAATTAAAATGTAATGTGATGTAAAAATTTAGATTTAAAATTAAAATGTAATGTGATCATATGTAAACCATTTTGAAACAAGACAGCGGATGAAGTTGGCCAATGAACTCGGTCGAGACATTTGTATGTACTATGTATACACTAAGTTAAATCCAAATCGATTCTTTAATACGCATGTAATCACATGACAAATATCAGACCATTTCCAAAATGTCAGCCACACTAGAAATTCAACGTAAAATATCTCAGCCATTTTTAATATAGATGAAACAAAAATGCCCCTGAATCTTTGTATCAAAGTGAAACACATAAAAGAAAAATATTTTTACCTTCTAATTTTTGAGTACCTAATTTGAAATTTGAAATATTTTTAATAAATTTAAATGGCCACCATTTCGAAACAAGAATGTGGATGTAACTGGCCAACGAACTCGGTTCAGACATCGGTATATACTATGTACACACCAAGTAATATCTAAATCGGTTCATAAATACGCGTGTTATCACATGATAAAAATCAAACCGTTTCAAAAAGTCAGCCACACTACAAATTCAGTGCTATAACTCAGCCATTTTTTTTAAGATATAGACAAAACAAAATATGTTCTAGAATCTTTTGGCCAGGTAAAACACAAAGGAGAAAAATATTTTTCAATTTCTCATTTTTTTTTTACTTAATTTTAAATTAATTTTTTTTTTAATTTAAATGGCCGTTATTTTCAAAAAAATATTGCGGATGACGCTAGCCAACGAACACGGTCGAGATATTAGTATGTACTATGTACACTTCACATTTCATTTAAATCGGTTCATGAATACGCATGTAATCATATGACAAATATCAGATCATTTCAAAATGTCAGCTACGCTAGAAATTTAAAATGTTATAACTCAGCCATTTTTAAGATATAGACGAAACAAAAAATGCTAAGAAATCTTTCTATCAAGGTAAAACACATAAATGAAAAATCTTTTTTAACTTCCATTTTTGTCCACCGAATTTTAAATTTTAAATTAAAAAAATTAAACGGCCGCCATTTTGAAACAAGATGGCGGATGAAACTGATCAACGAATTCGGTTCAGACATCAATATCTATTACGTACACACCAACTTATATCCAAATCGGTTGATAAAACGCGTGTTATCACATGACAAATCGTATCAAAATGTCAGCCACACTAGAAATTCAAAAGTGCTATAACTCAGACTTTTTAAAGATATATATTTACATTTAAAAATTTCAGATTCTTAATAAACACCTCAATTTTTTTTTTTTTTTTTTGCTCAAAATTTACGTATAAAAAAGAATCTTTACATCATTCTCTATATAACGAATTTTTTGTCCGGAACAATGGATTTCGTTATATAGAGACTCGACTATATGTCTTATCTCGCGCATGGCTTACTTATCTCCCAAATCAAGCGCTAATTATACTAAAAACAAAAATATCTACCGTTGTAACATTTAAATTTTAAAATCAGAGTCGCTGTTAATTTTTTACTCATCATACGTACTATAGGATAAATTTTGCAATCGTTTTGAAAATTGAAAGTTTTTTTGATGGATTTCCACGTTCTAGGCACTGGAGATTACAAAAACATATTAAAAAGAATGCCGTACATCTATCTGTGTCTATAAACGCTTTTTCTCCGGAACAAATTAAGATAAAGACTAACTTGATGAGTACTTAGCATATAAGAATAAAAAGAAGCTTATTTAATTTCAATTTTACGAAACATTTTTTTTTTTTTTTTTGGACTCTAGAAATATTAGTTCTAGTAAAAAATACATAAAAAATTTCGAATATTTTTATTTTAAGGTATGGATGTAAAAGACAACATCCATAACATAAATTTCCCATCCATAACCAAAAACATAAATTTTGCATATACAATGAAGTCGATTGGATAATTAGTTACTGGGATATTTCTAATCATATTTTCCACATTTTTCGATTTTTCATAACCCTGTATTTCATTCAAATTTCATTTCAAAAGTACATATTTTAATTGGAAATTAGAGGGTTAATCCAACGCAGTAAACACTTAGTTAATATAATTATTAGTTTTGGAGTTATAAAGATGCTTTTTGTAGGTAATTTGATAATACTTGATTATCCCATCGATCAAAAAACTTTCGCTAATCTGTAAGATTAAATGCCAATAATGGCTTATCGTAAGTGACACATTCACTTGACATTAAACCGTTAAATGTGTTTGTTACATCCTCAAATGACTTTCAATTCGATATTTTATTTGTAGTATTGTTAATCTTTTACTAATTTATTTGTTCTTTCGTTATTTAAAATAAAAATTATGCCAATTTGTATAATTTCAGTAATATTTTGGCAATATTTATAATTAGTCGAAATGGATCGATGGGATTATCAAATAGTACCCTCAATTCCGTAATAGAGCACAATTAAGTATTAAATATATTTAAATTAGTTATTATATATTAAATTAGTTTAAATTTTATTTTGGAATTGCGTTGCACTTTATAAATAGTTTTCACATCTTTTATTTTCATATTTTATAATATACATATCCACGATGAGTAATTATTAAGGTGGGCCCCAATGACCAGATTTTCTTTTGAATATCTTTATCTAAACTCATAAAAATAAATGAAACATATGTCTAATTAAAAAGAAAAAGAGGAAAACATTATCTAAGCAAACTCTTTTCCCTCTATATATTCAGAAGATGATAAAGAATAAAACTTTATGTGATTTTAAAAATGTAATTACTATAATTATGTAACCGGTGTATTACTATTTTTATATGATTCATTTTACGGATAATTTTTATGAATCATAAATAGAGTGAAAAAAACATATTTTTTTATGCTTAGTATAAAATATTAACATGACTAATTGCAATATTTTTGAGTTGTAAATATTTCATATCTCATCAATTTAAGTCATTACTTAAATACGTGTAAAAAATTAAAAACACAATATTTAATAAGAATTGCAACAGTTGAATGAATTTTTAAATAACCTAAATTAAAATTTAGCAGAGACATTTTTAAATCTTTTCCTTGAAATGAGGTTTCTTTTTTCAGAAAACGTAATTTTAAATATAGTTGTGAGATTTAATTAAAAGTAGTGGTATACTTTTACATTTAAAATGTTATTTCACAAAAGATTGAAATTATAATTTTTTAGTTTTGCGAATAGATTAATCCGTAACCCTGGTAAAAAATTTATATCATAACGAATTATTTTATTTTTTTAACTACATTTTAATTGAATCCCGAGTCCTATGAAGTAGCATATTTTATTTGATTAGAGCATGGCGTCCTATTTTGATATTTTTATTTTTAATTAATTAAAATATATAAATAACGAAATATAAAGATATTTACTAATTATTTATCATGTTCTACTTCTCTCATAATGTTTTTGTATTAAATTTTTATTCCTGCCATAGATTTTCTTTTAATTAGCAAAAAATAAAAATAAAGTACAACACTTATGGTACTAGCCCTGTTGTACCATGGACCATGCATCATTTTCTACAAAAAATAACCATAAATTGACGAAACATTTTTTTTGATATGATTGAAATAAATTTTAAAAGTATACTTAATAACAGTTTTGATATAGATTTAAAGATTTTTTTTTATTAATATTAAATATAACCCGTATTTAGAGAGAAAAAGTCAGGGAATAATTCCAGCCACAGTGTAATATCAATTGCATTTTGTCCGTTTTATTTCTTTTTTATATTTTGTATGCATGTTAGTTTTATTATGATGAAAAATTAACAACAAGAGAAATTCCAAGAAAGTTAAGCTTATTTTTATACAAGTGGATAATTGTAATCGCAGATCACACAGATGGTTTCCTTTAACAATTCTTTAAAAACAACTTATCCTTTGATTAATAAATCCAAATTTTTAATTTATAATTAGTAGTTTTTTGCGTAGATGGTAGCATCAATAAATTTAATTTAAAAATAATTATCAAAGTAATTTGATTAATAAATCCAATTTTTTAATTTATAATTAGTAGTTTTTTGCATAAATGGTAGCATCAATAAATTTAATTTAAAAATAATTATCAAAGTAAGTTATTTATTCTAATTAAATTTAAAATGTTCATATCAAATTATTTAAATGAAATCCAGAATTCTAATTTTTTTGAAATACCGAAATTAGAAACAAATTAGCGAAGATTTAAATAAAATTTTAACTTTTTGAAAGCGAAAAAAAAAATATGCGTAAATTAATGCGTTTAATTTAAAAATAATTATCAAAGTAATTTGATTAATAAATCCAATTTTTTAATTTATAATTAGTAGTTTTTTGCATAAATGGTAGCATCAATAAATTTAATTTAAAAATAATTATCAAAGTAAGTTATTTATTCTAATTAAATTTAAAATGTTCATATCAAATTATTTAAATGAAATCCAGAATTCTAATTTTTTTGAAATACCGAAATTAGAAACAAATTAGCGAAGATTTAAATAAAATTTTAACTTTTTGAAAGCGAAAAAAAAAAAATATGCGTAAATTAATGCGTTTAATTTAAAAATAATTATCAAAGTAATTTGATTAATAAATCCAATTTTTTAATTTATAATTAGTAGTTTTTTGCATAAATGGTAGCATCAATAAATTTAATTTAAAAATAATTATCAAAGTAAGTTATTTATTCTAATTAAATTTAAAATGTTCATATCAAATTATTTAAATGAAATCCAGAATTCTAATTTTTTTGAAATACCGAAATTAGAAACAAATTAGCGAAGATTTAAATAAAATTTTAACTTTTTGAAAGCGAAAAAAAATGCGTAAAATTAAAAATGCTGAATCATTAATAAATCGCAAAAGTTTTTTAAATAGAAAGAAAATTGATTTGCCAAAAATATTATTAATGTCAGATGAATAAAACCTATAAATATAAACGAGTAAATCGGCCAAAAATATGAAATTAGAGTAGAACCCCGCTAATTTGGACCCCGTTAATTCGGATCTCCGGATAATCCGGATCGATTTGGCATTTTTTTTTTCAAATTTAAGAAGCGATTGGCTAATTTCTAACACATTAACTTGTTTCATTGGCGTATTCTGAATTTAAAAAAACCTTTTCTCAAATCTTTTCGAAAGAATAAGCTTTCTTAATAAGCCTTAAGCTTTCTTATTTAATCTCTTTGATGTTATCTTTCAAAGAAACAACAATATATCACTAAATATGGCAATTCCAAATTTCTTAATTTTTTATTTAAACCACTTAGAAATGTCATAAAAAATCACTGTACAATAAATTTTTACTTAGAGCATTGCAATAAAGCACTGTAAAATAGTCGCCAATAAGACCCATTGTCTGATAAGAATCGCTTTCTGATCTATGTCAGCCCATAGATCTGTTTCCTTGTTATTGTAAAAAAAAAACGCTTCTACAATATCACTTGCAGTAAATTATTTATAGTTATAAAGATGCAGCATTGAATTCAGGCACTTTTCAGTTTAACATAAAGGTGATTTTTTGTAATTATGTTTCGTTTTATTTCATTTGTTTCTAATTCTCCGGATAATCCGGATTTTCAATAGTCCGGATTGGGTCTGGTCCCAATTAATCCGAATTATCGGGGTTTTACTGTACTTCTTATTAAATCCATCTTAGAACATTTCAAGTTCCAGCATCGGGGATCGTACTAGAAACCTGCTGTATACTAGCGAGATGCTTCTGTTCCAAGCTTTGATGTCTACACACAAATTTTAGAAAAAAAAAGTTTTGTTTTGAAATTTAAATCGCAGAAATGAACGAATGATATTAAAAAATTGATTTAATTAAAATAATAGACTTTTTAGTAAATTATATGATTTGTTGTGTGACACGGGGTGTTTAACTGTCAGTACAAAACATTTGAAGTATCTGGCTAATACAGTTTTTGTGTACGGACGCTGCGACGGACATATAGAGGACATAGACAAATAGAGTTCCGTCAGATGAACGAAACCCTAAAAACTGACAATACAGCAAGAATTGCAAAACGAGTTATTCTGTCTCTTGCAATAATCGTAGGTTTTGACAGAATGTTAAAGATGTGTTCGCAAGTGATTGATAAACATATTTTTCTCAAATACGAATTTCATTCTAATGATTAAAATGTATCATGGACACAACAATGATCTCTTTTTCACTATTTTCATCATTTATAAACGTTTTTGTACACAAATGCTTAACATATAGAGTTGAGTTTTGGATTACTTAATGATACAAGAGATGATATAATGAAATTTTCGCGTGAATTAACATATTTTTTTGTTCATTTTTTAATAGAATAATATGCAATTAGGTTTTATTTTGGATCTGTTCAAAGTACAACAAATAATGTTTTCACTTATAACACTTGGTGACATGAAAAATAATGGCCTCTTACCTTTTTCTAGTTAATCTTAGTATGTTTTGGAACTCATGTTCATAGTGCACTAAAAATATTTTTCTATGTATAACTTTGAATTTAAAACAAATAGTTGTTGATAAGAAAATATAATGAAAATTTGCAACTTAAAAAAATTTGCTTTTGATGTTCAAGCGATTTATTTTACAATTGCCGGCAATATGTGTTGATTATATTAGATTGACGAAATGCAAAGTGACATATAGTAACATATTGCAAAACTACATTGATTGCTTTTATATAAATCCAACAGATAGAGCTAAAAACTGCAGGTTCAAAGAACAGTCGTGGGAAAATACTACACTATATTGCCATTGATTATGGGACACTTGCGATTTTAGACATTTTACCAAATATCTAGAAAAATACATGAGGAATCATCTCGAAACTCTTAGTGTATAAATATAATAGTATACGTCATACATCTCCGTGAAGAATTTTTCCCGAAACTCCAAAGGGGACCGTCAACAAATTAAAAAATAATGAATATCTTTTGAATAACCCTGTCAAAACTGATGTAGCAAAAGCACTCAAACTCTAGATTGTGATTGAATGCCTTATTGAAATAAGCCTTGTTCATTTTTATGCAAATAGCATGCATACTCGCAGAGTAATTAAGGTTTTTATAAAAAAGATCCCAAATTTTTCCAAGTTTTTTCCTTGTAATTTTCAGAGTTCTTAATATAAAATATTATTTTTTTCAGAAAATATGACAAACAACATTGCACACCCTGTAATCAGAATTAAAAAATAATGAAAATTGTATAAAAAATGAGTTGGTTTACTAAATAATTTTTTACTGCGCATGCGTCAACGATATCAAAACTTCATTTGCATATTATGTTAGCTAAATGTATAGAGCAACTTTTGTGAAAGTCGCAAAATCATAACTTGAAAATTCTGACAATAATCGTCAATTGAATAAGTCGAAAATCCGTTATTCTCAAAATGAAGCAAAAACAAGAGGGGTTGTATCCATATATTCATTGATTAGTGTCAATATAGAATACACAATATGGGATGGACTACTGCATTTGGATAAAATCCCTCATTTTTTTGCTTCATTTTGGAAACAACGGATTTTGTCCTTTTTCTATAGACGATTACTTTCAGAATTTTCAAGCTATGATTTTGAGACTTTTACAAAAGTTGCTCTATACATTTAGCTAACATAATATATGGCAATATATGGTATAATATAATATACCAAAAATATGGCATAACATCATAAAACCTTAAAATTTTTTATTTCCTTGCAATATTTTAATTTTTACTCACGTGTAATTGGCAACATTTTTTAAAATTTTAATTCATTTAGTTTTTAATTTAGTAGAAATATTATCTCTCGTACAAGATGCAAACGTAGTCCTTCCATTTCATATTTTCCTGAAGACGCCCGCAGAAGACGGCGCGAAACGTTGAAAGTTTTATTTTATTTTAATATGTACTAATGTATATTAAAATTCCTGTTTTGTGCACCACTGAGCAATTTGTTATTATTAGTTAATTGGAAATTAAGTTCACTTTTGTATTATGTATATTAAATTTGTTTAGGAGGCTATAAACAGAATAAAACCAGCCCAAACATTGTTTTTTTAAACGCAACACCCAGTTTTTACAATATATTTTAAATTTTCGGTTCAAACTATGTTCAGAAACGAAATTTCATGTCATTTGGATAGTAAGTTTTTGAATTATAAATATTAAAAATTTAGACCTTGTAATGTTAATTTACATTTCCATATTTTTATTAATATCTCCTGAAATTATAATCTTAATGTGAATTTTTCTTGTGGTTACTGTACTAAAAACCCAAACTGAAATACATTGAATTTTAAATTTAAAAATTTTATAATATGAATTATGGATTATGAAATTAAGATTCGAAAACAATATTAATTACAAGTTATATTTTTTATAGATTCGTATCTATTATGTCCTATGAAAATCTATTTTTATTTTTTATTTTTCTGAAAAGTAAATTTTAAGTTATGCTTGAAAAACTTAAAAATGCTAGTTTAAGGGGCCGTCTATGATATGCAGAAAAGCGCACTTTGAAAAGAAATACTCATATATATTTTACTCACGTTTTTAAAGCATTTGGCCTCGGATTACGGTGTCTAGTTTAAGATCGGCTTACCCGGTAAGTCTCCATCAACCTGAACCGCCAGTTCAGCGCTTAACTCTCAGTTGAATGTGAATCCTAATTTACCGTTAACTCAACCTGCCGAATTCGGAGAAGATACCAAAACAAAAGTTGAGTAACTCAACCTTAATATGGAAGAGAGGTTATTCGACCGCGCATGTGCAGTCAAAGCAAAGATGGCGGCTGTTTTGAATTGAACATTGGTGGATTTTTTTCCAAGAGAGCTGTTTGTAATTTATTGAGTAAACGAAATGTTAATTATAAAAGATGTTATGAAAGAATGTGTTACTTTAAATTTTTGAGGGTTTTTCCAACATTTTACCTTTGTAAACGAAAAATTATATTCATTTGTGATGAGTCTCCAGGCTTCGTAGGCTTCAGTTTGCCTAACAATTTTGATATCAGGTAGCGCCATCTATTGAATGCCAATAGAAACAAAGTTCTCATATGAAACATTTTGGTTACATAATTTACATTTTTTTTTTTTTTAATAATAAAAAAGAAAAGCAGTTTTTTTCCCTACATTTCAGTTTCAGCTTTTTTATATTTGTTTAAAGCATGCAGTCGTAAAAGCAAGAATTTTGTGATCGCAAAATAATAAGCCGTGAACTATAATGCACTATAATAATTAATTTTCTTACTTGTTTTAAATAATTACTTTTGTTTAGAAGCATTTTTCAGAAGATTTATCTTGAAAATTTTCTCATTTAAAAATTTACGCATCAATTACTTTAGTTAAATTAATTAAAACATTACATTTACGTTAGAAAAACATTAGAATGAATATTTGAGAAAATAGATGTATTTTCAATATTTTAATATTCGTTGAAAAATAAATAAATAAACTAGCTCGTTTTTTTTTTCTTTTATTCAAATTACTATTGCTAGCCTGGTCAGAAAATCGTTTATTAAATTTAATGATTAAAGAAAAAATGTAATTTTTTTTCATCAAGTAACTTTTATGAAAGAATTTTACTGTAACGCAAAATCTTGTAAAAATAAAAATCTTATAACTGTATCGGTGTTTCTAATCTTTGAATCTAATTTTGGGAACGAATAAAACCACAAAATCTCAACGGTAATTTGAAATTTATCTAATCTAAAAATTAAGTACACGTATGCATTTAAAAACTTGTTTTTGCTTCGTAATTAAAAATTGGTGATACGTGAGTACAGAACTCATGAACGGGATACGTACGTCATGTGATTCGTTTGGCCAATCAGGTATGTTTATTTCAACCTGAAGTTTACTAACCCGAGGTTGACTGATCTCGGTTCTGAAGTTAACGATGAATTTCAAATATTAACCGACGGTTAGATTTGCTAACCAAAGGTTTCTCGACTGCGAGTTGAACAGCGGGTTGAAGGTTGATGAAGACTTGCCCGGTTAGAGATCACAATGTTAAAAATAAAGGTAATAAACCAGTTGCATTTGCGCCTAGGGGTGAAAAGATGTTATCATTTGACACCTGAGGGCTTGTAAATGTGTTTGGGATGCCGTTTGATCCCTCACTGGGTAATTTATGCTAATTGGGTTGTCGCGCAATGCTTACCGTTGGAAGATTCAGGGAATTTCAGGGCATTTGAACATTTCAGGAAGAATTTGAAGGCGAGCTCGATGGCCGAACAGTTAGAGCGTTGAGCTTGCAACCAGACGCTGTGGGTTCGAATCCTTCGCGGGCCAAAAGTCAGTTTATAATTTCTTTTTATTATTGGGCACTCTGGATTAGGGGTGCCATCCCCCCCAATTAAGGGTACCATTCTGGCTCCCATAGGGGTGTCACCAGTGAGACAAGCCTTTCATCATTAAAAGGTGCAATGTGTCACCTGTAGTTTTAACAGTGTAAGTCTGACTTACGATGTCAACAAAGCGTAAAATTATTTTAGCATCATATGCTTACCTGAATCTTTTCTACGTTCCTGTGCTATGCAAATTATCAAACGAGAAATCGATATTGCCAACAGTCTCATTGAATCAATGATATGATGATTGCAAGAAACTCTTGATAAAAATTGTTACTATACATTGTATTTACAGATCCGCTTTTTAAAATCTGAACATAAACGTGTGGCTTTTTTTAACTTTCTTCTATCTCTACAAGAAGAAAGTATGGGATATGAGAAAAGTTTCAACGGATTTTCGACGGATTTAAACGTTTTACAGATCAGAGAAACCGAAAAACATGTTTTTATGATATATGTTTCTGTAAGTCTGTCTGTATAGGACAAAAATTATGTGATTCGAAAAATTCAAATATATAAATAATGTGGTGCAAGTATATTTGTAATTAATTTACAGAACCACACAAATGTATTCTATTATATAATGGCATAGATCGAAACATTATTTACGGCGCATTTTATTTAAATTAAAGTATTTCACACTTTATGAAATGTATTTACGTTGCTGAGATTTACTGCAAGTAACTTTCTACATAATAGGAAGCAGATAGTATTTACAGGGAGGTATAAAAGATTCCGTATAATAAGTATTGTGTGCGCAGTACTGTGTACACTGTTAAAAAAATTCACGAACGAATTTTTCCTAAATTTCACAGAAAAGTCCCTTTTTGCAATTAAAGGGCATTTTCCGTTAAAAATCTGAAAACTTCACGATATTTCCTGAAAATAACGAAATGGATGGAAATAGAAAAAAAAACGGAGACACTTCATTATTTGGCGGTCTCAGTGGTTGAGTGGTCTAGGCATAACGCCATTAAACGCCTGAGTGCGTAGATTCTGGGTTCGAATCCCACTAGCGTCATGAAATAATGGAAATGTAAAAAGTCCTTTCAATTAAATTTTTTCTGTTTATTTTTCCCTTATTTCTTATTTACAAAATCTTTCAACTAATTAGCCCCCCCCCCCAAAAAAAAAGAAAAATAAATAGTGTGCGACAATTTCAAAATATTGTCTATAAAATTATTTTTGTAAAAATTGAATATTTTTTTTCATACATTCATTGAAAAGAAAAATAATAATGAATTTATACAGTGTTTTATAAAAGACGTACTTTGTACAGACTGGCATCCGCTGTGTTAGTAAGGAATTGTTCAGCTGTCAAAAGGTCTTGAGTTCGATCCACTGAACGGCTTGAAGTAAGTTGTACAGAAAAAAAATTAAATTAAATTAAGTAATATAGCAGCCGAAAATCACTCGGAAAGTTCGAATTTTTTGAAGATTGTTCGGTTCATTGATTTTAAAGTTTAAATTAAATTATTATCATTAAAAATCAAACCTTAATGGAAAGTTACCGCTTCTTCAAACAGAGCTTTCCTTTCGTGTTTTTTTTATTTTTTTTATTTTTTTTTATTTTTTTTTTCCAAAACGGAAAATCTACTAACGGAACGGTAAATGTCTGGCAACTTTGCTGCGAGTAGTTTTACCGTGAATTCACCGATTTTATTTTAAACAATGAACTATTATGCCACGATCTGAATATTTTTCTTCCTTATAGTCGTAACGCAGCACATTTACTACCCTTCACGTGCAATTTTCAACTTCTTTTCTTTAGATATGGGTCTCTCAATTTGTATACTGATGTATCCATAATTATCTACTCCTTTTTTTGTTATATTTATATCCTAAAAACTAATTTTTGCCATTTGGTGTAATCATATATATATATATATATATATTATTTAGATAAATTTCAGCATTTCAAATTTTTGTCAGCTTGAAAGCTTTTGAAATTCTTCAAATTATCATAAAACAATTTACAGTTTTTAAAATTAAAAGTGACATTTAAATCATGTTTCTTTCATAATAAGAAGAGAATATATATATGTGTGTGTGTGTGTGTATATGTAAATGACTTCTTGCGAAAATGCGTTTTTCTTCATGATGTGGTATTTTTACAGCTTCTTGGATTTAAATTGGTATAACTAAAGAATTATTAAAGTTAAATGCTTCAAACATGGAACGTGTCTTTTTTTTTTTTTTTTTCGTTGTAACTTCTGAGTCAGCATGTTTGAAAAAAACATTTACTTCTGAAACATAGATTTTTTAATAAAAATTAGATAATTGTTGTACAATTTTTATTTTAAATATTTTAAATTAATAATAATAATAATATTTTTAAAAAATGCGGAGTTTAAATAAAAATTTAGATATTTCTGCTTATTTAAATGTGATAAAATTTTACAAATAATGTTTTGAGTTTAATGATTTTAAATTATGTAATTTTTTAAATGAATTTTTAATAAAAATTAAAAAAAAATAATGAGAAGTTTATTATGTGATTTTGTTTTAAAATAATCAAATCCATCATTTTAACCATCTCAAAAACTTTGAAAATTTTAACTCAATAAATAAAAGTTACTTTAAAATGTTTCCTGGACCCCCTTAAGTTTTGTTATGCTGACCAGTTTGTTTCTGTATATATGTTTGCTTTTAGCTGATGTTTATTATTTTTAATGAAAGGAACCGTGATAATGGTCATATTAACATGAAATTTCACAGAGAAATATAGTTTACGTACTTTATTTTGTATTCATGTTTAATTCATTTGGCTATATTTGCTGTAGAAGATGTGGAATCGATTTTAAAATAAAATAGAAACCAAACAAAGCTCTGTCTGCTACATTCATTGAAAAGATGTTTGAACTGCAAAATAAATATTTTTATACGAGAAGTTTTCAGAATAGAAAAAGCGTAGTAATTCCGGAAAATGTATTCTTTAAAATGCCAGCTATCGTTCCTACAAAAGTCAATATTTATAAACTATCAACAAAATTCCTATAAAAATTAGATGAAAAATGCCTAATCTTGTAACATCCGTTATATTTAAGCAAAAGATTCAGAAGTGTATTTGTAATATAAGAAGATTTTTTTTCAATTTAACGATAATATAAATAAATGTATTACAATTTTTCTTATTTTAAAACTTTGTATTGTATAAAACTTTTCTAATTTGAACTTGTATTTAATCATTTTAAATAATTTATTTAACTACCGGGTGCGGAAAAAGTTTTGAATGGCTTGTTTCTGTGAGTAAAATTTTACCGATAGTGTGTTTTCTTATAATTTTAACTTTTTTCTTATCTATCCATATAAAAAATACAAAGAAAAAATCATGCGTAGAATATGAAACACTTAACAATGCATTCAGAATAATGTAACAGAACTACATCGTTTAAAAAATTAAAATAATAGACATGTTTGTTAATTTGAAAAGTATAATTTGTGAAGAATTATTACGAATCATAATTGCAACGTGATGTAAGATACTTTTTATGAGCGAGCATTATGAATTGTGTTGAGTTATTATACATGCAAAGATGATTTGGAGCTTTATTAACACGCAAACTCAACTGAACCTCTTAAGAAGCTCCTAAATTATTTTGAACAAGAATGATAAAATCATGCGTCAAGCCTATATTACCAGCATTTTCCAGCATATCCAGAATCTGTAACAAAACTGCACGGTTTAAAAATGAAAATTTTACGTCTCATTTTACCATATGGAAATGTATAACGCATTTCAAAACGGAAATTCGGCTCTTCCCATCTACAATCAGAAAATAGTCTAAAATTTTTACCTACCATGTATATCATATAGAGATTTGTATTTATTAACAGCTTGCATTCCAAAATTTAGTCTATTTAAGGTATACATACATTTCGGTTGAGAATTCAAATTCTGTAGTATTTTCATATAAGGAGAATTGTATGCATATACTTTTGTGTGGACCTGTGTATTACGTATAGAATTTATTTATAAAGAGTAATATGCAAAAATTAATTAAATTTAAAAGCACATACTGAACTGTAAAACGTACTCCCCATCAATTTTTACGCAAACACAGTACTAAAAACGATTTGTTTTGTGTGTCTCTGTAAATCAATAAAAAGTGCTATGAATGCTCTGTTAAAAGGTGATCGTAGGGAAATTCAGAGATTCATATCATATTCAATATATTTGAAATAGCGTAATGTCATTAAAAGCACTCGAAACGATTTTTTACCATGTATTCAAATTGTATTTAATTTTCGTTTGAGTGTCCCTGTAAATGAGCCATTAATTGTACATATTTCATATGCAATCCCAAAAATGTTTTGATGACCTTAAATAAGCTTTATAAATTGCATAGAAATCTGAGTATTTTTACGGGAATTAGAGCATGTACAGACGGAAAGACATACCGAATGCGTAAGCTCTTTTCGACTTTGTTGGAAAGTGCTAAAAAAACGGACATCTTTTTTAGGCGACAATGTATATCAGAACAAGACGAGCGTATGTTGTGCAAAATTCTCAACACGTAAACGTAGACATAAAGATCGCTAAGGAATTGAAAATGCCTCAATCAAAGATATCAAACATTTTTAAGCGCTGCAAAAACTGAAAGTATCTTTTTCATAAATATAAAAGCGGAAAATTGCGTTCTGTTTTCTCCAGCAACATCAAAATCATCCGTAAAAGAATCAAATGCAATCTAACAATGATCAAAACAGAAAATGGATCAGATCTAAAAATTTATGAAAAATTCATTCAAAACGCCATTAAACAAGAAAGAAAAACTCATGCGTCAAGCAGAGATTATGAAGCGCTCTACAACGCGTAATGTAGCAAAAATGCACGGTTTAAAAAATTAAAATTTTACCTCTCATTTCAACATTTGGAAATGTATAATGCATTTTAAAACCGAATTTCAGCTATTCCAATCTACAGTAAGGAAATTATCTGAAATTTTTAGCAATTCTGTATAAGATAGAGAGATTTGTATCGATCATTCCAAAATTTAATTCATTTAAGACATATATATATCTCAGAAAATTCCCCTTCAGCAATTTTCTCTGAAAAAAGAGAATGGTAGGAAAATACTTTTCTGAAGCCCTGTATATGAGGTGTAGTATTTATATATAAAAAATAATATGCAAAAAACTAATCATATTTAAATGGGCATACCGAATTTTAAAACTTACTCACCAGTAATTATTACGCAAAGACAGTGCTGTAACCGATTTGTTTTATATCCTTGAAAATTAATAAAAAATGGCATAAATACTACGTTTTAACATGATTGTAGTTGAATTCATTGGTTTTTATCAGTTTAAATGCATTTGAAGCAAAGTTGTAGTAAAGCCTCCTACGATGAATGGGAGAGGTGTCCGCAAGTTTAAAGGTGGGTCACATCAATCAAGGTCATACATCAGGGTCAATCCATTTCAAGTGGTCCAGAAAATATTTTTTTGGTCGCTCGACCATTTTTAAAAAATCTGAAATTTTTTGTACAATAACTCTAACATGACGAAAGTTCAAAATGACCGTTCTTTTAATTTTACTATTTTTTGTTTGTGCATGGCGGCCATCTTTGTTTCATCGTGTGCAGCGATTTTCTCAGATACTAGGATACACAAAATTGTAAATATCTCGTCTTTTATTTTCCCAATTGAAATGGGGTTTGCAGCATTTTGTTCAGAATAAAATAGGCTAAATATACAGTGATAGAAAAATTTTGAAAAATAAATTTTTACAGGTGAAATTTTAGCACAAAATGTACGATTTTTTTCCAAAATCTATCCGTTTGCAAGAGGAAAATTTTCATGCAAGAGCAACTGACAACCTTACACAATTTTTTCTACAAATAGGTCAAAAGTACGTGTACTCATACACCAAGTCCCAGATCTGGGAGTTAATTTCTCTTTGCGAAAAAAATTCCGAAATTCGTCAAAATTTTCAAAAATCGCACTTTTTAGGCTTTGATATCTCTGGTGGGGCACGAGATAAAAATCTGAAATTTTGGCCTGTGATAGTATTGTGTAGTAGCGTTAAGTACAAAAAATTTCAAGAAGGAGATTTGACTACAAGCTGAGATATGACATGGAAAATATGTGAAAACAATACTGTCAAACTATTGTAAACCTACTATGTAATTGTTCAACAAGACTGTCAACCTTGCACAATTTTTTCTACAAATAGGTCAGAAGTGTGTGTACTCATACACCGAGTCCCATATCTGGGAAATAATTTCTCTTTCCGAAAAAAATTCCGAAATTCGTCGAAAATTTCAAAAATCGCACTTTTTAGGCTTTGATATCTCTGGTGGAGCACGAGATAAAAATCTGAAATTCTGGCCTTTGATAGTGTTATGTAGTAGTGTTATGTACAAAAAATTTCAAGAAGGAGACAAAAAATTTCAGATTTTTTTAAAAATAGTCGAGCGACCAGTGCTGGACCACTTGAAATGGATTGACCCACCACCTATAGGGATGGGGTGAGCTAAAAAGGGATTATAAAGTAGACTGCAGTTTCTTTTGTTTAAATTGCAACGAGACTTTTTTGTTTCTATAAAATGCTACTTTAAAATGTTGCGTAGAATAAATTTTAGCTTTGAAATATTATAAATAAATATAGAATAAATAAGCGTAATATGATTAAATAGTAACATAAAATTGTGCTAAGGTGAAATATTATTTAATTACGCAATACAAATGTCGCTGATTTAATTATGTTCGATTTTAATTATGTTTTTAAATATAATGAAAAATGACTCATAAAAATTAGTAAGTAGTTAATTTGTAAAGGCAGAATTTTGTAATAGTTGCATACTTTACTAAATTTTTGATTTTTACCATTTTGATTCCTATACAAAATGGTATACACCGTTGTATTTCCTTTGACAATACAACATTTTCCATTGTTTAGAATATGGGAGTATAAAATTTAAATATATAAATAGAATATAAAATATAATACTAAATAACATATCCAATTTTTGCTTTTTTTTATCTTCTTTTCTTTTTTTTCCATTTTTTTCCTTTACTGATTGCAGATGATAAGAATACAATGTTTTTTTTGGTCATATCGCACTTTTATTATTGAGCTTGCAAACATTTAATTCTTTTAATTTAACCCCTTGAGGGGCAAAGCACTTATGTTCCTAAAATGCTCAAATGGTTGATTGACACCGGGATTCACAAACAAATTTATATGACAGAAAGTAAAAGGTGATTTTCGCGTACATTGTAAAAAGCAAATCTTAATACTAAAATTCCGGTGCCAATGTGGCATTTGGGAATTAAAATTAACTGGTATATGTAATATACCGGTGCCCTTCAAGGGGTTAAAACTCATTTCATTATATATTCAGAATAACTTTAATATTAAATGCATGTATTAACCCTTTCGGGCATGGGCCAAATCTGTTAGTAAAATGAGAAATTATCGACTGACACCGGAATTCGCAAACGAATTTTTTAAATATTTTGAATTCCTTAATTTCAGCTCTTATTATAAATGTAAAATTTTACTAAAATATTATTGGTGCCGATTGCAAGTTTTTAATTAGAATTAGGTATCCCAGACCGGTCACAGTGTGCCGAAAAGTGTTAAATGTTGTTTTATTAAACAAATACTCTTCATTCATTTCTTTAAATATTTTGCTATTCTAGACAATAATTTTCCTAAAATCGTTGGTTAGTCTCTCTCTCTCTCTTTTTAAACAGACAAAGCTATTTAGAGAATTCATATGAAAAATTCAATCACAATTTCAAGCTATTCTTTCATGATAAATGAATCCTGTTTACTAGATTTATTGTAACAAAATATTTTTATTACAGATTTCTTTAAATTAAAAATATGTGTTTTATAAAAAAGCCGCATTGTCATTTTAATTTCAGAATAAAAGATACTATTTTACGTTGTATTAGTGCCTTTTATCCCGAAATTAAAATGACATTGTGATTATTTTTTTAAGTGTACATATTTTTATCAAAACAAACTGTAAGAAAAATATTTTGCAATAAATCTGGTAGACTTGATTAATCTGTCATGATTGAGTAAAAATTCAGAAAATATGCGCAAGAGATATGCAGATAATAGCTACCTGCGCATAATGACGTCATACTAAAATCCCGTTTATTCATTATCACTCCGGCCGCCAGTTGGTTCAGCTATGTTAATTTACGACAGATTGCAGGATTGCCTTTGAAAGCTAGATATGTATGCAGTTTGGATTTGAAGTAGCGTAATACCATTAAAATTCACTTCAAATGATTTTCCTCATAAACCATAATGTCATTTGTTGAGGAACGATTCCAAAGGAACGGTTCCGGCGGTGGAACTGAACGAACGGTTCCTGTCTGTAAAAAAGATTCGTTCCTTTTCGGAACGATTCCTTGGACTCGTTCAGAAAAGGAACGATTCCTCGGACTAGTTCCGAATTGAAACCATTCCGAAAAGGACCGATTCCTCGGACTCGTTCCAAAATGAAACGACTCCGAAAAGGACCGATTCCTCGGACTCGTTCCGAAATGAAACGACTCCGAAAAGGACCGATTCCTCGGACTCGTTCCAAAATGAAACGACTCCGAAAAGGACCGATTCCTCGCACTCGTTCCGTCGCAGTCGTTCGTTTAACGACTGTGAAAAGGACCGAATCCTCGGACTCGTTCTGAAATGAAACGACTCCGAAAAGGACCGAATCCTCCGACTCGTTCCGAAATGAAACGACTCCGAAAAGGAGCGAATCCTCGGACTCGTTCCGAAATGAAACAACTCCGAAAAGGAACGAATCCTCGGACTCGTTCCGAAATGAAACAACTCCGAAAAGGAACGAATCCTCAGACTCGTTCCGAAATGAAACGACTCCGAAAAGGACAGATTCCTCGGACTAGTTCCGAAATGCACCGACTGCGAAAAGGACCGATTCGTCAGATTCGGTCCGAAAAGACCGATTTCTCGAAATGGTTCGAAATGGATCGATTCCGAAAAAATCGGTTCTTGTTCTTGTAGATTGGCCAGTTTTAATAAAAATACGCTATTTTATTTTAAAATAAGATATATTTTGATTTATTAAAGCAAAGTGTATTGCCCAAATACCCTTCAAATGTGTATGAAAAAAAGCGGGGGGAGGGGAGACGAAGAAAAACGAAAGAAAAAGAAAAGAAATTAAAGTTGTAGAAGGGGATAAACGTTTAATAAGCCACAACTGCGCATTATATCTTCTTAAATTTAATGTTTAGAAAAATAGGAGTATATTATTTTACTTCATTTAAGATATTGTCTGTTACAAATTATTTACTGTCATCTGTGACTTAATTACAATACTATTTGATGTGTTCATGCAAAATTGATCTAAAAGAGATAATTTACGAAGTTGATTTTTTATATCTGAGTGAAAAAAATGCCCCAGCTAGGATTCGAATAGAGAACATAAACGTGCTTTATCGATTGAGTACCAGGATCCGAAGGTAATGGAACACCATATAGACTTAGATACATGCACTAATACTTTTTCTAATTGGTAAATATATCATACGAAATGATATATGTATATATTTATATGTATAATGAATTTTCAAAAAAAAACAAGATTAAAAGAAAGAAAAAAAACTGATTTGAAACGGTTTTGAATAATATAAAAATACATCATCATGTCATAAAAATTGCGCTTTAATTGGATAATAACTGATTTTCGATTATTTTAATAGTTACGCACTTTTATGTATATTTCGGTTTCATGCTATTTTTCCTCAAGTATAATTTGAATTTGAGAATCTTCTTTGTCAAAAGAAAAATAAGATCAGCTAATAGCGCTCGCTCTAGAGGTCTGCACGGGCCGAAATTTCGAGGCCCGAGCGCGGCCCGAAAGTTAAAATTTCGGCCCGGGCCCGGCCCGAACGAAAAAAATATCGGCCCGACCCGGCCCGGCCCGAACGAAAAAAATACTGGCCCGACCCGGCCCGGCCCGAAAGTTAAAATTTCGGCCCGAACTCGGCCCGGTCCGGAAAAAAGTTTAAAATTCGTCCCGAACGCGGCCCGCCTCAAGTGAATTTCTACAGAACATTGATCTTTAATCTTATGGAAGAGTTCTGACCAAAAAAAAATTATATTAGTCTTTTTTTTTCATGTTTATAATCTCCATTTATGCAGAAGTGCCGTAGGCTGCGATATTTACGCTTTTAAATGAATCTTTGTTTGTTGTATGTAAATGTTTCAGTTATCACTAGTATTATTAATCCATATTCCCTGTAATGGAGACAAAAAGTCGAAAAAGTGGTATATGGTAAAATTTCCAAATACGAAATCGCTTTGGAACGAAAAAAAAATATATTCCCTTCTTAACAGATGTAAATGTTTAATATATTTTTTTCTCCCGTATTGTTGTATTCATTTTGCATGGATGAAAATTTTAAAAGAAACTTTCAGTTTTCAGTTTAAAAGAAATTTCCGTCATAATCATGTTTTTTTTTTTTTTTTTTTTTTTTTTTTTTTTTCTTTTTGTGTGTGTGTGTGTTTAATTCTATTTTAAAACGCCTAGTAATCTACGATTCTTTAAAAGGAATAAATTCTAATGTTTAATTGTAGAATAATGACGGCTTAAAAGTATATGCCTTTTTTGCAAACAGTTTTGGACAAAGCCAAATATTACTGATTTATAAAAAGTAGAGGAAAAGGGATTTCATGTAGGAACATTAAATAGGAACTGATTATTTTGGCCCATGAAAACTAGGAAGAATGGAATCAGTATCGGCTTTGTAAGGAAAAAAAATTAGGCCCGGCCCGTCCAGCAAAAAAATTAAGGCCCGAGCCCGGCCCGGCCCGGCCCGATAGATTAGTGACTAGGCCCGGCCCGAGTCTTCAAAAGTAAGGCCCGAGCCCGGCCCGAATGCCATTATTGGAAATCGGCCCGAACCCGGCCCGCGGGCCGGGCCGGGATCGGGCTTCGGGCCGCGGCCCGGCCCGTGCAGACCTATAGCTCGCTCATGTATCACTTTATAAATTTTGCGTCTTGTTTTTCTCTCCTGAAGAAGATGATTAAAAAAAAGAATCTTGAAACTCTCGAAGATTGTTTTAATCAACTTACATTGAGATTTATTACATAGAGGAAAATCCGTTTGAACAATATTCCAGGCAATAGAGACCGTATTGGGTCTCTACCTAGCAAAATTCATGATAATTCTGGAAAAAGGCTTTTTTTATGTTTTTTAATTCGCTAAATCTGAATTTTCAACTTCCCACCAAAATTTTCCTGGGCAACTCCCCTAAAATTTGGTAAAATACTCCCCTCCTCCCCCCTCCCCAAAAAGTTATTTTAGAAAAAAATCAATTATTTTATCGTTTTAGTTAAAAAGTATGCAAAAATTTTGAAAGTATACAAAATTTGCAACAAATACTATGCATGACTAAGGCGTAAGATGAACGGGAGATGCAGGGCAGCCTGCCTCTGAACATGCGCAGCGGCGCTACATGCATTACGTTATGCAATTGCACTTAAATTCCTCAAATCTGAGACAAATATTAAGAAGGATCACACAAACTAGTTTAAAATTACTGTAAAACATATTCAAAGATGTATCAGTATGTATGGATGCCTGTAATATGCATGCATTTAGTAAAAACCTCTAGAAGTAAGTAATTTTAACTATATTAAATTAAATTAAAAGATTTATTAAATTAGATTGCATTAAATGAACTTAATGGATGTTCTGTTGTGTCACCTATAAGCGACATCAGGACTGAGGAGGTTGACCAATCGCATGATATGTCTTCGCTCTCCCGTTACTCCTCCGAATTTTTCCTGAAAGATTTACTTTATGTTTTGGGATCGCTGAATCCGAATTTTTAACTTCTCACTAAAATCCTCCGTCAAGAAAAGAAAAAAAAAGAAAAAAGAAAAAAAGAAAAGAAAAAGAAAAAATAAAATGATACCCAAAATACGTTTAATTTTGGGTATTATAATAAAAAATATTAATTTTAATATATATATATCAGGTAACCAAGAAAGGTCGTGCGGTTTTTGAGAACAACTACTTTTGTTGCGTAGGCGTAGTCATACTGATTCTGATGATGTCATTTCTGTACATTGCTTTTAAATTGCAATGAGTAGAGAGTTGTTTCACGTATCTAAGGTTTCGCTATCAGTTTTGTAGGAAGTATAATAGTTGACAAAGGAGATTTTGAGGCCTATTTTGCTCTACGAGTTCAAATTAGGAAACAAAGCTTCAGAGGCCGCTAGAAGAATATGCTCCGTGTTTGGAGAGACTTCAGTGAGTGAACGGACCGCTCAAAAGTGGTTCAGCAGATTTTCGTCCGGAGACGAGAGCCTCGAAGACAAGCCCCGTGTTGGTCACCCATCCATCTTAGACCAAGTCCAACTGGAAGAGGAAATCAAACAGAATCCTGACCTAACATGCAAGGAGCTTGCTCAAAGGTTTGGAGCATCTGACGAAATCATCCGATCGCATCTTCATAGCCTTGGGATGTCGTGGAAACTTGATAAGTGGAATCCTCATGTCCTGTCCGAGGAAAACAAGCTCCAACGATTGAACATCTGCTTGTCATTGCTGTCCCTCCACAACAAAGCCTCTTTCCTGGATCAGATATTGACATGTGACGAAAAATGGGTAATGTATGATTACCGAAAGAGAAAACATCATTGGTCAAATTCTGGTTTCGTGTCATTGGTTGTTAAACCGGGCATCCATCAAAAAAAGATAATGCTGTGTATTTAGTGGACTAGCGCTGATTCGCGTTTGAAATGAAATAGACGCCCTCTCGCGGACAAAGTCTGAAACGAAATAGAACTGATACCGTGAGCATCTTCCGCTGAAATCAGTGTTTAAAAGGCCGATAAATAAATAAACAGTTCTATAACGCATGCAACGTTGGGTTCTTTGTATTAAAATTATCTAAAATCAAAATTTTATACACAAAGTTTAGATCTATAATATAAAAAAAAAATACATTTGACTTACTCATGGCAAAATAACATGACAGCAACACAATGCTTGCATGATTCGATTGCTCCAGCTTTGCAAGAGCAAGAAATTTTTTTTATTTTCAAAATTTGTTTTCCTTTACTAGCAAACCTGAAATAATATGGGGATTTCCTTTTGTTTGGCTTGTTTGTAAACACGAGCCTACAATCTCTATTTCTTCTTCTTTGCATTAAATTTAATGCCGCACATTACTAATCTCTTTGAATCAATAATTGCTTCAGCAATTATTGATTCTAAAATGATTAGCAATTATTGCAGCAATTATTGATTCTCTATTTTAGATTCTCTAAAGCAATTACTAGATTTTCCAGCATCTATAAATTCTAAAATTGTCGATATTTGTAATTTATCTCCCATAATTAAATAAAAAAGATAAAAAACTGCACTTTAAATAGTTCTTTAAATGGGTTTTGCTATGCTACAGCATGGAACAAACAGCAAGCACTACGTAAACAAACGATTATCAGGTCTATACAACGCCACCTTTCGGTCATTACAAACGCGAATATATTTCTCTATGAATTCTTAAGAAGCGGGAAAACAATCACAGCCGAAGTCTACTTGTCGCAGTTGAAAAGGGTTTCAGCTGCTTTGCTCGAAAAGCAGCCAGCGCTGGTCAACAGGAGAGGACTTCTTCTCCATGATAACGCCAGACCTTCTACGGCCAAAGCAACCAGGGACCTGATAAAAACATTGCGCTGGGAAGTTTTGCCTCACCCACCTTACTCCCCGGATATCGCCCCATTGGATTATTACTTGTTTTTGGCCATGGATAATCACCTGTGGGAACAGCAGTTCCAAACCCAAGATGATGTCACAAAAACTATAACCCAGTTTTTGGACTTTAAACCAAAAGATTTTTTCAAAAAGGGTATTTATAAGCTTGTGTCTTGTCGAGAACACGTAATTGAAGCCAAGGCGATTATTTCAAGGAATAAAATAAGTATTTGAGATTTTTGTGGGTCGTTTTTTATGTCTGATGAAAACTGCACGAACTTTTTGGTTACCTGATATACATATTTAATTAAAAGTTTTTGGAAAAAAGGAAATTCGGAAAGCAGGCAAAATTTGCTACAAAAGAGATACTTGACATCATGGCGTAGCATGAACTTGGAGTCTGCCTCTCAACATGCGCTGTGGCACTGTATCGTCTGCGGCCCCGTGTAAAAGGGGAGGGGTGCGACGGGGGCGGTCACCCCGATCGCGGAAACTTAGGGGGCGCCAAAATTATACTACCAACGTTATTTTTTGGCCTGTCGCAAGAAAAAATTGGGGGTCCCCCCAGCTTACTAGGGGAGCGCTAGATTGAGACTTTGCCGCGGGTACAGTTTTCTCTTCGCACGAACCTGGTCGCCTGAGTCAAGGCAATAGAGATCATATAGGCGCTATACCTAGCAAAATTCATGGCAGCTCTAGAAAAGACTTATTTTATATTTTGTGGATCGCTGAATGAAAATTTCTCCCGGCAACTCCTTCCCCTCAAACACATGCACACAAATTTTGGTAAACCGGAATTGCATAACTTAGTGCACGTAGCGCTGTGAGGCAGGCTCCCCCCCCCACACACACTCCATTCATCCTAAGTCATAATGTTATGTATCGTACTTTTTTGAAAATTCTGTCTACTTTCTGAATTTCTAGATAATTTTTCCTCAAAAAATATAAAAAGCCTATATTGGCGATTATTTTACTTTTTTCTGGGGAGAGGGGGTGAGAAGTATCATTCGGATTCAATGACCCAAATACATAAAATAAGAATTATTGAAAGTTCGGAGGAGAGAAAAAGCAAACGATGCACCCCCCTCCCTGTTCATTCTATGTCATAATGTTATGCATCGTATTTCTTGGAAATTTTGTCTGCATCTAAATTTATAGATACTTTTTCGCTAAAACAGTAAAAAATTGAATTTTGTTAAATTTCTTTTGGGGTGCATTTTATTAAATATTGGGGGAGGGGAGTTGCAGGAAGAAATTTTTGCTGAGAAGATACAAATTTGGATTCCCTGACCCAAAAAAACACAAGCGAAGGGGTCACGAAGGGGTTAAGGGTGTATTCCAATTCAAACTGTTTATTGTCTGATTTATTCTTAAATTCATTTTTGCTCTCAAACGTTTCAAACTGGCGATTCTCTTTCTTAGAAAGTATACAATGCACCGTGCTTGTCATTTTTTTTTTCTTTTTTACAATTGCGAAAAATATTGCAAAAAACTGTTGTCAAAGTTGGCGTTTTGAACTGAATTTCCTGAAGAGGGAGATCTGCGAACGAAAAAAATGGTCATACTGAGAAAGTAATTGTTTATAAATCAAATTCTAAAGAATTGAGCGAAAAAAAAGAAATCACGCGGCCTCTTATACATCTCTTTAAAAATCATCTCAGCAAGTTTCACGTATCTACTTTTCACCCTTTCCGGCACGGGCAAAATCTGTTAGTAAAATAAGAAAATATTGACTGATACCGGAATTCACAAACGATTTTTTTAGATATTTTGAATTCCTTAATTTAAGCTTTTGTTGCAAAAGCAAAATTTTACTAAAATATTATTGGTGCCGTTTGGAAATTTGGAATTAAAATTAGGTATCCCAGACCGGGCACAGTGTGACGGAAAGGGTTAAAAATGTGTCTGAAATTGTATCAAAAATTTTCTCAAAATGGGCAGGCTCCGAAATTCCCAATTCCTGAGGAATCGTACTGAAATGGACCAACTTGGAAAACGACCGGTTACGAGGACCGATATATAAATTAAAGATTACGTTAGGGTGAATTTTGAAGAGGAAACAAATCATAGACCCCGATATCAAATATTAGATCAATAAAGAAATTTCCTACGCAAAAATAATAAAATAAATCGACGGTCATTTGACGACAGATTTTGGAGGGGAAAGCAGTGATTACATTGAAAATCTAATAGACCGCAGCAACAGCCTGATGACCAAAACCAAAACTACAGTAAAATTTCATGGATAAATTATAGCGATAAATGAAAGGTCAACCAAATGCAAATTTTCAAGAGGAATTATGCTTAATACAATAAATCATAAAGTCAGGGAATACTTATATTATGGGGATTAGAAATAACTATGCTAATTAATATCGCGCACAGATGAATAAAATGAACTTTTAAAAACAAAATGATCTGTCCAAAATATTTAAAAATTAAAGCAAACGATAAGAAATGATATGAAAAAAATGAATACGTAAGAAAATAAATTAGTTATAAATAATAAATATTAGGGATTGCATGTTGCTCTGAGATCTGTTATCCCTGTTTCCGGATTCGTCCTTTTTTTCGTAAAATAGTTTCGGACGCGTTTTTTTCCCTTGGAACCTTTTTAAAAAAAAATCCGTCCTCTTTTATCGGATTCCTTCCTTTTTAACTCGAAGTCATTCCTTTTTTCGTCGAATTCGTTCCATTTATCGGATTCGTTCCTTTTATTACGGTTTCGTTCCTTTTTTTCTTGAAATCGTCCTTTTTTCTCGAATTCGTTCCTTTTTCTCAAAATCGTTCCTTTGTCGGAATCGTTCCTTTTTTTAAGGATTCGTTCCTTTTTTCTTGAAATCATCCTTTTTTCTCGAATTCGTTCCTTTTTCTCAAAATCGTTCCTTTGTCGGAATCGTTCCTTTTTTTCTTGAAATCGTCCTTTTTTCTCGAATTCGTTCCTTTTTCTCAAAATCTTTCCTTATTCCAATAGGAACGAGTCCAAAGAACTCGTTCCTTTTGGTGAACGAATCCGAATGGAACGGTTCCTTAAAAGGAACGATATTGCCCATCTCTAATGTATATATGTATCCTATTCTTTTGAGTATCCCTCTTAATGAGTCATTAATCGTGCATTCTTCATATGCAATAACAGACATGCCTTGGTACCCAAAATAAGCTTTACGAATTGCATGAAATTCCAAGTATATTTACAGGAATTCGAGCGTGGTCGGATGGAGGGACGGCCAGTATGGACAGAATGCCAGACGGCCAGACAGCAAGACGGCTTGTCCGACAGACAAACAGAATGCATAAGTACTTTTTAACTTTGTTTTATATTTTTTTAAAGACCTGAGTCTAAAACCATTAAGCTTAAAGCAGCTCATGGTTTGACAGAAGCGATGAAACAACATCGATTGATCGAATGAAAAGCTTTCTTGAAGCTTCTCGCTTGGGATACATATTATATGGTTCTTTTGTCGTATAAATCATCATTTTCAATTGAGCAGAAATTCAATAGGGACAAGTTGAAAATTTCACATTAAGAGAAGCAAATGAAGTGCGTTCGAATATATAACGAAGTTTTAAAAGTTTTCAAATCGTGATGTAGTAGTATACAGTATAATAGCAAAAATCTGATTTGTATTATACAGAAAGTAATTTATAATAAACTTCGGCAACGTACACCAAGCTCATAAAATATTGAGTAGGTTAATATAACTAAAACGCGTCCCAAATACTGTTTTACCCCCATACCATTTTGCTATAGAATAATTTTGTGTGGCCCTGTAAATTAATAACAAATATTCTTTGCACCACAGATTGTGCAGAATATATATGTTAGTATATACTTCATAGATGTATATCAATATTATTATGTTCGAAAGAGTGTAACAACATTAAAATGCACTTGAAACTTTTTTTCCCATTAGCCATAGTGTGAAGGAATACTTTTGATTGCCCCTGTAGTTGAACTATACATCTGATTTTCATAAAATTTGAAATGACAAAATTATACAGTTATATATTTTAAAATTCATATGATTCGATTTGATAGTTTTTGGATATTTGGTCGATTTGATAGTTTTAAATGGCTTTTTTGTAAACATCCTTGTTTTAAGAATAGACTATTTATTGTTCTTGAATGTAAAGTACCTTCCCATAAGGCATGGTGACGTCACTGCGACATCGTTGTGAAGTCACACTGTGACTTTGTGACCATCGATTGTCGATGTGAAGTCACAGTGAATAAAATGTGAAATCGTTAGGGCCGTTTTAGAGCTCGTTTGTGACGTCACATTGTGACCACTTTGTGAAGTTACGGTGTGACAAATTTGTGAAAAATGTGCCATTTATTTCTACATTGACATTAACATTGTGACAAAACTGTGACAAACGCGACGTTGTGACAAAATTGTTTTTTTAAAGTGAATAGCATGTTTTGAAGAATTTTTGTAATTTTCGAAAGATTTTTAAGAAAGTCACATCTCAGTCACAATGTGACGTCACTGAGTGGTGGCATTTTGGTCGCAGATGTGATGTGACCACAGTGACTGACAGTGACATCATTGTGACGTCACTGTGACCTTGCATGCTATGAGGGTTGTATTCCATTTTAGATTTATTGCTCGAATTTGAAGCTACTGTAAAGAAGGTAAGATTCAGTATTGTTCGGATGATACTAGTTGAAACTTCAGAAAACCGTTTTCTGTGTATTTAGAGATAACTTACACATGTTGCATGGTTCTAAAATTATTTCCGTCGTCGACCTTTTAAAAAGCACCTGTAGGTACACGAGCTATACTTCTGAAATTTCCGTATTTCTTGGAGGCTGTCAGTATTCTAAATTCATACTTGCTAATTTAAAAATAAGAGATAAGATGCAGAATATATATAGTCAACCAAAATTTATTCAAAACTAATTGAAAATTACAACATTCATTATAAAATATAATTAAAGATAGAAATTAAATACTCATTTTTCAATATTTCGCTTCTTTAAAAAATTACTTAATATTAATTTTAAACTTTGTTGCTTAAACTTTTAAACACTTTTAAGCTTTATTTAGTTAAATTAATTTTAAACTTTATTTAAAAAAAACGCTTATTGTATAATTACTTTTAAAACACACTCAGTAAAAAATCTGTAAGGAAGAAAATTATAAACCTGTTTTAGAAATCAAAAAGAAAAAAAAAGGTCTCAGTGTTTTTAAAACCACTAAAGCTACGACCAAAAAACCACAGCGAAAAAATCCAATTTCTTAAACAGCCAGAAAGAAGAATATTTACCGTTTTGAAATTTAACACTACTATAGGATTGTCGAAATTTGTCTTTACAAAAGCAGAAATGAATGTGAAAGAATATGCAGACTAAAAAATGAATTTAGTATTTGTATTATTATTTTTCTCTCTTTTTTTAGATTCTTTAAAATTTTAATTTTATGCAATTAATATTTATAATTAGATACTTTTATCTTTTTATTAGTTTATGCAAAATAGCTCCTTTAGAAAATAATTAAAAGAAAATCATAAGGAATGCGAAATTATTTCGCACTAAAATCATGTTAAAAATAATTTATTCTAATGTAACATAAATTGCTGATAATTTCTGCACATTTTATGGAAATTCATTCCATTTTTTTAAGTATTTTTTAAACTTGATAGTTTCGTAACAAAATAATTTAAAAAAATCATATTTTTAAAATCAAATCCTTTACGATTTATGTGTTTGAATTACACTTTTTCATGTAAAATTCATGAATTATTTAAACAGACGTTTTTAGTGAACTACAAGCTTTAAATGAAAAGCATTACTTTCTACTCCTTTGTATGTAAGCAATCACTTTATCTTCTTGACAAGTCGTGAAGTACATTGCATGCGTAAGGATTATTAAGACATTTATGAACATTATTGAATTTCGTATAGGCGCATAAATGACCTTATTGCGTGTCCCAACTGTTGCAATACGGAAAATGGATTCCGATTTTCTTTGTGCGTGACCGTTAGTTATATTCTTCAAATCAATTAAAAACATATCAAAAGGAAAATTCTAAATTTTTTTTTCAATTAGTAAGTTGTGAAATGAACTTGGTAGGGCTCTAGGATGTTTTCAAAGGAAAAGGAAAAAATAAACTTAATAAAATATTACCAAACATATTCTTTGAATGATAGTGCTATTTGAAGTACACGCTTACACTCATGCATATATACTTTATAATTGTTATGTTATTAATTTTTCTTTCGGTATATCTCCTTTTATTTTATTTTTATTATGCTAAATTACTGGCATATGCACTAATTTTCTATTCTTTAATAATATGTATGGTTAATTCTATTAAATTCTCCTTAAATTATTATCTTATTGATTTTAGTTAAATATAAAGCTATTCCTGACGGAGCAGTTTATTCCTACATTGCTCCATCATTTTTGATTAAATTATGTTTTTTTTGTGAATTCGAATGTTTTTAAATGAGCTATTTTTTTAATTCTTTTTACATATTTTTATTCCAAAGTTTCCCCTGCCTTAGGATTTCTTATTCACTCCTCATTGTTTTAGCTCATTTGAGTTTCTGGCTGGACTCAGCTTGTTAAAATCTCACGCTGCCTGGAGATCCCGTGTGATGCCAATTTTTTCCTTCTAAATTTCTTCGAAAATCCACTATGGTTTGTGACAGTAAGATTTGAGCTGCAGTATTTAAATGGAATTAGTTTCAGTTAATTTGATGTCAATAAAAAATTAAAGCTAACAGGTGTTTTTTTTTTTTTTTTTTTTTTTTTTTTTTTTTGTTCTGTGGAGAAACTTCAAATTTTTGAATTCATTCTATTTCTTTTACTACTCAACGATCTACAACAACCAGCTTGCAACAGTCAAAACCTGATATCAATCCAGAAATCTATGCATCGAATGACTGCTTTCTTTCGGATTTGCCACATCATATATATATATATATTAACATTATATAATACTACAATTTAGCATCTACAACGAATATAGAAATACGTATAGAACATACGTAAAAGATAGCGGGGTTGTAGATCGTCCTCAGTTATCCGATGGAAAAAAATCATGAAAAAATAATAAAATTTGAGCAAGATATTTAAAAAAAAAACACTCCCATAGACTTAACATTATCATCCGGGTCTTTTTCAATCTGTAGTGTGGGCTCTTAAGATCCATTGGTAAAAAATTTGTATATACTTTTGAGCATTTTTCTGATTTAATTAGGCAAAAATTTCTGTTAAGATTAAACATTCTGAAAAGGAAGTAAAAAATATTCATTATTTGAAAGTTTTTTAAAAATTTTTGATCAGTTAAGCGATTAAAAACAATTTTCATTAGTGTTCGCTGAAGTGCTTGTGTGATTCTGTTAAATTATTATATTTAAAAAATTATTATGTTTAAAATGCTTTTAAAAGTAGTATAATATAATTTATGATGTACTATTAAATAGGCTATGGGTATATGGGCTATTAAAAGTTGCTAAAATTCATTTCAATGATATATTTTAAGTTTCCTTTAGTCAACCTTTAGTTTTAGTTTGCATAACAATGGTAAAGTCAGTACAAAGTGCAGAAACATTTATCAAATTTCGAATGTTATTTCTCTAGAATTTTCCGCACAGATTTGCTACAATATAACATTTAATTATTGTGATTGCTCATCCCTATTCACTTCTGATTAATTTAAATTTGAACCATTTGTCATTTTCATTTACTATAAGTTAATCAACGTCATTTACAAATGATAAAAGTCGGGAATGTAACTAATTTATCATTACGTTAAGTATACTCTTTTATTAAAAGAACGACAACAGTTGTTATTTCACATGACATGCTGACCAGCACCGTCATCTTTCATATAATATATTTTCGTCTCTTTTTCACAAATAAATGGGGGATAATTTTGAATGGTTATTTATTTTATTTCTTGCAAGATACACATGATGTGACGTATCTTTTAGAAACAGAGTTTTCTATTTCATTATTTTTTAATTTTTTTTTTAATCTTAGAATGAAAAATCATTTTAAATTTTGTGAAACAGCATATGATTTGTTACTTTCGCATCTGAATAAAATACTAAATTAAAATCTTAAAACTTACTGTCTATAAAAATGAGTACCATAGTTATTGAGTTATTTTTATTCTTCTTGTAACATGAAAATTACTAACAAAGAAAATTAAAAGTCAAAGAGTTTTGAAAGGGATTTAATCTACGCACAAGAATCCAATTACAAAAATTAGAATTTTGAGCTTCCGAAAATAGTACGATGGTGTTATAAATGTGTAACTCGGTAATTTAAAATTGCAAAATAGCGAATGTCTTTAACTAAAAAAATATAGTCATTTGAGATGCTATTTCTTTAACGATAAATTTAATAACTGTTTTCAATTCCATGTGAAACGTGGTATGGTAAATACAACTATGGTAAATATAGCCATATAATGAAAATACGCAGTTTTTTTTAATGAATGCTGTGCTGTGGATAAAAATAATGAAAGATTTATCATATAGTTATATAGTTTTTACCTCTAGATCCGAGTTCGAGTGGTTTTTAAAACATATTTTAGAATATAAAAAAAATGTTTTAATTATACTATATTATTTTTACGAAAATCAGTGGGCATATTTGTTGTACAGTATCTACATACTTGCATTTTGCAACGATAGATCATTTCATGCTTTTTAATGTACAGGGTGACCGCAAATATTATTGTCTTTCTTTGATTATTTTTGTCGGTCTCTTAACCTCCTGACTGCCGCTGGCTGATTTTTTCGCACATTAACCTGCAGGTTTCACTGCAGCATAAGCAATATTTAAATTAATATAATTCTACAAATAAAACCCAGTTTTGAAAAATTAAGTTAGGATTAATACTCTCAAAGATTATACAACTCTACATAATAACATATTTTGTATCAGGTTGGAAAAAACATCTTTTTTTAATATTTTTAATAAATTACAGAGAAAACAAGATTCCAATTTTACCCTTTTACCGGACAGTCAGAGGGTTAATTGCCTTCCTTATGAAATAGAGGCTGATAAAATTGAGGTCATACACAACTTTTAGTATCCCGAAGGTCCAGAAAAATCTGATGAGTATATTCTTAAATATTCGACAAAATGTCTGAATTTGAAAATGTCCGGGCATTAATGGCCATATATTGTATTTTGTATTTGATATAGAGCGTGAATATGCGGTGTGATATACGGTATTTTTCTTTTGAGAAACATTATTTCCAAATATTAACTTTTTGTTTTATTTAATCACAGAAATTCTTTACAAGTTCTGTGATTAAATAAGATTTTACCATTAGGGAAAGATATGTGCAAGTAGGTTTCTTAAGCAACCTGAATATACTAATGAACACAAAATGTATAGCAAAAAATAGGTTGAAATATTGATGTAAAAGGGCAAAACATTTACTAGGATTATAAGATAAATTTCTACAGATAAGTTATTTTTATAAGGAATTGTAATACCTAGCATTAAATAAAGATAAGTGAATTCGTGCATTGTTACTGTTTGAGTGAAAAGGAGTGCCCGCAGTTCGTAAAATTAAAAAATAAAAGCATACGGGAGCCTGTAAAATGTACGCAAAAATAAAAGAAAACAGGAGAAAAAAAAAGAAAGAAGAAAAATGTAACCTGCATCAAATGTTTGTTAAAATCTAAGTTAATATTATTTATTGTTTAACAATATATATTTAAGTAAGCGATACATTTTAATATAAATTTCATTTTGCTTCTCTTTTACAATGCATTCAAATTTATTTTTTACATTTGCTTCACTAATTACAGTTGTTTTATGTATTCTTCTTGTAACATCAAAAATTTCTAACAAGCAAAACGCCAGAGTTTGGAAATTAAATATCCTAAGCACCACAGCTATTGAAATTTCTTTTCAAATCTGCACTGTGAAAAAAAATTCAAGAGGTTACTAAAAATTTCTTTGTGAATTTGTATTCCACAGAATTTTTTAGTAACCATTACAAACTTTTTTTTTGTAAGTGAAACAAACATTTTTTTTTGTAAACTGAACAAAAGAATTTTTTGTATAACTAACTTAAAACTATTTAGTATGAGCCACCAAGCAAATTTTAGTAATAGCTCCAAAATTATTTGTAGTAACCATTACGTGTGCCCGAATGGCAGTAGCTTCCTTCGAGCTGCATCCAGTGCATAAAAAGACAGACTTCTGAAACGGAAGATTTTCGGGAAAGCCGCAATAAATGGCAGTACCAAACATTGATACCTGCTCTATTTTGACATGTTTCTAAAGGGGAGGGAAAGTTCAGAGATCATTACCCATGGTAACTGCTACTACAGGATTTTCATAATCCCTTTGTATAACAAGTACTTACATTGCGTACATTCGGTGCATATTTGGCGGCGGCCAGCATCGAACCCAGGTACTTTCAGCTTGGAGTTCGGTGCTATGACCACTAGACTATCACGGCCACATTAAGTGAGTTTTAGTAATAACTATTAAAAATGCAAAACTATTAACCCTATTCAATGCTAGCTTTTTTCTAGTAATTCTTAGAGATTCCTTGTAATCGAGTAAGATTACTAAAATTTTTGTAGTAATTAGAAGGATCACTAAAATTTTTTTAGTAGATCGACCCTTTTTTTTACAGTGTGACAGGAAAATTTTAAGCTTATACGTATATTCATGGAAAAACATATTTTTTTGAAAAGTTAAAAATTCTTACCTGTCTTTTTCCTATATCATGCAGGGTTTCAATCAAATTTATTGCCAGTTTCAGAAAAATTGGCAAAATACATTAAAAATTAAATAGTGTAATTGGGACATAAAATATTAAATATTTTGTGAAATGTGAGTACTTGTATGAAATAATTTTTATGCGCTCCTTTATGAGTTCCCCCATAGATTTGACTATGGAATTCTATAAAAAGATCGGCTTTGCAGTTCGCGCATGTGCAAGCAAAAATTATTTCATACAACTGCTGATATTTAATACAATATCTAATATATTCATATTACAACTGTCCGATATTGTTTCTACTATATTTTGTTAATTTGTCTGAAACTGATACTAAATTTGGTTGAAAACCCTTCATGATATAAACTAGAAATATGGAAGTATTATTTGAACTTAAAAAAAATTGCTATATTCCTATGAATATACGTGCTATTCTTACGGAAATCAGTGAGCATGTTGTACTGTATCAACATATTTGTATTCTGCTGCCATAGAACATTTCGTGCATTTCAATGTACAGGGTGATCCCAAAATATTATTTTTCTTTTATTATTTTTTTCTTGGCCTTCTAATTGTCTTTTTTATGATATGGATATTGACAAATATGAGGTCAAACATAATCGTTATAATCCTGAAATTCGAGATGAATCCGATGTGTGTACTTTCAGTATTTGACAGAATTATTAAAATTGAAAGTGTCTGTTCAATTATGGTCATGCAGTGTATACAAATTAATAGAAATATATAGGAATATATATTTATGCAGTATAGATAAAATGTTTTAAAGCTTTTACTTTCGTTTCTTTCGCAAGACTGCCGTCAAATTTCGCATAACTAAAAATTTTTATCTTCCACGCAACATCTTCAACGATCACTCGAATGAAAATGAATGAAAATGAATTAAAGTCTCACGAGGTCCGCGAACCACAATTTAAGAACCATTGCTTTAGACTTAATTTAGACTATTTTAACTTATAGTAACTAAAATAAGTACATTAGTATGCATACATAAAATTTTAAGTTTAAGTAATTAAAAAATAAATACAAATTTCATCATTAATGATCATTTTCAATAAAAAAATTTTGAAACATTTTATTGGCATTTCAGATTTACTATTTTCAAAATTTCTACAGTAATTTTTCAGTCGATGACAGAATAGAATCTGCACAGTTTTGAAAAATGGGGGCTAATAATTTAAGCATTATTAAGTTACTAATTTTCACCGGTCTTTTCGGAGTTTTCTACTTGTTTCATTATTGTAAATGATATAAAAATGCCTCTTGATCAACGATTTCATATTAAATGATAAAATTGTTGCGTTGATTATTATGTTTTTGCTGGAGTTTTTTGATTTGTTAATCATGGTCTATAACTACTATTAAAGAAGTTCCAAATTTAAAAAAATGTACGATAAAAGAAACCTGTTATCATTGGAAGTGTCATATTTAATGAAAATTCGATCTTATCTGTTAAGAAGCAATTGATACAGTTTTTATTGTCGCATATATTTTTCAAATTAATCAGAGTATATATCAATGATAAAATTGTATAGCCTTAAGACTGTCGCGATATCGAGACATTAACAAAATAATATTTATGATTATTAATTCCGGTGCTTCCAGAATTTATTAATAGTAAAATTTTTACTTAAGTCAAATTTAACATTTTATAATTTGTCTAATTTCTGAAAAAATAACAATAGGGGACTTTGAGTTGCGATTATCAGTACATCCTGAATTATCAAATTGTTGCTTGATGTTTAAAGATAAAAAACCACCGGTTATAAATGCACAAATAATGTATGAAAAGGTAGCAAGCAGCTGTTTTGAATCTATTATCGAGATTCTTCATCATTTGCTTCTCAGCGAGCTAGAAAAAGCAAAACTGAGCAACCAAACAGAGAAACGCAGGCTTATATACCCATTATGGGAACAATCCCACCAAAAGAAAAGCAACCAATGAAAAGAAAGCAGCCTGAAGAACTGGGTGGATAAGTAGTGACATCTACTGGAGAACAAACAAAACAAAAACTAAAAAGCAAGAAAAAAGCTTTAAATTAAAGATTTCCAAATGCTTAGAAAATAAGGAGTACTTGATAAGTCATTGACTAAGAAGTGAGTTGTTTTGTTTGTTCTCCGGTAGATGTCTCTACTTGTCCACCCAGTTGCTCAGGCTGCTTTCTTCTCATTGGTTCTTTTCTTTCGGCGGGATCGTTCCCGTAACGGTTATATAAGCCTGCGTTTCTCTGTCTCTTTGTTCGGTTTTGCTTTTTCTAGCTCGCTGAGTTTTGCATTAATGAAGAATTTCGATAGTAGATTCGAAACAGCTGTTTACTATCTTTTCATACATTATTTGTGCATTTGTAATCGGTAGTTTTCTATCTTTAAGCATTTTTGCTTTATTTGCTATTATAATCTTTGCTTGATGGGCAACCACTTTCACCTAAAATGGTGTTCTTGCTGTCATCTGAAATAGATTTAACAGTGGTGTAGTTGTAAAAACAACAGATAGTATAGGTCTAACCAGAGGGTATACGCTCAAAGCAGAGAGTATAGCAGAGAGCCTAGAGTCTATATACATAGAGCTTTTTTGGAAAATAAAGGGTATACGGTGTCCCTTAAAAAATTCCAGCTGGTATACGGCGATACTCTCGTATACCCTCCACTACATCCCTGTTCGTAACTGGTCTGGAATTTAAACAAATTTATACTTCTTAAACTATAGTTAAAAACCGTTTATCCGTCAAAATTTACTCTTCCGTAGTTTTTTAGATAGTGTTTCATGTATTTAACTGCTGCCTTCTAGTGGCTGATGTAATAATGACACCATGGAGATTTCAATATACACTATACACTTTCAAATCCAGTTTTTTGATATAAAATTGAATACATCTTTTTTTTTCCTTTTTTTCAGATCTATTGTCGGAAAGTTTCTGTTTTTTAAATTAATGCATCCTCTAAATGTTGAAAATTTCATTGGATTTTTGACATAATTGACGATGGTGTTACTAGTGTTTAAACATATTTGCTAGCATCTAATCTAGAATATGGTAATATGAATGTGCCAATAGTTTTATGAATGGGCCAAGTACAGGGTGGTCATAAAAAAACTTTGCCGATATACGGAGCTCTAGCGGCCAGTCCGCTCAACCGATCGAAATGAAATTTCAGATATAGCTATTCATAGGTATGAGTTCGAGATTCTGTGAACGACAACAAAATGGTGCTCACGGTTACGGTTATAGTTACAGAAAATCGAAAATTTCCAATGGCAACATCCATTTTTTTCATCGCAAAATGCTCAGCGCATGCGAAAACACCGTACGTGTATCGCAAGAAACGGACACGTTATGCACGCACAAAAAACTGTTCTGGGAATCCTCCCCCCCCCCCCATAGAAAAAAACTCGATTGGGGCTTAAGGAGGAAATTTGCATATGACACAGAGTCAGTACACCAATCTCTGATTACAATAGAGATCGGAGAAACTAAAACTTTTATTTTAATTACACATTTTCCACATGGGTGCCATCACAGGCAATTACACATTGCATGGTGATGGCACCCATGTGGAAAATGTGTAATCAAAATAAAAGTTTTAGTTTCTCCAATCTGTATTGTAATCAAAGATTAGTGTACTGACTTTGTGTCATATGATGTGCAAATTTCCTCCTTTTTCCGTTTCTTGCGATACACGTACGTTTCCAACGGTCTGTAGGGTTTTCGAATGCGCTGAGCATTTTGCGATGAAAAAAAAAATGGGTGTTTCCATTGAAAATTTTCGAGTTTCTGTAACTATAACCGTAACCGTGAGTGCCATTTTGTTGCCGTTCACAGAGTCTCGAGCTCATACCTCTGAATAGCCATATCTGAAATTTCATCTTGATCGGTTGAGCGGACTGGGGACTCCGCTAGAGCTCCATATATCGGCAAAGTTTTTTTTATGACCACCTTGTAATATACTAAGTAAGGAAGAATAGTAATTGCATATGTAATCGTAATAATTTTCTATTCTTTAAACTTTAAACAAATTCATAAAATATCTACATCTGATCACCAATAAAATTTCAGATAATCTTAGATGATAATTATTTTAGACTCTTCGTAAGATCTAAATCTTGTTTTGCGTACGATTCGATTTTTCACTTTTTCTTATTAAGAGGACCCTCAACAATATTAGCAGGATAAACTAGTATCAAATCGTGTATATGTGTGTTTTCTTTCTTTTTCAGAATGTTCTATGCTGTTGCGAAATAAATAGAATACGATAGAATTCATACTTTAGAAAATTGATAATATCTATGAAAGACTTTTTCTTAAAGTAAAAATAATACAAAGAGATCATGCATATTTTTACATATTTTTCTTCTATCTTGTCTCTGATAAGTCCTCGGAAGAATGAGATACATTTCATTGTATTGGGAACCGATAAAAATTGCCTTATCGCAAAATTGTTGGAAAAATGTTAAAAAAGTGACTTTTGCATGTCAGTATTGTAAAAAGGTGATTTCTTTTCAAAGTACGTAATATTTATCTGTTTTCTTTTTAAAAAAAATATTTGTGTTACTTAATATGATAATTATAAATACTACTTTGGATTTTGCTTTCATTACATCAAATATAATCAAATTTCACAAATATTTATATAAATAATTTTAGCAATTCTGGGCAAAAACGAAAATGAAATCGAAACTTATTTACCGAAGCTGCACAAAGCAATTCATCTACACAAAACTATTATTTATTATTTACACGTGCGTATCTACAAACACACTTATGAATAAGTGTGGATGCGGTTAGGCTTGTTATAGGCAAAAAATACCAGTCATTCATTATTATTTTTTAAATTTTGTATATAATTATTATTTATTTCGTAGTAACCATATCTATGCAATAAAATCCTTGCAAACAATGAATTTTAAAATAGTTAATATTTTCTTTTTAAAGCAATCTCAGTATAAGTCTCTAAAATGTGATACTTTAGAACAGTAAAAGTACATTTAGTCTTAGATTAAAAATTAGCTCTATCCGATTAACAGTTATTATTAACTCACGATATATTGAACATATATATAAATAACTTAAATATATTTTTATACTATAAATGTTGAATATGTTCACTTTCTTCTTTGTGTCTATTAAAAAAATACATTGACCTCTCAAGTATGAAAGATGGAATTGATTACTTATATATTAATTCCAGAAAAGGTTAATTGAGAATAATATCTAATCAAACAATTCTTGAGTTTTAATGCTTTTAAACTCATATGAATTATAAATATGAAGGTAAATAAACATTTTTAGAATAGAAACTTATGCATTAAAAAACAAACTTTAATTTTTAAACTAGGCTGCTTTTCAAAAAAAAAAAAAAAAAAAAAACTGCAATAAAATTAACTTGCATGCATACAACCTAAAATTATAGGCAACTTTGCTTTCGAGAGCAAACACAAGAAAATTGGGCCCACGAAACGCTCCACAAGTTTGTTAGAATTCGGCTTCTGATACTTCTGATTCTAGCAAATACCAACTTAATTGCTGTAAGGCACATCATAATTTAATATTATACTAATAGTTCTTTTTCATATGAATCTAAGGTTGGCAATGAAACTGCCTTTGTCAACGTAGACTTAGTGTGCTTGGAATTGAGACATCCCACAGGCGTATCGTAAATCAGCCGCATATTATAGGATGAGGAGCACCCATTGCAGTGATTGTCGATTAAGTTTTGGCCTGTACAAATATTACACTTTGATTTCTAACGAACAGTTGCTGTGTTAAACATAATAACAAAAAGCATCTCTGGTGGGAGTGAATTTTATGTAATATACCTCTTTTTTTTCTGCATTTAAAAAACTTTTTGATAAAAAGTTACATCGAAATTGGTCAAATAGTTCTTGAGTTACTATATTTTGATATATTTAACACGGAATTTAAAATCATTAATATTTTTAAAAAGCCTTCTCAAAGGAAATTTTTTTCATGTATCTACTATAATCTCTCAATATAAGGAATAAGATTAATCGGTAATGGCTCGACTAATTACAATTTAATTTATAACAAACATAGACTATGGTTTTTCAAGTATATTCCTTCGCGGAATTATATTTTAATTTTTAATTATATCTGATTGGTTTGAGTAATTTGAAAAATAAAATGAAATCATTTAATTCGTCATCATGTACTTTTTAAATTTTCTGATATCCCTGACCATAAAAAGTAAGTTAAATATAAAAGTAATTCTACGGTTAAAAACAAGTTTTGCCTATATTCCTTGTTTTTCTCTCTCTTTCTCTTTTCCTGCGACCTTCTTGAGCATAAAACTCTTGCAGGTGTTATATTTTAGTAGACCAGAAAAGAACACTTCACAGAATAGTTGGTTTTATTTAAGTTGAAGGGTTATTTTTAATAAATTGAAACTTATATTTAATTATATTAGCGCGTACAAGTCAACGTTCAGAAAAATTATAATAAAATATATACATTTGAAACCAAAATTAACTGTATTATTTCATTTAAACTAGTCTTTATTAAATACTATTCTAACATATTATAACCTTTTTAATAGTAAAACAATAGTACAATTGTTAATAGTTAATAGTAAAACAATAGTACAATTAATCCAAATTTAAACGTTTGTAGCAATAATATATATATATATATATATATACATATACATATACACACACACACACACACACACACATATATATATATATATATATATATATATATATATATATATATATATATATATATATATAATAAAAATAGCAAAACTTTATTTTTTAGCAAATTTCATCAGCGAAATGATACTGGTACAAAGCCCATTAGACATAAAAAGCATTATGAAATATTTCGCTCTTAAAGTAATCTATCCGAATAAGTTAGATATAATTAAAATAAAAAATAATAAATGGATTTCATATTTTATGTTATGAATTAATTTCAAACATCTTTCAATGAAAATGAAAGAACAACATGATGTTTTTTTATAACCATTTTTATAAATTACTTTCATTTGTCAGAAAGATATTCGCAATCCATAATGAAAAGAAACGGAATTTGGTTTCTTTTTCAAAAATAAAAAATGCGGAAAATAAATCAAAGATCAGAAAAATAATTTCAATATTTTCCTTATTATTAATGATGATTAAAATAGGATTCATATATTCTACTTATAGTTTGCAAGAAGGATTTTTTTTTTTTTTTTTTTTTTTTTTTTTTTTTTTTTTTTTTTTTGTATTCGTATAGATAAATTCATTATGACAAAAACAGCTGATCTGAGTTATTTACAACAATTGCAAAAAGTATTTCATGATAATTTATTTGCTTTAATGTATAATAATTCATTTCCATATTGTGTTTATTAAATGATATTGAAATATAGAAGAACTAATTTAACTATACTAAAATTAAATTATTTATAAAAAAAAATATATAGATTAGTAAAAAATAGTTCACGGACAAATAATCTTCTTGTGCATGCTACATAATGTGTTATATGCTATAACACGTCGCATATTGCAACGCATATTCATGTGTTGAGATTTCTTGGAAAAATCTTTAGGTATTTTACTCAAGATATGCAAAAAATATCAACAGACCAGTTCTTATGTTAATTCCATACTTTATATTCAAAATATAGTTCACAACACGATTAACTGTTAAGGTAAAATTAGTATTAGTTATTAATATATAATTAATAGAAGTAATATATTAGTAGGTTTGATTAGAATTTCATAAAACGTAAAATGAATTGGCGAAATTCTGCAAAGATTATGTCTATCAAATTTCAAACCATTCAGTTGCGTAATTTTTTCTGTTATGAGTGGACAGACGGTCGGTCCAAACGACGACCTTAAATACTGCGTATTTATATAACTGCGAACGCATTTAAAAACAAAAAATATTCCTGGTATAGAGGTATGAAGTAAAATAAGAATAGAATAAGAAAGTTGTATAAATATACAACTGTAAGAAATTAGCCTTCTCTGAATTCTTTAAAATTCTGTTTACCACATTTATTAAAATTTGTTTTTTATGATGTTAATATACGAGATGTTCATAAAAGAGTGCCACACTTATAAATTTTAACATTATTAACTGTTAGCATTATAAAGTGTTGGTTCAATTCCACAAATACTGAATAACACAAACAGTTTTAGATAAGCCCACGCACAAATGCTGCTTTGTTATTTCAGGTTTCCAGTGCCATACATACAAAATGATGAATCCTGACTGTAAAGCGTTTTGTGTTCTGCAATTTGTTAAGAGTGAATGTGTAATTTCAGTTTAACATGCGTTTATTTTAAAGTTTAATTGTGATTCCCCATGTAGCAAAAGCAACCGTCAGTGTCATAGGCTATTCGAACCGGACCTACTACGATCGAATGTATTTGTAAAATGAAAAGTACGGGACGACCAAAGTTGGGGTTAATAAAATCAACTCTTAGCGTTATAAAGTATTTGTTGAATGCTACAAATATCTAATAACTCAAACAGTTTTAGATAAGAGCATGTGCGAATGCTTCTTTTTTATTTACTCGTTTCCAGTGCCACACATGCAAAATGATGACTCCTGACCGTAAAGCATTTTGTATTCTGCAATTTGCTAACAGTGAATGTGTAACTTCAGTTTAACATACTCTTCGTTTAAAGTTTAATTTTGATTCCCCATGTAGCAAAAACACCTGCCGATCGCACAGGCTATTCGATACCGACTTATTAAGACCGGATGTATGTGTAAAGTGGAAAGCACGGTACGACTAATGACTTTACAGAATGTTGATCATCTATGAGAATATTACCTAAATTATCTTAAGAAATCTGTTAAGAAATCTTGTACTTAATACTTTGTTGTAATTGAATATTTAAGATATCTTACATTGCTGTTTTTTGATGTGGTATCTCTCGGAATTAGATTCCTGTTCATATCGAAAAAATCAATTAGGATAACCGAGTGAATTTCACTGTGTCTGAGATCTGAACAAATTTAATAAATCCTCCCTACAGCGACAGGTTCTATTCTAATAAAAATTGATCGCTTCGAGAGGAGATCTTATAACTGAGATCATGTATAGATTTTGATTTAACTTAAAAAAAAAAGATATCAATTAATGTTAGTAATTTTTTTTTCACATTAGGAAAAATATATAAATTTTTCTGTATCAAAACAAAAATTAATTACATTAGTTAATTACTGCAGTTGAAAGTGGTATATTCTTTTATGGGGAGATTGAATTAAATATGTCTAATATTATTTTATTTCTGCATATTTTAATTTCGTTTCGGTTGCCACTAAATGGTGAAGAACAACTTGTATGTTGAAATTTAGAATTTTTAACTCTAGCAGAAATATCTCCTTTTGTACTAGTTTTTATGCACGTGTTATGGCTTGGAAGTTAATATATAAGTAAAATTAAGTTTTAAAATAATTTATCTAATTAAAAATTTTAATGTAATATGTTACTTTCGGCTGTGACAAAATACTAGCAAAAATGCATTAGATTTTCCTTTTCCTTTTTTTAATGCAAACGTGTTCTTTTTTCTAGATTTGTCGTGGGTATGCCTGGTCTTTAATACATTAGCTACTGCTACGTATATGCATACGAGAAAAAAAGTTTGAAAGTTTTATACTTTTTTTCCAATTTTAAAGTCAATATTTAAGTGACTTATTTAATGATTTAAATTCTGCATGAAAAGAACACAAAAATTACTATATCAAAATATGGCTTTAAAACACAAAAACTAAACAATACATGGATGCGAATCTTGATGCATTGACCGGGTTAAAAACAACAAAAGTGCACATTAAACTCCGTTCTAAATTACACATACTTTTAATTAAATATTTACATCGAAAAACTATTTGTATAACAATATCGCATTTTAACTTTTTTTCACTGATTATAAGCAGCTTCTAAATATTTGTCACTTGAACCTACTATCTTGTTAATTAAATATGTAAATTATTTAATCTCTGGACGTATTTTATATTCTACCGTATTAATAATAACTTTCAAAAATATCACAATAAAAAACTTATATTTGATAACTAATTTTAATTGCATTACTAGATTTGAAATGCGTCAAATTAAATATGTTACTATATTATGAAAATGTTACGTTCACTTAGAAAAACAAAAATTCAACTATATTTAAATAAATTTTTCTTAGAAAAAAAAAATACATTTTCTATCATCTCCTACAGAGAAATGATATGCAAAATGCAGAGCTGAATAGCATCTAAAATCTTATAAAATATTTTGGTATTGAACATAAGATATTATACCCGAAAACAATATGTATAATCCAAGCAAAATTATGAAAATTATTTTTATAAATTACTCTGTAAGTTCATTTTCAAACAAAATACCTGAATATCATGATCTTTTTTATATCCATTTTTACTTACCCATCATACGTAGTGTAGGGTAAATATTGCAATCTTTTTTAAAATCGAAAATTTTCTTTGACGGACTTACACGTTTCAGATACTGAAGGCTCCAAAAAACATATTTTTAGAAAAAAAAAATTGCCGTCCGTCCGTCTGTGTGTCTGTCTGTCTGTAAACGCTCTATCCCCCAAAAAATTGCGATAGAGACTTGAAACTTTGTATGTTTTTAGTTTTTCAGAATGGGATGAAGCCTATTTAATATCAATAACCTCGATTATCCCAAACTTTTTTTTCGGACTCTCAAAAAATTCGTTCTGATGAAAGATATATAAAAATTTTCCAAATGTTTTATTTTAAGGAGTGGACATAAAAGGCAGTACAATAACAAAAATTTTTCATAAAGAACGAAGTAGATAGGATTATTAGTTGCCGAGATATGTGTAATCCTGTTTTCCACATTCTTCGATTTTTCATGACCCTGTATTTCATTCGAAATTTAATTCAAAGTTATATTTTATTTGGAAGTGAGACGATTAATCCGACGCAGTAAATTGTTAGTTGTTATTTTTTTTTTGGAGTTATAAGGACGTTTCTTTTACGCAATCTGGTTCTATTTGAGTACTTTGGCATTTTATATAATTTGTAAAATGGGTTCGTCAGCAATTCATTAATAGAGCATTACTATGTATATTAAAACTATTTAAATATGCGTTTAAAGTTTATTTTGAAATTGCGAAGCATTTTATAAATAGTTTACATGCGTTTTATTTTCACATTTAATATTATGCTTATCCATGATGGGTAAGTATTACGGTGGTCCCCCAACGACTATAAACTATTTTCATTTTTTAGAAAGACTGTTTGCTTTCCGTAAAGGAAAATAACAAATAGTCTTCCGTTTTTTAGAAACAAAACTTATTGAAAAAAAGGAAATATTTCAAAACATAGAAATATTTTTATCTTTTACCGTATTATTAATGGAGTACAAAGAAAATTTATATTTGTATTATTATATTTTATTATTTAAAAAATTATATATGTATATTTTCTATTGGCAGATTATATATTTATTTTTTTTCTCTATTAGTATAGTAGAATTTATGATTTCCAGAAACAGTTTATCAAAGTTATTTTCAACAGATTGTAATGATATTTTTTCCTAGTTTAATTTATTATTATAAATACTTAAAATTTTAAAAGTTCTGTATACTTAATAATTTAAACAGATTGAAGAGTGATTTTAAATATACGACAACTAGACTATTAAAAATCATTAAGGTTGTATGTTACATTAGTCGCATTTTTTAATTTCTAGATGGTAGTTGTTATTAAACAATTAATTCTTTTACAAAGTACAATCAGTGATCGGTTAACGAAAAATCTCGCTAGGGATTTTTAGGCTGTTTTTTAGATAGGCTGTACCTGTACATAGGTACAGGTACAGCCTACAGATACAGCTAGATTTCGAACTTTAATTCTCATTTAATTAATAACTAGTTGGTTGTGCCAATCCCAAAACTTTCTTCTATCTCATACGTACATTTAATATTACAAAAAGTAGTTACACATGTTAATACTTTAATATTATTAATTCAATACTATATCAAATTTGATTTTCATATTAAATTTCTGCTTCAGACAATTAATAAGAGCAAAAACGAGTTAATGTGGAACATTAACTCGGATATTTATTGAATATACATACTGTGGATATTTATTAAAATCAATAGTTTTCCTTTATTCTGTTATTATCAGCTGTTTGCAAACAGCCGGCTTAGAAGGACGCGAGTTCCCGTCTCTGCACGAGCTGATAGTTAATAGTACGACAGAGAATCGCGAAAATGATACAAAAAAGCGCTACGCTATCACAATGCTTTTTTCGCAAGGAATATTTCCAAATTCAAGGAAGATCTTCCGACCATAGCGAAAACATACATAAAATATTTGGTTCAATTGTGTACATAGCTTTATTCAATTTTCGATGGTAGAATAATGAAAATAGCACGGAAATCGCTTTTATAGAGCCCTCTTCCGAAAGTTTTTTTTCAAATTCAGAGAGGAAATGCTTGCCATGGTCAAAAATAATCATACACAAAAAAATTAGTTCTGTTCTATGCACAATTCATACACTTCTTTATGTGTAAAATAATGAAAATGTCACAGACATTATAGCGACCCCTTCCGTCGGATTCTTTTCAAAATCATGGAGGATCTACAAAGAACTATAGCCAAACACTTATACAAAAAATTTGATTCAACTCAATGCATAACTTCCTAAACTTTTTTGTGGTACAATATTGAAAATGTCACGAAAACCGCTGTTGAAGCGTCCTCAGCCGAGGGATTTTTTTTTCAAATTCAGTGAGCACCAACTATCCACAGCCAAACACTTACACAAAAAAATTGGTTAAATTCGATGCATAACTTCATACATTTTTAGTCGGTACAATATAGAAAATGGCACAAAAATCGCTAGTGTAGCGTCCCCTTCTGGTGGAATATTTCAAAACTGAAGGAGGACCTGTTTGTCACGGCCAAAAACATTCACAAAATTTTTTATTTAATTCTATACATATCTTCATACACTTTTTGATGATAGAATGGTGATATACGGACACATACTGAGACACACAGACATATGGACAGACAACCATGTTGTAAAAACATGGTTTTGGAATCTCTGAACACTAAAACGTGAAAATCAGTCGAAAACCGGAATTCGAAAAAATTTCGATTACAATACTTTTTTCTATTGAAGACAGAAGAAAGTAAAAAAGTAAAATATGATTAGAGATAAACCCAGTTCAACAACTTTATTTGGCCGCTTTTTAATCATGCACTCGTTTCTGAAGCAATTCTACTTTAAAAAACGAAGTTCTCATTTTTAAGTAGATTATTTTTAACAGAGTACCTTAATAACAGTGCCATTTAAATATACTTCGCACTATAACGTTAATTATAGTACAGACGTTCAATATATAAATTTTATTGATAGTTTTAATACGCGAATAGAGTAAATGTATATTATATTAATATTTATTCACAAGCTTAGTTGCCAGTGCGGATTACCACTCATATTTGAAAATAACATACACTCGTTCCTAAATTTCAATTCTATTAAAAAATATATATACATAGAAGTTCTTATTTTAAAGTAGATTATTAAATCTATATACTTTGTCAAACTGGAAAACTCATTTACATATCCGTGGTTATTAAAAAATTATATATTAAAATTTTTCTATGACATTTATTTGTTTTGTTTTTCTACCTGTAAAATTTTTATCAAACGAAACTTATAAAAAAAAATTATGATTTGGATAGTTGGCACTGAGTTTTGTTTGTTGTGAACAAATTGTTTAAATAAATTTATAAAATATAGAAGAGATTATACTGAAAAATAATTTCTGATGGTTACATTTATCCTTATAAAAGTTCTAAAGCAATGGATATTATTGCGGAAGTCCGAGGAATTATTCAAACAATTTTAATGTCTGTGATAAATTATTTTTCATTATATGGTTATGTATTGAAACAATGGTATTTGGAATACTTTGAACTTATTATTTAAGAAAATAGTTGTTGCTGTTGGTAGAGAATTGGAAATCTGAAGTACATCTGAATCTTTTTATTGATTGAATTCCGCAATAAAGTTGGTTTATTTTATTCGTTTTTTCATTGGTCCATGCCTAATGTCTAGAAATGGAATACTTCTGCTTCTTATTTTATTCGTTTTCAGATTAGCGCATGTCTAATGTACAAAAATGGAATACTTCTACTGCTACGATTACAAAAAAGTATTAAAAACTACAAAATAATAATAATAATAATAATTCAAAAACAAACTTTAAATGCAGGTTTCAAAGAAGTTGCCTTTAAAACTAAATTTTTTTCTTTATAGGACGGTGTAAAAATTATAAGTGTGCAATGGTTAGAAGTTTTAAAATTTGCAGTACCGAAAACTGTTAGACTGAAATTTCATTTAATATATGCTTATTATTGATCCAAGATTATTCATGTGTCTCTAAAAGTCCAGTCATATTAATATGACTCTCTTATTATGTAAGCTAAGTTTATATCATCATAAAAATGATATCATTATTGTTTTTTTTTAATATAGAAATCATTTATAAGTCTAAAATTATAGTCTTTGAAAATATTGTTTTCCAAATAGTCGTTGTAATTTTTTAAATTACAAATTTTTATTTTTATTTTTACTCTATATAGATCTTGTGTTCATAATCTTGTAATTTGTCACAAAAAATAATTTTTATGCATTAAAAATTTTAAGCGTGTGGATTGTCATTCATCACTTTATTACTGCTTTGGTAGATCGTCGAATAAATTTCTTTTTAATAAAAAATAGAATTTGATAACGCTTTCGATTTCAGTGAAACATAATACATTTCCATATAATATTTAATACGTTTTATGTTTCATAATGTTTCAAGCATATTTTAATAAAAAATAAATTTACGATAGAATGCACTTAATATGATAGCAGTGGCAATAAACAGATTATGCTTAGTGTATTTTTTAAGAAAATTCTTAAGTTTAATTTTTGTGAATATGCAAGTTAGACATTTCTTTAACATCTTATATACGCTATTGATTCTCAATTAAAATTCCATGAATTAAAATATCCTTCCCATAATCCTCAGTACTAAGTTCTGTTTAAATCAGTAACTCAAAATATCCAATAGTGACACTGCCTTCATCGATTTATCAATATCATTAACTACCAAGCATATTCAAAAAAAGGGTTCCTGTGGATTAATAAAGCGCAGAGTAAAATGGCTGCAATTTATTGCGGTTTTTAATATGGGTAATTGGAATATTTTGAGTACAAATTTTCATGAAAATTTATTTATCTTAAATGTAAAAAGGTGATTGACTATTAATGTCTTTCAATCATTACTTGCTCCTACGTATTTTAAACTCCTAAATAATAAAATAAAAATTTTCCTCAACAAATCTCTGACATAAAATCTGAGATAAATCTTTCCGTTTCGATGAAAGACGGTACATTTCCCCCAAATTTCCAGTATATTTTACGTTTTATATTTTATAAAGCATATTTTAATATAATTAAAATTACAGTAGAATGCACGTAATGTGAAAGCAGTAGCAATAAACAGATTATGCTTAGTGTATTTTTAAAGGAAATTCTTAAGTTTAATTCTTCTGAATATGTAAGTTAAGACATTTTTTTAACATCTTAGATACGCTATTGATTCTTAATTAAAATTCCATGAATTAAAATATCCTTCCCATAATCCTCAGTACTAAGTTCTGTTTAAATCAGTAACTCAAAGTATCCAATAGTGACACTGACTTCATCGATTTATCATTATCAATAACTACCAAGCATATTTTTACAAATTAAAAAAGGGTTCCCGTGGATTAATAAAGCGCAGAGTAAAATGACTGCAATTTTTACTTAATTACAGTTTATAAAACAAGTAAGCTAATTACTTTCAGTGCAAGTAATCGTGAGAATTTATTTATTTGAAATATAAAAACATAATTGATTATCAATACCTTTCAATAATTACGTGTTTCTACATATTTTTAGTTCCTAAATACTAAAATAACATTTTATCTAAACAAAACTCTGAAATAAAATCTACTGATATAAAAATTGCACAATGTAAACTCTAAATAACTGCCACCCAGGGAACCGGTGAAAAGTGACCGCTTTTCAGAGGTGGGTGTTATTTAAAGGTTTCATAAAAAAATAATCAAAATTTAGAAAATTTAAATAGAAATTCACAGCCCATTTCATTAATCCTCATTGTTTTATTACATTAAAAAATAAGATATTAACAGTTCCTCTTTTAATAGCTTTGTCAAAAGAAATAATGGTACTACTTGGCTATTCCGTCAACCAATTTCGCGAATTAAATCATATCGCCAAACTGCTTGCCAACTTATATAAATCGACACAATTTTTATTTTAACTAACGGAAGGACAAATAAATTAGTAAAACATAATACAAAATACAAATTAAAATTTTTATTAAAAATCACTTGCAACGTAAAAAACATTTGCATCGTAGTTATTGTTAAGTTAATTGACATTTACAGTCATCCATTATTGGTATGTATTTTTATAGTTTGGCGATAGTTTTTCGGTCGACGGATAACCAAGAAGTGTCGAAATAACAGTATGAGTTATTTTGCTACATAACTCATCATCATTATAATTTAAAAATTTGGATTCCCTAAAAGTTCGTTTAATCTTCGATCTTTGTGTTAATTCTGGAAATGTTGGGTGAATTTTGGTTTGTTCCATTACGTCTTCTTATTGTCCAACATTTACTGCATTTAATCAATATTGGTAGTAACTGTCAATTTTTTGTCCAAACTCGCTGGCCTTTATGCTTTTATGATTAATGTTTAATCAATATTGGTAGTACCTGTCAATTTTTTGTCCAAACACGCTGGCCTTTATGCTTTTATGATTACTGTTCTAAGAATATTATCTAAAATTTTTCCATTATTAATATTTTTATTCTCTATTTTTTGCCATAAGTAAATTTTGTTTGATTTGCTTCTCATTTCGGTTGGCAAATAAATATGAAATTGTACCAGAAACTTAACACATATATATTTTTTTCTCGTGACTGTTAAAGCGGCCGTTGTTCAGAATATCTTATTTAAAGGTTTTGTACTAATGTTAATGCTATTGAACATGATTATTTCCATCAGTATGTGGCATGTGTTCGGAGGTTGTCGTCGTTTAGAGGTGACCGTTCAAAGAGGTTCACTGTCAATTTAAATAAAGGACTGAGTGTTTAACCTCTTTAAACCCAAAGGTAAAATAACACTGCAAATACACATTCATTAATTTTGCACATACAAAAAGAATCCATAGATGACAGAAAGAGCCATTTTTTTTGTAAAATTGATACCTTAGGAGGCTGGTAATTTAGGATTACTAATACAGATCTGAAATTTCTAACATTATTAAAATATCAATTTAATTATTGATAACCTAAATTACGATAAAAAAAATCCGCATAAATTTCTATTATAAAGTTGACCGTTAGGTAATTAAAAAATTCTTATTTTCTTAGGAACATTGTCTAAAATGCATTTTGAAAACTCAAATGATAAAAACATTTAATTCATCCAAAAATAAGCATCAGTACTGCCATTGAATGATTTTAATCCAAAGCTAAATATATTCAGCTATATAGATATAAAGTAAAAATGGAAATAATTCAAACAGTTTTATATAGACGTCGGTTCGCAAGTATGACATGTGATCAAAACCAAGGGGGTTATACAAAAGGGAAGATCAAGAGGGTGCTGGAGCTTCCACTTCACTGAACCCAGGGGGTTGGAAGTCAGACTTCTGCAGCAGAGGATGCTCGGCAAAGTCATAACAAATAGCAGCACCAAAGAACGCCGACTCCTCCATTTCGATATGTTTCTGAGGGGGATTTCAGATTTCTCTAGAGATCAATACCCATGGTAACTGCTACGACCAATCACAGGACTTTCAGAACCCCTTTATTTAACGAGCACGTACTGTGCGTACATTCGGTGGGTCTTTGGTGATGTCGAGCATCGAACCCGGGACCTTTTAGTCTGGAGATCGGTGCTATGACCACTTGGTAACCATAGCTCACAGAAGCAAATTGAACTGAATTTTTTTAAACATATCCTACGAAGATGAATTATTGATTTGACGGTGATAAATTAAGACATTCGCGATTATAACACATTCAATTAACCCTGTAAAGACAAGCAGTACCATGTGATACCCGAACAATTTTAACCATTTTTTGTTTGTATACCCGTGTTTTTGAATCGAAACATCTCTAACTGATAATTTAAACTTCGGCAAACAAATATTGCAATAAAAAAACCTGGATTTAAATAAGGTCTTGAATTTTAGAGAAAAAAATAATTCCCAATTTAATAGGTTAAATTTTATTCAAATGAAAATCTAGAAGCATTCAACAGTGGCAAAGATTTATTTAGCGTTCATTATCAGTTTGTTGGGAAAAGTAATTTTGAGATATAGTTGAACGCCATGTGTAAGAATTGTCAGTTGTTACTTTATTACTGCTATTCAAAAAGGAAATACAATGCATTTTTCTTCAATTTATTATGATAAGTATTTTTTTTCATTTTGAAATAAATATTGATACATTTAACTAAATATTGCGAGCCATTATGTTATTATTTTTTTTATTATAAATTGTTATTACAATTAAAATTATTAAAATATTAAAACATATACTTTTGTAAAATTGCATGTAACTTATAAATAATGAAAGACATATGTTTTATAAAATGGAATAGCCTTTAAAACGTCTTTCATGTGGAGGTGTAAAAAATAAAAAACATATCTTAGTTTATTTTGTAGAGATAAAATAAAGTAAAATTTGTGCAATGCCGTTGCATAATGAACCATTTTACAACATTTTTTAAAAACTTATTGTCATAGAACAAGCTACCTCAGTGACTGCGTTTTTAAAACACATACAAATTAAAACATAAAAAAATTATAAAAAATATAAAATTCTGATAATAATAATGAAATTATAAAATGTTAAATAATTTTCTTGAACAAAAACATTTAGTAGCGTGAAACGATTATTATGGTGTTTTAATTTTTTCCTATCAGCACATCAAGAAAATGTATAATTTATTCAAGTATTTTTATAATGTATTAAATATAATATTTATATAATTGATGCTTTTGGATGATTTCAATATGGTTGAGTTTTTTAAGTTGATATATGTCGAAATGTGACTGATGAACTAAATGTAACTTGAAGATTATTTTTTTTAACTCTTGTCTGCATTACGGATTTATTCTGGGCGCTCTTTTATTGGAAAAAATGTAACAAAGTCTGTGAAACAATGATTTATTGAAATTTTACAGAATTTTTCGCCGATTTCAATTTTGTATATGTAGCCTAATAGTTATTAGGGTATTATTATGCTTGTTTTTAACAACGTGCGAGAAAATTAGATTGCTACGCCAACGCAATAAAACATAATGCATTTAAATATATTTCAATGAGGTGATAATATGTAGTTAAATTTAATTATGTACTTAAATTTAAAGCAGCCTTTGTACACTTAAAATTATGCTTTTAATTTTTATTCTTATATGTATATATATTTTTAGATATAATACATAGTAAATAGTGTGGAAATAATACATAGGGTGATATGCGATGTAATAATAAAATATGTTATTTTTTAAGTACTAACCGACTTCAAAAAAAGGAATCAAGCTTGGCGACAACTTGGCGCTAACGGATATGAATGCATAGTTTTAATATGCTTATGATTTGAAACGGTTGCAACAATTAAAAATAATTTACCACAAATCAGTATTTTTTTTTAATCAAATCCACATTTTTTTATTTAAAAAAAATTCTAATCATCAGAATTTAATGAAATTAAAATGGGACCACATGGGTATCTTATACTTTCAAACAAAAAAAAGATATATCAAAATCGATTTATATTTAAAGAATTTGTGAGTGAAAAAGGAATACATATAGGTCAAAATCATAATCTACTCCTTGAAGTCGGTTAATAAAAACTAAGGGCCTACGGTCAAGAATGTACAGGTTATGATTCTCAATTTTTTGTTGGAAGACTAACTTTTTTAATAGTATATTAAGAGACGCTTAGATGAATTTCTACACATTTAATCAGTTTTGTGATATTAATTTATTTTAAACTGTATCGTAAGAGAGTCTTAGATGAATTTCCTAAGCAATAAAATAAATTTTGTGATTTTAGTTTATATTAAGATGATTTTTAAGAGATGCTTGGATGAATTTTCGGCGCAAGTAAAACCGTTTTTACTTCAGAGGCTATAATAGCCTGAGACTTTATGTGCCCGTCCGTTCTGTATGTATGGATGTATGTATGCAACGCGATAACTGATGATAAAAATATCCGATTTACTTCAAATTTTGTATATAACTTTATTCTGATAAGGCGCTGATTAGTTTCGGGAGTTCATTCGACAAGTATAAGAGGGAAAACGGGAATTATACCCATCCCCTTAAATATAATAAATGTGTTTTTCATGCAAAATTATTATATTTCATTCAAATTTTAAACATAAGATCATTCTGATGAGGGCACCTCCTTGATTAGTTTTAGGAGTTCAATGAATAAGTGTAAGAAGGGAGACTGGGTGCTAATACCCCACCTTTAATTTAGATAAGTGGGTTTTTTATGCAGAATTATCAGATTCCATTCAAATTTTAGACGTAAGATCATTATTATTATGTGTTTCGGTGATTAGTTTTGATAGTTGTTTAGATAAGCACAAGGAGGAGGAAAGAGGCTAATCCCTTATCCTTAATTTATATAAATGGATTTTTGATGCAGTTTTATCAGATTTCACTCAAATTTTAGGAATAGGATCATTCTTATGAAGGCAATGCCATGATAAGTATGGGGAGTTTATTGAATAAGTATTAGGAGGGGAGAATGGGGGATAGTTCCCCACCCCAAATTTAGATAAGTGGGTTTTTCATGCAGAATTATCACACTTTTAGATATAGGATCATTCTTATGAGTTGTTTCTATGATTAGTTTAGAGAGCTCATTAGATAAGTATAAGGAGGAGAAACGGGCCGAATCCCCTGCCCTTAATTTAGATTAATAGGTTAGACGAAAGATTAACCCCCTTTAATTTAGATTAGTGGGTTCCTCACGCAGAATTTACTGATTTACTTCAAGTTTCGAATATAGTTTCATTCTGATAAGGTGCTTCCCTGATTTGCTTAGGGAATTCATTGGATAAGTCTAATGGGGGAATCGGGCAACTACCCCTCTTAATTTATGTAAATGGTTTTTCTAGCAAAATTAACCGATTTACTTCATTTTTTTGTATAGAAATTGATAGTGATAAGATGCTTCCCTGATCAGTTATGGGGTTCTTTTGTGAAAGCGTAAAAGATGAGGGCTACGGGCGATTTCCTTCCTTAAATTAGATAAATGGGATTGTACGGAGGTGTACTAAATTAAAAAGAAAAACTAAATTAAAAAGAAAAAGCAAGTAGACTGTAAATTTAATGGAATGTTTTTTTTCTAAGAGTCGCCTCTTGTTGCAGCATTAGAGCTTGTTGCTAAGAGACCGTTTCTCTCAATCCACTGCGTCACACAACACGTGAGCAGGGTTACATTAAATTGCCGATTGGCGTATAATTGGCGTGGGCTGTGTTTGTTGCCAAGGTGATGTTACAAGATCACAATACAGAAGCGGAACATCCCGCCCGGCGTTGAAATATTTTTATATATCAAGATACATATGCAATACAAGTAATAACACAACATGATACAGATTATAAGCAAAAATAAATAAATAAAATAAGTAAACACAAATAATACATGAAAAATTAATACATAATAAAGCACATTTAAGGTTTAAGATCTATGATGTTGTCCTCAATGGGTAATATACTTATTTTTGAAATAGGTCGTTTAAAATTACCGTTAGCGGTACGAACTTCAACTACCCTGACTATCCCGTCCGCGCCTGGGAATACCTTATTAATGCGGCCTAGTGACCAAGTGCAAATGGGTAGTTGTGAGTCCTTAAGCAAAACTAGCATTCCTGGCAGAATATCAGGCCTTTTAAATAGCCATTTGTTACTTTCTTGTAACTGGCTCAGATAATTATTCTGCCAACGTTTCCATATTAACTGCGTTAATTTTTGAGTCCTTTGCCATTTATTAAGCAAATTACCTTTGACCTCACTTAAATTGGGTTCTGGAATTAAATTAAGAGGCTTTCCTATGAGGAAGTGACCAGGAGTCAACACCTGAAGATCGTCAGGATCTGTTGACAAAGGACAAAGTGGTCGCGAATTTAAAATAGCCTCTATCTGTGTGATAACTGTCAGGAATTCCTCGATCGTGAGATGAGCTGAGCCCACAGCTCTTTTTAAGTGGTATTTGAAAGATTTGACTCCTGCCTCCCAAAGGCCACCAAAATTTGGCGCCCTAGGAGGGGAGAACTTCCAGTTAATACCTTCAGAAGCTAAAAAGTTCGAAACTTCATCACTCGTAACAAGACTGCGTAAACGTTTTAGTTCTGCTGAAGCCCCAATGAAATTTGTAGCATTGTCGCTAAAGATTACAGAGCTTTTCCCACGAGGAGCGAAGAATCTTTTTAGAGTCGCTATTATAGCCTCGGATGTCAAATCTGAGACAAAATCCAAGTGCACAGCTTTAGTGACCATACATACAAATATGGCAACATAGATTTTCTGAAAAGTACCCTTTCTTTGACCTTTATATTTTATTTCAAAAGACCCACTTAAATCTAATCCCACATTTGAAAATGGGGAACTGGGCACTATTCTTTCAGGAGGGAGATCCCCCATCATTTGACTAGCCGTTATAGGTTTAATTTTAAAGCATTGTAAACACTCATGTACAATTTTACGCGCAATATTTCTGCTACCAAGTGGCCAATATTTTTGACGCACAGTGTTCAAAAGAGCTTGGGGTCCTACATGAAAATCTCGTTTATGACAATATTGAAAAATTAATTTCGTCAGGCGACAGCTCGCCGGAAGTATAATGGGGTGTTTATGGTCAAAATTCAAATTTGATTTTGCTAGTCTTCCTCCCACCCTCAATAAGCTATCTCCATCTAAAAAGGGATTTAAGAATTTTAACTTACTTGCGCGATGAACCGAAGATCCCGCTTGGAGGGCCGAAATTTCATGTTTGAAATACTTTACCTGTTCATTTTTTATTAAATAAACCTCTGCCTTTCTTAATTCCTCCAGCAACAGAGGGCCGGTTGCAGATGTTGCTTTTTTACATTTATGTATGAATCTGAAAATATAAGCTAAAATTCTAATAAATTTAGAAATTATTGCTAAGATTAATTAAATTATCACAGAAATTAGAGTCAGTATGAATAGCGAATGTCAAGTTGCTGGGAGCTTTAAGCTCGCTAGAATAATGTTCATCTTTAATGTCACTTATATTAGAGTCAGTTTTTGCTATTGTTTCTTCAAGAATTGAAAGAGGCGGGCCATGCCACCACAACTGGTTAGAAGACAGGTTTTCCACACTTGCACCTCTTGATATCAAGTCAGCTGGATTGTGTTTTGACGGAATATGAAACCATGGAAAGTTCTTAGTTTGTTCCTTAATTTGCACAACGCGGTTTCCCACAAACGTTTTCAGGAGATGAGGAGCAGTGTCTATCCAAGCTAAAGCAATAGTTGAATCAGAAAACAAATTCACTGAAGCTATTTGTTTGTTTAATGAATTTAAGACCTTGTTAGTGAGTTTAGCCAGAAGAAGACATGCTGACAGTTCGAGACGTGGCACTGTTATTACTTTGGTTGGACACACGCGGGATTTACTACATAACAAGTGATTGATGGTTTCACTAGAATTAGATGTTTGCATGTATATCACTGCGCCATAAGCCTTGGAAGACGCATCTGCGAAACCATTTAGCACCACTGATTGGTTCACAGCTAGGAAGCATCTTGGCACTTCAATGGATTCCATTTCTTTAAGACTTTCGAGGAAGGTTTCCCATTGTTTGGCAACATGAGAGGGCAGCTTCTCATTCCACTCTATTTTAAGAAGCCATAGCTCTTGCATGAATATTTTTGCTTTAGCAATCACTGGCCCTAAGAGACCGAGAGGATCATAAATGCGGGCAATTTGCGAAAGTACATCTCTTTTTGTGAAATCACTTTTTGTGTTGATATTAACTTTATACCTAAACGTATCATTGAAACTGTTCCACAACATCCCTAATGTTTTAACAGTTATTTCTTCAGAATTTCTGTCCAGGGGAAACATATGATTATCAGTAGATTGGACCTCATTGGTACACCATTTGTGTAAAACCATCCCTCCCTTTAGGAGGAGTTCTGTTAATTGCGATTTCATTAATCTGAATTCATCTAAATTGGATGAGCCCGATAGGCAATCATCCATATAAAATTCCTTCAAAACAATTTTCGATGCTAACGGGAATTCCTTTTTCTCATCTAGAGCTAATTGTTGTAATACTTTGGTGGCTAAGTAGGGAGCACAAGATGCTCCATACGAAACTGTTGTTAGCTGAAATACCTTGACCGGGGATGACATACTGTCTTTCCACAAAATTTTTAAATATTTGTACTGGGATGGATTTATTTCTATCATCCTAAACATTTGTTTAATATCCGCAGTAAAAGCATAAATATGCTTTCTAAATCTAATTAATATCGAAAAAAGATCATCTTGCAGAACTCCACCCTTACATAATAAATCGTTCAAAGATTTTCCGTTGGTTGACTTGGCACTAGCGTCAAAAACGACGCGTAGTTTTGTGGTTTTACTAGAGGGTCATAAAACGCCGTGATGTGGTAAGTAATAGCCATCATTAAAGTTCGTGTTTTCTTTTATTTCATGCATGTGATTTAAATCGCTATATTTTTTAATAAATTCTGTGTATAAGTTTTTCATAACAGGATCTCGATCTAAACGTTGCCACAGAGAGTTTAATCTTTTCAAAGCAAGATTTTTGGAATTTCCCAAATCGGGTTCTAAAACCTGTGGTTTAAACGGCATCGTGACCACAAACCTACCATCCGGTTTTCTGAAGTGCGTTTTATCGAAGCGATCATTACAATATTCTAATTCTTCACTGTTACATGGTTTTAAATTTTGTACTTCTTCAATTTCCCAGAAAGACTTCAAAGTGTCATTAAGTATTTCAAGATTTTTTGTTAAGAAACAATAATTAGTATCATTATTATTTACTGTTTTGTCATAAATACAACCAGATACAATATAACCGAAAATACTTGATTGCAAATATAAATTATTGCCTAACTTTATTTTTTCTTCATTTATAAGAGAAAAATACAGTTCAGCACCGATAATTATCTCCACACTGCTTGGAATGTTAAATTTTTTAGCCGCTAAACAAATATTTGCTGGAATTTTTAAATCTGATATGTTTATCTTTTTCGAGGGCGTGAATTCACAGATGTTTGGAACGATTAATAACTCAATATCATAACTGGTACTATTCATTTTATTTGACAACTTTGATTTGATTCTAGATTTAATGTAAATAGGCAATTTATTTATTCCACTTACAGGAATATTTATTTTCTCTTTTTTCAAGCCTAATATTTGTGCTGCTTTAAATGTACAAAAACAATTCTGCGATGCGGAATTTAATATTGCCCTGAAAGGAATTTTGATGCCATTTACATCTGTCAAATAAATTATTGCAGTGCTAATTAAAACAGATTTATTATTATCATTTTCATATGAAAAAAATGAATGAGCAGTAGTTTCGTTTTGTGATAAATCTTCCGAAACAAAATTCCTATTTATTGTTTCATGTATTGGGAGATTGTTTATAGGATTGTTTACTGGTGTTGTATAGTTATGTAATGATGAATGATGGCTTGCGCTCTTGCAAACATGACAAGTGCTTTTTGAATTACAATAATTAATGAGGTGGGCTGAACTTAAACAATTGAAGCAAAGTTTATTTTTCTTAACAAGGTTAATTCGCTCACTTAACTTCATGTTTTTATATTTAACACAATGATATAAGGGGTGGTTTTCGGTTTTACAAATTACGCAACATTTACTTTGAGGTTTGTTTGTTTTTATGAATAAGGATTTTGCAGTATATTTAGAGGATACGTTAGAACTTATACTATTTAAGATTTGACATCTTCGCTCAAGAAATTCTAAAAATTCATCAAAATTAGGCACTTCATTATCCTTTAATGTTAGTTCGTATTGTTTACGAGTTTCGTTATCTAGTTTATTTAGAATAATATTCAGCAAAATTGCGTTCGAGAAATTATCTCTATCATACTTTAAGACCTTTAAAGCCCTTAAATTTTTCTTTACAATATCTAATAAAATGCGGAGATCCTTAGCGGACTCCTGTTTAATTACATAAAGATTTAAAATATTCTTTATATGACAATCTACCATAACTCTTTTATTCTCGTATCTTTGTTCTAACGCATTGAAAAGTGAAACATAATTTTCATCTGGTGTAAGCAAACTCCTCGCTTCACCAGTCAAAGCAGAACGCAAATAAAATAACTTTTCATTATCTTTTAAATTCGAATTATCATTAATAAGCTCATTAAAAGTACTTTTAAATACGGACCATTCTTCAATTCTGCCACTAAAAACCGGCAATATGACCCTAGGTAGCTTAATGCTGGACGTTTTAGCTTGGTCCTGTTCAATGGATTTTTTATTAGAATCAGTATTTTCATAATAAGTATTAATAGAGGATTTTAAGCTTACCTCTAGTTTTAGAATATCTTCGTCCAGTTGCGAGAGGATTTTTTCCGTTTCTTCCAACTTTTCTTCCTCTATTATTCTGTAATACTCTAGTTTAAGAGCTTCAAACTTTTCTTCTGTTTTCGACAGTAAGTCCAGGTGAGCTTTCCATTCGGATAAATTAAATGTTTTTCCATCCGTTGCGTTAAATATTCTAGTGACTTGGGCCTTGATATTCCCTCTTCTTCTGTTTAACGCTGTTATTTCACTTTCCGACATTTCATCTTGTTGATGAAATTCGATAAATTCAATATTTAATTCAATAGAAAAGACACTGGCTCGTTCATATCTCCGGCTCGCTAGGACCAAAATGTACGGAGGTGTACTAAATTAAAAAGAAAAACTAAATTAAAAAGAAAAAGCAAGTAGACTGTAAATTTAATGGAATGTTTTTTTTAAGAGTCGCCGCTTGTTGCAGCATTAGAGCTTGTTGCTAAGAGACCGTTTCTCTCAATCCACTGCGTCACACAACACGTGAGCAGGGTTACATTAAATTGCCGATTGGCGTATAATTGGCGTGGGCTGTGTTTGTCGCCAAGGCGATGTTACAAGATCACAATACAGAAGCGGAACAGGGATTTTATGCAGAATTATCGAATTGCTATAAATTCTGGATGTAAGTTCTTTTTCATATGGCGAATCTCTGAATAGTTTTGGAGATTTAATGATTAAGTATAAAGGATGGGGATAACTCTTCTTAAATTATGTTAATGGGTTTTTATACAGAACTATCCGATTTATTTCAAATTTTGGATATAGTTTTGTTATATAATAATGCATATACTTGATTAGTTTTGGGGGTTAAATAAGTATGTAGAGAGAAAATGGGGGGGGGAATTTTCCTCTTTAATGTGTTTTTTGAAGGGCATTATTCCTTGAAAATATAAGGCTGTACTATAGAACTAGTATGCCCAGCCTGTGAGCTCAATGCTATCAGCCTTACTGGGTAATATTATTTTTTATTGCGATATAAGTTTATTTTAAATTGTTTCTTAAGAGACACTTGGAAGAATTTTCTACGTAGTAAAATCAATTTTCTGGTATTAGTTTATTTTAAACTGTTTTTTAAGCGATTCTTGAATGAATGTTTTCAACTTTAAAATCAGTTTAGTGATATCAGTTAAAAAAAAAAAAAAAAAAAAAAAAAAAAAAAAAAAAAAAGATTTTTTTCGTATCTAAAATAATGTTGAATGCAATATTTTCCATAAATTAATACACTATATATACTTAATACATATATATGTATATATATATATGTACATATATATATAGAGAGAGAGTAGACAGTGGGCGTATGTGAGGAGGAAACAGATGTGAACAACACAATTTTTTAAAAGATTTTTCATGTTTTATTCCTACTTTATTTTTTTAATGATTACCCCCCCCCCCCAAAAAAAAAACACTTATAAATATAAGATGATTGCTCACTCGTGTACGTGGTTAATATCACTTCCATTAATCCATTGAATATTAGAATTTTGAAAGAAAAAGTTAGATTCGCTGCATGCCCATTTTAAAAATTTCACCGCAAAGAGAAATTGAGACATCTATAAAAGTTTAGGAAGTTGGTTCTTCATAACAAATTTAAAATTTTCCGTCAAGAAACGGGAATGTGCTCTAGATCAAATATTATGTCACAACTTACTATGTACTAATACTATGTTACAGGAATACACAAGTGTATTATTCGTATAGTCCTGTATATGATTTATATAATTTATGCACACCAATTAATATGTAAAAAAAGGTTAACTAATAGAACGCGTAAATACTACAATAGAAACACACTGCCAACAATTACTCTTTTAGATAACAGAGTGGAAAAATACCTTTTTATGTCTCTGTTTGTGAATTATAAATTATATGTACAACAAATTTTACAGTCAGCGTTTATAGCACAGCTTGATGATACATATATATTTAAATGTGTTTAAAATTGTATACTATCTTTAACATGCACCACAAATGAGTTTCCACGCAAGTCCTTGTTGAAGTAGAAATCGTTTGAGTGTCGTTGTAAATAATTCGTAAGTAGCAATACACTTCTTTTTAAATAACGAACGTTCCATAGCAAATACCAAAAACATATATCAATTAAAGATACTCGTATAATATTTATGCGAGATATGTCACGGTCAGACAAGCGTGAAGACGTACATAGTCAAAACCAGCTCATAAACACTTTACAAATTTCTTAAAACGTTTAAAAAAATTAGGCCTTCATGTGCATTTGGAAGAAAGTATGAGAAGGTTACTTCGAATAATGTATAGTATTTGAAATCTTTTGTATGTCTCTGTAAATACTATCTTCTTCCTATTACATAGGAAGTAACTAGTAGTAAACGTTAGAGATGTATGGTAACTTAAAAATTTTTGAAATAGTTTAATATAATTAAAATGATCCTTTGATGAAATGATGACAATGTTTACTTCTATACTAGTATGTAATGGAATATTTGTGTGACCTTGTAAATTAATAATAAATATACTTTGCACCACAGATTGTACAGAATGTACGTTTTGGTATATACTCCATGGATGCATTTCATTATTATTGTGGTCGAAAGAGTGTAACATCATTAAAATGCATTCGAAACTGTTTTTTTTTTCCACTAACCGTAATATAATGGAATACTTTTGATTGTCCCTGTAGTTGAACCTTACATCTGATTTTCAAAACATTTGAAATAACTCGAAAAAATTATGCAACAATTATATTTTTACTATCAAAACGATTCAGTTGGGTAGTTTTTGTGTTATTGTATGCGGACTGAACGGCAACTATAGGTAGTACGTATTTACATAATTACGAGCATATACCGAAAAAAACTTTAATCAGATCTTAATTGGTAGGTATGACGAAAAAAAAAAAATAAAAGACTGCGATGTGATTTAATATTCCTTATTTTATGCTTTCTGTGCTTCATAATTTCGTATTTCAAATAGAATTCTTTTAATTGAATAAAAGTACCTTATGTACTAATGATTTATAGCATTAGGCATCTCTGTAGGGAAATAAAGCTTCAAAGTTATTTTATTGGAAAGTTTATTTTGATTTAGATAAATTCAATAAAACAAACTCGAAGAAGTTTTAATGTATTTTATTCGTAATGGTACCTGCCTTCCTAGGAGAATTTATTTACTAACATGTTAATACTCTGTTAATTAATCCGTAAAATGAGTGATTTCTATTCCCGAAGAAACATAGCATTAAAACGTTTATTACATTTTCTATTAGATTGAAATAAACGGTTTCAATTTTGAATTTCGCTGAGGAGGGTTTTGCCGTGATTTGAAATCTACTTTAACTCATAGATCAAGGCATGTTTATTGTTAACAAAGTGGTCATTAGACTAAAATTGAGCTAAAATGATCCAGTAAATACACTGTTATTTATTTACTTATTTATATTTCAGAAATTACAGAGAATCTAGTGATATACTAGTATTTTAACGCAATCAAACTGATTGGTACATTTATCATACGAACTGAATATTTTAACTGAGCGGAAAATTGTCCAGGCCGGGAAAAATGGCAGACAAGATGTTATGACCAATAAGGTTATCTGAGCGAAAAACCCCAGCCGGCTGTCGCCTAGTTAGTTTTACAGGCAAAAGCATTGGCCTTGTAAGCCAATTGTCTGTGTTCGATTCCCGGCCTGGGCAATTTTTCGCTCAGTCGGAAATATTCATTTCGTAATCTAGTGATAATCCATTATATCAAGTTTTATGTAAATTTTCAGAGATTAGAAAACAGAGACTCTTCTAAATAGCAGAAAAATAGACGATGAATTTACAATAAACATTGTAAATTTACTTAGTTTATTTATTTAAAAAAAATTCACATTATCATTAAAATTATAATAATGAATAATAACTTGATTTTTTTTTATTATTGATTTTTTAAGGTTTAAATAATTGGAATTTTTCGATTTAATTTGAAGTTCAGTACCGTTAAACTTTTATAGTATTTATACGATCTGTCCAATAAGTAAAGAGACTGATCCCATAAAGTTCATTTGTCTAAAAAATATTCTTCAAAAGAGCCTCCTTCTGTATTAACCACTTGACTGATTCGCCTGTACGCCGTACGGGCAAGAAGAATTTGCTTAATCTATCATTTAAAGCTTTTCGGCACCAGGAATTTTTTAATACAGTTTCATACTATTTAATGGCAGCAATGTTTAGACTAAATGTTACGAACATTTTTAGCTTGAAAAAGCAGTTTTATTGAATATTTTTAATGTATTATTCGTAAAGAAAAAGAATCAGTTAAATTGATAATATGCCATTGTCAGTAACTTTTCCACCCAATTATACTCCGTAGATATCTTCATTTCAAATTCTGTTCAGAACACGAGTTACATTTTTCTGCATTTTCTCCAGATTGTCAAAATGGTGACCTTTTAGTCCAAGAGCCTACTGCACAAAACCCTATGTCGTCAAGAGATCCTTTATTTTATGGAAGAGTAGTAATATAGGAATCTAATGATTCATGTCTGCCGGAAGTGAAGAGCATAAGCCAAAAATTGATACCACTAGTGGTTGACTCGCAGGATTAGCATTGTGCTTGCCGGACAGTCAAAAGTATGAAAACATGGAAAACTGGGTACAGGAAAACAAAATGATAACCCTATGAGTCAATCAATAACGGTATAAATTTTTGGCTTATGCACCATTTCACTTCCAATAGATTTGGATCATTAGATTCCTCTATTACTACTCTTCCACAAAAAAAAGGAATTTTTTTTGTGCTCGATGACATAGGGTTTTTCGCGGTCGGCTCTTGGACTATTTTAAGCTGGGTATCAATCGAGGGAATAGAAAACAGTAAGGCGTTGACATATTGAGTCCGTACGGCGGTGGTTGCGGAAACTTTGCGAGGCTGTTTTTTGCCAGGAACCTGGTTTCAGGATAGAGCTTACCACAAATTTTCCGCAGTTCTTGCATGACAATTTGACACACAATCGATTTTGTAAGTTCCAACGTCTCCGAAATCATTCGGACACTCGTCCAGTGACCAGAGTCCAGAAGTATTTACATTTTAGCCACATTGCTTAAAGATTTCAGAACTTAGTGGACGTCTTGCACGTTGCTCGCCATCAATGTCGCTTCCTTTTTTGAAAGCTTTGTGCCACATGATAATTTTAAAATTGGACAAAGAAACCCTCTCGTAGGCTTCTTGTTATATGTGAAACCTCTCAGTAGCCAATTTGTTTAGTATTACACATTGAGTAGACCTCCTCAAGCTACACTCTTTTATATTACTCTCTTAAAACGAAAGAATGGATTTGGCTTCTCAGTAAAGAGTTGTAATTTAGAGTAACATTAATGAGTTGTTTTTCAGAAATTCAAAATTGAAGCCGTTTATTCTCATGTAATAAAAAATGTAATAAAGTTGCTAATGCTATATTTCTTCGAGAAAAGAATTCACTCATTTTACGGATTAATTAACAGAGCATTTGAAATGATTAAAGTGTTGATAAATAAATTCTCCTGGGAAGACGGGTACCATTACGAATAAAATATGTTAAAGATTCTTCGAGTTTGTTATATTGAATTAATCTAAATCAAAATAAATTTTCCATTAAAATAAGTTTGAAGCTTCATTTCCCTCCAAAAATGCCTAGTGCTATAAATCATCATTACATAAGGTACTTTTATTCAATTAAGTGAATTTTCTTTGAAATACGAAATTACTGTGGAATAAGACGTTTTTAAAACTTTTTACTCATCTTGATTTAAATTTCTTAAAAACAACTTGTTCACTCGAGTTCTTTCAACACTACATAACATGCTGACATTCAAACCGTGAGATGAGTGGATTTCGGCTTAACTTGAGTTATTTTGTAGCTGTAGGTTTTAAGAGAGTAGTTGAATCTTGAATCTTGATCAGTTGTACGGTAGGCCTCTGCCCACCTTTCTGATTCTCTTGATCAATGTCTCATATTGTGTTTACTTAGGATTAATATCGCGTCGTGTTTGTTTAAATTCATTTTCAAGTTAAATATTTCATTAACTATTGTAAAACAAATAAAATCTAAATGCCAATGGCTGTTAATATCTGAAATTAGAGATTTACTCAAACTAGAGATTCTGTTTAGGAGAAAAAAAGGGGAAAAAGAGAGAAATTTCATGTTAATTCAAATTAATTAAAATTTTAGAAATAATTAAAGTAAAACATTTAATTATTTACTTTTATTTTTATCTCCTATCATATTCATTAATTAAATTTTAATATTTCTTATTATTACCCTTGTAAATAGAAATTAATTTTAATTCATTGGTATTGACACCGATTAAGCTTTTTGGAAAAAAAATATGTGGAATTTCTATTTAAACTTAAAAATATATATATACTTTAATATCGTATTAATTTTATGTTCTCCCAAAGGAAATTGCGTAATCATTTGTAAAATAATCGTTATAAATGTTAGGTGACGTTTGATAAGCTCAAGCGAATTGTTAAGCTTCTCCACCTTGTTCAACTTGATGATATGAATTGGCAGATCGATTGCATTTTAATACGCGAATCCAAACTTAACTAATGCAAAATTTTCATCCCTGAACTCGATGAGGTGAATGTCTGTGCTGTCGCCTCCTGCTGCTTTCAATATTATATTTTTAATATTACAATTATATTTTTTAATTTTATTTTTTTACTATTATACTTTTATTATTGTCTTTTAATATTAAACAGTTTCTTGAACAATATGAAAGAAACGACGACAAAGTGATTGCCGATTAAAATCTCCGATAACTCTGCATCAATAAATTTTCCCTTACTGAAAATATTTTATTTTAATAAGGTAGTTTTTGAATCAAACTTTTGTTTGGAACATTTTTAATAACATTATCGTATTATCTATCTCCTGTGACTGCATACAAAGTTTTGTTAATTTATTTCCGTATTTTCTCCCACTATGGAAGAGTTTGTGGAAAAAAGTGTCTCCAAATTAATCAGCAAAGAGGTAAAAGTGATCCTATGACGTGGAAAACTAAACAAAAATTAAAGTTCAAAGTTATCTTACACCTTGTGATAATCATGCGTCAATTAACATGTAAAACACTTTTTTGCGCACCCTCCCTCCCCACTCCTCTGCCTTTCATAATAATGTAAGTGATTTTTCTCTGATAAATTTAAGAATTTTTTTAATATGCTTAATTAAAAATAAAAAAAAATGTTGCATTTAATTTTATTTTACATGTTAGTTATTTGAGGATTTTAAATGTGGAATAAACAGGATTTTGTTACACAATTTTATATTGAAAATTTTGTATTAGTTTATTAAAAAATAGAAAAATTATTTTAAATGTATTCTCAGAAATGCATTTTTTATTTAACACTTTTTGCTACAATTTTAAATTGTCCTTAAAAAAAAAAAAAAAAAAAAGAAAAGAAAAAAAAAAAAAAAAAAAGAAAGAAAAAAACTGAATTAAAGTTTTGAATTTAGCTCCCCTTTCGGACTAATGTCTCTAGGCCGTAGCCTAGTTTGGCCCTATGAGTAATTTACCTCTGCTGATAACATGATATGTAATTTATTGATAACATAATTCTGACACTGGCTTTCAATTAAGCATTTATCCCTATAAACATTACTCAATTTTCAATGAGCCTGCGTTGCATTTTTCCATTTTTGGAAGTAAAAAAGCAAAATATGACAAAAATGATCTTTTGGAATCTCCATTTTCAAAGTCCAGTAATTTTCAACTAACAAGAAAGGTCTCCATACGGGCATACTCCGAAATATCTATAAAAAAAATACAGAATGTTTTTTCATGAGGATATATACGTTTATATAAAAAAAAATCGGCGGAACCTCCATACAGCGTCCTTAAAAATACATTAAAATTTTCCTTATTTGACGATTTTTCATCGATTGGCTTTGAGCATTTATATTCGAAATTAATTATCAAAATTTGTGATTTAAAACGAAATTAATAATTTAAATGAATTAAAATTGTTTTAAGCTCAATGTCCAGTTGACCATTATCAATTTGATTTTGTTGCTGAAGAAACATTGTTTTTTTTATTTTTGAATACGCTTAAATGTATGAAAATACATATATTTTTTCAATTTGAATTTATTATATATGAAAATATTTTTTCTAATGATAAATAACAAACAACATTGCAACAACAAGCAATATATATATGTAGTACAATGCATTCGTGTAAGTATATAATATAATAAACTCTCTGATTGTTTATGTTTAAATTAATAAAATAACGTTTACACGCATTCTTAAAATTCAACAGTTTTCAGTTGCATTAAAATCGTTAGGGAGGGAAAATGTTGCTCGTCAAATCGCGAAACGCTTTCGTCTTTTCATACCAAATATTCGAATGTATCTTATTTTTTTACAGGCTTCCTACTGTAGTTCCGCTGCTAATTTTGACTGATCTTTTATTATATACATAAGAAGTTTAATTAGTACTTTTTTAAAAATAATAAGTATGCCCAGTATGGTGACTTTCCTAGTAAGTAAATAGATGACGATACCTTTATGTCTAAAAACATTCTGCGGACCGTTACCGTTCTAATGTATTGAACATTTCATTGAATACTTCCTACCTTAATAATCCTTTATTGAATAATTATTACTAGAGTTATGCGACTTTAAAGCTATCTATTAGGAAAAACGAAATTACTTTTTCCTCAACCCAATATAATTAATGATATTTAATTTATTAATATCTGCTAGATGAGTACATGAAATGAAAAAAAAAATACCACTAATATGAATTTTATCGAAATAATAAAAATCACTCAACGCTGAATTCCTTTCTGTTAATAACAGCAGATGTTCTTTGAAATCCCTTTGTTTTAGGAAAAAATTATTCAGTGATCCACGACACATAATCACCAAACTTAAAAAGACTTTTTTGCTTAATCAACTTTTTACTTTTTGTTATTTAACCGAGAACTAAAATTATGCGAAAATTAATTTGCTTTTACTTTTGTTTTTTACTTTCTTTGAAAATTAGGAATTTCTACTCAAGAAATATTTCATTTATTAAAACGAAACGTTTGAGGAATTTCTAATTAAATGTCATCGGATATTTTTTGAATTAAAAAAGGAATCCAATTAAGAACTCTGCTACTGAAAGAAAACAAATTAGTACAAAATATAAATTAATTACATAAATAAAACTGAATATTAATTAAATTTTCCTTTCTTTTTCTTTATGGTTTACTTCGGCGATATTTCACAAAATTCTTTCACCAATTAAGCCTGATGTGATCCGATAGATTTTATTTTATAAGATAAAACGCGGCATTTCATTTACTCTAAATTTTTTTCCTTTGAAATACTATATATTTTTATGATTTCTCCTTGCGATAATTAATTTCATAAGGCAAACAGTATTGTAAATATAAATATTTTCATATTTTAAAATAATGTTTGTTTATTCAAAGGAAAATTATATTTTATCATTTCTATCAAATTAACTTTTCCTTTTATATATTTTCCGGCGGTTTCCGCTTCCTCCCTGCTGTATCAGAAAATATTCTGCAAGTATCTCCTTAAGATTTTGTCTACTATTTGGCAAAAGTTTCACAAAATTGAATATATTGTAAAATAAGGGATTTAAGATTTGTAAATGGAACTAGTTTTTTAATATTTCTTTGCTTTTCTTTTACAACTATTTCGAAACTAAAGGAGGATTGCGCACATCGCTGGCTGTTTTTTCCCAAAACAAAACACAAACTAAAGGAACCTTGGGTCTGATTGTAGTCTGATTTGCATTTTCTTTCTTTCTTTTTTTTTCTTTTGAAGTAAAAAAGTAAAATATTACAAAAATGACCTTCTTGAATCTATATTTTCAAAGTCCAATAGCTTTTAACTGAGTAAATAGATGACGATACCTTTATGTCTAAAAACATTCTGCGGACCGTTACCGTTCTAATGTATTGAACATTTCATTGAATACTTCCTACCTTAATAATCCTTTATTGAATAATTATTACTAGAGTTATGCGACTTTAAAGCTATCTATTAGGAAAAACGAAATTACTTTTTCCTCAACCCAATATAATTAATGATATTTAATTTATTAATATCTTCTAGATAAATATATGAAATAGAAAAAAATACCACGAATATGAAGTTTATCAAGGTAATAAAATTCACCCAAAGCTGGATTACTTTCTGTTACTAACAGAAGATGTTCTTTGGAATCCCTTTGTTTTAGGAAAAATTTATTCAATGATTCACGACACATAATCGCTAAACTTAAAAAGACTGTTTTGCTTAATCAACTTTTCCCCTTTTGTTATTTAACCGAGAACTAAAATTATGCGAAAACTAATTTGCTTTTACTTTTGTTTTTACTTTCTTTGAAAATTAGAAGTTTCTACTCAAGAAAATATTTCATTTATTAAAACGAAACGTTTTAGAAATTTCTAATTAAATGTCATCGGATATTTTTTGAATTAAAAAAGAAATCCAATTAAGAACTCTGCTACTGAAAGAAAACAAATTAGTACAAAATATAAATTAATTACATAAATAAAAGTGAATATTAATTAAATTTTCCTTTCTTTTTCTTTTCGGTTTACTTCGGCAATATTTCACAATATTCTTTCACCTACTAAGTCTGATGTGATCAAATAAATTTTATTTTATAAAATAAGGACGCAGCATTACGCTCACTCTAATTTATGTTCTTCGAAATTCAAAATACATTATATGCTTTTTAGTGCGTTTGGTAATTAATCACATAAAACAAACAGCAATGTAAATATAACTATTTTTATATTTTTAAATAATGTTTGTTGACTGAAAGAAGTATAATAGTTTATAACTTTTCTTTTTTAATGCTTTCTCACAGTTTCCGCATATTTCTTGCAATGCCAGAAATAATTTTGCAAGAAACATCTTGAGATGTTCTCTACTATTTGCGACAATTTTTACAAAAATTTAAAATGATGCAATAGAATGCACTTAAGATTTGCGCAGGGCCGTAACTACCGCCGGGGCACTGCCCCGGGACCCCCAAGCCTGAGGGGCCCCAAACTGATGGTTAAAAAAAACTATTTATTTTGGTTTCTAGTCTAAGTTCCTATAAAATGTCCAGCACATACCTAAAAGTTAGTAATAAAAAAAAATCAAAGTGCTAGAATAGATGTTTTTGCTTGTCTGTCAATACACTCCTTACGCTTCGCATGCAAAAGGAGTTCTACAGCAGACAGGAAAATGTCAGTCGAATGTGTCATGTCGCGCCAGCATGTTTACTGATCCCACCGAAGCTAGTATAAGGAAGAAAATATGGACTTCTAATCGACTGAATAATATAAAAAGCATCTAAAAAATTCTAGAAAATCTTTCTTCTTATCTATACTAATAAGTTAACAAAACACTCTGTTTGTGTATGTCTGCGTATGTGTATGTGAGTGTGTGACTGCGATGGTTAGCAAAATCTACTGCACATAGAAGTCTGAAATTTTAGGTGAAGATAGTCCAAGACAGGTCCTGATGCACCTGAGGCTCAGACTTTTAATATTTTAAGGGCCAGGGCCCTGGGCTCGTTACAATTTTTATGCGCCAAATTGTTAATAGCTTGATTCCTTTTTATCTAATTTTTTCCGTTTTGAGGTACCTTTCTCCTTTTAGATATTTTCTCCTTTTTACTCTTCAGTTATGACCTTGGACTCTTGGGGCCCGTTTTAGGGCCCCTTTTAGTCTTTGTGATAGTAAATTGTTAAGAAATTGCTTCCATTAATTTCGATCTTCTTTTTTCGGATGCCTGTTCCATTTAGATATTTTCAAATTTTTACATTCCATATAAGACACTGGGGCCCCCTAGATAATCATAGGGCCGACCCAGGGCCCCTTGATCTTTTTGTGCGTTAAACATTTTTCACTCCCTAAATTTCTCACCTTCTTAGTGCAAATTTTTAAAGCTGAATCTTTGACTCTTATGTCAGGACCAACACCCTGATATTTTTATTCGGGCCCTGGGGCCCTTTTTTTAACGCTTACCCAAACAATTGGTGCATTTAAAAAATATATTATTCTTGCAAATAATTCATACTCTATGCTTAATTTTGACTAATTAAAGGTCTAAAGCGTTATGTACTAAAACATTTTAACATGGTTTCATGTTAGGGCCCTGATTGTATTTGTCAGTTGGCCCCTATGGGGCCCTCTATCATAGCTCCCTTAAAAATGGTCGGATTCACTAGCTTTTTTTAACAACTTTTTAGGTCCTCCAACTACGACGTGAAAAACAAAAAAAAATTATTTTAGACTTCAGCTACCACTATTTATGAATATTAATCGCTTTCTTGGAGCCCTTGGTGCAGCTTCTTTAAAAATGATCCAAATTGCTTTCAATTTTATTCAACATAGTTTTAGCGTCTTCCCATTATTTTAATAACTACACAAATATTTTTATACCCAACTACATGCGAAATAATTTCCTGGCCCTTTGGGGCCCGGTACAGGCCCCCTTGAAGTTTTTGTAATAATAAATTGTCAATAAATTACTTCCTTTTAATCTGATCTTCATTTTTAGGATTCCTTATTCATTTAGATATTTTAATGTTTTGACATTCTATACAAGACACTGTGTTCTCCTGTGGAATCATATGGTCCAGCCCAGGGCCCCTCAACATTTTGTGAAATAAACATATTTCACTTCCTATATTTCTGATCTTCTTAGTGCAAAATTTTAAAGTTGACTGGGACTCTTCTTTCAGGACCAATTCAGAAAACCTGATGTTTTTATTCGGACCCTAGGGCCCCTTTTTAAACATTTGCCCAATCAATTGGTACATTTAAAAAATTATATCATTCCAAAGAATAGTTCCTACTATATGCTTAATTTTGACTAATTAAAGATCTAAAGCGCTATGTACTAAAATATTTTAACATGGTTTCATATTAGGGTCCTGGTTTTAACTGTCAGTTGGTCCCTACAGGGCCCCATATTATAGCTCCCTTAAAAATGGTCCAATTCACTAGCTTTTTTTTCTATCAATTTTTTATGTCCTCTCTCTACCTATTACGTGAACGACAAAATAATTTCTCAGACTTCAGCTACTATTAATTTAGTATGTCAATTGCTTTCTTGAGGCCCTTGATGCAGCTTCCTTAAATATGAACCAAATTGGTTTCAATTTTATTTAACATAGTTATAGCGTCTTTCCATCATTTTAATAACTACAAAAAATATCTTTATACCCAACTACATACAAAATAAATTCCTGGCCCCTTGGGGCCCGTTGAAGTTTTTGTAATAATAAATTGTTAATAAATTGTTTCTTTTAATCCGATCTTCATTTTTAGGGTTCTTTATTCATTTAGATATTTTAATGTTTTGACATTCCATATAAGACACTTTGGCCTCCTGCGGAATTATAGGGCTCAGTCTAGGGCCCCTGAACATTTTGTGAGGCAAACATAGTTCACTCTTTAAATTTATCCCCTTCTCAGTGCAAAATTTTTAAATTTGAGTCTTGGACTCTTCTTTCAGGGACAAGATTCTCATATTTTCATCCGCGGCTAGGACCTTTTTTTTTATCATTTTCCGAATCAATTTGTGCATTTCGATAAAATATTATTAAAATGAATAATTCATACCCTATGATTAATTTTGACTAATTGTAGATCTAAAGAGCTAAGTAACTAAGATATTTTAACATGTTTTCCTGTTAGGGCCCTCTTTTTAACTGTCAGTTGTCTTTTTTGGGCCCTTATTATAAATCCCTTTAAAATGGTTTAATTAACTCCTTTTTTTAAACAACTTCTTAAATCCATCAGCTACTAAGAAACCGCCATAGTCTAGCTACCACCAATTTTGAATATTAATCGTGTTCTTAGGGCCGTTGGTGCAATTTCTTTAAAAATGATCCGGATTGCTTGCAATTTTCTTTCACATTGCTTTAGCGCCCTTCCATTACTTTAATAACTACAAAAAATATTTTATACCCAACTACATGCGAAATAAGTTCCTGGCCCCTTGAAGATTTTGTACCATAAATTGGTATTAAACTACCCTCTCTTAATCCAATCTTCAATTTTGGAACTATTTTTTCACTTAATTATTCCCATTTCTTACATTCCATTTAAAAGCCTGAGACTTCCTATGGTCTCGGCTCAGGCACCTTGAAATTTTTGTTCTCCTTGCATATTTCACCCACTTATTATCAAACCTTCTCAATGCATAAATTTAAAGTTGAACTTTGGGCTTTTATTTCAGGACCTACACCCTGATGTTTTTATTGAGGTCCAAAGGCCTTTTTTAAAGCATTTACTCATTTTTTATGCATTTCTTTAAAATATTATTTAACGAATAATTCATATCCTATGCTTAATTTTGACTAATTGTAGATCTAAAGTGCTAATTGTTTGCTTAAGGTTATCATAACGTGTCGCGGGCAATGCCGGATGGGTCAACTAGTCTATTAATAAATACATAAAATCGAAAAAAAAATTATCACAATCCAACTTTCAAAAGGTTTTTAAACAGAAACGCATGATTAAGTTACATATACTCAAAAATGAACCTAAATAAAATGCTCTTTAAAGTATTCAACAAATCAGAAGTCCGTATTTTCTTCCCTATGCTAATTTCAGTGGGATCAGCAAAAATGGCGTCGCCACCAAGTGCCTGCCGAGTAGAGTTGTCCAATTCTACATTTTTTAGCCATTTTTGGGCTTATCATACTATGTACATTTAAACAACGGTGTGCGAGAAAAGAAACTTTGCCCCGGGCGCATTTTCAGAAAGAATCACGTTTTGAGCACCAGCCTTGGCGAGTTGGCGAAAGCTAGAACGTTCAGCTAGCTGCATCGCCAAACACAAAATAAACTAAGTTCAAATGTATCATAAAAACATATGATTAATAGAATTATATTTATTACAAGAGAATCTTTACTACTGTTTTTAATTAACTTCTCAATTTCTTCAAACATAGCGAGTTAAGGAATTAATATTTTTGAATTGAGAAAAAAAAAAAAAAAAAAAAAAAAAAAAAAAAAAAAAAAAAAGAAAGAAAAAAAAATTATGTTTAGATGTTCTGTGAAATTTAAAGCATTTTAATCTGAAAAAGCTCTTTGTTTTAAACTATGTTTTAATCGTAAACAACGGTGAATAACATTTCCTCATATTATAGTCTTTCTTTGATAACATTTACGGAAAAACAAATGAACAATAAGCACGATCTCTTTGAAGAAGAATGGTTGCTATTCGCTAGGCGTTTGACGTCACAACAAGAAAGGGTGCGTAGCATTGACTTCATCTCCGCGCCGATCGTTGTTCTGGCGATAAGGTGCTCAAAACGTGATTCTTTCTGAAAATGCGCCCGGGGCAAAGTTTCAATTTGTCCTCCCTGGGGAGCCCATCGGAGGTTTTGCCCCGGGGCCCCCAAGTTTCTAGTTACGGCCCTGGATTTGCGAAAGGAATTAGACTTTTAATTGGTCTTTGCTTTTCTGTAAAATATAATTTAAAACTAAAGGAGCTTTTCTAGGTGTTTTTGCCCCAAAACTTTGATTAAATGAATTTTGGGTAGAGGGAAAAACTGTTAAATGCAGCGTATACTTCAGTTACGGTGTTTGGTGGATTTCAATGCAAAACTTCTCAATCTCTGCGGCTTGTCACATTAACCCTTTCTTGAGCGGACAAATTCTGTTCGTAAAATGAGAAATTTTTGACTGACACCGGAATTAAGAAAAAACTTTTTTAGAAAATTAGAACTCCCTGATTTAAGCTGTCAATGTAAAAGTAAAATTTTACTAAAATATTTTTGGTGCCGTTCGTAAGTTTGGAATTAAAATTAGGCATGCCCGGCAGTGGACACATTGCGTCGGAAAGGATTGAAGGAAATTCATTAGCTGAGCCACTCCATAGGCGATCTGATACTGTACGACCTGTAGACCGTAGATTGTAATCAGTATTTTTTTTACTCAAATGGTTTTATGACACACCTTGTCGCGCTTAAAGCGGGTGAACTTTGAAATTTTTTCATTGTAATTTTCCCTTAAAAAAAAAACTTTAATAAAAGTGATCGGCACAGATAATATGCTCTACTGAATAGGTCCAGCTCTTAGAATTCTTTCTTATACAACCAAATCAAGAGAATATTTCCAATATCAAACCAAAAGAAATGAATTATTGTCCTATTTTCATTTTGCCCCACGTTAAATTCAAATTAGTATGGTCGCTATTCAATTTTCGATAGGAGCCAATATAACATTCCTTACAACTTGAAATTGATCTCTATATTATGAAAATTTACTGAAAGTTACATCCTTTAACCCTTTGCGGCGCGGTGGTTTCATAGCTATACCACTTAAATTTAATTCCTAAACACCACATTGGCACCGGAATTTTGTTACAAAAAATTATTATTGAATGCATGAAATATAGCTTTTCCCTATTTACAAGTAAAGTTGTTTACAAATTCCGGTGTCAGTCATTAATTTCAATACTTAAACAATGAAATTGCTCTGCGCCGCAAAGGGTTAAAAACTAAAACGTCAACAAATTGCCTAGAAATGAAAACAATGATAAATATTACACGTCAATATAAAGTAAAAAACTTATAAAAATATTTAAAAAAAAGGATTCGAGGTACACAATTTCGGACATAGAAGTATCTTCCAACCAGATTTTGCAGCTACGCAAATCGTGTTTAAAGAATAGCACACAGACATAGACACACACACACATACGTACATATTTATTATTACAGAACAAATAAAGACAAACAATTATTTTAACACAAGTATTCTTATTGGTAAAAGGGTAGTTTTCTTTGTTCATGTTACGGTTTTTTGTAAGTGTGATACACTGTCAAATAAACAAGTATTGATGTGATCGTCAAGGTGTTAAAATCTTATTGACTAAATCCTTTCAATATCATTAATTATTAGTCTCTAATCACACATGCTAGTTGTAATGAACGGTTACAGGGAAAAACAATAATAGTCAATATTTGTGAGATTTCAAATGACACTAAGTCTACAGAGGCTTTCTACTTTTTGTCAACATAAGAAAGAAGGAAATTCAAATAAGATCTGCTCATAAAGTAGAGAGAAATAATAGAGATGATATATGGTGCCAGGACATATCGCCGAAAGTATTACCTCAGATTCAAGATTGCAGGAAATTACGTGTTCTTGGTAACTTACCATCGGGATTTCCAAGTGAATGTGTGAATGCGATTTTTTTCATGAGTATGAAAATATAAATAAAGATACTGAAATTTTGTGCTGCATACGGATGCACAAACAACTCGAGTGATAAAATCTGCAAAGAAAATAATATTTCTTTTCATAGCTTTCCATTAAAAGTTGTGATATTTTAAAATCGTAGTTAGCAAAGTTAAAATGTATAATTTTCTTCACTGTAGAGCAAGATTAGATATACAATAAATATAGTGGCTATATTTAATGAAAGAGAAAAAAATATTTAATAATGACAAATTAAATTTGATTTAGAAAAAGTTATCTTACTTCATTATTGGAACGAATTGATGCAAAACTGTCGTACATTATTCTCTTGAACTGCTACAAATAAAATATCCACTTGGTTCATATTAAATTTAAAGTCATAAATAAAGTTTGCTTTGAACATTTTTTCACCTTTATTTTTTTTTTCTATAAGAGAAGCTCGCTCTCCATGGTGTTCATTTGATTAATTTATCAACAATAAATATGAATCAATGTCACTTTGATCAAAGTTTCTTAATAGTAAAGGTTAATCCAAAATAGATGTCATTTTAAATGTGCAGCAATAAATAACTTTTTATATGTTTAAACTGGAAGTAAATAGCGTATGTCTAATTATAAAGAATCAGACTATAAGAGAAAAACGAAGCACATTTAAAACAAACAAATATAAAGACAGCAAGGTGGTCACATAATGGCGGTTTATGTCATCACGCCAATAAAGCCCCTTTAAACCTGTATTTCTTTGCTTTTACTTTTACCATTGCAAATATGTATTCATAAACTACTTGTTAATCTTAGGTGTGATCAAGTGTTATTCGCCTAAATGACTCATTATGATGTATTGAATACCCTTCACTGTACTTCGTTGCTATATGGAGCTTGACGCTATTCTAAAAAGTTTGATACATATCGGGTTTAAGAAAGTGAGATTTTTTGACAAATGATAGTAAAAACTATGAAAATAAAACTGAAGAAGTATTATAATGGTTTAGGTATGTATTTTAAAAACTGCTTCTGATAACACGCATTAGATAAATTATTTATCTTTATAATCGTATATAATGACGCATAAACGGCTTCTAGATCAATACTTCCAGGCTTTTATAATGAAGCAGTAATGTTTAGGTGTATATGGAATGCAATTTCTGAACTTATATAGACTATTTTTTAAAAAACGGTGACAAGAAAAATTCGAACTTCATCTCTGTTTTTAAAAAGACTGTATTTTATTCGCTAGAACAATTTCCAACGGTGTAAGAATAAAAGGTTCTAAAATTGCGATTTCTAAGATTTTATTTATTTTGAGATTTAAAAATTTGTGTCGCGGCTACTTTTAAGGTGTAAATATTTGTTTTAAACTCTTCCTTTAAAATTCGAAATTTTAAAGAAAATTTTTTTGGAATGAAATTATGGATAGTATGAATAAAAAGTATATTTTTACAAAGAGCAAAATCTATTTCAATATACGCATTTTCCAGTCTGATGATCCTCAACATTTCTTATGGTGTATCGAACTTAATTTCACTCAGATTTTCACACATTTGAGGGGAAAAGCACTATGCAGAATATCAAAATCTGTTTTTCTTCTTTTAATATCTGTCAACCAGTATTCTTGCCAGTAATTTAAAATTAATATAGACGCTGGGTACTTGTCACAATTTGTTGCAATGGCCAGCGGCAATGACAACCTTGGTCACAATTTGCGACTTCCATGTACGGTACATTTCGCTTGTTATTTCCGGCAGACGAACATACAGGTAGAGAGAAACTTCCTTTTATTAGTATTATAGATAATGTTTAAGAAATAGTTTTCTTCAGAAAAATCCAGCATTGGTGTTTTTTTAATATTCGAAATGAAGCTTAGGAAATTATGAATAAATAGTTTATCTATATAAAAAATATTTAACCAAACAATTTTTTTTTATGTTAGATGCTTTACATCAATTTTCTAATTGTAAATTGAATAAAAAATCCCTCAAACCCTTTTACATTCTTTTCAAAAACCAATTTGCAGAATATCAGAAAATCTATTAATCTATGACCCTTTTCCTGTCAGCTACCAAGTAATCTTGTGAGTTCATTAATTAAAAACTGAAACATATATATTTTTTAAAATTATCAGTTTTAATATATTTATTATTTTGTTATTATGTCCTTTTTATTCCATTTATTTCCACCATGCACATGTAAATTCTCATTTATATATCAATTAGCTCTATAAATTACTGATTTCCTTTTCAAGATTTAACCCCTTAAAGCGCAGTGTTGCCGGGTCGGGAACACCTGAAGTTCCCCCTGTTTTGAGACACAAAATCTTCGTGACTATTTCAAAAGCTACTCTAATGGCTACTTTAAATCTTTCTTATGAGTTCTAGAGGGCAGCACCACAGTGATCAAACTCTACTGTTTTTTAATAATAGGTAAAATGTTTTACTGCAATACGCGCTTCACAGCAATGCTCTTCTCACTGCGCTTATCAATGCTTTACTTATGGGAGGTTACCACTTCAGCAACAGCTGTATAATTAAAATGGTTAGTGAAATCTTTACAAAACAATACCTATGAACTCCTCTAGGTCTAAATAGATTGCCTATTTTTTTTCTTTTAATTCCAACTTTAAAGAGTAGTGCGCCGGAAAGGGTTAAAGATATTCTTCGTATTATTTTTTTGCTTGTTAAGGAGAAAATATATTCCGGATACTTAAAGTATCTCTGGAGTCTTACCTTTTACCTGGTGGTGCAATTTAGCAACGTGTCCCATTTAATTTTTCATTTCTCAGCCTCTGTGAAACATACATGTACAAAAATTTAATACAGACAACATAATATCTCTTCTATTTAAAATACTTTTTAATACTCTGTATTGAAATTTTATTTTTTTATTTTTAATCTTGATAAAAATTTAAAATTGTTGTATGAATTGTATCTATAGCACGCAAGATTTTTCAGAATCTAATAAAGTAGTTGGCATGAAACTGGTAAATATCTTTGTTTTAACTTAAAGAATGACTTATATTTCAAATTTAATATTATAAATGCATTAATTATTTAAAATTGGCAATTTTTCAATAAAGAATATTTTTTAATAAAGTTATTATTTAAATTTCAAATTAAAAATAAATAAATTGCTTTCAAATGAATTATAGATTCAAGATACATAAGTTTTACTTCATTATCAATATTTTGTAGGGTTCTTGAACCAATAGTTCTGCTACTGTCTTGTGCGCAATGAATGCAAATCAAAGAACTATTTACTTTTTTTTAAAATCAAAATTAAACACAAGAAAGTAATTAAAATTTCAATGTAGAATATTAAAAGAATTATCTTAAATAAAAGAGATTTTAAGCTGTCTATATTAAAATTTTTATGCATTTATGTTTTTTAGAGATTGAGAAAAAATTAAATGTGTTAAGTTGATAAATTGCACCATCAGGTAAAAAGTAACACAGTTAAGGCTCCTTAAAAATGCGTATATATGTATTTTTAAAATATCCCCACTTAAAAAAATATTTAGCACCATGAAAATCAACAGATGGTCCTATTTTTGAAATGAAATTATGGAAAGTATGAATAAAAAGTATATTTTTACGCATTGCAAAATCCATTTCGCTGTACGAAATTTTCACTTTGATGTTCCTTACCATTTCTTATGGTGTATCGAACTCAATTTCACTCAAAATTGAACACATTTGAAGGGAAATGCAATATGTGCATAAAAAGTGTATTTTTGCACAGAGCAAAATCTATTTCACTATACGCAGCTTTCAGCGAAAAATTGCACACATTTAAAGGGAAAGTATCAAAATCTGTTTTGCCTCTTTTAATAACAGTCAACCAGTATTCTTGCAAGTAATTTAAAAGTATTATAGACGCTGGGTACTTAGAAGAATAAAAAAAGGAAAAAGATAAGGGGTTACGCACTCCTGGGTGAGAATAATTGGAAAGTGAATTTTCGTGTTAATAAACACAGCTTGCAGGAAATGCCAAGGGGTTGATGAGATTTGAAAGGAAAAAATGGCGTTACTGAATTTTACTTTTGAGATAAATAAATCAAACAGCGAGTAAAATGAAATTGATTTAGTAATTTCTTTACAAGATTAAATATATTACCTTTATATTTTTTTCCAGTTGAACTAAATGTGATTAAATGTTAATAGTATAAATATAATGCAGTTTTATTTATAAGATGTTTTCAATTTATTCTATGAATATTAATAGAGTTAGAATTTTATGATAGTTACGAAAAAACAACACAAGATCTGAGTTTAAAATCAGAATTTTTTTTTCGTGTTTCGGAGAAAATTTATTCTGAGTATTTAAAAATGTGTATATATATTTTTTGAAAATATCCCCCATTTAAATAATATCCAGCACCATGAAAGTCAACAGATGGTTCCATATTTGGAATGAAATTATAGAAAGCATGAATAAAAAATATATTTTTGCACAGAACAAAATTTATTTCACTATGCGCAATTTTCAGTCTGATGTTCTTCACCATTTCTTATGGTGTATCGACCTCAATTTCACTCAAAATTGCACACGTTTGAAAGGAAACGCAATATGCAGAATATCAAAATCTGTTTTGCCTCTTTTAATATCAGTCAACCAGTATTCTTGCCAGTAATTTAAAAGTAATATAGACGGAGGGTACTTAGAAGAATAAAAAGAGAAAAAAGAGAAGACGTTACGCACTCCTCGGGGAGGACATTTGGAAAGTGCATTTTCATGTTTATAAATACAGTTTGCAGGAAATACCAAGGTGATGGTGAGATTTGAAAGTAAAAAAAAAGACGTTACTGAATTTTACTTTTGAGGTAAATAAATCAAACGACAGATAAAATCAAATTAAATTTAGTAATTTCTTTAGAAGATTATAAATATTTATCTTATACATATATATTTTTATAAATTAAATGCCATTCAGTATTAAGAGTATTAGTTGTATTTTTAAGATGTCTTCAAATTATCCTATGAATCCAAATAGAGTTAAAATTTTACAATAATTACGTATAACCAACACAGAATCTAAGTGTAATTATCAGAATTTTTTCTTTCGTGCTACGGAAAAAAATATTCTATGTTGTTAAAAATGTGTAGATACACATTTTCAAAATATCCCCCACTTAAGTAACATTCAGTATTATAAAAGTCAACAAATGGTCCATTTTTGGAATGAAGTTGTGGAAAGTACGAATAAAAAATATATTCTTACACAGAAAAAAATCTATTTCACTATACGCAATACTCAATCTGATGTTCTTCACCATTTCTTAAGGTGTATCGAACTTAATTTCATTCAGATTTTCACACATTTGAGGAAAAAGGCAATATGCAGAATATCAAAATCTGTTTCGCCTCTTTTAATATCAGTCAACCAGTATTCTTGCCAGTAATTTAAAATTATTATAGACGCTGGGTACTTAGAAGAATAAAAACAGGAAAATGATAAGACGTTACGCACTCCTAAGGGAGAATATTTGGAAAGTGCATTTTCGTGTTAATAAACACAACTTGCAGGAAATACCAAGGGGATGGTGAGATTTAAAAGGTAAAAAACACGTTACTGAAATTTACTTTTGAGATAAATAAATCAAACAGTGAATAAAATCAAATTAGGTTTAGTAATTTCTTTAGCAGATAAAAAATACGTCCTTTATATATTTTTTTCCGATTAAACTAAATGTGATTAAGTGTTAAGAGTATAAGTGTAATGCGGTTGCACTTTTTAAAATGTCTTTGAATTATTCCATAAATCCATAAAGTTACGATTTAGAAATAATTATATATAAGCAACACAGAATCTGAATTTAATGATCACAAAAACTTTTTTTATGAAAAGATAGATAGAATATATGTATTATGTAAAAATGGATTAATTGCTTACATTAAGAGCGAAAATGCAGATTGAACTGTTTCAAATAAAAGCAAAGAAATAAATGAAAAATTTACTATCAGTAGGACTAGGAGGCTTTGCCGGAAATGTGCTACCCTTATCAGCCCCCATTCAGATACCACAAACTCTAAAAGCTCGCTAATTTGTTCGGCTTTTAAAAGATCGCGAAACATTAAACTATAATATAAATACATACATACATACATACATATATATATACATATATATATATATATATATATATATATATATACACTATATTGCCATTGATTATGGGACACTTGCGATTTTAGACATTTTACTAAATATCTAGAAAAATACAAGAGGAATCATCTCGAAACTCTTAGTGTATAAATATAATTGTATAAGTTATACATCTCCGTGAACATTTTTTCCCGAAACTCCAAAGGGGACCGTCAACAAATTAAAAAAGAATGAATATCTTTAGAATAACCCTGTCAAAACTAATGTAGCAAAAGCGCTCAAACTCTAGATTGTGATAGAATGCCTTATTGTAATAAGCCTTGTTCATTTTTATGCAAATAGCATGCATACTCGCAGAGTAATTAAGGTTTTTATAAAAATGATCCCAAATTTTTCCAAGTTTTTTCCTTATAATTTTCGGAGTTCTTAATATAAAATATTATTTTTTTCAGAAAATATGACAAACAACATTGCACACAGTACCCTGTAATCAGAAATAAAAAATAATGAAAATTGTATAAAAAATGAGTTGGTTTACTAAATAATTTTTTACTGCGCATGCGTCAACGATATCAAAATTTCATTTGCATATTATGTTAGCTAAATGTATAGAGCAACTTTTGTGAAAGTCACAAAATCGTAACTTGAAAATTCTGACAATAATCGTCAATTGAATAAGTCGAAAATCCGTTATTCTCAAAATGAAGCAAAAACAAGAGGGGTTGTATCCATATATTCATTGATTAGTGTAAATATAGAATACATAATATGGGATGTACTACTCCATTTGGATAAAATCCCTCATTTTTTTGCTTCATTTTGGAAACAACGGATTTTGTCCTTTTTCTATATAGACGATTACTTTTAGAATTTTCAAGCTATGATTTTGAGACTTTTATAAATGTTGCTCTATACATTTAGCTAACATAATATGCAAATGAAATTTTGATATCTTTGACGCATGCGCAGTAAAAAATTATATAGTAAACCTACTCATTTTTCATACAATTTCTATTATTTTTTATTTCTGATTACAGGGTACTGTGTGCAATGTTGTTTATCATATTTTCTGAAAAAAATATTATTTTATATTAAGAACTCTGAAAATTATAATGGAAAAACTTGGAAAAATTTGGGACCATTTTTATAAAAACCTTAATTACTCTGTGATTGTGCATGCTATTTGCATAAAAATCAACACAGTGCATTACAATAAGTCATTCAATCGTAATCTAGAGTTTGAGCGCTTTTGCTACATTAGTTTTGACAGGGTTATTCAAAAGATATTCATTCTTTTTTAATTTATTGACGGTCCCCTATGGCGTTTCGGTAAAAAATCTTCACGGAGATGTATGACGTATACTATTATATTTATACACTAAGAGTTTCGAGATGATTCCTCATGTATTTTTCTAGATATTTAGTAAAATGTCTAAAATCGCAAGTGTCCCATAATCAATGGCAATATAGTGTATATATATATATATATATATATATATATACAGGGTGATTCAAAAAAGATGGGGAAATTTTTAAGAGGTGATAGTACACATCAAGACAAATAATATTAAATGGGAAACTAAGGGTCCCAAACGTCTTCCGAAGGAAATAGGTGCCATCAAAGTTTAGGGTCCAAAATTTGAAATGATTATAAAAAACGGAAAATTTGGTCGATTCGCTTGCGGTTTTCACGAAAACTATTCTTTATGTCATTATTGTCTTGAAAATAAATTATACAGATAAATTTCAAAAAATGCCGATAGAGGGCGCTTTAGACTTTGGAGCAACGAACAACTATTTTTTACCGTTATTTTTTGCATCTCATTAAATTTTTTTAGAAGTTTAGACATAAACTTAAATTTTGGGCTCAAAGTCTGTGGTTAAATAGCGCAAACTGAATTGTGTTCAATGAGCGTTTTTAGGTTCAAATTTCAAATAATTATAAAAAACAGAAAAATTGGTCAATTGATTTGCGGTTTTCACTAAAATTATTTTTTATGTCAGTATTGTCTCGAAAAAAAAATTTTACTGATAAATTTAAAAAAATGTCGATAGAGGGAGTTTTAGACTTTGGAGTAACGTACAACTATTTTTACCGTTATTTTTTGCATCTCATTAAGCTTTTTAGAAGCTTTGGCATAAACTTAAATTTTGAACTCAAAATGGGAATCGTTGAGAGTGGTTAAAAACCGCAAACTGAACTGTGTTCAATGGGGGTGGGGATGTTCACATTTTAAATTATTATAAAAAACGGAAAAATTGGTCAATTCGTTTGCGGTTATCCCTAAAACCATTCTTTATATCACTATTTCCTTAAAAATAAATTTCAAAAAATTCCGTTAGAGGGCGCCTTAAACTTTAGAGTAACCAACAACTATTTTAACAATTACTTTTTTGTATCTAATTAAATGGTTGCAAAAGCTTAGACTTAAATTTTGAGCTTAAATTCTGAATCGTTGGCAGGGGTTAAGAAGCGCAAACTGAAATGTGTTCAGGAGTTGAAATGCTACTCTAACCACCCTACGAACAAGGTTCAATTTTTCGCTACTTAATTAGTCACAACGATTCAGATTTTAAGTTCAAAATTTAAGTCTAAGCTTTTAAAACATTTATTTAGATAAAAAAAAAATAACGGTTAAAAATAGTTGTTGGTTACTCTAAAGTTTAAGGCGCCCTGTAACGGAATTTTTTGAAATTTATTTTTAAAATTTATTTTCAAGGAAATAGAGACATAAAGAATGGTTTTAGAGAAAACCGCAAACGAATCGAACAATTTTTCCGTTTTTTATAATAATGGGAAATTTGAACCTCCCCACCCCCATTGAAAACAGCTCAGTTTGCGCTACTTAACCACTCTCAACGATTCAGATTTTGAGCTCAAAATTTAAGTTTATGTCAAAGCTTCTAAAAAAACTTAATGAGATGCAAAAAATAACGGTAAAAAATAGTTGCACGTTACTCCAAAGTCTAAAGCGCCCTCTATCGGCATTTTTCGAAATTCATCTGTATAATTTATTTTCAAGACAATACTGACATAAAGAATAATTTTAGTGAAAACCGCAAATCAATTGACGAATTTTTCTGTTTTTTATAATCATTTCAAATTTTGGACCCTGAACTTTGATGGCGCATATCTCCTTCGGAAGACCCTTAGTTTCCCATTTATTATTATTTGTCTTGATGTGTACTATCACCTCTTAAAATTTTTCCCATGTTTTTTGAATCACCCTGTATATATAATGGGGATCTTCCTGTAAACGAGTTTCCATTCATTTCCCTCTGATTTGCGAATTTTAAGATCTAATCGGCTGCTGTTAAACATCTACTAGTTATTTAGATGTTTGATTAAACAAGATCAGCTAATCATTGATATACACAGAGTCCTTGCCTTTTGGTACTTTTTAAACCTCGGTATAAGAAAAAAAAATAAGTAAGGCACTCTAAATGTATCGTTATCTTATTTAATTTAGAAAAAAAAATTCTTTCTCTTTTTAGTTCTCTCGTGAAAATATTTTTAATATTTGAAAGGGTATATTATTTGTGCCGTATTAATAATTTACAAAAATATTTTAAAGATCATATAATGAGCATAAAAGATCATGTAAATGTCTCGTCTAAATATATATACCCGTTTTGCAATAATACGTGTTCATTTTAAATATTATGTTCTTTTATTTGCAGCTTTTAATGCACATTAATAAATTTATTTATTATTTAAAAGTTTTATACACAAATATATTTATTTATTTATACTCGTAAAGATATTTTTATTAGTAAAAAGGAAATATTTTTTTTACTTTCGATGGCTTAGAATTGACAATTACTAGTTTTAGAAATAATTTAGAAATGTTAAATATCTCATATAAATATATCTTTAAATTTAATTGTTTACAATATTATTCTTTGGCTATTTTAAATATGACGTATTTTGTTTTATTTTTACGGCAGTTAACGCATTTTACTGAATTCATTATTTTAATATTTTCTCTCTCCTTTAATATTCATAAGTAAGTATAATTTCTTTGACGTACTTTTCAATATTTCTCTCTTTTAACTCGTAAATGTTTATTCTCATTTGAAATTTTTTTCTGTTTGTGTTAGTCGCGTTTAACTCATTTTTTAAATTGAAGGAAATAATTATTTTTGATCATTTGGCAATCCAAAATATAGTTTAAGTCTACAGTGGACTCTCAAAACTATTTTTTTTAATTTTCAATGATTTTTTTTTTAAATTTCTGGAAATAATCATAATATGTATATCTCTTATTTCACAATTTTTTAAAAAATATATTCAATAGTTTTTGAGATACAGATTTTTCTTTTTTTTAATTAACAAAAAATGGTAATATTTCAAAATGCTCCATGTGAATTTCTTTATGTCCAATTTTTCTGATTTTTTGTTTGAAATGCTCTCTATGTATGTGTTAACAAATGTTACTAAGCATTTTTAGCATATTACTTGTAAAACATTTAAAAAAATTATTTTAATTCTCTTGTATTTTCAGTTAAAAAATCATTAAAAATTTCATATAACTGAAATTTAAAAAATTTACATGAGTCTAAAAAAAATATTTCTAGTAACATTTGTTAACACATACATAAAGAGCATTTTAAACAAAAAATCAGAAAAATAGGGCATAAAGAATTTAGCATGGAACATTTTGCAATCATGAAAACGACGAAAATATTCATTCTGAGAAAAACAGGTTTTAGTAACTACAGTGGTTATAATTGCTTAACATTTTCCTACTGACACAGTTTCAGCTATTAAGGGATATAATATCATTTTTAGCTTACATGTAAGTGTTTTATGGTTTTATGGTAAATTCACATAAAATATGTGGCTTCGGCAATAATTCATGCAAAGGAAGTGAAGTATCTGAATTTTAAAAAATCTTCTCAAAAGTAACATTTTTTATTTTCTAATGAAATTTTTTCAAATTTTACTAGAAATATTCATGGTAAAAATACCTCTTATTGTACAAATTTTTGTTAAATATATTAAATATTTTTAATACTTTAAATATATTAATATTTTTTAATTTGCGCTAAAAGATTGGGGACAAAAAGCAATTCCTCTAAATACATTGTAAACGAACGCTTCAAGAAACAGTTAAAAGTTACAGTTAAAGTATTGTTTTGCGAAATCACAAAATTAATAATTTCAGTGAAAAATAATAGCATTTTGTATGGTAAAACTAAAAATTAGGCTAAGTTTTACGGATACGAATCGGCAAAAAAGCAAACAAAGGGGCGTGGCACAATCAGCTGATTGGACAAAAATGCTTCTAATTCCAGTAAAAATTGTCGAAATTGAAAAATTCTTTTTGTGTTCAATAGCGGTTCATATAATGTTATTTTGCTAAAAATGAGAATTCGACAATTTGATGATTTTTTGTTATTTTGAAAGTCCACTGCAGCCTTTAAAGCAAGTGCTTTTATATTTAGAATTTGCTTGTTAGATTCTTGATACGTAAAAATATATGAAATAACAAAAAAAAAAAAAAAAAAAAAAAAAAAAAAATGCTCCCGTGCAAAAATGTTTAAAGATAGAAAACCAACGATTATAAATGCACAAATAATGCATGAAGATGTTGCAAACAGCTGTTTCGGATCTACTATCGAGATTCTTCATCAATGCAAAACTCAGCGAGCTAGAAAAAGTAAAACTGAGCCTTGCTCAGTTTTTTGTGTATCCCTGTAAATACTATTTTCTTTCTATTATACAGGAAGTAACTTTTATTCAAACTCAGCAACACATCTCGGTTTTATCAAATGTCAAATAGTTTAATATTATTAAAATCCGCCTCAAACAATATTTCCTCTTACACCATTACGTAATGGATTGCTTTTGTTTAGTCCTATAAATTAATAATAAATATTCTTTGCGCCACAGATTGTAGAGAATGCATGTTTTAGTATATGCTTCTTAGATGCATATCAATTTTATTATGTTCGGATTAGTATAACACTATTAAAATGAATCTGAAATTATTTTTTCCCATAGGCCGTTATGTAACGGAATACTTTTGATCCTATTTTCATCTTTTATCCTATATCCATTTTTTTAATCCTTTTTTCATAAAATTTCAAACGACGCGGCTAAATTATGAAACAATTATGTATTTTAAATTTCAAATGATTCGGTGGAGTAGTTTTTGATCTGTTATATGCAGACAGATGAATGTACAGACGGACGGATTGAACGACGACTATAGGTGCTACGTATTTACATAATTACTAACGCACCTAATAAAGGATTGTCGAAATAGTTAATTATTATGCCAATACACTCTCAATATACCACATCATGTGGCATGGAGTAACAAAAAAAGGTTATTGTACTATGTTTCTTTTTATTACTTCTTGATATTTTAAAAAAACAAGGCAATTTTTTTATAATTATAATTTTAAGGATTTTAACAACTATTAATGGAATAAAAAATTAAATTTTCGTTAGAATGTTCAAAAAAGTTTAAAAAAAAAATGAAATACCAAATGAAGATCCTATTTGCGTAGAATTTACTCAAGTGTACCTGTAATGGCTTATAAATACTTACGCTGTCAGTAATTCAGAAATGTTCAACTGTACCAGAGATTTTAGTCAATAGAAAGAATTACTGTCGTTTTCCTTAAGCTTTACGGAAGATTTATCTCCAAATCCATAAATAACGATGCATACTTCGGATTATATAAATCTACTTGGGACACAATTTAAAAGCACGCAATAATATGAGATAAACAGAGTTATTGTGACTTTTGGGGAAATACGATAAAGCATACTTGTATTGGATTTAAAACAGCAGTATTTGTACATGCAAATTATTATTGAAAGCTTAAAAGTACAAACATTTTCACTTTAACTAGAAATAAATCAATCAAATTTATCTCAAAAAATGTAACATATGTTATTTAGTTAGTTTGTTCGAATGGAGAAACTATTGTCATTGAACATATACATTAAAAAAATAATTATACGAATATTTTCTAGATTACAGTTAAATATTTGTTCTTGATACAAATACTTTACATCTTCATAGTAAATTTTATAACATAACAAATTTAAAGTACATCAAAATGTGATTTTCCATTTCCATAGAAACACAATGATGCAAATATATTATTTAAATTTTAATAGACATATTAACCGTGTAGTATATTAAGAGTGGCCGGTACACGCGCCGCATAATGTGCTCAGAATCCTTGATTTATCTCACCTCAATAAATTTATTATCACAAAGAGGAAATAAAAAGATTAAAATATTCAACCGATTAAAAAAACGACTTTTTTCAAGAATTTAACTTTTAGCTGCCTTTAATTAAAAAAATACATTTTACCAAGAAAACTAGAATTTACTTTAATATATCTTGAGGTTCAGGTTTGGTAGCTAACTTTAGCTATAACAACAATATTACAAAACTATTAATTTCCAAGAAAAAAAATATCTACGAAAATTAAACTTGTTATTTCGTGAAGGAAAAGAATTACACGATTTTTTTTCACTTTATCCAAACATATTCTCGGACAGCCACTTTGGTATTTGGGTCCACAAATTTAGGACATCTGTTTTTTCCGTTATAAAACTAAAAAGTCCTCTTTTTTACATTTTCACATTACTTCTTATTAAATGAAAGTTTTTTGCATTGAAAGCAAAGAATAAACTATCCTCCTTGTGAAATTTAATATCTATGTAGCAAGTGTGTAAAAGATATTAATTTATTGAAGTATTTACAAAAGGATATAGTATCTTTGAAAAAAAAAATCAATGGTTCAGAAAAAAATCATAGTCTTAAGAAAATTATAAAAAAGGGTGTGGTGTATTGGATTAATATTTTAATTACTTTAATATAATTCATGGTATAAATAACATAATTTTTTTAATCTGTTTTTTTCAGTTTCTCTGATTTTCTTTCTTTATAATTTTTACATTTACGCACGAGATTTAAAACATGTGGGCAATATGATCGCATATCACACAGAGGATTTCTTTTAATATTTCCTTCAAAGCAACATCCTTTAATTAGTAAATCTAAATTGTTAATTTATAGTTATTGAATTCTTACATACATGGTAAAACCGATAAAAACAATTTTAAAATAATTATAAAATGAAGTTATTTTTGTTAATAAAATTTTAAATGTTCAAATAAAATCCACAATTCCAAAATTTGGGAAAATTCAAGATTTAAAAAAATAGTGAAGATTGAATAAAATGTTTGCTTTCTAAAAACGAAAAAAATGTTTAAACGAAATTTAAAATACTGAATCATAAAAAATATTTCTATAGCCTTTAAAACAGTAAGAAAATTCAATTAAAAATATGATTATCAGTGATAAAAAAAATATGTGGCAAAAAATACGAAATTTCTTTTAATAAATCCGACCTTAAAAAGAAATATCCAACTTCCCGCACCAGTGGTAGAACTAAAAATCTTCTCTTTACAATACTAGCGAGATGCTTTATTTCCAAGCTATAATGGCTACAGTAAACACGTTAAAATTGAAATTTTCTTTTAAAATTTAAATTGCAAAAATAAACAGATGCTGTTGAAAATTTTTTTTATATCTTTATATATATAAATCTTCTGTGTGTGTGTTTGTCACTGAACTCCTCCTAAACGACTGGACCTATTTTAATGAAATTTTTTGTGTGTGTTCCAGTGGATTCGAGAATGGTTTAGATTCACATTTCATTGAAATTGATTCAGTACATTTTTAGTAATCAGGCAAAAACTAATAAGTGATTTTTCGCTAATTAAAAGTGTTGAATAATTTCGCTGAATAGAGTGTGGACACAATGGCCGAGCTGTCTAATGCGCCAGGTTTAAGCTATGGTTCTTCATGAAAGAGATTGTGCGTTCGAATCCAACTCCTGACATACATGTGTGATTTGAAATAATTTTTTCTGTATTATAATTTTAATTAACCGACTTCAGAAAATCGTTAACTTTTAACTAAAAAGAGAAAAATGAATTTTTCTGTAAAAAATTGATTCGACTTCAAAAACTACTGCAAAGTGAAAAATAATTTCCTTATATAATTGTAATAAGAAATTAAATTAAGAGCGTAGTATTTATTGTGCGCATTATTATATTTATGTATATTTATTTGATTTTTTGGAGTCCGTCCAGGACAACGTCTCTCGGGTCCGCTAGTATACATATGTATCTTTTCTTTTTATGATTTTGTTAAATTTTCTGTTAACTATTTTTGACTAAAAGTACTGTAAGTATTTTCTGGGGTTTTTGTAAAATTTACTTCTTAAATTAAAAAATTAAATCATAATTTTTGTAACGTTATAAAGCATTTCAAATCAATTAAGTCAATTAAATAAATTCATATCGATAAAATCTCGTGAAAAATACATTTATTTTCCTAGCATAAAAACATTTATTTTAATAGTTCTGTGTTAAGAGGCTACATCGGTGAAATCGAAACTTCGAATCCTCTGACAAACACATGACTGTTGCCAACACGAAGGCGTATCCCAAACTGAAAGATTGACACTTTAAAAGACCAATGATATTTAAAAAGCGTCTAATTGACACGAAAAATGGTCATTTCAGAGTACAAGTTTACACACCTCTTCCCCCCAAGCAAATAACGGGGGACGATCTCGGTATCCCATGGGGGAAAAGTGATTAGCAAAACAGGAAATGAGGGTTAAAGATAAGAAATCTTGTACTTCTCAGGTATGATAGAGAGAAACTAACGCTCTTATTCACCAACTACTTCGACCCCGAGTTACATCGAAAACCTCGGTCGAACGCTCAAACAGTATTCATCTTTAATCCTGATTGGACGTCTCTTTGATAATGTCCAATCAAATGCTACCATGAATTTCATTTGAGCGTTCGACCGAGGTTTCCTAGGTTGAGGTAGATGGTGAATAAGAGCATAAATGTACCTTGCAAAAATTTGGGAAGACGAATTTTCTTCATTTATTTATGCAGAAGTCAGCATGGAAAAAGAAAGACTTCCAACACAATTTCGTAAGGCTAAATTTTCTGTAGCCTGAAAACAACAAAATTTTTAGAATTATCATTATTTATTTATTTTTTTTATATACATTTTGAGACCCTTTGCGGTATCACTTTATTTATAAAATGCGTCTTAGGGTAGACACTTATAAAGATATTTATAAAGATATTTCATCTGCATTTTAAAAATTTTGTAGGACAATTTTTTTTTCTTTTTTTGGGACAACCGAGAGCGATTTGTACGAGGCCTTTTTCGACTGGTTAAAGATATTTTAAAGAGACTACTTCAGTCGAGGGGAAAAAAGAAACAATAATAATAATAATAATAATAAAACAATAGCGATTGGTAGTCTTATGGTAGAAATTTATAAAGATATCTCGTCAGAGTTATAATGTATTTAAATGACATTTTGCATTGGATAACCTAGATCGATGTGTACAAAAACCGTTCTCAACATTTTTGGTTTTGTCTATGGATATTTTTAAAAGACCATTTCAGTCAAACGAAACAATACACTCGCTAATGATAATATAACGGTAAAAATTTATAAAGATATCTCTTCAGCATTATAATATTTTAAGCTTTTTTTTCTTTCGATAGCTTAGATTCCAACTATACAAAGACCTTTTTCTATTTTTTCGAATTTATTTACGGATATTTTAAAGACGCTACTTCAGTAAAGTGAAACCCTATGGTAGAAATTTTTAAAGATATCTCGTCTACATTTTAATATTTTAAATGATTTTTTTGGCATAAAATAGCTGAGATCTTATGGTACAAAGACCGTCCTATACTTTTTCGATTTTGCTTACAGATTCTTTAAAGAGGCTACTTCAGTAAAGTGAAATCCAATTGTAGAAATTTATAAAAATATCTCTTCTACATTTTAATATTTTTAAATGATTTTTTTTTTTTTTTTGTCATGGGGTAGCTGAGATCTTTCGGTACAAAGACCGTTTTGTACATTTTCGACTTTGTTTAGTGGAATTTTAAAAAAGCTACTTCAGTCAAGTGAAATCCAATGGTAAAAATTTATAAAAATATCTCCTCTACATTTTAATATTTTTAAATGATTTTTTTGGCATTGGATAGCTCTGGTCTTTCGGTACAAACATAGTTTTGTACTTTTTTGATTTTGTTTACAGTTGTTTTAAAGAGGCTACTTCAGCCAAGCAAAATCCTATAGTAGAATTTTATAAATATATCTTTTCTACATTTTAAGATATTTAAATGATTTTTTTGTATAGGATATCTCAGATCTTTCGGTACGAAGACCGTTTTGTACTTTTTTGACTTTGTATAGAATTAAAAAAAAAGCTGCTTCAGTCAAGTGAAATCCAATGGTAGAAATTTATAAATTTATCTCTTCTACATTTTAATATTTTTAAATGTTTTTTTTTCGCATTGGATAGCTCTGATCTTTCGGTATAAACACCGTTTTGTACTTTTTTGATTTGTTTACAGGTGTTTTAACGAGGCTCCTTCAGTCAAGTGAAATCCAATGCTAGAAATTTATAAAAATATATCTTCTATACATTTTAATATTATTAATTGTCATTGGATAGCTTAGATCTTTCTGTACAAAGACCGTTTGTGCTTTTTCGACTTTTTTTTAGGAGAATTTTAAAAAAGCTACTTCAGTCAAGTGAAATCCAATGGTAGAAATTTATAAATTTATCTCCTCTACATTTTAATATTTTTAAATGATTTTTTTGGCTTTGGTTAGCTCTGATCTTTCGGTACAAACACCGTTTTGTACTTTTTAGATTTTGTTTACAGATGCTTTAAAGAGGCTATTTCAATCAAGTAAAATCTGATGGTAGAAATTTATAAAAATATCTCTTCTACATTTTAATATTTTTAATTTTTTTTTTTTTTTTTTTTTTTTGTCATGGGATAGCTGAGATTATTCGGTACGAAGACCGTTTTGTACTTTTTCGACTTTGTTTAGGGGAATTTTAAAAAAGCTATTTAAGTCAAATGAAATCCAATTGTAGAAATTTATAAAAATATCTCTTCCGCATTTTAATATTTTTAAATAATTTTTTTGGCATTCGATATCTCAGATCTTTCGGCACAAATACCGTTTTGTACTTTTTCGAGTTTGTTTAGGTGAGTTTTAAAAAAGATATTTCAGTCAAGTGAAATCCAATTGTAGAAATTTATAAAAATATCTCTTCTACATTTTAATATTTTTAAATGATTTTTTTGTCATGGGATAGCTAAGATCTTTCGGTACAAAGACCGTTTTGTACATTTTCTACTTCTTTTAGTGGAATTTTAAAAAAGCTACTTCAGTCAAGTGAAATCCAATGGTAAAAATTTATAAAAATATCTCTTCTACATTTTAATATTTTTAAATGATTTTTTTGGCATTGGATAGCTCTGGTCTTTCGGTACAAACATAGTTTTGTACTGTTTTGATTTTGTTTACAGTTGTTTTAAAGAGGCTACTTCAGCCAAGCAAAATTCCCATAGTAGAATTTTATAAATATATCTTTTCTACATTTTAAGATTTTTAAATAATTTTTTCGTATAGGATATCTCAGATCTTTCGGTACGAAGACTGTTTTGTACTTTTTTGACTTTGTTTAGAATATAAAAAAAGCTACTTCAGTCAAGTGAAATCCAATGGTAGAAATTTATAAATTTATCTCTTCTACATTTTAATATTTTTAAATGTTTTTTTTTTCGCATTGGATAGCTCTGATCTTTCGGTACAAACACCGTTTTGTACTTTTTTGATTTTGTTTACAGGTGTTTTAACGAGGCTCCTTAAGTCAAGTGAAATCCAATGCTAGAAATTTATAAAAATATCTCTTCTATACATTTTAATATTATTAATTGTCATTGGATAGCTTAGATCTTTCTGTACAAAGACCGTTTGTGCTTTTTCGACTTTTTTTAGGAGAATTTTAAAAAAGCTACTTCAGTCAAGAGAAATTCAATGGTAGGAATTTATAAAAATATCTCTTCTACTTTTTAATATTTTTGAATGATTTTTTTGTCATTGGATAGCTGAGATCTTTCGGTGCAAAGACCGTTTTGTACTTTTTTGATTTTGTTTACAGGTGTTTTAAAGAGGCTACTTCAGTCAAGCAAAATCCTATAGTAGAAATTTATAAATATACCTTTTCTACATTTTAAGATTTTAAAATGATTGTTTGGTATAGGATATCTCAGATCTTTCGGTACAAAGACTTTTGTACTTTTTTGACTTTGTTTAGAAGAATTTTAAAAAAGCTACTTCAGTCAAGTGAAATCCAATGGTAGAAATTTATAAATTTATCTCCTCTACATTTTAATATTTTTAAATGATTTTTTTTGGCTTTGGTTAGCTCTGATCTTTGGGTACAAACACCGTTTTGCACTTTTTAGATTTTGTTTACAGATGCTTTAAAGAGGCTATTTCAATCAAGTAAAATCTAATGGTAGAAATTTATAAAAATATCTCTTCTACATTTTAATATTTTTAAATGATTTTTTTTTTTTTTTTTTTGTCATGGGATAGCTGAGATTATTTGGAACGAAGACCGTTTTGTACTTTTTCGACTTTGTTTAGGGGAATTTTAAAAAAGCTATTTAAGTCAAATGAAATCCAATTGTAGAAATTTATAAAAATATCTCTTCTACATTTTAATATTTTTAAATGATTTTTTTGTCATGGGATAGCTGAGATCTTTCGGTACAAAGACCCTTTTGTATTTTTTCGAATTTGTTTAGAGGAATTTTATAAAAGCTACTTCAGTCAGGTAAAATCCAATGGTAGAAATTTATAAAAAAATCTTTTCTGTACATTTAAATTTTTTTAAATGATTTTTTTTTCTTTTTTGTCATTGGATAGCATAGATCTTTCTGTTCAAAGACCGTTTTGTGCTTTTTCGACTTTTTTTAGGAGAATTTTAAAACAGCTACTTTAGTCAAGAGAAATCCAAAGGTAGAAATTTATAAAAGTATCTCTTCTACATTTTATTATTTTTTAATGATTTTTTTGTCATTGGATAGCTGAAATCTTTCGGTGCAAAGACCGTTTTGTACTTTTTTGATTTGTTCACAGGTGTTTTAAAGAGACTACTTCAGTCAAGTGAATTCCAATGGTAAAAATTTATAAAAATATCTCTTCTACATTTTAATATTTTTAAATGATTTTTTTGGCATTGGATAGCTCTGGTCTTTCGGTACAAACATAGTTTTGTACTTTTTTGATTTTGTTTACAGTTGTTTTAAAGAGGCTATTTCAGCCAAGCAAAATCCTATAGTAGAATTTTATAAATATATCTTTTCTACATTTTAAGATTTTTAAATGATTTTTTCGTATAGGATATCTCAGATCTTTCGGTACGAAGACCGTTTTGTACTTTTTTGATTTTGTTTAGAATTTAAAAAAAAGCTACTTCAGTCAAGTGAAATCCAATGGTAGAAATTTATAAATTTATCTCTTCTACATTTTAATATTTTTAAATGTTTTTTTTTTTTTCGCTTTGGAAGGCTCTGATCTTTCGGTACAAACACCGTTTTGTACTTTTTTGATTTTGTTTACAGGTGTTTTAACGAGGCTCCTTCAGTCAAGTGAAATCCAATGCTAGAAATTTATAAAAATATCCCTTCTATACATTTTAATATTATTAATTGTCATTGGATAGCTTAGATCTTTCTGTAAAAAGACCGTTTGTGCTTTTTCGAACTTTTTTAGGAGAATTTTAAAAAAGCTACTTCAGTCAAGATAAATCCAATGGTAGAAATTTATAAAAATATCTCTTCTACTTTTTAATATTTTTGAATGATTTTTTTGTCATTGGATAGCTGAGATCTTTCGGTGCAAAGACCGTTTTGTACTTTTTTGATTTTGTTTACAGATGCTTTAAAGAGGCTATTTCAATCAAGTAAAATCTAATGGTAGAAATTTATAAAAATATCTCTTCTACATTTTAATATTTTTAAATGATTTTTTTTTTTTTTTTTTTTTTTTTTTTTTTTTTTTTTTTGTCATGGGATAGCTGAGATTATTCGGTACGAAGACCGTTTTGTACTTTTTCGACTTTGTTTAGGGGAATTTTAAAACAGCTATTTAAGTCAAATGAAATCCAATTGTAGAAATTTATAAAAATATCTCTTCTGCATTTTAATATTTTTAAATAATTTTTTTGGCATTCGATATCTCAGATCTTTCGGCACAAATACCGTTTTGTAGTTTTTCGAGTTTGTTTAGGGGAGTTTTAAAAAAGATATTTCAGTCAAGTGAAATCCAATTGTAGAAATTTATAAAAATATCTCTTCTACATTTTAATATTTTTAAATGATTTTTTTGTCATGGGATAGCTGAGATCTTTCGGTACAAAGACCGTTTTGTACATTTTCGACTTCGTTTAGTGGAATTTTAAAAAAGCTACTTCAATCAAGTGAAACCCAATGGTAAAAATTTATAAAAATATTTCTTCTACATTTTAATATTTTTAAATGATTTTTTTGGCATTGGATAGCTTTGGTCTTTCGGTACAAACATAGTTTTGTACTGTTTTGATTTTGTTTACAGCTGTTTTAAAGAGGCTACTTCAGCCAAGCAAAATCCTATAGTAGAATTTTATAAATATATCTTTTCTACATTTTAAGATTTTTAAATGATTTTTTCGTATAGGATATCTCAGATCTTTCGGTACGAAGACCGTTTTGTACTTTTTTGACTTTGTTTAGAATTTAAAAAAAAGCTACTTCAGTCAAGTGAAATCCAATGGTAGAAATTTATAAATTTATCTCTTCTACATTTTAATATTTTTAAATGTTTTTTTTTTCGCATTGGATAGCTCTGATCATTCGGTACAAACACCGTTTTGTACTTTTTTGATTTTGTTTACAGGTGTTTTAACGAGGCTCCTTCAGTCAAGTGAAATCCAATGCTAGAAATTTATAAAAATATCTCTTCTATACATTTTAATATTATTAATTGTCATTGGATAGCTTAGATCTTTCTGTACAAAGACCGTTTGTGCTTTTTCGACTTTTTTTAGGAGAATTTTAAAAAAGCTACTTCAGTCAAGAGAAATCGAATGGTAGGAATTTATAAAAATATCTCTTCTACTTTTTAATATTTTTGAATGATTTTTTTGTCATTGGATAGCTGAGATCTTTCGGTGCAAAGACCGTTTTGTACTTTTTTGATTTTGTTTACAGGTGTTTTAAAGAGGCTACTTCAGTCAATCAAAATCCTATAGTAGAAATTTATAAATATACCTTTTCTTAATTTTAAGATTTTAAAATGATTTTTTGGTATAGGATATCTCAGATCTTTCGGTACAAAGACTTTTGTACTTTTTTGACTTTGTTTAGAAGAATTTTAAAAAAGCTACTTCAGTCAAGTGAAATCCAATGGTAGAAATTTATAAATTTATCTCCTCTACATTTTAATATTTTTAAATGATTTTTTTGGCTTTGGTTAGCTCTGATCTTTCGGTACAAACACCGTTTTGTACTTTTTAGATTTTGTTTACAGATGCTTTAAAGAGGCTATTTCAATCAAGTAAAATCTAATGGTAGAAATTTATAAAAATATCTCTTCTACATTTTAATATTTTTAAATGTTTTTTTTTTTTTTTTTTTTTTTTTTTTTTTTTTGTCATGGGATAGCTGAGATTATTCGGTACGAAGACCGTTTTGTACTTTTTCGACTTTGTTTAGGGGAATTTTAAAAAAGCTATCTAAGTCAAATGAAATCCAATTGTAGAAATTTATAAAAATATCTCTTCTGCATTTTAATATTTTTAAATACTTTTTTTGGCATTCGATATCTCAGATCTTTCGGCAAAAATACCGTTTTGCACTTTTTCGAGTTTGTTTAGGGGAATTTTAAAAAAGATATTTCAGTCAAGTGAAATCCAATTGTAGAAATTTATAAAAATATCTCTTCTACATTTTAATATTTTTAAATGATTTTTTTGTCATTTGATAGCTGAGATCTTTCGGTAAAAAGATCGTTTTGTACTTTTTGGACTTTGTTTAGAGCAATTTTAAAAAAGCTACTTCAGTCAAGTGAAATCCAATGCTAGAAATTTATAAAAATATCTCTCCTATACATTTTAATATTTTTAAATGATTTTTTTTTTTTTTTTTTTTTTTTTTTTTTTTGTCATTGGATACCTTAGATCTTTCTGTACAAAGACCGTTTGTGCTTTTTCGACTTTTTTTAAGAGAATTTTAAAAAAGCTACTTTAGTCAAGAGAAATCCAATGGTAGAAATTTATAAAAATATCTCTTCTACTTTTTAATATTTTTGAATGATTTTTTTGTCATTGTATAGCTGAGATCTTTCGGTGCAAAGACCGTTTTGTACTTTTTTGATTTTGTTTACAGGTGTTTTAAAGAGGCAACTTCAGTGAAATGAAGTCCAATGGTAAAAATAAAAAAAATATATCTCTTCTACATTTTCATATTTTTAATTTTTTTTTTTTTTTTTTTTTTTTTTTTTTTTTTTTTGTCATGGGATAGCTGCGATCTTTCTGTACAAAGACCATTTTGTATTTTTTCGACTGTGTTTAGGGAAATTTTAAAAAAGCAACTTCTGTCAAGTGAAATCCAATTGTAGAAATATATAAAAATATCTCTTCTACATTTTAATATTTTTTAATGGTTTTTTTTTAATTGGATAGCTGAGATCTTTGGGTACAAAGACCATTTTGAACTTTTTGATTTTATTTACAGGTGTTTTAACGAGGCTACTTCAGTCAAGTGAAATCCAGTTGTAGAAAAATAAAAATATCTCTTCTACATTTTAAAATTTTAAAATGATTTTTTTTTTTGTTCATGGTATAGCTGAGATCAATCGGAACAAAGACCTTTTTGTACTTTTTCGACTTTATTTAAAGGAAATTTAAAAAAGCTACTTCAGTTAAGAGAAATCCAATGGTAGAACTTTTTAAAAATATCTCTTCTACTTTTTAATATTTTGAATGATTTTTTTGTCATTGGATAGCTGAGATCTTTCGGTGAACAGAAAGTTTTGTATTTTTTTGATTTTATTTACAGGTGTTTTAAAGAGGCTACTTCAGAGAAATTAAATAAGATATAAATTTATAAAAATATCTGTTCTACATTTTAATATTTTTAAATGATTGTTTTTTCATGGGATAACTGAGATCTTTTGGCACAGATACCGTTTTGTATTTTTTCGACTTTGTTTAGTGGAATTTTAAAAAAGCTACTTCAGTCAAGTAAAATCGAATGGTAGGATTTTATAAAAATATCTCTTCTGTACATTTTAATATTTTTAAAGGATTTTTTTTTTTTTTTTTTTTTTTTTTTTTTTTTGTCATTGGATAGCATAGATCTTTCTGTACAAAGACCGTTTTGTGCTTTTTCGACTTTTTTTAGGAGAATTTATAAAAAAGCTACTTTAGTCAAGAGAAATCCAATGGTAGAAATTTATAAAAATATCTCTTCCACTTTTCAATATTTTTAAATGATTTTTTTGTCATTGGATAGCTGAGAACTTTCTGTGTAAAGACCGTATTGTACTTTTTTGATTTTGTTTACAGTTGTTTTAAAGAGGCTACTTCAGTCCAGTGAATTCCAATGGTAGAAATTTATAAAAATATCTCTTCTACATTTTAATATTTTTAAATGATTTTTTTTGTCATTTGATATCTGAGATCTTTCGGTACAAAGACCGTTTTGTACTTTTTCGAGTTTGTTTAGGAGAATTTTAAAAAGCTACTTCAGTCAAGTGAAATCCAATGGTAGAAATTTATAAAAATATCTCTTCTACATTTTAATATTGTGAAATCATTTTTTGGTATTCAATATCTCAGATCTTTCTTTACAAAGACCGTTTTGTACTTTTTCGACTTTGTTTAGGGGAATTATAAAAAAGGTATTTCAATCAAGTGAAATACAATTGTAGAAATTTATAAAAATATCTCTTCTACATTTTAATATTTTTAAATGATTTTTTTGTCATTGGATAGCTGAGATCTTTCGGTGAACAGAAAGTTTTGTATTTTTTTAATTTTATTTACAGGTGTTTTGAAGAGGCTACTTCAGTGAAATTAAATAAGGTAGAAATTTATAAAAAAATCTCTTCTACATTTTAATATTTTGAAATGATTTTTTGGCATTCAATATCTCAGATCTTTCTTTACAAAGACCGTTTTGTACTTTTTCGACTTTGTTTAAGGGAGTTTTAAAAAAGCTATTTCAATCAAGTGAAATACAATTGTAGAAATTTATAAAAATATCTCTTCTACATTTTAATATTTTTAAATGATTTTTTGGCATTGGATAGCTGAGATCTTTCGGTACAAAGACCGTTTTGTACTTTTTTGATTTTGTTTAAATGTGTTTTAATGAGGCTGCTTCAGTGAAGTGAATTCCAATGGTAGAAATTTATAAAAATATCTCTTCTACATTTTAATATTTTTAAATGATTTTTTTGTCATTGGATAGCTAAGATCTTTTGATAGAAAGACCGTTTTGTACTTTTACGAATTTGTTTAGGGGAATTTTAAAAAAGCTAATTCATTCAAGTGAATACCAACGGTAGAAATTTATAAAAACATCTCTCCTACATTTTAATATTTTTAAATGATTTTTTGTCATGGGATAGGAGATCTTTCGATACAAAGACCGTTTTGTACTTTTTCAAGTTTGTTTAGGGGAATTTTAAAAAAGCTACTTCAGTCAAGTAAGATCCATTGGTAGAAATTTATAAAAATATCTCTCCTACATTTTAATATTTTTAAATGATTTTTTGGCATTGGATAGCTAAGATCTTTTGGTACAAAGACCATTTGTACTTTTTCCAGTTTGTTTAGGGGAATTTTAAAAAAGCTACTTCAGTCAAGCTAAATCCATTGGTAGAAATTTATAAAAATATCTCTCCTACATTTTAATACTTTTAAATGACTTTTTGTCATGGGATAGCTGAGATCTTTTGGTACAAAGACCGTTTTGTACTTTTTCGTGTTTGTTTAGGGGAATTTTTAAAAAGCTACTTCAGTCAAGTGAAATCCATTGGTAGAAATTTATAAAAATATCTCTCCTACATTTTAATATTTTTAATTTTTTTTTTGTCATGGGATAGCTGAGATCGTTTGGTACAAAGACCGTTTTGTACTTTTTCGAGTTTGTTTAGGGGAATTTTAAAACAGCTACTTCAGTCAAGTGAAATCCACTGGTAGAAATTTATAAAAATATCTCTCCTACATTTTAATATTTTTAAATGATTTTTTGTCATGGGATAGCTGAGATCGTTTGGTACAAAGACCGTTTTGTACTTTTTCGAGTTTGTTTAGGGGAATTTTAAAACAGCTACTTCAGTTAAGTGAAATCCATTGGTAGAAATTTATAAAAATATCTCTCCTACATTTTTATATTTTTAAATGATTTTTTGGCGTTGGATAGCTGAGATCTTTCGGTGCAAAGACCGTTTTGTACTTTTTTGATTTTGTTTACAGGTGTTTTGATGAGGCTACTTCAGTCAAGTGAAATCCATTGGTAGAAATTTATAAAAATATCTCTTCTACCTGAGATCTTTTGGTACAAAGACCGTTTTGTACTTTTTCGAGTTTGCTTAGGGGAATTATAAAAAAGCTACTTCAGTCAATAGAAATCCATTGGTAGAAATATATAAAAATATCTCTACTACATTTTAATATTTTTAAATGATTTTTTGTCATGGGATACCTGAGATCTTTTGGTACAAAGTTTGTACTTTTTCGAGTTTGTTTAAGGGAATTTTAAAACAGCTACTTCAGTCAAGTGAAATCCATTGGTAGAAATTTATAAAAATATCTCTACTACATTTTAATATTTTTAAATGATTGTTTGTCATGGGATAGCTGAGATCTTTTGGTACAAAGACCGTTTTGTTCTTTTTCGATTTTTGTTTAGGGGAATTTTAAAAAAGCTACTTCAGTCAAGTGAAATCCATTGGTAGAAATTTATAAAAATATTTCTCCTACATTTTAATATTTTTAAATGATTTTTTGTCATGGGATAGCTGAGATCTTTTGGTACAAAGTTTGTACTTTTTCGAGTTTTTTTAGGGGAATTTTAAAAAAGCTACTTCAGTGAAGTGAAATCCATTGGTAGAAATTTATAAAAATATCTCTCCTACATTTTAATATTTTTAAATGATTTTTTGTCATGGGATAGCATAGATCTTTTGGTACAAAGACCGTTTTGTACTTTTTCGTGTTTGTTTAGGAGAATTTTAAAGAAGCTACTTCAGTCAAGCGAAATCCATTGGTAGAAATTTATAAAAAATATCTCTCCTACATTTTAATATTTTTAAATGATTTTTTGGCATTGGATAGCTGAGAGCTTTTGGTACAAAGACCGTTTTGTACTGTTTCGAGTTTCTTTAGGGGAATTTTAAAAAAGCTACTTCAGTCAAGTGTAATCCATTGGTAGAAATTTATAAAATTATCTCTCCTACATTTTAATATTTTTAAATGATTTTTTGTCATGGGATAGCTGAGATTGTTTGGTACAATGACCGTTTTGTACTTTTTCGAGTTTGCTTAGATGAATTTTAAAACATCTACTTCAGTCAAGTGAAATCCATTGGTAGAAATTTATAAAAATATCTCTACTACATTTTAATATTTTTAAATGATTTTTTGTCATGGGATAGCTGAGATCTTTTGGTACAAAGACCGTTTTGTTCTTTTTCGATTTTTGTTTAGGGGAATTTTAAAAAAGCTACTTCAGTCAAGTGAAATCCATTGGTAGAAATTTATAAAAATATCTCTCCTACATTTTAATATTTTTAAATGATTTTTTGTCATGGGATAGCTGAGATCTTTTGGTACAAAGCTTGTACTTTTTCGAGTTTTTTTAGGGGAATTTTAAATGCTACTTCAGTGAAGTGAAATCCATTGGTAGAAATTTATAAAAATATCTCTCCTACATTTTAATATTTTTAAATGATTCTTTGTCATGGGATAGCATAGATCTTTTGGTACAAAGACCGTTTTGTACTTTTTCGTGTTTGTTTAGGAGAATTTTAAAGAAGCTACTTCAGTCAAGCGAAATCCATTGGTAGAAATTTATAAAAAATATCTCTCCTACATTTTAATATTTTTAAATGATTTTTTGGCATTGGATAGCTGAGAGCTTTTGGTACAAAGACCGTTTTGTACTTTTTCGAGTTTCTTTAGGGGAATTTTAAAAAAGCTACTTCAGTCAAGTGAAATCCATTGGTGGAAATTTATAAAAATATCTCTCCTACATTTTAATATTTTTAAATGATTTTTTTGACATTGGATAGCTGAGATCTTTCGGTGCAAAGACCATTTTGTACTTTTTTGATTTTGTTTACAGGTGTTTTGATGAGGCTACTTCAGTCAAGTGAAATCCATTGGTAGAAATTTATAAAAATCTCTCTTCTACATTTTAATATTTTTTAATATATTTTTTTTTTGTGTGTGTGTGTGTGTGTGTGTCATGGGATAGCTGAGATCTTTTGGTACAAAGACCGTTTTGTACTTTTTCGACTTTGTTTAGGGGAATTTTAAAAACGCTACTTCAGTCAAGTGAAATCCATTGCTAGAAATTTATAAAAATATCTCTTCTTCATTTTAATATTTTAATTTTTTTTTTTTTTTTTTTTTTTTTTTTTTTTTTTTTTTTGTCATGGGATAGCTGAGATATTTCGGTACAATTAAAGAATCTTTTTAGAAATTACATTTCAAATATATGAAAGAAAAATAATAAAAATGGTAAATGTTTTTTTTTTTTTTTTTTTTTTTTTTTCGAAATCAATAATGCTTTTAAAGTACATTTGAGATTACATGTTTAGTTAAACATACTTTTTGAAGTCAACATCTATTTACATCATTTCTGATCCAATTTCTTGCGTGAAATATCATGAAGGATTTTTTTTTCCTTTTTTGACTACAAGTAACCAAAAGCGTTTTACTAATAGCCAGAGGCAAGAAATTTCTCCCACTTCCTTGCAAGACTCCCCGTAGAGTAAACCCTTATGACCTTACACGCTAATGGGTTTTAGGGTGTTTCCCTTTTGGAGGTGGAGTTTTACGGCCTTTTCAACTGTTTTAAATCAAAGTGTTTCAACTTTTTATACAAATAGCATAGATTAAATTTTCTTAAAAATCAAAATAAAAAACATTTTCTGAAAGCTAAATAATTAAACTCTGCATGCTGTTTTACCAAATTTTAAAATGTCAAACAGATTTTCCGTAATAAGACATTAAAGGTGAATTTTAAAGATTATAAAATAACGTACTTGTATCGGCTTAAAATTAAAAAAAAGAAATAAAATTTCAAAATGACGTGCATAGTTTAAACCTACAGGTTTTCAAAACAACAAAAATTATTAAATTTGAGTAAAATGCAAAGGAAGGAAAGTGATAAATTTCTTCCATTGAAATAACATTACCCGTTCTATCTCGGAGCGTTACTGATGTAGGGCCTTAAGAGTAAGGCAATAAAAAATCATTTTCCAGTTTATTCTTGAACTTTAAAATAAATATTTAAATCGACAAAAAGCCTGTATATTGAAATGTTTAACATTTAATTTTTTATTCATTTAAAATTTATGTGAAATATTTCAGATAAACATAATTTACTGGAATTTAATAAATCAAACGTTTTTCTTCAGTACTTTTGATCAAGGGAAAAATCTTGTAAACAAGGAAAACTAAAAGACTGTAAGAGCCATTTAAGTTTTCGAAAGTTAAATAAAATTTAAGAATATTATTTCGACTGTAAATGGATTTTTCGAACACTTTTTACCAATTCTTTAAAATTGGATTTAAGAATAGAAAGCAACAATTCTAAAATGCAGGATCGAAATGCGTATATTTCTTTCTCCTCCTTCTTAAACTAGCTTTTAAACTCGCATTTTTGAGATAAAAAAGCCTCATAAAGAAGTAGAAAAGGCTGCAAAGAGTGTAACAGCACATCTTACTTATTTCAACTTTTCTAAATAAGGGAGTAAATTGTTATGTGAAGAAAAAGTTCAACATAACTTTTCTTAGTGGTGGATTATTTTGTCTCACTAAATTCATTAAATTATTTTACTAAGTAAATTCATTAAAAATATACCTCCCTTAACCTTTAAACTACGACGGCACTTTATGCACCATCAAAATAACTTTTAATGAAATTAAGAGCCATTATTTTAAAATTCAGACAAAAAATGTTTTGATAGTTCTATTTTTAAATTGCCTTGATGTTTTTTTATGTTGAAGTAAATCATATTTAATAAATAATCTGCAATTTTGAAACCCTGAAAAAAATTCTTCTTTTTTTTAGAAAAAGTCAAAGTTTAAGGTTGTGAATGCCATTTTTCATGAAAAGTGAAATGCTGGTGTATTTGGAGCACTATATCTCTCGCAAGCAACAACATCCCAAAATTATTTTGGCATAAACTGTTAATATAAACCTACCTACTTATTAAAATGTATTTGTTTCCATGGGACATTGTTACTTTACATTGTTATGTTGGCACAAAGCACAGTCAAAATGACGTTTTTGTTCATTTTCCGTACTTAATATCTTATTTAAGCAATAGTACCCCAAACTTTTATAGAATATGAAATTGCACTACTAGGACAAGTTAAATAATGTAGTACTGCACGGAAATAATGTTGGTGTTAGTAGATATAACTTGATAAATATTCAAAATCTTTAACATTTAAAGTAGAGTTATTTAAAAAAAAGCTGCAGTTGAGTAAAAAATATATATATCGCACAGTAGTTGAATATATGTATAAAAACAAGGAAAAGAAAAAGAAGTGGAGCCTCGTGATATTTTTAAGCACAAAAATGTCAAATGTTAGAAGAAAAGCAATGTCCATTATCACATTTTTCCCCTAAGAGAAAATAAAACATCCTTTTTCTTTTTCGTAATGGGCAACAAAAAAGGGATATTTCATTTTTTCATTGGGGAAAAACATAGAAAAAGGAAAGAGAAATGGGATTTTTCATTTTTTGATAGGAAAGAAATGTTATCATCGACATTGTTTAATTGAAAATTTTGTCATTTTTTAAAATAAAAATATCCCGAGGCCCCATTTCTTTTTCTTTTCCATGTTTTAGTCCATATATTCAACTACTGCTGATATACTTTTTTTTTCTTTCAACTGTACAGCTTTTTTGAAATAACGCTACTTTAAATGTTAAAGATTTTGAAAATTTTGAATATTTAACAGGTTATATATATTAACAGCAACAATATCTCCGTGCAGTACTATATTATTTAATTTGTCCTAATAGTGCACTTTCATATTCTATAAGAAAAAGTTTGGGATACTATTGTTTAAATAATATATTAAGTGCGGAAAATGGACAAAAACGTCATTTTCACTGTACTTTGTGGCAGCATAACAATGTAAAGTAACAAATACTATGGAAACAAATAAATTTTAATAAGTAAGTAGGGTTATATGAACAGTTTATGCCAAAAGAAGTTTGGGATGTTTTTGCTTGCAAAAGATATTAGCAGCATTTACGAACCATAACAGCAACACACAAAACATTTCTCATAAATTGCTTTTTAACGATTAAATAGTTTTTATAATATTTTAATACTCTAGCACAGTATTTCAAAAAATGTTTTTTTTGTGTGCCTGTTAAAAAATAACATAAACTCTCTCTTTTTGGGTGCGTTCATAATTATGTAAATACGTAGTACCTATTGCCGTCATTCAGTCTGTATGCCCGTATATAACAGAGCAAAACTACCCAACCCAATCGTTTGAAATTTAAGATATATAAATTTTGTATAATTTTTTTGAGTATTTTCAAATTTTATAAAAATCGAATGCATCATTTGATTATAGTGGCACTCAAAAATCTTCCATTACATGTCGGCCAATGGGGAAAAATATTTTCAAGTTTCAAAATTATGTAAATACATAGTACCTATTTTCGCTGTTTTTCGCTGTTCAGTCTGTATGTCCGTATATGACAGAGCAAAACCATCCAACCTAATGGTTTGAAATTTAAGACATATAAATTTCGCATAATTTTGTTGAGTCTTTTCAAATTTTATAAAAATCGAATGCATCATTTAATTACAGCGGCAATCAAAAGTGTTCCGTTACTTGTCGGCCAATGGGAAAAAATATTTTCAAGTGCATTTTAATGATGTTACCATCTTTCGAACATAATAAAGTTGGCATGCAACTTTGAAGGTTATACTAACGTTAACTTAGAAACAGAGCGTCGAATTCATTGTGCTATTTTCTAACAAAGTAGCTACCATTGCCAACTTCTAATAGTTAAATGTTGATTTTTGATTCATGCATTGCAAATTCAAATTGGTTTTATATTGCTGCAGTGAAATTTATTACTAATGAGGGCGAAAGCAAAACATCCATTTTAACCTCTCTAGTTCTTGGGTCCCCATTCGGGGATGTCTGTCCTTTTAACTTTATAAGTTAAAGGACAAATGTCCGATTTTTTAACATTTGTGAACCGGACATTATTTAACATCACTGGACAAAATGTCCGATTTTTTAACATTTTTACATCACTTTTTCATAACTGAATGTTTTTTTGTGTTGAAAATAAAGAAAAATATGCCTGCATTCTAATTTGAATCTTTCGTAAATAAATGCTATTTTAATCTGAGTTAGCAAAAGGCTTAAAAATGTCCAAAAGACGGTGTGAACAAAAAAGTTAAAATTTTCATAAGTATTTAACTTAAATCTTTTTGAATAAATTTTTACTCTATTTACTCTATTTACTTGTTTAAAGCTATTGCGTGTGTAAACACGTTCATTTAGGTTAATGGCTATTAAATTAATATTTTAAAAGGTTTTATATTTTTAGACCCACATTTTTTAACCTAAATTATTGTGCGACTAAAGAATCAATTTCGGAAAAAACATTTGTTCTGTCATTTACAATATTCTTTTGTTTAGAAAAAATAAATGAATATACATTTGTAATATTATTTTACTTTCGGAACTGAATAGGTTAGTGCATGCCAAGTGTAGGGAGGATATATTTTGACTAACGTGCACCCAATTAATCCGTTTTATAAAATATTTTTAGATTATTCATAAGCAGGCACAATGTTTTCTTAGAATTTATCTCGGGGTTTTTGAAAAAAAAAAGATTTTATTGCATTAACTAATTTAGTATTTTTACTGTTGATGTTTTAATCATTCAGAACAGATAATTTATAATTTTGTGATTTTAAATTATGAATGTTCAATCAATTGACTAATGATACATTTTCAAAACATCGAACAAAATATCCGAAAAGAATTATTCTATGGTCATAATTTTAATAAAGGAAACAATTGTAAAATATTTTTAATATACAATTAGTAAAAAGAGATATTTAAAACGTCAAAATAATATGTATTTTTAAAATAATGTGTGTGCAATTTTTAACGATTGAAATTATTCTTTATTTGATGATTTGTTGTTTTTAATAATAGTTTTTTTTAAAGTAAATTAATGCCTGGAAAAATAAGTTAAAGTAAATCATAGGGCATAATTAATCTTTGTCGATAAGCATCCGATGTAAACATTCATGTTATTTTTTATGCCTTTTTTTTGCTTTATTTCTGACAATTTTCGAGTAAAACTTATCTTAAGAACATTGTCTTCGTTTTAAGTTATTTTCGGTAATAAGCCGATTGATATTGATAAAAGTAGCTTTCAGCTTGGGCTATTAAGTTCGTAAAATTAATGTTATGTATGCATTTTGGTCATTATTAATGTGATTTTTTTTTTCGGAAAAATTTTAGAGTATTCCATAATTTCATTTTTTAAATTTCTTTGAAATAAACTAAGGTAAGGTACGAGCCATCAATTTTCGTTATTAAAATCTTATATTTTATTCATTATTATGTTTTGTTAGTATAATAATATATCAGTATTTTCCAATATTCTTATTCGTTGAGTGATTAGTGACATGTAAAATTAAACTTGAAAATATCTATGGATTTAATTTTTTAAAGACATATAAGAACAAGTTTTTATTGTGAAAAGTAATTGTTCCAACTTATTTTTGCGTTCTAGATACAAATTAGCGAGACGATTTTCTGAAACGCTTTTCTACTTTTTTCTTTTTCTTAGTCATATTTCTACAAAGGATGTTATACAATTAATTTATATATTCCTTATATGTTTATGCATAAGCATATCGTTTGAATGGGTGTAACCAAATTTTGCTGTTTTGATAGAAAAGGATCGGTTTTGGTGACGGATCCATGATTCAAACATTTTACGTTTTTTTCAGCTTTTGTACATTTTTTGTCTTTTTTATCTTTCCTAGTAATCAATTTTAGCTGGATTTTAATATGCTATTACGATTTACATTAGTAATAATTTATGCATAACAAAAGTCGTCGCTTCTTTGATAGCTTTTCTAGCACGGATATATATGGTGTTACAAATCACGTGTGAAGCAACCCAAAGGCGCCTTGCGGTCGCCGATGAAAAGCCACCTGTGGCGCAATGTTTTATTTTAAAACGTAGAAGTTGTTACGAATTCACGATGCGAGGAAGAATATTTTACTTCCCCGTAAAAATATATATTTTTTATGTAAATATTTAGTGTTTGTATATTGTCCAACTATGTGTGTGTGGTATGAAATAAATGAAAAAATGTCAAGTGGATTTATTATCATTTAAAGAAAACAAACACGAACTTATATAGCTCGAATATAGCTTCTAGGATTAAAATGTTCTCTAGAAATGAGCAGTATCAACATATGGTATTATTAAGTTCTGTTAAGCGTCATCAAGACAACACTACTTTTGAGACGCACGTCAAAATAATAATTTGTATTCAGATAGCAGGGATAGTTATTACTGGTTATAAAATTCACATGAAATAAGACCACAAAAATATAAAATAATGAAATAAAAATAATAATCAAATGCTTAATTTTCCCTTTTTATTTATTTTGTGACGTTTGGATCACCCTGTATGTATTTCATAGACAGAAGCCTTATATGAATGTTTTGCGCAAAAATGCGCTAAAAAAAACATTTAATTTTACATATCTGTTAAAAAGGAGCTAAGAATTATTACCAACACTTATAACAGGTAAAAAAATTCCTTATATATCTAGTAATCATTTTCTTTTTTCGTGGCCATTTCTTTATGTTTTATTAATATGTGTAAGCTTTAAATCTTCATTTATTTATTTATTTTCTTAAAGGAAAATATATTCCTAACTCCATTTGTGTTTCTTAGAGGATTCACTTCTTTCGTTTCAATTTGCAGAAGATCAATAAAAAGCATTCGCAAAGCAAATTGCATTTGAAATAAAATTCTTGCATTTAATTTGACTTTCTAAAACTTTTGTCAGTTTATTGTTTTCAATGTTTGCTTTTCTTTGAAATAACTTCCATTAATCAAATGACTCTGAAGTATTAGAGTTTCGATGCGAGTGTATATTCGCTCGAAAAATTTATTTTGAATTCAACTTTTAAGTCAAGATTATTTATTGGTTGCATAACACCTTTATAAGCTTCAAAGTAATGTTGAGTTGTACAAATTTACCTTGATGCATGCTTAATTATAGGACTACGTTTTAAGATGAAAAAGAAAGAAGTTTATCAATTTATGTGTAAAGAAACCATTCATTTCGAAGATTTTAAAGCCCTATTAAATTGATTTAGGAATAAGAAAAATGATTTAAATATCTCCAAACACTTTTTTTTCCAATTCTCATAATTACATACATATACAAATGTTTCTTTTCTAAAATTAATTAAATAAACAAAGTGTAAAACGTAAAAAATGCTGTATGTTAACTTAACCCTATTGAGTTCGATTTATTTTCAAATTTGAGCAAAAAATTACTTTTAGGCTAAAAATGTTAACATTACTATCCAAATTGAATTGTTGAAATTTAAAGAATATTATGTCATAGCCTGAAGTATAACAAATATACGCAATTTGCAATACTATTCAATTCATATTCATATGACAATAGAATAAGCAAGAGATTTTCGAGACGTTTGGAAAATATTGTATTACAACACGATATAACAGACATTGCAACTTTCGAATAGTTTTTATTATTTATCGCACATTGTTAGTTCAAAAAAGTAACCTTATATTTTGAATTTGAAGAATAAAATATATGCTTAAAATAAAAGAATCGTCAACACTTCAATTAGAAGTAAGTAAACTTTTATTATTATTATTATGATTAAATGCCAAAACATAAATGAAGTCATAATAATAAATGTTAAGACATACAAGAATAAGCAAGAGATTTTCGAGACGTTTGGAAAATATTGTATTACAACACGATATAACAGACATTGCAACTTTCGAATAGTTTTTATTATTTATCGCACATTGTTAGTTCAAAAAAGTAACCTTATATTTTGAATTTGAAGAATAAAATATATGCTTAAAATAAAAGAATCGTCAACACTTCAATGAGAAGTAAGTAAACTTTTATTATTATTATTATTATTAAATGCCAAAACATAAATGAAGTCATAATAATAAATGTTAAGACATACAAGAATAAGCAAGAGATTTTCGAGACGTTTGGAAAATATTGTATTACAACACGATATAACAGACATTGCAACTTTCGAATAGTTTTTATTATTTATCGCACATTGTTGGTTCAAAAAAGTAACCTTATATTTTGAATTTGAAGAATAAAATATGTACTTAAAATAAAAGAATCGTCAACACTTCAATGAGAAGTAAGTAAACTTTTATTATTATTATTATTATTATTATTAAATGGCAAAACATAAATGAAGTCATAATAATAAATGTTAAGACATACACTAACATTACTACATGTCGGCAACAGAGATAATACTCAAGACAAAATAATACTCAATGAAAAGACATAAACTATTAATACAAGGGATAGTTGGAAATAAGTTTTCCATGTCGACTGCGGTAAGAGCTGTGTAAGAAAGTTAAAAATACAATGAGAAATTAAAGGCAAGACATATCTTTATTTTCCCACATAATTATCAAATACATTGAGACATTTGTCGTAACATCTTTATAAGCATCAAAGTAAAGCTGAGTTGAGCAAATTTTCATTCAGGTATGCTTAATGATAGTACTGTGTTTTCGAATGTAAAGAAAATAAATTTATCAATTTATGTATAATGAAATAATTCATTTCAAAGATTTTTGAACACTATTAAATTGATTTCCAAGCATCTTTTTCATTTCTAATAACTGTATTCACATACATTTGTTACTTTTCTAATTCATTAGTAAATAAAAGCGTAAATGTAAAAAATGTTGTAAGTTAACTTAACCCTTTCAGGTCCAACTTTTTTTTTTAAATTTCGATATTTTCTAGCAAAAAATTACTTTTATGTTAATAATGTTAATATTAACTTTCCAAATTGAACTGTTGAAATTTAAAGACTATCATGTCATTGTCTGAAATATAACGAATATACTGTATACTATACAATTCATATTGACACTAGAACAAGCAAAAGTTTTTTGAGATGTTTGAAAATATCGTATTACAACGGGATATAACAGATATTGCAAATTTCTAATAGTTTTTGTGATTTATCACGTATGATTCGTTCAGAAAAGTAACGTTGTATTTCAAATTTGAAGAGTAACATGCATGTTTAAAATAAAAGAATCGCCAGCGGTGCAAAGAGAAGAAAGTAAACTTTTATAATTGTTGAAATTACTAGATTCCAAATGATAATAAAGTCATAATAATAAATTAAAGACTTACATCACCATTAATACATGCCTACGGCAACAGAAATAATATTCAAGAATTTTACAAATTCGAAAGAAAAAAAAAGGATAGTCTTTGAATAACTGCAGACATTAGATGTGGAGGTATAATTTAACCCTCTCATGCTTAAATTATTTTACATTATTTTTCATTATTCGCAAAAATCCTTTTTGCGATAAATGAGAATTCATTATAAAACAGTTTTATTATTGTGCTACATGCTAGCTATTATATATCAATAAGTTAGATCTCTATATGTGAATACTTAAATAGCGAACCACTCATATAGTCATAATTGGTACCGCGAGACACATATAGATGATTTACTGAACTGGTGTATCTTATCGCGGATCTTAATTAATGAAAATAAAACCTATGCTGTATACTTCTTACGCAGACTAACCTATCCAAATAAAATTATAATTAATAACATTGCTGTTTCATGTTTAGACGACTCTAAATACGTGGGATTGCCCTCGATCTAAGACTAACATGGATCAAATACATTCGTTCCGTCAGAAGAAATGTCGTTATAGCTTTCGTCCTATTAAATTTCTTCTAACTAATAAAACTGTATGACTATATAATGAACTTCTTCTTTATAATTCCTATATCCTACTTTCTTTAGCCTATACTAGTTTAGTCTAAGGCTTCAGCTGGACTTCTTCCATGGAAAATCTTAGTCGTCTGCAAAACTGACATCTGTGTATCGTTTATAACGCTTTACGTTGCGTAAAGCGTTATTATTTAGTTAAGATAAAACATTTCAATCGAAAAAAAAAATTATCGCTTTATAACATAATATTGAAAATTATGTTTACCGCATATACTTACGCACTCATTTACTATAACCCCTAACTGGTTTCGTTAATGCGTAAATTTGTTAAGCAAGTCTACTGTTTGAAAGGACTTAAAAATTATAACTCTACCCAAACATATTAATGATATTGCAAAGATAATGATATTGGAGTAGGTAATTGCAAAATTCATAACCTACCAAATGAAATCATCGCGGCGCTACCTGATTATGACGCCCACTAGCCCTAACACCGCAAGTATCACAATTATTCCATGATTATGGACACCCGGCGATCCTTGTGTTTACCATGTTTAGATTGCTTTCGGCCTATTCCTTATATTTATGTATGATATATATAATCTATCTGTGGTACATTTTATTATTTGTAAATTTTTTTTTTATAAAATATACCATATATATATATATATTGCCCTAATTACTGCCTTTTTGTGAATGTGGCTTTTGTTGCCTCCTTTTCCTGGCTTAACTTTCTGTGTGTCATTTCTGAATAAATGCTAATTTAATTTTTTTACATTTTTTTCTATTTATATAGTAGTTCTTGTAACTATAGTTGTACCTTAATTTCTTTGGTTACTAACTTCATTGAATTAAATTTAAAGACTTAATATTTAAATTTCTTCCTTTAACAATTACGTTGTTCTAAAACTAAATTTTTTCTTTCCCAATGGCTCACACATTTATAAAATATTTCAACAATAGACAGGATGTTAATCTGATCACATCTAGGTTAACCCTCAATATCAACGAAATGTTCAACAGTGTTCGTCTTTAACTTAATTTTACTTTGTGTAAAATAAATGCTGATATTTGTCCGGAAAAGTTTTCGAAAGTATACTTCCCTTAAGAGAATCTATGTAATGACATAAAAACTTTCTCAAAATCATGTTTTGTTTTTGAAAAATTATATTAAAAAATACTATAGAATGGTTCAATTTATAATACAAAGAATCTAGTCACAGTATAGCTTTGTTTACGATGCGCAACCGCTTGAAGGAAATAATTTATTATTTAGTTAAGATAAAACATTTTAATCGAAAAAATAAAAATTATCGCTTTATGACATAATATTGAGAATTATGTTTACCGCATATAGTTGCACACTCATTTACCTTAAAGAATGTTAGTAATTATCGGTAATCACTAATTTGAATAATTAACCGTTGTTAAACTTAAATTTGATAATGAACAGCGCTGTCTTTCATCCATGCCTTCAGCCGAATTAGTTCTTCGTGAATAAATTCAAATTAAAAGACATTATTTGCTCAGTCTGACAGATGGAATTTTTCTGATGTAAAGAAAAAATAGTTGGCATCATATTATAATTACTTTTCTGAAAAATAAGTTGATTTTTTTTCTTTGTTTTCACTTTTCAGAACAAAAGAAAATTTATTCGCATTAAACGTATGGTTTTATGAAAAAATGAGTGAGTTTTTTCATTGTACAAAACAGTTGTCAAATGAATCCTGCTGAACATATTTTTTCTTGAAGAGAAATGATATACAGCAAATATTGGATCACTTTTCTAATATGTAATTAAAAATATTACCTTTTGAAATTTCTTTAAATGGTATTCAGAGTAATGTTTATTTTTTTAGTTGTAATTTTAACTAAATGCAAATAAAATAACAATGCGTACAGAGACTGCAAACTATATCATCGAATAGCATAGTTTCCCTTTTGAGACATGATCGATATTATTTGTGAGCAATTATAATGTTGTTGTGGCATATCAGCGAAAACAAATGCTATTTACATTGTTTTAAGTGCAAACGTGTCAAATTTTACGTAAGTGGTTTGCACACTATGCAGATAGAATTTGATTAAAATCATATTTAAAAAAAATTATAAGTCAGGAAATTGAGATAAATCTTTCAACAAAACCATATTAAAATATATATGTATCCTCTATTTCCCTGTGAAAAATTGATATTCTGCGGTAATTAGAAATTAATAAATTTAAAAAAATGAAGAATAGATTTGTCAGGTCATTACAATCGTATTTTTGCTTCACAATGCTGATATATGTAAATAAACAGAGTTATTGGAGTAGGTAGCTTCCTTTATAAATCAAATCGAATCTAATGACATTAAAAAAAAGCTTCCGGTGTTATCTATAAACATTTAATATGGTTAGATAATTCAAAGTGAATAATTGTATTGCATCATAAATTTTATTCCTCATAATCTTGTGGGAGTTAAAGCTTTTTTTTTATATGCTTTATATAAAAAAATATTTCTCAGGTAATAGTGAATATAAATTATTTTATGTTATAATACAATAAATATTTATTAGCATTGCAACTATAATTTCCCATGTTTCGTTCTTATTCGATAATTCTTATATTGCAATTTAAACAAATTGTACGGTAATTTTCATAGATAGTTTGACAAAGAAATGGAAAATTACATGTTTTGGAATACATGGAATTACATGTCTTAATTTCTGATAAATGTGAAAATATATATCACTTGCATTGTGAAAATATATTTAAAATTTATACGCAATAATTGTATTGTGTATCATATAAAAAGAATGACAAGCTAGAATAAAAGAATTTCTGTTAGTTTTATTGATCGATTCTATTGAGAATAGAATTATATAACAATGAATTAAAACCGGTAATATTACCTTTTTTTGAAAGGCAGAGTTCAATGAAAAATCATTAAATGTTGTATGTATTTTAGCGACAGCGATTGATTATGTGGGAGTAAAATGCCAAATTTTTCTAGCATCTATTGATAGGTAAATCCTCGAAATTATTTATCATATGTATAATTACCATTATCGAGTAATATTTATGCGATAAAATATAACTGTTGATCCATGCATCCCTGAAAAGCAAAAAATGCCATTTTCAATGTATAATAAGAACCGTCATTATGTGTTAATCTAAACTTTATTGGACTTAAACATGAAGATTGTATATGTCTAATAGAAGTACTGAATTTTAAGAACCTGTATCTGTAACGTCATTTAAGAATCTTCTATATATTTGTTTTTTCTTTGAAACTACTTCTAGATTAAACGTAAGTAATTTAGCTGCATTATATGTATACTGAGACAAACTTTGACTTATGCTTAATAGAATCATTAAAAAATTTTGTTGAATAGAATATCGGTAAGTAAATGTAAAAAATTACTTTAGACTAACTTTTCTCTTCCCGTACATTGCTAAAAATATTTATAAACCATACTATGTTACTTCGATCTCTTAAAAAAGGTTTCAGTATTGACAAAAAAAAAATATCAGAAATATATAATAATGTGTATGGAATATCGGAATAAAATAAAACTCTATCAAAAAGAACAATATTAAATCATCTTGGTTTTAACAACAAAAAAAAAAATCTATTTTCTGAATGCAAGAATAGTATAAGAAAACTTGAGGTCAACTGTCAGCAAATGACTGCTCAAGTTTCATACGCATCATTTTATTTTTGTATTCTGGTTTTACAACTGTATTTTTAATGCATATTTTTTAGTGATTTTTTTTGCACATGTGAAGCTTAAGTAAAAACGCTTTCTTTAAAAAGCGGTGCCAACCTAAAAATTTCTTGTAAGAGATGCCTTGTCCAGGGAGGTTTATTCCGACCGTTAACAGTTAATGTCTGCAATATATCCGAAAACATTAATTTATTCATTATCATTTGTGTTTAATTAAAATACTTTCCTTTAAAAATATCTCAAATAAGTGTTGTAAAAATAAAATGTAAATATTAAATAGTAACATTTAAATAAAAGCAATGTAAACAATTTACATTGCTTAGCGCATTGCTCAGAGCATCATTGTACATTGTATATTCCTCTATTTATGAATTATCTGCTGAAAAGCTTATCTAATAAAAATACTGTTTATTAGTAGAACCTTTGTAATGTTAGATATTCATTGGATAATATTAATCAATAACCTTAATGAAAAAAAAACAGTTAATCAAAAAAGAAATGCTGCATTAAAAAATGCAAAAATTAGCAAAAAAACTTTATTCAAATAGAAATATCATCAATTAAATTCTTCAGAATATCTTAAATCTATATTTTCTCATTGAAATCAAAATACTATAATGTCGAAATGATATTACATAATAAAGAGGAACTTTTATAATAAACTTTAATGTTACGATTTTTTAAAATATTACATTTATTTGTATTTAAATTAAACAAAATAGATATTCTGAAAATTTCTGAAAATTTTCAGAGATAGTCAGAGTACAGTGCGCTATCAGATAACGAAATATATATACATTATAAAATATATAAATCTTATCTATAAATATTTTAAGTAATGCTGTAATTTTTTAGAATTACGAATTATTTTCTAAAGTATCATATATACTTAAAATATATCAAAAGAATTATAAAACACATATAAGAATATTCAGTAATACATTTTATGAAATGCAACTCAGTAATAAGCTGCTTGCATGTCGCTGCTGTAAATACTACATGAAGTATAAGCAAATAAACATTTTATGGCATTATTTTTTATACAATGTGCACTAAAACTTAATTTATAGTAAATGTTTCTTAAGTGAAGAATTTTCATAAATTAATGCTATTTTAATGCAGCTGTCCAATACAGTATATGTGATTTTTATACGTTAAAATAGAAGCTTCTGATTTTAATGTAATTAAATTTATATTGAATGACAATAGAAATGTTTATTTTGATTATCACTTTACAAAGATTTTATGAACTATTAAACAGATTATTTGGTGAAAGATACATAAAAGTCATTGAACAAAAACATCTGAAAACAGTTAGAAACATTCATAAAATAAAGCTAATACACAATGCCTTATGATAGAAAATATTATTATAAGCATCGATAAAAGTATATGGAAATGAAATAGAAGTTAATGAAAAGTTTCAAATTTGTCTCTACATGTATTACAAAATTCTTTTTCATTAAAGTGTGTAAATATTTTTATATAAAACTATTGTATAAGATAATTTAATTAGTTAAATTGATTGAAATGTCTGAACTAATTCTCCATAAACACCGAATTTATCCAGCTAAATCAAAAGTGATTTGCAATAGCTCCTTCAATTCGAAATCCTGCAATTCTTGTAAGAGATGCCACGGGATTTTTAAAATTTTAAAACCCCTTTATGTAGCTTTGGCTTCAGTAGGTTTTAATATACCACTAAAAGAATGTGAAACTAGACAGAAAAAGTCCTGGAGATGCTGCTTGCCAAATACTGTAGTGATTTTAATGCATTTATTTTTGCTTTACAGAGCTATTCTTTTAACGTTTAGAGTCAAAAGAGCTGGAGATACAATAAAATTGTCAATCTTACTCATTATTAGAGAAAGTTTGGTACTTTTTATATGGTATGCAGTTTACTTGAAAAGCAAAAGGCTATCAGCATTTGTAAGAAAATTTCACCGATTATCGGAGTTATTACCATTGCAAAATAATAGAAAAATGTTTGTATTACTACGCATACTATTGCTGCTGACCTATTCATACCCAATTTTTATACCTATGATTATGACATCAATGAAGACTATAGAAGAAGCTGAAAAATACGAATACATTGCGGCTTTTGGCTTAATTAGTAAATGTTTTACATACTACATCGATTTCACTTTGTACTCGATGTATAATTTTTATATGATACCACTACCTCTGCTAGTGGCAGTTTTATATGTATATTTGTGCGTATTTATTTGTGAAATGTTGAAGTTATGTGTGTTAGGCTTAAAGAAATATCGACATTTACCTATAAAAATTGATAAATTTTTTTATTATAGCTGTCGTATATCAACACTCATTGGGAAGATGGAAGAAGCAATGTCTGTTTGTATATTCTTTGTAATTATTCTAAATCTAACAATATGCTTCACTAGTTTTGCTTATATGCTCGGATATTATGAGAGAAGTCCATCCACTTCGGTTGGTGTTGCAACTTGGTTCATTTGCAGTGCTGCTTCCTTCTTATCAATTGTGTGGATGGCATCTAATGTTAATAATGAATCAAGAAATCTAAAAAGAACATTTATGAAAATCTTACATAGTTTTGAAGAGTCTGAAACAATACCTAATGCTATATGTATGAGAATCTCACAAATTGACGCAACAGCTCTAAGTGGATGGCAGATGTTTGACTTTTCAAAGAGTTTAATTCTTACCGCTGCTGGAACCATTTTGACTTATGGTCTTTTGATATTACAAGTTAATCCTTCGAAGTAAAAGAGCGAATGGCCAACTAAGATCATTCGCCTTCTAACAATGCATTGAGTATAGCCTTCCATATCAACGCTCATTTAGAAGGTAGAACCAATGTCAGTTTGTATATTCTTTGTAATTACTCTAAATCTAACAATATACTTCACTAGTTTTGCTTATATGGTCGGATGTTATAAGAAAAGTCCATCTACTTCGGTTGGTGTTGTAACCTAGTTCATTTGCAATGCTGCTTTCTTCTTATCAATTGTGGGGGGTGCATCTAATATTAATAATGAATCATAAAATCGGAAAAGTGCATTTATAAAAATCTTATATATATTTGAGGAGTCTAAGCCTTTATAACCTGTTATGTACATGCGAATCTCACAACTTGATGAAACTATTTGAACTGAATGGCAAATGTTTGACTTTTCAAAAAGTTTAATTCTTATAGCTGATGGGAGCATTTTGACTTACGGTCTTTTTATATTACAAGTTAAACCTTCTGAGTAAAAGAGCGGCTGGGGCAGCAAGTGAAACTGCCTGCCATCCATAAAAGAGATGCATGGTTGCTTTATAAATGAATGTTTATTTGCCTTATATTACAAGAAAGAGTCCATTTACTTCGGTTGGTGTTGCAACCTCGACGAATATAAAGCAAAGTAATTCATTTTATCTCTACAGGATGTAATGCTTCTTTTTTAAGCGTGATTAACAATATAAATAATGAAACATTAACAAATGAAAGTAAAATGTTTCGCATGCTCTGTATGAAAAGTGATTTCTTGTAGTTTTTTTTTTTTTTCAGAAAATCTTTTACAATTACTGTAAATTACAAAAAAATATACTTAGAAATTTCGATTTTATTATTATTTATTTATCCTACTGTTTGTTCGTGTTGTTCCTGATGATTCTGAATTCGATTTGTGTTATAGCTAATGAACATTTCAACGAATGAATATTTATTAGAAATAGAGTAAACTCAGTTTTTCTGATAAGAATAAAGACTTCATATAAATTCAGGTTAATAATTATACTTTATTATTAATATTATACTCACTATATTTATTATTATAATTAATAGAGCAGTATATTATAAATACTAACTTAAAGAGTTGTGAAAATGAATGTTTAAAATGCGATGGATATTAGATATTACGTAAGGGTTTGTATCGTATTTAAGCAATCATTACATTAGGAAGATTTCACATTATAAGTATATCCATAAATACACTTGCATGTATTCATTCATGCAGATAATTATTCATAACAAGAAAAATATAAACAGAAATACAAGATAAAAAAATAATATAAATTTACATATATGTATGGAATAAAAATGGGTAAAAAATGAAAATGCGTGCGAATTTGTTATTTGCTATTATTTTTTTTTCATGTTTTAATTCCACACTTATTTATTTTAAAATAATTAAAGCAACAAGTACCTATGTTTAAAACAGGATTTATAATATCAAATTAAATCTATATTATTCAATCTTTCAGCAAATACATTCCTTTGTAAAATAAGCCAGCTGAAAACTAATCTGAGCTGCTATTCAATGTTATATTGCATAACTAATATTAAAAATTACAATAAATTACGTAATGGGAAAAATTTCCAAAACTATGCAAACATTTTTTCTAAAAGCGAATGTTTGAATTTTGATTGCCTCTAAATCATTGGTACATTTTTTTAGGTATGTGTAAATTCCAAATGCGAAATTATCAAATAATCAAAAAAGCCTTTTCTAAAATTATTTCTAGGGCTTGAAATGCTTTCGAACTATTAAAAAGATTTTGAACTATTAAAAAAATTTTGAAGTAAAGTAAGTTCCAAAATGAAAAACTTTTGAAAATCTGAAGAATGAAAATAAAATATAAATAAATTTCTGAGAAAACGTATGGGATAGCAATTAACTACTAAAGCTGGCTTCAAAACGAATGCATCTAAATGTGAAAGTGAAAATTCATTAGTTACTCAATTTTTGAAATAAATCATAAGTGAAATGTTAATGGAATGCGAACAATTGTACAAAACAAAAAAGGTAGCTCAAACCATTCGTGCAATTATGTCATAAACAAGCAAGACCTGATTGGAGATTAAATCTTGCTTATAATTTTCGTTGCAACTTACCTGTAAAATATGTTTTGGTTGCTATTGCTACAAAAAACCTACAATAAATGCTCCTAAAATAGACCATTTCAGAGCTCTATAGATGGATAGCTGACAACTCTTCCAATTTTTTGCCCCGGATGTATTTTATAGACATTTTTTGCCTTATTTTATTAGCAGATTACTGAGATTTGAAATGGTAAAACATTTCCAGGCCGAAAAAGCGGAAGATGTATGCAGCTATGCAGATGTTGTTCATTCATAAATAGTCCCAATTGATATAGATGATTCAGGTGGTGTTTTATACAAATTGGCGTAATTGCAAAATATCTCTTAAATCAGCAGTGTCAAGGTATGATTATGGTTTCTTTTATTATAAAATAAGTCTCAATTATGTGAAATAATAAGTAAATCTTCAAAGTGACTGTTTTTAGAAGGACCAAATTATATATCTAGACAAGATTTTCGCATCCAAGACAACAAAAGAGATGATGACTTAAACTGTGACTATGTAAGTTTTGACAGTACCTGCTATTAATACTTCATTTTACACCATAACTATTTACAGCAATCCTGTTTAAAATTTATAGAATATTTTAACGAATACTGTGTTTGAGAACGGGAAAGACTATAACTGTGTTTCAGAAGTTTTATAGGCAATATAAGAGGCATGGTTTATTACTGAACGTAAAGCAAAATCTTTAATTAAAGTATCGATAAGCGGATATATCATTTATTGATTAAATATATTACTGTTTGTTAGATTGTAAAAATCATTGTTTTCTAATCAGGCATTAAATTTTATGTTTCGGTCAAAACTTTTGTACTGCATATTTTCGACTTCTGAATTCATGTTGCATTAAGATATGAACGGATGGGACTTCATTATTATTATTATTATTATTATTATTATTATTATTATTATTATTATTATTATTATTATTATTATTATTATTATTATTATTACTATTGTCATTATTATTTTTATTATTATCATAATTATTATTATTATTATTATTTTACAAATTTAAAATTTTTATTGCATTTAAACATTTTTTTCAGATGTGTATATTTACTTGCATTTTCAGGAAAATCACACATGAATTCATATCATGTATAGAATAAAATCTACAGTCACCGACGCATTAAGCATGTTATTTTTTTTTTTTTTTTTTTTTTTTTTGGTTTAAATTTTTATCACAAACTTTTGAATATATCTTAATTTTATCTTAATTTTTTAAACTATAGTAGCGACACTTAAAAAAATATATTGTTTTTATTACTTTTTTATTTATACTTTTTTTCTGCATTTTTTTCCCTAAATATGATCAATATCTCCGGTAACTGACAACATCTCTATTTGAAAACAACAAATGATACATAAGTTATAACAGTTAAGACAAATATGTCGCAGCCGTATGACATTAATTTTCAAAATATACAATAAAATGCTTATTTGAGTTACATTTTAGGCCCGTTTAAATTAATGCAGTCGTCATGTTCAATGAAAACAAAATACTGGACTCTATAGTTGTTTACTGACGAGTATAGATACATTCTGAACACTCATTCTAGAACTGTTTTGATCTATTGAAAAGGAAGAAACATCCAACTTGATTTTCCTTGTCCAAGAAATATCCCGTTCGAGCACAGTCTTCTTGATTCTGTTAAATGTGACGATGTCAACAATTTAAACGGAGGCCTTTGGAAATTGAAATGAGTGGGATACAAACTACTGATTTTTCGCATACATTCCGCGCTCGTTAAGCCTTCTTATGGCAGTAGAACGGCTAATTTAAGTTTCTGTGGAGCCTGAAGATTTGAAACTAAACCTCTTGTTGTCATTTCGCGATTTCTTCGAGCCAAAAATGACAGAAAATGGTATTCAGATACAGTTGTTTCATTCGGTTTCCCGTGACCAAGAAGTCTATTAACGTATCCAGGTCTTAAAAAGCAGCTCAAAGCTCTTGCTGTGAGACTTTCAGGAATTTGCAATTCTTGGCTCACCCCTATTTGTGTTTGTCTTCCCTCGAATCTACCAATTATTCGCTACTTTTGATTTTAATGATGCCTTTCAGTCAAATCCAATGAATACTGATCACTCTCAGACACCGCATTCATTTTAAACAAGCCTTAAGACCTAGAATTCTAATATATGTCAATAGCGCATCACACTGACAATCACCTAATTTGCGTACTTACGACGGTAATGCACGAGCGGAAGTACTATTTTGTATCAATAATATTTATTTAACATAAATAATTGATTCTTTGGACGTTGGTTGCAACATTAACTAAGTGAGCATAATTTTACTATTATCCTTTAATTTTTATGACTAGTGTATAAAAAGATATTGGCAACAAACAGATTTTTTGTTTTTGTTTTTATTTCTTTTACGCGTCTTTTAAAAATTTTATGCCGTCAATTATTACATCATCAAAGCGTTCCCTATTGTCGATACAAAATTTACTTTGAAATCAAATTTGATTAAAAATTGTAATTTGATGTTACTTACATATAATGACTCATAAAATAAATCAAAAATAGTTTAAAAATAAATTCATTTCAACAGTAGACATTTGTGGCAAAGGTGTAACAACTATACATTTAAAAATGAAATAAAAGAAAAGTAAATAAATCATAGAATTAATTTAAACATAATTGACCGGAAGGCACTGTCGAATTTAGGCCATGGATTTTTAAGTGGTATATTTGAGAGATAAAATGCAATAGATGAGAATTTGTAAAAGCATATTAAGTTTCCCTTGAAAAAAAAAAATAACTTCAATTTCTTCGATTTATCACCAAGTTAAGGCCCCTTTGCGTAAAATCCCGACTATACATTATTAATCTATTGGTTACTTTTTATTGTAAAATAGATTTAGAAAGTGGCCTTTAGATGTTCATTTCACAAACGTAACCACATAAGCAACAGCTTTAATGTCTGATTGAAGATCCTTCAAAGTTCGTTTTAACTAAGAATTAGGACATGGTTTCGAACTTTGGATATTTTTCTATGAAATATATCTACTTAAGTTTAAATCTCAAGTCAGTTAACTTTTCTCAGACTTATAACTTTTCTCTGATGTGCGTTTTAATTGATACCATGTTATCTATACGAAATATTTTGCAAATTACAAAGTTCTTAAATAAAATTTGTATGTCTTACATTAAAAAAATATTATATACAACAAAAATGTGTTTTTATATTTCCTTTCGGAATTCTATTTTGTACTAAAAATGAGAAAAAAAAAAACATACTGCACCTTTATGTTGAATTTGAGTTTAATTTAACTTGTAAAAAATCTATAAAACTTCAAATTCAATTAAAATTTTAAATTTCAATTTCGTACATTTCACATAACTAAACATCTCTAAAATGAATAAATTTCGAAAAGCTAACGTTTTATAAAAATTAAAATCATGTGACACGTAACAAAATTATTCTCGGTTCGTATTCCAATTAAACATTGGTTTGTTCATTCGAAAATAAAAATTTAATTCTAAAGGTAAGCCAAGTTTCTGAAGTTGATTTTAATTAATTTTTGAGGTTCCCATCTTATTTAAAGTTCCATTCAAAATACGTTGTTTTGAAAGTTAGAAAATTGGAAAAGATCATTGATTAAAACAAGTAAAATATCATTGTATAATTAAATATTACTTTGAATGTAACTAATATTTAACAAATACTTAATAAACATCTTTATTAACAAACTAGCTGTTACCCGTGACGTCGTTCACGTAGCATTAAAAAAAAGATAGACGCTTTAATTAAACAAAACATTTCATTAACAATAATTTAAAATATGTATAACACATATCTTATACCAGGCTATGCAGTAGTTTTTTTTATAGGAGACTTAAAGAACTCAGTCAAGTAAATGGAAAATGTGTTAGATAATATGAACAATCGCGAAAAGGAAATTGCAACCATTGCTGTGCTTATGCCACAGCGTGTATGTGCATTATCTAGTCATGTAGTATAAAATATTATCCCAATATCTAAAGCTGAGTATTGATGCTTGTTTTGCCTTCTTTCAAAACTGGTACAAGAAATTCTATAAACACTCATTCTTCTCTAATTGCTTGCAGTTATTCACAAAAGAATGGTAAAATTTAACAGTAAAAGATGATTTCAAGATTATATCGACCAAAGATTTTTTTCTCCTTCAGAATCTCTATTCATTTTCTTCTAAAGCTATAAAAATGAAAAGTAGTTTATGACCAAAAAAGAGATGCTGAGAGTTGAAATAAGTGAATGATTAATCTATTTGGATCTTTAATTCCTAAAATGAGGAAGGAAAAAGCATAGAACTATAGCATATATTACAACTAGCTGTTACCCGTGATGTCGTTCACGTAGCATTAAAAAAAAGATAAAAGATGAGGGGCTGTATTTATATTCCATTGTTTAGTGCCTACACAATATTGCATGTACAACTATATTTAGGTAAAACCCCTGATTTTTTTGCTTCCTTTAGGAATAACGGATTTTGAGTTGATTCTATAGGCTCCCATTTTCAGAATTTTCAAACTATGTTTTTGAAACTTTTACAGAATTTGCTCTATGCATTTAGCTAACACAATATGCAAATGACATTTTGATATCGTTGACGCATGCGCAATGAAAAATTATTTACTAAACATACTCATTTTTCATACAATTTTTATTATTTTTAAATTCTGATAACAGGGTATTGTGTACAATGATGTTTGTCATATTTTCAGAAAAGAATATTATTTTATAATAAGAACTCTGCAAATTATAAGCAAAAAACTTGGAAAAATTTAGGTCTGTTTTTATAAAAACCTTAATTTCTCTACGAGTATGCATGCTATCCTTGTAAAACTTAACACAGTACATTACAATAAACCAATTAATCATAATGTGCAGTTTGAACGCTTTTGCTACATTAGTTTTGACAGGGTTATCCAAAAGATCTTCGTTCTTTTTCAATTTGTTGACGGTCCCCTGTTCGATTTCGGGGAAAACTCTTCGCGAAAATATGTGACGCGTACTATTTTGTTTACACACCTGGAGTTTCAGGACATTCCGATTCATATTTCTTTCATCACTTAAAAATAATTACTTAATTACCAATTATGCTTAACTTTTGGACACCAGTGTAGTCCGATACATGATTTATTTAAATTCTACAAACATCTCTTATTATACCAAATGTAGCTGAACTTCAGGATGCATTTAGTTTTCCTTAAAATACATACGATAATTGAAAAAGCTCTTCAGTAATCTTTTCTAATAGACAATACTTTGGATACAATATCTGAGATCTGGGCACAGGCCCAAAATCTTTTATGCGTCTCTGTAAATGAACAACAAATGTGATGCAAATCATACTTAACTGCAAGCATATTGTAGTAAATTTCAGTATTTATCATTGTATTGATTATCTCAGTATATTAATTTCATCATCCTCTATATCAAGACTACCTTATCATAATAACAAGACTTGTCATTCGCCAAGTTTCCTTTGACCGCAGTACACGTAGTCAGAAACCACATGATTTTCCCGTTGGTAGCGCCATCTAATGTGAGAAACTGAAATATTTTCCATTTTTTCCCTATAAATTTGTGCATGGATTATTAGCAGTAGTATGCGCCAGGTGGCGTTACTTATGAGACAAAGTCATATAATAAGTTGGCAACTATTGGGAATATTTCAATAATAGATTTTCTCCTGAATGCGAGGCCTTATTATGATAAGGTGGCCTTGTTCTATATAATAAAAGCCTAAGTCATGTGACTGTCAACACTTCCGGGCTTACCCACTTCACTTTTTATATGCTAAGCAGCCAATTTCATGTCAGCCAGCGCAGGTTATAAGTCGCCAATCTATAATATAAAAAGCCCAGTGTCATCAACACTTCCAAGTCTCCCCACTTCACATTTTTATATGCATGATTGCCATTTTGGTGCTTTTATGCTAGCCGTGTGCAGGTTTGCCAAATTTTATGCCATATGCCATAGTTTCATTTGAAACATAAAACTATAATTTATTTCATTTAAAATACATAACTTTTATTTATAACACAGATTAAAAAATGTGTATATCAGATTCATTTATCTCATTTAAAATACAATACTAAATGTATTTTTCCAGCATAGGTAATTGGCAAAAGAGATTGGTGAGTGCTTGGCGAGAAAAGAAATTTGACAAAATCTTTTCTCGCAACCTTTTTATTTTTTCACTAGCTGACCCGCCCGGCGTTGCCCGGGCGGGTCATTGTTAATACCTATAGGTATTAACAATATTAAACGAACTTGAAATTTGTATGATTTTATCATTAACTAGTTACATGCAGAAATGCATTGTCTGAAATACGTAGCCACTGACTGTGTGAAAAATCGGTTTTAAAAACAACAACTAATATTAAGCTCCAAAAATACTCAAAATGAACAATGAAAAACGCGGGAGGGAATATGTATCCAACGACTGCATGATTTTCGTGTTAAAAAGTTGATATTTACCCGTAAAAATCACTGTTATGTCACGTAACTAATTATTATTTTCACATACAAATCCCAAGTGAAATATTTTGAATTTCAAACTAATTATATTACTCTTAAATCCGACTATACCATGAATGAAATCGATACACGATGGTAGCTAAAAGATTGGTATATAGTATTATAATTTCAGAGCTATTTAACAAAAGTAAGTGTTATTTTTAATCAAATCTTGCGTAATGTTCACTCTGTGTATAAATTCCTAACCTTAAACTTTTGTACCGTAACCAGCACCTGTCTGTAACCTAACAGCGACTTAACATTACCTTACCGTAAATTAAATATAACAGAAATGTAACCTAGTCTTCACTTTATTGTAATATATCCTTATTCTAATCATAACATAAATGAAATTTAACTTTAACCTAACTTTAACCTAAATAATATAATAGAAAAAAAAACATTTTAAAAAATTACTATTTCTTCGTAAAATATGCTTCAGCTGTAATTCGTTTCTTTCAATTCGTTTTATTAATACAAAATTCCTTCCTCGTGCTTTCATTTGAGACATTAAAATTTCAGCGATAAATGGTTTAATATTGCAAACCTGTTTTTCGATTTACTTCGCCTCCACCTATCTTTTTCTCCATGGTGTATAGCAGCTGTGATTTAAAAAAAATCCTCATTTAAACTGACAGTTTGCCAGTCTATGAATTTTAAAGGTCTGTCCCAGCTTTTTTAATTATTTCTGCGAAAATTTTATGCAACCAATCAACCATAAGAAAATGAAAGGGAAAAAAAGCGGAAAAAGGCGATTTTTTATGAGAGTGAGCTTTGGAATTTAATTAATTACTCTGTTAATAATTAGAATTTTGAAATTCTGAGCTTCAGGTGCATCAGGAGAGACATTGGGCTACTCTAAAAAAAATTTGAGCTTCTTACGTGCTGTAGATTTTGCTAGCCATCGCAGACACACAGACACACACAGACAGACAGAGCGTTTTGTTCTTTTATTAGTATAGATGTTTTATTTAAATTTATAGGTACTATTTTTAAATAAAATTTTCCGGTATTATAAACGATTTTAACTAAACTAAGTCTAGAAGAAAATTTCTTTATTAAATAAATCAGGATTTAACAAACACTCACACAAGAAAAAAAAAGTAAGAAAAATTATGCGTTAAGGATAGATTATGAAAAACTTCCCAACACTTCCTGAAATCTTAAACATCAATTTGTTATTTAGGGAAATAAGATGTTACAGTACATAACCAAAAATGAATTCCAATACTTTTGAATAGCCTTGTATTTGATCTGCCCGTTGATATATATATATTACTAGCTATCCTGCCCGGCGTTGCCCGGGCCCGTGATGATATTCAGTTTTCAAATGTGTTATTTGCTTTCTAAATGACCCTTAAATTAAACTCAAATTTCTATGATTTTATATCTTTAAGTCCATTTTGTCAATTCATATTTTTAAAACGGAAAAATCGCGAAAAGATATTGAATTGAAAGCACATGCTGTTTGGTTTTTTGTTTTCGATGTAATTTGATTTTTTGGAAACTATGCGAACCGAGAGCGAACGAAACCGCGACGGAACATTCAGGTTTTTACTGAATTCGTAAAAATTTTCACACATTTTATTTTGTAAAAAAAGAATTCTATCCATACAAAAGTTCCAAAATTTTTGAAAGTAATGTAAATCTCGTTTATTGAAAGGCTCTAAAAAGATTGTGCTAAAATATGGGAATCTATTTACTTTTAGCTGGGATGTAATTCGTGTTTGTCGGTGTATTTCAACGGGTTAAATCTCATATATTTTTTAACAAATTGCAACATAAATTATGAGAATTTTTTAGCTTAAAGAAAATATTTTCGGTTTGTCAGGACGTATATAGAATTGCGCGATCGTTTCATTGCGAAACCGCAATGGAACGATCTGGTTTTTATTGATTTTCTCAAATTTTTCGCACTTTTTATTTTGTAAAAATTATTTCTACTCGTCCGAACGTTTTAAAAATTTTTAAGAAGGTATAAATTTGATCTATTTAGATGCTTTTAAAAGTTTGGGCTGAAATATGTACGCCTAGGTACTTTTAGCGTAGAAAAAATATTCTATTTGTGAGTCGCAAAGTGCCTCCTTTTGCCGGTGTATTTGAAAGGGTTAAATCATATATTTTAAAAACAGATTGCATCATAGATTATAAAAATGTTTTTAAGCTTAAAGGATATGTGTTTTGTTAACCGGTACCTATAGGATTGCGTTTTGCTAAGTCAAAACCGCAATGAAAACGACCTGTTTTTTATTGATTTCATCAAAATTTTCGCACATTTTATTTTGTAAAAATTATTTCTATCAGTCCAAATGAGTCGAATTTTTTGTAGGGAGTATAAATTTGGTCTATTGAGAAGATTTTAAAACATTGAGTTGAAATATGCACATTAAGATAATTTTAGCATGGAAAAAGTACCCTCTCTGCGAGTCGCAAAATGACCTTCTTTGCCAATGTATTTGAAAGGGTTAAAATCCAAATATTTTAAAACCAATTAAACCATCAGTCAGAAGAAAGATTCAACTTTAAGATCTTCTTTTTGGTTTGTTTATATCTTAAAAATTACGCCCTGGAGAGGCATTGACAAAAGGGAGAAAAATAGTTTTGGAAAAAACGACCATTTTTGAATATTTGTTTTCAAAGAGTTAACTGCAACATTTTTTCGAATTGAGTATTGCATTTGAGACCTAAAAATATGATCTTTCGAAATATGTCTCTTAAGCTTAACTAAGTCGAGCAGTTTGTTTGATTTGGATTTAAACAAAATGATCCAAAAACAGAAATAAACGGGGGGAAAAGGTTCTTCCTCCGATTAGATGCGTAATTGAGTTTCTGGCATGTGCAAACGTTTTCTTTCCCAGAACATTTAAAAAATGACATTTTGATGAGAGTGAGTTCCGCTTCATAATTAATATGTATGAAACTAATCAAAAAATTAAAATTCTGAGCCTCAGGTGCATCAGGAGAGGTATTGGGCTACTCTCAAAAAAATTTTGAGCTTCGTATGTGCTGTAGATTTTGCTAGCCGTCGCACACACACACACACGCAGACAGACAGAGCGTTTTGTTCTTTTATTAGTATAGATATAATAGGAAAATTTAGTTTAGTAAGAAAATACCTAACTGGTTGAAATTTCTCTTTCAGCACTTTATTCTAATAGATGGAAAATACTTGAATACTTTTGTTCAGACTTGTAATTTACCTAGTACCTTTAATATCAGGCAACCAAGAAAGTTCGTGCGGTTTTTGAGAACAGCTACATTTGTTGCGTAGGCGTGGTCATACTGATTCCGATGACGTCATTTCTGTACATTGCCTTTAAATTGCAATCAGTAGAGAATTGTTTAACGTATCTCACGTTTCGGTATCAGATTTGTAGAAAGTACAATCGTAGACAAAGGAGATTTTGAGGCCCATTTTGCTCTACGAGTTCAAATTAGGATTCAAAGCAGCAGATGCCGCTAGAAGAATATGCTCCGTGTTTGGAGAGACTTCAGGGAGAGAACGGACCGCTCAAAAGTGGTTCAGCAGACTTTCGTCCGGAGACGATAGCCTCGAAGACAAGCCCCGTGTTGGTCGTCCATCCATCTTAGTCAAAGTCCAGCTGGAAGAGAAAATACAACAGAATCCTGATCTAACATGCCGGGGGGGGGGGTTGCGCAAAGGTTTGGAGTATCTGACGAAACCATCCGATCGCATCTTCATAGCCTTGGGATGTCGTGGAAACTTGATAAGTGGGTTCCTCAAGTCCTGTCCGAAGAACACAAGCTCCAACGATTGAACATTTGTTTGTCATTGTTGTCGCGCTACAACAAAGCCTCTTTCCTGGATCAGATATTGACATGTGACAAGAAATGGGTAATGTATGATAACCGAAAGAGAAAACATCATTGGTCGACTTCTGGTTTCCTCTCATTGGTTGCTAAACCGGACATCCATCAAAAAAAAATAATGCTGTGTATTTGGTGGACTAGCGCTGGTATAGTTCAATATGAATTCTTAGAAAGCGGGAAAACAATCTCAGCCGAAGTCCACTCGTCGCAGTTGAAAAGGGTTTCAGCTGCTTTGCTCGAAAAGCAGCCAGCACTGGTCAACAAGAGATGAGTTCTTCTCCTCCACGATAACGCCAGACATCACACGGCTAAAGCCACCAGGGACGTGATAAAAACATTGGGCTGGGAAGTTTAGCCTCACCCACCTTATTCCCCGGACATCGCCCCATCGGACTATTATTTGTTTTTGGCCATGGATAATCACCTGCGGGAACAGCAGTTCCAAACCCAAAATGATGTCACAAAAACTATAACCCAGTTTTTGGACTCTAAAAGATTTTTTCAAATAGGGTATTTATAAGCTTGTGTCCCGTTGGGAACACGAAATTGAAGCCAATGGTGATTATTTCAAAGAATAAAATTAGTGTTTGAGATTTTTCTGGGTCCTTTTTTATGTCTGATGAAAACCGCGCGAACTTTCTTGTTTATCTGATACACGCGCCAGTATTTTGTTAAAATTTAGTCACAAACAAAAATAGTTTTAAAACTACTTAAATTATATTTCCAGAAATTATCATTTATGGTTGGCCATGTAGCTAATTTTTTACGTGACCTTGTATATCATTTTATCTACATTCTACAAACAAGTAAATATTTTTTAATGCTATTTCGAATTAACCACATCTAAACTAGTATGTATATATATATATATATATATATATATATATATATACAGGGTGGTCATAAAAAAACTTTCCCGATATACGGAGCTCTAGCGGCCAGTCCGCTAAACCGATCGAAATGAAATTTCAGATATAGCTATTCAGAGGTATGAGCTCGAGATTCTGTGAACGACAATAAAATGGCTCTCACGGTTACGGTTATAGTTACAGAAACTTTAAAATTTCCAATGATAACACCCTTTTTTTCATCGCAAAATGCTCAGCGCATGCGAAAAACATAAACAGCGTTGGAACCGTACTTGTATCGCAAGAAACGGACATGTTATGCACGCACAAAAAACCGTTCTGCGAATCCCACCCCATAAAAAAACTCGATTGGGGTGCAAGGAAGAAATTTGCATATGACATAGAGTCAGTACACTAATCTCTGATTACAATACAGATCGGAGAAACTAAAACTTTTATTTTGATTACATATTTTCCACATGGGTGGCATCACAGGCAATTAATGGTGATTCCTCCTATTACTGCGACTTTCTAGCGAGGTTGGGGAAAAAAATCAAACAATGAAACAAGACAAAATTAAGAGTAAAATTGATTAAATCAAAGACACCAAACGACAGCTGGATAAATTCGAATCTGAATCCAATAAACTTAAATGAGGTAAACTTTTGTCATCTGAATTTGCATTTAACAGGCCACATTGATTAGAATTTCATTTTCCAAATGTTTGTTATAATTTGTTAACAATTTTTGTTACAATTTTAGTTTTTATTTTTATTTATTTATTTATTTTTAATAACTATGGGGTTCTGCCCATACGAGCTACGCTCGTTAAAGCAGGAACAGCAGACTCTAAAAACATACAAATTTGTTTGGCTGTCAAAAGATTACGGAAGATTTAATTATAATTGAAAGACCAGTTGCGATCTTCTTGTAAAATGTTTTCTGTTCATTTCCTTTTGATTGGGAAATTTCAAAGTCAAGCCAGTTTTTGTTTAATAAATTCAATGGTAGTTTAAATCCGTAAATAGATAATATCATTTGTAAATAGGCTAATATGGAGCTAATTAAGTATACAAAATCTTTGTGTCCCGGTATTTTTGAGCAACATAGCTTTTTTTTAGAATAGAGAGATACCATGAACCATGACATTTTATTTTAACATCAAAGCGTTGTGTTAGTTTATCATGTGGACAATAAACGAATGCTAACCGATGAGTTTAAAAAGAGCTACTGGCAAGATTTTGAGCTAGGCTAAATTACAAATATTCCTTGTAAGCATAGCAACTTTTATGAAGTTTTATTCTAAAAAATGTCAGGCTTGATTATGAGAATAGCAGAGGTATTAAGTGAACTTTAATTGTTTATGACAGTTTCAATGATTTGGAAAATTATAACATATATGAATTGATAACTATGGAACAATATTTGGCCATTTACAACCTGCGCCTGATAAACATTCATAATACGATAATAGCTGCTTTGCATAAAAAAAGTGATGCAGTCAGCCCGGCATTGTTGTTCACAGATAGATAACTTTTATTATAGCTATTATTATAGAGATAAGGAATCCTGGTGTAATAATGCGACGTTGAGGTTGCTTCCATTTTCCATGGCTATGCTTTAGATTTTTTTTAAAATTCAAACAAACATACGATTTCATACAGCAATTCATTGACTATCTTTAAAAAAATAATTTGAGAAATTCATGTTCTTAAAATACAGAGAATGTACAGGGGTTGGACAAAAATATGGAAACACCTTAAAAAAAAACACGTTTCCTTGCCTAGTATTGCGTACGGTACCCGTTGTTATTCAAAACAGCTTGCAGTCTTCTCGGAATGGATAAATACAGTATCTGTATGTTTGCCAAGGGAATATTGTACCATTATTCCTGCAAAACGGTGGCAAGTTCAGATAACGATGTTGGCGGTGGATAGCAAGAACGCACTTTCCGCTCCAATGTAGACCACAAAGGTTGGATAATATTCAATCTAATGACTTTGGTGGCCTGGGAAGATGCGAAAATTCATCCTCGTCCTCAGAAAACCAGTCCTGGACAATGTGAGCTGTGTGAACAGGGACGTTGTCGTCTTGGAAGATACCATCATCATTGAGGAACAAAGCTTGTACCATTGGATGGACTTGATCGGCCAAAATGATCACATAAGTCTGAGCAATAATCCGCCCTTACAGAGTTATCATGGGGCCAGAAGAGAACCACGATATGGCTGCCCAAACCATCACCGAACCACCGCCATGTTTCACTCTTGGCCACAAGCAGTCTGTATTATAGGCTTGAGATGGCGTTCTCCAGACGTAAACTCGGCCAGAAGTGGGGAACAATGTGAAAGAAGACTCATCAGACCATATTACGCTCTTCCACTGCTCTGTAGTCCAGGCTTTATGACTTAAACACCACTTTTTCCTGTTACAGGCATTAGCATTACTAATGGATGGCTTTTCAACTGAAACACGGCCAGCAATTCCCTATTTATGAAGCTCCCTTCTAATTGTTTTGGTACTCATAGGATTTGGTAACACGATATTCATTTCAGCAGTAACTTTTGCAGCTGTGGACTGCTTATGTTTCGTGATAATCCTCCTTAATGATCGTCTGTCACGATCACTCAGCACACACTTTCGTCCGCGCTGTGATTTAGCGGATGATGTTTTTTCCGCATTTCAAATATGCAGAATAAATCTTCGACACAGTACCTCTTGAAACACTAAAAACCTCGGCTACCTTGCTTACGGAAGCATCCACCATACGCGGGGCAACAATTTGTCCACGTTCGAAGTCTATTAACTCTGACATAATGCAATGATAATCCCACATAACAGTGCTCCAACAACGACTGTATGGTGCAGCGATTTTACGAAGTTGTATAGGTAGCGTCAGTAGGCGAAAACTCCAGTGCCATCAACATAGTTCATTATAATCAATCTTTCTTTTCAAACATCCATTTCAAAAGGTGTTTCCATATTTTTGTCCAACCCCTGTACATTCGCACATAGTCGAATATTGTATGTTATTCTAGATCATTATAAAGCATTTCAGGTAATTTCCGAAGGGTCTAGATCACTCAAGAATATTGCAGAGCATTTAAGATTATTCTTGAATATTATAGATCATTCTAAATTAATTTAGAAGATTTTAGGTTGTTCCTAAACATTTTATATTATTCTATATCATTCGAACACATCTTAGGTTATCCTGGAACATTTCGGATTACTTATGATTATGATAGATTACTTTAGATTATTGTAAAACGTTATAACTTATTCAAGATCATTTCAGAAAGTTTTAAAATACTGCCGGATATCCCAGAACATTCGACATTAATAAATATAAAACTGAAAATCTGAAAATCGTAAAGGACAAAATTTACTGTATTACCTTAAATGTTTGAAACCGAATTTTTTTTACCAATGTCGAAAAAATGCCATGGAACAGGAAAAAATGTTAGAAATTCGACTAAGCATCGCAGTAAAAGTCACTAAAATAAATAAATTAAACAGTGTTTGACAAACATGGCAAATGAGGTGCGTTCGTACTATATTTAATTATATATAGAATAACTTAACATAATTAAAATGCATTATAAACAATGTTTCCTCCTATACCATAGTGTAACGGAATTCTTTTTAGGGGCTTCGTAAAGGAACTGTAAATAGTCTGTGCACCGCATATGCTAAAGAATGCATATTTAAATGCACTTTATAAATATATTTCAAATTAATTATATTCAAGAGCTATAACATTATTAGAAACCATCTTAAAAGATTTTTCCACATAGGTCGTATTGTAATGGAATTATTTTGAGTGTCCTGTAATGCTCCGCTTCCACCCATTGTGACCAAACTCCTTTATTAACAGCAGGAGACCAAAGGTTATCTATTACTACAACTGCAAATTCGTGGCAGTGGGTGATCATGAAGAAAAGTGGGTATTAACTTTGCCGTAGATGTATGTATATATAAACTATATAAGGCGAGACATTAAATGACCCAGAGATGTATATTTAGTTTTTTCTGTTTGCGGTGCATGGTTGTATCGTCACATAATTTTGGCTTCGGTTCAGCGTTAAAAATGGAGAAGCAGAAAGTAATTTTTCGTCATATAAAGCTCTTTTAATTTAAAAAAAATAAAAACACTAGTCCGACTCTTCGCAAAATGTATGCTATTTATAAGCAGAGTGCTGTTTCAAATAACACAGTTTGAAGAATATTTGAGAAATTTAAATCCGGAAATTTCAGTCTCGCATATGATGATCATTCTGTTGGAACATCATCTGAAAAAAGGAAATCTTACAATAACCTGTCACAAATAATTCCACATTACACAATCCAGGAGGTATCACATACATTAAATATTCCAAAAAATTCAATGTATGATCATTTGAAGAGGATTAGGTGTGTAAATCGTTATTATGTGTGAGTAACACATGCATTGACACCGTACAATATGTTGCTCCAATTTCAGCATGTAAATTTTTTCTGGAACGAATTGAATAATTTGCATTTTTTTTATTTCGAACGGCTATTCACTTTAGATGAAAAATGGATATTCTACACTAGTGTTATTATGAAAATATCGTGGGATAAGTCAAATAAACTTTCCTAGCAACATCGTGAGGAAGTCTGTGTCCCAAAAGACTGATGCTTTGAGTATGGTAAGACTATAAAGGGTAATATTTAATATTAATTGTTATAAATTAAATAATAAATCCGGAAATATATTGTTCCCAATTAGCAATTTTTAAAGCAAAAGTCGGAAAGCAGTGACAAGAAAAGACAGGTGAAATATTTTGTTCCAAAATGATAATGGTCTGCACTGCATTGCCATTAATATAAGACAACACCTTAATCGGTATGTGTGGAATGTTTTGGTTTATTCTTTATATTCACCAGACCTGATCCTTTCAGATTTTCATCCCTTGACGTCACTTCATGCTTTTTTTTAACGACAGTAAGTACACTTTTTTAGTAATTTTCAAACACCACATAGATAAATTCTTTGCTAGTATCCATATTATAAAGGCCAAACGTATTTGTGCGTAACGCATACGTCATTTTGCGAATAGCAACACTTTTCCTTGCAATTTCGGTTTTGCAATTTTCGCTACAGCAAATTTTGCATTTATAAACAACTCACATTTTAAATTTTTATACCGTGGTATAAAGGAAAAAAATTACATTAAAATGCAATTTGTTTGAAAGCTGTATCTCAATTTATTTTTGAGGTATTAATTTTTTTATAGTTTCTAGAAGCAATTTTGTAATTGTGACAACAGAACCACTCCATTTTCTCTTAAAATTGAAAAGAAAAAAAATAGAAATTAAAATGCGCAACACTTTCCCGTGCAATTTCGGTTTTGCAATTTTCAGTACTGCAAAATTTACACTTCTAAACATTGTACATTTTAAATTTTTACACCGTCGTATAGAGAAAAAATATACTTTTAATTGTAATTTGTTTGAAAGCTGTATCTCAATTTATTTTTGAGATATCAATTTTTTTAATAATGTTTAGTACCAATTTTGTAATTGTGGCAACAGAATCTCTCCATTCTAACTAAAAATTAAAAAAAGAAATTAAAATGCGTATACTATTTCAAAAGTATCGTGTGTTATAAAATACAGTGAATTTCAGTTTTATTTTGTTTAATAATTTGGGTAATTGGGTTTTATAGTATTTTGTCAATTTTAGCTTAAAATAATATTTGTTTGACAGTTAGACTGAATAATACATTCAGGGTTGGGGAAATACATCATTTTGCTCGCCAGTGGCGAGTGGATTTTCTGACAAGGCGAGTGCATTTTTAGTTTTTAAAAACTGTAGGCAATACGCACATTATCGGAAACACCTTTTTAATCTAGACATTTTAACTTTCCAAATTGTTACAGTGTAAATATGGTACTAAGTTCTATCTAATATTAATCTTACCTCTGTTACATATATTTCTTAATATTATGGAAAAAAGAATTATGAAAATGCAATGTAGTAATAGAAATTTTGTCTGTAATCGCGTGCGATTCTGTCATAACTATTTTCAACAGCGTGTGTTGCATCTTGCGGGCTGGTGAAATAAATCCTTGGCTGGTAAGAAATTGGAAAAATTTCCCACACCTGTATATGATGTATTTTTTACTGTAACTAATTATGTAGATTTATTATAACTCAATGAAACAGTTCTTTCTTAAAGATTTTCTTTCGTCAAATTTCGACGGGTTCCACCTCGTACCTATAATGACATTTTTAATTGAGTTTCCTAGCTGCCAAAATTATGGCAAAAAGGTCACACAACAAATTGTGCTTATGTGTTTCCATAAAAGTTTCTTATCTTTCTGTACGTGTTTACTGAAATTTATCATGATACACCACAGAAGTTTCCGGAATACCCTATATATATGGATTTTCTTTACAAGAGCAGTGCACCATAGTTGCAGGGAGATAAATATGTCAGAATTAAATTATTATATTTTCCATTGTCGAAAAATTATAAAATGTGTTTGGGACACCAGAAAACCAAAAGCTATTAAATTATGTACACAGATATGGAACATTACGAAAAAATAGTGTTGTTTTTAATATCTTCTATCTTTACAAGAAGAAAGTATTATATTTATAAAAATTTTCGAATTCCGGCTTTCGACTGACTTGTACGTTTTGGGGGATAGAGACGCCGAGAAACATGTGTTTACACACTGTCTTTTTAAGTCTGCCTGTATCTATGTGTATACGTGTCACAAATTTTGTGGGTGTTCAATCTCAAGAACAAATACACAGAATTATATAAAAATTTTAATTCATATAGTCCCTGATATACATGGATGCTAATTATATTTTGATATAAATCGCCTCTACAAATGGCGTTCCTATGTTGCATTATGCACCATTTTCGCAATAGGTCTATCTCAAGAACTGATACATAGACTGTGCGAACGTGTGAATTGATACTGTTGGTGTAAATCACTTAATAGATCACGTTGCTCTGCTGCATTTTTCACGATGTCCTCAATAGCTCTATCTCAAGAACTAATGTCTGAATTTTCATCGGTACTACTAGGTTATCCCGTCGACCAAAAAATTATCGCCAAACTATAAGATGAAATGTCAATAATGGATGATCGTGAATTTTACATTCAGTGACATTAAATACGATTCACGTGTTTAAAATGTCATCAAGTGATTTTTATTTCGACTTTTTATTTGTATTTTATTAATATTCTACTAATTATTTGTTGTTTTCGTTATTTAAAATAAAAATTATGTCAATATAATTTGGCTACTAGTTTGGCGATTTGAATAATTTGGCGAAATTGGTCGACGGGATAACAAAGTAGTACCTTTTCATCAAACTTTGGTTTCAAGTATATCTTGATTAATATTGCTCTTATTATGTTATTTCTACAAATCGCTCAACAGGTGATGCCGCTATGCTGGATTTTTCCCGATTTTCGTAATAGCTGTACCTCAAAAAGTAATATATGGATTTTCATGAAACTTCAGATCCTATTAGCCATTGTTATACGTTGTTTTTGATTAGCTTTCGTAAATTACCCAATAATGACTCTGAAACACTGCATTTTGCTGGTATTTATACGATTTCAGCAATAGTTCTATTTCAAAAACGAATGCATTTAATTTCATATCCTTAGAATAACTTAAGATGGGCATTAATTTAACAGAAGTTTGAAACATTAGCATGTGTGAGATAGAAGAAAGTTTTAAAATTGGTATATCTGACTAATTTAATTAGAAATTAGCAAACTTCGCATACTTAGAAATTAGCTTAACTACGTTTCATGGTATAACTATTCAATTTTAATTAAATTTCATTATCCTACTTTCACTCAAAAAAAAAAAAAAAAAAAAAAAAAAAAAAAAAAAAAAAAAAAAAGATACAAATGGAAAAAATTGTCCAATCTGTGTTTCTTTTTTTTTTTACTTTGTACGATTTCCATATCAGAAAAGATAAAAGAAATTCACAATTAAGTTTTACTTACGAAATTTCCAGCTAGGGTAATCATGTAAAAAATCATTAAGAAATAAGCATTTCATGAAAATAGATTCTGTTTCTGTTATAGAATCATATTCTGAATGATAAACTACTACTACTAATAATAATAAATCAATTTTATCTTAATATAGTAACTTAATAATCCTCGTGTGTGATCAAAATGTGTTTAAAGTACTACGTCTTTTTATATTTAGTATTACGGTTATACAGTGAACATAAAAAAATACATGTTGAGCGTTGACCACCATTATTTTTAACACGCAATTGTTTGAGCGCACTTTTCTGTTGAGCTAGGGGCCCAACCTCCACCGAGTTAAATTTATTAAATTTAAGCTTTTGCAATTATTTTTCTGAAAACATTTCTGATATCAGCTGGTTAACATTAAAGATAATGCACTTCTTTTTTTAAAGACAACACTGGTAGGTTGTCCTAGTAGAAGACCTAAATCCAAAAAAGAAAAAAAAAAACATTAATATAAGACGTAAAATTTTCTGCCTCTATTGAACCTCTTCTTAAAAATTTCGATTCTCTTTTTACAATGAAACATTAGAAAAGTTCCTAAAGTGCTGCACCAAATTGTTTTGATCGAATTAAATGGCACAAATTAATTTATGCAGTCAACGGTGCATTCATAAAGTGTAATTAGGAATGTTAGTTTTGATATATTCATTGGCAGCAGATAAACTTATTTTCTAAGGAATGGGGCACTAAAAATGTATGCGTAATAATTTGAGAAAACATTTGAAAGGTGAAACTCTCATGTGATAGTTGAATTGACATTAACACAGCCGAATTTTTAATTCAGCGTAGTAACAGATCAGCTACTGGTCCAGTAAGGTTCCTATTGACAGTGAAAAAAAAAATCAGAATCAGTCATGTCCACCTCATTTTGTACCAATGACTTGAAAACTGTATTACCTCTTTAAATTTATTAAAAAGATTAACAAGATTAGTTTGAAACCTAGGTGCATTTTACTATTATCTATACGGCGCATGTGAATTTTACAGAATAGAAAAATGGGATAGGTCATGAATAGGACGGAATCAAATGAGGCGGAAACGTCTGCCATGATTATTTACTGTCAAAGCATTGAGCAAGGAGATCGAGGAGATCTGGAGTATCTAACCCTACCAGCTATACTCATCAAAGGCCATTCAATCTATTGTTTTCTATCAATCTAAAATTCTCAAAACATTCTAATTTAGTCATCTTTAATAAGATTATTTCACCCTTCAAGTCCGATTTATTTTCCAGTATTTAGAAAAAAAATACTTAATAATGGATTAATTAGTGTTTAACGATTATTTCATTGCCTGAATCATAACGACTATTCATTTATATTCAGAGGGTGTTATTTTTAATAGATCACTTAAAGCAATCTATATATTTAAAATGCTAAGCATTTCCTTTCGACAGTCCGTGAGAGCAAACTACCATTCTTTTTTTAAACGAAAGGTATTTGGCCACGGATTTGTTATCGTACATTTGTTTTTTCAAAAAATTTATTAATTAGCCACAATTTTCAATTAAAATTTCACGTATGCGCATGCGTAGTACATAAGTTCAAGTCTGCATTTGGAGTGATGCACTGCACTTGCGTAGAAATCCTCGCTTAGTTGAACTATCACTTCACAGCTCGAAGTTTAGTTTTAAATGCGTTTGCACCTCATATATAATTTATTCGATCTTATTGTAAACAAGCTCTACTTTTATCACAAAGTTATTATTTGTCTTTTTCAGTGTTATTAACAATTCAAAAATATGGTTTATTTTGGAAGGTGTCGTATTACATACAGAAGATAAACTCAATGATCTGATCAACTCTGACGCTACAAGTTACGACTGGCAATCCTCCTTATAAATTGCTGTTACACACGAAGATTGGAAATGTTAGTATTTTAAGTTGTAGTTGATATCAATATATCAAAAAAATAAGGTATCATAAACATTAAAACAACAAACAGTTTCTATAAAATCAAAATTCCAGACAATTGCGCATGCGTCAATTGATTCTAGAATTTCTCCATTATAGAAGATCACTCTGCGCTTTCCTGATATAGTAGTGGGGTAAAGCAGCTGTTTTAAGCTTTGAGGTTTTGTAGAGGATGCAGGTTCGATTACAAGCCCAGCAAAATGGATTGTGTAGATTTTTTGTCGATAATTCCTTTCAATAATAAGATATTTTATTAGCAAGAAAAGTTTTAGGATTTTTATTATTATTATTATTTGAATGCTTTATAATTGAACAAAATTTAACACTGAACAGTATCATGAAAAAATAATTATTTTATATTTAAAACACTTAACCTAAAATATTTTACATGCAATTATCAGTTACGTAAATTGAACTGGTCTACAATTTTCGTAACATTTTTTCTACCATTATCAAGAATATAAATGTCTGTAAGAAAGAAAAGTTTGTCATTCATAAAAAAAGGAAAGAAATAAAAATATTAGTATAACAGCTATAATATAAATTACATTGATACCCATGATTTAATATTTGAAAAGATGTATAAAAATGTATAAGAAAAATTAAGTAATAAAATAATTATATTATAAATAATTAGCTGCATCAAATTTCAAATTTAGGATTTAAGAGAATGAGACAGATTAAAATAAAAGTCATAGCAGTTCATGTAAATATTGTTATTTGAGAGGGGGGGGGAAGAAAGAAAATAGGCCGTAGTAAGCAAAAATAAATACCTTACACAGTATTTTTAGCAAAATTTCTGATAAAATACAAACATAATTAGTTGTAAATTATAAACTTAAAACTATTTTACTTCATCGAATAAATTAGACCATCTATTGTCTTTAGAAAAAAATAGAAATCACTTATGTAATATAGTAATTTATCAGAATTTGAATAGACAAATTTGAAAGCAACTAATTAAAAATTGAAGAATTTTTCTGATGAAACATTCAGGTTATTTACCGTCAAATTTTGACGGACATTATCTAGTAAAAATAAATTGAATACTATTCTTTTGTGTACTTTCGCGCAGCATGTCCCTGAAGGGATTTTGCGCCATTAAACCCTATACAATTAATCTCTTGTGTACTATTCAGTTAATATTCATATGACAATAAGCTGAGAAAGAATTTTCGGCGATGTTTTAAAAACATTGTAATGCAACAAGATTTAACTTATATTACAATTTTTTAATGCTTTTTGCTCTTGATTACACGTGATTCTTTCAGTATAGTAACTTTTTTTAATTCAAAGAGAGGAATATAGGTTTAAAGTAAATTAAACCCAAACAGCGCAAAGAGAATTAAGCAAAAAATAATAATTATCAGTATTGCTAAATGACTAAACATAAATGAAGTCATATATTAAATGCATACGCATAAAATAACATTGCTAAATTTAAATATTAGCAAAAAAGTATTCCTTAAGACAAAGTAATACCCCATTAAAAATATTTAGTATTAATAGTATACCAGACCTGAAAGGGTTAATATTGAATTAGAATCTAAAAACAGTATTGAATACCCTGTGACCGGGTTTCCATTCATTTCCATTTGACTGTAGGCCCCACCAGTGGCCGAGAGGTTCGGACCTTTCAACTGATAGACGGCAGGTGCTGGGTTCGAACCCAATCGCGGCTGTCGGCCTAACCGTTCGGAGTTTTCGTGGTTTTCTTCGAACCTTGCGTAAATACGGGTTAGGTTCCCTTAGAAAGACCCCCACGAAGGGCACTCCCCCCTGGTCCTATATCCCTAGCGTAGATAATCGGACGTTAAAAATCAACCAACCAACCAACCAACCAACCATTTGCCTGTAGAATTTTAAGGTCGAATTGCTTCAGTTCAGATTACTAATTACTGTTTTCGTGTTTGATTATATAATATCAGCTAAGCATTGGAAAATCAGCTATTTTAAAATAAATTAATAAAATAAAGCGTTTTCCTCTCGGAATTTTTAAATCCTTTAAGTGTCCTGCTAAATTTTCCATTCATGTTTAAAGATTCCATGTGAAGTATTAACGATTCCATTATCAAAAGTATTAGTACGAAAATTATAGTTGATAAATTTGCATATTTATTTCTCTAATTCATTTTGAAAAAATATTTTAATATCTATTTTGTGTTAAATGAAGCTTTGGTTTTCAAAGTTAACAACACAAACAAATAAAACTCCAATTTTGTTTTTCGATCATTGATTTTATTAGTGAGTTCTTTTTTATTAATTATTTTCCAATATTAAAGTTATAAAATTTTTATTTCCTTTCTAAAAATATTTCGAAAACGTTTAAATAAGATTATGTTCCACTAACAAATATTTCGTACATTTTCAATAAAACATTTTATGAAAAAATCTTTTACAGAGAAGAAATGTAAATAAATCTATTTTTTACATATTATTATTTCTGCGCGGAGAGAAAATGAAAAAGAATATTTGATTAAAGTTAGATTGTTTTTTTTTTATTTATCGGTTATAGGTCGCTAACGGTTAACTAAAATTATGCAAAATAGAAAAATTCCAAATACGTTTCTGATATTATCACGAAGAAATTAATAATGCAGTGTCAAATGAATTCTGTTTCCTAAGAGAAATTATTCTTCTGTCGAATCTATTCTTATTTTTTATGTATGCTGTCTGTTTGCACTAAAAGAATAAATTTTGAATATTAAAGCGTTAAACATAAAATGTAATTTCTTATATTATTTTTCTTCAATCAATGAATAAAACAAAAATGTTACCATAAATCTAATAAGAATTAATAGCAAAAATACCAACATTAATTTCAATTTAGAATTAAAGCTTTGAATTTTAAGAAAAAAACTTTGAATTTTTTACATATTTAAAAAAAATGTAGAATTGCAGCAAATTTTCAGAAAACCATTTTTTACGTTAAATATCTTCTGAAAAATACGATAATCAAACTCTTTTATAAAGAAAAGTGATTTCAATACTGAGATAATCAAATGCAATTTATTGTTGAAAATAACTTTTTTATTATTGACAGTAACATATTATTTGAGGATCTCAAAAGGCAAGGGATACCTGTATTATATATGTATGCTTTGTGGTAATTTGGATATTTAATTCAGTTGATTTGAAATGTTACATTTCTCTAACCCCCTTTTACTTTTAATTTTTTTTTCAAATTTCTTTATAAAAATTGCTAGACGAAAAACCGAACTTTAGATAATTCAAATAAAATTAAAAAATATATATCAATTTTATTTATTTTTTTCTTTTTTCCTTTCCACTTTACTATAGGAAATATAAAAATTTCTTCCCATAATATGTTATCAAGTAGATTTATTATTATATATTATTTCTCTGAGATTGATTATTATTATTTAGCAATGGAAAATTAACTTTATACGAAAATATGCAAATATGCGGTTTCTCAGATAATGCTACGTAATTGATTTTCTCAGTCGCAACATAAAAATATTTTGGGAGACAATAATTTTCCTTACACGGCAATAAGAATATGCCTGTAAAAATGAATTTTATGGAAATATTAGTAAATAGATTTATTTAAAAAATATATTAATATTAAGGAAAGATTTTCAATGAACACTCATTTTAAATTCATCCAACTTTATTTAAAAGAAAATTTAAGAACTTTTATTATCTACATAAGTAGTTTACAAAAGCACATATAAGGATGCTAGAGAAAGAAAGTAAGAACATATTACTAACAAATGCAAATTAACGTGGTCTGGAGTAGCTTAGAATTATATCTAGAGCCTACTGAAGCATCGTCAAGCCGACGTAATCATTATTCATAATTTTTCAATAATTCAGATAAAGTTTAGCATTTTATAAACAAAGATAAGTTTCGTGATAGGATCTTATTAAGTGAAAACATACAGTAATTTGGGAAATTACTCAAGAAGTTAGCAATTTTGAGACTAGATTGTCAATATTTTTATCATGATAACTAATTATATTAAATTGAAATGGTATTATAACAGCTTTTTTAAAAAATATATAAAATCATATTTTGGTTTCCAGAATAATATCTTATTTAAAACGATACACGTATGATACTCGATAATCTATCAGGTTTCGCTGAAGTGCTTCTTCAAATGCACCTTCAATCGAATCAAGTATATCGGCGAAATTGACTTTGCCTTTTAAATGAATGTAAAACTTTATCTGAAATGTTTTTCAGTATCTCTAAAAACAATGTGAATGCCATACCAGCTATACATTTTCTAATGGCTTAAAGAAAATTTCGGCAGTTAAAAACATATACTATTTTGGTTTATCATTTACAATTATATTTACATTAAAAAAAACCATACCGCTTTCACCTAGAATGAATAGCTAATCATTTTCTGTATCCTTAAAATAGAAATATTGATTTCCAAGCTATGCAAATTAGGTAAACAACTAAGCAGAATAGACGAAATGATCCACAATCTAATCTCTTTTCTTGTACGTAAAGAAATAATACTCAATTGTTTCAGTAGCGAGAAATTATCTCATGATTTCGGGAACGGTTTCATAAACTAGAATTATAATTACTAAAACGAAGCTCATGTGTTCGCATCTATTCGCAAAGAAGTTTGACCCCAAGAATCTAAAAAAAAAAAAAACGCTCTTGTATTCTTATAACAGACTATAGAATTCCCTAGCAAATAAAATTATAATTTATTGGAAAACCATTGAACTTTTGTTTTTGAGAGAAAGAGATGCAAGTTAAATTACAGATGCTAGAAACATACCTTTTCCTCAGTATACTAAAGAACGATAGAGCGTTTAACTAAATAAAATGTACTAAAACCATCCATGAAACATAGGGGAGATTAGGAATAGTTGACCATACGGGAGGCTTGCTCCATCCATCCATTTTCATATTTAAATATATTTCAGACTTTTATTTCTAGATGGGAATAAAAGCTAATGGAATGATCAAACAGTCGTCATTTCATGCAGATAATTTAAAAAGGTGTAGTCAGAATTAATTAAGAAGAGTTCCCAGCACACAAAAAAATGCATTCTTCAGGTAAAATATGTCATAGAAATTAAAATAAGTAGATTTCAATTAATACACAAACATTGTGCTTTCATCTTAGACATCAAATTTGCGCAGTAAACAAAACTTGAGGAGGGTTGACCATGGTCAAAGCTCGCTTAATTAAGTGTTTCTGCGAAAACTTGTTATTGTTCTCGGTACATAATAAAGTGTTAATGATTATATTTGTAAATTTATTCTGTAAAGCTACAGCAGAATTAAAGGAATAAATAATAATAATTAACCTTTAATAATGAAACAGAAACTGGTACATAACTACTGCTAAGCAGTCTGTCAGATAGCTCCAGCAAAAGTGAATTTAAGCCATTATTAATTTATAGGAAGTGTTTTCGCACTTAACATTCTATGCAAGACTATTGTAATTAAAATGCACTTATTAAAATGTCTTTGGTGGCAGTACTAAAGTTCCAAATGAAACAAAATTTCAGTAGTGTTTTTATTTAAACTGAAAATTACAAACTAAAATATATATATATATATATATATATATGTAAAGAAAAAAATTATTGGCGGTATTCCATCTAAAGTTCCACCTCCATTCCCTTAAGCACTACCAGCAGTTTAATCAGCCGTAAGTGTAAGTTACCAAGCAATAGATTGGGGTCTTTGAGTGTTTCCCCGTAAAAAATTAAGTCACTCGGTCTTTGAATTCATATTTATTTGAACTCATAAAAGAAGTAAAGTTATTCCATCGTTGCACACATCGAATACTACAACCTTCGTGAACCAAGCTACATCATCAGATATTTCAATTTATCGGAAAAATTAAACGGGCGTCTTACTAGTTCAAAAGTCAGCTGCATTCTGCACGCTCTTCCAACCTAGAATGAATTTCCCAGACTTCACGAAAAAAACTAGCCCCTCCCCAGACCACGTCAGTAAATTAAAGATCCAATTAGGATTAACTTCAAGACTATGCCGCAGTCATCACAACCTCTGATTGGTAGACAGCGGCATGACCTCCCGTAAGATCTTGATACTGTCGCGGAATAGACTACCTGATCACATAGGCGCAAGAACACACCGGCAGACGATCTGAATAAAAAATAAAATTAAAATCTCGATAATTATTCTAAAAAGGAAAAATAGACTCTACATTGAAAGAATATTACGAAATCGTTTTCCCGCTCTTTTTGAGAAACAAGCAATAGATTATTACTAAGATAAATAAAATAAGAAAAAGAACTTTAGCTGTTAAAATATTAATACATTACGAAACTAAGATTAAATGTATGTTTCATAAAGTTAGAATTAAAAGCTCAGAGAGGGCAAAATGGCGCAATTTTTTATTTTATTTTATTACACACACACATATATATATATATATATATATATATATATACATATATAAATATATAAACAACGGTTTGTGAATCCGGTAACATCAGTTAAAAGATAAAAGTATTTTGTTTTTGTTTTTTTAAACTTTTAAACCTTAAGGAATAAATAAATGTATTCTGTGTTTCTGGAACTTTTTTTTTGTTTAAACCTTCTAGCTTACAGCTATTCTGGGATTTTTAAACTTATTTTATTTGCTTAAAACTTATAGAATAAAAGTTTTCTGCATTATTAAAACTTATCTTATTTGTTTAATCCTTATGAATTAAGTATATTCTGTATTTTTAAAGGTATTTTATTTGTATATTTGTTTATTATTGCCAAAATTTCAATAGAAAATACAGTGGGTCAAGCCTCCTGTACAGTGAGTAAAGCCTCTCATATTTGAGGAGCCTTGATCCATTATTTTTTATGATGAAAATTGATTTTTCTCAAATTTATTATCTAATAAACTTATGTAATAATATCATTCTGATAGCTGATAGTATAATGAATAAAATGTTAGGCAACACTTTGTTCTGGGTTCAATATTTAAAAAGTTAAAAATAATTTAGTAAAAATTGGATGAACTATTTTTCACCTCTCCTATCTAAATAACAATGCAAGTCTCATCATAATACGTCTAGTAGAACTTCATTTAAACGCTGATTTTTCATAATAAAGTTGTTCACTTCATTATAAAGCTTTCCTACATAGTTCTTTAAATATGCGATATAAATTAATAGACCATGAAATAAAACTTTTCCTTGAAAATTATCTAACTAGCAATGCAAGTCTCATCATTATACATCTACTTGAACTTCTTTAAAACTCTGTTTTTTCAAAATAAGGTTGTTAACTTAGAGTTCATTATATAGCTTTCCTACATAGTTCTATAAATATGCAATGTATCCATAGGCCTTGTAATGAAACTTTTCAAGGAAAAATATCTAACTAACAAAGCGAGTTTCATACACAGAGTATATTATTTTAAAGATTATATACATTTTTCATTATCCGTTTTTCTTATTATAAAAGTTTCCCGCATTGTTTTTTAACCAAGCAACGTAAAAACGATAAAAAAATATGCCAAAATCTTTTCTGGAAAATTATCTAGTTAACAATGTAAGGCCTCATCAAAATTCTCCTTGTAGATTTTTTTTTAAAGCTAAACTTTCATTACCAGGCTCACCAGATTATAAAACTTTTTTCAAATTGTATAACTAAGTAGCGTAGAAAAATGCACAGTAAACTAAAAATCCGCTCTCAAAAGTTACTATCCATTGGGACAAAGAATAAATGTCACATCGAAATTCATTCAGCAGAATGTTATAAACAACGTTTAAGTTATAAACAACGAAATTCCCATTTTCTATATATAATAGGTTAAACGCTATTTCTTAAAATAATAATATAACAATAATTTTCTATGATTTTTCATCTTATATAAATAGAAAATATCAATATGCATATTGACTGTTGTGAACACAACAATATGTGTACATGTATTACGTTGTTATATTGAAAAAGAACCAATCATATATGAATTTTAACTATTTTTAACTCAATCAATTGATCAGTAATCAATTCATATGAACATAATAATTTCTCAATGACTGAAAAATTGTAATGAGGCTGGGACTCAAAATTACATTTGGCTTCAATTGCCAATTGTCATTCAATTGAGTTATCTCGACTACATCCAAAAGAGCATAATGATAATAATTTGATCATAAAATCTGGTCTATTATTTGAAACAGCTCAATAGGAGAAACTACAGGTAAAGTAACTCAAATAAACGATGGGTGACTATTTACACTGAAAATATTTTAATTATAATTGTGCATTAATTAGTTTTAACTACGCTGATGATTATTTTGAAACTAAAGAGCAGATGTTATGACCAAATGGTTGTTCTAATATTTTATTGTCTTGGATACCGTTCAGATAAATGTCACAAATACAGCAGTAAACAGTCCAATAAATTATTATCATGATACAACAAATTAAAATATTTTCAGTTTTATTTCGGTTGGTGTTTGAGACTACAAAGAAAGAAACGTTTTATTTAGATGAATACGATAAATATATAAAAAATATAAGACACTGCTACCCTTGAAGTTACTTAGAATATAAAAATAATGGCCAAGGATCTATCTATTTATGTAAAAGTGCAACAGAGTATGAAGTTTAATAATATTTCCTGAATTAGATTTTGAAATGCAGATATCACGAAAACCGTGAAAAATATAGCATGGCAGGGTCACTTCTTATACGATTTACAGGAGCATCTAAGCAACACAACTTGTGTCAAGGTCAAATAGAATATAAATGGTGAAATTCCATGCATTAGTGTTTGAGTTATCCCCATCGCTGAAAGTATATAAATCCTGAAAAATTCAGAATGGCAGCGTCACCTATTAATTTATTTAGAGCTGAACGTACTCATCAATAATCACCACAACAAATGTGCCCACACCAACATCGATATACACTATATTGCCATTGATTATGGGACACTTGCGATTTTAGACATTTTACTAAATATCTAGAAAAATACACGAGGAATCATCTCGAAACTCTTAGTGTATAAATATAATAGTATACGTCATACATCTCCGTGAAGATGTTTTACCGAAACGCCATAGGGGACCGTCAACAAATTAAAAAAGAATGAATATCTTTTGAATAACCCTGTCAAAACTAATGTAGCAAAAGCGCTCAAACTCTAGATTATGATTGAATGCCTTATTGTAATACACTGTGTTCATTTTTATGCAAATAGCATGCACACTCGCAGAGTAATTAAGATTTTTATAAAAATGGTCCCAAATTTTTCCAAGTTTTTCCATTATAATTTTCAGAGTTCTTAATATAAAATAATATTTTTTTCAGAAAATATGACAAACAGCATTGCACACAGTACCCTGTAATCAGAATTAAAAAATATTAAAAATTGTATGAAAAATGAGTAGGTTTACTATATAATTTTTTACTGCGCATGCGTCAAAGATATCAAAATTTCATTTACATATTATGTTAGCTAAATGTATAGAGCAACTTTTGTAAAAGTCTCAAAATCATAGCTTGAAAATTCTGAAAGTAATCGTCTATAGAAAAAGGACAAAATCCGTTGTTTCTAAAATGAAGAAAAAAAACGAGGGATTTTATCCAAATGCAGTAGTACATCCCATATTGTGTATTCTATATTGGCACTAATCAATGAATATATGGATACAACCCCTCTTGTTTTTGCTTCATTTTGAGAATAACGGATTTTCGACTTATTCAATTGACAATTATTGTCAGAATTTTCAAGTTATGATTTTGTGACTTTCACAAAAGTTGCTCTATACATTTAGCTAACATAATATGCAAATGAAATTTTGATATCCTTGACGCATGCGCAGTAAAAAATTATTTAGTAAACCAACTCATTTTTTATACAATTTTCATTATTTTTTAATTCTGATTACAGGGTACTGTGTGCAATGCTGTTTGTCATATTTTCTGAAAAAAATAATATTTTACATTAAAAATTCTGAAAATTATAAGGAAAAAACTTGGAAAAAATTGGGATCATTTTTATAAAAACCTTAATTACTCTGCGAGTATGCATGCTATTTGCATAAAAATGAACAAGGCTTATTACAATAAGGCATTCAAACACAATCTAGAGTTTGAGCGCTTTTGCTACATTAGTTTTGACAGGGTTATTCAAAAGATATTCATTCTTTTTTAATTTGTTGACGGTCCCCTTTGGAGTTTCGGGAAAAAATCTTCACGGAGATGTATGACGTATGCTATTATATTTATACACTAAGAGTTTTGAGATGATTCCTCATGTATTTTTCTAGATATTTAGTAAAATGTCTAAAATCGCAAGTGTCCCATAATCAATGGCAATATAGTGTATACCTCTCAGTGTCCAGCAAGTGACTTGCGAAACCTTTCCAAGGTTCCTGATGCCTAATATATCCTGTCCACCAGCTGACGCTGATGAAAACCTTATTGCAAGACTTTCAGTCATTGCTGTAAATATTCATGAAACACTTGAAATATCCGAAAATGTATGCCAGTCACTTGCTAGATGTTGGCACGATGTCAGTGACAGGTTTGGGAACCAATTGAAATTGTTATGTAAATAAAACATTTGTTTTAATTTCCGTCACGATTCTTCTTTTTCGCTATTTCTGACCCCAGATTGAAATGTGAAAATTGCTTTTTTATCAATATTTTACCTTTCTTTTGTCCATGAATTCGGGTACATATCTATTATCCTTACCAGTAAAATATTATTGTAAATTTTGCATCAATTAATTCGAGTATTTTTCTGATTCAATTAGGCAAAAATTTCTGTTTTGAAAAACCAATGATAAAAGATTCAAAATTCTGTAAAATCTGCATTATTTATTTTTTTTCAAAAATATTGATCAGTTAAGGGGTTATCATACCAAATTATGCAGGTTCAAATAATCCAGCAATTTGTTTAAGAAAATTTACACGACTGAGTTTTTCATGATATACACTGGTGCCCAAAAGTTAATCCTAATTCGTAAAATGCTAAAAACGTGGAGTAAATATTTGTAAAATTATTCGAAATTACTTGCGCAGATTCATTGGTTGAGGAAGAAACATTGGGTTTATGCAAAACTTTTCAGTCGACTACGTCATGCGCGAAATACCTGCGCAAGTCAGAACACTTATAAACCGGTTCACGCGGTATAGGCAGTTCAAATAAATTTCATACAACTGATGTGCCCAAGAAACATTGTTACGATCAAACAGGATTAATGATGGCCCAAAGACGCCAACTGGACATGTTTGCGAAAGAAAGAATCGTTGGAATGCTGGAATCCGGATGATCACAAACCAAAGTGTCTCGAATTCTGAATATGGACCAGTCTGTGATCTCAAGACTGTGGCAGAGGTTTCAAAGTATGGAAGATTTTACCCGACAACAAGTACCAGGTCGACCAAGAGTCAAAATCCTTCACAAAGACCCATATCTGGCAATAAGTGTGCGACGTCAGAGGGACAGTACTGTCAGAGAACTGGGTTCGGCGCACTCAGTCGTCACAGGAACACGAATTTTGATACAAACTGTTCACAGGAGACTCAATCATGCTTTCCTGTATTCCAGAAGACCAGCAGTTTGTATTCGCCTCACCTTTGCGCATAAACGCGCTCGTTTAAACTGGAGTTCGAAACATCAACATTGGAATGAGGGAGAGAGGGCCAATGTGATTATCAGTGACGAGTCTCGATTTGGTCTGAGTAGTGATTATCGTCGGGTAACGATTTGGAGAGAACATGGAACACGTTTTGAACCAAGAAATATAATGGAAAGACATCTTTTTCCATCAGGGGGAGTAATGGTATGGGCAGGCATCATGTTGGACGGCCTCACAGACCTCCATATCTTTGACACGGGGTCGGTGACTGGTGAAACAGAAAAAGACGAAGTTCTTGAGCCTTATATTCACTTGTTTCGAGGTGCTGTCCGTTCTGACTTCATATTCATGGGTGATAATGCGTCTTGTCACCGTGCGTTACCGCATGACGACTTCCCTGAAACGGAAAACATCCTGCGCATGTCGTGGAATGCGAATTCTCTGGATATATATCCTATCGAGCATGTATGGGGTATGCTCGGGAGATAATTTGCAGCCCGTTCGCACTCACCACGCTCCGTTCCAGAACTGAAAGGAGCTCTCAAAGAAGCTTGACACTGTTTGAGTCCACAATTTGTTCATAATCTCATAGCAGGTATGGGAAATCGCTGTGCAGTGTGCCTGGCTATCAGAGGTGTCTACACTCCTTATTAAACTGCAACATCACTATTTTATTTAATATTTTCTTTTATTTTTCCTTTAAAGTGTGAACCCTTTTTATGCTCAGTCTTTTTTCAAACTACTACTTTGAATAATAAAAGTAAATATTATCGTTCTTTTGAATTGTTTCTTTACTTTATAACCGTTTTAGGATTGCATATCACGTTTCACCACATTCCGATTTACATTTCTTTCAATATTTACTTAATTACCATAATTATGCTTAACTTTTGGACACCAGTGTAATTACTTTAAATTTAAAAAAAATCAAAAACTGCTTATAATTTTTTATTGATCTTTTGTATAAGATAAAAATATTATTTTCGGCCAGACGTTATTGTTGAACAACATTATAGTTGCACGTTACTTTTCATTGTGTTTAATATTTCAGATTATTTGTGAGAAATTAACAGAAAATGTAAATATTGCCTTTTCATAGATAACGTTATGTAATTGATTTCATTAGTCTGAATATGCAAGTATCTTGGGATAAAATAATTTTACCAACACGAAGAATTTAAAACTTTTCTTGCAGTAAAGAATTTTTGGAGAATTTTAAATAAAAGGTTTTCTTTTTCATTTAATTAAAATTTTTAAATAAAGGAAAGAATATAATGTATCTTTATTTTATAAATATACAGTTATGCTTTTGAAAACTTTGACAAATTTTATTATTTTCAAAAGTAGTCTTTTCAAGCAATAAATAGTTATGCAATAGAAATAAATAAAAAATAATTACATAAGATAATAATTAAGCTAGTTTAGAGAAACTTTGAAAATTATTTACAGAAGTTTGGCCAAATACATGAGATAATCATGCATAAACTTTCAATAGTTCAGATGAAGTTAAGAATTTAATAAAATAAAATGCGTTGTGTGGTAAAATATACTTAAAGTGTCTCAAGGTTCTTAAAGTTTTAAAATTTTCAAAAATTTAATTTTATTAGATGTTAATTTCATATCTTTTCTCAAGATTTGATGTAATTGTATCCTTGAAATTTTCTTTAGAGTAGTTATGGCTTTCTGAATTATACTCGCCGACTAGCTGATGCGGCATTTTCGAAATTTTGAAGGCATTTTTCTCCAAATGACGTTTTTTGATATAGCGTGCTCGATATCTTAAAAGTTTCTAAATATTATTTCATAAAATTTTCAAAACACGTGTTTTCTGTTAGTCTGTGTAAAATTAACCTATTTTTTTTTCTTTATTCTTAAAAAAAAAAAAAAAAAAACTTTTTATTGAAATTTTCAAAATGTTGCATCAGCTAACTACTATTTTGTATAAAACATTAAAACAAGATTTTTAAATGCAAATTTATTTTGGTTAAGGATAGTTATAACTAACTTACGTGTAAGTAGCCACTAAAATTTTCATTCTCGTTCCGAAATACATCTCGTATTCCTGTGCGTATTATGTTGTGTCAATTTCCTCCTCGTTAAATGTCTCATAATTTAGAGCCTTCTGCAAACATTTAATCTTCAACTGGCATTTTTAGGATTTCGATCATCTGACGAAACTCTATTCATCTCTATCCTCTGTCTGTCACAGAGTCCGTACACAAAAACTGTATAAGTAACAGATTTCAAATTTTGTATACTTACAAAATTCGTGTAGCAAAACAAAAAATAAAATTTTTAAAAAGTTTATTAATTTGATTAAATTATTTTTTTTCTGTCATCCATTCAATTTTGGGATTTAAAATTTAGACGAGAACCTTAATTTTAACATTTTTCGTGTAGACATCATAGCTTGCAGGTAAAGTATGTCGCTCATGAACAGAAGGTTCTCAGTTTGAACCCAAATGTTGCAACTTGAAATTCTCTTATTAAGATGGATCCTATAAAAAAATTCTTATTTGGGCCAGTTTAAGGGTTTATATTATTAGAGTTTTTTGTCATCTGTTATTCAAAATATTTTCTGAAATTCATTTTTTTTAAACTTTTGCAATTTATTAATGATTTATCATTTCTAATTGAATTTTAAACATCTTTTTTCTCACTTTTTGAAATTAAAAAAAAAATTTATATCTTTGCTATTTTTTTTCGGATAAATATATATATATATATAGAGAGAGAGAGAATTTTTGATTTTATTTAGATAAATTGATTTGAACATTTTTAATTTGATTAAAATAAATAATTTTCTTTTATGATTATATTAAACTTATATTTAGTGGTGCTACTATCTATGTAAGAATTTAATAAGTATAAATTAACAATTTGGATTTAATAATTAAAGGATAAGTTATTTGAAATAAATATCAAAAGAGACTCTCTGTGTGACCTGCGGTCACACTTACCTGCTTGTTTAAATGCATAAAATGAAAGAATAAATTTATATATCTCATATCAATAAGAAATGTGTTATAAAATAGTATACATTTTAAGATATTATATGTTGAAGATGGTCACTTTATTTTTCCCGCAAAACAATGTAGAAAAGAGCTCAGAAAATTCAAGGCTGTGTATTAGTTGTTGAGCATTACTCATAACAAAAACTAATTAATCTGTAGGAAAATATTATGAATCCAATTTGTGTTAGAATTTTTTATTTTAATAATTGAAACTAGATTGCCAGATTGAATAAATTTAAAAAAGAAAAAAAACTGGTTCTTGTGCTTTAGAAGTGTTAAATTCTGAATCATCCTAAGCACGCAATATAAAAATGAACAACTTTAAGAGATATTTCCTTATGTAGAAGACCGGCTGATAAGAAAAAAAAGAAAAGATATCTGTGAATGTCTACAATAAATTCAAGCTTAGAGAGGTTGTATTTAAAAACTAGGGAGCCTTTTGACTGTATGAAAAAAAAAAAAAAAAAAAAAAAAAAAAAACTTAACATTTTATTGTTCCTATTAATTGAAAATATTCCCCCCAAAAAATGTTTTATTTGACAAATATATATGTATATGGCAAATAAGTTTACAGTCATTTGATTGTAACAATATACAATCTGCAAGCTTAATGTGAAAATTACAATAAAGTTGCATTTTTTCTGACTTAAAAGCTTGGTTTTGCTAATACGGGATACTATATATCTTAAATATCCGTTTAAATACTTTGAGTACTTTAAAAATTTTATCTATTTTTAATTAATTCTCTGTAAACGGTACATTATATAGTTCCTTAATAACAAAAAACCGTCAATTGAATGCGTTTGAGACCAAAACTGAATTTAAAAATGAGTCATAAAATAAACAGACTAAATAAGAGAACCTGTCAATTGGATGCGTTTGAGAGCAAAACTGAATTTAAAATAGAGTCAGAAAAAACGCAATTTGTTATTTGAATACCCCAATTTTTCAATCACGATTGCTTCTGGAAATTTTGTGAGAAGTGCCCATTTTGGCAGCCTTTTTTGAAGTATAATCTGCGTTTATCAAAACACTGACCAGTACGCCACATTATATAGTTCCTAAAGAAGAAAACCTGTCAATTGATGCGTATGAGAGCAAAAATGAATTTAAAAATGAGTCACAAACAACGCAACAACGCAATTTGTTATTTGAATACTTTCTCAGTTTTTCAATCATGATCAATTCTGGAAGTTTCCTTTCAAAAATACTCTTTTTTACTGTCTTTTTTGAAATACATTCTATTTTTATCAAAAAACTGTTATATAGTTCCTAACATTATATAGTTCCTAAATAAGAGGATCTGCCATTTGGATGTGTGTAAAGCCAAAAATGAATTTAAAAATGAGTCAGAATATAAGTAGTTTGGATTTGAGGTTTTTTCTCCAACTCTTATTTTAATTTAATTTATTTTTGCCATAAGAATCAGTCCTATACTAAACTTGTCAATACAAATTTTGTAGACATTATTAAGTAGATGTAAAATAAATTCAACCGAATTTGATACCCTTTTTCTTTTCATTTTTAATTTTTTTCATTGATAAAAATTGGTCCTATCAAAAGCTTGTAAATACAAAAGTTTTAGATAATTTTTAGAACATTTATGAAAAATTCAATTGAATTTGATAGCTTCAGAATTGACGAAGTTATGAATTTTTTTCTTTCAAAAACCCTGTTTTGTTTTCACTTCTCGATAGATAGATAGGTAAACTTTTTTACTGATGGTAGTTTTGGGGTCTAGAGGTCATGATCGACGTGGATCTGCAAAAAATGTTCACAAATTCCAACAAACCCTAAATAGACAGACCCTAATAGGTAGTATCTAATACGAAATCTACATAAAAAAAGCCATTACGTTATGATCAGCTGCTTAATACGACGTAGTACCACCTTTCGCTCTCAAAACCACCTTCATGCAATGTGGTATCAAATTAACAATTTTTTTATAGTTAATCTTAGGTATCAAAGCGCTTACCGTAACCTTAATCTTGGAAACTAATATTTTTCAAGAATATTGCAACGGTTTTAGACGGTGAATCTGAACTCTGGGGCAAAAGTTTAATTGGTGATAGTAATCATCAAGACAAACAATATTAAATGGAAAACTAAGGGCCTCAAAAATCTACCAAAGGAGATAGGTGCTACTAAAATTGAAGATCCAAAAGATCAAATGATTATAAAATACAGAAAAATTGGTCGATTCGTTTGCAGTTTTCGCTAAAACATACTTTATGTCAGTATCTTCTTAAAAATAAATTTTAATGATAAATTTTAAAGAATGCCGATAGAGGGCGCTTTAGACTTTGGAGTAACGAGCAATTTCTTTTTACCGCTATTTTTTGTATCTCAATAAATGTTTTCAAAAGTTTAGACTTAAACTTAAATAATGAGCTCAAAAATTTTAACATTTTTTGCGAATGAATGAGCTCAAAATTTCTTCCAGTGAAATATTTTATTAGGAGACAAATGATACTATATCTTCGAAATTATTGCAATGAGTTTTATTGAAACAACTGCTTATTTGATACAAGGAAGTTTGTAACAATTTCTCAAACATACTTAAAATATATATTATATAAGTTTTTTTCGTAATAAAATTTTATTGACACGTTGAGTTTCAGAGAAAAAAACTACAACCCTTGGCAAAAACTTTCCGATCATTAGACAAACACGACCATTTATTCTAAGAAAGGATTATTTATTCTCACCGCATAATAATTAAATGATTAATAGCGATAATTTTTTGTATTATAGATAATGAACAAACATATGCAATAAATAAAAATCATTATACATCAATTTATAAACAGAAAAATGGTGATTGAAATTTAAACATTAAAGAAAAAATCATTCAATCACGCTTTGATGTGGAAAAAAGTAACCGATCACTGCAATCAATATTTAGTCAATCAACCTTTTACTCGGCTGACAGCAAAAAATCTTCATGGAATAAACTCAATAAGCTTTTTACGCTCATTGGAGCAATTACACTCCAGCATTCTGTTGTAACTTTACGTAGTTCTATGGCATTTGTGATCCTTCGAAATCGATTTTTCTTTGTAATATACTCCACAGATTTTCGATGGGATTAAGATCCGGACTATTGGGTGGCCAAGTCATGATTATAATTGAATTATTACCTACATTTCGTAGAAATTTCTTCACTGATTTGGTGTGATGTGGAGCTGTTTGTCATCTTGAAGTAAGAAGTTATTTTGATCCGTGAACCATTGATCGAGGCTGGGAATCAAAATATTCTCTAAAGTGTCCATGTAAACTTCAAAGTTTACTGTACGTAACACAATAAACAACTTCCTGACGCTTTGTGATGTCATACAACTCCAAACTGTAAATGCAAGTAAAAATTTAGTCCTCGTATTCACACACTTATCATTGAACTTTTCACCAACTCTCCTCCAAACAAATGTTGCACAGTCATCACCTGTTCCGAGAGATATCCAAGACTCATCGCTAAAAGTAACTTTATTCCATTTATCAAGTGGCCAGTGTACATGTTTTTTATACCATTTCAAGCGCTCTTTTCTATGCTTCTTTGTGAAGTAGGGTTTCACTTTAGCTTTACAGAATATAAATTCTACTGCATTTAGACGATTACGTACAGTGCGGTCACGTACCTTTATATTATACTTAGACCATTCGGCATCGAGTTGTTTTGAAGTTGCTCGCCGCTTTCTTTTCGCTATTTCTGCACGTTTCCTGTCTTCCTTAGGCGTTGTCATTCGTGGACGTCCACTTCGAAGCAAGTTTTCCACGCTGTTAGTCAAAGGATATTTTTTCCAAATATCGCATATCGTACTTTGAGCACAATTTAATAAATCAGCTATTTACCTTTGTGAATTTCCTTCATTCAACAATTTAATCATGGGGATTTTTAAATCGAGAGACAGGTGTTTCACACGAGCCATTGACCAGCACTTCAGAGCTGGTTTTGATCTCGTAGTTGGAAGATATCTTCGTTTAAATAGGATTCTTATATTGTACGCATGTGCAGGCACTCTTATCTGTCTTCAATATGCAAATTTCAAACTTGTTTCCTTAGTGATCGATTACTATTTTCCAATTTCCGTCTTGATCGAATATTTTTTCTCACGAGAAAACTTTTTCTTTTGTAGTATAATTATAAATCATATGATTGATATAGTGAATTCACTTTTCGTTTACATTTTAACACGTGTTCTTTTATTTGGCACATTGAAAACGCTCCTTTACTCATAAATCGCGAAACATATGCTTCGAAATGCAAAATTCAGAAACTTGATAACACTGATTTGAAACTTTTTGCCAACGGTTGTATATTATTGAATAATATATTTCGCAAATTCAGAAAATAGCAAATGATTTGAATACACGTTATAAATACTAAAATACAAAGAAGCTATTCAGATATAACTGCGTTCATACCCTCCTCTCAACTAGTGGATTTGGCAAATCAGGAAAGAGTTGTAATTTATTGAATCGTGAATGAGTTGTTTTTTAAATGCTTTACACATCTTGATTTAGATTGCTTATTTAAATAACTCATCTTGATTTAAATTGTTTAAAAACAACTCACTCACTTGAGTTGTTTCAACTCTTTATGAGAAGCTGCCTTTCAAAACATGAGATGAGCGAATTTCGACTCAACTTGAGTTTTTTTTTTTTTTTTTGCTGACATTTTAAGAGAGCAACTAACCAATATTTGAGGAACTCAGAATCCAAGGCGTACAAGTGACAAAAATTCTATTTCGAGTAAATTGAGTTCAAAGATAATTGACGTTAAATTTTAACATCACTAATAATTGATTGAATTGAAATAGGAAACTCATGCAAACTGTTCCATTGTGGACTTTGGAATCTGATTTCAAAAACTGCGAAAAAATAGAATAACATTTTCTTTAAATTTATAATTAATCAATATTGATAATTATTCGGGAAAAGTACGCACACAAGTCTGGAACGCAGCACATAATTAGAAAATCCCTTACATTTCATTACCCGAAACGAAAAAAATTACATTTCCAGGTTGTCAGTGCATTTAGTTCATTTATTTCAATTTTGTCACTCATATCCTTGGCTCCTGGAGTTATTATTTATACTAATCATCAATGTATTCAAATTATATATTCTGTTCTTTTAACAAAGCACCGTAAAAATTTAAAAAATATATATTCTCCTAAAAATTAACTTCCATGTACCTGAAAGAAACGGTTTTGTAGAATGACCAAGAAGTGAAACATGAAAAAGAGATAAGAAACATCAGTTTCAATTTACATATCCAGCCGATTATTACGTCTTTTACACACATTCTTAGGCTGTTTCTCAGCTGTTGACTATCCTGCTTGACGCAATTGTATTGAGCCATCAGTATCTGATTTGCATTATTTTGCGGAAAATTTGAATAATATATCGTAAACGCAGGATTTAGAAATTTACGTGGCATATCGCAAACGTATTGTTTATGATTTAATGTCTTTATCAGATTATTACTGTGACATTTTATATGGGAATACTTTATAGATGCAATCTTCTATTTCGCTGTTTGTGATACATCTGTTAAATTTAAACGTTTTGGGTATGGATTTTTTTTTCATTTTGAGATTAAAATTACTTTAATTTTAGTAGCATTAATCATAGCTAACAAAATAGACTTATTGAAGTTTAAAGATTATATCATAGTCTCAAATATAAGAAATACATAAATAAATAATAATGAAAAATAAGGATTTGGAAGGTTATAACAGATGAAAGGTATTTGAAAGGTATATTTTCTAATGTTTTTTACATAGTATCATGTATTATTGGTTGGAAAAGTAACTTATATTTTAATTTTATAAAGTGAAATATATGAATGAAATAAAAAAATCGCCAATGGTGCATCGAAAATTAAGTAAACTTTTGTTATTACTATTATTAATAAATGGCGAAACATAAATGAAGTCATAATAAGAAATATAGCCATGTACTACCATTTCTATATGTAGAAAGTAACTAAGTACACTGTTAAAATTTTTGCTCTTGTTTGATCCAAATTTTGGTGATCTTTAACTGCCACCATAAGATGGTGAAATCTCGTACCAATATTTGGAGCTTTTTATTTCAACCTCATTCCAATTAATGTAACTATGCTTCAACTTGAGCTCCAAGTATTGGTTAAAAATTTAACCAACTTACAGCGGCAGCATTTAAGCACCAAAGTTTGGTTCAATCTAGGACAAGATTTTTAACAGTGTAATTGTTAAGTCAAAATGATACTTAATGAAAATGTAGTCACTATTAATAATACACCAGCGAAAGAACTAATAATTTTTGAAGTATGATAACTTGAATAATGACGATTTATATATATGGAATAAATCAGGTTCGGTTTATAAAAAAGTTCGCTTTATTTAATTGAAGAAATTATATGATTGTATAAAACAAGTATTTCGGCACAAAAATTTGCTATTAAAAATAAGGTGTTTGGTAGCTATAGTTAGCGGAAAACATTCAGTATTGAGATAAAGCACAGCAAAAAGATGTATCTGTTAGACAATTGCTTCTTTTTGTACTAAAATCTACCGCCAGATGGCAGCACCAGACATTATTCTGTTTTCACTGGAAGAGAACTTTAGAACAGTTAGTTGATGTAATGACTGAGCTGGGTTAGGCAGCAAAATGCTGTCAAGGATTAACAATCCATTATCATACATTATGATTCCAAAGGAATAATTACTGTTCATGAAGAACTGCTTCAAACTGAAGCTAATATATGTTTCAAAGTTATTTTTTGTTATTTTGTTGTGTTCTGTAAATATTGTGAAGACTGTGCATCTGTTCTTTTGTGTTGTGAAGTGTTTCCAAGTATTTGTTCATCATTATTCTACTTTATTTCTTCAAATAAATGTGTGCCAACTAAAAGGTAAAGTTTTTAACTCCTTTTATTATTGAGGAACTTACTTGCTCACGCCTTATGGAATAACATTCCAACATTGTTGATTATGAGACTGAGAAATGAGTCTCAAAATTTAAATATAATAATATCAAAACAGAAAATATAATATTTAAATTCAAAAGAAATAATTATTTTCTGAATATTGTATTTTTTAGAAGTGAATGATATAAAAGAAAATTCAAAGAATTGTTCTTGTTTTGAAACCAAAACTATTATTTGTTGATATGAAAAGAAATTATTTTGCTTGTTTCTTATTGAAATTTATTATTTATTAGTTGAAAATACAAATACATGTTTTAAATAAAGAATTTTGAATATTTAGGAAGATTTTCTGAAACCAGAAGTAACTTTAAAGTTGTTCTCAAGACTTCTATTATGTTCTTATTTCATCATTAGCATTATATATGAGTTTATAATATTTTATTGTTGTAAATTAATAAGATAAACACTATTTTATTTTGTATGAAATAAGCAAATATTATTATATAATGATGTCTAGTCTTAAAGAATCTCATTATATTGATAAGTTAACTGATGATAATTATTCAGTATGGAAGTTTAAAATTGAACAATTGTTAATCAAAGAAGGTTTATATGATGTTGTATTTGAACCTAAAAAAGAAAATGATGACAATTGGGTGAAAAATGATAGAAATGCTAGAGCATTAATTTGTTTAAATATCTCAGATTCTCAAATTGTTCATGTCAGACATGCTAAAAGAGCTAAAGAAACATATGATCAATTGAAATCTGTTCATGAAAGGGTAAATCTTACAAATAAACTTTATCTTCTTAGGAAGTTGTATTCCATTAAATATAATGAAAGTATTAAAATGCAGGAACATATAAATTCTGTCTTAGAATTGGCAGAAAAATTAAGAAGTATAGGTGAAGTAATACAAGATGATAATTTAATAGCTATTTTGCTTTGTTCTTTACCAAATTCTTATAGTACCTTTATAACTGCTATTGAAAGCAAATATGACACAGATTTATCATTAAAATATGTTCAAAACAAGTTAATTGATGAATATCTTAGAAGAGTTGAAACTAAACAAATTTCAACAAAATTTGAATCTATTGCTTTAAAGGGTAATAGGGATAAACCAAAACATTTGAATAAACAAAAATTTTGTTCTCATTGTAAAAGAACCAATCACAACCGTGAAGATTGTTTTCACTTAAAGAATAACAACAATAACAAAACAAAACCAAATTTTACTCAAGATAGATCACGTCAACAGTTTAAAAAACAAAATAATTTCTCTGCTTCTACTGCTAGTCAAAATGAAAATCCACCAAATTCTCAAAACTATCATGAATTAATGAAAGAATCAAATTCTTCAGGTTTTGTTATGAAATCTCAACAAAATGGAAATCAAAACAAAAAGTTAACTTTTGTTATTGATTCAGGCGCATCTGTTCATTTAGCTAATTCTTTAGAACTATTCTCAGAATTAAAGAATTCAAATAAAGATACAATTACAATTGCTAATGGAACTAAATTAACTGCAAAAGGAAAGGGTAAATGTACTTTTAATATTGAAACAGTTAATGGTCAAACAAATAAAGTTACACTAGATCATGTGCTTTATGTTCCCGAGTTAGACAGTAATTTGTTGTCTGTACAGTCTTGCACTGAGAAAGGTTTTGTTGTAACATTTAAAGATGATATGTGTTTAATTAAAAAGGGTAACATATTAGTTGCAGATGCAAAAGCTGATGAGGGGTTATACAGATTAAAAATAAAACCCACAAATGAAAAAGTATACAGCGCTTCAGAAATATTACCTGTATGTTCTAATGTCAATTGCATTCTAAAATGGCACCAAAGACTGGGTCATAGAAATTTGGAATCCATCAAGAAAATTCAAAAGAATGATTTAGCTTTAGGTATTACTCTGAATAATTGTTCTCATAATACTGAATGTTCAAGTTGTATAAAAGCTAAGCTAACAGAAAAATCATTTCCAAAAGAAACGCAATACAGAAGTAGAAAACCACTTGATCTGATATATAGTGACGTTTGCGGTCCTGCTGAAACAAATAGTATGGGATCAAAAAGATATTTCGTTACGTTTATCGATGATTATTCTCGCTATACACAGGTATATTTTATTTCCTCTAAAGATGAAGTATTTGATAAATTAAAGGAGTATGTTGCATCAACAACAAATAAATTTAGATTGAACATTAAATCCTTGCGTACTGACAATGGAGCAGAATATTGCAATGAATATGTTAGTAACTACCTAAAGAACTTAGGAATACATCATGAAACAACAACGCCATATTCGCCGTCTCAAAATGGAGTCGCGGAAAGAAAGAATCGCTCTCTAATTGAAATGTGTAAAGCCATGCTTATAAATGCTAAATTACCAAAAACATTCTGGGCAGAAGCCGTAGCTACAGCAGCTTATTTGCAAAATCGATTACCCACAAAATCAACTGAAAAGACACCATATGAACTGTGGAATGGGCATAAGCCGAATATGAGTCACCTTAAAGTATTTGGATGCAAAGCATATGTGTATGTTCATAAACAGAAGAGGCAAAAATTTGATGAAAAAGCCACTGAAGGAATCTTTGTTGGTTATGATTTAAGAAGCAAGGGATATCGAATTTATACAGGCGGAAGAAAAATTGTGATAAGCAGAACAGTAAAGTTTTTTGAAAATATGAACGGTGAAAATTTTTTCCCAGAAAATGTAGAAGAGCGAACTTCTGATTTAATTCATTTCAATTTTTCAGAAGAAAATCTTGAAAATGATTGTGAATCTATTCCAATAGAAAATGTTGCAGAAGAAATAGAAACTGATGGCAAATCAGTAGATATCCCAACCACAGAAAAAAGTGAAGAAAATTCACAGAGAAGAATTTCTAACAGAGAAACAAAAGGAATTCCACCAGAAAGGTTTTCTTACAAAACTGAAGACAGTTATTCGAAAAATCAAGATCCTGAAACTTTTAAAGATGTTCTAAAATTACCACTAAAAGATCAACAGAAATGGTTACAGGCTATGAAAGAAGAATTTAACTCTTTAAAGGAAAATGAAGTATTTGAGCTTGTTACTTTACCAAAAGGTAAGCGCGCAATTGGCTGTAAATGGGTTTATAAGACAAAATGCGATGAAAATGGAGAAGAAATAAAATGCAAAGCACGACTAGTTGCCAAGGGTTTCACTCAACAACTAGGCACTGATTATGATGAAACCTTCTCTCCTGTCGTCAAACATACAACTATTAGAGCTTTTCTGACCTGTGCAGCTTATCGTAAAGCCAAAGTATTCCAAGTAGATGTTAAAACAGCCTTTCTACATGGTAAATTAGATAATGAAGAATTATACATGCTTCAACCAGAAGGCTTTCAAGATCAAGAAAACAAAGACAAAGTCTATAAATTAAAAAAGGCTATATATGGTCTCAAGCAAGCCGCCAAGTGCTGGAATGAAGAAATAGAAAATACTCTAAAGGCAAATGGATTTAAACAAAGTGAAGCAGATCCATGTTTGTTTACGAAAGAAAAATCAAAGAAGACAATTCATCTCATACTATATGTAGATGATATGTTGATAAGCTCAGAAGATGAAGATGAAGTCAATGAAGTAATAAACTATTTAAAGAAGTCTTATCCTATAACATCATTAGGAGAAGCAAAATACTTCTTAGGTATAGAGATTCATAGAAAAGAAGATGGAAGTTATCTGCTGTCACAAACAAATAAAATAAATCAATTAGTTAAAGATTTTCAGCTTGAAGAAGCCAAACCAACTTATACCCCAATGGAAACAAACTATTATAGTTTAGAAAAAGAAGAAAATCTTTTATCATCAAATGATAACTATAGACAAGCTATCGGAAGTCTATTATATATTTCTTCATGCACAAGACCTGACATTACAGCTTCTACGCATATACTAAGTCGAAGATGCAATAATCCAAGACAAAAGGACTGGAATGCTGTTAAGAGGGTAATAAGGTACCTAAAAACCACAAAAGATCTTGCACTTCATATTTCCTCAGAAGATTATCCTAATATAGTTGCATACTCAGATGCTGACTGGGGTCAAGATACTACAGATAGAAAATCTACCTCAGGAAATGTAATCTTCTTGGGCAATAGTTGCATTTCTTGGTTCTCAAGAAAACAAACATGTGTTACATTATCGTCAGCCGAGTCGGAATATGTGGCACTCTCACAAGGAACTCAAGAAGTGTTGTGGATTTTAAAACTATGTAAAGATCTTAAATTACATCAACATTATCCAATTAAAATTTTTGAAGATAATCAATCAACTATTAAATTGGTTGAAAGTGAAAAGTTCAAGTCGCGAACTAAACACATTGATACAAAGTACCACTATATACGAGATTTGAAAATGAAAAATATAATAGATGTCAAATACCTGTCAACAAATGAAATGATAGCAGATATAATGACAAAGCCATTGCCAAAGACCAAATTTGAACATTGCAGAAACGTTATCCATCTGGTGTCAGATTCTATCACAAAACGGGAGAGATGTTAGACAATTGCTTCTTTTTGTACTAAAATCTACCGCCAGATGGCAGCACCAGACATTATTCTGTTTTCACTGGAAGAGAACTTTAGAACAGTTAGTTGATGTAATGACTGAGCTGGGTTAGGCAGCAAAATGCTGTCAAGGATTAACAATCCATTATCATACATTATGATTCCAAAGGAATAATTACTGTTCATGAAGAACTGCTTCAAACTGAAGCTAATATATGTTTCAAAGTTATTTTTTGTTATTTTGTTGTGTTCTGTAAATATTGTGAAGACTGTGCATCTGTTCTTTTGTGTTGTGAAGTGTTTCCAAGTATTTGTTCATCATTATTCTACTTTATTTCTTCAAATAAATGTGTGCCAACTAAAAGGTAAAGTTTTTAACTCCTTTTATTATTGAGGAACTTACTTGCTCACGCCTTATGGAATAACATTCCAACAGTATCATTTAATCTGTTTGTCAATTTATTAACTAAAAATGCAATATGTCATTATTTTAAATTCAGCCGCCAATGTACTTGGTGTCCCAGAAATTTTAACTTTAAAGAGAAGTAGGGTACACTGTTAAAACTAATGGTGACACATTGCACCTTTTAGGGGTGAAAGGCTTGTCTCACTGGTGACACCCCTAGAGGAGCTAAAATGGCACCCTTAACTAGGGTGAAAGGATGGCACCCCTAATCCAGGGTGTTTCAGGGGGTGAAAGGACAGCACCTCAGGGAAGAATAATGGCACCCCTTATCCACAGTGTTCGAGAGGGTGAAACGATGGCACCACAGGGGAGAATAATCTCACCCTTTATCCTGGGTGCCCCAGGAGGTGAAAGGATGGCATCTCAGGGGAGAGTAATGGCACCCCTTAACCAGGGTGCCCCAGGGGGTGAAAATATGGCGCCTCAGGGGAGAGTAATGGCACCCCTTATCCAGGGTGCCCCAGAGGGTGAACGGATGAAACACATAATCCAGTGTGCCCTGTGGCATCCTACAAGAAATAGCACTCACAATCTATGGCCCACAGTTGCAACCCCCCTCCCCCCCTGCTTGTCAAGAAATTGTATTGGTTTGAATCATGAAATACAAAGTGTTTACCCATTTTTAAATTGAATTCTGCAGAGAAAATTATCATGATCAGTCTATATTTTGAGCCTTTTTTTTCTTTTAGATTTATGGAATATTATATTTTTAAACTCATTATCAGGTGTCCAAAGAAAAATTGTAGCATATTTTTGTAACTCAGAGAGGGATAATATGAACTACAAAAATAATCATAGAAAGGCAGAGAATTCAAATTGTACTTTCATTTACATGGAGAGTATTTTAAGAAAAATTCAAAATTTTAATATTTTATACAGTCTTTGCATTTCAAAATCACCAATCATAAGTCATCACTATTGCATTGTTAGTCATACCCAAAAGGTTTTGTTAGAATAAATCGAAAAATTTACAGAACCTCTACACCTCTTTTCTGCCTCTAAAAATCACTGAGTTAGAGTCAAATATTGTGACTTTGTCATGCAATTTGAAGCCTGATTTTCAATTTTATGTTTTGAAGTTTTTGTAAAATGAAATAAATAATGATTTTGACTGTCTCTAACTCATATGTTTGGATCAAACTTTTTGGGTATGTTTAAGAAAGGGCCAGTAACTATTTTTGTGACTGGGCATTTTTAGATGCAGGAACATTATAAAAATTTTATGTTTTTTGACTCCAAAATAAGAGAAAGTACAAATTGAATTATCTATCTTCATATGAATATTTTTATAATTTTCTAATAGTTTCAGAAGTAATTCTATGCCTTGATAACTTCGCATCACATACAATGCAAACTGGGGATTTTCTATTTCTAGCTTTTCTACAGAAGTCAAGTGAGTTAAGATCTGATTGTTCGAAGGCAATACACCTGTTATTAAATATCCACGCAGATGGGTGTTGAAGGTCAATGTTGTTTTTGCTCCATGTGAAGGCCCCAATACTGCTGGAAGTTCCATTAAAATTATTTTGCTTCCATGAGGCGAACACTTCGTTGAACATATTAGTTACTGATCATTTTAACTGTTGTGAACTTTTCGGAGGATTAAGATTTTCATATAATAGAAGAAATGCTACAAAATTTTAAAATAGGCATTTCTCAGATTTTAGTTGTGAAATATCAATGTCAAACAACGCACACATACTTTTTCAGCTACCCTGCTGTATCTAATTAAAAAGATGTAAAACACAAATTAGAAAAGAATATGTAATAAATGTTGTGTAACTTTTAAATTAGTAAGAATACTTCATATTCTTTAAAATTCTTCCAGAAAGTTAGCCATCAAGCTATGAAATGAGTTATAGAAAATAAGTTCATTTTATGGTTGTGGTAAAATCACATATGAAATTGAGTAAAAAAAAAATCATTTTTACAATATATGTAGTACTTACCTTTATAGTGAACTTATGCAAATCCATATTTTATAGCATATATCCATACAGGATTAGAAATTAAGAACTGTATGTAAGGTGTCAAAATAATGCCTACAATTTTTTTTCGATGTGCCAACTGCATTTCATATTTTCTTATTTCTTTTCACAGCCATGTTAATAGTAATAATATTGCATTGCATATTTATTTTTAATGTATTGAAGGGAAGTGGGGAGGAAACTTTATATATTAAACACCTTTTTCTTACTAAACAAAATAAAAACTGACTTTCCATAAGTATGAAAACTGATTAAACTACAATATTTGGATTCTGGAAAAACTTATTCTTTTTATAAAGCTAATATGCATACAAAACAGATAATCAAGCAAATATGTCCACAGAGAGAAAATATGAGCTATAGATATAATTAGGGATAAGCTAATTTTTAAAAAATCTGAGAGTAACAGTACATCAGAAAATAAAAAGTTAGCAAATAAATGAATCTTTGATTGCCAATTATGGTGTGGCATTTAAAACATTTCCAAATCACACATATTTTTTTTTTTTGTTTGAGAAAGGGAATACAAAAATTTTAAAACAATTTTAATACAGTTTCTTATTTTAGGAACATATAAGGATGCAGAAATATCTCATAATAAAAGAAAATCTTGTTTACAGGGGTGTAATATCCAAGGACCAGTTTTATTAGTCATTGGTGAAAGCGAAGTTAACTTAGAGGTTATTGACAGGTTCAAAATTCTTAAGACACGTGCTGATGTCATGGTGCTGAGGGGGGGATGTATGCTAAAATACAAATGAAAGTATTTGCTAAAAAAAATTAAAGAAAGCTAGCTATCAAGATTTGACGACTAGGAATAATTTTTCTATAATTTAGTTTCATTTGACGACTAACGACTGCTGATTTCTAGTACTGTATCCACATCAAAACACTTTCTGCCAAATTGTTTTTGTATTTTGACTTATTGCATCTGAAATTTTAATCCAAAGAGTAATTATAATGAAAGGAATAAAACACTGAATTAAAAAAACAACCTTTTAGTTCAAATAATCTTTTTATTGTAAGCACCAAGAATGTATTAAATATTATTAAACAAAGACGTAACACTATGTGGAACTGATGCCACTGAGAAAATTTTGGAGACATAAGTATCTAATAAAAATGATAAAAATTTAAATTGGCTTTTGCTATAGTTAACGTTAAACAACCAAAATAATGCATACCACAAAGTAACTAAGCTTATAAAATTATCAGTTTTTGTAATTAACTGTTTATATAAAATTAATACATAGCATGAGTAATTTAACAAGTTGCTTGAGTTGCGGAGCACAGTAACAGGTTAAAACACAGAAATTTCTGCACCTTCTTCATGATAAAGAGTAGGAAACTTTTCTTGTATCAAGGATGGTAATGTAAGTACTATAATTGTAAGTTCACTATCTGAAATAATAATAATAACACATTAAGGAAAACACACAAGAAGACAGTCCAATTAAAATGTATCATCAAAGTACAGCAAAAATGGTAGATAAACAAAAAAAGAAAGAATAAAATTTAAATAAAATTTAAATTATAGCTCACAAGGCTATCAAAGCCTGACAGCTAATGTGCCCACAGGTTCTGTATGTAACGTGATAACTCTTTATATAAATATCCGATTTGCTTCAAATTTTATATGTAGTTTCATTCTGATAAGGTTCTTCACTGATTAGCATTGGAGGTTCATTGGTTAAATATGAAGGGGGGGGGAGAAGAGAGTGCTACCCTCCTTAATTTATATAAATATGCAGAATTATCACATTTTCTTCAAATTTTGTTAATAGGTTCACTCTGATAAGGCACTTCCCTGATTAGTTTTAGGGGCTCAATGGTTAAGTATAAAGAGGGATGGCAGTTAATCCACTGTCCAATAACTTACAGTTGATTTATTTTATTTTTGGAAGGGCATTATTCTTTGAAATAAGAGTATAATATACAGTTGTATGTATAGCCTGCGAGCTCAATGCCATCAGTTTAACTGGGCACTTTCCTCTTTATTGCCTATTTTCGGACAGCACGAGAAAATTACATGACCAACGCATACTTGTCTTTCAGATATTCTTTTCCTGTATTATCATTAAGAGTTACAAGTGTTTTACATTATTAACCATATTTACAAAACATATCTTGCAACAAAGTGTCTATTCCAGATTAGCAACGAATTTCCCTAACATGTACAAGTATTCCATACCAGTAATAATAATAATAAAAATGAGGAATTTTATTCAAATTTATCAGTACGCTCCTATTATGTATCCTATATTGACACTAATCAATGAATATATGGATACAACCCCTCGTGTTTTTCCTTCATTTTGGAAATAACGAATTTTCAACGTATTCTATTGACGATTATTTTTAAAATGTTCAAGATGTGATTTTGCGACTTTCACAAAAGTTGCTCTATACATTTGGCTAACATAATATGCAAATGAAATTTTGATATCTTTGTCGCATGCGCAGTGAAAAATCATTTAGTAAACCTACTCAATATTCGAACAATTTTTATTATTTTTTAATTCTGATTACAGGATATTGTGTGCAATGTTGTTTGTCACATTTTCTGAATAGAATTTTACTTTATATTATGAACTCTTCAAATTATAAGCAAAAATCTTGGGTAAATTTGAGACTGTTTTTCGGATTCTTAAAAAACCTTAATTTTTCTACGAGTACACATGCCATCGAAATAAAAATGCTATATTAGTTTTGACAGGGTTATCCAAAAGATATCCAAAAGGTATTCATTCTTTTTTAATTTGTTGACGGTCCCCTATTGGAGTTTCGGAATAAAATCTTCAGGGAAATATATGACTTGTACTACACTACCTAGCCATTGATTATCGTCCACTTGAGATTTTAGACATTTTGTTAAATACCTAGAAAAATACATGAGGAATTATCCTGAAACTCTCAGTGTATACACATAATAGTACAGGTCATATATTTCCGTGAAGATTTTTTCCAGAAACCTTATAGGAGACCGTCAACAAATTAAAAAATAATGAATATCGTTTGGATAACCCTGTCAAAACTAATGCAGCAGAAGCGCTCAAACCGTAAATTGTGATTAAGTGGCTTATTGTTATAAACTGTGTTCATTTTTATGTCGATAGCATGTATTCTCGTAGAGAAATTAAGGTTTTTATAAAAATACTCCCAAATTTTCCCAAGATTTTTGCTTATAATTTGCAGAGTTCTTAATATAAAATAATGATATTTTCTGAAAATCTGACAAACAACATTGCACATAATACCCTGTAATCAAAATTAAAAAATAATAAAAATTGTATGAAAGATGAGTAGGTTTACCAAATAATTTTTCACTGCGCATGCGTCAACGATATTAAAATTTCATTTGCATATATGTTAGCTAAATTTATAGAGCAACTTTTGTGAAAGTCGCAAAATCATAGCTTGAGAATTCTAAAAATAATCGTCAATATAATAAGTTGAAAATCCATTGTTCCCAAACTGAAGCAAAAAAAATGAGGGATTGTATCCAAATGTACTAGTAAGTTCCGTATTGTGTATTCTATATTGACACTAATCAATGAATATATGGATACAACCCTTATTTTTTGCTTCATTTTGGATATAACGGATTTTTAAGTGATTCTATTGACGATTATTTTCAGAATTTTCAAGCTATGATTTTGCAACTTTCACAAAAGTTGCTCTATACATTTAGCTAACATAATATGCAAATGAAGTTTTGATATCGTTCACGCATTCGCAGTGAAAAATTATTTAGTAAACCTACTCATTTTTCATACAGTTTTTATTATTTTTTAATTCTGATTACAGGGTATTATGTGCAATGTTGTTTGTCTCATTTTCAGAAAATATTATTATTTTATATTAAGAACTCTGCAAATTATAAGCAAAAATCTCGGGAAAATTTGGGAGTATTTTTATAAAAACCTTCATTTCTCTACGAGTATACATGCTATCGACATAAAAATGAACACAGTTTATAACAATAGGCCACTTAATCACAATCTACAGTTTGAGCGCTTTTGATGCATTAGTTTTGACAGGGTTATCCAAAAGATATTCATACATTTTTTAATTTGTTGGCGGTCCCCTATAAAGTTTCTGGAAAAAATCTTCACGGAAATAGATGACCTGTACTATATTGTTTATACACTGAGAGTTTCAGGATTCCTCATGTATTTTTCTAGATATTTTGCAAAATGTCTAAAATCGCAAGTGGACGATAATCAATGGCCAGGTAGTGTATTATATTTATACACTAAGATTTTCAGGATAATTCCTCATACATTTTTCTAGATATTTAACAAAATGTCTAAAATCGCAAGTGGACGGTCATCTCTGGCCATATAGTGTATATCAGGAGCTTTAGGGAACTGGCTAATTCTTTATTTCCCCTTTTGCTATATGGGGGAAAGTCGGGTGGAATGGGACTGTAGGTTTTTCTCTTTGTGCATTATTCTAAACATTTCATCGATCGCATACAAGATGAAGCAGTGATAATCCATTCTTCAGTTTACAAAAAAAATTGATATGCATAGACTTGCAAATGTATGAAAGAAAAAAATATTTCAAAAATCCAATTTAAATTTGATTTATTTGCTCTCAATATATTAAAGGCTTGTTTATGTATAAATGTAATTGTTTCCCTATTTATGGAACATTATACTGTATATTATTCATAATTTAAACTAAGCCTAAAGCAGCATTTTTGTTTGAACAAGAAGTTTAACACAAACAAGGAAGTGGCGAGGAATGGGACATGCCAGAAAAGGGATGAATGGGACGCGCCCAGTTCCTTTTTTTAATTAATAATAATGCGAATTGCTAATATGCAATTTTTTTAGAGGATAATATATTAATTATAACATTGATAATATATGCATTCATACTTCAAAATGTAAATAAATTGATGATTATTTAAGGCGCAACGCTAGGCACAGAAAAAGACCCGGATGATAATGCAAAGTCTATGGGGCGTTTTTTTCAAATATTTTGCCGGAATTTTAATATTTTTACGTGATTGTTTTGCATAAGATTGCTGAGGGCGATCCGCAACCGGCGTAGGTTTTACTTTTTCAGTTTTGGTTTCAGATTTTTTTTAAAAAATTACTTTAACTTAAGAAATTGGTTTAAACCGGTTCTGAAATTGAAACTATCGTTATACAAAAAATATAAAAGCAAAATCGAAAAAATAAAAACTAGGCCGGTTATGGATCATCCTCAGCTATCTTGTTCAAAAGAATCATGTAAAAATATTAAAATTAGAGTTAGGTATTTCAAAAGAACGCTCCTACAAACTTTTACATTATCATCTTTACATTCTGAGCCTAGTGTGGGGCCTTAATGACACCTATGACAGAGAATCCTGAATTTTCATTCCAGTCATGAAGATACTGGAAGCTTATATTGTGGCATATACATTATCAACTTACAACCTTTGTTTGATTGTTTATTTTACCGACACTATAGGTTATTTTGTGCCTTATAGCTTTTTTTTATTATTGCTGTCCCATAACTCTTAATGAGGAGGTATGAGACACAGTTTGAAACTTACTTTCTTTTTAAAATAAAATAGTATTTGCACGTTATGTTTCTATATTGTTCAGGGGGATTAAAAAGTGTTTTACCTTGCATGCTATAAATTGATTTTTTTCTTTTTGTATATATATATATATATATATATATATATAATTCTTACTTTAAAAAAAAAAAAAAAGTCCCACACCACCCCACTCTCCCCTATATAGATATTATATATTAATACACCAATTACATGAAAATAGAATTTTTATCAATAGTATTAAAATACAGTTTAAGGGTAACAGTTTATTGTATATCCTTAGGTTTTTACCACCTTCTCCCCAGGTTTTTACCGGTAAAAAGCCAATCCTGTTTATTGGTCTTGTTTCAGAACGGGTGGAATAAAAGATTGTTAAAAATTATGTCATTAGAAAAATGTTTAAGATTTATAAATGACAGTGCAAAAATCGCCTTTAAAACACGAGATCTTCATCATCTGCGGAAAATTTTCACATTTATGTAAAATTACGATATAAGTTTTTATTCATTGTTATATTTTTTGAACACACACTATTTCTGTAAACTATTCTGAAAGTTCAGTGGAGTAAATACAGATTGTTTTCCTTTTATAATTTGAATGTTCATGACTACAAATTTGTCATATCGGATGATGTTGATGATTGAGAAAGGGGGGGGGGGCGGGACTGGTTACGGTCTAATCAAACTTAAATTACTATTATTGAAAAAAAATATTTTATTTTATTTAACCATAAAATTCTGCTACTAAATAAGGTTTAATGTGAAAGAATACTTTCGAAAAAAAAAAAATGGGTGTAAATCTGCATAGCCGATAATCAGATCATAAGGTTTATTCAATTCAATACTCTAACATTTTCTCACCTTTTGAAAGATAATGAAATTAAAAGAATGAAAATATGAAGAATTAGGAGTAAGAAAACGTAATGGTAAACCCAAGATACCGCTAAATTCGGGTTTTTAGGCATTTCCCACCAAGGTATGACTTGGCTGACTAATAACGTTTTAATATGCAAATCGAGGTTTTATCCGTGATTTTTGTCCTTAAATGAGATTAAATGATTGTCTGTGCTACCGCCTCCCGATCTAATCTTATTATGAAGATTATTTTGGAAATAATGGTGGTTAATAAGGAAAATATTAATAATGAAAACCCTGTAAATAAGTTTTGATTACTTTAAGATTTGCAAGTATTCAATTGTCTTAAATGAAAAAGTTACCCCCCCCCTCTCAAATAAAGACAAATCAGGTATACTGAAACAATATTAGAGAAGTTACGCGAGGCTGCAATATGGTGTGAATTAGCCTTTACTGGAGGGGTTCGGATAGCATCTATCCGACAATATATGCAAAGCCGGCCAGATGCTGTCCGAGATCCCGTGTAAAGGTTAAAATTAAAACTTCGCGAATAAAATTAATTGCTTTTAACTGTATATAGACGGAAAAACATATTTTAACCTTAACTGCTCTGACAAAAATTGTTACATAACTACTGTGAGCTGTCTGAACAGACCATTTAATCTGAAGATGAATAAAATGCTACATTAATTCTCAGAATACTATTTATGTATTAAACTTTATGTACAAGAATATTATAAATCAAATTCAACTATTCAAAAGTATTTAGAGGTAGTAATAAGACTCCAAACTAAAAAAAATTGACCAGTATCTATAGTTAAACTAAAAATTACAAGTTAAACTGTGAAATTTGAAAAACTCACGGTGTCTGAGACCACTAACAGCAGTTAAGGGTTAAATCTAAACAGTTGATTTTAAACACAAGGTAAAATGGTCATAGAATATTCCGATTGCAACAAGATTCGTCTATAATAACTGATTTGGAATGAAAAAATATGTAAATATTTTTACAATCTTTCATTTCACTCTTTCTAACTGTGCGCCCTTAGGATTCCCGTGCCTAGAGCAGTTTGCTCCAATTGCTCCTCGGTAGTTAAGGCCTCGATAAATCATTTAAACATATTGACATGTAAAAGAGAAATTGTAAAATAACTACCTCATAGGTTTAACATTAGCAAGCGGGTATTTTGGTGAGAGTGTAGCTTGTAGCTTCACATAATAAACTTAACAATCAATCATACTAACAAAAAAATCTAATTTACTGTTTTTTTATGACATTATTTATAGGTATGTACGATAAATTAACGTAACAGTAAAATAAAATAAAATAAAGTTAAATCTTACCTTTAATCAGACTTTGCCCTGTTCACTGGTCGCTCAAATCGGATCGTTAAGTCCTCGTTGTTTCATTGTAGCTCAGTGGTTAGTCCTCAATTAATATCGCCAATTTACACACATGTTTTGATTTGCTCACACCCGTAAACTTTTCTTGCCGACACCGAAAGCAGAAAGACACGCGTCATAGCGCATGCGCAAGTTGCCAGTCACCCGATGAGGTGGTTACGAAGTGCATGGCACCTTATTTAGCTCCCACCATCCAGTAACAGATCTGTCGTCACCCCAACCGCATATTCAAGCTCCTATGACACCCTAGGGTTCCAAATGGCACCGCCTTTTCACCTCCGGGTCCCAAATGGCACCGGTTTGTCACCTTTATTTTTAACAGTGTATATAACAATGAATTATATTTGTGTAGAAACCTATGGTTGAAAAAGTTTTTCTTGCGTAGTACTGACGAAAAAAAGAAAAAAAGATAGGACACAAATAAGGAGAGAAAACATCTTTATTATCCATAGTATGGCAGAAAAAAACTAAGAAAAAAGAACATTAAAGCGTCAACGATCATCATTAAAGTAGGTGTCGAAATTACGACCTCGGGACGTGACGCGTGGAAGCTCATCTCCGGTGAACGGAAGACCTAATGTTCTCTAGAAAATACCGTGAATGCCCCGAACTTCCCCAGCAGCTGCTATGATAGGTGCAATAACTTCCCCAGAACTTTCCAGCGAGTTAGCAGCATTTTAGAAGAACTAGAAATAATAAACATATTTTCCCTTCCTGTTCGTGTTATTTTTAACTTCTGTAATATGTCGTCATTAACGCGTCAGGAAAGCGTTGCCAACAATGGGTTGCTGTGCAATTCTGAATCCTTGCGATGTCTCCTACATCTCCCTAAAATTTGACCAATTACTGTTGGGTCGCACTGTAAGTTTTAAGATTGTCACACGTAATTTAAATTTAAAATCATTTGAAATTGTATTTTCTGGATAGGCCCTAGGTCAGAAAAATTCCGTCTAGACCATGATTTTTCTGAACGATATTCGGATTGGTAATAAAAACCAATATATAAAATTAGCATTAACATTTCTTTATAAGAATATTTGTAGAGTTCAGCGTTTCTGAGCACAAGATTATTTTGTTTTAGGAAATTACAAAGAGAAAAAAATCCACTGTTATTTTTTAATTAGTTGCGATCAAAATATTAGTTGAATTTTTATTTCTTTAAAACAGTGAACTAATGCGAAAAGAATGAAAAGAATTTTAAAATATATTATTTTTGTTATAGAAAAAAGGACTTTTTTTTCTACAAAGCATATAAAATTCTATTTAAATTTATATCGTTTAATATTTATCTTTTCAAATGTTATAAGTTCTAGGCAACTACTTTCATTTATATATATTTTTTCAACTATCAACTTTTAAAAAAAGTTTTACTCTTTTTTATAACGCTTGCATCGTTTTGCGTAAAAATGACAAAAAGTACATATTATTCAGTTTGAATATAAAAATAAAAAAACAATTTTTCTCCAAATAAAATTTAATGCTTCTATAAAACTTTAATAAAATTTTATGTCTAGCAATAAAATGCATCTATGCAAAATCTCTGGAAATGATAATTCAAAATTTAAACATTTGATAAAAGTTTGAATGTTCAGAAAGCATTACAACTCCCAAAATTTACAAAATTGGAAATTGTTTTCCTTATAAAACTGAAACTATAAATAAACTAATAGGTTAGGTTAAATCTGGTTTGCGAACATTAATGCAATTGAAAATGCGGTATTTTTGGTTATTTGTGTATGTGTAACACAATTATCGAAAATGTATAGTCTTAAATACGTTTAAAAATGCGAAAAAATCATTTTCGAAAGCTATTGAAATAGTTAATATTCTGGTAAGCATTTTAAATCAAAATAATTGAAAAATAAATAACATTCTTAGGCAAACTGAAATATACCCAAATATATATTTGCATGGTCAGTAGAATCAAAAAACTGAAACGATATAAAATGGAAAAAATAATTTTATTATACTTTCTACAACAACGCATTTTATTTTATTAAATTCAAAATTGTTATTATATTCACTAAGATATAATTTAAATAGTTCTTAGCATAATATTATTTTATGTAATATATTTATGAGGAAATATTTAATTAACAATCAAACTTTATTGCTTACAATGTAGAAAAATAATTGTCTAAACAGTTTTTTCTAAAAAGAACATCGTATTTTTACATTGGATATTGGATTTATAATATATTTTGAGAGTGTTTTATTTCTTTTTTTAAGTTATGTATTTTAAATATTTTTATATGTAAGTAAATACCAACTTTGTCATGTTTAAAAATTAACACCATGCTTTATGGAGTCAAGACTTTGAAATTATTTTCGAATTTTTATATAAGGTGGTCTGGTGTAATAACGCCAGGCGGGGTAATAACGCCAAGTGCTAATATTTTGCATAATTATGAAATAATCTGGTAAATGACACCCATGTGCTCCGCGCAGAAGGGTTTTGAGTCATATAAATCGCAAAAAACAGCTTCAAGTTAATTTGTTTCATTTTTAGGTCTTATTGTTTTTACAAGCAACTAAAATTAACGCTTGATCTAAAATTTGTGAGATACGTTTTGTGATGTGAAGACTATTTTTTTTATCCGGAAATACTTTGTTAATTACATAAATTTGTAGTACATTTCATGAACTTTCAAAATATTGTTGAAGATTTTGGATATCTTCTCGACATGATTTGTAATTTAAAATGTACAGCGCAATAACTATAACGGGGTAATAACGCCAATCCTTGGCATTAATACCCCGGTTGATTCCCTACAGTGGCCGAGCTACACCCTAAATACTGATTAAAATAAACACAGTTAAAACTGTGCAATGTTTCTAATAATTCTATTTAAGCGGTCCTTTTTAAGCAAAAAGAAGCTCACGGTCTGATATTCTTTTGCCTCATCCTCCCCCCCCCCCACACACACACCACACCTTTATTTTTCTTACACTTTTACAAAAAATTGAACATTTTCAATAGCTTAGAATGCAATTTGTCAATTTCTAAGTTTGTAGAGTTTGTATTTTTAGAATTGGGCAATCTACATGCAATTATTCCATCTTATTTCATAGTTTTGTTTGCATGGCGTTATTACCCATATAGGTGGGTAATAACACCAAATAGCATTGATCAAGAAATCACGCTATTATATTTTATGAATACATATTTGTTAAATATTTTTTTTTTTTATATAGATAGTCAATGAGTTGCTGTATCAAATCATATATTTGTTTGAAAAATACAAACTAAAACTGAGCCGTGAAAATTGGTAGAACCTTAACGTGGCGTTATTACCCCAGGGTACCTTATCTGTTTTCAAGTATTTTTTAAAGGACCACATTTTTTTCTCTATGTCTAAAACCACTAATTGATATTGTTTTTAAAATAGGACATTCAAACTGTCAGATGAACCTCTTTCTGTTCTATATTCATTAAATTACACTATAATTGTTTTTTACCCCGACCTACAGTTTTGTTTAAAGAGAAAATCACACTAAATTTTGAAAGTACAAAGATATGCAAGATTCTGAAAATCGCCGAATTTGGAATTCGAATCATGACCCTCCAATTTGTGAACGAGTGTTCTCCCAATATTTAGATTTTTCCATATATCAATGTATCGATTAAAAAAATATATTATTTTACTGCCGATATTAGATTCTTGATAAATATCGATACATCTTTTTCTTTTTTTTTACGTTCAAAATCTTTATATTTCTTTAATTTATTATTAAGTATAAAAATAATCCTTTAAAATTTTGTTACGCAATTTTTTCTATAAACGAAATTGATTTTAATTTACAAAAAGTATTTTAAAAAATAATTTATTGTCTATGACTTCTCCATTTAATATGGGTAAAAATTTTAGTGACTGTGGAAATATACTACCTCTGACAATAAAATTTGGTGAATGAGTTCAGAACGACCGATCTGGTAACACTGGGAAAACAAAACTCTGCACCTGCATGGAGGCAAGTGTTGACTATCTTTCCCCACCGTTGTTCAGTTGAGCGTCGTTTATGTTCTGTGTAAGACGTGTTTTACTAAGTGCTTGTTCTGTGTGTTGGTTCTTAACTGAGAACAAGAAAATGAACGAATAAAAGATCGTTTTAAAGTTTGGTTTTAAGCTTTGCAAGACACCGAACGAAATTCATGTGGGATGGTGCAAATTGAACGCCTACCATACTCGCCAGATCTCAATCCTCCAGACTTCATCCTATTTTCACGACTCAAACTCTCTTTGAAAGAGATTTAACCATATTGTTGACATCCAAAGAAACGTGACGAAGCTTTTGAATTTTATCCCAAAAGAAGGCTTCTTGCGAATTTCCCAGGACATGGATAACACATCTCAGCGGTGCATAGTTATAGGAGATGACTATTTTGAAGGCTGGTATGGTAACTTTCTTTAATATTTCATTTACATTAATGCTACAGGACTATTCACCGAGCTTTATTGTCAGAGTTAGTAAGTTCGACAGTGAAAAAATTATTCCACCAAAATTTATGACTTTTGCCTGAACGTCATTCAAGCAAGGGGAAATAAGAAAAAGGAACTTCTCTTTCTCCATTCCATTGTCTTAAGTGATGTATTTACTTAACAATTTTTCAGAGATTCTTACATGCTCTATCTTTTATCTCTATTTGTTTGTCAGTCGTAACATATAAGTGAATCGTTTGTTTTTTAATAAATATGTTAATTGAGCTATTAATTTTATTTAGTTTTATTTTTTCATTTTAATAATTATTTTTATTATTATTATTTGTACTACAGAAACAGTTTTTTTAACTTTTAACGAATAACATAATAGAAAATGATTTGTTATGTTACTTGCTATTTAATAAAGCTACACTGTTAAAAATCTTGTTCTAGTTTGAACCAAAAAAGTTTGTTTTTTGATGCTCAATATCTGCCACCGTAAGATGGTGAAATCTTGAACCAAAATTTGGAGCTCCCATTGAAGCGTAGTTCCAATACATGGAACGAGGTTGAAATAAGAAGCTCCAAATGTTGGTACGAGATTTCACCATCTTATGGTAGCAGCTATTGAGCACCAAAAAACAAACTTTTTTGGTTCAAACTAGAACAAGATTTTTAACAGTGTACTTGGTACTACCTTATTTAACTTTCTTTAAATGAATCTCTCAGCTATCTCTGAGACAGTTGCACAACATCTCTTTACCAAATCATTTATAAAGCTTTGCGCACTGTAAAAAAACTGCGAAGTTACTAGTTCTTTTCTCGGAAACTGGGATTACCAGAACGTCTTATGCAACGGCAGTAACAAAAACTCATCTAACAGAAACATGTTTGCACTTTAAATAAAAAAAACTGTGAAGTCACTAAGAATTTTTAGGAAACTGGCATGCCTTGAACTTTTATGTAACTGCACTGTAAAAAAAAAATCTGTAAATGTACTAAACATTTTCTAGGAAACTGGGATTCCAAGAACTTTTCCTGTAACGGTAACAACAAATATTCAAGTTTCAGAATCGGTTACATGAATTTTTCCTGTTATCGTTACATGAAAAGTTCTTGGAATCCCAGTTTCCTAGAAAATGTTTAGTAACTTTACAGATTTTTTTACAGTGTGCTACCTCGGTTACATATCTATAATATAATGGCCAAACGTATCTGTGCGTAACACATACGTCATTTTGTGAATGGCAACACTTTCCCATACAATTCCAGTTTCGCAATTTTCGTTACTGCAAATTTTACACTTCTAAACATCGCCCATTTTAAATTTTTACCCCACCATATAGAGAAAAAAAATGTACTTTTACATGCAATTTGTTTGAAAGATGTATCTCAATATGTTTTTGAGACATAAATTTTTTTTATTATTTTTAATACTAATTTTGTAATTGTGGTAACAGAATCACCCCATTTTCTCTTAAAATTGAAAAAAAAAAAATAAATAAAATGCGTAAATTTTGTCAAAATATCGTCTCTTATATAATTCCGTGATTTTGGTTTTATTTCGTTTTTCTTCATCAATTAAATGGACTTCAAGCTTTGAGTTAAAGTGATTTTAAAATGCTCAAATTAAGATACCATTTTTTAAACGTGGTGAATACGGATATGAGAAGTACGTGTGCAACTTTTGAGAAGATGAAAATGATGACGGGTTTTGAAGCGTGAGATTCTATAATCGTGTCAATTTGGTATATATATATATATATATATATATATATATATTCATTGGCATGTATACCAAACTTAAAAGCCTCAATTGATAACTTCATAATAATAACTGATCTTTATTTTATTTTACTGATTACATTTGTGATTCAAGTTTAGTTTTAAATTTTGGACAATTGAATTTTATAATATTTTGTTAATTTTAGCTTGAAGGAATGTTTGTTTGAGAACTGATCAATATAAGACGTAATTTTTATAATATTTGTTTTAGAGTTAGACTGATCAAATTAAGATGCATTTTTTTACTGTAACTTATTTTGTAGATTTATTATAAATCAAAGAAACAGCTTCTTCTTAAACAGTTCCTTTCGTTGAATTTCGACGGGTTCCAACTCGTAAAATTTTAATGAGATTACTGTAATTTTAATTTTGTAAAGCTACAGATTTTTGTAGCTTAACAAAAATTAGTTTTATAGATTTACATCTATTTTTGGGCAGTGGACAGATAAAATTTTTGTAAGCATACTATATAGATTTCCGAAACTTTACATCTGTATGCTTACAGATTTCTTTTTATCAGTGCGACACGTTTAAAACATGGTCTTTCACAATGCATTACATTTTGATTGATAATACGAGCGCAGACCGAATAGCAATTTTTGAGCCTTTTGTGTTTTTAACGATGATAATTTTTTTAAACAGTGCGACACATTCAAAAATGTGGTCTATTGCATTACATTTTGATTCATAATATGAGCGAAAACTGAATTGTAATTTCTAAATCATTTACGTTTTTAACGATATTTTTGTTATGTGCGACACAATTAAAAAACATGGTCTATTACATTATATTTTGATTCATAATATGAACGTAAATCGAATAGCAATTTTTGAATCTTTTGCGTTTTATACGATGGATTAAGTTTCCGTCTATTCATCATTTCATCTGATATCATACCCACTCAATAACCAAAGTTATAACCAAAACTCATACCCATCTCAATAACCAAAGTTATATTAAAATTTCTTTTTGGAGAAAAAAACGTACAAATCCAGTGTAGATTTTGCGCGGTAATTTTAGGAAAATTATTGCCACACTATCCGTTGAGTCGTGCACAATTAAGTGGTGTTTTTAATTTTAATTGACAGCAGGACATAATGTGGGAAATAAAATAATTCGCAATAACTGCAGAAACGTCTTAGGTGGAGATTGATTAATGAGAATCCATTGTATATGACAAAATTAAATACTTTCATCTGAATTTGTTTTTAAATTTAACATATTGAAGATACTTTTACTGTGTTAGTAACTTAAACAAGCCAAAAGGTAAATGACTGACATCGACATGGAAAAATACTTAAGTTCATGCGATTTGAAAGCCTGATTAATTGTAGGTTGATTAAATTTCTCAAAAACACATTCTGTTTTAAAATGATAATTCTTGTTATTAAGACAAGAAGTACCAAGGGAAATTTCAAATGTTCCTTGTGTGTAGCTTTAGAAATGCACTTTTTAAAATCTTGGAGAAAATAATGAAAGAATAAATAACAAGAAAAAGCTTTCTGCAAATAGTAGTAAATGAACGATATTGAATACTCTTAATAACAGCTTTAGAAAGTCTAAGAAGCATTATTCTATATTTTTTCTGTTTTGTTTTGCGTTTCCCTTAAAAGTAAGTAAATTACTTAATTTTGCATTTGTTTTGACAAATATTTTTATTTAGTGGCGATCTTGATGACATATGAAATTTGTGACATACTTAGTTTTGTGATGAATTATGTCCGTCATTTATAATAATGAAATAGAATTTTATTTAATTCTACCGATGTGTCATTTTATTAACCACTTAATCATCGCGCCCGAGACATTCACGGGCTGCAAGCTTTACGTCTTTTATTCAGATTTGCTGGATTCCCATCAGTTTTATAAAATAGTGTAATTGATTTTACTCTGGTATCATTATATTTGTCTGTAAATAATATGAATATTTTTTTTAAAAAGGGGTGGGAATAATGAATTTGAATTTTTAAACCGCTATTTAATGCGACCATTAAGTAGTTAAATCGGATGATCTACAAAGGTTGATTAACATGACATCACTATAAACACATAAATAAATGTGCTTTTGGTCAATTAATCTACCTTTGAATTTTGTAGTACAGTTGAAATTGATATTATGGATGCAAAATCTTGCCATTTGTAATCAAGGATAAAGAATTAGTTAAACTATTTTTCAATTTTTAAATGTTTGCTAATATTATATTAGAGTAGAACAGCTTAAATAAACATTTTTTAAAACTTTTTTAATATTATTAAAATTTATGAAAATCAGATTAATATACTTTGTAATAAAAAAAAGATCAACAATATAGGTCCGTTTATAATAATGCCTTTCATTTTACGAATCTCAATATAGTTTACAACGATAAATTTTTGATAATGGAAACATATATTAGTGTATTTTATGAACATAAAAATGTTTTAATTCAACTTTTTGCAACTAAAGTTTATTCTACATTTATATAAAATATACAGAAGCAAATCAATTATCCAGCAACAAGATTATAAATAAATTATTTTTTAACTTTATTGAGGTCAATTAAATATGTTTTATTAAAAGAATATATTTTATGAATGTGGAATATCAGCTTATTGAAAGCTATATCTTAACCTGATGTCACCTCGAGGCGACACTAAAAATGCACTTTAAATTAATTTAAATGCTTCTAGAATTGTTAAAATTTCATCTGGATTTTTTAAATAGATGTGTACCTGTTAGAAGTATCGATATCTGGACTGATGCATGTTTTTATATGCTTTATAATTATATTAAAAGTTTTTTTGTAGTGCCTCGTAAAATTTATCTCAGGTCTGAGGAGGTTAATTAACTTATTACAGCTTCAGAGAAAATTAATATCCAAATAGAATATATGCTCAAAAAATTTTCTAGCTCATTCTTTACGTCTATCAAAAACTATAAAAGTTCCTTCTACTTTATAAATCTCACCACTCTGTAAATGATTTGCGAATGTAGTTCTTATGAACAAAATGCACTTAAACATACATTCTAACTAATAGAATAACCTTTTATTTCATATCCCTTTTATCTCATAGTCCCCAGCTTCTATATTTGCTTTCAATCATTCCAAAAAATGGTGAGCGATGTTTAAAATAATAGTAATCTGTATCATTGATATTCTGCATAACCACCTCGGTTCTGCAAATCCACCTCAGTTCAGTTCGGAAAAATTATGTGTGATACTTCCGAATCGTGGTAGCTATAAACTAAACTAATTGATTTTTTTTTTATTATTTTTTCATTACTTCTATGTAGCTAAATGTTTCTGGCTTTAGATCAAAACCAAAAAAGGGCTGCACTGATGCTTGTTTCTGCATAAAATAACTGTTTTTTTATCATCCGAGTTTACGAAATGCATCCCAGACTAAGTGTTCAAGGAAATAAGAAAATTTCATAATTAATTAACTTAAACTCTTTACAATAAAAAAATGAAAAGATTTGTAGATTATACAATTAACCCCCTGACTGCCCAGCCAAAGGTTAATATTGTAATGTTGTTATCTCTGTAATTTATTAAAAATATAAAAAAAGATGTTTTTTTCCAACCTGATGCAAAATACGTTATTAGTATCGGTGTATAATCTTTGATAGCATCAATCCTAACTTAATTTTTCAGAACTGGGTTTTTTTTTGTGGAATTATACTAATTTAAATATTGCTTATGTTGCAGTAAAACCTGCAGCTTAGCGTGTGAAAAAATCAGCCTGCGGCAGTCAAAAGGTTAAGTAAATATTTTCAATTTGCTACTGGGTAATTTAGTTTATCAATAATTAAATCGATGTTTTAAGGCTGTAAGTCATTTTAGATTCGTATTTGTGAACCTAAATTATCAGCCCACTAAAGTATCAATTTTAGAAGAAAAAGTCTTTTCTGTCATCTATGGTGTTATTTTGTTTCTGAAAAATCATTAATATGCATTCGTAGCATTATTTTACCTTCTGGTCTGACGTGGATAATGTTCTTATCCAACTGTTTGGGACAGGGCCTAAGAAATACAGAGTCTAGTATTATAAGAAATGGAGACGGAATAGGTGATGGAAAGCAGTGATAGTATGATAGATTTATATATTCAAATAAAATTTACAATTCTATATTTTCTCAATTTATTTTGAAAGCGGATGCATCTTAAAAAAAAATAGAATTAGATGAATTAAAAAAAGTTTAGATTACCTGAATAGGGAATAAGAAGCTAAGAAGAGAATAAAGTTATTTTCCTTAAGCTTTTTGGGTCGGAATTTTTTTTTCCGTTTTCAGAGAAAAAAAGTACTTTTACGTTAATAATATTAACAGTAGTTATCCAAATAGATTAATTAGTGTTTAACGAATATTTCATTGTTTGAAAGATAACGAATGTTGCTGTTTTGCATAGTAATCAATTCATATATATTCATGTGACAATAGGATAAGGAAGAATTTTTGGAGAAGTTTTGAAAATATTTTATTACAATAAGATTTAACTTATTTAACAACTTCCTAATATATTTTTCTTTTTTTCATATTATTCTTTCTTGAAAGCAACTATTATTTTAAATTTAAAAAGAGAAATATATGTTTAAAATAAAAGGATCGCAAACGATGCAAAGAGAAATAAGTAAATAATAATATTTATTATTATTACTAAATGCCTAAACATAAGTGAAGTCATATATAAAATGTATAGACATATACTAGCAGCAAAATAGTAGCAAAAATATTTCTTAAAACAAAATAATACTCCATTAAAAAACATTTGGTTATTAATATTACACGAGACCCGAAAGGGTTAACTTTTAGAAAGAACACTTTGCTGTAGTCGTTTATAAAAGCATCATTGAAATTTAGAGCTTCAAAAATATAAATCCTGAACGAATTTAGCCGATATGTAACTGGAAGTTATTTATACGACAGACGCACTTACATAAAACGAAATTAGCGACAACGAAAATATTGAATGGGTTATTGTTTCGATATTATTGTTATATTTTTATTTGTCTATTTCCCTTTAAGTTAAATAACTTATTAAATGGATAACTTTACAATTATTTATGTAACGCATTTAATAAATAGTTGCAGGATTAAAAGAAGTTTAAATTAAATTTTTTTAAAAGTTGAAAATAAAATAAATTTATTTTCTTCCAAATATTTTCTTGGGTATTGCAATAATGTAGATATACCGGGTGTTCCAAAAGTCAGGACGAAATTTAAAAATGAATAATTCGAAAACGAATCAAGATACAAAGATGCGGTTTACATCGAACGAATGCAGGAAAAACCGGGTTTTGTGTAACAACGAAAAAAAAAAATAGTTTTGTTGGCGGACAATAAATGACGATATAGTGTTTTATTGCCACAAAATATGATTTACAAATGAAAACATTTTGACACCTTACAAGTCAGCTTAGTTACAGTTAATTAGTACTACAATAAATGTTCAATGTGCTGCCCATAATTCAAAAGTACAGATGTGAGACTTAGCACTACACCATTCACAGCATTGAGTAGCATTTCTTGCGTTATTTCAGACACATTTTGGCGGATGGCACTTTTCAGTGCTGTTAGTGGTGCCGTTGGTCGCCAACAAAACTATTTCTTTTTTGTTGCTACACAAAACCTGATTTCTTTTCCATCCGTTTTGTGCAAACCGTAACTTTGTATCTCGATTCCATTTCGAAGTATTCATTTTTAAAGTTCGTCCTGACTTATGGACCACCCGGTATTTAAAAGACATCCTAAATCAGCCATCTATTTTTAACAGAAATTTTGTGTGCCCATGTAAACGAATTTTAAATGCCACATATTTCAGTTTTAGTAGAGAATATGTTACAGTTAACCTCAATAACACTTATTATGAACATGACGATCTGAGTTTAGATCAATCAGAATTAGAGCAGTGAAAGACAGATAAGAAAACCGAAATCATAAGAGGGTTTGCGAAGCCGCATGTGACTAATTCAAATAAGCATTTTAATGCGTGACGTTTGTTATTTCTAACTTTTTTTGCGACTGCTTTAGACAATTTGATAAAAACACACTTTGAAACATTCGATATTAATACTAGCGAAACTAACATTAAATAATTCTCAGGCTTTGTAATCCTTTTTTTACATATTGCAAACTCATAAATACTGTTTTTAGGAATTGGCTAAAACTTCCATGATATATCCTTTTGTTTGTTTAGAATAGATATGTGTTAGATTTTGTTCCTCTAAAGGCTTATATTCAAATTGCGACTAATAACTCTGATTCGGCATTATCATTGTAACAGATATAAAGTTTTCTATATCATCCACGATACTTATTTCAGTGACACTTTTCGTCAAAAGCAAATAAGTCTAATGAAGCAAAGTTCTGTAATGAAAATGAATAGCATTTTAAAAGAATATCTGAATTAAGTATTTTGGAAATTATTTTCTAGAATTATATTATTTAATAAATATTTATTAATTATTACATACATAATAAATATTATTTATCAGTGTTTATTGTTTATTTGTAACAATATTTTTTATTTGTGTTTATTTATATTGTGTCTTTGTTTATTGCATTTATTCTTTATTTTTAATAAATATTAGTCATTATAATTTATAGAAATATTGAAATATTTTTATAAGTTATCTATGACAATAAAACATTCATAATTATAAATAATAATAATATTAATACGGTTTCAAAACTTGGTAATTAGTCAAAGATAATGTCAAAAACTCACACATAATCACAGATTTAATTTTTTGATATTCTGTAAAAAGTAAATTTAACTAGCTATACCAATGCTTTTTATTAAAATTTGTATAAATAGACAGAATATTGTGTTTAGCTTAAGAGAAATTCTTATCATTACATTTCAAGCTATTTTGTTTTGCTGGGCTCGATGTAAAATATCATGTATGATATTTAAAATTATTCTAACTTATTTCAGGTGTTTTTTATTGTTTTTATTTAAATCAATAAATTATTTTCTTCCAAATATTATTTAGTATTATTATAATAGTATATATATATTTAAAAGATATCCTAAAATAACTGTCTGTTTTTTACAGAAATTTTGTGTGTCTATGTAAACAAACAGTAGATGTAAAACATTTTAATTTTACAACGTAATATTTTACAGTTAATTTCAATGACATATATTATGTACATAACAATCTGAGTTTAGATCAATTAGAATTAGAGCAGTGAAAGGCAGATAAAAAAACCGAAATCATAATTTAGACTCCGCCGCACAGCCGCATGTGACAGATTCAATATATACATTTTAACGCATGATGTTTGTTATTTCTAACTTACTTTTTTCGACTGCTTTAGATAATCTTACGCAAACACACTTCGAAATATTTAATATTAGTTTTAGGGAACCAATCAGTAAATAACTCTCCATTTTTGTATTCCTGCTTTTCACATATTGTAAATTCACAAATACTATTTTTAGCAGTTGTCTAAAACTTCTATGAAATATCCTTTTGTTAATTTAGAATAGATATGTGTTATGTTTTGTCATGTTACAGGCTTATATTCAAATTGCGACGAGTAACTCTGATTCAGCATTGTCATTGTAACAGATATAAAGTTTTATATATCATCCAAGATATTTATTTCAATGATACTTTTCGTCTAATGCAAATGAGTCTAATAAAGCAGAGTTCTATAATGAAAATGAGTAATATTTTAAAAGAATTTCAGTATTAATTATTATGGAAAATATTTTTTAATATTATGTTTTTTAATAAGCACTTATCATTAATTAGTTATATATAACAATAAACCATTAACAAGCATACATAATAACAATAAAACACGGTTTCAAAACTTTATAATAACTCAAAGATACCGCCAAAAACTCTCGAATAATCATAGACTTAAGTTCTTGATATCCTTTAAAAAATTAAAAATTAATTAGCCATACGTATGATTTATATTAGAATTTATATAAAATATACTGAATATTGTATTTAGTTAAAGAAAAATTCTTATCATTACATTTCAAGTTATTTTGTTTTGCTGAGCTTGATGTAAAATATCATTTATGCTATTTAAATATTCTAATTTATTTATGGTAATTTTTTTACTGCTTTTATTTCTCATCGCTGTTCATAATAAAATATTTAAATAATAAATGTAACAACGAATTCAATTGTAGCAATATTCTTATTATTTAAAATAATGCAATCTTTTTACAAAATGTAACATTATTTAAATGGAAAACATAGAACTCAAAACGAGTTCAGAGTGGAATGACACATTTACGTTACGTTAAAATAACTAAGAGTTTTTATTTTTAGTTATGTAATTTTATTTTTCAAAGAAAATGACAGCCTGTGGTAAAAATACTACAAAGCTACAATTGTTTTAACGAAAATCATATTTTAGCGAAATATCGATACACTGTACAAAAGCCTCTTAAAAAAACTTTCATATAATGTCTCATTCATTATATTGTGTTTTGTATGTCCATAGAAAAAGGGATGTTGAAATTAGTAATAATATGTATTATTATACTTAACCTAAAATTATATAAAAAATTGAGTATTAATTGTCAGATTTGTGCAAAATATACTAACCAATGGTACTTAATAAATCATTGTATAATTACAAATTGGTTAACTTCATTATGCAATGCCAGCAAAAAAATTCTGTTCAATATGATACCTTAATCATTATTGTACTTTACCTATTAATTGAGAAAAAGGGGTAGCTCGCAACAGAAATTATATACAGGGTGTAAAGTCGTTTTCCTTTACATATTATTTAATAATCCCCCCCCCTAGTTAAAAATCGACGTCATAAAATATCTGGTGCCGTGACCAGGATCCAGATATTTTATGAAGTCAATTTTTTAACAATGTAAGCGTAACATTGCGCCGTTAAGTTGTAGTTGTAGTTTCAATCCCAAATTCGTACAAAAACCATGAATATTGAGAAAAGCAACACACAGTAAACTATTTTCTGTAGGCAAGTTATTTATTTATTTCACAGTTCCGAGAATGAATGCCGTGCCAGAGAGGGACCATAGCAAAAATAGGTCCGATTGCTTTGAGTTACAGAGAAGGAGTGGTCACAAATACATTTTTCGCATCGTCAAGTGTTGGCGCGATACATGTACATAAAAATAGCCAAGAACGACAGATACGCACAAATTGCGATGAGAGAGGGCACGTGGAGAGTTTCTGTTACATAGACTTTCAATGACAGAAACCAAAGTGCATGATTTGAAATAATTAACGGCAAACGATAAAAGATAGCATATGGCCCGGAAAACTACAAGGATTGAATTCCTTACATAGGTTTAACAAGAGTCCTACGAAATGAGAAGGGAAATGAATTCTAATCAAATAAAATAAAAGACAAACTTAATACATCTGCTTCTTAAGCGAGTAGCGTTTAACTATGAATAAATTCTGCCTAGTAACGAGGCCTTATCAAAGATTGTTGCAAAGGGGGAAAATACATACAGTTACATGAAAGAAACGGATATACGTTGTGGTTTTAACGAAAGAATTAGAGATAACTGAAATAATATTTTAAAGGAAAAATGGCCGTTAACAACTGAATAGAATTAAAGGGAATAAAAATCAAGCTTATTAAATAAAGTTACAAATTTAGAGATTGTAATTTTAATTAAGGGGGGGGGGACCATTATTAAATAATATGTAAAGGAAAACGCCTTTACACAGGGTTTCCATAATTAAACCGACAGCATTCAGAATGTTCTGTAACGCGATCGAACTGAGAGCATAAAGCGAAATTTTGCAGGAAGATTATTCAAGACAGGGGGCAAATGATTCAGGGGACACAATAGTTCCATAAATCACCGGTAGTTTAATATGTGGCGCTGTGTAATAGAAACTAGAGTTTTAAAAAATGCAAAATCAATACTAAAATCGTTAAATGGGATAAATAAAGGATAATTTTTAGTTCAGTATTGATTCTACTTTTTTTATAACTTCCGTTTCTGTTAAATCACCTTAACAATGATTTTTTTCACGTAATTCTTCGTCCACCGTATTGTTTAATCTTATTACAAAATTTAGCGTAATTCTCGAAAATAGATCCTGCTACAGAACACTCTGAGCACTGTCATTTTAATTATGGCCACCTTGTATATGGTATTAGTGTTTAGCGGGAATGAGACATCCAGTATTTTTTTGACTTAGAAAATAGACATCTGTTTTCAGGTGCGTTCGTAATTATGGTAAAGCACCTATAGTCGTCGTTCAGTTCGTCCGTACGTCCACATATAACAGAGCAAAAACTACTCAAAAAATCGTTTCAAACTAAAAATGTATACTTGTTGCATAATTTTGTCAAGTCATTTTAAATTTTATGGAAGTCGGATGTATAGTTTAATTATAGGGGGAATCAAAAGTATTCCATCACATTATAGCGAATAAAAAAATAGTTTCAATTGCATTTTAAGGAGGTTACACACTTTCGAACATAATAAAGTTATATGCATGTATGAAATACGTACTAAAATATACATTCTGTATAATCTGTGGTTCAAGTTCAAAGAATATTTGCCATTAATTTACAAGGCAACACATAGGTATTCAATTGCATAATGGTTTATAGGGAAACATTGTTTGCAGCGCGCTTTAATTACACACGCGCCACAAGTTACTTTTTCAATAATATAAAGAGGGTAGTATTTATAGGTACACACAAAATATTTTGGATGCTATACTGTATCCGAAGTACTCTATATTATTACTCCAATTTCTGAATATTTTTTAAATTTCATTATTGTATGAATGCTCCTCCTTTCCTAGGCTTGACGTGCAATTTCCGACTTATTTTAATTTAAAAATGCTCACTGTCATTTGAATTATCATCCTATATAATTTTGCCAATGTGTTCTTAATCACATTGTAATATCTAGCTTTCTTAAGTGAATGCACTACATTACCGTTTCTTTATCATTGTAAATAATTTCCTGATGGTTACAAAATATCGGATGTTGCTAATAAAGAACATTTTTTAAAAATGTTTCAATATTTCCCCATACGGCAGTTATTTCTTGAATGGTGAATGCAATATTAGAAATCTCTGTATATCTATCGCAGTAAAAATATATTCAGATTATGTTTAAGCAGTATTCATTGTATGTTCAAATTTCTTTTCAAATTTCTTCCATTAAAGCTGACATGTATGCTAATTGGCATCTTAAATTTATATCTAATTTTATGAAAGAAAATAACAATATGTTTATTAGAATGAGTCTAAAAATTTCAAAAATTGATATTCAATTCGCAATACCGTGGAAAAGTTGCGAATTCGAGGCATTAAAAGTTGGATTAAAAAAAGAAATAAAATTTGTTTATATATTCTGGTCGCCCATGCGCTGTAAAGTTTGCTGAGCTGTTTGAAAATTTAAATTATTGTGCATGTTTTTTTTAAATTAGGTTTTTCACGAATTAATAGCTTATATTCTTGCGTAGGATAACAGCAAAACTATGCTGAAATATTATTTAAATCGATCAACATCTTCAGGCAGCGCATTTTCTCTAAAGTTGCTATTACACCTAAGAAAATAAGAAACATACTTAAGAAAAGAGCTATTACACTTAAATACTGACAAGCTAAGGAATGTGAAGGATTAGCGTAAAAATGTGATTCTTGCCAGCCTTTAGAGCAAATGCGCGACCGGAAGATGTTGATCGATATAAATAACATTTCATCATTATGTTTTTGTTATGATAATACATAAGAATTTCAGCTATTGCATTCGTGAAAAAGTTAATTAAAACTAGTCGTTCGTGGCCACCGTAATACTCACCCATCATGGATATGCATAACATAGTGACAATAAAACATGTGAAAATTATTTACATAGTGCATTGCAATTCCAAAACAAAATTTAAAAGTGTATTTAACTATTTTAAATATACACAGTAATTAATGCTCTATTAATGAACTGCTGATGAACCAATTTCGACAAATTATATAAAACGCCAAACTACTCAAATAGTACTGAACTGCGTAAAAGAAACATCCTTATAACTCCAAAAATGATAACCATATTAAATAACACTCTACTGCGTCGAATTAAATATCTCATTTCCAATTAAAATGTATCTCTGAATTGAAATTTGAATGAAATACAGGGTCATGAAAAATCTAACAATGTGGAAAACAGGATTACAAATATCTCGGAAAATAATAATCCGATCGACTTCGTTTTTCATGCGAAATGTGTATTATTTCATTGCTTTTCACATACACTCCTTAAAAGAAAAAAATTCAAAAATTTGCATATACCTTTAATCAAAACGAATTTTTCGAGAGTCCGAAAAAAATATTTCCGGATAATTGAGGATACTGATATTACATAGGCTTTGTTCCATTTTTATATACTAAGTACCTACAAAATTTCAAGTCTCTATCCCAATTTGTTTATGAGATAGAGCGTTTAAAGATACACATACAGACTGACAGACGGACGGCAATTTTTTTTAAAAAATATGTTTTTTGGAATCTTCAGTATCTGAAACGTGTAAGTCCGTTAAAAAAATGTTTTCAATTTTCAAAACGATTGCAAGACTTACTCTATACTACGTAAGTAAAAAATGTAATAACATGATTTTTTCAACATTTCAGTAAATTTTACAGTGAATACGCAACCAGAAGTTATAAACCATTTTTTCTGTCACAATTTTCAGTCTCTCGAATTCGAATTCACAACTTTTCGCGATATTGCGAATTGCGAATCCATTTTTGCATTTTTCTCGGCCCATCCTAAAATTAAAGAAAAAAAGAAGAAATGTACCGAAATTAAAAAAATATTTTATTAATGACAGATACACTTTATAAAGGAGATAAATACAAGTACGATAATGCAACCATATTCAAAATTCAACTTACATAACCAAAAAATTTAATTCTAAATTTTTAAAATAATGAATTTAAATAATAGATTCAGACACTCTTTAAAGAAACTGTTACAATATATTATAGTTGTTATACCGGGTGATCCAGAAGTCCCGGGACTTTTGAAATGCTAAAAATTAGAAAACCATAAACAATAGAAGTATGCGGTTTTCACAGAAATGCTGAGAAACTTGTGGGATTTGTTTTTTCGATGAAAAAAACATATTATGTTAGTTGCACTTTTTGACAGCTGGTGGCGTTAAAATTGATAGTATTGTTTTTATAGTATGATACAGCTCATTTAAAAGAACGAATAAGTGTCCAAGGGTTACAAAGTTTAATCATGACGCTCATGGCTTATAAGTACCGCCGTGAGCCGATGCAAAACAGCGTGCACAGTATCCTCTGAGCAGAAGGAAATTCCAGAAGAAATTTCAGTTCATCGTGATATCACAAGTTTACTGCACTCACCATGAACTGGTGATTTCTACAGAGTATTGACATAGAATCCTACCAAATTTACGATTGTAACAGACATTTGGGATCTCTTGTTTTTATTACGATCTTCCAATGAGCCGTTTTCTCAAACCTTGCTTACCATAGCATTTCACATTTGCAATGGCCATCGATTCTTTTGCAGTTTTAACTTGACCTATTGTACGATATAAAAACAACGCGACATGCAAAGATGTGTCTAAGCATAGTCTAGACAATGTCTAAACACTGCAGTTTCTCATGAAATTTTGTAACAAATTTCCCTTACAATGCAATTTCATTTACCTTGCAAAAATGTTTGAACATAAACCACCCTTAAAACGAAATCTCATCAATATCATAGAAAAGAAGTTTCGCAATGAACTCATGTGTCTATATAACGCATGGTATAGGTACATTCAGTCTTATACAACAGCGCCACCTGTTGCTAAAAATGGTAACTATATATATTTAAAAAAATTCATTGTAAACAAAAATCCCACATGTTTCTGAGCATATATCTGAAAACAGAACCTTTGTATTATACATAGTTTTCTAATTATTAACTTTTCAAAACTCCCGAAACTTCTGGATCATCCGGTATTTTATCTGTAGTTACTATTTATTGATACATTTTTCAAGGACAGACAAACAATTTATACTGAAATATACATTTTCAAATGGACTTAGAAGTAAGTCTTGTCTTTTAGAATTACAATTTAAATAAATACCTTCTGAAACCGATGTTAATTTTTTCAGCAGAAGCTCAATTTGAATGTGTTTCCTTAATTCATTCAACTCTTAGAAAAATACATTGAAATTCCTTTCAAAGTTTTCTTTAAAAGAGATACTTTACAGTTAAAACATGTGTTGACAAGACTTACCAATTATTGAAACTAAGTATTAGTTTATTCAATTGAGCCGAGACAGTGTTTAAGAAATCCGGTCTAAGAGAAAACTTGTACAATTCTGTTGTGATAAATTACTTATAAAAGATTTATAAAGGATGTTTACTTTCGTATCCAATACTTTAAAGCTCTATCCACAAATATTCAACATAGAAAAGAATGGTGGTGAAAAACAGTAGTTTTTACAAATTATTTTGTCACTGAAAATTTCGAAATTATATTTTTTCGTTATTAAGCGATTTATGTGTATTAAATATGTACCCGCAAACTACCATTTCATAATTTTACAAAATAAGAATATTATGTATCTTTCTAAATATTTTCTATTTTTATTCAATAATATTTATCAATTTTATTAAACAGGATCTATTATGATAATATCTATGTAAATATCAAATTATCAAGCATTTGTTGATTAGCAAATTTAGCAATCCATGGAAAAATATATGTTGTTCTATCTTTTACAAAAATAGTTCATATATCTATACAGAACTATACAGAACTCTATAGAAGTATTTAGAAGTTTTATAGAATAGCTTTTCTGTAGTAATTTTTATAGAGTTTTAAAGAATTCGATAGAATACTTTTTGTAAAGAAAACGTTTGTACAGAATTTTTTAGAATTTTTTTTCCTGTAGAACATTTTTTCAAAGAATACTGTGAAATTTATAGAAGTTCTATAAATTTTGATTTTATAGATTTCTTTTTTTATACAAAATATTTTTTGGTTTTTTAAAATTTATGTATACTAATTTATTAATATAAAATATTATAGATGATGATTCTATAAAATTTTTTAAATATATTTTTTGGCTTTTAAAAATTTATGTGCATTAATTTATTTATATCTATAACAATTCTTACTATGTATTTTAATTGATATATTTTATTTGTAGTTACTTTTTAATGATACAGTGTACAAGAATACACAAGCAATTTATGTTGAAATATACAACTTCAAATGATCTGAAAAATACGTTTTGCTCGTTAAAATTTAAATTTAAATAAATATCCTATGAAACAGATGTTAATTTCTTCAGCACATGCTTTATTTTAATGTTTTTCTTTAATTCATTTTACTCTCAGAAAAATACATTGAAATTCCTTTCAGTGTTTTCTTTAAAAGAGATACTTTAAATTCAAAAACGTGTTGACAAGACTTATTGAGACAAGACATTAGTTTATTCAATTGAGTTGAGACAGTGTCTAAGAAATTACGTCTATAAGAAAACTTGCGCGATTGTGTGGTGATAAATTACTTTAAAAGTTTTATAAATTGTAGTCCGTTAGTATCCAGTATTTTAAGGCTCTATCTGCAAATATTCAACATTAAAATGAATGGTAGTGAAAATTAGTAATTTTTCAAATGACTTTGTCATTAGAAATTCCGAAGTTATATTTTACTTATCCATTATATGTAGTACAGGGTAAATTTTGCAATCGTTTTGAAAATCTAAAAAAAAAATTTTTGACAGATTTACTCGCTTCAGACAGTGGAGATTGCAACAAACATATTCATAGAACAAAAAATTGTTGTCCGTCTGTATGTGTGTCTGTAAACGATCTATCTTCTGATTAAATTGAGATAGAGACTTAAATTTGGTGTGTACTTAGTATGTAATAATGAGAAGAAACCCATCGGATATCAGTAACTTTCAATTATTCGGAACTATTTTTTAGACTCTCAAAATACTAGTTCTGATGAAAGGCCTATAAATTTTTTCGATTTTTTTTACTTTAAATAGTTGTTGTAGAAGACAATAAAATAATATAAGTTTTGCAAAAAGAATGAAATTGATCGGATAATTAGTTGTCTAGATATTTGTAATTAAATTTTCCACACTCTTCGATTTTTCATGATACTATATTTCATTAAAATTTCATTTCTAATATATATTTTAGTTGGAAATGAGATATTTCACCCGAGACAGTAAACTGTTTGTAAATATTTTTATCATTTTCAGAATTATAAGGATGTTTCTTTAACTACACTGTTGTGCAAAATTTAAGGACAAGTCCCAAAATGACAATTTTCAAGTATTTTCAAGTGATAATTTTCACGCGAATATCCAAAAGAAAGTAATTTAACTCGAATAATTACTATCCCTGCATAACAGCTAGTCCATATAACATCTCATACAGGTCACACATGGTCACAAGTGTCACAGTCATTACGGATAAACAAAAAATAGGAAATTTCATACGTCTCTTTTATGAGTCTCAAATGACTACTATGTGTGACACTGTCAGGTCACTGCGACTGCTGCTTTGTGACGAGACGCCAGGTGACTTTAAAGTGTCGTTTTATTGAGACTCTCGTGTGACTGTCATTTGGACGCTCAAAGTCATTGTGAATGTTGCATTATGATAAATCACCAAACAATGTCCTATTAAAGTCACATGGTGAGTTTTCACCATTTTTCACAGTGGTTACTTCACAGTAGGGTCTTTGTCACCATTTGACAAAGTCTTGTGACAGAAAGTCACCATGTGACTTTAATCTGTCAATATGGGCACTTGTTGAAGAGGTTTAGGATATTAAAATAATTGCATTAGCACTGGATTATAGATTGTCTGTACATCGTTCCCGTAACCCGCATAGCATGCATGTTCACAGTGACGTCACAATGACGTCACTGTGAGTCACTTTGGTCACATCACATCTGTGACCAAAATGCCACCACTCAGTGACGTCAGAATGTGACTAAGATGAGACTTTCTAAAAAATTTTCACAGTTCGTCACAATGTTAATGTCAAAATAGTCACAAATGACACACTTTTCACAAATTGGTCACATTGTGACGTCACAAAGTGGTCAGAATGTGACGTCACAAAAAAGCTCTAAAACGGCCATAACGACTTCACATTTTAGTCACTGTGACTTCACATCGACGACACGTGACGTCACATCGACAATCGATGGTCACAAAGTCACAATGTGACTTCACAACGACGTTGCAGTGACGTCACCATGTCTTACGGGAAGGCATGGTGACATCACTGCGACGTCGTTGTGAAGTCATATTGTGACTTTGTGACCATCGATCGTCGATGTGACGTGACGTGACGTCGATTTGAAGTCACAGTGACTAAAATGTGAAGTCGTTATGGCCGTTTCAGAGCTTTTTTGTGACGTGACACAAAGCGGTCCCAAAGTGACAAATTTGTGAAAAATGTGTTATTTGTGACTACTTTGACATTAACATTGTGACGAAACTGTGACAAAAGTGACGATATTTAAATTGCCAGAAGCATGTTTTTACTTTCTTCTATCTTTACAAGAAGAAAGTATTGGATTCATGAAAATTTTCGACTTCCGGTTTTCGACAGATTTATACGTTTTAGAAGGTCCTGAACACGTTTTTACTATTTTTAGAAAGTGTCTGTCTGTGAGTCTGTCCGTCTGCCTGTCTGTCTGTCTCTCTGTCTGTATGTGACAAAAAATTTGTGGGCGCTCTATCTCAAGAACTAATGCTCGAAATTTAATAAAACTTTATATTCCGTTAGACCTTGATATGAATTAGTGCCTATTGGTTTTCGGTGAAAATTGGCGTGCAGGTGGCGCTGCTATACTACGTTTTTCATGATTTTCAAGATTGCCATATCTCAAGAACTAATGCACAGAATTTCCCCAAACTTCAGATTCTGTGATCTCTTGATATACATAGACGCTGATTAAGTTTTGGTGTAAATTGGCCTGCAGGTGGCGCTGCTATGCCACGTTTTTCATGATTTTCTTGATAGCTATATCTCAAGAACTAATCCACAGAATTTCACCAAACTTCAGATTCCGCGATACTTTGAGATACATACCGCTGACAAGGTTTTGGTGAGAACTGCCCTATAGGTGGCGCTGCTATGCTACATTTTGCACGATTTTTGCGATAGCTATATCTCAAGAACTAATGCAGAGAACTTCATCAAATTTTAGATTCTGTTACACTAGAATATATAACATAATTAGACGCTGATTACATTTTGGTATTAACCTTGCAACAGGTGGTGCACCTATGATGCATTTTGCACGACTTTTCCGATAGCTATATCTCAACAACCAACGCACAGAATTTCATCAAACTTCAGATTTTGTTACAAAATGACGTATAACATAATTACACGATGATTACGTTTTGTTATAAAACCTTCAACTGATGGTGCTGCTGTGCTATATTTTACAATTTTTTTAAAACTAGCTATATCTCAAGAACTAATGCACAGAATTTCATCAAACTTCAGATTCTTTTACACCATAACATATTTAGACGCTTTTTTACGTTTTGGCATAAATTGTCCAAGATATGGTGTTGCTGTGCTACGTTTTGCAAATTTTTTGTTATAACTATAACTCAAGAACTAATGGACAAAATTCCATCAAATTTCAGATTCTGTTAGGTTTTGACATAAATAGATGCTTAGTAGGTTTTAGTAAAAATTACCCAACATGAGGCACTACTAAGCTCGTTTTCTCAGAATATTAATTAAATTTTGCGTTTTAGGCTTTTCGGATACCAGAATCTCATTAGGCTAGGTCAAATGTTCGAGGAAATTCGATAGTGGGTAACTTTGGGGTCACCACGTTTTCTTTTAAATATTAAAATGTACTTATGATATAGAAGAAAGTTTTGGGATTGACACATCCAACTAGTTTAAAGTAAATAACATGTTTTTAATAATATTTGTAATTTTCTAAAAATTTTTAAGAAAGTCACATCTTAGTCACAATGTGACGTCACTGAGTGGTGGCATTTTTGTTACAGATGTGTTGTGACCATGCATGCTATGAGGGTTAATATATAAGACATAAGACGATTGCAGAGAAGTCGGAAGAAGACGAATAGAAACATTCTTCTTCAGGCTGAAATGCTACAAAAATAAAGATATTCTAATTCATTTTTCATGTAACGACCCTAAAATTGTTAAAACTGGTGTTGTTGATGGTTCTTTATTTTTAAAAAAATCACATTGCTTATTGTCATCCCTCTTTTAAAGTAATATACTCGACTGTTTTAATAACAGAATAGTTAAAGGATTTAAACCTGGTTATATCATAAAAAAAGCTATGACAATGAAGCAATGTGAATAAAGGGAGCAGACGGATGACACTGGAAAACATGGGCCTTTTTAATTTCACTTTGTGTCATTTTTCGAACTACGGTCATCAGCGAATCCATTATTTGATAATGATTTTTTTTCTGTCTATGTTTACACAAAACAGTTTACACACGAACAGAACAGTGCTGAACAGTAAAGCAGCCATGAGGGGTTACCTAGTTGAGAACAACTTAAACGCTTCTCTGAAACCCCTTTATCCAGTACGGGTATCCATATTTCAAACCTGTTTTATCATTTTAGTCAGTAAATTTTTATTGTAAGTTTTTTTTGCATTAAACTCAGTATCTTCCGATGAAAAACCAGTGATAATAGATTAAAACTTCTATAACACGTTCTCTGCCGCTTACATGAAGATGAGATGATAGTTAATGCCGCACTGTAGAAGTGGTTTTTTTCCAGAAGCCGATTTACTTTTTATAACAAAGAATCAGTGAAAGATTTTCCCGCGCCAGCGCGTGACTGGCTATTGGACATCACCCCACATCACGCGTTGGCGAGTGAGTGGCCCGTTAACGTTGGCGCCGTATTACGCGCTTTCGCGTGAGTGGCAGCGAACGTATTAAAAGACTAAAAAATAGGCATTATTTGAAAGTTTTTTTCAAAAATATCGTTCAATTAAGTGGTTAAAATATTGATAAAGAATAGAGTAATGATTTAGTTATAGCACTGATGGTAACCTGGTCAGCCAATTTTTCCATCCAGAATTTATCAAATCCATCTGATTTCCCGTCATAGTTGTCTCCGGTGTTGCCTTTTTTTGGAAAAAGCTGTAACTACATTATTTCCTATATTATAATTTTTTCTATTAATTGTATACGTTGATGCAAATGACAGCAATTTCTCATATCAGTGAAAATTTTAATAATGTATTTAATTAACTATTAGTTCTGCAATTCTAGAGAAACTGTGTTACATGTCTTAACATAACATTTGCAAAATATCATGAAATTTTGATTTTCACTCACAAAAGGATGTTTTTTTTTTTTTCGAGTGTTCATTCTTGAGCAGTGAAGATCATGTAGTGAATGAAGTGAGCAGTGAAGAGTATGGTTATTTTCGTATGCAGCGATTTTCTGCAGTTCCCTATATTGACCTTCGATTTATTCTGTTGAGCTGATTCAGAATATCAGACCATATAAAGTGATCGTTGAGGTTAAATGGATGAATAATCCTCCAATTTTCGTGTCCGGGATGGCTCAGTTGCAAGAATATTGGCGGCTTCAGCCAATACATCTCTGGTTCGAATCCTGGCTCGGACTTTTTTCACCCAAAAATGAAAAATGGAAAATTTAAATCTGTTATAATTAATTTACCGATTGAATAATCGTATTTAAAAATAATCTAAAATAAACACATTTACCTTCGTTTAAAATATTTTTTTAATCATTTTAACTAAACACTGACGAAACGATGACAGAAAATTTTTAAATCCGCCATTTTAATTTCAAAATGTATTTCAAGATTATAAGCAGATTAATTTTAAACGAAGCTAATCTAAATCTTATAAGCTGCGAGTAACGCTAATCTGTTTCAATAAAGTTCTTTAAATATATATTTATTTAATTATTTGTCATTTCAATTTATTTATTATCTATGAAATTCTTTTCATTTAGTGAGATATGTTTATCCTTTAAGGAAATACTTTTTCCCACTATTTATTTTATAACCATTTCTTCACTAAAATAAACGCATTCGTTTTCGTTGAAAATGTTTCGTTAATCATATTAACTAAACACTGATAAAAGAATGACAGAATATTTTTAAATCCGCCATTTCAATTAAAAATATATACACTATATTGCCATTGATTATTGGACATTTGCGATTTTAGACATTTTACTAAATATCTAGAAAACTACATGAGGAATCCTCTCGAAACTCTTAGTGTATAAATATAATTGTATACGCCATACATCGCCGTGAAGATTTTTTACCGAAACTCCATAGGGGACCGTCAACAAATTAAAAAAGAATGAATATCTTTTGAATAACCCTGTCAAAACTAATGTAGCAAAAGTGCTCAAACTCTAGATTATGATTGAATGCCTTATTGTAATACACTGTGTTCATTTTTATGCAAATAGCATGCATACTCGCAGAGTAATTAAGGTTTTTATAAAAATGGTCCCAAATTTTTCCAAGTTTTTTCCTTATAATTTTCAGAGTTCTTAATATAAAATAATATTGTTTTCAGAAAATAGGACAAACAACATTGCTGACAGTACCTTGTAATCAGAATTAAAAAATAATAAAAATTGTATGAAAAATGAGTAGGTTTACTAAATAGTTTTTTACTGCGCATGCGTCAAAGATATCAAAATTTCATTTCCATATTATGTTAGCTAAATGTATAGAGCAACTTTTGTAAAAGTCTAAAAATCATAGCTTGAAAATTCTGAAAGTAATCGTCTATAGAAAAAGGACAAAATCCGTTGTTTCCAAAATGAAGCAAAAAAATGAAGGATTTTATCCAAATGTAGTAGTACATCCTGTATTGTGTATTCTATATTGACACTAATCAATGAATATATGGATACAACCCCTCTTGTTTTTGCTTCATTTTGAGAATAACGGATTTTCAACTTATTCAATTGACGATTATTTTCAGAATTTTCAAGTTATGATTTTGTGACTTTCACAAAAGTTGCTCTATACATTTAACTAACATAATATGCAAATGAAATTTTGATATCGTTGACGCATGCGCAGTAAAAAATTATTTAGTAAACCTACTCATTTTGTACAAAATTTTCATTATTTTTTAATTCTGATTACAAGGTACTGTGTGCAATGTTGTTTGTCATATTTTCTGGAAAAATTTTTATTTTATAATAAGAACTCTGAAAATTATAAGGAAAAAACTTGAAAAAATTTGGGACCATTTTTATAAAAACCTTAATTACTCTGCGAGTATGCATGCTATTTGCATAAAAATGAACAAGGCGTATTACAATAAGGCATTCAATCATAATCTAGAGTTTGAGCGCTTTTGCTACATTTGTTTTGACAGGGTTATTCAAAAGATATTCATTATTTTTTAATTTGTTGACGGTCCCCTATGGAGTTTCGGTAAAAAATATTCACGGCGATGTATGGCGTATGCTATTATATTTATACACTAAGAGTTTCGAGATGATTCCTCATGTAGTTTTCTAGATATTTAGTAAAATGTCTAAAATCGCAAGTGTCCAATAATCAATGGCAATATAGTGTATATTTCAAGACAATAAGAAGATTAATTTTAAACGAAGCTAATCTAAATTTTATGAGGTGCAAGTAACGCTAATCGGTTTGAATAATATCATTTAAATATATTTATTTAATTATTGGTCATTTCAATTTAAGTATTATTCATGAAATTGTTTTCATTTAGTGAGATTTGTTTATAATTTAAGGAAATACTTTTTTCCAACTATATATTTTATAACCATTTGTCCACTAAAACAAACGCATTTACCTTCTTTGAAAATGTTTCGTTAATCATATTTACTAAAAACGCTGATGAAAGGATGACAGAATATTTTTAAATCCGCCATTTCATTTTAAAAAAATATATTTCAAGGCTATCAGAAGATTAATTTTCAACGAAGCTAATCTTATAAGCTGTGAGTAATGCTAATCAGATTCAATAACATCATTTAAATATATTCATTTAATATTTGTCATTTCAATTTAAGTATTATCAACGAATTTCTTTTCATTTAGAGAGATTTGTTTGTAATTCATGGAATTATCATTTGCCAAAACTATTTTATAACCATTTGTTTACAAAGATAAACACATTTCCCTTTATTGAAAATGCTTCGTTAATCATATTAACTAAACACTGATGAAAGAATGACGAAATATTTTTAAATCCGCCATTTCAATTTCAAAATGTACTTCAAGACTATAAGCTGATTAATTTTATACGAAGCTAATCTAAATCTTATAAGCTGTGATTAACTTGTTTCAATAAAGTTGTGTACATGTTTACTTTAGGGTAAATAATCTAATATTTCTGAAACGCTAATCTTATTCAAATATTGCATTTTATTCCATAAAATAAGGAGCACAATAAACCATGAAGTTTTAATAATTTTTTGGATAGAAAAGGACGATAAAAAGAAGGGTTGAGAAATAACGTAAATCAAACGGAAAATTATGGGAATAAACAAATCCTTAAGTTATGGGATAAAATTATGAGATTAATCATACGATCGTGGTTTAATTTTAGCTCTTATAGCTAAAAAGCTATAAAGAGTTAACATCTTGAGCTTTTATAAAAATATATTATCACAAAAAATGTATAAAGTGGAAGTATTATTAAAAACATGAAAAAATACTTTAAATATTGGAAATACCTATTGAAAGTATTGCTCCATCTCATTAACTTATGCTAGAAGCAATGTGTTATTCCTAATTATTGAAAAATGTCTAAAAATGTCTCTCCATTTAAAAGTAGTCAGATGTGGCAATCTCAAAACTTTCTTCTATCTTATGCATGTAAATACTTCCTTAAAAATGCAGCATATCAACGACACCGGTTTACATTAAAATCTAGTCAGCGACAACTTATGTCAAGCTATAAATGTATCTGAAGTTTGAAGAAAATCCATACGTTAGTTCTTGAGATACAGTTATTGTGAAATCGTGAAAAATGCGGCATAACAGCGCCATCTGTAAGGCGATTTACACCAAAAATAAACAACTCTAACCTATATCAGGGACTCACTGATACTGAAGTTTTATAACATTTCGCGCATAGTTCTTGAGATGGAACAATTGTGATAGTCAGGAATATTTTACCATGACAGCGCCACATATTAAGCAATTTTCAGCAAAGCGTAATAAGCAGCATGCTATATAAAGCACTAACTAAACCAAAAAATGATAATCGATGTAAATAGTTCTTGCATTATTTCAACTGTTAAAATTTAAATGATGGAACATTTCAGCGTTACCTAAAATAGTAAATTTACTATATCTAATTACCGTATTTACTCGTGTATAACGCGCACATTTTTTTTTTTCAAAAAATTAGGGCTGAACTCCTAGGCGCGCGTTATACACGGAATAATTTCTGCTGTTGGATATAATCACACGATTTGCATATGAAACAAGAAATTGTTCAAAGACATTAAAACTCCGAAAATGTTACTTAATTGAAGAATTATAGCATCTTTATTTCACTCTTCGCAGTCGTTTGATCAACATAACTAGTAGCATTATTTAAACGTTAATTAGCAATTCTTATTATTGTCACTCACTCCCACTTTCTGTCATTCACTTACTAGCTGAAGACTAAAAATTCATTTTCCTCTTGTTTTCTGGCCTGATGTAATGTTTGTTTCGACTTTCTTTACTGAAATTCATTTGGTCATTCATTATTAGCTTATCAAATTTATGATGCGCGTTATATTCGAGATTTTAAAAAAATCTTTATTTTTCTTGCAAAGTACGGAGTGCGCGTTATACACGCGTGTGCGACATACACGAGTAAATACGGTAACCACCTAGGCCACCTAAATAACTAAATCTATTTTCTTTTATAAATTCATCCAAATAGTTCTTGAAGTATTGCTATTGTGAAAATTGTAAATAATGGAACATAGCAGCGCCACTTGTTGAGCAATATACACAAAAAATAATTAGATTTAGAATATTTCAAGATCTACCAGGTACTAAAGTTTTGTTTCTGGCGTATTAATTCTTGAGATAGAGCTCCCACAAAATTTTTGTCACATATATATCGACAGAATTACAGATAGACATTTAGTAAAAACATATTTTTGGGGTTCTCTGACTCCTAAAACTATTAAATCCTTCGAAAACCGAATTTCGGAAATTTTCACGAATTCAATACTTTAATCTCGTAAAGGGAGAAGAAAATGAAAATGAAATCATAATGCATGTGATAATTACAATTGCATTAGCTTATTGAACAATGCTATAAGATCTAATCAAAAATTTCAAGTAACAGGTTGAAAAATACCTCACATGCTATATTACTAAGGAAACAAATGGTATTAGGTTTGGTTTTGGTTTATTTTTGTCGTCCGATTATCTACGCTAGGGATATAGGACCAGGGGGTGAGTGCCCTTCGTGGGGGTCTTTCTAAGGGAACCTAACCCGTATTTACGCAAGGTTAGAAGAAAACCACGAAAACTCCGAACGATTAGGCCGACAGCCGCGATTGGGTTTGAACCCAGCACCTGACGTCTACCAGTTGAGAGGTCCGTACCTCCAGGCCACTGGTGGGGCCAAATGGTTTTAGGAGAAGAATATCTTGTTCAGACAGTATTCACTCTGAAACAACTTTTGGGAAAACGCCGAGATTTCAATTTATAAACCAATGTTGCAATTGTAGATTTCAAAAAATCTTTTGACCGAGTAGATCGACGAAAATTGTGGGAAATTATGGATTACATGAGGTACCCTCCCCATCTGATCAGTTTTATTATAAGCGTATATAAATATTTTCTTATTTTTTTGGATCTAGGTTTAAAGTTTCAGAAAAGAAAAATCATAAATCAAAAATTAATGATATTTAAGGTTAAAAATTTTATAGCAACATTTTTTTTGGAATTAAACCATTTAAGCTACTTTTACATTTTAATTATTTAGGATATATTGATACATCTTATAATAATGACAATGTTATATAAAATAAGTTATACAAATTTCAGGACATCTGTGGTACTATACGAAGAACTATTAAAATTACAAGAAAGGACACAATAACTAAACTTTTAAAATAATGACAATACTTACTTTGTAATACGGAAGTGAAACGTGGACGCTCAGAGATGAAATTTTTAAGAAGTATGCCAGGTTGTCTGATAAAGGACAAAAGAAGGAATGTTTTCACCAGAATAATACTTGAGGTTATACCAATTATGAATAAAGTTGAAAATTACAGAAGGAAATAGAAGGACTCTTAGAAAGGATGGATTATGATCATATGCAAATAGCAGACTTGAATATAATCCAAGGGGAAAAGAGGTAGAAAAGGCCACCAAAAAGATGAATTCAGGTCAAAAAAGGTTTATAGCCTTAAGCCATGTTTGTTATGATAATGAATATTGAAGATTTCGAAACATTTTAAAATTTGTGTATGAGGATTTTTTTTTCGAAAATAACATTGGATTTACCTTAGTTTTCAAGAGGAAATTTAAGTGGTAAAGGACAAATTTAAATCAAGATTTTAGTTCTTCTGCTAAGATTATTATAATGTCATTTTTTGTTGATATGTTTGCGTTTACTAAAATATAAAAAAAAGACAATTTAGTTAAAGAGAAGATGCTCAATGGAATCACAGTTCATACATATTTATAATCTTAAAAGATTTGTTCTTCGTAATTGTACTGTCCCACCATCACAAAAAAGAGTTGTTCATGAATATGTGAGTCATATCGATCGATATATCTATATAAAAAATATTCAAAAAGTATAACTATCTATCTATATATCCGTATATATGTATACATTTTTATTTGACATTAATAATAAATGCTTTTAACTGTGTATAATATTTAATAATGTTGAATCTATTCATATTCTTTGCTTTTTGATAAATTTTATAAAAACACTTTTCGGTTAATTTCGGCTAAAAATGTCCTCTTTGTAAAACTCAAGGGAATTTCAGGAATATTTATTTCAGCTCTAAAAACAAAGAGTAATGGATATTATTTACTCTGGCATTACTTCCAGTTACTTTCCAATGGCTTAATTTATTGTGATGAATGACCTTATTTTAAAGTAAATGCATTTTAGATTAAGAATTCAAACGAAAATAAGGAACTTGGGAATATTCTTCTTTCTTTTCCAATTATAATATATCTTGTTATAAAGACATTCTGTTATAAGTATTCATATTATAGATATAATTTTACTATAAGGACAATGGAAAATTATAAATAATTATAAGCAATGAGTATTGCAGCAAGAACAATATAAGAGCATAATAAGAGCAACTGTAATATTGTAAGAGCAATGAAACTATTAGAAACAATCGGGTTGAAGAGCTATAAAAAATTAAGAAAAATTATGTCTTCATACAAATTAAGTAATTTGTTTTTTGAAAAATGACAAAATATTTATCAAAAATGTTGTTCATACTATATTCACATTTTTGAATTTTTATGTTTATTGTGAATCTGTGCAATAATATTAATCTAAATGCATTTAATAAATTGTTTGCTACGGTTCTCAGAGAATATTCTTTTAGATTTGTTTAATATAATTATTTAAAAAACAGAAGTGCCTTATTTATAATGCATATATCATTCACCTTTGACCAAAATACCACTACTAAGCGATTTCCTTTTTTAGGTGCGTTCGTAATAATGAAAATACCCAGCATCTACAGTTGTCGTTCAGTCCATCTGTCCGTCATCATATAACAACGCAAAAACCACCCAACGTAATCGTTTGAAATTTAAAATATATCATTATTACATAATTTTGTCGAGTAATTTCAAATTTTATCAAAATCGGATGCATAGATCAATTACAGGGACAATCAAAAGTATTCCATTACATTACGGTCAATCGGGGAAAGTTTCAAATGCCTTTTAATCGTTTGAAATTTAAAACACATAATTATTACATTATTTTGTCGAGTTATTTCAAATTATATCGAAATAGGATGCATAGTTCAATTACAGGGACAATCAAAAACATTCCGTTGCATTATGGTCAATGGGGGAAAAAGTTTCAAATGCATTTTAATGGTGTTACCCTCATTCGAACGTAATAGAATTGATATTCATCTATAAAGTATATATTGTAATATACATTTTGCACAATCTGTGGTTCAAAGAACATTTGTTATTGATTTGCAAGGCTGCACAAAAGTATTCCATTACATAATGGTATAGGGAAAACATTGTTTGGGCGCATTTTAACTGTAATTAACTATTGACAATTTTATGAGAATGATATTTTTAAAACTTCGTTATCGAACGAATTCACCTCATTTGCTGCGCTTCACGTGCAATTTCCAACTTGTTTTGAATGAGATGTGAACTGAGACATGAAACAACATCCGAACTCACCCGATCTCCGTTTATTAGAGTATTCGAAGTCAAAACTGGACAAAATGTATATTTGACTTAATAAGCTAAAATGTAACAAAATCATTTCTACGACACTGAATCAAGGTTACAGCTACAAAATACATCTAAATAAAGTATAGAGACACTTCTTGTTTAGTGATCAGGTTTACAATTTAATCAACATAATTTGACGTTATAATTATTTTGTATAGTGCCTTTTATAGAAAATAACTGCGGATTACGGTATATAGTGAGGAAACACATAATAAGGTTATAAACAGAATATTTAAAGAAGTCTTAAAGTAAATCTAAAAATAGTTATATACATGTATGTTTATAAAATTTGCTATATCCTTTTCTCGTATTTTTCAATGAGTGTGAGTAATCACCGAAAATATCTCTTAAGAGATGACACTGACTCAATGTTTTCAGTTGCTAGAATTTTATTTTATTTGACTCGGATATGAAATATTTTATATTTATTTTGCATGCATTTGATTCACTAATGAGCAATAAGATGCCTTAAAGTACTTATTCATTTAATACAATCTCATAATTATCCGGGTAGCAGCATTCTATCAACTCAATTGCGGGCATGATTCTATCATTGACTATGAATAGGGAAAAGCAGAAGTTTAATCTAATCCATTTTTAATTTTTAAATCTATCATTATGTTTTTGTTTTCTACATTCTGTCACATAAATTATTTCACTGTTGGAGCTTCATAGCCGGTTGAAATATTTTGGCACTAAATGAAATGAGTTGTTTTTGTAACCCGTAAACAGTTGCTGCCGTTAACAAAATTTGGTTATTTATCACCTGCATATGGCTAACAAAAAACTCTTAAATTAATTAATTTCTTTAAATTTAAATATTAAAAATGTTGAAATGTTATTGTTATTGGAAACTCAACCGTATACCTGAATTTTGCAATTCTAGCTGATCAAAATGTGACTGAATAACCGAATAAGAAGTACCTTCTTTACGTACAAAACCATGTTTAGTAAATAAAATACTTTAAAAACACGCAATTTAAGGATTCTTTTTCAAGCAAACGACGAAAACAATATATCTGAAACTTCATTCTAAATAGCCTAGATTAAATCTTAAAGGAAGCACATTTTGCAAACGTAAATGCTCCACAAGGGACCAATAAAATTCGAAACCTTTTTTGCTTTTTTTGTATAAAAATCTGAAATTTTCTTCAAAATGTTTTTTAAACTCATATTTTAGTGAGAATGAGATCGTATTCTGTATCGTGCCCATATTTTGCAGATTTATGCTCAATGAGACTTGATTCAAAAGAATTATGGTATTATTAGCTGTGCATGGGTACAAAATACAAATACAAAGAACTTCATATGATCTATTCAAATGTTACAAGTAAAGTTTATGCACAATAGAATGCTTTGTGGTAAATTATGTTTATTTATTACAATTGTAAATCTTTGTAATTCCATTGCAATATTGTCTTTTTGGTTATAATGTAAAATATATGTACTAATCTATTGAATTTACTTACGTGTTTAATTGAATTTTATTAAAAAAATAAAAGTAACATGTTATTTGTTGATTATCTAGTTAGACGTACGGTTACTACTTTGTGTATTTTAAGTTGTGAAGTGATTTTGTTATTTCATTTACAGTTTCGAGCAAGATATCAGAACTTTTTAATATATAGCTGAGGAAATTTTTTTAAATGTTATATGAATATAGAATCACTCATAAAAATTAGACATATTTATGTAGTCAATTTTGATTAAGAGATCTTCTAAGAGGCCAATAAAAAAATCGAATGAATTACATAATTCTAAAAAAGAATTTATTTGACGTTATCTGTAAAAATAATAATCTCATAACAATACAAAATGCACTGACCCCTGTTGCCTGAATTGCTTTTAAGATATAAAATTTTAAAATACTAGTTACATTTTAAAACTTTTTACTTTTAAAAATTATTTATTATTTTCTAAAGCACATTTTTACACACCTATGAAGATATTGAAAAGCTTAAAATTAAAATTAAGACAACAAACGCAATTTTAAATTTTAAAAAATGCGGTGCAAAACCAAAACCTGAATTAAATTAAAAGCGGCTTTCTTTCATAAATATACTATCTGCAATTAACAGTGCATATATTAGGGCCCCACACTAGTTACTGATAAAGACCCGGATGATAATGTTAAGTCTACGGGAGCGTTTTTTTCAAATATCTTGCTCAATTTTTAATATTTTTACATGATTTTTTTGCATCGGATAGCTGAGGGTGATCTACAACTGGGCTAATTTTTACTTCTTCAATTTTGCTTATATATATTTTATATTTTAATAGTTTCAATTTCAGAACCAGTTCAAATCGGTTTTGAAAATTAAACTAATTTAAAAAATGTGAAACCAAAATTGAAAACGTAAAAACTAGTCTGATTGTAGATCGTCCTCAGCTATCCTATGAAAAAAAAAATGTAAAAATAATAAAATTTGAGCAAGATATTTAAAAAGAACGCCCTTATAGACTTTACATTATCATCCGGCTCTTTTTCATTGACTAGTGCTGCGACCTAATTAGAAACTGTTTGGGTTACTCTTTATTTCTGATCTTTAACCAACAATTTACAGAGTTCACAGTTGATGCCATTTAAATTTATAACTGGGAAACTCTTTTATGGACACATTGTGCTACTATTTCATTTTGTTAACAGTTACTTAAAACAAAATATCAATCGATGAAATTTTGTATTATTGCGAAAAAATTATTCTCCTGAAAAATTATCATTATTATAAGAAATATTATTATGGTATATAAATAAAGTAAAACCTTTTGTAAAATCACCATAGACAAATGAAGTAGTGCGCGTTTCGAGCTACAACAATAACAGCTCGTTATCAGCTAAACCAACACGTGTCCGTAGGGGCACAGAGTCGAGATGACTAACTCTCGACCCTGTGCCCTGTCGAGCTGTTATTGTTGTAGCTCGAAACGCTGCCTACTTTATTTTTTATTTCATGGTGATTTTACAAAGTGTTTTACTTTATTTATTAATTATCGCCTGCGTTTACGGTGTTTTTTCACTATTATTCTATATGTGTTTTAAAACATCGTTATAATGAAGAGACACAATAAATTGAACAAAACATGTTCGAAAGAGATGTATCACACATCACATTGTTTTCGCTTTTTTTAAACTAAATATTTGATGTATTGAAAAATGTTATGGTGACTTTGTAAAAAGAAGTAAAATGACAAACGTTTCTTACCATAAAGATTTGCTCATATATTTAATTAGAGCATACCAATTAAATAAAATTTACTGTATACGGAAACATGACGAATATTGAACAAAAATTATTTTTTTAAGTCTTAGACAACTTTTAGAATGAAGGGAAAAGAGTTAGTCAATAAAATATGCAATTTATAGGCTTAATGAAATAAATATAAATATAAATTAAAAATATGTACATATTTTTCTTGCCTAAAATATAATAAAATTTTAAACTCCAAAATTTTCTAAAATTTTCTACTTTTTAAAATATATTAATTTTCGAGCTTTTCAGAAAGTGGTATATAACACGGATAAGGTTTTGAAAAAGTTAATTCTTTTCTTTTAAATGACGTGGTTTATATATAAATACAATAAGAAACATTAATTACTTTGCATTGTTATTTTAGAAAAATAAATTATGCCTATCGCTCAAAATCTTAAATTATATTTTATGAAATGCACTTTGAGGATCTTTTAAAAAGTAGCAAGTCATTTAAAAACAATGGGTTGAAATTTTAACTTTTTGAATATATTAATACATTAGACCGGGAGGCGGCAGCACAGACTATCACTCATCTTGTTCACGGCTGAAATTCTAGAATGATTTAAAACTCGATGCGTGTATTAAAACGTAATAGGTCTGCCAAGTGATATCTTGGTGGAAAACGCCTAAAGGCCAGATTTTAGAAGATTTACCATTGTATTTTCCTGAACCAAAAAGTATGAAGCCATTTAGGGTTACATGCTGCATAACAGGTAAATCTGTGGGTCAACCACTAAAATCATCAGGATATGACTTAGGAGACCGATTGCACTTTAACATTCCCACTGTCGCGAACAGGAAATATCCACTCACTAAGCTGAAGGTTTCACTTTAGTTAAAGCTTTATTTAAATTAATATAATTCTACAAATGTAATTCAGTTTTAACAAATTAAGTTATGATTGAAACTTTTAAGGCTTATAAGCATATGCGTAACAAAAAAATTATATCATGACAGAAAATTCTTCTTTTCTTAACATTTAATATAAATTGCAGAGAAAAAAAAATCACAATTTTGCGTTTTGCTCTGCAGTCAGGGGATTAATGAGTGAATCGACATTTAACTAGTCCTTAAAATTTATTTGTAAGCTCGATGAGGTGATTGTCTATGGTGTCACTTCCCTGTCTAGATTGAATAAATAGAAATTTGAAAAATGAATGTCAAGGTTTAAATTCTGCATCCTTTGAAAGGAAATGGAGCTGTAAATTGCCTTTTATAAAATATTTATACCCATTAGATCTTCACGTAAATTTAACCGAATTTTAAATAAATTAGGAATACTATCTATTTGAACTTTAAGCAAAAATGTAGGACTGATATTTCCGTCCTTTTTCAAGAAAAGTATATGTAAATTGTTTGTTGTAAATTGATGTGGTTTGTTATCTTCTCGGTTTTCAAAAAGCCGTTTTGCAAAAAATCAATTAATTATGGGACAGTACAAGAACAGAGACTAATTATTTGCATTCCATAATAATAATACTTAGAATTTTTTGAAATTAAAATGACTGATAATATTGGGATTTTTTTATTGTATATATCCCTTTACGTATTAAATATTTAACCATTGAATGGTGAAAATATATATTTTGAAATCACCATATGAAGAAATACCCCTAATTTTTTTTCGATTTTTTCAATCCAATACTTTAAAAATATGTTTTATTAATAACTAATTTTATTTTGTTTATTTAGTATATTTAAATGTTTAATTTAATTTTATAAAGTGTTATAGTTTAATCTATAAACTTTATTTTAAAAGTTAATTTATTTTTATTCTATAAAAATCTTGTAATTTAATTTTTTACTTATTTGGAGAGTTATATTTTTATAATTTCTTTATGTAAATGGATTTTTAGATTATATTATATTCACTACTCATAATGTTTTGATGATGATAAACTTAACTTATTTGAATAAACATTTAATATAATTAATATACGTGGATTGAAAGTCTCTGAATCTTTTATTTATTCAATCTATTACAAAAATAGAAAAGACAAACTTTCTTTGTTCCACATGAAATAATTTCATTAATTAAGATGATAAAACAATGAAATTTACATTTCATTTCACCAGTAACCAGATTTCCGTTTATTTTTCTTTTAAGGTAATATATATATATATATATATATATATATATATATATATATATATATATATATATATATATATATATATATATATATATATATGTATATATCTGAAGTATTATTTGAACTTGAGAATTAATTTGCCTTTATTGCTCCCATATTTTCTGTAAATTATTTAATAAATATGTTTGAAATAAGATTAAAAGGAAAGTGTTTCGGTCAACATTATTTGAAATTGTATGAAATCAAAAATAATTTGACAGAAACTAATAATTAAACATACAATAAAGGGTTGTTTTATATACTATCTTAAAAGTATGTTTAATGCAAATGCACTGAATTTAAAAAAAAAGAATATATAATTAATTGATTTAGTCTTGAGAATGATATAAAGATTATTGAAAGATTAAATTTATGGATCTTTTATAGTTTTATGCAAATTTTTATCAGAAATCAATCGAATCTAGAGCCACTTGGACTTTGGATAGCAATTTAAAAAATAAATGCTTTTGATGTATTTCGTCAGTTTGTTTGAACATTGTAACTAATTTGTTACGTTTTAAATATAAAATGATGGTTATCTCTCAAGGGGGTCCAAGAAAACATTAACAAAATATATTTATTAAGTTAAAATTTTGATTTTTTTTATCGTTAACCATATTATTTGTAAAAAAATAACGTGATAACATTTCTCCTAATTTAAAAAATAAATAAAATTCAAGATTTATTAAAAAAGTGGTGTAGTTTAAAATCGTTAAAACTCAAAATATTATTTCTAGAATTTCAATCTTTTTCACATTTGAATAATCAGAAATTTCAAAATTTGAATTTTGATTTAGCATTTTTAAGAATATTAATTGTTTTAATATATTTAAAATATTTAAATTAAAAATTTGAAAAAAAGGATGTAAAAAATCATATTTTGAAACTTAAATATTTTTTCAAATTTTCTGAATAAAAATGAAAGTGAAATCAATCAAAAGAGACACGTTGTAAGTTTAAAATATTTACCTTTAAAGGTTCTTGAGTTATAAGAATTTAAAACCAAGAAATTTTGAAAAAAAACCATCATGAAGAAAAACGCATTTTCACAAGAAGCCATTTCCATAATAACCATTGCTTGAAAGCTAGATTTTGAAAACAAACCAAAGCGAAAAACATTAATATTTCCTGTTTTAATTAAGATAGAAACATGATTTAAACGTCATTTTAAGCATAATGAATAGAATTTTGTTTAATGCAATAATTACTTTTTAGGAAATTTCAAGATTTTTGTGTCCCGAACCCCTTAAGTTCAATAACTTGGCGAGCATATTAATATAATATAAAGATATAAATTGTAGCACAGAATTTTGGCTTTAGTTTATTGACACTATGTCTCAGAAAAATATTTCCTACTTAGCTAATTAATTATGGAATGAAAATTTATGATTTAAATAAAAAGAATTTTTCTTGTCAAAAACAAAACTCTAATGCAACACAATTGTAGAATTATTCAACAGATTTTTGGAATTTGACCACTGAAGAGTTTTGCCTGAAATTTAGCTTAGAATGTATAATTAATTACTCTGATTAAATAAAATTCCATCTATATATCCGAAAAAACTGTCGGGCCATTGCTACCCGAAATTCTTATGTAAATGCAGCTTAAAAATAAGAATTAAGATTATCTTAAGATTAGTTTTAGAGATTTTTACGATTTGAGGAAAAAATACACCTACAGATTTTTAGGCTATATATATTATACACGACATGGCACTAAATAACAGGACACTTTCAATTTTAGACATTTTGTACAATATTTAAAAGTATGCTTGGCGACTTGTCGGATTCTTTTGTAATTTCAGAATTATAAAGATAATATTTAACCTCATATCAACCAACATCCATTTGATAAAGAAAACAGTTAGTAGACCTACAAAAAATCGAAGAAAAATAATACAATTTGGGATCACCCTGTACATTAAAATGCATGAATTGATCTATTGCTGCAAGATACAAATATAAGCATATTGTACGACATGTTTACTGGATTTTAAAAGAATAGAATGTTTATTCATGGGGATATAGCGATTTTTTTAGTTTAAAAAACTTTGGTTGTTTTTTAATTTATACCATACTGAGTTTTCAACCAAATTTATCGCCAATATTAGAAAATTTGGTAAAATGTAGTAGAAGAGTTGGAATATAAATATATCAAATATTTAATGATGTATGAGTAGTTGTATGAGACAATTTTTTCTATGGATGCGCAAACAATAACAACAATCATTTTTCATAATTTAACAGTCAACTCTATGGAGCAAATTATAGAAAAAAAGAGTCAATTATCGTGAAAATTCAGAGAGTTTTTTGGCAATAGGAATGATATATTTTTAGTTATCTCTAAAATAAGATGAATGATAAGGTATTTTTACAAATTGTCAATTTTAATTTAATTATTTTTTATTGAATTTTTAGTTCTGGGATAACTACAAGAACGAATTCATCCCATGACAAAAAGAAATATCAAAAGCAATGCATTCGTTCCTAATATTCTCATCTATATTCAATAAATACTATTTTTTCCTAAAACTCAGTTAATAAAAAATGATAATTTGTAGAAAACCCTTTATAATTTAGCTTCTTTCAAGGAACAACTAAAAGTCCGCTCACTCTATAGACGATATCTTTCTGAATTTTCACGATATTTGACCGGATTTGTTTTTAAAAGTCGTTCCATGGAATTCACTATTAAATTATACTAAGAGATCGCGTAATAGCTCGTGCATATGTAGATAAAACTTATTTCATACAACTACTCATATTTCATAAAATATTTAACATATTTATATTCTAATTACACTATATTATTTCTACTATATTTTTCCATTTTTTTAAACTAGCGTTAAAATTGTTTGAAAACCCTGGATGATATGAACTAAAAACATCCAAAAATATTTTAACTTTTCGAAAAAATCACTATATTTTCTTTAATATATGTGTTATTCTTACAAACTTCTTAAAAACCTATGTACAAAGTATTGTAAAGTATCCACATAATTTGATTCCACAGTGATAGATCTTTTCATGCATTTTCATGTACAGGGTGATCCCAAATATAATTATTATTTCTTATTTTTTGTTGGCTTCCTAATTGTCTTCCTTATAAAATGGACGTTGAAAAATATAAGGTCAAAGATAATCTTTTATAATTCCCAAAATTCCAGAAGAATCCGATAAGAATATTTTTAAATATTCGACAAAATGTCTAAAATTTAAAACGGCCGGTCATTAATGGCCATAAAGCGTACACTATTGTTATATGAGAGAATAAATATGCTTATGAACTAATGAAAACACACAAAGTACTTAACATTTTTCAAAATTATTATTCTTACAAAAAAATCTCATGTTGCTATATATGTGTTAACATCTGTATAAAATCTTAAGAGCCCACACTACTGAGTGAAAAAGAACGGATGATAATGTTAACTCTATGGGAGCGTTCTTTTCAAATATCTCGCTTAAATTTTAATATTTTTACAAGATTTTTTTTGCATAGGATAGATGGGGACGATTTACAACAGAGCTTTTTTTTTCTTTTTCGATTTTGGCTATATAATTTTTTATATTATAATAGTTTCAATTTCAGAACCGGATCAAACCGGTTTCGAAAATTAAAGTAATTTTCAAAAAAAAAAATCTAAAACCAAAATTAAAAAAGTGAAAAATAGCCCGAGTGCAGATCATCCTCATCTATCCTATGCAGAAAAAATTGTATAAAAATATTAAAATTTGAGCGAGATATTTGAAAAGAACGCCCCCATAGACTTAACATTATCATCCGGGTCATTTTCACTCAGTAGTGTGGGCTCTTAAATAAACGGACTTTTTTTGTAACATTTTAATAATCCAGAAAAGCACACTTGAAAACAATATTTTTTTGTGCAGGTAATCGTCAATGACTATTAATACTTAACCTCAGTTGTAGATTAAAAATGAAAGAATATATCAAATGTCATTATAATATTACAAAAATATATATTGCATTATGATATGAAATAACAGTAACATTTTTATTACTTCTTAAATCTATTTATTTAAATATTTATCATTTAAATTTAAGAATTATCTTTTAAATTCTTTCTGTTTACAGAGAATTATTTATAAATTATGAAAAAAGTTTCTGTGAACTTTATTTTATAACTATACTTTCACTAAAACTAATTCATTTAACTTTATTGAAAATATTTCGTTAACCGTTTAATGAAACACTTCAGAAAAGATGACTGAATATTTTTATCTCAACAAAATACATTGCGAAACTACAAGCAGATTAATTTTGTAAGAAGCCAAATTAAATTTTAAGAGCTGGCGTGACACTAATCTGTTTCAATAAACTTGTGCATATGTTTATTTCTGGAAAATAATGTAATAATTTTGAAACGTTTATCTTATTCAACTTTAGAAACTCAGCACATTAAGTAAAACGAACAAAATAGACCTTTACTTCGACCGTTTAATAATCAAGAATAAATTAAGGTGAAAAAACAAGCCGATAAATTAGATACAAATAACGAAAAATTATATCATCGTGCACTCCATTTATCTATAGAGTTAAATATGAAAATTTACTGCAAGATCCCGATTTGAATATTTTTTTATGAGGTAAAATATTGAATTTCGTTAAATATAAGGTGGATGTGCTTTTTCTATCGCTTTTAAGAATTCTTCAAAATTTAAAAATGCCAATCACTTAATTGAATAATTAACTATGTTAAAATAAATGTTCAACATCTGATTGCTTAATGCTGAGCGATATGAAACATTAAAAAAGTTCTATATTAACATTACTTTTTACAATAATAATGTGGAAAATTTTGAACCCCGAGACAGATTTAAAGAAAATATTTATTTCTACAGGGTGAGTCATAAATATCGAAACAATAGGCTATTTCCTTAAATATTGCCCCTAGACCCATACTTCCAATTGCAGAAATTCATAAAGATGAATTTTTTGATAAGATAAGTTGCAACTCCATGGGGGGTCTGTTTTAAAAAATACGAAAATTAAATTTTTATACGGGCCCCAGAGGATAAAACTTCCAATTAGAAAAAAATTCTTTATCCCTTCCTGAATTGAACAAAAAAAATTCATCTCGATATCTGCAAATCCCCGAAAGATATTAATATCCAAAATTTTCCAAAATTCCTGACTTACACCACTTAAGCATGCCTCTGAGCGCAGCAAAATCAGTTCATTTGAAGTATAATTAAGGGATCGACCATAAATTTACGTATTGTTAAATCTCGATCCAAGACAACACTTAAACTTTTAGATATAAAATAAAAGCGTATAGGTTTTTGCTTTAAATTTCGATGAAATATGCTAGATGTCTGCAATATTTCGACCTTGCCACCAACTTCGTAAGTGGCACGACTCATTGAACGGACCGTCTTATTAAACACTTATTAAAAGTGTTATCAAATTAAGTGATATTAATTAAACTCTCTTTAAAAGTGTCTTAAAAACTTATTGGCTCAGGCAATAAGTTTAGTAAATATAGTAATTGCAAAAATGACTCTTCTATTAGCGGAATCAATGGAAATATATTTTAATAAATTACATAGAAATATTTTTAAAAATCTACAGTTAAACCGCTATAACGGACACTCCCGAATAGCAGACACCTCTGTTTAACGGACTAGTTTCCAATCCCCATTCTCAAAACCTAAATTCGTGTATGTTTAACCTCTGAATAACGAACATTCCGAATAGTGGACACTATTTAAGGCGATAAAGGATGAAAAAGTATTTTTTAAGGACAAAAAAATGAAAAAATAAAATAAAAATGCCTCTAAATTTATCAGGGAATTTTGTGATAAATGATCTGGAGAAAATCCCCCCTCCCCCACGTTCAGAGTTGAATTGAAGGGGTTGCCAAGGAGGGACATCATCCAGAGCATTGAAATATCCCCTCGGAAAATTGAGATTTTATGCTTTTAACAGCCCAAAAGTGCAATCCCCCTCCCTGACTGGAACTCTATAATGTCCAATAATGTCACTTTGAAAAACAAATTACATGTAATCGCAAGCAAAAGTTAATTTTTGTAACAGGGTTTTTTTCACAAGCATGTAATGAACAGTGGGTAAAGGTGTGTACAGTTTTATTTAGCCCCATTGCTTAAAAAATAATTTTAATTTCTGATTAATCATATAAAAGAGGTTTTAGGACACATAAAAGTCATTTAATAAAATTTTAAACATTTCTTAGCACTTTTTAAATATCGTTGATTTTCCCAATAGCGGACACCTCCGAATAGCGGACAATTTCCGCGTCCCTGAGGTGTCCGTTATTTAGAGGTTTTACTGTATTCAGTTTCAAAATTTATGAAGGTTTTAAACCTATTTTTGCTTTCTTCTATTTTTACAAGAAGAAAGTATTGGATTCATGAAAATTTTGAATTCCGGTTTTCGATGGACTCGCACGTTTTAGGGCTCAGAGATACCGAAAAACATGTTTTTATGAAATGTCTGTCTGTGAATCACAGCACAATGAAAAAATTTGAAATCGACGTGATAAAAAAATAAAATTTAAATCAACTGACGCATTTACACAGTAATTAAAGAAGGTGAAAATGGCAAAACTTGAACAAAATCTGAAATCGAAACTATACAGCATTTAAACGTTAGGAGCCCATCTTTACCCATCTTAAAACTAAATGCACTGCATCAAATGTTTTTATTTCAGTATTTCTCATTTTTAAACTGACATACGTCAATAACCGTCGGTTACGGTAACTTTTGAGCTCTGAAAATTTACTTTTAAAATATCATTTGTTTACAAAAATTACTTTTTTTTTAATATTGCTATTTTAAATACTTTTATTTTTTTTAAATACATATTATTTAAAATGCTGAATTAAAATTGAAAAGTAGACATTTTCGTTTAATCAAAATAAAAAAAATTCAACGCGACAAATAATATTTTGAGTTATAACAATTTTAATTTACTCAATTTTTTTTTTGAAAAAAAAATATTAAGAAGTCTTATGATGTGATAATGCTTACAAATTATATGGTTAACCATCACAAATCATTCAAAATTCCAACTTTATAAATAAATAAATAAAATAAATGTTTCCTGGACCCATTACAGCAACATTGTTTCTTCAATTACACGCATTTCAATTTGTGTCTGATCCCTTGAAACCTCACGATTTATTAAAACTGCCATAACTCTCTGAGTTTTGAAGATATCAAGATGAAATTTTTTTTGTTCAGTTCAGGAATGAATAAGGAAAAATTTTCTAATTGGAATTTTTATCCTCTGGGGGCCGTATAAAAATTTAATTTTCGTATTTTTTAAAATAGACCCCCCATGGAGTTGCAACTTATCTTATCAAAAAATTCACCTTTTTTTATGAAACTTCGCAATTGGAAGTATGGGTCTAGGGGCAATATTTAAGGAGATAACCTATTGTTTCGATATTTATGACTCACCCTGTATATTTATGATCAATATATAGTTATTTCTCTGTTACTAACACTATAAAAAAAACCTAGTCACAGAAAAGGTGCTCATTGGAAGTAGAATTTATGGTTATACTTGCAAGAAAGGTTCTCCTTACTGGGCAGATTATATTGAAAAAAAAAAATAATTAAACTATTTATGTTTATAATAAAGAATCAGTCAAATTTAGTGACGGAATGACATTAGAAAGTCACTAAAAATATTTTAGAATGTTGGGTTAAAAGGACAAAAGCTTGACTTGGTTTGGTGAGCAACAACTTATCTTTGCCGAAAGCAGACAATGTTAATGCAACTAAATTTTTATTTGTTAATTTTTATATATTTTATTTTATTTTATTTTTAGAATGAGTGTAAATCATATTTAAAGAATTTAAATAATGAGAGAGTTTAATATAAATATATATTAATTATAATAGCCAGATGAAGAATGTTACAGTTATACATTTCAGAATCAAAGTCGTTTTGACAGCAAGAAAAATGAATCGAAACTGCTCAGTTCGACTTATTTTAATCAGGAAGCGATTTTAATTATTTTAAATTTTGAATTTCGTTTTAAATCAGAATTTTTGATAGTTAAATTTCAATATAAATACATGCAAATATGGATATGTCAAAATTATACTTAAAATAAACTGAAACTGATAAAACTAAAGTTATTTAAATTAAATTTGTCGAAACAAGTTGAACGGAAAACATTTTTTCCTTTAAAGAATATTTGACATGTACCGGGTGATCCAGAAGTTCCGGGAGTTTTGAAATGCTAATAATTAACAAACTATAAACAATAGAAATATGCGGTTTTCACAGAAATGCTTAGAAACTTATGGGATTTTTTTGGATGAAACAAACATATAATGTTAGTTACACTTTTTTCCAACAGGTGGCGCTAATATTGATAGTATTATTTTTAATGGTTTGATACAGATCACTAAAAAGAAAGAATTGGTGTCTAAGGGTTACAAATTTCCATTATGACGCTCATAGCTTAAAAGTTCCGCCGTGAGCCGATGTAAAACAACGTGCACAGCATCTTCAGAGCAAAAATAAATTCCATAAGACATTTCAGTTCATCGTGAAATTACAAGTGTACAGCAATCACCAGGAGCTGATGATTTCCATTGAGTATTGGCATCGAATTCTATCTCATTTATGATTGCAAGAGACGTTTGGGGTTTCCTGCTTTTATCACGATCTTCCTATGAGCCCTTTTCTCAAACCTTGTTTAAAATAGCTTTCACGTATGTAATGGCCATGGAATATTTTACAGTTTTAACTTCACGTATTGTACGATAAGAACACAACTCGACATGCGAAGAAAGCTTGTCTTAACATAGCAGTTACCACCAGACAGCAGCGCCACCTGTTGCTGAAAATTTTAACTATATATATTTCAAAAAATTTATTCTAAACAAAAATCCCACATGTTTCTGATCATGTATCTGAAAACCGGATCTTTGTATTGTACATAGTTTCCTAATTATTAACATTTCAAAACTCCCGAAACTTCTGGATCACCCGGTACTTTCTTCTATATTTACAAGAAGAAAGTATTGGATTCGGGAAATTTTCGAAATCCAGTTTTCGGTGGATTTACAAGTTTTATGGAGTGGGACAGAGAATCCGTAAAACATGATTTTACAAAATGTCTTTTTATGAGTCTGTTTGTCTGTAGTGACGAAAAAAAAATCGGCGCTCTATCTCGAGATTTAATGCACGGAATTTCACAAACTGCAGATTCTGTTATACCTTGATATAAACTAGATCTGATTAGTTTTGGTGTATATTTCTCAATACATGGCGCTATTATGCTAAATTATTTAATGTTTCTACAACAGCAAATAATATCAAGAACTAGTGCATGATTTTCATAAAATTTCATAAGACTTGATATAACATAATGTTGATTACTTTTGGTGTAAATTGCTCAAAAGGTGGCGCTGACATATTGCGTTATTCGTGATTATCGCAATAGCTCTATCTTAAAAAATAATGCACGAAATTTTCTAAAACTGATTCAATTAGTCACTGATAAAGATTAGTGTTATTTAGTTTTTAGTGCAAATAACCCTAACATTAGCGCTGCTATGTTGCATTTTTTTTACGATTTCGCCATAAATTTATCTCAAGAGCAAATGCATGGATTTTCATCAAACTTCATATTCAGCTATTATTTGTTAAAAAATTGATCTTGATTAATTTTTAATGTACATAACCAAAAATGTGGTGCTGTTATGCAGTTTTTTAAAAATTCTGCGATAAATTTATCTTAAAAACTAATGCAGTGATTTTCATGAAACTTCAGATTCAGTTACAAGTTGACATACGTTTTTGTTGACTAGATTTTGGTTTAAACCGCCTAAACGGTGGCGCTGCTATACTGCATTTTTCTGGAAGTATTATGCATCATCTAGAAGAAAGTTATGGAATTGCAGCATCTCTCTATTTTTAAATTATATTCTATCGCCAGCCGATTAAAAATCCCCCGAACAATAAATTTTTTATTGTTCGGACGCTGTATCAACGATTGGCCATTTTTTTAAAATATATATCCTTATGCTAAGAATATTCTGTAATTATTTCAGATTTTTCTGAGTATGTCCGTATGAAAAACTTTTTTGTTAGTTTTAAGAGCCCACACTATTCAGTAAAAAAGATACGGATGATAATGTTAAGTCTATGGGGGCGTTCTTTTCAAATTTTTAGATCAATTTTTATTTTATTTATTTATTTTTTATTATTTTTTTTTTTTTTTTTTGTATAGGATAGCTAATGAGGATCTGCATGGCTAGTTTTCAATTTTTCAATTTTTTTTTCAGATTTTTTTTTAATTATTCGAAACCGGTTAGAGCCGGTTCTGAAATAGAAACTATCATAATATAAAAAATACTTAACCAAAATCGAAAAAGTAAAAACTAGCCCGGTTGCAGATCGTCCTTAGATATCCTATGCAAAAAAAAAAAAAAAAAAATCATTTGAAAATATTAAAATTTGAGCGAGATGTTTGAAAATATTTCTTCCACAGACTTAACATTATCATCTGGATTTTTGTCACTGAGTAGCGTGGATTCTTAAAGTGTAATGTTCTTGGTAATAGAATTTTAACTCGAATAGTGACGTTGACGACTAACAAATTCTGCAACTTTATGTACGTAAAATTGGATTTCAGGTTTATAAAATTTTTTATAATCGACTCATCATTATTTCGATATTTATATGTGTATGAAATTAATTACCTGATATTTGTAATATATGCTTTTTTATGCAGTAGCATATTTTAAAATGCTTAATTCACCCATGCTCTTTGAAAAAAATTTCAAAAAAAATTATTATTATTACTATTATTTTAACGCCTAAAAACTTACTCTTTGTAAAACTCCAGGGACTTTCAAGAATATTTAATGAGCTCTGGAAACAAAGAGTGATGAACATTATTTACTTTAGCATTAATACCATTTACTTTGCAAAGGCTTAATTTGTGATGAATGACCCCATTTTAAAGTAAATGGATCTTAGATTAAGAATTCAAACAGAAATAAGGAACTTGGGAATTTTCTCTTTTGTTTTGTAACACTAATTTATCTTATTAAAAAGACATTCATATACAGAAAATGATAAATAATAAGTGGAAACTGTAAGAACAGGGAAACCTTTTAGAATAAATCCTGGTATAAAAAGCTATTAAAAAAAAAAAAAAAAAAAAAAAAAAAAAAAAAAATTATCCACTTTTAGTGATAAGTTAATTTTTTTGAGAAGTTGTTTTGTGATAAATTAGGAAATATGGACGTGAAAAGTGAAAGTTTATCATAACATTTGCTATTTTAAAACATTTACATTCATTATGCATGTAATTGATTATGTTAAAGTAAATATTATTAAAAAATTGCTTTTTTGTGCCAGAACTTGTTAACTGAGGGCAGCACCAGAGAATTCTTCACTTTTGATGAAAAAGACTTTAGAACAGTTAGTTAAGTATTGACTCAGGTGGCTGTAGGCAGCAAAATGTTGCCAAGGATTAAAAATTCATTATTATTCCAAAGAAGTAATAATTTTTCATCAAGAACTGCATTAACTGAAACGAATATATGTTTCAAAGTTATTTTTCTTTATTTTCAGAGTTTATGTAAATAGTGTCAAGACTGTCCATCTATTTTTTTATGTTGTCAAGCCTTTCAAATATTGTGTGCATCATTATTCTTCTTTATTTCCATCAAATAAATCTGTGTGAAAAGAAAAGTAAAGCTTTTAATTTTTTTGTTATCATGGAGGAACCTACTTACACCATGCCTTATGGAATAACATTCCAACAGATATACTTAATAATTTCTTTGCTGCAACCATCACAAAATATTCATTTATATTTACGTAATATAATGATTTAATGAGCGCAAATGTGTTAATAATAAAGTGTAAGATAACAATATTTCTCAATTATATATAAGTATATAACAAAAATTAGACCAACCTATATATTTTAATTAATAACTTGAAATGATAATTTTAACACAGTTCTACAAATAGAAATGGAGATTCATCCACAAAATTCATCTAAATAAATCATAGCAATCATTCCTGTTTAATTATCAACGTTAACAATGAATTAGCATATTTTGTTATCATAAAAATCTCTGAAAAATTGAATTTTCCTCGGAATGCTGTATAAGATATATCACATCAAAATAAAGGCACCATGATTTTGTTCTGTAAATAGACAGGAAACAAATCAATGAGAGCAAAACAAATATATTAAGCACTGAGAAACATTTGTGGAAACGTTACTCCGTAAAATTGGTGGCAGCATTGCTGCCTCCAATTTTATGGAGTATTTTAACCGTTAAAACCGGTGTAACATTGTCATGTTACACCAGTAATATACGTTTAAATTACACCATTGTATATGTGATAACAATTACTCCATGAAATTGGAGGCAGCATTTGCCACCATTTTTACACCAATTGTATGGAGTAACGTTTCCACAAATGTTTTACAGTGAGGAAGTCTATGTACTAATATATATTTTCAAGGTGTAACTCGCTATCTGCCCCACCTGGGCAGGAAAAATGAATGCATAAAATAAAAGGGGACAAAGTGTCCCGGCGAAATAAAACCTCTATTGTTAATAGTCGTTATATCCGCCATTCTGCTACATTATTTGGAATACATGACAAGGCATACCATTTACCAATCCCTGGAAGTCAATAACATCAGTATTTTTGCAGGTCTCAATGACGGCGCCTTTCTGTTATGCGATAGGGTTAAACTGCTTGTCATTGGCAAATACAGCTCTACTAAGAAAATCCCAGACATTTTTTTTAAAGATGAGATAAGGATACAGGGTAGGTCATTCGATGACATGCACACAATTATCAAAAATCCAATCCTTGGAGGATTTCGCAACGATAGCTAATGATAGCTGTTATTACTCATTTTTGTTTCGTTAATTATATTTTTCAAAAAGTTTTTTTTTTTTAAATCACGATTGTTATTTATTACTGCTATGATCTGTAAAATAAAAAAATAACTAACGATACATGTTTAAAAAAGTTATTAGGAATCCTATAGAATTAAATTTGCTTGATAATGTATATTTCAAATAATAATTTAAATAGCTTCATTGCAAACTTTCAAAATCTTCGGCACGTACAAATATGGAAAATGATTTAAAGATTTTACAATACGTAACTATCGCAAGAGAAAAAGTATAACAAAATATCATATTAAGTTGGTAACATGATTCTTGAGCTTTGATTCTTATGGATCTATTTAACGAAATTTACTTATTTATATATTTGGAAGGGGGATTATATGAGACCTATTGCAGCAAGACCGTTGTCCTGGGTGACTCGAGGAGAAAATCAAGCAAGTTAGATTGACACATTAGAACCGGTCAGTACTATGCAAAAATTTAAGATTTGATAACCGATGGGACTTACATAGCCAAAGTAAAAATTGAAAAAATATGTATATATAATTGAGTCTAATAAGTCCGTTATGTCACCGTAAAACTAGACTCTTACTCAGTGTCTTATGGGAAAATATAGTCATTTGAATACGTCTGACAGAACCTAGTTCCACAAATTATCATAGTATTTCATAGAAATTTTAATGCAGAAAAATTTGTTGCAAAATTTAAAAAATATATATATTTTTAAGTTATGTAATTCTATTGAGCATCTTGTATTTATTGATTTTAAAATGTGGTAATTTATTTATTTATTTATTTATTTATTTTTCAATTTTCAAATGATGCTCTTTCTTAGTGCATAATATAATTTTGGAAAAAAAGTGTCCATGTCTTACTTTTTCTATAGCAAAAAATGTATTAAAATATATAGGTGATAAGGTACAGCGACTATTATTAATTTATATATGCATAAATTCTTCTTCGGGACAATCTAAATTATAAATATTGTAACAACTTTCATTCTTTAAAATCAAAACATCCACATTTTTCAAATTCCTTGTATGAGAAAAACTCGTGAAATATTACAGCATATTATTTTCAATAATTGCAGAATTAAAAATTGAAATATGTTACAAATTAAGCCATAAATTTGAAAAAATAAAGTTAAGAAATTTCTGGAGAATGAGATATATCGTCATTATATGCAGTCTTTCAATAAAGGAAAGATGATATTATAAATATACATAAAAACTGTAAACTTTTTTAATGTAAATGTATTAATAATTTTTAAAAGTACTAATAAATTTATATACAAAAAAGCCCTTTTTATAGTGGCCTCCAAAAATGAAGGTACAACCGGTTTTTTACGTCTATTTTGGAAATAAATGAATATAGAAAAAACAAGTTTGAGGGAAATGTGCACTAAACTGTTATTTATTAAATGCAATATAAAAATTTACTTAGGTTAAACGTATAAATGAAATTACAAGAACTAAGTACTGATTGTGAAAATTCCATTCTTGGAGAAATAAGTACATCGTAGAATCATGCAGTAAAATATGACAGAAACATTAGAAAACCAGTTCTAATACGATATATGTCCACCACGGAATTGAATGCATTGGCGGCATCGACTTTCCATGCTCTCAAATAAATTGTCGGACAACGAAATAGGTACACTGTAAAAAAAAAAAAAAAAAAAAAAAAAAAAAAAAAAAAAAAACAAGAGGTTACTAAAAATATTTTAGTAAATTTGTATTCCACAGAATTTTTTAGTAACCATTACAAACTTTTTTTTTTGCAAGCGAAACAAGCATTTCTTTTGTAAACTGAACAAAAGAATTTTTTGTATAACTAACTTAAAAATTTTTAGTATGAGCCACCAAGCAAATTTTAGTAATATCTCCAAAATTATTTTTAATAACCATTACGTGGGCTCGAAGGGCAGGAAATTCCTTCGAGCTGCATCCAGACTTCTGGAGCGGAAGATTTTCGGCAAAACCGTAATAGATGGCAGCACCAAACATTACTACTGCTCCGTCAGGATATTCATAATCCCTTTATTAACCAGTACTTACACTGCATACGTTCGGGGCGTATTTGGCAGTGGCCAGTATCGAACCCGGGACCTTTCAGCCTGAACTCCGTTACTATAACCACTATGCTATCGATGCCATACCAAGTGAGTTTTAGTAATAGACCCGGCATATGGGTACCCATATGAATCAAGGATCTCATCCAGATATCTAGCACCAACCAGAGTTCGTTCATGGAACACATGCAGGTCAGTGTGAAATCCGAGTGAAATCCCCGCCCAAATCATGATTTCACCGTTTCTATACCTGTGTGTTTCGACAGTGTTTGTTTGATGGTCTCGAGTGCATTCTTCTTTCCAGATCAGAAGTCGTCCTGAATCGCTCCACAATGTGAATATAGACTCGCCTGTAAAGAGTATAGAATCTCACTATCGAGTCTGGTCTATTAATCATGTTCTCTTGCCCAACATAAACGTGGCCTATTCTATCGTCTGTTGAGAGGGATACACACAACTGGTCACCTTGCATAGAGACCTGCATCGTGAAGACGTCTTTGCACCGTAGTAGCGGAGATTTTTCTCCCTGATACTGCAAAGTGATCTGGAATGAGTTGCGACACAGTAGTGCGTCTTCGCCTTCGGACCGAAAGACCTAGAAAATGGTATTCTGCAAGTGTTGTAACAGGTGAGATGCCTGTAATATGTCTTCTGGACATAGAATCTTCGGATTCATACTGATCACAGAGTCGTTGGACTACACTGCGAGGCACACTGAGCTCTCTAGCAGTATCGGCCTATGACAACCCTATTTCCATACATCCTACCGGCCGCCACTTTAATGAATCGGGTAAACGATTTCTTCTAGATATTTGCAGACTACACTGGTTGTATTGAACAAAACTGAAAACAATAGTTCAAATACAACAAAACTTACACGTGAAATTATGAAAGCTTCGTAATTGCATATTTTTTCTAATTTACAAATACCTATTCTTTTCTATAAAATAAAGGTGGTAGCTGTAATTTTTGCGTAATTTTTTTAAAGCTGATTATTTTCATTCATATAAACTATGTAGTTTTATCTGTCATATTTTTCTGGTGAGCTTCGAAAAACATATTGTGCCTTAATTTTTGAGGCCAGTGTAATAAAAAAACTGATTTATTTTTTATATTCAAGCAATTTTTTGTGACGATATAAATTTAAACTCGTTAACTACATTGAAATTAAAATCTCTCTATTTTCACGATTTTTATACAATGAATAGATTTGAAAAATCACAAATAATTAATTTTTGTCGATCTGCTTTTATCCAAGAATCGATAAGATGGATACTCCAAGTCGAAAAAGAAAATTTGCACAGATTTAATATGTAAAAATAATTTCTAAGAGAAATTTATGCATGTCTTATTTTTTTCCAAAATAATTGTTGTCAACGTTAAATAAAAGAGACAATTTAATGAAATCACGATTCTAAAAATATAATCGTTTTTGCTTTATAAAAATATATTATACTATATATTATTAATTGTTTATTCTTTTAAAATACCAATTCTTTGTGTAAAACGTCTTTTAGCGAAGCGTTTTCGTGATTTCAAGTGGAATAATTCTTAAAAGAAACGCATAACTGTTCCCATACAATGCTAAATTAGCATAAAACATAGTGAAACTTAAATCATAAACATTATGTGCCTTTCATCTCATGAATATTATTTTTACAGTAATAAAATGTTATCTTTTAACGCACAATTTACCATATTTTATAATTTAATGTTTTTATGAATGAGCTTTTGCTCCAGTGATTTAAGACGTTTTCTGCAATTTGTAAATTAAAGAGATTTAACAAAGAGAGCATAAATTGCATGGAAAAATTCTGTAATATTATGCTGAAATTTGTTATGTTATAGTTTATTTTAGTTTCAGAAAAACTGCCATTTTGATATTTAATACGTTCTTTACGAAGATATAATTTATAATTTATTATCAAGCAATGCTTTTGTCCCGTTCTTATAATTAGATACAATTTAGAATTAATGTTATATGATATGATTGTATAGTCTATTCATCTCAACTTTTGTGTACACGGGGTTTTTGTGATAACATTTATTTCTTATCTGGAAGTTAATTCGAGCTATTGTTATTTAGATAGTACTGTAAGAAATAACCGTATGATATCAATAGATTGGAGTTCCTTTTGCCATTCAAAATGAATATCTGAGATAAAGCAAACAGAAGAGCTTCATCGGCTATCTAGTGAGATCATGGACGTCATGGAGAAGTGACAATGGTGGACATAGAGACATGGAGACGATGGAGAGATTTTTCTCTTGCTGGCAAAGAGGAATCTTCATATGGGTAGTTTTGATGATGAGTTCTATAGCGAAGAGAAATCAGTTTTCTGTGTAGAAATCAAGGTATACGGTCTTTTTTTCCCGAGTAGAGTTTTCGGACAGATATTGCAATAAGTTGGGTGAGGCTCTTGGAGTATAGAGCCAATGTAACAGGAGTTTAAGAAAGATCTCCGATAAATCTGTTTTAATGAACCGAGAGTGACAGGGATATAAATAATTAAATAAATAACCCGGTGGATAGAAAATATTTGCTGTATTTAACTTAACCTTTTACAGGCCAATGTTCCCAATTGGGAACATAAGTTAAAAAAATTATTACAAATTAAATTTAATCAAACTTGACTCAAAAAAATTAGCCGAAAGAGTAAAAAGAACCCTTGATTTTTTAAAATAGAAGTTACATTCCTATCGTTAATGAGGAAATGTACAGAAAATCATAAAAAATGATCAATGCCCACTATAAAATAATCAGTCATAAGAATGATTTCTTGAAACAGATTTTTTGAATTAGATAACAAGATTTTTTTAAACAGAGGTTATATTCCTATCATTTATGGGGAAATGTGCGGAAAATAATGAAAATGAAAAATGAACACTGGAAAATGACCACCGGAAGTAACCAATGTTCCCAATTGGGAACATTCTGAAAATTACATATAAAAAAATTTGCATCATATTAAATGACTAATATCCCTTAACTAAAGCATAAGAAGGCATAATATGCAAAAAAATAATGTAAAATATGCCTGGATCTGAATTTGGCCTGTAAAAGGTTAATGTGAAAACGGATTTTCTAAATCCGAGTTCTTAATTGTAAATATTGTTTTGTTATAATTGTAAATAACGTGTAAAAAATGTTCGTTAATTTTAATTGATTTAACATTCTTTTGACACTCCTACTCACAAAGTGTTCTATATCACTTAGTTATATCGGTGGTGGAAGCATGGTAAAACTGAGGAGCATTCTTCAAAGCTGTGTGTACTTACGATAAAACAAGGACGCTTTCTTAAAAAATAATCTAACATTTCAGTTATAAAATAAGTTTAAAGATTTCTGTATAAAAATATATTAGCTTATGAGGAACTGGAAGTGTGATTTTTATGTAATAATTACAGTAAATGTTAAAGGAATCGTTCTTAAAAATAAATAAATAAAATAAAATGCTTCATTCGATTTAAATAGCTCTCCGAACTCATTTCAAAAATAAATTTAAGTTAAATTAAATAAATTTATAAGTTTATAATTATACACTATCACAATTACAATAATTATTTTAATAAATGACTAATGCTTTAAAATTATTCCTGATAAATATTTTTAAAAACAATGTTTAATGGCTCATAAATATTTATTTTAAAATTTGTGTTTATAAAATTTAAATAAGTCAACAGTTTTCTATATTTTCTGGTTAAAAAATGCCTTTGCTAACTGAAAATACTTTTTAGATTTATCAAGCTTGAACTAATACTTGAGAAAATGTTTTGTCAAAATAAATTAACTCACCAAAGGGTAAATAGTGATGATGCTGAAGAGATTAATGGGTCTTTGTTTACAAACATTCTAACTTGTTTTTTACAGCAATTTTGATTTTCTTTGGATAAGTTTCAAACAATTTCTAATGGAAATTAATTTTCTGCTCAAATATTTCATATATATATTTTTTTGAGATAAAGTTGTCGAATTTCCATGATAATTATTCTTTTAGCATTATTAATATTAATTGCGAATTTTTATAATTAATATGCCATTGCAAGGAAAAATGTATTATCTATCATGAAAGTTCATTTATTAAATTAATTTTATCTAAATAATTATACATTAATATATTTACCAATTATTTCAGGTATTACATTAGTTCAAAATGAGATCATTTTTACATGCCTTTTAAATAGTCTTAATTTTTTTTTAATTATTGAATTTAGTGAAATTATTGACAATAGAATAAAATTTTAGATAAAAAAAATAAATGAAAAAAAAATTTATAAAAATAAAAAATAAATAAAAAATGAATAAAAAATAATAAATAAATAATAAATTTATTTACATTTTCAATCTGTAAGAATAGTACTTCGTACTTTTTTATTTAAAATTAATAATTCGAGTACTATCTCATAAAACACATTTATCGTGTGAAACATTTAAACGATCGCGTAAAATATTCAAAAATTATTATTCCTTACATGAGTTCAAAAAATAAGTATAATTCTTATAAAAACACATCTTTGTTATTGGATATACAAGCGTTCAAATAACTTACATGGAATAATTGGTAAATATATGAATATATAAATGTGATTATAGATGTTAATTAAAAAGAAGAAAAAACTGGTTTTTATTAGTTATTTAATTTATTTTTTTGTATTTATAAAAACAATTGGAGTGTACGACTAATTTATCAAATTTCCTATACTGAAACCTTATACTTCATGCACCATTCTGTCCATTTCTCATAATGTTTCATTTTTAACAAATGATCGACATCTTTGATAACTGTATGAGATTTAAAGTCAAAATTTCGTAATGCACATTATCAGAAGATTTTTCAGTTAAAGCCATATCGAAAATTTCTTTTTCTGAATATATATATATATATATATATATATGTATGTATTTACTTTTCCAGATAGACTGTAGAGTTATGAAAGAAAAGTATACACCTCTACGAACTCTCAAAAATTTATCGTTCTCGGTTAATAGCCAGCACACTGAACAAGCACTTAGTAAAGCACATCTTACACAGAACATAAACGAAGATCAACTGAACAACGGTGGGGAAAGATGGTCACACTTGCCTCTATGCAAGTGCCCCCCCTCTCTCTCTCGCTCTGTCTCTCTCTTTCTCTCCCCCTCTCTCTCTCTCTCTCTCTCTCTCTCTCTCTCTCTATATATATATATATATATATATATATATATATATATATACATATACATATATATATTAATTTTTAGCATTTTTGTGTCATATTTCTTCACTAAACTAACTTTTCCAACGGTATTTAACTTAAAATAACTGTGTACAGTTTTGTTTCTCTATGCAAACCAACTGGCATACAATTATTAGAGATTTTAATTGGTATGGAAAAAACATGGCACACTTTGAAAAAATCTTTATAACACTTAATATATTCGGGGAAATGATTTGTATTTGCGTATTTGTATTTCTAATTGCTTAATTACTAAAATCATTACTTGTAACCTGTCATTTTAATATTTCGTTTATAATCATTAAAAGTAATTTTCTTTTATAATATTCGTTTGATTATTATGCTATAAATGTATTTAAATATATAGTGCAATAAATTATTTTTGCATTTTTTTGGTCATTTTTTATTTTTATTATGAGGAGTCTTTTTAAGTGAACATTTTTCGCAAATGTTCTTCAGGTGATTTACTTTAGTTTAGTTATGTATAATTCCCAGAACATAAGATTGTGGCATATGAGTGAATATACGTCCAAAAAAATAAATGCCGAATTCTTAATATTTTATGTTGAAAAAACCGAACAATACCGCCTTTATATTTAAACATTTTGTCGAATATTTAAAAATATCTTTGTCGGAGATTTCTGAAACTTCAGGATAATTATTATATTTGGCAACATATTTATCAACTTCCGTTTGATAAGGAGGACAATTAAGCGAACAACAAACAATAAAGAAAAATAATAATGTATGTGATTATCCTATAAAATGAAATAACAGAAAAGGTCTATCGCAGTAGCTTATGAATATGTAGGTATTTTACGATATGTATATTAATTTATGGAAGTATAACACATATATCCATGTTGATATATCGATTTTTTAGGTACTATCGTAATTATGTAAATGCGCAGCACCTATAGTGTCCGTTCAGTCAGTCCGCATAGAACAATCTAAAAACTACCCAACTGAATCGTTTGAAAATTAAAATATATATAATTGTTAGATAATTTTGTCGATTCAATTCAAATTTTATCAAAATTGATGCATAGATCAATTACAGGAAGAGTATTCCGTTACATTATGGTCAATGGGGAAAAAAGTTTCAAATGCATTTTAATGGTGTTACACTCTTTCGAACATAATAAAAGTGATATGCATCTAAGAAGTATATATTATAATATACATTATGCGTAATCTGTGGTGCAAAGAACTTTTGTTATTGCTTTACAAGGCCACACAAAAGTATTCTATTACATAAGGGTATAGGGAAAACATTTTTTTGTGCGCGTTTTAATTGTAATTAACTTATTAACATTTTATGAGATTGATATACGTTGCTGAGGAATACTACAAGTTATTTCCTGTATAAAAAAGCAGATAGTATTTACAGGGACACGCAAAAGATTTTGGCTACTATACTAAATCCGAAATACTGTGTACTATTACATCAAGATCTGAATAATTTTAGGTGCGTCCATAATTATATAAATAGCAAGCACTTATCTTCGCCGTTCAGTCTGTCAGTCCGTCTGTCCGTCCGTCCACATGTCTGCCCGCTTATAACAAAGCAAAAATTGTCCAACCAAATCGCTCGAGATTTAAAATATATAATTGTAGCGTACTTTTGTCATTTTAAATTTTATGAAAATTAGATGTATAGTTTAGTTAGAGGGACAATCAAAAGTATTCCATTACATTACCATCAATAGGAATAAATGGTTTCAAGTACATTTTAATAATGTTAAACTCTTTGAAATATAATAGAATTGGCATGAAGCTATGAAGCATATATATATACTAAAATATACATTCTGTACAATCTGTGATGCAAAGAACTTTTTTTTTTTTTAAATTATAGGACCTCATAAAATTATTCAACTCTATAATGCTATATGGGGAAATATTGTTCGGGGCTTGTTTTAATTATGTTAAACTATTTCAGATTTTATATATGTTGCTGAGGTATAATACAAGTTACTTCCTGCATATTTACAGCAACACAAAAAAAAGATTTCGACCACTATACTGTATCGGAAGTTCTGTCTATTATAACAGCAAGATCTGAATACTTTTAAAACTTCGTTATCGTAAGAAAGCATCCGATTTGCTACGCTTCATGTGCAATATCTAACTTGTTTTTTACACTTCATAAAAATTCTTGTAACTTTTCTTATTTTGTTTATATCATGCAGTTTTATTTTTATTTCTTTATTTATTTACCAAAGTCAAAGCTAATTTCAGAAAATTTGTTGCAGAAATAATATAGCACTATTGGAATTGTAAATACATTAAAAATTTCAGGAAATATAAGCAGTCGTCTGAAATGATTTTTCTGCGCATGCATGCAAGATAAAACATATTTATGATTTAATCATTTATTCATGATTTAATCATTTATTCATGACTTAATAGTCACTTATGTGGAGTGACTCTTAAGCACAGTCAAATACAGTCAAAATACCCTGAAAGTGAAGAAAGGTACAGCGATGAAATGAGCTGATTTTAGTTGCTCTCTAAAAACAGCTAAACAGTGAAGTCAATAAAAAAATGACAAATTATGGAAAATCCCTTATCATTTAGTTTTTTTAGAGAGCAACTAAAAGTCAGCTGACTTGGTCACCGATATGCTTCTTAATTTTCACAATATTTGTCTGCCCTATTTTTTTAAAGAATTATTCCATTGAGTTGACTATCGAATCACGAATAAAAATACACTGGTGTGCAAAAATTAAGGATGAGTCCCAAAATGTCAATTTTCAAGGGATTTTCAATCGATAATTTTCACGTGAATATTGAAAAGGAAGTAATATAATTTGAATAATTACTGTCCCAGCATAACAGCTAGTCCATATAACATCCCATTCAGGTCACACATGGTCATAAGAATAACAGTCACTACGACGAAACAGAAAATGGGAAATTCCATACGTCTCTTTTATGAGACTCCAATGACTACTATATGTGACTCCTTTGACAGGTCATTCTGACTACTGCTTTGTGGCGAGTCACCAGGTGACTTTACAATGTCGTTTCATTGAGATTCTCGTGTGACCTCTCATCTGTAGACTCAATTTCAAAGTCATTGTGAACGTTGCATAATAATAAATTACCAAATAATGTCCCATTAAATTGACACAGTGACTTTTCACCACTTTTCACCGTGGTTACTTCACAGTAGGGTCTATGTCACCTTTTGACAAAGTCTTGTGAAAGAAAGTCACCATGTAACTTTAATGTGACATTATTTGGCGATTTATCATAATGCAACATTCACAATTATTTTGAAGTTGAGTCTCCAAATGACATTCACATGAGAGTCTTAAAAAAAGACAATGTAAAGTCACTTGGTGCTTCGACACAAAGCAGCAGTCGCAGTGACCTGTAAGTGGAGTCACACATAGTAGTCATTTGCGACTCATAAAAGAGACGTATGAAATTTCCTATTTTTGTTTCGCCGTAGCGACTGCGACTCTTGTGACCATGTGTGACCTGAATGAGATGTTATATGGACTAGCTCTTATACAGGAATAGTAATTATTTGAATTATATTACTTCCTTTTGAATATTCGCATGAAAATTATTGCTTGAAAATTGGCATTTTGGGACTCGTCCTTAAATTTTGCACATCAGTGTATGTTGTATTGTGTTTGCATGAGCAAAAAGAAATATTTCATACTGCTCACATTTCATGAAATATTTAATATAGTTACATTTCAATCACACTCTATACTTTTTCTATTATATTTTATCAAATTTTCTGAAAGTGACTTTATAATCGGTGAAACAAATCCTAAAAATGATATAAATTAAAAAAAAAAAAAAAAAAAAAGAAGAATTTTAAACTTGAAAAATTGATATATCTTAATGGATACGTGTGGTATTCGTATCATGCCCCCCCCCGTAAATGAATACACATAATATACTATATCAATACATATTCATAATCTGTAGAGATAGATCAATTTGTGCATTTCATTTCAGAGGGGGATCTCAAATATTATTTTTTTTCTTTGACATTTCGTTGGCACAATAACTTTCCTTTGGATTAAATCGACATTAATAAATATGAAGAGAAATTTAGAATTGAAATTAGAATGTAAAATTAGAGTTGAAAATCAGAATTAGAATTGTGTTAACTGATTATTACTTTCTCAATTTACCTTTATAATAATATATACATATTCTTCATAAACTCGAAATTCCAAAAAAATCAAATAAGTATATCGTTAAGTATTCGACAAAACATCTAAAACTGAAAGCGTCCGGTTATTAATTGCAGTTTAATAAGTATATATAGATACTACTGGAACGGCATTAATATCTTTATTCATACATATTTTCCTCAAATCTTCGTACATTTGAATTATATATGCGTGCTAGAAGTAATGAATTTGAGAACTGTTCTTAAAAATTATTTACACTTAATCAAGTAATATATTCTCTATATTTGCAGCTCTCATTTTTTTATTCTTCTATTAACTCTTTCTTTTCTAATAAAGATATGCATGTTTAAAATTGGCTTTAAGTTGTAAAAAGAATAAACAAAATAGTGATTCTACTAATTTTCTTTCTGCATCTTCGAATCGATTCATTTCATCTATTCAATTCAAAGAAATGCCTTCACGAAAGCAAATGATTTTGAAATAAAATTTTTGCACTTAAATATGACTTTCAAAAACTTTGCTAGTTTATTGCTCTCTGTCTTCTTTTCTTGTAAATTACTATCACTAATCAAATGATTCAGAATTGCTGAAATTTTCATAACTAGCATATGTTTACTTAAAACATTTGTAACTTTCAATTTAACTTTCACTTCAACATAATGTATTAACTGAATATTACTTTCTCAAGCATCAAAGTAACTTTCAAATAGTGAAAATTTTCTTTGATTTGTACTTGATATCAAAAGCTTTTCATTCATATAAAGAATAGTTTTGCAAATTTTACCTTAAATACACAATATATCTCGAAATTAAAGAACCCAGATAAATTAATTGCAATATCTTCGAACTTCTGTCCCATTTGTGAAAAATGTATACATATTCTATTTTATATCAATTAATATATAAACGTGTAACATACTTTAAATGGTCATTATTTGAAGTATTAATGTATATTAATGTATAGTATTTTAGAAAAGGGCCTAAACGGATAAGGATCGCGAAATGCCCCTCCGCGGTGTATGTTTAAAATAACACGTGTGGTAATAAGGCCCATCACGAGACTACAATGTAGAGGGGTGTTAGCCCCTGATCTTCAGTTGTGCTTTAGATAACTGGAGTAGTATGTACCGGCGCACGCTACTATTTTTCAAATACCTTTTTCTCAAAAAGTATAAAAGTAACTAAAAAGACCCCGCCAATTATTGAAGTATATACTAGTTAAGATTATATATATTTTTTCACATTTTTACACAAATTTTAATAAAGAATATTAAACAAAATAGTTTAACAGAACAAATGATGTGAATAATGCTCAAAATATGTACTTTTAAGAAAAAGAAAATTTGTTAAAATGGAAGATGCACTTTTTGAGGTATAATAAAAATAATACTAGCTTCTTGCTAAAATATTCATAACTTTCAATATTTGTATTTTCAGAAATACACTGCTATCAATGTATTGGCCGATGCGTGATATTTTTACTAGGACAGGATGTGCAAAATTAATACTGAGGAGGTTAAATCTAAAAAAATAATTTTCATAAAAGCTACAGAAATGTGTAGGCTTACTAAAATTTATCTGTACAGAAAAAAATATGCAATATCTATTAATCTAATTTTTGAAAACTGTAAAAGTCTGTAACCTTACCGAAATTTTATCTGTACAGAAAAATATGGAAAACTACAAAAATAGTTTTAAAGCTATAGAAATCTGCATGTTTACTAAAGTTTTAGGGGAAACCCAGGTTAAAATTTTAGGCATCCCAATTTCCTAAAAAAATCTTAGTAACCTTACGTATTTTTTACACAAATTTCAATCTGCGACATGATTTTGTTGTTGTTGTTGTTGTTGCAGCAGCAACAACAACAACAACAGCAAAATCTACTCATCCGAGTTTCTTGGAATGATTTTAATACCTTATAGATTTTTTTATCGTGAGCAATACTACATACATGTTTTATTTAATTTTGTTGTTGTTGTTGCAAGTGATTAATTTTTATTAATTTATTTATATTTATACTTGCTTTTTTTATATATCTGCACTTCTTTTTACTGTCTGGAAGTTGATTTTGTAATCAAACCTGTACAAGCACATTTGTCAGTAAATACATAAAAAGCAATAAATTCGTTTACTTTCAAATGCAATTTAAATACATTTTATGTTTTCTAAAATCCAATAAGTATTATGTATTATTTTATTAAACGGCTTTCAACACTATTTTTTTTGCATCGTTAATTCAAAATTATTATGTTAATTGCAAAACTTTCCAAATTTTTCTATTTCATGTGTTCCAAACTTGCAGTATTAGTTTAATTCCATTTCTAAAACAGATTTATTATTTGATACTTTGAATAAACATATAATATTTTAAGATAGTAAATTTTTTAATCCGATAACTCCCGTAAGATCTCGAATATAATCCCCCCCCCCTCCTTTCAAAAGCAAATAATAATAATAATAACAACAATAATAATAATAATAATAATTTGGAGAAAGCTGATAATCGGAGAATATTTTTTATCATTAATTTATAGGTAAAAAAGGCAAAAATAAGGGTGATAATCTTTCTTTTTCGGCAGATTTCCAATAAATATTATCTAAATGAATCCTTCACTGAAATCCCCTTAATCCCCTAAGCAAAGTTTAAATTCTTTAATTATTTTTTCAAATTTCTTTCTTTCTTTTCTTTTCTTTTATTACAACAACATTTTATCAATCATCTATCGCCCCCTTAACCAATTTATTTATTTTCATTTTATAATCTTTGACATATGAGCCAAAAACTAGAGAAATATTCATTTTTTCCTTGATGGTGAATTTAACAGAAAGTATAACTAATTATTATGGTATCGTATGAATAAGATAATAAAAAACATGTCAAAAGATATTTTCCCTTGTATTCATATGTACCCCACTTGTGTTCATAACTGCCACATTGTTGGAATACGTGTGAATATTTTTTTTGAATTTATAAAACTATTAAAAAAAGTAAGAAGAAGTTAATGGTCATTATAAAAAATACCATATGTAAAAAAGTTCTGTTTATTATATTAAGTAGTTATTGTTTATAGAAATTAACCCAGCTGTGAGAAAAAATGTGTATGTTCACATGTCCCCAGTCTCCCCTATGCCTAAACCAATATCGTCACGTGCATATTATTTATAGGTTGTTTATTTGATTAGAAAATTACGTTACCTGGCAGTTATCCGTAGTCTTAATGAATCTGGAAGTATTTTTCTCAAAATATTTTAAGAAACAAAACTGCTCCTAAAATTTTGAATAAATAGCATAGACAATATTTTGTATTTGGTTACATTGCTGTACTTTAACAAGTCGCAAAACAACTTCTGTCATGCAGTATTCGTAATTGATGCCAACTGGAAAGGTATAATTATGTCTGTTAGGGAAATTATATTACTAAAATAAGGATACTTTTTTAAGCACAGTTATATCGATACCCCTCTTTCGAATGATGTTCACAGAACATTCTAGAACAGTGGGAACCGTCAGTAAACACGTTCTTGAAAAGAAAAAAATAAAAGAAATTAGATTCTTTTTTAACTTAAAATGAACACAATTAACAAATTTTCTACTTTATAATAATTCTAGCTATAGTCTAAATAAAACATAAAGAAGTTATGTTTTATTATTTTTTATTTTTTATTAAACAATTTTTAGATTATGATATTAAATAACAGAATTTCACATAAAATATTGAAAATTTAATTTTAAAAACTATAGTTGAAACCTTACATTTTCCGAAAATAGAGAAAACTCTTTTTCTTTATCATTTAAGTGAACTTTACTGTGCTTTTATCTTGTATAAGAATAGGGAATTAGAAAAATAGTTCAATTTTACAATATATTTAGTTACTTTTACTTTTATTTCACAATAGTATCTCCTACAGTGTTCTGATATATTCTGTGTTTCTCTTGACTTTTACAGCATAATTTGAGATATATGATTATGCACAAATGAAAATAGAACTTCTCATAGATCATATAAAGCCAGTTACTCCAAAATGAAGTTATTATTTTATTATCAATCGTAGAAGTAATCGAATAACATAAAAGCAGTATCTAGAAGACTCATTAAAATGAAAATCATATTTTCAAGAAAGTTTAACCGTACATTTTAAATATGAAATGCATTTTTCTTATTTAAAAAAAGGCAAAATTAACATTTTTAATGTAATAAACAAAACTGTAATTTTTACTGTAATATTTAACATTCTTCATTATGGTTTCGATGGTCCCACATTTTTCAAAACATGAACGTTTTCTCAGCTTGCTGATGTAATAACATATTTGGTTTTCTAAAAGACTTATTATATATAAGTATTTCTCAGATAATAATGTGTAGGAGTTCTTTTAGCGATAAATAGAAAAGTTTAGTTTTCAGTTAGTATCTTTACTACTGAAACAATAGTTTGTTTACAAAGTTTGCGCACATATAGTTTAAAAAACAAGCTCCAAATATTCATTTATTTTAGCAACTGTATCAGTGATGTACACACATCATACAATTTAAGTTGTCAGGAAGTTTTTGAGACGTGCTCGATACGTAAAAGAAAAACCAATCAAATTAGAATGAAAGCATTTCTATTCATTTGTATTGATTCATCCTATTAATAATGTAATAAAATAACAATAAACGTACGTGAATTTATAGCACTGCATTTTGAAAGGCAGGCCAGAATGAAAAAAATGAGAAAAAATTGAGTGGATCCCTCCAATAACGATCGATTATGTGGGCGTGAAATATTAATTTCTTATAGAACCTTTTGATGAATAAATCTTCTCAATTATTTACATATTGTATCTATAAGTTTTATCATTAGGTTATATTATTGTGACAGCAAATAATATTTTGCAATTCTTGCATAAAAAGCAAAAATATTGTTATTTGTGGAGAAAAAAGTATATTATTAGGTGTTACCGAGGTAATCTAAACTTTTATCAATGTTGTACGAGACAGTGAAATCTATAATATTCACCTCTAATGTGAACGTGAGTTGTCAAAATCTGAATTAATTAGTTAGTCTGAAATTCATTCTAAAAGTATTCAGATATTTGTCATTTGCTTAATATTGCTTCTAGGTATATGTAAGTATTTTTGCTGTTTAATGAATATAACAAAGTAAACTTTTAAAAATTCTAAGATTAAAAGGATTTATATATAGAAACAGTTGGAAATCAGTTTAATAGCGAAATGCATAAAGTAATTTTGAAATAATTCTATTTTTTCATACATACAGAAGAATATTTATGAACTATATTGCTTTATATTCCTGTATTAAGGCGAAATTTTTAGTAATGGTATTTACAAAGAATAGCAATGTATATTTTATTACGTATGAATTATTTAACAAACATTCTTTTCTGAAATATGAAACATTATGAAAAATGATCAACTTTAAAACATGTGGAAATGTACACAAAACTTTATAATATTGTTCAATATACAGAGTATGTTCACAAAAGTAGTTTATACTTTTCTACATGTGTTTAATAACAATTTTGTTCCTACAAAAATATTATTCTAAAAAGTGTTAAATAAAAAACCAAATTAGAAAGTAATGATGATTAAAAGCATGAAAAACTAATTTAAATATTTGGACTGTACCTGTATACACTATATTAATGTATTTGTAGCTTCGCCATTGTCCTGGTTATTGAACAGAAGTAACTTTCATTACAAAATTATAATAAGTTATAGTTGAGAAATATTTGAATAAAAAAAGAATTATTGAAACAAGATGCATGTATAAGCAAACGAATTTTATTAATCATGAATATACATAATATATTTTTTTGCAAAATCTCAATTTCAAACTGTTGCTCTATGTATTTTATTCATGGTTCCTCGTAGTAAAAAGTGTATTTTATAACAGGTATAACTTATAATTTTAAATGTGTGACTTGTCTTGATTATGGGATACAAATTTATTTCTATGTAAGTTCAGCTTCTAGTAAATGCTATTTTATGTATTATAATGAAATGTGAAGATATTTAACACAAATAAGACATTTGAAGTTTGTTAAAATGCATACAAATTAAAATATAGCATAATTACAATTCTTAATATATCTATATATGTGTTAGCTGCAAATACTTATTGAATTGTTTTAATAGATGAAAGATATGTACTTTTAGTTTAAATATAGAATAATAATATTTCATAAAGTTAAATTTGAAATTTGAAATAAGACAATAATGAGAAATACATAAATAAACATTATCATGAATTAATCATACCCATTCACTAACACATACCTAAGATGAATCAAAATTAAATAGTTTACGAAACAATTTTGAAACTTTACATATAAAGATGATGACTCTTATGAAATGTTACTATAGTAGTTAATAACTGAAACAGGAAAATAATTAGCAATCGACTTTCCAATGTAGCTTAATTCTCGATTTAATGCTTTTTTTATCAATTCTCGGCATTCAAAGTTTTGCCAAATAACATACAGAAACACATTGAAACGCAACAAACGCATTTAGTTGCAGATTGATATAACTGACTGTAAATATGAAATCGTTTCTTCAATAATTCTTGTGATTTTTTTTCAATTTAGAAGAATACAGCATAGTATAAAGAATTTTTTGATAAACTAAATGGTAAATATGGCTAAACCATTTCTTTTTACAGGTAAACACCGAGTTTCTCCAATGGAAATAAAAGTGTGCTGTAAATGCTTCTTTGATTCCAAATCTTGCAAGTCTTGTAAGGAACGCCTAGGAATATTAGTAATTCTTAAACCGCTTTACGTTGTTTTGGCTTCAGTAGGTTTAAACATATCACTAATTGAAAAAGAATCAACACGAAATCTGACTTGGAGATGCTATTTGCCAACTGTTGTGGTAGTTTTAATGAATTTGTTTTTAATTTATAGAGCACTTGTTCTAACATTTAGAGTTCACAATGCTGGATATACAATAAAACTGGCATTACTACTTATTTTTAGAGAAGCATTAGTACTTTTCATATGGTATGCAGTTTTTTCTAAGAAAAAAAGGATATCAGTATTTTTTAGGAAACTTAACGACGCATGGTTGAGGCTACCATTACAAAAAAATCGGAAGTTATTTTTATTAATACGTATGCTACTCATAGTAACATATTTACTTCCAATACTTCTGTCCTTCGTTATAACTTCAATGATGACTATAAAAGAAGCTGAAAATTACGAATACATTGCTGCTTTCGGCTATGTTACTAAAGGTTTTACTTACTATGTCAATTTCGCTTTGTACTGTTTTTATAATTTTTATCTTATACCACTGCCTCTTCTAGTGGCATTTTTGTATATATTTGCATGTGTTTTTATTTATGAATTGTTAAAATTTTGTATGATATGTTTAAAGAAATATCCACACTTGGCTGTAGAAATGGATCAAATTCTTGATTATAGTTTTCGTGTATCATCCCTTATTGAAAAAATGGAAGAAGCAATGTCAATGTGTATATTCCTCGTAATTACTCTTAATTTAACAATATGTTTCACTAGCTTCGCTTATTTGCTCGGATATTATCCAATAAGTCCTTCTGCTTCAATTGGTGTTGCAGCCTGGTTTATTTGTAGTACTGCCTCTTTCATATCAATCGTGTGGATGGCATCGGTTATTAATAATGAATCGAGAAATTTGAAACGTTTATTTTTGAAAGTATTATTTAGATTTGAAGACTCTGAAACTATATCTCCTGCGGTATGCATGAGAATTTCACAACTTGATGCAGTTGTTCTGACTGGGTGGCAAATGTTTGAATTTTCAAAAAGTTTAATCCTTACAGCTGCAGGTACAATTTTGACATATGGACTTTTGGTATTACAAACTAAGCCTTCACCGTAAAATACTGACTAAAGCTACGAAAATTATTAACTTATAATAATAAAATGAAAAAAAATATGTATGAATTGACATATGTCCAATAAGTTCAATAAGTCCATCTATTCCTATTGATGTTGCAGTCTGTTCATTTGTAACACTGGTTCTTTCATATCAGTATTGTCGATGGTATCGGTTACTAATAATGCGTCAAGAAATTGGGAAAGAACATTTTTGAAAATATTATTTAGATTTGAAGACTCTGAAACTATATCTTCGGTATGCATGAGAATGTCACAACTTGATACAGTTTTTCTGATTGGGTGGCAAATGTTCGAATTTTCAAAAAGTTTAATCCTTACAGCTGCAGGAACAATTTCGACATACGGAATTTTGATATTACAAACTAAGCCTTCACCAGAAAATACTGACTAAAGGTACTAAAATTATTAACTTATAATAATAAAATAAAAAATATATGAATTGAAATAAGTCCAATAAGTCCATCTACTGCTACTGATGTTGCAGTCTGGTTCATTTGTAACACTGGTTTTTCCATATCAATATTGTCAGTGATATCGGTTACTAATAATGTGTCAAGAAATTGGAAAAAAACATTTTTGAAAATATTATTTAGATTTGAAAACTCTGGAACTATATCTCTTGCTATATGCATGAGAATTTTACAACCTGATATAGTTTTTCTGAACGGGTGGCAAATGTTTAAATTTTCAAAATGTTTAATCCTAACAGCTGCAGGAACATTTTTGTCATATAGAATTTTGATATTACAAACTAAGCCTTCACCAGAAAATACTGACTAAAACTATCAAAGTTATTAACTTATAATAATAATAATAAAAAAATACATGAATTGAAATATGTCCAATAAGTCCATCTACTCCTATTGGTGTTGAAGTCTGCTTCATTTCTAACACTGGTTCTTTTATATCAATATTGTCGATGTCATCGGTTTGTAACAATGCGTCAAGAAATTTGAAAAGAACATTTTTGAAAATATTATTTATATTTGAAAGCTCTGAAACTATATCTTCTGTTATATACATGAGAATTTCACAAATTGATACAGTTGTTCTGACTCAGTGGCAAATGTTTGAATTTTCAAAAAATTTAATCCTAACAGCTGCAGGAACAATTTTGACCTATGGACATTTGATATTACAAACTAGATCTTCTCCAGAAAATACTGACTAAAACTACTAAAATTATTCACTTATAGTGATAAAAAAAAAAAAATATATGAATTGAAATATGTCCAATAGGTCTAACTACTCCTATTGGTGTTGAAGTCTGCTTCATTTCTAACACTGGTTCTTTCATATCAATATTGTCGATGGCATCGGTTACTAATAATGCGTCAAAAAATTTGAAAAGAACATTTTTGAAAAAATTTAGATTTGAAAACTCTGAAACTATATCTCCTGCTATATACATAAAAATTTCACAAATTGATACAGATATTCTGATTCGGTGGCAAATGTTTGAATTTTCAAAAAGTTTAATCCTAACAGCTGCAGGAACAATTTTGACTTATGGACTTTTGATATTACAAACTAGACCTTCACCAGAAAATACTGACTAAAGCTACTAAAATTATTAACTTATAATAATAAAAAATAAAAATATATGAATTGAAATATGTTTAATAAGTCAACCTATTCGTATTGGTGTTGCAGTCTGGTTCTTTCATATCAATATTGTCGATGACATCGGTTACTAAAATTGCGTCAAGAAATTTAAAAAGGAACTTTTTAAAAATATTATTTAGATTTGAAAACTTTGGTACTATATCTCCTGCTATATGTATGCGAATTTCACAAATTCTGACTCGGTGGCAAATGTTTGAATTTTCAAAAAGTTTAATCCTACATCTGCAGGAACAGTTTTAATGTGTGGACTTTTGATATTACAAACTAGGCCTTCACCAGAAAATAATGGCTAAAGCTACTAACTTGTATAAACTTGTGTAAACTGTTAACTTGTATTAATGTAACAAAAATGCATATGTTGAAATATTTTAAAAAATCAAGAAATGTTTAATTTTCATTTTGAGATATCGAATTAAGGAACAAGATAGGAATGTGGTAATTGCAGAAAAATGCTTTATTTTTCAGTGAACAGATTGAACAGCATACTAAAAAACATTTCAAAGTAATAATAAATGTAGATGTTACATTGCGTTTGTGCTGATAATGTTAAACTACTATTTCTTCTTTTTATTGGGTAATCATTACTCATACTTTATACATTTTACTTTATTTAAGTTTGCCTTATTAAAATGTTTTAACTTATTTAACAGAATAATTAATAAGCATTTGATAAATTATTCAAGTACTGACAAAATCAATACGCTGTAAGTTATCGAATAGATCTATGCAATGCTAATTAATGAGGAGAAAAAAATCTTTAAACTAGTAATTTTTTGCAAAATTTGCGAAAAGTTTTAAATAAATAATTTTTCATGTTTCGCAAATATTGATGCGTCTTAGACTAATAGGTTTGTTTTTGCTTTTGATTTAGTTTATTAAATTATTTTTTATAGCTTTGTGTAATTACATCGAGATTTACAATGCTTACAGTTGGTTAAAAGATCTGCTATTCTCAAAAGTATTCCATTTATTTTATGTCTTGTGATCATCTAGACATTTGTTTTGGAAGATTATGCAACACTGTTGATAAATTCTTCTTTAGAATTTTCCCCAAAAGGAAAAATAAGAAACAATGAACCTTTATTAAAGTATCAAGTATGTATCATTTGTAATAATGTATACTAAATATTTGGAATATGAGTCGAAATGTATATGCCTTGTACACCTTAATGTCCAGAATGTTCATTGTTTTGTAGTTTACTAATGGACAATGTTTCAACTTGAATAAATTTTAAGTGTTTTATTTAATTTATAACAATTTTTTAGATACTATTTTATTTGTGTCGGTTTCTGTGACTGTTTTGTTTTGGTCTATCATATCACTTGGTCTATCATACATTTGGTCTATCTATAATTATTATATTTTGTTAATCATGCGGGTACTAATTTACATTTTTTTATATAAATAAATCAGTATAGTATTTTATTCCTCTCAATTACAATCTTATGTTTCAATTTTATGTAATTATGTTGCTTAGTACAGTAATATCAGATATCAAATGAAATATAAACTATTATTAAAAAAATATGCATAGCATATGTAGATGTTACATTTCAAAAACAAGATAAAAGAATGTTTAATCGAAGATTATTTGAAAAAGATTAATTTTATGCAATTGTACATTGATAATTTAATAATTACACAAAAAGACTAAATTTAACTAACTTAATTCACATTTAAATCTGGTGTTTTTTTTCTTTTTGTTATTTTATGGTTTATTTTTAAATGAAACAATGGTTTACAGTAAGAAACTTGAAATTTTTTCGTAATAAACTACCAAGAAGGGTAGCAAAAATTAGTAATAGTTTGAACAAATAAAAGTTCTTAAAACTTAAATAAAAAAGTCATTTATTTGTAATTCATGATTTTGGAGTAATACATCATTATGTTTAATTAATGAGAAAATAGACAGGCTGCTATTTTTATTACTATTCATGTTTTTATCACTATTTGCGTATTAATTATTGCTATTTTGTGTCAAGAGTATTTTTGCTTCATTTACTCTGTATGACTAAAGTCACGAGGTACATTCTATTTTAGAATTTATATAGCTAGAGAAATGTATTACAAAGTTCTTTGGTATTTCAAAATTGTACAGAAAACGTGTGACCTCATAAATTCAGCGTAAATGTAGACATGCGGAATCAATAATTTGAATAAAAATTGCAATTATCCTGTAAAATAAAATGTTCTGAACGATGTTTCTGAAGCAAATGACTGTGTGGATTGAATGCAAGATTTGTGTTTATTTGTGATAAAATAACATATATATTCATAGAAATAATGATATTTCTTTTAAATTTCTTTTAAAGATTTTCGGATTTTTTTCACTTTGTTTTTAGTATGCAGGTATTACGAAACTTAACAATTTTTTCAGGAAACTTCACAAATTTCTTCAGAAACAGTATAATGCAATTGGGATACAAACCTCTTAAATAACAAATAAAATATAACTATTTATGTAACATTGTTTCTTATATGCCCAGCCCATGCTCGAACAATAAATAGGAAACTTTTTTTTAATCTGTTCTTTATAGAAAACATTTTTTTATGTCTGAGAAATATGGTGAAAATTCAAAAACATATCGGATATATAGGGAGTTGACTTTTAGTGACCATTTACAATTAACTAGATGATAAAGGATTTTTCATAAATTGTCATATTGTATTAATTGAATTCCAACGAAGGGTACTAAATACATGTCTACGCGTAGCTAGAATAGATGCTTCGCTTTTGACTATTCATAATTTCGATGATTCATTTATAGTGACAATGAAATGTGAAATCTTTTCCAAGGCAAACCATTGATAATCAAACAATATTAAAAACTGACAACAAAAAATAAAAATTGCCAATTTTTGGAAAATCACTTATTGTCATTCAGCTACTTTAACAAGAAAACAAAATTCAGCTAATTAAAATCGTCAATATCTTTCAAAAATATTATAATATTTGACTATGTTTGACGACGAATTGCTCCATGTATTTCACTAATACATTAATTAAACAAACTATCATTCCCAAATTCTCAATTAAACATTATTTCATATCAATGATGTGCTATAGTGTATACGGTTATATATGCCTTATATCTTCCGGATTTTTAAAGAAACAGCGTATAGCTTCTGTTCCTGAAGAAAGCTATAGTATACATACTCCAGATTATACCCTCTGCCTTGATCATATACTTTGTTCTAAGATCGTATATTTTTTGTTGTTTTTACGACTACACCCCTATTTCATACATATAAAATGCTCATATTACATCAAATGTTTAATAAATTATTTCTGCTGTACTTCATCAATTTTTTGAAAAGTAATGTTGATTTTAATACGAGGAATAGAATTTTTTTTTAAAGAAATTTCATATTCCTATAAAAATACGCGTTATTTTTCACTCTGTAAAGACATGTAAGCATGCAATTATTTTCATAAATAAACCAAGTATGTTAAGTGGTTTAGTATAGAATAGATACACAACGGATATTGTCGATTGTATACTCACTGAAGATATTAAGCTTCATTTGTTTATTATAATAGATTGTGGCTTTTTACATGCGTTATTTTTAGCATAAAATTAGGTGAATACTGAATTTAAAGAAGCAAGCATATTTCAGGGGTATTAACTTTTCACATGCATACCATAATTCGATCAGTTAAATCATCATAATTATATCGAAGAACTTACATATCGTTGTATGATACTTGTTTTCCCTCATTATTTATTGTCTTTGAATTACAATTTCTATTTCTCCAATTTCTTAAGCTACAGAGCTGAACAATACTTCGCTGTGCAGCATATACATGTTTTATTATAACTAAATATCATTTTTATACCAATTTTAAATTTGTTATGATGCATATGAAGCAGACCTAAATTAGCAAAATGAAGCTGACCTAAATTAGGAAAAAATCATATATTTGCTTATTTGTATAAAAAAAAACTTTTAGGACTTTTGAAAATACGTACGATATAATTTAAAATATTTGCAGAAATAGATTAAAACATTTAACATTAATGTATAAAAATAACATCAACTAAAACTTAATGATATATGCTTTATATCGGAACATTGTATTTAGCAAATAAATGAGTTGTTATTACCCTGCAAGATAGATGTAATATGAATGTATTTTGCGGTTTTAATATAACAGAAAGTTTTAAAACATTTTAATGACAAAGTTAATTCTATGAGAATATATTTTTAAAATTTACCATAAATATTTTTGATGAAAAGACCAATCTGTAACAAAGTATTTCTTAAATAAGTACAAAAGGGAACATTTTCTCTTTGCTTTGAAAATATTAATTTGAGAGGTAGCAAATGAAAGGAATCCCTTCCTATAAATGATTTACAGGTTCTAACTATCAAAGGTATTCCTTTTTGTTTTTAAAAATGTATAATGTAAATGTTCTCTTGAAACTATTTTATAGATGCAGAAAAGCAGACTCCATCATTATTTTGTTATTGGTATGGTTAACTAAAATTTATTAAGTCTATTCCTATTAAAGTTTTCATCATTCGAATGTTTTATTACAAAAATAATAACTTTTAATAAAAAATTATAATACAAAAATGTAGTTTTGATTTTACGATTAATTAATTAGTTTACATATTTTTAATTTTTTTTCTCTAGTGCAAGTTAAGCTTCCTCCTACTCAAGTGTGTATTGGACCTAATTCGAGTTAAAATTGCTTTAAAAAAGAAGTTTTTATTTCACACGCATACTTATTTATAGAAGCTTCTCTGTTTTACATTTACTCATTAAAACATATACTTTTAAGGTAAAAGTGCAAAAAAAAAAAAAAAAAAAAAAAAATCTATATTTATCTGCGAATGTACAGTCCTGGAAGAAAAGTCAACACCCCCTACTAACTGCTCAAAAATTATCGTTGAAAAAAAATACTGATATCGAACGATTGGAAATGAAGTCTTTTAAATGATGCATATAAAATTTGCTTAAGGGGGCTTATACATATAAAAATGATCCCAAACTTTTTTTCAATATCATTATCCAATTTTAACACGATATTTCAAATCTTCGGTTCAAAATTAGCCATCAAATTTGAAGTCATTTGAATGATAGGTTTTTGAATTATAAACATTCAAAATTTAGCACTTCTACTGTTAAATTACATTTTCTCATTTTTAGTAATATCTCCTGAAATTATGCTCCTCATGTGCTATTTTTGATGTAAAAATACAAAAAAAAAAAAATATAAATATGTTTAATTTAAAATTATTATAACTATGATATGAATGAGTTATGAAATTAATATTTGAAAAAATTATGAATTCTAACGCATAATTTTTTTGATGGATTTACAATTATTAAGTCCTGCTTTATAGAAATCCAAAATTTAAAATTTTTCTTCCAAGTAGTTTTCAAATTATGATTAAAGTGGCAAAATTATAGTATAAGGGGCCGTATTATTAAAATTTATTTTGCTTTCTTGTAATCTAACAATCTTCAATAACTGATTGCGTGGTGTCAAAGATTTCTTGTAAAAAAGAGGGTTCTCTTGGTCAGCAACCGAGTATCAAACTTCAATTTAAATACAGCTCCTAAAGTATGTCACAAAATGAGTTCGTTTTAAAATAATTAATTTCTCGGAAAATTTATCGTACGAATTGCATGAAACTTTGTTTTTAGGCTAATTGAAGGATGTAGAGTTCGTTTATGTTCGGGTACTGCAGTTGAAATGAACAAATTTAAGGTTCGTTTTGACATGTAGATGGACACCTAACTAAATATGATATGCCCCATTGAAAATTAGACTTAATTTCTAATCGATTAGTAGCAGTAACTTTTTTTACAATAAGTTTTTGCAGAGTTAGAAGGGTGTATTTACTTTTTTCCCTGTAAAATATGCGGAAAATAATTGGTAAAAAACAAACTCATGGAGTGAAATATTATGGATATTATTTTAACTAAATTTATGGATGGCAAAAATATTTTATAATTTAGTCATAATATATTTTGTATTGCAACTTGTAGACTATGTTATTGTCTAAATAGTAGCATAAGATAATTTTACAAATTATAATGTAGAAGTATTTTCACGAATTAAAAACAAATTATGCCTTTTTTTGAGGGAAGTTTTTATAAGAAATATTACTTATTCCATTCTCTCCTATGTTAGAATTTGGAAAACATTTTCATAAAATAACGCCAATCATAACTCCTAGAACCCATAATCAATCCTAGTTCAAAAGTTTATCTATCTGTCTATATCAGTGGACATAATAAGTTTCCTAACGTTGTACAATTTTTTTTCAAACTGATACATAAATTCATGGAACAGAAAATCTCGAACAAGTGCGTTAATGGGCGATATCACACCAAGGAGTTGGAAATAGAGCACGTATTTGCCTAAAAAGAAAAGAAAACATAACTTCTTAGGTACAATTCATATCAAATTATCTATAAATTAATGTTACCTCTCGAAAAAGACAGAAATTTATGTACAACAGATATTTAAAACCATTAAAAATGGGCTCATGGGAAACAAATTGACTTTTAAGAAGAAAAAAGTGACAATTTTTACAATTCACAAGATATCAAACTATCACTTGAATTTATTATAAACCTTCTCACTCTTATGTGCAATTTTTATACTGACATGTTTTCAATAAGACCAACACTTATAGACAAAAGTTAAATTATTGCAGGACGGAAAAGGGAAGGGCAAGAAGAAAAAATCATAACTTCTTCAATCCCATCCCCTCCCTTCCCCAAAAATATATGATACTCGTATTAATATTATTTTAATAAAACAAGTTAAAAAAAAGAAAAGAAATTAAAAAGACGTCTAAAGTGTCCAGATAAAATTGTTAAGTAGAGTTTATCTCTAGTGTTGATTTAGTTTTGTTTGTGAAATTAGTACTTTATTTGAAAATGTACCTGTGCCTGTAGACCAAACAGGAAGATATTTTTTTATACCATAGATTATAAATTGATTAAAGAAAAATTGATTTAAAACAGACTTTTTTAGGTTTCTCTGGAAAGTTCTGAATTGAATGCAACTAACTGATATGTTTTATTACACAAAGAATTACGATTGTATCACTATTAAATTAGGAAAAGTAATTTTTTTATGAATATGAAATGCTGAACAAATGAACTTGTGATTAATTGAATTAATAAGAAATTTTATACCTAGATTAAAACCAAATTTTGCTTTTCAGTTAATTTGCCCTGATTCATTCGAAATATGCAGCTTACTACTGTCGTGGCGGTAATATTGAAAAGTTTCTTGATATATTTAGAAAATATAAAATAAAAGGGGCGACGCTAATAAATAAAAGATTTAAATTAAAACAAATTTCAACTTTTGACGAAAAATAAATGCAAAGAGTTTTTGTTATATGCAAAGTTATACGCAATGCTATATGCAATGTTTGGTTAGATGTAATATGCAAAGATTACAGGGTGAGCATACATTATTCAGTGCCTTTCGAAGTTTTGTAAAACAAACAAAAAAAAAAAAAAAAAAAACAAATCAATGTAGAAAGCGCTACTTTTGTTAAAACGCGAAAGCAATTTAAACAGTTTCAACCACAAGTTTATTTACAGCAAGATGGTGCAATTATGAAGCTTCCATTGTTATAGACTATCTGCTGAAAATTTTTTTCAAGACGACGGATTGATAGAGGTAGACCGATTTCTTGGCCTCCACGGTCATCCGACACAACTTTTTTCTTTGATAAAGAAAAAATAATTTCTTTCTTTGAAGATAAAACTGCTTGAAATATTATTGTAAATAAAATATAAAATAAGTTAGTACAGTAATTGGTTTTGTTTTATAGAACGTTGAACTGCATTCAATATTTTATGATCACCCTGTATCCACATGATTGGAGCTTACTCAAAAAAGTTAAAAAAAGAAATGATTAAAATAGACGATTCTTCTGAAACTTATCTTTCACGGGTCTTTAATAAATTAATAAAATTATTCAAAACAAAACGATGTCGAATAAAATTTTCTAATATTCACAAAACCATGTACTATCATAAGTATTCTACTTTTTCTTCCTAATTCTTTGCTCGCCTAATAAATTCCATCTGTTTTTGTTATCTTTATACTTCTTTCGTATACATTTATTTCCTTGTGCTTTTAACACACTCACACACAAAAAAAAACTAGTTGTAAATATATATTTCACGAAAATTATGTTTTTTTATGTAAATTTAAGAAAAAATAAGATGAAATAACCATTACTGATATTTCTTGTTAAAAAAAATGGATTAAATCACTATTAAATTATGAACAGCACTTACTTTACGAATATGAAAAGATTGACAAATGAACTTGTGATTAATTAAATTAATAATTTTACATCAAGATTAAATCTTATTTTACTTTTCAATTAATCTATTCAGGTTTATTTGAAATATGAAAATATCTGCTGTCGTAGCAATGATATTGAAAAATTATTTAATATATTTAGAATAAATAAAATAAAACAGATGGCCTTAATAAGTAAAGGATTTAAAGGAAATAAATTCTGCTTTTGACGAATCATGCATTTTTGTTATATTCACATGATTGGAATTTATTCAAAAAATTAAAAAAGAAATGGTTAAAGTTTAAGATTCTCCTGAAACTTATCTTTCATGGGTCTTTGACAAATACACTGGCCTCCAAAAGTTAAGATACAAGATGTTTTTCGAAGCTCACCAGAAACAAAAACGGCAGTCAGATTAAACTTCACAGTTTATATGAATGACAATAATAAGCTTAAAAAAACTTATGTAAAAATTACAGCTACCACTTATATTTTATAGAAAAGAATAAGTATTCGTGAATGAGAAAAAAATATGCAATTACGAAGCTTTCGTAATTTCGCATGTAAGTTTTGTTGTATTTGAATAATTGTTGTCAGTTTAGTTCACAACAACCAGTAGAGTCTAGAAATGTCTATAAAAAGACCTTTGTCCGATTCATTAACACTAGAACCGCGGGAAATTTTACTGTAGATTTAGAAAAATATTTCTCATCAGAAATTTTATTTAAGACTAAGTAACTTAATTGCTTTAATTATGTTTGTGAAACATATCCTTAACAATTTTTATAAAGTAATTTCTGGTTCGAATCAGCAGGTATTCATTTGGAACGGATCAAAATGACCCGTCACTGCGGTTCTAGTGTTAAGGTGGCGGGCAGTAGGATGGATGGAAATAATGTTGTCACAGGCCGATACAGCTAGACGGCTCAATTTGTCTCGCAGTGTAGTCAAACAACTCTGGTATCAGTACGAATCCGAAGATTCTGTATCCGGAAGACATGTTCCAGGTCATCCACGTGTTACAATATCTGCAGAAGCCCGGTTTCTAGCATTTTCGGTCCGAAGGTGAAGACACACTACTGTGCCGAAACTCATTGCAGTCCACTTTGCAGCATCAGGAAGAAGACATCTTTACAATGCAGGTCTATATGCAAGGTGTCCAGTTGTGTGTATTACCGTCATCAGACGACGGAGAAGGGCCCTCTTATGTTAGGCAAGAGAACATTTTTAAAGGACCAGACAACGGTGGCCTTCTGTACTCTTCACAGGCGAGACCAGATTCACACTGAAGAGAGATTCGGACATCTTATGTTCTAGAGAGAACAATGCACTCGATACCATCCATCAAACACTGTCGTAACACACGAGGTTGCGGCTTTAAGACCTCCTTCAAGGTCATTAAATCAGCTGGAACAAGGCTTACTCCATGTCTGGACAGCGTTAAGTATTTCGTTGTCCGACAATTTAATTGAGAGCATGAAAGTCGTTGTCACCAATGCATTCAAGTCCGGGGTAGACATATTAAATATTAGAACCAGTTTTTTAATGGTTTTGTCACATTTTACTGCATAATACTGCGATATACTGATTTCTCCAAGAAGGGAATTTTTTTACCATGATTGCTTTTTTGTTGTAATTTCATTTATGCGTTTAACTTAAGTAAATCTCTTTGTCGCATTTAATAAATAACAGTTTAAAATATTTCCTCCATATTTGTTGTTTCTGTATTCATTCATTTGCAAATTAGAAGCAAAAAACCGGTTGTGCCTTATCTTTTGGAGGCCAGTGTAAAAAAAATTATTCCAAACAAAATGATGTCGAATAAAATTTTCTAATATTCAGAAAAACAATGTACTGTCATGAGAATTCTGCTTTTTTTTAAGTTCTTTTCTGGCCTCATAAATTCCAGCTGTTTACGTTATTTTAATATTTATTTCGTATATATTTATTTTATTTGGCTTTTAACAAGAATCTAGTTATAAGTTAATATTTAGCAAAAAAAATGTTTTTTTTTATGTAAGTGTAAGAGAAAATTAGATGAAATAACCATTGCTCATATAATGTCTTGTTAAAAAAAAGAATTTGGATTGAATCACTATTAAATTATGAACAGCATTTTCTTCAAGGATATGAAAAGATGAACAAAATACTTGTGATTAATTAAATTAATAATTTTATATCTAGATAAAAGCCATATTTTACTTTTCAATTAATTTATTCTGGCTTATTCGAGATATGCAAATATCTGCCGTCGTAGCGATGATACTGAAAAGTTATTTAAAATATTTAGAAAAAATAAAATAAAACGAACAACCTTAATAAGTAAAAGAATTGAACGAAACGAATTTCTACTTTCGACGAATATAATACATGCAGATACTTTTGCTATTTGAACATGATTGGAATTTACTCAAAAAAGTTTAAAAAGAAATTATTAAAGCACAAAATTCTCCCGAAATTTATCCTTCATCGGTCTGTGATAAATGAATAAAATTAATCGAAACAAAATGATGTCGAATAAAATTTTCTAATAACCAGAAAAACAATGCACTATTATAAGCATTCGGTTTCTTCTTCTTAATACTTTTCTGGCCTGATAAATTCCAACTGTTTAGGTTATCTTAATATTTATTTCGCATATATTTTTTTTTTTTGTGTTTTTAACAGAAAAGTTAATGTATCGTAAGGATTGTGTTTTTATGTAAATAAAAGAAAAAAAATGAAATGAAATAACCATGGCATAAAATTGAATTAGTAAACAGATACAGCTTTTTTTCCATTTTTTCCAAAAATAAACATACGAATTATGAAAATACATATTATTATACAGACATACAGATTTCACATGCATTGTTTTTTATTTATAAAATCACTCTTTGTTCTTTTGAAGATATAGAACATAGAGATATTTTAAAAATTCCATAAAAAGTGTAATTTTTTTTCTTCATTTTTCATTTTTTTTCAATACGCACTTTGAGCTATACATTTTTTATAAAACAGCATGAAGTAAATGAGTTGAAATGTAACTAAAATTTTTGATACATGCCGCTACTGGTGACTATTTTTGTATTCCATCGTACCAAATTTTACAAGGAGGTTTACTTTTCGGCACATTTCTCTTGAAAATATCTTAATTTAAGTATTAAAAAAATATCAAAAAATGGCATAAATATAAGTTAACAACTACATATTTATGTTAACCCGTACCGAAAGATTAAATATCTTTCTAAGGAATATGCTGAATATTTTCATCACAGGTATTAAAATTATAAAATACTCCAAAATAACACATACAATTAAATATCATCCCTATATAATAAAATATAATGTGACGAAACGGGGGGGGGGTACTCTTACCAGTCTCTAATACGATGCAGCCACGTTAGGCTTTATTTGGATTTGAAATGTGTATGACGAAACATATCTACAAATTTGATTAAATACAATTTTTTTCTACGTGAAATCCTTTCTGTTTAACATAATCTTCTATAAAAGATACAAAACTAACAAATTTTCAGTAATTTGTGCCTTCAATATGGACAGACAATGTAAGACAGGCGTTGTTTCTGTTTCTAAACATTGACATGTGTAGAATTTTGAATTTCAAAGTATGAATTAGAAGCTCAAGAGTTATGCATTTTAAAAATGCGTAAAATTTTAAACAGAGAAAAAATCACCAAAGTAAACTTCGTTCCACCCAAGGATGTCGCTGTGGTTCGCCATTGAACCAAATCGCGAAAAAATGTTCATTTGGCGAGTAAACGAACAATCAGACTCGACAAATTGCGAGTGCTTAATTTCTGCTCTGTTTTTTGTGTATAGATATAGTTCAGATTCTTATCCTCTTTTCTGAATGCGTGAAGTCGCTTTTCTTATTCAGTTGCACCTTATCATTGATATTGCTCGATTTAATGAGGTATTGATCCAATACCAATTCAGTTTAGCAACATCAAAGACGGGGAAAAGATTACGTGGTAAGCATTTTTCTATTATCAGTTAAGCAGTTTCTGTGCTACTATAAATACAAACATAGTTACTCATATCAAGGGCTCAATAGAAAAGAATTTTGCTCGAATGGGGCATTAAAATTAACCATTTACCATTTTATTTATTAGCTGTAAGTAATGTATAATTGACCGGTCATTTTTTTCCATCTGTTAGAGTCAAAATCTCATAGCAGTTTTTCGAGTATATTTTCATAATAACGGTAAATCAAAGACCGCTGTTTTTAATTTTTATTTAGAGGGCTAAAACGATGTCTGAAACATATATACAGTATTGGAGACATTTAGAATGTACTCATGTTTACCAGTTTCTCTTACGGATTGTCAAATTCCTATTTTATAAGTAATTACAAAAAATTAGTTTACTTTCGAACATATAAAGATGGGATTGGTGTTAAATATAGATTTTTCAGTGTTTCACGCCAAATCAATTTAGCTAATATTTATTTTTATTTGGCTGCTATTTTTCATTGCTTATTCGCCAAATCACTAATGTAGGTCAGAAGATAGCGAGAATCCTGGTTTCGTCTTGATAGTATAGCTGCAAATTCATGGCGTTTCATTCTTTTGCTTTGGTGACTACTTTTCGGTCTCTACATCGCCATCCTGTGGCAAAAATTGCAATTTTTTCCGCGCTTTTTTGGCAAAAAAGCGTTTTTTCCTTAAATCCTTTTATGAAGTCAAGTTACAGTTTTTTCTCAATGCTTTAACACAATTTGCATTTTTTTTTTACAATATTTTGATAAAATTCGCATTTTTTAAAATGTTTTTAGATGAAAATCAATTTTTTACTGCAATATTTTGATGAAATTTGCTTTTTGTCTGTCATCATTGATAAAAATCGGCGTTTTTCTAACGACCTTTTGATAAAATCAGCGTTTTCAGCGATCTGTTGACGAAATTCACTATTCATTGGTGCAATTTGCGAGTTTCTTGCCGAAACGTACTTTTTTTTGGGGGGGGGGGGATTTGCGTTTTTTTTCTACTAACGATTGACAAGATTTTTTTTGACAAATATTTGAAAAAAGTCTCGATATTTTTATGCGATATTTTTTATGTCCGAATTTTTAAAACCATAAATGCCTGAAATTTTCTGAAATGTCGGAAAATAATCAGTCTGTGATAGTATTTTTTTTTTTCAGATAATTTTTCGTTTGCGTTTTTGAAAAACAAATGTTTGAATTGTATTTTGATTTTTATGGTGCAAAAACAGTCTTACGCATTCATATCTATGTTATGTGTAGTCTTACATGATAAAAAAAAATGTGAAATATTGTTCGCCTAAAATTCCACACTATGATTGCATAGATTTTCTTATATAGGCGACTGCATTATTGGGTTTAAGAGCCACTGGGCCCTTAAAAATTTTGGGAATCTGCAACTATACTTAATAGGAACTATATCAAATTTCGACTTAACATTTCTAATTTTTGTTTTCAATATCGCAAGTTTAGTAAATTTTCTTTATTTATATACAACTTTACTATTAAAGATATTTTATTAATTTTATGAATTATTCTAAAATTACAAAAGAATAAAAAGTTTTTTTGCAACTTACCCTTCCTAAACATTAAGAATTAAAGTAATTATTAAACATTTAAAAAAATACATGTTTATATTAGTGTTAAGTTTATTTTAATCTGTATGTGACGCTGTGAAAATAACGCATATTTTACTTAAGATATAAAAAATTATTAAATATGTAATAATAGTACTATTCTAAATAGTTAAACATTTGTGGTTCCTTTCTATTGTTCAACAACCGATCTCAATGCATATTCAAATTAATTTTTTGCTGTTTATTCAAAAATAAAAGTTTAATTCTAAAGTTAAATCAAGGTAACGAAACTGAGCTTAATTAATTTTGCAGTTTCACGAGAAAATTAAACTTTCCTTTCAAAAACTTGCTTTGAAAGTTTGGTTAAAATCTTTGAAAATTGGAAGCAGTCTGTTGATTAAAACAAGTAAAGTATTTTCATCTTTCGGTACAAGTCTTGATTAATTACATTATTTTGAATATAACTAAATCTTAAAATTTTTTTGTAGAAATTTATGATTTCGTTTCATTTTTATTGTTTATTAAAAATTTGTTTCGGGTACATTTAATTAGTTAAATAATTCTGAAATAAAATAACATTTTTGAATCAATTAGAATAATGCAAATAATAATCCAAAATAATGAGTAAATTTCAAAATTCAACAAAATTTTATTCTAAAAAAGTCTTTAAAATATACGCTTAAACTGTTAAAGATTGATATACAGTAAGATTTAAAAAAAAAAATCCTTTATCGACTCTAAATAATAGTATTAAAATAGCTGAGGAGTCGGACTCATTTTTGAGTAAAAGAGTCAGAGTCAGAGTCTCTAAACCGACTCCGAAATCCGACTTTTTTTTTGCTAGATAATTTGAAATGAAATTAAACCAAATTTTAAAACCACAAATGAATTATTGTTGCCATTTTTGAATTTAATCGGGCTACACAAGTTAAAGATTCCCAATATCTTGTCCATCTTACATTGTAGATGAAAACTGTTTTCAATTAAAAATTCTTGTAGATCGCGAATTAATTCCGAACTACTAAAATTTTCATCTTTATTTATTTTTCTTTTCCATTGAATTTTTCTGCTCTTGGAGACACGATGAACCATCAAAATTGTCACAATTTACACTTTTCAAATCCACGAATCCGAAATCGCATCATTTCTGTTTGGTTTTCTTCTTTAGATTTCGCTAGTTGAAATTTTTGGTTTTGTGGGATGTGAAACTAAAAAATAAATAAAAACAAAATATTTTTTTCCTTTTTTCTTTTAAAGCTCGGAGAACTGAATTAATACCGAAATATCGAAATAGTGAAATATTCGTCTTATTATAATTTTTTTTCCTTCAAAATTTTAACCAATAGCAACACTAGTATATTGGCCAGCCAGAATCGAAATCGGAGTCGGAGAAGGAGTCAGCCGTTTTTCCTAACGACTCTGCAGTCCTGATTAAAAAGTTCCATGATGCTAAAGGATTAATAATAATGTCTACAAAAAATATTAATTTATCTGATTAACCTTAAATTATGATTTATGCTTCACGTGCATACTGAAATTAAGAAAAACGAAAAAAATATATTTTAAAATTTTTTGATGAAACACATTTTTAACATCTTGTAAATTTTGGTAATTTTTTTTTTAATCTTCAAATACATATTTTTATACCAAAAAAGTAATCATCCGGTAAAATAAATTAGATATTATTAAGATATGAAATTTGATACTCAAGTCAAATATTAAATCAATTTTTAATCTGTGTTTAACCAGCATATTATTATCGTAGTTCTTAAGTATAACTCAAAACGTACCTGTGGCAATGAGGCATAATTTCATACTGTAAGGAGTTCAAAAAACACAGCATATCATGTAAATATTTCAGGGGGATTATATGATCTGAGAATAATAATTTAAGATAATAATTTCTATGGTAATACTGTATTTCTAAGGGTTGAAAACGACACGGGATTTATCAACACATTAAATAAACTAGTTGGATGTGCCAATCCCAAAACTTTCTTCTATCTCATACATATATTTTAATATTAAAAAGAAATAGTTACTCATTTTAATGCTTTAATAATTTTAATTCAATACCTTACCAACTTTCATTTTCATCTTAAATTTCTGCTTCAATCAATTAATCGGAGTAAAAATGAATTTCCGTCTCTGCACGAGCCGATGGACAATAGAATGATAAGCAGATTTTTTTTTTCAAATTCAGGGAGGACTTATTTGCCTTACCAACAAATAATCATATACAAAATGTTTAGTTCAGTTCTAGAACTAACTTCATACACTTTTATGTGGTGCAATATTGAAAATAGCATAAAATTCGGTATTGCAGCGCCCCCTTCCGGCAGATTTTTTTCAGATTCAGGGCGATCCAACTAGCCATAGCCATACACATACACAAAAAATTTCGTTCAATTCGATGCATAACTTCATGTACTTCTGGTCGGTACAATATTGAAAATGGCACAAAAATCGCGATTGCAGCGTCCCCTTCCGGTGGATTTTTTTCAAATTCAGGGAAGACCAACTAGCCATAGTCATACATATACACAAAAAATTTGGTTCAATTCTATTCATAACTTCATATACTTTTGGTCGGTACAATATTGAAAATGGCACAAAAATCGCGATTGCGGCGCCCCCTTCCGGCGGATTTTTTTCAAATTCAGGGAGGACCAACTAGCCATAGTCATACACACACACAAAAAATTTGGTTCAATTCGATGCATAACTTCATATACTTTTGGTCGGTACAATATTGAAAATGGCACAAAAATGGCGATTGCAGCGCCCCCTTCCGGCGGATTTTTTTCAAATTCAGGGAGGACCAACTACCCATACTCATACACATACACAAAAAATTTGGTTCAATTCGATGCATAACTTCATATACTTTTGGTCGGTACAATATTGAAAATGGCACAAAAATCGCGATTGCAGCGCCCCCTTCCGGCGGAATATTTCAAAACTGAAGGCGGACCTGCTTGCCACAGCCAAAAACATTCACAAAAAATTTGGTTCAATTCTATGCATAACTTCATACACTTTTTGATAGTAGAATGGCGACATACAGACACACAGACACACACACAGACATACACACAGACACACACACAGACACACGGACAGACAGACATTTTGTAAAAACATGTTTTTTGGAATCTCTGACCCCTAAAACGTGTAAATCCGCCGAAAACCGGAAGTCGAAAAAAATTTCGATTACAATACTTTCTTCTATTGAAGATAGAAGAAAGTAAAAATGTTAGGGGGAAATACACACTTAGCTATATTCTAAGAATCGAGAACAGAAATTTATTAATAGAACATGCAAATTGGCAATGTGTCAGAGATAGAAGAGGGGGGAGAAGTTGTAGAACGCATTATGATCGATAATTTTAGTTCGCAAATTTAGAACATAACTTCATCTTACTGTAAATGTAGACTATGTATCTTTGACGAAACCTCAATTGACTTGCTAAATACAAATATGAAATCTAAAATTGCTTAAGCACAGAAATGTTCAGAGAAAAATTCAGTAGACTTAATACAGTGCATCATAATAGTTATATAATCCATCTTTATGCTTTTTCACTTATATAAACAATGTTTCATGAGCTTTTGGTAATTTTTCTACACTGTCCTATTCTTAATTTAACCTTTAAATGAAGTGATAGAAATTTCCACTTCACTACTTACAAGCGGTCTATGAGATCGCTCCATCAATTATTGAATAAAAAGTATGATTAACACATAATATAGTGTTATTGCACTACACTTTTTGTACAAGAGTATTATAAAAAAATTCACCTATTCATAAATATCTGGTAAAAAGTATTGTAGTTCTAAATGAGGTTATTCTGAATATTTTCATCGATAGATTAAGCACAAAATACGTTGTTCCCAAAATGAAGTAAAAAGATTTGTGGCTGTATCTATATATCCATTGATTACTATCAATACAGCATACACAATATTGCACGTACTATTTTACTTCGATGCAGACGCTCATCTTTTTGCTTCCCTTTGGAGACAGAGGATAATTTTATGGATTTTCAATCGATGTTTTTGAGATTTTTACAAAAGTTGCTCTATACATTTCAGATGTTACATTTTGTGTACGTTATATTTTGATTGCATTCGTGCATGCGCTGTAAAATAGTATTTAGAAATTTGATCAAATTTTAAGGAATTTTTATTATTTTTCAATTTTAATTACAGGGTATATTGTACAATGTTTGTCATATTTTCTGAAAATAACATATTTTTTTTATATTAGAACACTAAAAATCATAAGCAAAAAAAAAAAAAAAAAAAAAAAAAAAAAAAATGATAAGATTTGATATTTTTCTTAAAATATCTTAGATTGTCTGTGAATATAAATATCCTCATAAAAATGAATACAGTTTATTACAGTAAGCCACATAATCATAATCATCAGTGTAAACACCTTTGCTACATTACGTTTGACAGTAGTATCCAAAATATATACTTTTCGTTCAATTTGTTAACGGTCCTCTATATGGTTAAGGAGAAAAAAATCATCACGGAAATATACTACCGCTACAATTTTGATTACACGATTAGAGTTTAGGCATAAATTCCTCATGTATTTGTATAGATATTTAACAAAACATCTAAAGTCGCAAGTGACCGGTCACCATTGGCCATATAGACTATAATGTGTAATATGTACAGAGACACCTAAATATCTAAAAGTATATCGTATTTTACAGTCGTAAACTTTACTTATAATGTTTTTATCTATATCAGAATTTTAATTTGTGTTTTCTGGAAATCTGCGTTTCTCTTATTTTAAATTGGTAAGTAAAATATCTTTTACTTTGATAAGAAAAAAAAAATATGTAAAAAATACAATAAATAGAAATTGAATATTTTTTACTAATAATAAAAATTAAAGATTGAAAGTGACATTGAAATAATTTATTTGTCACGCAAAGTCTTTGTCATACATATATTTATTTATCTATCTCCATAAAACCGTATTTTTTTTCAATTTTTACTTTTATAAAAAAAGGGCTACACGAATTTTAAATTATTTAGCTGTACACAACCAAACAGTTTGCATTTATAAATAAAATTTTGTGAAAGAGAAATAAATTTGCAGTTTTAAAAGAAAAAACAAATGCAATTTATTCTTTGCATATTATCATTCCTTTGAAGAAGAGAGCTAGAAAAAAGAATTTTTGATTAAAGAGTAAATTCTTGGGAAATTCATCGTTTATAGATCGCTGCTAATGATTAAAAATATGTTAAATAAAAGGAATTCCGATAAGTTTCTTATTTCCTTAAAAAGAAAGAATGCATAAAGGAATAAATTCTGTTTCTGATGTGAAATTCTACTTTCATTTGTTCCTACTTATATTTTTTATATGTTTCTAGTCTACTAAATTTTTTTAATTGAAATCTTAAACAAATAATTTTAATGCAAAATAATATTTGTTACGATAAATAAAAAAAAAGCTTTTAAAATCTCTCAATGGAGATATATCTGATTATGTTATAGGACAAAATGAGAAAAATATAACAGTTTCAACTTTGAATACAAATTTTAATTTAGAGAGATGAAGATAACTCATTTTTATGTATCACTAATTTTTAAACTCAGGAAACGTTTAATTAGAAAACATTAATAAAAAAATAAAAATTGCTCGTCAAGCGTAAAAAATGAGGTGCTTTCGTACTATAACGAAGTTTTAAAAATATTTATATCATTGTGTAACAGTATGTAGTATTTCGCATATTGTACAATAGCCTAAATCTTATGTGCGTCCCTGTAAATGCTATTTGCTTTTTATTATACAGAGAGTACCTTGCAGTAAATCTCAGCAACGTATATGAATTTCATAAAATGTGAAATAGTTTAGTATAACTAAAACGCGCCTCAAAAAATATATCCCCCTATACCATTATGTAATGGAGTACTTTTGTGTAGCCCTGTAAATTAAAAACAGATATTCTTTGTCACGTACATTGCACAGAATGTATCACTCAGTATATTCTTCATAGATGTATATCAATAATATTATGCTCGAAGAGTGTTACATCATTAAAATGTACTTGAAACTATTTTTTCCCATTCGCCTTAATACAATGGAATAAGTTGACTGTCCATGTAATTAAACTATATGTCCAAATTTAATAAGATTTGACCTAACTCATCATAGTTATGCAACAATTATATATTTTAAATTTTAAACGATTTGGATGGGCAGTTTTTGCGCAAAAAAAAAAAAAAAAAAAGAATTTAAATATTTTTAAATTATTTAACAGTACTAACAAATATTTCGCATTTATAAATAAACATTTTATAAAAGTGAAATAAATTTGCAGTTTTAAAATAAAACAAAAAAAAATGCAATTTATTCTTTGCATATTATCATTCCTTTGAAGAAGGGACCAAGAAAAAGAATTTTTGATTAAAGAGCAAATTCTTGGGAAAGTCATCGTTTATAGGTCGCTGATTAATGAATAGAAATAAGTTAAATAAAAGGATTCCTAATGAATTTCTTTTGTTATTTAAAAGAAAGAATGCAGAAATAAATAAATTATGTTTCTGAAGTGAAATTCCACTTTCATTTGATTGTACTTATATTTTTTATATGTTGCTGAATTACGTAAATCTTCTAAATTGAAATTTTAAGACAGACAGAAGGATTACAAGACGGACAGATGGACCGAATGACCACTGTAACTACGTATTCACTGCCTGCTACGTATTTCTATAATTACGAACGCAGCTAAAAAGAGAACTTCAAAAATTTTAAATTATTCACCTGTACAACCAAATAGTTCGCATTTATAAATAAACATTTTGTGAAAAAGAAATAAATCTGCAGTTTTAAAATAAAACAAATAAATCCTATTTATTATTTGCATATTATAATTCTTGAGCATGGAAAATAATTTTTGGTTAAAGAGCAAATTCTTGGGAAAGTCATCGTTTTTAGGTCGCTGATTAATAAATGAAAATATGTTAAATAAAAAAAATTCCCAATTAATTTCTTTTTTTTTTTTAAAAAAAGAAGAATGTGCAAAGGAATAAATTATGTTTCTGAAGTGAAATTCTATTTTCGTTTGATTTGATTTATATTTTTTATTAGCTCACAGGCTATCAAAGCCTGGAGCTTATGTGCCCGTCCGTTCTGTATGTGCGTAACTCGATAACTCATGATAAAAATATCGGATTCACTTGAAATTTTGTATATATGTACATTCTGATAAGGCGCTTCCCTGATTAGTTTTTGGAGTTCATTCGATATGTATAAGAGGAGGAAAGGGGGAACAGGGGCTCATGCCCTTCCCCTTAATTTATATAAGTGGGTTTTTATGCAAAAATATCAGTTATCTTTTAAGATTTAGATATAGAATCACTCTGATAAGGCACCTACCTGATTTGTATTAAGTCATAATTGAATAAATATAAAGAGGATAAAGGGGGGTTCATGCCCCTCCCCTTAATACATATAAATGGGTTTTTCACGCAGACTTCTGAATTATGATTTTTCGAACGGAATTAACACTTAGAAATGTAAGGATGTAATGTACAATTAGTATGCGAAGCCTGTGAGCTCAATGCCATCAGTTTAACTGGGCAATATTCTTTTTTTATAGGTTGTTGAATCGCGTAAATCTTCAAACTTAAAATTTATTTTACTAATAAGAGTAAAATTAGAGATTATAAGTGCCCCTGGAATAATGTAATTATCATATAATTTCTTTGTTTTATATATTTTTATTCATCTATCGCCTTTAAATTTTAAAGTTTTATTTCTTTTTACTTTATGAAAAAGAAGATTTATAAAAAAATTAAGTAAATTATCTGCACAAACAAATAAATTGCATTTATAAATAATATTTTATGAAAGAGAAGTAAATTTGTGGTTTAAATAGAAAGAAAAATGCAATTTATTCTTTGCATATTATCATTCCTTTCGAATTCCTATCGGGCGAGAAAAGAATTTCTGATTAAAGAGCAAATTCTTTGGAAAGTCATCGTTTATAGGTCGCTGATTAATGAGTAAAAATATACTAAATAAAAAAATTCTCACTAAATTTATTTTGTTCTTAAGTGAAACCCCAATTTCATTTAATTTTACTTATATTTTCGATATGTTATTTAGCCGTGTAAATCTTCTAAATTAAAATTTTAAACAAATATTTTTAATACAAAATAATATGTTTACGATCAATAAATAATGTATTAACAAACAAATTGGAATTTTCAAGTCAAGCCTAGCAAATGAAGCAAATCATACTATAACAATGTTTTAAGAATATTTTGATCTTGGTTTAATAATATATTGTACTTTGGATATAGCAGTAGCCGAAAACGTATTTGCATCTCTATAAATATTATCTGTTTTCCATTATACAGAAAATAAAATGCGCCTCAAAAAATATGTCCCCCTAAACCATTATGCAATGGAATCTTATGTGTGTCTCTGTAAATTAATAACAATTATTCTTTATACCACACATTACACAGAATGTATGTTTTCGTATACTGTTCGTAAATGCGTAAATTTTATTATGTTCCAAGGAATTTAACATCATTAAAATACACTTGGAACTATTTTTACCATTAGCCATAATATAAAGGAATAATTTTGCTTGTCCTTGTAACTAAACTATTCGTCCGTTTTTAATAAAATTTGAAATGACGCGACAAAATTATGCAACAATTATATATTTAAAATATCAGACAGTTCAGTTGGATAATTTTTGCCCAGTTATATGCATACAGACGGACAGTCGGACGAACTAAAAAACTACTAATAGTGCTACGTATTTACATATTTACGAACGCACCTAAAAAAATGTCTTCAATTTTTTTTTAATTTTTCAGTACAACCAAATATTTCATATTTAGAAAATAGACATTTTATGAAAATGAAATAAATTTCTAGCTCTAAAAGAAAAGAAACAAATGCAATTTATTCTTTGCATATTATCATTCCTTTGAAGAAGGGAGGTAGAAAAAAGATTTTTTGATTAAAGAACAAATTCTTGGGAAAGTCATCGTTTAAATGTCGTTCATTAATGAATTAAAATATGTGAAATCAAATGATTTCCAATAAATTTCTTTTTTGCTCTTAAAAAAAGAAGAAGGTAGAGTGGAACCAATTCTGTTTTTAAAATTCCACTTCCATTTGATTGTACTTATATTTTTTATGTTGAGTTGTGTAAATCTGTTAAATTAAAATTTTAATCAATTAATTTTAATTCAAAATAATGTTTGTTGCGATGAATGAATAAAAGTACTGGATTAAAATATCTTTATTCCGTTATTTTTGATTAAATTATAGGAAAAATGAAGAGAAATAAAATGATTTCAACTTTGAATACAAATTTTAATTTAAAGCGATGAACCAAACGGGTTTCTCTCTTTAAAGTATTTAAACTCTAGAAATTTTTAACTGGAAAACATTAACAAAGACATTAGAAATCGCACGTCAAGCATAGTAAATGAAGTTAATTCATACAATAACGAAGTTTTAAAAATATTTATATTTTGATACAATAGTATACAGTACTTCGGAAACAATATAGTAGCTGAAATTTTATGTGCGTCCCGGTAAATACTATCTGCTTTCTACTACACAAATAAAAACTTGTAGTAAACCTCTGCAACGCATATTAATTTCGTAGAATGAGAAATAGTTTAATATAATTAAAACGCCCCCCAAACAATGCTTCAAAAACCAAACTTATGACATTCTGCAATTGAATACTTTTGTTGGGCCTTGTAAATTAATAAAAAGTATTCTTTGTACCAAAAAAAATGCACATAATGAACATTTTAGTATATTCTTCATACATGCATATATATTTTAGTATATTCGAAAGAATGTAAAATTATTAAAATGCACTTGAAACAATTTTTTCCTATTGGCCGCAATGTAAGAGAATATATTGAATGTCCCTGTAATTAAATTATACATCCGATTTTCATAGAATTTGAAATGATTCGACAAAGTTTTGCAACAATTATGCATTTAAAATTTCAAACGATTTGGTTTCGTAATTTTTACTCTGTTATATGCGAACGGACGAACAGACGGATGGACGAACAGAATTACCATTGTAGGTGCGAGGTATTTGCATAATTACAAACGCAACGAAAAAAAAAATAACTTAAAAATTATCAAATTATTTAGCAATACAACCGAGTAGTTCACATTTATAAAGAAACAGTTTACGAAAGCGTAACAAATTTGTAGTTTTAAAAGACAAACAAATGCAATTTAGCCTTTGCAAATTATTATTCCTTTGAAGAGGGATCAAGAAAAAGAATTTTTTATTAAGGGCGTTTTTCGATTCAAAGTGCTTATTTTCATATTTATTTTTTTAATTCATTTTTGCTCTCAAATGCATCAAACTGGCAAATTGTCTTACTTAGAAACTACACAAGGTGCCGTGATTGCCGATTCTTTGATAAATGCAGAAAATATTGCAAAAAAAAAGCAATCAAAAATGGCATTTTGGACCGATTTCTGCGAAGCGGGAGATCTGTGAAATCCGAAAAAAAGGGTCATACTGAGACGGTAATTGTTTATACATTAAATTCTAATGGATTGAGCGTAAAAAGACAGCAAACGGCATTTTATACGCCTCTTCGAAAATTTTCTCAGCAAGTTTCATGTTTCTAGTTTTATAAATGTGTCTGAAATTATATCGGAAAATTTCGAGCTGTTGAAGATGGAAAAGCGTTTTTTCAAATACATCCCTTAAAGAGCAAATTTATGGAAAAATCATCGTTTAGAGGTTGCTGATTAGTGAATAAAAATATGTTAAATAAAAGGATTTCCAATAAATTTCTTTTGTTCTTAACACTAGAACCGCCGGGTATTTTACTGAAGTTTTATAAAAAGTGTTCCCCACCAGAATTTTAATTTTAAACTATTTAACTTATTTAATTAGTCTATTTTTCTGTTGCCTATATTTAAGATATCTTATGAAGAAAATTCTGGGGCGAAACGACTGTTATCACTCTGGCAGGGGTCATTTTGACCCCTTTTGGCGGTTTTAGTGTTAAAAAGGAAGAACGCAGAAAGGAATAATTTCTTTTCGGAAGTGAAATTTCACTTCCATTTTGACTTTACTGATATTTTTTTATGCCTTGTTGAGTCGTTTAAATCTTCTAAATTGAAAATCTAAACAAATAATTTTAATACAAAATATTATTTATTACGATTAATAAATAAAATGGCTTTTAAAGTATCAAGAGATAGATTCTGAAGAGATCTGATTAAATTACATAAAAAAGTAAGAAATATATTAGTTTCAACTTTGAATATGATTTGATCTCACTTTCATTTAAAGAGATGATATAACGGATTTTTACATGTTACTAATTTTTAAAACACATACTAACATATGTTGATTTTTACACATTAATAAACAAGTTGGACATTGCACGTCAAGCGTAGCAAAAAAAGGTGTGTTCTTACTATAACGAAGTTTTAAAAATACATAGATCATGGTCGATGTAATAGTATGTAGAGCTTCACGTACAGTATAGAAGCCGAAATCTTATGTGCGTCCCTGTGAATACTATCAGCTTTCTATTATACGGAAAGTAATATATTAGTCCAGGCATTTGGTAAAAAATAAATGCAAGTTTTGGTGTAGTTTTGATTTTTGGTTCCCTTTATGTTTTTTGGGTCGCTGAACACGAATCTGGCATTATCCAACAAAATTTCTCCCCGGAAACACGTTTTTTTGGCAAAAAAAACGTGTAAAAAACGTGGCCTTTTTTTTGTTTTTTCTAAATAACTTCAAGATTATGCATTTTTCATAAAAGTCATCAATACATACATTAAAGAGCACAAAATTTCCTACATTTTATGTATTTAAAGTTCTTTTCTATGATCAATGGTTTAGCCGTGAGAGAGCCGCAAAAACGGGAGTGAAAAGCAAAAAATCCTGAAACACTTTAATTACAGCACCGTACGTCGATGAAACAGGAAAAACAACCATTTTACGCAAACTTTACCCACTTAATAATACTAAATATATTACTATTGACTATATTTTATTGATCTGATGTTCATCGTTTCTTTCATAACTAAAAAATAAATAAAAATGAGTATATCTGTGATCAAAATCTTCATTTGCTATTACAAATAATTTCTTAATCTGACTTTTAAATAATGTAAATAAAATAACTAAAACAGGCTTTAACTGATCCCATCTGCACTTTCCCTCTTGATTGAAGAGGTACAAGTGTGAAATTACGTTGGTCAAACGTTCAACCCCGCATCCCATGTCCACGTTCAGTAGAATACTACCCCCCCCCCCTTCCCCGCCAGTCTCGCCTCTGTTAGAAATATGCGTCGCACAGATCACTAGCTTATCAGGAGGACACATTACTCTGTTTCCATATGCAACTGCATACTTATAATTTAGAAATTCACTGTTTGTGTCTTCGTGAATATAGTGAACAGCTAAAGTGATTTTGCGCGATGTCGCTGTGTTTTATTTGTGACTCTCCTTTAGAAGAGGGGCCTTCAGTGAAAGTTAGTGGAGGTATTGCCGCGTTAATCAAGGCAAATGCAGAAAGAAAGGATGGAAAGGCAGTTTTCCTAAAGGGGAAAACCTCAGTAGATATACATGTTAAGTGTAGAAAAGCATACGTAAATGAACGGATGATTACTGCTTATGTGAAGACAATTGAGGAACAAAGTGCTAGCACTTCTCAAATTTTAAGATCATCAACTCCTCAGTTTAATTTTCGAACTAATTGTTTTATATGTGGACTGTGCATTTCGGAAGAGTTCATTGCAACACAAGCGAACGCAATACTGTATACAGTGTGCGACTCATAGGAGTACAATTCTGAAAGCAGCAAGAGCTCGCAATGATGATTATGGGCAGGCTATAATTCAGCGCATCGAACCAGTGAATGATTTGATCGCAGCAGATGCTCAATACCACATCAAATGTTTTAAATATGTTTATAGGAGGCCGAAGGTCCAAGAACAAAAGAAACGTGGTCCGTTTGCCAAGGCAATCCACAGAGCAATGCAAAGTACATACGATTACCTGGAAAATCATGATGACGAGTGTCAATTCTCCATGGGAGAGCTAATGAAACAGGTTACAGGGAGTTATCAACCTAATATGAGAACTATAAAGTTTAACCTCATTGAGAGATATGGAGACGACATACTGATCACAAAGAATCAGAAAAAAAATCCATTGTGTGCTTCAAGAATATAGGAGGGAAGATACTGACTAATGCATGGTATCAGCAAACATGTAAATCTGATTGAGATGAGAGACTGAGTGTGCTTGAAACAACAGCAAAAAAGATATCAGAAGATTTGCTTCGGGAAACTGCAAAAACATCGCAGTTGTGTGTCAAGACGAAGAGGATGAACTAGACTTTGAAACCGATCTGGAAATGGATTGCCCACACAATGAATCAGAGGACCCAATGGAAGGGGAAATAGTTATGCCGGTATTTAAGGTATCAAATATTTACTATTAAAAAACTTATTTATAATATTGATAGTTATAAAAACACACACTAATTCCATTCGTCTATTTTGTAGATGTCGGTGAAAAGCAGGGATCCTCAAATAAAAGAAAGCGAAAATAGAACTTTGTTTTTTAAGTAAAAGTACTTACTAATGTACATAATTATTTATTATTAAATAATAATTCATAATGAGTCATCGTTTTTATTGTTAGCAACTTCATTGTAAAATATAGTCAATCATAATATCTTCAGTATCATTTAAAGTCAATTTTTGCTAAAAAATGGTCATTTTTCATGTTAAATCTATGTACAGTGCCATAATTCATATTTTCCGGATTTTTTTAATTTTCACACCCACATTTTAAACTTCTAGAACTTTAAGAACTAGAACCGTGTCAGCTTTTATATGTTAAAGCATGTTTTAGTTATTTTATTTACATTATTTAAAAGTAAATTAAGAAATTATTACTATTATCATTTTGTAATAGCAAATAGCAAATGAAGATTTTGATCACAAATATGCTCATTTTTATTTATTTTTTAATTATGAAAGAAACAATGAACATCAGATTAATAAAATATAGTCAATAATAATGTATTTAGTATTATTAAGTGGGAAAAAATTGCGTAAAATGGTTGTTTTTCATGTTTCATCGACGTACGGTTCTGTAATTCACGTTTTTCAGAATTTTCTGCTTCTCACACGCATTTTTGCGGCTTTCTCACGGCTAAACCATTGATCAGAGAAAAAAACTTTAAATACATAAAATGTAGGAAATTTTGTGCTCTTTAATTTATGTATTGATGACTTTTATGTAAAATGCATAAATTTAAGGTTATTTAGAAAAAACGAAAAAAAGCCACGTGTTTTGCACGTTTTTTGCCGAAAAAACGTGTTTCCGGAGAGAAATTTTGTTGGATAATGCCGGATTCGTGTTCAGCGACCCAAAAAACATAAAGGGAACCAAAAATCAAAACTACACCAAAACTTGCATTTATTTGTCCTTTTTGAGCACGTAATGCCTGGACTATATAGTAGACCTCAGAAACACGTATATGAATTTCATAAAATGTGAAATAGTTTAATGTAACTAAAACACACCCCCTAATTTAAACTAATATTTCACTTATCTAATTTATTTAATTTAACTAATATTTTCCCTATACCATTACGCAATGGAATATTTTTGTGTACCATGTAAATTAATAAGAAATATTCTTTGTACCACACATTGCAAAGAATGCATATTTTAGTATATACTTCATAGATGCATACCAATTTTATTATGCTCGAAATGGTGCAACATTTTTAAAATGCCCTTAAAACTATTTTTCCCACATGTTGTAACGTAACTAAGGAGTTTTGATTCTCCTTGTAATCAAACCATACATCTGATTTTCATAGAATTTGAAATTACTAAACAAAATTGTACAGCAATTGTATCTTTAAAATTTTAAACGATTCGGTGTGATAATTTTTGCTCTGTTATATGCGGACAGACAGACAGATGGAAAGACGTACTAAACGACTACTATAGATACTACGCATTTATATAATTACGAACGCACCGAAAAATGAGCTTCATTTTTTTTTAATTTAATTATCTGTAAAATCAAATAGTTCGCATTTATAAACAAACATTTTATAAAAGAGAAATAAATTTGCAGTTTTAAAAGAAAAGAAACAAATGCAGTTTATTCTTTGCATATTATCATTCGTTTGAAGAAGGGAGCTAGAAAAAAAATTGATTAAAAAGCAAATTCTTGGGAAAGTCATCGTTTATAGGTCACTGATTAATGAGTAAAAATATGTTAAATAAAATGGTTCTCACTAAACTTTTTTTGTTCTTAAAAAGGAAGAATGCAGAAGGGAATAAATTCTGTTTCTGATGTGAAATTATACTTCCATTTGATTGTACTTTTTTATATGTTGTTGAGTCCCTCAAATCTTCTAAATTAAAATTTTAAACAGATAATTTGTTACGATATTTGTTACGATGAATAAATTAAAAAGCTTTTAAAATATCACGATATGAATTTAAAATACCACGATATCTGATTGAATTATAGGAAAAATATAATAGCTTTAAATTTCAATGCATGTTTTAATTTAAAGAAATGAAATGGCCAATGAATTTCTATATATTACTAGTTTTTAATTTCTGGGAATTTTGAACTAGAAAAAAATAATAAACAAACGTGAAATCGCACATCAAACATAACAAATAAGGTGCATTTGTACTATAAGTATGTTTTAAAAGTATCCATGCATTGGTGTAACAGTATATACAGTACTTCAAATACAGTATCCGAAATATTTTGTGTATTCCAGTAGATACTATTTGATTCTAGACACTCAGAGGGTTATAAAATGTGAAATAGTTTAATGGTATTAAAACAGTTCCCCGAACAATGTTTCCCCCTATATAGGATTTCTCTTCCCACTTTAAACGGATTAATTTCTTCTATTATCAAATTTTTAATTTGTGCTTTCTGTAAAACTGCGTGCCACATATTTTATACGGGTACATAAAATAACTTTTACGTTAATTAGAATACATAAATAAAAAATACAATAAATTGAATTTGAACATTTTTTTAATAATAATGGTAAGATTAAAGGTATAAAGTATCACTGCAATTTTTAAATTGTCGATTGTCGTAATTTTTTTTATCTTTTAATTTTTTATTAATCTATCTTCTTCAAATTGTAAAGTATTCAATTTTATACTTTAAAATAAAAGAGAACTTTAACTATTTAGATATTTAACCATATAGTTTTCATTTATAAATAAACAATTTATGAAAGAGAAAATAAATTTGTACTTTTAAAAGAAAACAAATAAATGAAATTTATTCTTTGCATATTATCATTCTTTTAAGGAGGGAGTAATAAGTAAGAGTAAAGTAAGAAAAAGAATTTTTGATTTAAGAGCAAATTCTTGGGAAGGACATCCTTTGTAGGTCCCTGATTAATAAATAAAAATATGATAAATAGAAGAATTCCCGATAAATTTCTATTATTCTTACAAATGGAAGAATGTATAAAGGTATAAATTGTGTTTCTGAAGTGAAATTCCACTGCCATTGTACTTATATTTTTATTGATATTGAATCATGCAACTCTTATAAATTAATATTTAAAAAAAAATGTTAATAGAAAATATTTGTTAGATAAATAAATAAAAAACTTTTGAAATATCTCGATCTATATATTTCTGATTAAATATATAGGAAAAAGTAAGAAAAAGTTTCAACTTTGAATACAAATTTTAAATAAAAGAGATGAACATAACATATTTATACATATTGCTAGCTTTTAAAATCTAGTAATTGTTTCATGAAAAACATTAAGAAACAAGTTGAAAATTGCACGTCAAGCGTAGCAAATGCGTTCTTAATATAACGAAGTTTTTAAAATATTCAGATCTTGGTGTAATGTTATACAATATTTCGGATACACTGTAGTATCCAAAATATTTTTTGTATTTTTGTATATACTATTTGCTTTCTATTATGCAACAATTATGTATTCAAATTTTAAACGACTCGGTTGGAAAATTTTTGCACTGTTATATGCAGACAGATGGACGGATGCACTGAACGACGACTATAGGTGCTAGGTAGTTATATAATTACGAACGCAGCTAAAAAAAAGGACTTCATTTTTAAAACTTCTTTAGCTGTACAACCAAACAGTTCGCAGTTATAAAAAAAAATTTTATCAAAGAGAAATAAATAAATTGGTATTTTTAAAAGAAGACAAACAAACGGAAATTGTTCTTTGCATTAGCAAGAAAATGGATTTTTTTTTTTTTTTTTTTTTTTTTTTTTTGTAAAAGAGCAAATTCTTGGGATCGTTCTGACGTCGCTGTTTAATGAATGAAAATTTGTTAAATTAAAAGATTCCCAGTTAATTTCTTTTGTTCATAAATAAGAAGAATGCAGAAAGGATTATATTCTGTTTCTGAAGTAAAATTCCATTTCATCGTATTGATAATTTTTATACATTGTTGAGACGTGTAAATCCTCTAAATTAAAATTTTAAACAAAATATTTTAATACAGAATAATATTTGTTAAAATTGTTGGAAAAAAAGCTTTTAAAATATAAAGATATACATACATACATATATATATATATAATATATGTATATAAATATGAAAATAGGAAGAAACAAGAAAAATATTATAGTTTCATTTCGAATTCAAATTTTAACTTAAAGAGATGAACATACGGATTTCTCCTTATTACTAATATTTAAACTATGGGAATGTTTCACTCGAAAACTTTAACAAACAAGTTATATATTGCACCTGAAGCGAGGTGCAAATGATGTGCATTTGTTCGATAAGAAAGTTTTAAAAATATTTAGATTATGTTGTAATAGTATGTAGTACTTCGCATACAGTATAGTATCCAAAATCTTATTTGCATCGATGTAAATACTATCTGCTTTCAAATATACATAAATTAACTTGTTATAAATCGAAAGCAACTTATGTCAATTTTATAAAATGCGAGATATTTTAATATAATTAAAACGCGCTCCAAACAATAATTCACACAATACTATTATGCAATGGAATAATTTTGTGTATCCCTGTAAATTAATAACAAATATTCTTTGTAACACACATTGTACAAAATGTATAGTTTATTATAATATCTTCAAAAGCGCACTTCATAGACGCATATCAATTTTATTGTTCGAAAAAGTGTAACATATTGTGCTCTTGAAACTATTTTTTCCCATTAGCCGTAATATAACGAAATAATTTTGAATGTCCCTGCAATTAAACTATCCATCCTATTTTCAAAAAGTTTAAAATGACAAAATTGTGCATAAATATGCATTTTAAAATTGATACGACTCGGTTGATTAGTTTTTGTTTTGTTATATGCGGAAGGATTTACAGACATACCGAACGACGACTATAGCTAAGTATTCTCTGCCTGCTACGTATTTACATAACTACAAATGCTACTAATAAAAGAATTTTAAAATTTTAAATAAATAGCGGTACAACCAAATAGTTCACATTTATAAATAAATATTTTACGAAAGAGAAATAAATTTGTAGCTTCTAATGAAAACAAACGAATGCAATTTATCCTTTGCATATTATCTATCCTTTGAAGAAGGGAGCTAGAAAAAAGAATTTTTGATTACAGAACAAATTCTTGGGAAAGTCATCATTTAAATGTCGTTGATTAAAGAATTAAAATATGTGAAATATAATGATTTCCAATAAATTTCTTTTGGTCCTAAAAAAGAAAAAAGGAGAACTGAATAAATTCTGTTTCTGCTATGAAATTCCATTTCCTTTTGATTGTACTGATACTTTTAATGTGTTGTTGAATCGTGTAAATCCTCTAAAATGAAATTTTATACAAATAATTTTATTCCAAAATAATATTTGTTACGATGAACGAATACAAAAGTTTTTAAAATATCGCGATATATTATAGGGGAGAGTGGGGATACTTGAGCATAGGGGATACTTGAGCCACCCCTATTATCTCTACAGTTGGTCAATTTTTCTTTCTAAAACTGGCAAAATAGTAACATATTTATAGTTCTGAACATGTAAAAAAGAAATAACATACCTTGGTACTATTTTGAAAATATGGTGATTAACCCTTTGATCTCTGCTGGTAGAATTTTCTACCACATAATTTTAATTCTGAAATGTCACAACGACACCAGAAATTTCGACCAGATTTATTTGAAAAAGGTTTAATGCATTTTTTCGCGTATATTGTAAATCGGTTTTTTTCTTTGCAAAATACTGGTGCGAAAGTGACATCTGGCTCAAGTATCCCCTCCATGGGGATACTTGAGCCACGATGTAAAAGAAAAAGCAAAAATTTATTAGACATAGAAAAATAGTTCAAAATTAATTGAAAGTGGTTTTCAATTGAAGAAAAAATGTCGAAGTTTCATTTTCAATATTTTATTTTGTTCTAAGAAATTATAAAAAAATTAAAAAAATTAAAATTTAAAAAATGGCTCAAGTATCCCCATCTTCCCCTATATCTGATTAAATTATAGGAAAAACTAAGAAAAATATAAGTGTTTCAAGTTAGAATACAAATTTTAATTTAAAGTGATAAACATAACGGATTTTTACCTATTATTATTTTTTTTATACCCCAAGAACTTTTAACTAGAAAACATTAATTAACAAGTTGGAAGTTGCACGTCAAGCGTAGCAAATGAGGTGCGTTCTTACTATAACGATGTTTTTAAACTATTTAGATTATGGCGTAATGTAGTACTTCGGATATAGTATAGTAGCCTAAGCCTTATTTGCGTTCCTGTAAATACTATATTTTCTATTAAACAGAAAGTAAGTTGCAGTAAATCTTTTAAAAATATCTCAGAAATTTGCCTGAATTTCATTAAATGTGAAATAGTTTAATATAACTAAAACGCGCCAAAAACAATATTTCCTATACACCATTATCCAATGGATTATGTTTGTGTAGCTCTGTAAATTAATAACAAATATTCTTTGCAATATACATTGCACAGAACGTATATTTAATATATTCTTCATACATGATATCAATTTTATTACGCTCGAAAGAGTGTTACATCATTAAAATGCAGTTGAAACATTTTTTCCCAAATGGCCGTAATGTAAGGGAATATATTTGATTGTCCATTTAATTAAACTATACATAAGATTTTCATAAAATTTACAATGACTCAACAAAATTATTCAACGGTTATGTATTTAAATTTAAAACGATTCGGTCGGGTAATTTTTGATCTGTAATTTACAGACAGACGGATAAACGGACGGGCGAACAGAAGGACGAAAATGCCACGTATTTACATAATTACGAACGCACCAAAAAAATAACTTCAGATTTTTTAAATTATTAAGCTGCACACATTCTAATAGTTAGCATTTATAAGTAAACATTCAATGAAAGAAATAAAAATTCTTAATTTTAAAAGAAAATAAACAAATGCAATTTATTCTTTGCATATTACAAGGCCCGGCTATTAATTTACAGGACTGACATAACTGTACGAGAACGAAAAGCCGGAAGATGGCGCTACTGACTGCATATTGAAGAGCGTTTTCTTGCGCATATGCAGTGGCACTCGCCGCCATTCTGAAGTAAGTGGTTCTCGTGGAAAGGCGCATTAAAACGTAGTTCTTAAATTCCTGTTGCCGAAGTGAAATTGGAACAAAGAATTAATATTAAATTACCTGGGAGGCGATTCTTAGCCCAGCATAGTGACATTGAGACGCAGCATCCACCATACTGGTCAGACCTAGTCCCCACAGACCTTTTCCTAAGTTGAAAAATTCACTGAAGGGAACAAAATTTTAGGATGTCGAAGTCATCAAGAAAACTGTAACGTCACTATTAAAGAGCATTCTAAAAGAGAACTATAAAACTTCTTTCCAAAATTTGTACAGCCGAGCACAGACGTGCATTATGGCTGGGGATATTATTTCTAATCATATTAAATAAATAGCTATGTGTTTAACCTTTTTTTTTCTTCTGAGTTATTCCATGAGTCCTGGAAATTAATAGCCGGACCTTGTATTATTCCTTCGAAGAAGGGAGCTCGAAAAAAAATTTTTGGTTAAAGAGCAAATTCTTGGGAAAGTCATCGTTTTAGAGGTCACTGATAAATGAACAAAAATAAATTAAACTAGCAAAAGCCGTGCTTTGTTTGGATTCGCGAAGCATTATTTCATAAGATAAATATTTGAAAGGAACATTACTTTTTTATATTATTTTCGCATTTTTACTAAGCAAAAACGTTATCTCATGTTTTGGCGCATTTAAATATTAGAAATGTAAATTCAGCCAAATAACTAAGAATTTCCTCGGAATTTTTTATTTATGATATAACGCTGGTATAAATAAAAATATTTTCGAAGCAGAATTTTACAAAATATTTTTTTTAAACTAAAAGTTTTAAAGATGTTTTTACATTTTCCAATGGCCAGTAACGGCGTTCGTTCTGGCCAATAAGTGTTCTTTTTCTCGACATTTTTAAATTACTAATACATTCCAGAAATTATTTATAAACGTAGTTAATATATTTAATTTGGTTGAATTAAATTATTCTTCAATCAATAAAAATATTCTTAAATTATTCTTTAATCTTTCATTTCGAATACCAGATTTAAGAAACTTACCAAATTTAACAAAATATTCACTTTAAATACCAAATATAAGAATTAATTTTACTTGTTTACGATTCTTTTTGTTGCCACTTTACCAAAGTAAATACCTAAATAAATAAATCATAATGTAATTCTTTTAAAATCCGTAAGTATAAACTGCGTAAATAATTTTGGCAGAATAATGAAAATATATTTTATTTAATATATTAACCATGATTCTATCTATAATTACTAACCCCATAGTTTATTTTCCTTCTTAAAATAAAAAGATACGGGTTCAATTTTTTATTTGCAAACGATTTTTGCGGAATAAGGAAAATATATTTTATTTAATTAATTAATCATGATTCTATCTATAATTACTAACCCCATGATTTATATTATTTCTGAAAATAAAGAGATACGCGTTCAATTTTTTATTTACAAAAATGCGTCCATAATAGAAAAACATATAGAATAAATTAATTATTAAAATAAAAAATTTTAAAGGTTATTCTGTAAAAAAAATACCATTCTGCAAATCTACATATCATAATTTATTCTTATGTTTAATTTCAAGTCAAAATACTGAATAGATTTTTTATAAAGTGTACGACAAATTGTAACTTGAGTGGACTAGTAGAGGATTCGCTTCGCTCATCCTAATAAAAGAATTCCCAATGAATTTCTTTTTTTCTTAAAAAAAAAAAAAAAAAAAAAAAAAAAAGAATGTAGAAACGAATTAATTCTGTTTCTGATGTGAAATTCCATTTCCATTTGATTGTACTTTTTTTATATTGTTGAGACCCTTAAATCTTCTAAATTAAAATTTTAAATAAAGAATTTTATTCCCAAAATAATCTTTCTTACGATGAAAAAATTAAAAAGCTTTTAAAATATCATGACATGAATTTGAAATACCACGATATCTGATTAAATAATAGGGAAAAATATATAACAGCTTCAACTTTCAATACAAATTTTAATTTAAAGAAATGAAATGGCCAATGGTTTTCTACATATTACTAGTTTTTAATTTCTGAGAAATTTTAACTGGAAAAAAATAAACAAGCTTGAAATTGCACATCAAACGTAACAAATAAGGTGCATTTGTGCTAATAAGTAAGTTTTAAAAGTATTGATGCATTGGTGTAATAGTATATAGTACTTCAAATACAGTAGAATATCCGAAATATTTTGTGTATCCCATTAGATACTGTTTGCTTTCCATTATACAGGAAATAACTTGCAGTAAACTTCAGCAACCTATATCAATTTTATAAATTGGTGAAATAGTTTACTGTTATTAAAACAGCGCCCCGAACAATGTCTACCCCTATATCATTATGTAAATGAATACTTTTGAGTAATCCTATAATTTGATAATAAATATTCTTTGCGCCCCCAGATTGTATAGAGTAAATATTTTTGTATATACTTCACAGATGTATATCAATATTATTACGTTCAAAAGCGTGTAATATCATCAAAATGAACTTGAAACTATTTTTCCTTTCTGCCATAATGTAATGGAATACTTTTGTTTGCCCATGTAATTAAACTGTATGTACGATTTTTAAAAAATTTGAAATAACTTGATAAAATTATGCCACAAATATATATTTTGAATTTTTTAAATAATTCGGTTGGGTAATTTTTGTTCTGATTACACACAGACAGACTGAACGATGTCGATAGGTACTAGGTATTTACACAATCACGAACGCAGCTAAAAATAGAATTTATTATTTTTTAAATTGTGTGTAGTTCTATAACCAAATAGATCGCATTTATAAATTAACATTTCATGAAAGATAAATAAATTTGTAATTTTAAAAGAAAACAAATAAATGCAATTTATTCTTTGCATATTATCATTCTTTTAACAAGGGATCAAGAAAAAGATTTTTTAATAAAACAGCAAATTCTTGGGAAAATCATCGTTTATAGATAGCTGATTAATAAAATATGTGAAATAATTGGACTCTCAATAAATTTCTTTTGTTCTTAAAAAAAAGAATGCAGAATGGAATAAATTTTCTTTCTAAAATTCCACTTCCATTTGATTGTACTTGTGTTTTTTGTGTCTTGCTGTGTCGTGCAAATCTGCGAAATTAAAATTTTAATCAAATAATTTTAGACCCCACACTGACAAGCCCGTGTTAATACGTTCACTATGCTCTAGGTTTTACTGCAATACAAGCAATATTTAAAGTATTATAAATTTAATGATTTAATGGATTTTTAGCTGGTTTTACAATGATTAGTACTCTAGAGTTTTGCATTTATATTTGTGATCAAGTTTTTAGGTGCGCTCGTAATTATGTAAATACGTAGCACCTATAGTTGTCTTTCAGTTCGTCCGACAGTCCTTCCGTCCTTCTGTCCGTCCGTCTGTCTGTCCGTCCGCATGTAACAACACAGAATTAGGTTAACAGGAAACACAGGAAAAATTAGGACAAATATGTTAATTTCAACTTTGAATGCAACATTTAACTTAATGTGATGAGCATAACAGTTTTCTGGAAAATATTATAATCTCAAATATATACTAAAAGCACAGTTGTCTAATTTCTGCCATAGATTGGTTCTTGTAACAGGTATGCGAACAATCGATTTCATCCTTGTCACAGGTTAGGCACTGCGAAAAAAATACTCTATAAAGGATTTTCCTGACTTTGAATATGAATTGTAAAATTAATTATTTAAAAATTTTAAATGAATATATAGTCAAAAATTACAATTTGTTTCGATTAAAATGAATGAAAAATTGAAACTTGTCAAAATCAATTCTTCACATCCCTGTTTTTTTTATCTACAGATTATTACGCAAGCCACATTTTAAAAGAAATGTAATTTAAAGAAATGACGCATATAAAAAAATGTACATAGAGAAATTATCATGTACAGACAATAATATTTCCAGAGTAATTTTTGTTGCCCTGTATAAAAATTTATTTATACTCGTATATTACAAAAATATCTTAGCACAGTAAATCAATCAGCTAGTAAATACACAGTATCAATCAAAAATACACTTAATAGATTCTTACTTATAGACCTTATGAATTACTTGCGAAGTTTTGGATAAGATCTGAATGATTTATACACGCAGCAAATGTGAATGTGCATAAGTTTAATTAATCTTTAAACACATTTCACAACAGAAAGCATACTTGCAGCAATTAAAGTTATACAAAGTACTTAAAAAGAATTTTTTATGATCTTATTTTATGCTAACTGTTTTGTATGTAAATTAATGTTAAAGACTATTCGCGTACTATTTTGTAGTAAACTTCTTGCTGTCTGCTTATATTATTTTTTTTATATACGTAGACACGTTAGTATAGAAGGCCTCAACGAAGTCTTCGAAATTTTGAAGCATGACCACGAACTGAGACATAAAAGCTGGATAGTAAAAAAGATTTAAACGGAATTGAGAAATTCAATTTTTTTAGGGATATAGGATTTTCAACAAGAGTTACTGCAAATGCATTTCAATTAAATTCAGGTGTAATACCAATTTATTTCTATTACAAGAAGATTATATAAAACTGAAATCTCCATAACATCCGCCACAGAATTTTACAATGAAGAAAATGGTAAATAGAAATCCACTGAATTCTACAATGAAAAAAATGGCCAATAGAAAGCCACTGAAACAGTAATTAATCAGCTTTAGGAAAACTGGTAAGAAATACAGAGAACACTTTCTTTTTCCAACATAGCTAGCGCTCTGAGACATATATATACATTTGAAAGATATGATACAGTGCATGTCAAACGTTAAAGCACAATAGCAATTTTAAAATAAAGTTTTAAATATTCACTTTATTTCAATATCTGTCTTGTATACGTAAATAATATCAATTTTAAAACCATATTCATTGAAATTAACTTTTAAACTTTATTTCAAACCATGGAGTTTAGGAATAGAACAAATATAACTGTGTCAAAAATTTAAGCACAAAATCGTTTTTATACAAATTTTACAATCTGACGTAAGCAGATGCGCAAGCAAACAATTTCTGGGTGTATAAGAAGCAGCCAGTTGTTGTTTTTGAGTTAGTACAATATGCCTAAGTCGAAAGAATTTTCAAAGGAGGAGGTGATAAAAATCTGGAGCATGAGAGCAAAATGTAAGCCTGTTTCTGAAATTGCAAGTGCATTAAAAAGATAAAAACGAGGTTTCATCAAATTTTGGCTCGTGGTAATGATTTCAAACGAAAATTTTGTTCAGAAGGCCGCGAGTGACTAGTTTGCGCGAAGATAATCGCATCAGAAACGTGGCTTTAACTGGTAATTAATCCCTTTCGCAAATAAAACATGTAGTTGAAGGACAAATATCGAAAAAAAAACTGTTCATATAAGAGTTTTGGAATTAAAATACATCAAATACTGTAAGATGGCTTGAATACCGTGTCTCAAACGGTACTATAAAGAAGTTAGATTACAATGGGCCAAAGAGCATATGTCATTTGGTGAAAAGTGGCTGAATGTCATATTCAGTGATGAAAAAAATGGAAACTTGGTGGCCCCGATGGGTTTAAGTATTATTAGCAGGATCTCCGCAAAGAATCTAGGACTGTATTTAGCCGACAACATAATGGTAGTTGTGTAATGGTATGGGGGCTATTTCTTTCAATGGTCTCTAGCTTTCATTAGTGGTCGTGAAAACTCTGAAAACTACCAAGAGACACTTGTCAATCATTTGTTTCCTGTTGCCGAGGTTTTGGGGGAGAAAAATGGTTATTTTAACATGATAATGCTTCTATCCATAAGTAAAACTCAACTTAATCGTGGTTTAAGTAGAAAAAATTCTCTATTTTGAAATGGCCGGTAATTAGTCCTGATTAAATTCCTATAGAAAATGTGTGGGGTATTCTAGCTCATGCAGTTTACCCAAATGGAAAACAATATTCTTCAGTTAAAGATTTGAAAGATGCCATTGAGAACGCTTGGTTTAAAACTGAACCAGAAACAATACAGAACCTTATTTTATAGATGGAAGACCGTATATTTAAAGTAATTCAGTAAGAAGGAGCAATAATCAAATATTCAATTTTTTCATTCTTGTTCTGCTAAAGATTAAAAAACTACTGGGCTTAAACTTTTGACACACTCATTTTTGCTGTTTCGATAAATTTTATTATTTAAGATAAATTTATGGCATAAATCTCTTAACTATCTTTCTAAAACTACAATTTGTAGGTTATGTGAAAAGGAAAGTAACATTCTTTCATTAATAAATTTTTATTTTGAAATTTTCGGTTGTGCTTAAACTTTCGACACGCACTGTACTCAAGAAATGATATACCAAGAACATTTGACACCTAAACAGCGATACCACTCGCTGGGTTGTTTAAAAGATTACATGTGATTGACGTTCGAATAAGAAAGAGTAGGGTAAGGTGGTGCAAGAGTGCACTCTTTAGATATTTCAAAAAATAAGAAAATATGAGAAAAAATGTAAGGGAAGATATCATCCTTTATTTATAATCTTAGATTATTAACCTATAAAAAAATTTCATTCATGAACTAATAAGTAACACAATTGATATTGATTGTCCATTGTGGGCAAGAATGCGCAATAAAATGTACAAGAGTGCACAATATAAAAATGAAAGTTTTTTATTTATAAAAAATCACATTTTTAGTGCCCACGACCCACGTATTATGCACATTTTTCGTGTCACCAATCTCTGTTAGAAGTACACTCGATTCAGTACCATACGATTTGTTCTCGATACATCCGTGAGCAGCCTAGACTGATGCACAGTTTTTACTTTTATTTTTATTTTTTGGCGCAGTTTTTTTTTCTTTGTGTGTAAAATTTTAATCTTTTTGGGGGGGAAGGAGGGAGGTACAGAATTATGACATTTTCCTGCAGTGCCATCTTGCTGCCTTTTGCGTGATGATCTACTTAAACATTCCGACATTCTGCTCCTCAAATTATCTTAATAAGGATGATTTAAGGTACTATGATAGCGCTTTTAATTTGACGTAAGATGAAGCAGTTCAAGTCGAAGCTGCACCTTGCGAAGCAGAATTGAACGTATGTTTTTTTTTCCCATAATATCCTGCCTTTTCTCCCCTCCTCTTTCATTTTCATTGTTCTCTAATTCACCTGAAATGTGTGGTTAAAGAAGTTTAGATTCTAAAAGTCTTCCCGTTCTACTGTTTGTTGAAAAGCTTTGTTTGTTGAAAGTTTGTTGAAACATTTTAAAAGCTATATATAAGTTACTTTAAACTCTGTTTTAGAAAAAATAATACTTTTCCAAAAAGCATTTGTTCACTCTCGCACATTTTGGTACGGCGGACACTGGCACTATCATAATTAAATACCTTTGAAATTTCAGCAATGACATTTATCAGTAATTAAATCCAAACCTCTCAGCTGAAAGGGACATCACCAGCGGTTGAGAGGTTCTGTTCACGAATCTGATAGACGGGAGGTACTGGTTTCGAACCAAATCGCGCCCTTCAGCCTAATCGTTCGGAATTTTTCGTGGTTTCCTTCGAACTTTGGATTTCTTGAGTAAATACGTGAAGGGTTCCCCTAAAAAGACCCTCAGGGAGAGCATCCAACATTTGGGCCTATATCTCTTGTGTTGATAATGGGCCATTATAAACAAAACCAAGCCTTAGCTGATAAAAACCGTAAAACAACAACAGCCACAACAAAAAAAAGGGAAATTAGTTTTGTAATGTTTTATATAATCCTCCTATTTTGGGCATGTACCGGGTGTCCCAAAAATGACTGATGGATTTTAAAATTCAATAACTTGCAAACGGTGACAGCTATTTAAAAAATTTTTGCAGGAGGGTTATGTATAATGTCAGGAGTTTTTTACCGTAATTTTTATTTTAGTTCGAATTTCAAACAATAGGTGGCGCTGACGGCGATTGAAGGCCAGGTGATCAGTGTTGAGTGAAGCGTCGACCTGGCCTTCAATCGCCATCAGCGCCACCTATTGTTTGAAATTAGAACTAAAATAAAAAATTAGCGTAAAAAACTCCTGACCTTATACATAACCCTCCTGCAAAAATTTTCTAAATAGCTGTCACCGTTTGCAAGTTATTGAATTTTAAAATCCATCAGTCATTTTTGGGACACCCAGAAATTGATTATTATGGAATAATAAAGGAGAGAAAAGGAAGTTTATTGTGAAATATCATGCAATTATCATATTAATTCATAAAAACAAATAAATAAAATTCCGAAAAACTTAATAAATATAGATATATTTATTTACTATGGAAAATATAAGGCAACTTAGAAAAATAATTAAAATTTTTGAATTGATTGATTTTTGAAAGCGTGTAATTAAAAATAATAATATAGAATGTGCTTGCTCTCTTTCATGTGTTCTGTTTATAAAGTTGTTCTGGCTTAAAATAAATGAAAAATAAACACTGATAATAATAACAACCAAGGATAAATTTGAATTTAACGAAACAATATAAGTTAGTCTGTCATTGTTGATATTAACGGTGTAAAATTTATAATTATCCTTTCAAAATATTGTTAAAACCTTAAAAGAGGTAACGAAAAATAAATATTATTCTTTCAATAAAATTAAAGCGATTAAAAATACTCATTATTCTAAACCCGAGAAGGATTCTTAAACAAATATTTGATAAAATATCATAGCGGTCTAGGTGTTTGTGAAAATAGCAGAAGATAATGTTTCTTGTTCTTTAAAAATCAATTACATTCTTATAAAGCAATAAACCTGTGGAGCAATTTAAATATGTTTATTTTTAGAGTTATGACATACATTAAAATTATTTTTATCTTTCATTTAAGGTAACGACATAATTTCAAACATATTTTTAAAACATATAAATAAAATGAAAAATATTTTTTAAATTTTTATTAAAGTGCGATACATGCACAACTGCATGTGCCATTATTTTTAATAATGACACATAGAGTAATAATTTTTAACATCCTGACTGCCGCGAACGGTTTTTTCCGTTCATTAAGCTGCAGGCTTCACTGCAACATAATCAGTATAATTAAATTAGTATAATTTTACAAATAAATCCCAGTTTTGAAAAATTATGTTATGATTAATACTCTGAAAGGTTATAGATCCATGAGTAATAAAATATTTTGTATCAGATTGGGAAAAGATTTTTTTTAATACTTTTATTAAATTACAGAGAAAACTACATTAACATTTTGCTCTTTTGCTCGGCGGTTAAGGGGTTAATAATACTATTCAATAGGTGAATCTAATGAACGGAATTTCATGTTTTCAGAATCCTAGCTATGAGCGAATATTGTCATTTAATTTTGGCACAGTTGTTGAGAATTTTAAAGTATTAGCATGCATAGAATAGAAGAAAGTTTTGGGTTTGCCATACCCGACTATTTTTGTTTTGTTTTTTTAGTTCTAATTGTGCTTTGAAAAGAGGAATTTTTAAAACTCTTTTCTCGAAAAAAAAAAATGTTCATGTAAGTCGTAAAACCTTAGGTTTACAAGCTTAAGGCGAAACTCTATGTCTTAAAATAGGCAAAGCCGAATTACCACATAGCTGTACACCAAAACGAAAAATCGGTTAAAAAAGACCGAGAAATAATTCAGCCAAATCAGATTTTTTTTTATGTAAAATACTTTTAATAACAACTATAACAACTGCAGAAAACAAAAAAAAACATTTCAAATGAACATATAAGTAAGGACCATCTGTCAAAAACTTCACATATATTAGTGAATGTCAACTTTTTTTTTTTTTTTTTGCTGGTACTGTACATTAGGGTGGAACGAAAAAAAGGTATTTTTTAATTTCAATATGCAATAGAGATAAAAAGTTGTCTAATGCCTTTGTTAAGACAGTATTAAAATATTTTAACAAACATAATATATTTAGAAGTTCCGCAAAAGACTTGAATATAGGATTTTTAAGTAAGTTTTACGAATTTTGATAAATTTATTTTAGTAAAAAAATAAATAAATAAATAAATAAATAAATATCAAGTGTGTTTTTCCAATTTTTAAATAATGCACTTAAACTACTTTACAGTAGATATTTATAGTTTTATACTGCATGCCTTTATTATTTATGCTACTAAATCTTGCATTTTTTAACTTCCATTTCTTTAGATTTTAACAGTATTTCGTAATAGAGAAGCTTAACCTTACTTTTAATTTAAAATCGAGGAAAAACATTTTTAGTTCTGAAAATTAATAGTCGGAAGGAGAATAGTACATGGTTTAAAGAAACCTTGATTCAGGTGGCATACTAGGACTTCCCTCAGAGGGATTAGTCTGAGCGATATTGATGAGAATACACATTTAATAACTTGCGATAAGTAAAGAAAATGAGATGTTACCTTTAATTGGTCATTCATTGTGATAAAATATGATGAAAATAAGCATATTGAATCATAGAATTACAAAATCTTCTATATAAAGTTGCATATACTATTTTTATAAAAGAAAAGGAAACCATGCATGGATATAAAATTGGAAATATGCAAAATGTTAAAAGTAATACAGAAAATAAAACACCAAATTTTCCTATATTGGAAATATAACTCTTTGAAATGGTGTCATGAGCATAAACAGAAGCTTCGCTCCGATTTGAGAAACTATAAATAACATAAACTATTATGTTTGAAGAGAATGGAGTGTATTTTATATGGTGTGAAATCCGTCCGAATAGTTTATAATGTTGAATATCTGTTTTCCACGAGTGCAATGAGGTTGTCGGTAAGAGTTAAGGAATCCTTTTTTAAAAATTTGTCCTAAACGAGCACTTACATCTTATAAGTTACTGTGATGCCAAAGTTATAGTTTCTGACCCCAACAGTATCCTAGAAATTGCAATATTCTCAATAAATTGGGTTTAAAACTTTTTCTAAAAAAAAAAAAAAAAAAAAAAAAAAAAATGTTTAATTTGTGAAATTAAATTGTCGAATGTTTTAGAAATCGTTATTAACTAGAATATTATATCTTAAAAGTTGCCACAAAAAAAAACAAAAATTAAATTAAATTTTTAGTCATACCAACATCAAAGAATTCTCAATTTTAGAACTTTTTTTGCTCGTGCATTGATGGTGATTATTGTTCCTACGCAAAATATAGTATATTTTGCAGCAAAGATGGTTATGGACATTTTTGCCCACATTATTTTTTAAATCGGCCAGATACTCCCAATGATAACGAAAAACACACAAACATTAATGCTTTATAGCATAGAAATACAGAATCAAAAGCTATTTATCTCCTATTATATACACATAAATTATTTAATTAATGCTAGCAGATGCATTTTTAAATATACATAGATCAATATAATGCTTCATTTGTCTTTTATTAGTATTTCTTAGTATTCATTTTTCTTTTATTAGTATTTCTTAGTATTCATTTTTCATTTATTTGTATTATTCATTAAAAAACTCACTTTCTTAAGCCCGAATTACGTCAAACATTTTATAAAAGCGCCTAAGTCCATATAACAGGGAAGTATTGCGAAGAGTATTAAATACAAGGTAGTAAGACACTTAGACAAACGCAGCTAATAAATTGCCAAATATTGTTCTTTTCGCCCTCTCTCGAAATGCATTTTTTCCGTACATTTTAAAAACACGATTTTGAATCATCTAATTTAAAATTCAAATAAATAAATAGGAGGAAGCAATAATAGCATAAGTCAAAACATTTTATTTCAGCATCAAGGAATTGTATTGTAGTCACACATGTGGAAAAAAGCTGCTTTTTGCCCAAAAACGTTGTCTTCACTAAATTTGAATCCGATTAAAAAGAGTACAGTGATTAATTAAAATGTTATAGGCAGAGCTGCCAAGTCTCCGGCATTTTGGATACCGGTATTTTAATACAGAAAATGTTTTATTAAATTGGAACATTCTGCGGATTTAAAAAAATAACTTTTCCTATAAGAAAATTCTGCTATGCAATAAGCGGGGGCTTGGCATCTCTGTATAGGAATATTTCGTAATCTACTTTTTAATCTTAAAAAAAGCAACGACCATTTTTCGGGGACAAAAAGTATTGCTAATTGTTCCATTTTGCATACAAAGTACTGATTGTAATATTGACACATCTATGGTGATAAATTTCCAATAATTTTTCAAACCCTATTTATTTCATTAAAAATATAAATCTTTTATTCATTTAGTTTAAAATAAATGGTTTTTAACTAATTTCATAATACTTTTGAAATATCACTTTTCATTGGCCATTTTTTTTAAAGCATTTAGAAAATGGTTGTTGTTTTCAGTCAAATATAGACTTTGGTCTGTCCGCATTTTATTATTATTATTATTATTATTTATAAATGGTGGAAAAATATTCATACTTAATCCATAACGTACATAATATATGACTCTGTTATTACATAAGTCACCTTTTTATTATCATAAAAATTATGTTTTTACTGATTTTTATTAACTCAATAGGAAAAATTTTGTGCTTTGAACAATAGATGTCCGCATTTCATTTATTTATTTATTTTAACAAAATTCTTTGCGTTTAGAAGAATTTTTATTTAAATAGGAAATCCAAATGTCGCTGTTAATAAAGAAGAAAGTTACAAAAAAATTTACAAAACGAGTATAGACGCATACTATCAAATATGGAAAAACGACGAATCCAAAAAAGACGTCTTATGAAATATCATCTTTTAAAGCAAAAAAAAAAAAAAAAAAAAAACGAGGTCTGATTATCGAACCTACTGATTACAAAATGTGCATTACATAAAAAAAAAAAAAATAAATTAAATAAAAATACTGCAAATATTGATTTTTTTCTTTTGTGCAGTTTTGGCTTCGAAAGGTGCGCTATGTTGCAAAAAGATATAAGCGGCTATGAAAACACACTTGGTAAACGTTCATGCTCAATTTTACAAATAAATATGGCACATATATGCCCTATATACACCAAGATACCTAACTGGTGCCAAAATGGCGTTCAATTGCCTAACATGGTTATCTTATAAATGTTATAATAAATTGTTTGTTCTAAAAATATTATCATTTATTGGTTGTTATTTCTTTTTTTTTTAATAACAGAAAATGTTTCGTTTATTTCTTTTTTTATTTTGAAATAAATAAATAACGTGTTATTATAGCATGCTATATGTATCTGGTAATCAGAACGATGTTTTCGCCTAATTGGCATAAAAAATCTCGCCAAACCCGGTGCTTATATCTCTAGTATATTATTTCAAGAATTTTATTTATGTATACTATAATTGTTTTTACATGCCACTTACTTCTTCTTGTATATAAAAATAGGTAAGTGGCTCCTTTATTCAGTATAAATTGTATAAATCTTTAAAAAATAACCTCCGTTGCCCCTTTTTGGATCGAATTAAAAAAAAAAAATCAATGTCTAATTCCAGTATTGCTCCCAGGTATGCATACATATTCCAAATTTCAAAATTGTATGCCAACAGGAAATGGATGAAAAATGGGAAAAGATGTCACATATGCACCAGGATACATAATTGGCATCAAAATGGCATTATTTTACCTGAGATGGTAGCCCGGCTTTATTTATTTATTATTTGTTTATTTACTCATAAAATGTTTATTTACTTTCATTTCCTTTTTTTAATTATATAAAATATTTGTTTTTATAGTTATTAATCATTATTATTATTTTATTTACTATAAGTTCTTTTTGATAATGGAAAATAATTTAAAAATGTGTATGTAAGCGTTATTTGAAAACGCAGTTTTCGCCAAATGGGCTTTGAAAAAAAAAAATGCGCCAAGTCTGATGCGCGTGTGGCATCCGTGCCGAAAAATTAGTAACCAGAATTGACTTCCACACACAAACGAAATACAAGTTAAAAGAAAACATGCAATAAAAATAAATATAAAAAGAAAATGATGTCATAAAAGAAACTTTTTATTTAAAAACGTAATTGTTTCTAATTTTCATACGCGAAATATATAAAATATTCTTTTAGCTATCAAAAAATGCTATTAAGTTTTTATGACATTTTTTAATATAAAAAATAACAGTTTTATTTTCCTGCATGATTAAATTTTAAAATGTTTTATTGCATTCAGTATTTCTGAGTGCGTAAATTATTACTATTTACTCCATGTACTGATTCGGTTATCTACGAAAATATCCAGCTTATGAAATCACGCACACCAAATTTCTGTGACGTATGCAAATAAATTGTGTTTTTTATCAGTTTTTTTAATATAACTTTTAAACTATTTGGAATTAATTTTTAAAAGTAGGTGCATTCACCAGATTACCTTCAGAGGTACCTTCTGGTACAAACAGAATCAAAATCCGACAAGTACTTTTTGAGATTTGCTTGACGAAAGAATTTTTTTGACTTTTAATATCGTTACGTATCTCTGAGTATAAAGACTTCGCTCCGCTCAGACAATTATTGGCTGATGTAAGGTGGCAAAGGAGTAAGGGATGCATGTAGCTGTAGCAATGGTCTGGTCACATGTTTCTGTCGTTAGTCCGTGGAAGCAAATGAATCGTTTGAGTAACAAATGTTTTTATGCTGTTCTATGTTGGATTTTGTTTTGTTTATGAATATGTCAGCTTGAATATTAGTGTAATAATTTATTAGTTAATACTTTAACTTTAGTGTGATGGCAGTGTCAATTCAGACGAGACAAAAGTTAGAATGCTTAATTTTTGGGTACCCTAAAGAATTAAACGATTTAAATCTTCCAACAGTGAATGAAATACTTGATATTCTTATTAAGAAAGTTGAATCTATTTGGTCGAAAGTATTTATTCCCGTAGTATCTCACACCCGCATGTTAAAAATGGGAAAAACGTATCACGATAAATAAAGAAGTTTTTTAAGATCACCAAATAGAAAAGGTACAGAAAAATATGATTTAATTGCAGCAAAGTTTTTAAATGAAAACAAACGTCTTTTTCATGTAGCAGCCTGTAAGTGCAAATTATTTTCTGTCTGTAAGTGCGAAAAAAGAAAAAAAAGTACCTAAACTTGAACAAGATATTTTAATTGACCAAAGAACTGTGAGAAAAATGAGTATAAGTGGAGTCGATAAAGTTATTCCATGATTTTAACACAAAGAGAACAGAAGAAGCAACAGGTAATACAGAAACAATTAAAGTACAAGTACAATCAGAAATTAGTAGTTAAGGCGGCTAGAAAAGCTGAAAATGATGCCCTTCAATACGATCCTTATCAAACATCTATAGGAAACTTAACGTACAATCCCAAGAATTACTCTACTTCTTTTTTGGATACAACTGCAAGCAAGCAAAGCGAGTAGTACTTCTAACAGTAGCAAGTGCCTGTGACCGAACTCGGGTTTCAGAGTTGCTACAACTATCGCAAGTGCTGTTCTTAAAGATGTTGGAATGATTACAGAAGAGAACAAAGGTAAGGTAATCGATAGGATGAAAATTTGAAGAAAGAGAGCCAAGAATCGGACAAAAGAGATAGTAAGAAGCCTTAACCAAGTTGAAGAAAATATAGGTTTGTTTTTCCATGGAAGAAAAGATAAAACAATTGTGCAAGATAAAAATGGAAAGAAATTTTAGAAAAAGACTGTCATCAAGAACATGATTCTTTAGTAAAAGAGCCCAATTCCTCATTTCTAAGGCATGTAATCTCTGCTTTTGGAACAGGCGAAGCTATAAAAAATAGCATAATAGAGTACTTTAATTATAACAATCATTTGAACTGTAACTGCTATTGGGTGCGATGGGACAGCCACAAACACTGGACATAATAACGGTGTGATTGTTTTAATGGAAAAAGATCTAAACATACCAACTGCAGTGGCTAATTTATTTGTTCCACTGAAATGAATTGTCTTTGCGCCACCTGTTTCGTGAATTGGACAGGAAAACAAAGGGCCCTAATGAATTTGGCGGGTTACTCTGTAATACACAAGCAGTAGAATAGGTTATAAAGCTTGTAACAGAGTCATCAATAAGCGTGTGTGGTCCTGAAGCAAGAGAAGGCTTTATTAAAGCAAAAAATGCTTCGCAAAAGATGTTGCTTAAATTTGAGTCGAAAAAACATTTTATCTAATAATCAAGATAATTTAAAAACCAAATAAATGTGAAACTAATAATATAATAGAATATTCTAATTATTCTTTAATATTTGTTTCGTTTCAATAACACTGGTTATTTTTTATGCCATGACATTTGTTCTATTTTCTTCAAATATAGTGAGTGACTTATTATTGTTTATGTTGCATGTTTGTGTTTAATCGCTTTCGAAAAAAAATCTTAAAAAGACAACTGATAAATATATTTTTATTAAAAGTTAGTTATTTTAAAAAGTTTTACATGTTATTTTAAAAAACTGTGTTTGAACAACTATTTGTAAGCAAAAAAATAACTAAGGTACCCTGGGGTAATAACGCCAGGCGGGGTAATAACGCCAAGTGCTTATATTTTGCATAATTATGAAATAATCAGGTAAATGACACCCATGTGCTCTGCGCAGAAGGGTTTTGAGTCATATAAATCGCAAAAAACAGCTTCAAGTTCATTTGTTTCATTTTTAGGTCTTATTGTTTTTACAAACAACTAAAATTAACGCTTGATCTAAAATTTGCGAGATACGTTTTGAATATGTGAAGACTATCTTTTTATTCGGAAATACTTTGTTAATTACATAAATTTGTAGTGCATTTCATGTACTTTTAAAATGTTGTTGAAGATTTTGGATATCTTTTCGAAATAATTTGTAATTTAAAAAAATGTACTGCGCAATAACTATACCGGGGTAATAACGCCAATCCTTGACATTAATACCCCGGTTGATTGCCTACAGTGGTCGAGCTACATCCTAAATACTGATTCAATTAAACACAGTTAAAACTGTGCAATGTTTCTCATATTTCTATATAAACGGTCCTTTTTAAGCAAAAAGAAACTCACTATCTGATATTCATTTGCCTCATCCCCCCCTCCCACACCACACCTTTATATTTCTTACACTTTCACAAAAATTGAACATTTTCAATATCTTAGAATGCAATTTGTAAATTTCTAGAGCTGTAGAGTTTGTATTTTTAGAATTGGGCAATCTACATGCCATTATTCCATCTTATTTTATAATTTTGTTTGCATGGCGTTATTACCCATATAGGTGGGTATTAACGCCAAATAGCATTGGTCAAGAAAAAACGCCATTACATTTTATGCATACATATCTGTTAAATTATTTTATTTTATATAGATAGTCAATGAGTTGCTGTATCAGATCCTATATTTGTTTGAAAAATACAATCTAAAACTAAGCCGTGAAAATTGGTAGAACCTTAACGTGGCGTTATTACCCCAGGGTACCTTACAACAATTAAACTCAAACTCCTAATACACTTTGATTTTTTTTATCTTTTGCAAAAGCTCATTTATTTGACTTTTGGAAAAAATTAATGCATAAATTTACCTCAATTGAATTTAATATTGTTATTGCTTTAGTAAAGAAGCATCTATAGATTGCTATTAAAAACAATATTTCATTTTTAAAATGTAAAAATAAAACAGTGAAAAAAATTATAATTTTATGTTAAATTTGTTTTTTGTTTTTTTTAAAATCCTCATTTTTAAGACTCTTGCGGCACCTCAAGATATAAATTTAGAACGAAAAAACTTGGTAGTTTTATTGTGAAAGACAACTTTTAATTACTATTAGAAAATTATTTGCTGAAGAAAATATTTTTTCCCATACTTTCGTTCCACCCTACAGTACATACATGATACGATATTGACATAAGGGGACGGTTGACATTATTTTTTTTCCATCATAGCAATATGAAATTTTGTGCATATATACATTTCACCAAAAGCATTCAGAACACTTTTAAAAAAATTTCGAATCTTATTAAAATTTTCAATGTAAAAAAAAAATAATTTTTAAATGAAATTTTAAAAATCTTCTCGTGTTTTAATTTTTGAGATATTTTCCTGCTTTTGCATTTTTATCATTTAACACTCTATTATAAACAAATTTGTGTAAGATTCTTTTTAATTTCTTGAATAGTTAATATTTTACATATATATATATATATATATATATATATATATATATATATATATATATATATTGTAAATTCTATATCGATTTTCATCAAAATTTTGCCTTTTAATAAGTAAAAAATCAAATTTGACTATCTTAAAAAAACGAATTTTAAAAAGCTTACACAATCTCTTTCTAAACAATATCAGGATATTTTCTTATCAATTTCATAAAAATTGATCAAAAATTAAATCGCATGAAACATTTCAAAAATCTAAAAACACTGAAAAATTAGCTTTGAGAAAATTTTATTTTGCTCAAATAAAGGTCTACTGTCCCCTTAAAAATTTTAAAAGATCGCCTTGTTGTTCGCGTGCAGGAACGCATCACTGCTGCTGTGGCAGACATGCACAGTAAAATACTATTGAACTTATATACGGTTATATACGGTTATACTTACTCAGTTACTGCTGGGATGCGAAATGGATGAGCAAGATCACACTCATTAAAATATTTGTAGTATGTGCCAAAAACTTGGTGAGTGTTCATGTTTATTTTAATGCATCTTTTCGCGTACCACATATCTTTTCATGTTACACCCGCTTTTGTACGTCGAACATTTGTAAATAAACAATCCTTCGAAATTTCATGAATCATTTAGGCTTATCCTATCTACTTATAATAAAATGCAAGTGAAGAAAAATGTAGGGAACGATTCGGGTGCACACCATTCTAAACAACGAATCGACCTTAGCTAAATCCCACGTTAGACTTAATTTAAAACAGATGCTAAAATTTGACAGCTAAATGATAATTTTTTCCACTTGAAATAACGCTTGTTCAGCATATTTTCATATAAAACATGTATATTATACCGAATTATGATACATAAAGATAACAAAAAAAAAATGTAAACTAATAAAATTTTTATCGTCTAAGAGTATTCATTTTATCGCCTCGCAAGCTTCGTCTGATTCTCTTCACACTACTTTAGTGCTGCTATCTATGAACTATTTTATAAGTATTTTTGAGAATATTATAAAACATTAAGGGCCCTGTCCCTGCCCTCTAAGACACTCGCGAGCTAAATGCTATTCCTATGGGGAGGCATTTTTCTAATAATTCTTTCGCATTTTAACATTTTTATTTATTTATTTATTTTTTTTTTTTTTGCATTGGATAGCGGATGTCCCTTTCAAAAGCGTTCCTTGATTATTTCTCCAATTTTAGTCGCAGGTATTTTTTATAAAGTTACTTTTACTTTTTGAACCAGTTCTGAAAGTGAAAGTAACTTTATAAAAAATATGTATGCGGCCAAAATCGAAAAAGCAATCAAAGAGCGATCTTGAGAGGGATCTCAGCTATTTAATGCAAAAAAAGTTTTGAAAAATGTCAAAATGCGAATGTTAGCAATTTTTAATGTTAGCATTTATCCCGTTAATTTTTTTACATTTTTGTTTTCTATTAAAATAAAATAAGCTTATTCCCTCCAAGTTGTAATGGATATATAAGATATTATCATAACTGCATCAGTAAAACTTAAAATTATTTTTTCACATTATCTTAAATAAAAATTTTATTACTAATTGGCACAATTTTCTTTTGTGAAACTTTGATTTGTTTCTGCGGTTCTGTTGATTTTAACAGAAAAAACTATTTTGAATTTTCTTTTATAAAATTGGGTCAAGCCGAACCCGACCTGCAAGAGTAAAAGAGCCAACCCGAAGTAATAAAAGTCATCCGGACCCACAATAAAAAGTGAAGTCATCCCGACCCGATGCAGGATCTAACCAGTAACCACAAACTCCAAGTATAGAAATGAACAAATCTGAGTGATCCAAAAAAATATGAAAAATGTGATACTACCAGAAGAAACTATTACTCTTAAACTGATACGAAATCTTTTTTTTTTTTCAAAGTGCGAAATCTAGACTAAATAAAGGTCGGGGTGTAGATAGATTTAGCGAAATTAGCGAAAGTTGGATAAACCGATAAAAAGACATTTGCGATGAAAGAAAATCGAAATCTTGTTTTGCATTTTAATGCATATTATTTTCTCAGAGTAAGACTCAGCAATTCAAGGAAAAAGTAGTACTGGTAAAACTATTGTACTTAATCGGTTAAAAATTAACCCTTTTGGGACCATGGGTACATATATGCAACTTCAAAACGTGCTTTCATTGCTTGTTCTTAATACCATTAAAAAAGTAAATTTTTTCTTATTTAATTAAGATATTCTCTTGTTTGTTAAACTAAATTTAATTGTTTGATAAAAAATGATGCGAATTGAATAAAATTCTTGTAAAAAAATGCTGGTAATAAACAAAAGTATAATAAATTACAGAAATCATAGTCTTCTGCACTTCTATCATGATTGGTTCACATTCCTGTATCCAAATAACTTTAGTCTTCATAGAACAGGTATTTCTATGCTATGCATATGCTTGAACATGAGGATATTAAATAAACACGCACATGATAGTATGGCACATGTTCTTGATCAAGAATATGATACCAGTTCCAAAGCAGCTTCATGAGCAAGAGGACTGCCATTCCACTGGATCTCTAGATAGCCTTTTCCCTCACTATTTGTTCTAAAATCCAACCATATTTATCTGCCGATGGAAGATGAGAATTAGCATGTAGGCACTTCTGAACAAGATTGTGGTAATTGGCTCGCATTACCTATAGGTAGAGTGTATTACTACATGTCTGAAAGCAATGTGACTCCACAGTTTCCTTATTTTACAGAAAAAATATGTAGAATTTAGCCCGATTCCCTGATGTCTGATTATTTTTGCCTTCCATAATAGAGACGACAAACTTACGAGTCATTTCAAGTTGTTTCTTTATTTTCTTTGATAAATCAGCTTCAGTATCAAGCACCTTAAACGTATCTCGAAATTTTGTGATCTGATTCAACATTTTCCCTTGCCTGCAAAAGCACTTATTGTATCGCACCTGACAATGAATGCCTTTTAAGTGATGCATTACATATCTCTTTACCTAGAAGTCCATGCATTTCGCTCATATTGTAGTAATTTTCTTTACCCTGTCTTTGGATCCAAATTTCACAAATATTAATCCTTCCCAGTTTTTCGAATTGTTTTCTAAAGAAAACAATGAGAGATAATAATAATACTTCTAAACCCATATGCTAAAACATGACGTACGCGAAATATAAGTTGTGTATGTCCTATTCTTGAAGAAGGTAAATTGAGTAGATTCTTCAACTAGTTATTTCGTGATATTATAACATTTTTTTTCCGTTGATAACTTACAACATTTGTGTAGTAAACTATTTCAGATAATGTTAATTCTGTGATTCTTGAGAATTGAAATACATAAGTTATTGTTACGAATTTTGTAAATAGTTAGTGTTTGTACTGTAAAATAATGTAAATAATCTTATTAAGCTCCATTCCTTTACTTATATTAGTTTTGTTAGATTGTCTCTGTTATCAAGCAAACTTGTCCATTATTTTCAGTGTATGTCTACGGCAGATTGGCGAAATAATGAAGATATCGCCAAGTTGGCGTCACTTTTGGCGACTAATTTTGGTCGCCAAATTTGGCGATATATCGCCAAGTTGGCGACAAACTTGGCGATTGTTGGCGATGGTAACCCTTTCCTCTCTGGTAACCCCCCTTAGATATACTGATACATTGTTTGTTGTTCCGTGGATTTTTTCGAGTAGGTTCTAGAAATTTCTAGCTTATGCTCCGAACCTATATAAGAAGAGAAGCGATGCGAGCTGTTGTGGTTATTATTTACCAGTCAGTCATAGAATGAACTTCTAGGTTTAAGCAAGTTTGCTTGATGTATTGAGTTTTATCTACGTTGTTTTGAATGTGATATAGTGTTGAGACATTGTATAAAGAGTCTCTGCGACCTATATTTGTACTTGTTCGATAGATTTAAACAGTTATTTTGGAATATCTTGTAATATTTGTGAGTTTCGAAGACTCTGTTGTTCTGAAGTTCTGTAAATAAATTATTTTCTACTTTTCTATAAGCAAGAGTTTGAAGTTGTCTAACCATAAGATCAAAAGAACCCAATATACGCTACAATTTTTGGTGTCAGGAGTCGGGATCTTATGGCGAAAACACGAACAATGGAGTACAACTGAAAGAACTGTTAGAAGCTATTAACGGATTAAGAACAGAGCTGACCAATAAAATTGATAAAGGCCAAGAAGAGTTGGCGGATAAAATGAATAAAGGCCAAGAAGAGTTGGCGGACAAAATGAATAAAAACGAAGAAAGAATGGAACAGTTGACAAATAAAATTGATAAAGGCCAAGAAGAGTTGGCGGAAAAGATGAATAAAGGTCAAGAAGAGTTGGCGGATAAAATGAATAAAGGCCAAGAAGAGTTGGCGGATAAAATGAATAAAAACGAAGAAAGAATGGAACAGTTGACAAACAAAATTGACAAATGCCAAGAAGAAGTGACCGAAAAGATTAATATAGGCCAAGAAGAAATGAAGAAAACTTTAGAAGAAAAGTTCTCGTCGGTAGAGAGACGAATAGAGGAAGTAGAAGAGAAAATTCAGAAAGAAGTTAGTAATGTAGAAGAGAAAATGGAAAGGAAAATAGAGGAAGTAGAAGTGAAAATTCAGAATGATGTTAAAAATGTTGAAGAGAAAATGGAAGGAAAAATAGTTGAAATAGATGAAAAGCTAAATAAAAGAGTACAAGATCTCGAGAAGAAGCTTTCAGCGTCCAGTGGTAATTATGAAGAATTTAGGAATCCGCCTGTTTCTCCCGTGCACATCAAACTGTCGACATATGACGGAAAGAGTTCCTGGCAAGTTTATAAGACCCAATTCACCATTGTAGCCGAAGCGAACAAAAGGAGTGACGAGGTGAAAGCTTGTCAGCTGGCAGCATCTTTAAGAGGGGAAGCCGCCGACGTGCTGCAAACATTGCCCGATATGACGCAACTCAATTTTGAGACTTTAAGTTGTGCACTTGAAATGAGATTCGGCGAAAAATTCTTCAAGGATTATACGAGAATACAAATGAAGAGCCGCCATCAAAAATCGAGTGAAACCCTTCAAGAGTTTGCCTCGGAAATTGAACGGCTTGCAAATTTAGCATTCATTGACTGTCCAACAAATGTACGGGAAATGCTGTCACTGCAATATTTTGTAGACGGAATAAAAGATCCAGAAGTGCAGAGAGCGGTACGAATGGCAGATGTACAGGATTTAAAGTCTGCACTACTATATGCCTTAAAGTTGGAAGCAGCTACACAAGCCAGCCGAAGAGATCGTCATTCAGTTCGAGGGGCAACGGTGAACAAAAGCTCAGACACTGAGAACGACGTCTTGAAAGAAATTAGGAAAATAAATAAAGAAATTGAAGCTTTAAAATACGGAAGAACAAGTTCAAGAAGACAGAATCTCACGTGCTGGGGATGCGGTGATACAGGACATCTCCGAAGAAATTGCCCCAAAATCCACGAACGTGAGATAAATTCAAACAGTCATCAGGGAAACTAAATTTTAGCCATCTCGCGGGGAGGAGGTTGCCAGAGAATGAAAAGCCCCACCTGAAGATCCTCCAGATATCAAAAATGAGTGGCGGTGATAATGAATTATATGTGATAGGCTTTATTAACGGAATTCAATGCCGTATGATTGTCGATACAGGAGCCAATGTATAATCACAATAATCAGAGAAGATTTGGCTCGAAAATTGAAATCTAAACTCATCTGGACTCCACCCTGCGTTACCCAGCAAACTGTGACGGGCGACAAGATTGGCATATATGGAAAGGCCAATTTAACTATCAACTTTGGAGGAACGAAATATTACCATACGGCATATGTGGCTGACATAACAGATCCTTGCTTAATCGGACTAGATTTTCTGAAGAAGTTTGACTTCAGACTTGATTTCAAAAATAACAAAATGATCTCAAAATTTGAAGAAATAAGTCTTTTTGGATTAAATAACGAAATTGAATGTAAACAAATAGTAATAGCCAAAGAAGACATTAATCTAGATCCAAGAACAGAATTTTTAGTTCCAGCTGAAATTAAAAATGAAACTAATTACCGATTTGGCCATATAGATTATCCAGTAGACAATAGTACACAAGCAGGAGTATTGGTGGCTTCTTCTGTAGTAGACCTCTCGAAAAAGACCATTCCAGTCAGAATTGCTAACATCAGTGATAAGACGAGGACTATCAAGAAAGGAGAGGTGATAGCGTCATGTGCTCCTGTGACGTGCATAAGTCAAAATTCCAGTCACTGTGAGAAATCTTCAGATAATTTAGTCAAGGATTTGTTACAAAATACAGACTTAAATCCAAAACAGATGGAAGCTGCGGAAAATTTAGTTAGAGAATTCCAAAGTTTATTTTCCCAAACATCTGAAGACTTTGGACGAACTAAAATGCCACAACACCGAATTGACACGGGAGATCACTCTCCTATTAAACAGCACCCTAGACGATTACCTTTTGCCAAGCAAGAAGAGGTGCAGAATTTAATTAAAGATATGGAAGAAAATGACGTCATCGAACCATCGACAAGTCCATGGGCGTCTCCCATTGTATTAGTAAGAAAGAAGGATGGTTCAACAAGATTTTGTGTAGACTACCGCCGACTGAATGACGTCACTAAAAAGGATAGTTACCCTCTACCAAGGATCGACGACACTCTCGACACACTTGCGGGCAACACTTGGTTCTCGACTCTGGATCTGAAGAGTGGTTACTGGCAGGTAGAGATCCATCCCGACGACCGCGAGAAGACTGCCTTCACTACGGGACAAGGATTATGGCAATTCAAGGTAATGCCTTTTGGTCTATGAAACGCACCTGCAACTTTCGAACGGCTTATGGAAACGGTTCTCCGGGGGCTGTCGTATGAAGCATGTCTTGTTTATTTAGATGACATCATAATCATAGGAAAATCTTTTGATGAACATCTGAACAACCTCAGGCGGGTGCTACAAAAATTAAAGGAAGCTAATTTGAAGTTAAGCCCTTCGAAGTGCAGTTTGTTTCGCAATGAAGTCGCCTACCTTGGACACATCATTTCGGCGGAAGGAGTTAGGACTGATCCGGAGAAGATATCGGCCGTGAAAAATTGGAGTCGTCCAGCAGATGTTCACCAGCTTCGAAGTTTTCTAGGATTATGCACCTATTACAGAAAATTCGTCAAAGGCTTCTCGATGATTGCAAGACCACTTCATAAATTAACAGAAGCCAATCAAAAATTTATGTGGACACAGGAATGTGACGCTGCTTTCGAAAAGCTTAAGGAGGCCTTGACATCCACTCCAATTCTGTCGTATCCTCAAATCGATAAACAGTTTATACTTGATACGGATGCAAGCAACGAAAGCATTGGCGCTGTACTGTCCCAGGAAATCGACGGTCAGGAGCGTGTTATCGCCTATTTCAGCAAGTGCTTGTCAAAGGCCGAGCGAAACTACTGCGTAACAAGAAAAGAGCTTCTTGCTGCAGTGAAAGCCATAGACCACTTTCATCACTATCTTTACGGTCGAAAGTTCCTGATCCGAACTGATCATGCTTCTCTAACTTGGCTATTGAATTTTAAGAACCCTGAAGGCCAGATAGCCAGGTGGATACAAAAGCTTCAAGAGTACGATATGGAGATACGCCATCGAAAAGGCTCATCACATGGAAATGCAGATGCTCTCTCAAGAAGACCCTGCTCAGAGAATTGTAGATACTGCGACCGGGCTGAGAAGAAATTTAATGTCAAAGGTCCTATAGTAAGACAAGTTACAACTGGGTATACATCATCGCAAGATCCGTGGAGTGACGAGAGCCTGCGTAAAGATCAACTTGCTGATCCTGAAATTAAGCCAATTCTAGAGCTGAAAGAGGAGTCCAACAGGAAGCCCAGCTGGCAAGACATGGCCCATTACCATCCTACGACTAAACGTTATTGGGCTCTCTGGGATTCCTTACATTTGAAGAACGGCATCTTGTACCGAAAATGGGAGTCTGACGATGGAAAGACATGTAGATGGCAACTACTACTCCCTAAGTCGAGAATTTCTATAGTCCTTCAAGAACTGCATGGTAGTCCCACAGGAGGTCATTTTGGTGTAATGAAGACCCTGCAAAAGGTTCGAGAGCGTTTCTACTGGAATAATGTTCGCAGTGATGTAGAGAAATGGTGTCGAACTTGTGACACCTGTGTAGCACGTAAAGGTCCAAAGAGGCGCACCCGTGGGCGACTGCAGCGTTATAATGTAGGAGCTCCTTTCGAACGAATTGCACTAGACATCCTGGGTCCTCTTCCTAGAACATCTGATGGCAATAAGTACATCCTCGTTGTCATGGACTACTTCACTAAGTGGCCTGAAGCCTACGCCATTCCTAATCAAGAGGCGGTAACAGTAGCAGACATACTAGTTCAACACTGGGTTTCCAGATATGGAGTTCCTCTTCAAATCCATTCCGATCAAGGAAGAAACTTCGACTCGACTGTGTTTAAGGAAATGTGTGGACTACTCGGCATGGACAAAACTCGAACTACACCCCTACATCCTCAATCGGACGGCATGGTGGAGCGTTTCAATCGTACCATCCTAAATAGCCTCTCTCTCCTGGTGTCTAGAGACCAACAGGACTGGGACAAGAAATTGCCTCTTTTCCTGCTTGCCTACAGGAGTGCCACTCATGAGGCCACTAGTTACTCCCCTTCTCAAATGCTCTTTGGTCGTGATCTTCGTCTGCCTGCTGATCTTTTGTTTGGCCGTCCTTCTGATGCTCCTTCATCGCCTGAGGAATATGTCGATAAAATCCAGGCGCGGATTGAGGAGATTCATCGTCTAGCGAGGAACCGAATCGGACTGGCAACGGAAAAGATGAAGACACGGTACGACACAAAGGCAACAGGACATGAGTTCAACGAAGGTGACAAAGTTTGGTTGTGGAATCCGATACGTCGTAAGGGACTGTCGCCAAAATTACAAAGAAACTGGGACGGTCCTTACATAGTCGTCAACAGGCTGAATGACGTCGTCGTACGCATACGAAAATCGCCACACGCCAAACCCAAGGTCGTACACTATAACCGGCTAGCCCCTTATTTTGGCCAAAGTGATTAGAAATTCAAAACTAGAATTTTAGACCATGGTCATGAAAGTCACTTTTTGTAAATATGTAAATAGTAATTAGTTCTTATTTATGTAAATTTTATTGTTATTATTTATTTATTTATTTATTTGTTTATTTATTTTAAGTGTTCTCCTCTAACTCAAGGATTGCACTGCCCGGGACGTGCAGTCTTTGAGGAGGGGGTAGTGTTACGAATTTTGTAAATAGTTAGTGTTTGTACTGTAAAATAATGTAAATAATCTTATTAAGCTCCATTCCTTTACTTATATTAGTTTTGTTACATTGTCTCTGTTATCAAGCAAACTTGTCCATTATTTTCAGTGTATGTCTACGGCAGATTGGCGAAATAATGAAGATATCGCCAAGTTGGCGTCACTTTTGGCGACTAATTTTGGTCGCCAAATTTGGCGATATATCGCCAAGTTGGCGACAAACTTGGCGATTGTTGGCGATGGTAACCCTTTCCTCTCTGGTAACCCCCCTTAGATATACTGATACATTGTTTGTTGTTCCGTGGATTTTTTCGAGTAGGTTCTAGAAATTTCTAGCACATGCTCCGAACCTATATAAGAAGAGAAGCGATGCGAGCTGTTGTGGTTATTATTTACCAGTCAGTCATAGAGTGAACTTCTAGGTTTAAGCAAGTTTGCTTGATGTATTGAGTTTTATCTACGTTGTTTTGAATGTGATATAGTGTTGAGACATTGTATAAAGAGTCTCTGCGACCTATATTTGTACTTGTTCGATAGATTTAAACAGTTATTTTGGAATATCTTGTAATATTTGTGAGTTTCGAAGACTCTGTTGTTCTGAAGTTCTGTAAATAAATTATTTTCTACTTTTCTATAAGCAAGAGTTTGAAGTTGTCTAACCATAAGATCAAAAGAACCCAATATACGCTACATTATGTATTGTTCTCCTCATCAGATAAAATCTGCTTCCATTTTCGTACTGTTTGTCAAGGAGTATAAAACTTTATTAACATATCCAACAGCTCATAGTTTTCATTAATTTCTTTTTATTGACAACTTCTTGTATGAGTCATATACAACATCTATCTTTTGAGAGGATGTATAATCTTGTATTACTTTAGAAAACAAAATATTTGAAAGTTATTCAAATGATTGTACTCTTATGGTAGTTTTAAACAAAGCACATTACATCATTTATATTAACAACAACATTGCATACTTTCAGCAATTGCAATTTTGTCATAACATACGCCAGTTTGATTTTTCAGTTTTTTGTATTGAACCATTAAGTGGTGCTAAGGATCACAGAAGAAGCCCTAAATGGTAGGAAAAGACAATTCTCATATCAAATTCTTTCACTCCGAAATGATCGTCATCTGAGCAAATAGATTTCCTTTTGTCTTAAAAACAAATTCTGATTTATTTAACTTTAAATTCTCTTTCTTCTTCAAGTCAGAAAATGTGTTTAGGTTTTTCATCTTCGGAGGTTGGAAAAATCCTTCTGCTTTGAATCTTCAGGCAGATATTCTCTTTTGAAAGTTTTGTAAGTTTCTTCACCCATCTCATGACATTTGACCATTCTTCGACAATTTCTAGATTTGTAATTAGTCTAACAGATACTACTCTGTCTTTATTTATCTATTCATTGATAACCATGTTCTGTAACTATGAGATATCACGTTCGTCTTTCTGGATCTTACTCAAAGACTGATCTGGATGTAGAACAGATTTTTCTGAAGAACTGATTTCGATTCTTTCACGAATCATCAAAAATATCTCTAACTGCGGCAGGTCTGAACGAATTTTGTTGTAGCTTTTGATCCCTACTTGTCTTTAGTTACTGTCTGTTTAATCGTCCTGTTAATTTAGCAGCATTAAAAACAAGAAAATCTTACCTATCACCATGATTATCGGCAGAATTTTCAAATATGGTGTCCATTACTTATTCTATTTTTGAAAATATCATGGATAAATGTCATGTTGTGGCTGATGTTGTGGTGAATCCAAAAATGTATGGTTTAGTAAGTCCACTGTTATGAAAATACACGATCCCCTGAATCAACGACGACGGCCATTTTCCAGAATGGCTCCAATAAGCAGCCTTGGTTTTAAAAATATGGATAAATGTCATTCTGATGTTGTGGTGAATCTAAAAATGAATGTATAATTTTACAAGTCCTCTGACATGAAACTGCATGAGCCCCTGGCTCAACGGCGGCCGCCATTTTTCAATATGGCATCTATTAACTACTCTGATTTTTAAAATATCATGGATAAATGTCATTATGATGTTGTCGTGAATCCAAAACAGTATGATTTAACAAGTCCACTTTCATGAAGCCACAAGAGTCCCTGCCTCAACGAAGACAGCCATTTCTCAATATGGCGCCCATAAATTACCCTAGTATTGAATGTATCTTGGACAAATCATATGCTGATGTTGTGGTGAATTCAAAAATGTATTCTTTACCAACTCTGCTGACATAAAATCATATGACCGCTTAACTCAACGACGGCGGCCATTTTCCAATATCGCGACCAAAAGCTACGCTCGCTTTGAAAGTATCATGGATAAATGAGCTGTTGTTGTTATGGTGAATCCAAAAATATATAGTGTATCAAGTCCTTAGAGATGAAGCCACACAAGTCCCTGGCTCAACGACTAATTGGCGCTAGTTTTTTCTAGCAGTTTGGCGTTAATGCACACAAATGCATAGTTTTAAATATGCTTGTGAATTGATAAAAAAATAATGATTTATCGATATTTATCTTTCATTGTTGCAACTATTTTCAAATCACAAGCACATTAAAACTGTGCATTCATATGAGTTAGTGCCAAGTTGTCGCCAAGCTTGATTCTTTTTTTTTAAGTTTTTTTTTTTTTTTTTTTTTTTTACGCATATTTTATTAAAATCGTATAACAGGTTTTAAATATTTTGAAGTACATTTTTCACTTTAATAGAAAAAAAAGTACGATCCTAAAACCAACGATTTTTTTATCAACTAGGCTCTAGCTGACTTGAACTTCTGTTATGGTGCCATCTATCGCCATCAATATAAATGAAAAAGTTTTCGATTGAAACTAATGTTGAAATAAATAAATAAAAAATGCCAAAAGTATTATTGTAATTAGAGATTATTTTTGAAATGTTTCCGTTAAATAATTTTAAAATATCATTCAACAGTATAAAAAGAAGTAATATTTTTATTACGATTTCTTTGCTAGAACTTAAATTTAGAATTAAAATTTTTTTAAGATGTTCACATTTATCCGCTTCATTTATCCGATTTTTAAAATTTGTTTTATATTATAAATAAAGTTATTTTTTCAAAGTGTAATGGATATATGAGATGCTGTCATAGAGATGGGAATGCTCGGAAAACCCCCGTTTTTTTCGGGTTTTTTCTTAAGGCTTATTTTTCAATTTTTTCGAACTTTAAAAATTGAAATTTCATTTATGAAATAATATAGTGAAAATTTTGTAATAATTCATTCTCATACTTTTTATTTTATTTATTTTTATGTTGAGTGTACCACATGAAAACTTTAATGTGGGTAATTTGATCTCCGAGCAGAAATCTGTTTGAGAAGACTTGAAAGGATCCCTCACGTTTTCTTCTTGTTTGAAACACAAGACCCTTCGCAAAATTTCTCTTGAAAATAGACATTTCAGAAAAAAGTTTAACCTACAAATTGAATCTTTCGCAAATGCAGTGATTGAAGAAAAAAAAATCTCATACCATATAGCAGCTGAATCTTATCAAGTTGTATATATGCATAAATAACCTTATTAAAAATGTCTAAATAGGACTCTAAAAATAGTAATAATTTCTTATTCACAGATTCTGAATATATTTTGTATATGTACAAGAAATTCGCAGTTTCATAAAAACAGGATTACATGAAAAAAATCTAGATGTATAATTTGAACAGATGAATATAAATGCAACTTCTCTTTTTAAAAATTAATTCATGTGCAAAATATTTCAATAATATGCCAATTAATAGAAATAGTAAAATTAAAAATTTAACATAAAATTTGAAGCATGCATTTATTACTTTTTTCTATCTTTTCAAGAAGTAAGTATTGAATTCGTGAAAATTTTGACTTCCAGTTTTTGGTGTATTTAAACATTTTAGAAGGTTCTGAACACGATTTGATAGTTTTTGGAAAATATCTGTCACTCTGTCAGTCTGTATGGGACAAAAATTTTATAGGCACTTGATCTCAAGAACTGATGTACATAATTTCACAAAATTTTAGATTCAGTTACACATTGATATAAACTCTATGTTTAGTTATTGCTGTATATCGCCCAACTGATGGCGCTGCTATGCTGCATTATTCATAATTTCCACAATAGTTCTATCTCAAGAATTAATGTATGTATTTCCATAAAACTTCAGATTAAGTTAATTTTTGATATAACTTTATGCACATTACTTTTTGGTGTAAATCGCTCAACAGATGAAGCTGCTGTGCTGTATTATTCATAATTATCGCAATAGCTCTATCTCAAGAACTAAAAGACGATTTTTTATCAAACTACAGATTAGACAGTTCCTGATATTTATTAATGTTGTTTAGTTTTTGGTGTAAATTGCCCTATAGGTGCTGTATTTTTCAAGATTTGGATATAGCTGATTAATTGAATGTTTTTTCAAGGTACTGAATCTAAAATTGACTTCCATAATGTACAGTAATGTTGCAAAAACATGGGCAGTTTGCATTAGAAAAGTACAACTACGATGAAAAAAAACCCATATTTTATTACAAGTAAATACATTCCAAATTATACATTTTTCTTGATTAAACTTTGAATTTAAGTAGTTTTTTTAAAGCATAGTAGAAATTTATCTCACTGCGTAACTGATTTTGGTATTTCCTCTCAAACAGTAAGCATTTTCTATTTGTAGTGTTCTGTTTTCATAACTTTTGAGTTCCATTCTTAGAAATATGAAATTACCATATGGAAACATTATTGAATATGGTTTCTTACTCAAGAATAGAATACCAGATTTCAGGATAAAAAGAAAAAAATTACGTTTAATTAAACTTAAAATAAAAAACTTATTTTTCTGGTTTCAGTGAGTAAAAATCTAACAGTCAATAAATCCTATACTATCTTTTAGTTGCAGACCTGAGTGAGCTAAACTAAAACTTAGTTTTGTTTGAATTTAGATGATAAAACTAAATCAAAACTTTGAGTTGAGATTGGAAAGCTATACCAAAACTAAACATATCTTTTAAAGGATATAAAATTATATTTTTAAGAAAAAAGTGTAATAATGTAAAAATATACATTTTTTTAACAAACAATGGAATTTTTTTTAATACTGATATTGATAATAATGACAAAACTGTAACTATTTCTTTAAACTAGTATCATTAACTTAAAAACTATACATATGTAAATGGAATGCGTAATTTATTTCATTCCAAACTGCAGACATATTGGTTCTGGTTCTTACATTAGGTCAATTGGTAGTTAAACATGTAACTGAAAAATCATTTCAACATAGATATGATATAACAAATAATAGTGTTTTAAAAATTCTTAGGCTGTGGAAAAAAAAAATAAACTCTTAAAAGCAGGCTTTTCTACTTTCTTTTTATTTTGTAATATAAAGTGAAAATAATTTTCATTTAATACAAATAAATGGGAAAAAATGTTTATTATTTAATATTCTCCAAGAAAATATAATTTATTTGGGAGAAACAGATTCCAATTTTTCCGTTTTTTTCCGAAAAAAACCCGGTAAAAACCAGTTTTTTTCCGCCACTTATATTTTTCCGGAAAATTTACATCTCTAGTCATGACTACTTTAATAAGACTTAAAATTACAATTTTTTTATTTTAATGTTTTGTGAAGTCTTCAGAAATTGTCTTTTGCTTTGCTAATCATTAATATTGTTGTGATAAATACTACTGTTTGTTTAGCACAATTGTTGAACTATTTCAGAAATTAAATACCAAATTAAAGACAGAAAAAAAGAAAAAAACCTCATCAATTGTATTTGTAGAAACCTATTGTTATTTTAAAATATTCTTTTATACAATACAAACTCTTCAATAATAAAATCTTCATTCTATTTGTTTTTATGAAATCTTATAAAAATGAAACGTAGATTAAACTTCGTCATTTTTGACGGGGGTTATGTATTAGTATTATAATATTTTAACTTTCAATATTTAATGCAAAACTAATTAGAAAATACTATACTTAAAGGATTTCAAATTTATGAGTTTTACTTTTGGATTTATTTTAATGTTTAAAAAAAAAAAACTTATTTAGAAAATATATTCTCTGTTTTGCATCTTACACATTAGAAACATTTTTTTTACAGATTTTTCTCTTCTCAACGTTACTTTTATCAGATATCGTTAACCTCCAAGAAAGGACAAATTAATTTCATTTCTCATTTGTAATTCTACATGTTGCACTTTTGTTCCTGCTACATAAAATCAATTTTTCAAAGATTAGAAATAAAACGGAAAACAAATTACTCTTTAAATGTAATTGTTTCATTTAATACATCTTCCGAAATTTAAAAAAAAGGAGGTTTATCGTTTTCTAAGCATTTACTGAAAACAACTTCCATTAATCAGACGACTTAAAATTATAATAGTTACTAGCAACATGTTTTTTTTTTTTTTAAACACTTTCAGTGACACTTACATTCAGTGCGAGGTTATTAATGACAACATTTTTTTTTTTTTTTTTTTTTTTTTTTTTTTTTTTTTTTTTATCAAATGCTGGTGTAAGAAAAGATTACGGAAATTGTAAAATTTATTGTATTTACACGAATTTCAGTATTTTCAAGGAAAATAGATGATTGTAGCTTAGGAAAAAAATGCAATATTTTTAATTAAATCTGACATGTAATATACAGAATCTATAAGAATAATAAGGAAAGAATTTGTGTAACCTTTGTTTGTGTGTTTTTGAAGAAACGGTGTTATGAAGATGCCTCTGAGCGTAGAGCTGCAAAATTTGGAGATAACTTACTTTTATGTATGCAGTTTGGCACCTATAAGCCTGAAATTGTATTTTATGGAGATACATTTTTTAAAGAATTACGGAGACAGTCCTATAATTACTGCCTCAAGCGTAACGCATTTCAAAAAAAAAAAAAAAAAATCATGGTGTTTTAAGAAGATCGTTTAAATATTAGATATATTTTACTTAATTTTTATGGAATTTTAAGCATTCATTTTACATTTTGAGGCATTTTTTATTTATTAATAGAAGTAGTACTGTTTCAATATTTTCATTTTGATAGATTTGAATATTTTAATTAAAAAAACCCATCAATTTTGTCCTCTTTTCTATAATGTCTATTTCGTAAAGTTCAGCCTATAATTAATCAAGACATTGATTAAAAAAGACAGTGATTGATTAGACTTTCAAAAACACATTAAAACACTCATAAGAAAATGGTTATTCACAAAGGTTTCGCATCTGAAGGACTTTTTCACTAAGTGATATTTCAATGTAATGGCGATTTCAATTAATCGCCAAAAATTAAGAAAATTAATTAAGATATCGAGCGGAAATATTCACAGCAAATGTAGGAAAATCTTTTACATCCAAATATTCACTTAAAAAACCGTGTGTAATTTTTCTTAATTTTCGGAAAAAACTGATGGCGACAGAAAAGCTGGGAAAAAACCTAACAGGGATAAGCATACATTACCATTATCCTTTTCAGCAGATATATCAAGGCCCATCCTGTTTAATTTGGGATTTTAAAGTAAATTAATTATTAAATGTTGAGAAATGCTAGACACATAATTTAAAGTTATTTTATCAAATTAATCGAAGTTTATTAGTGTGTTCTGTCCCTTGATATGTATAAAGGATTTAGGTATAAAGGTTTTGCACTCTTTATTTAAATTCAAAAATACATTTCCCTAAATATAGACTTTAATTATCAACATTTGCGAAGTTTTGTAGCACATACTTTTCTCGGATTTTATAGATTCGATTTCAATGGAAAATGAGTTAGTCAATTTAGTTATCAATCTTCATGTAATTTATAGTGCCACTTTCAACCACCAGTAGTTCATTTTTACCTTGTTTTTTATAGGCATGATTTTCAACGGAATTTTGTACATTCAACTTGGTTTTTGATTGTCTTACAATTTCTTATGTGATCTTCCTAAGTAAGGAGGCTCATTTTTGTTTCGGTGTCTATGAACCGAATTCTAGGAGGTGTAGCCATTAGCATCTTAATAGCCAAGATCAGATGACTCAAAAATGAAACTTTTCGTATGACATTAATGATAATTGACCACTCCCCCACTAAAAATAATCTTAAGGTACTCTGAAGAAATCGCCACGTTCTTCAGATATTTTATAGAAATCTGAAGACATTTTGCAGATTAAGCTTTATCTTAAGAATAACTACAGAATTTTTCAAGAAATTCTTAAAAATATCTGCAGAATGGTCCAAATACCTACCGATTCCATACAGATTTTCGGGCCAAATACTTACAGATTTTCTACTGATTTTATTTAGTGGGCTCGTCTCTTTCACAAAGTGTTTCCTTATTCATCTCAGTTGATCAGTGGCCCTCATTTTAAAGACATTTATTTTTTAATTAACATAATTCTGTTTATCTACTGAAAGTTAAATCCCATAGATGTAATATATACTGTAAAGAAACGCTTACGTTATTTTAAGATTTAGATATGCAGTCATATATGTCTCAGATATTTTTTAACAATTTGTTACTGTAATTCCCACACTGGAGCTCCTTTTCGAACGTACTGTAGCCTAGCAGTTAAAAATATGAGAAAACTCCTATGGCTGAAATACTATGATAAAATATAACAAATTCATAAAATGGAAGTTCAGTATTTAAATATTTTTATATACATATAGTCATTGTTATTGCTGCCTTTTATTAACTAAAAATTTCACTCAAATTTACAAATTTTGTTCTTATTTGGATAATATTTAAAAGGCACTAAATGTTTTTCAGTTTGTAAAATTCTAAATAAATATATCATAATTAGATGGGGGTTCAAAATTTAAATTTTTGATTGAATTAGCGTGAATAATACTCTTGATTGAGAATTTAAAATATTGTAAAGCTAATAACAGAATTTTTTTTTACAGTGTACATTAAAGTCTGATTTTATTTTAATTGTAAAAAAAAAAAAAAAAAAAAAAAAAAAAAAAAAAAAAAAAAAAACAATATTTTAATTCCAAGACCAACCCAACATTTCATTCATAAGTTTAACAATAATGTATATATTTTAACGATCTTTTCAAGTTTCATTTTTCTGTATGATGACAGCACAGCCTTGTTGCAAATGATTTTCATTTATATCTAACGACATTGAGGCTTACACTCCGTAATTCTGAATGAATTAGCAAATTTATATATATCAGCAAATTTATATACTACCTGTGACAATAAAGTTCGGTGAATGAATTCATAACGACCGATATGGCGACACTGGGGAAACAAAACGCTGCACCTGCATAGAGGCAAGTGTCTACCATCTTCCCCCACCATTGTTTAGTTGAGAGTCGTTCATGTTCTATGTAAGAGCTGCTTTACTAAGTGCTTTTTCAGTGTTTTGGTTCTTAACTGAGAACAGGAAAATGAACGAACAAAAAATCAGTTTAAAGTTTGGATTTAAGCTTTGCAAAACACCGAATAAAATTCATTAGGGGTTGTGAAAATTGAACATCCACCATACTCGCCAGATGTCAATCCTCCAGACTCAAACTCTCTTTGAAAGAGATTTAACCATATTTCTGACATCCAACAAATCGTGACGAAGCTTTTGAACTCCATCCCAAAAGAAGACTTCTTGTAAATTTCACAGGACATATACAGGGTGAGTCATAAATATCGAAACAATAGGCTATCTCCTTAAATATTGCCCCTAGACCCATACTTCCAATTGCAAAGTTCCATCAAAAAAGGTAAATTTTTTGGTAAGATAAGTTGCAACTCCATGGGGGGTCTATTTTAAAAAATACGAAAATTAAATTTTTATACGACCCCCAGAGAATAAAACTTTCAATTAGAAAATTTTTCCTTATCCTCTTCTGAATCGAACAAAAAAAAATTCATCTCGATATCTGCAAATCCCTGGATGATATTAAAATCCAAAATTTTTCAAAATTCGTGACTTACACCACTTTAGCATACATCTGAGTGCAGCGATATCAGTTCATTTGAAATACAATTTAGGGATCGACCATTAATTTACGCATTGTTAAATGTAGACCCAAGACAATGCTTTAACTTTTAAATATAAAATAAAAGCATATAGCTTTTTGCTTTAAACTTCCTTGACATATGCTAGATGTCTGCAATATCTCGAGCTTGGCGTCAGGCTCGTAATTGGCACGACCCATTGGCCGGACCGTCTTATTAAAAACTTATTAAAAGTGTTATTAAATTAAGTGATATTAATTAAACTCTCATTAACCGTGTCTTTAAAACTTATTGCCACAGGTAATAAGTTTAGTAAAAATAGTAATAGCGATAATGACCCTTATATTAACTGGATCATATGGAATATATTTTAATGTTATTGTACATTTTAATGTTAATGGAAATATATTTTAAAAAATTACTTAGAATTTTTTTCAAAAATCTAGTTTTTACTATTCAGCTTCAAAATTTATGTGGTTTTAAACATATTTTTACTTTTTTCTATCTTTACAAGAAAAAGTATTGGATTCATGAAAATTTTGAATTCCGGTTTTCGACGGATTCACACGTTTTAGGGCTCAGAGATACCGAAAAACATGTTTTTACAAAATGTCTGTCTGTGAGTCACTGCTTCTGTATCTCTGTATATGATATACATTTTGTGAGCGCGCTATCTCAAAAACTAATACACAAAATTTAATAAAAAATTATATTTACTTAGTTCTTGATCTACATTGATGCTGATTAGTTTTTGGTATGAATTGCTTAACAGGTGACCTTACTGAAAAGGCTTTTGTGCGATTTCCGCGATCGCTGTATCTCCAGAATGCAAGGAATATCATCAATCTTCAGATTCAGTTATTCCTTGACATGAATTGATGTTATTTATATTTTGTTGTATATGGCTCCACGAGAGGCGCTGCAACACTGAATTTGTTAAGATTTCTGCAATAGCTCTACTTTAAGAACTAATGCAATAATTTCCATAAAAAGTCAGATGCAGTTACTTCTTGACATGAATTGGTTTTGTTTACGTTTTTGTATCAATCATCTTTCGGATGGCGTTTTCATAATGAATTTTGTATAGTTTACACGATTTCAGCGATATCTTGTACTAATCCACGGAATTTCGTATCTTTAGAGTCCTCCGATTGCTACATCCGAGTAGTTTATTTATTCCAAACGGCATTAAAAAAAATATTTATTCGAATGTTAAAGTCGAAGAGTATAACGTTTCTGTTGCGTATTTTTTTTTATGCTAAGCTCCCACTAATATTTCATTCTAAGTGTATTTAATTGATCAAGGTTTAATGCGTTCGAACCAAACATCATTTAAGAAATTCAATTGAATAATTTCAACTTAAAACATTTAAATGAAATATGCCGAAGATTCATTAAACACCTGTTCTTGTTTTAAAAAGATAACTGATTCGAAAGTTAAACAAAATTTAAAATGTATTTGTATTTGAATTGAAAACTGTATGTTAAACTCTAAAAAATGAAAAAAAAAAAAAAAAAAAAAAAAAAAAAGCGCAGCGGCCTTTGAGTCCGCTTACAGCAGTTAACACGTTGGGGATTGTTTTTTTTTAATTGTTTTTTTTTATTCCGGCCAATTATCTGCAATTGGAAATCCAGGGTTCGAAAAAAACTACGGAAAACGTCGAACGGTTAGGCCGATGGTTGCGATTGGGTTCGAACCCAATACCTACCGTCTACCAGTTTGGAGGCCCGTAATTAGAGACATCTTTTACGCATCGTGTAGTGGCAATTTTAACAAGAAAAATATGAAGTTGACAGGGATAAAACAATGAAAAAAATTGAAGTCGGCGTGATAAAAAAATTAAGATTAAATAAGCTGACTCATTTAAATAGTAATTAAAGAAGGCGAAAATGGCAAAACTTAAACAAAATCTGAAATTGAAACTACACAAGAAGAAGTTAATCACCTAGTTAATCACCTATTTTAAAAAAGCATTTAAACGTTAGGAGCCAATCTTTGTTTAAAACTAAATGCACATTTCTTCATCAGATGTTTTTATTTCAGTATTTCTCATTTTTAAACTTACATCATAAGTCAGTAACCCTTGGTTACGGTAACAATTCAATAGTTTTTTAACACCTCAATAAAAAAAATAATTTAAAAAGATGCCGAAAGATGTTTTCACCTCAGAAAATTTACTTTTAAAAATATTATTTGTTCACAAAAAATTGCATCTTTTTTTAAATTGCTATTTTAAATACTTTTATTTTTTAAAAATATTATTTAAAATGCTGAATCAAAATTGAAAATTAAACATTTTCATTTAATTAAAAGAAAAAAATTCAATGCGACAAATAATATTTTGAGTTATGACAATTTTAATTTACTCTACATTTTTTGAAAAAAAAAAAAAATTATTAAGAAAGCTTATTATGTGATAGTGCTTACAAATTATGTGTTTAACCATCACAAAACATTCAAAATTCAAACTCTGTAAATAAATAAATAAAATAAATGTTTTCTGGACAACATACAGCAACATTGTTTCTTCAATTACACGCATTTCAATTTGTGTCTGATCCCTTGAAACCTCACGATTTATTAAAATTATCATAACTCTCTGAGTTTTGGAGATATCAAGATGGAATTTTTTTTGTTCAATTCAGGAATGGATAAGGAAAATTTTTCTAATTGGAAGTTTTATCCTCTGGGGGCCGTATAAAAATTTAATTTTTGTATTTTTTAAAATAGACCCCCCATGGAGTTGCAACTTATCTTATCAAAAAATTTACCTTTTTTGGTGAAACTTTGCAATTGGAAGTATGGGTCTAGAGGCAATATTTAAGGAGATAGCCTATTGTTTCGATATTTATGACTCACCCTGTATAGCAGATCTCAGCGGTGGATAGTTATGGGAAATGACTATAACTTTCGTTGATATTTCATCTACATTAATGCTACAGGACTATTCGCTGAACTTTATTGTCGGGGGTTATATATATATATATATATATATATAACAAGATCAAATGGAAAAACTAAGAATTTTCCAATATTTTCTGATTAATTTATGTTATGAATCTAACGCGTTTATTCCAAATATACAAAAGACGAAATATACTATCGAATTTGTAAAACTGGTCATTTCGGTTTATTTCATTAAAAAAGTAAATAAAATAAAATAATTTTAAACTTGAGGATGAATCGGAAATCTATAATTTTTATTGATTCACTCTATTAAAACTTGTAAAATTGAATTGTTATCATTTCTTAAGCGAATTATATTTAATTCAATTTAGATTAACTTGATATTAATTTTATATGCAACAGTAATTGAAAGTTATTCTTTTGTTCAAAAATTTCAGATTAGTGTCAATTTGCCATATCTTCTGCTTAATCACATCATTTGCTTTATCTTCGGCAATTCTATCCACAGCAAAAAAAAAAAAAAAAAAAAAAAAAAAAAAAAAAAAATATCATCCTTTTAACAAATTAGATTGTAGTAATAATGAGAATGGCTTTGAAGTGGATCCAAATATAAAAGATAAACTAAATGGTTGTATGTATGTATGTACATATAAAGAAGAAAATGGTACCTAATTTTACATATATATGTGGAAGTTATGCGTTTTTAAAAAGAAATAAAATAAAGAATGAAAAAAAAGAAAATATAGTACCAGAAGAATAAAGTAAATAAGCATTATATAATATTTTATTTAAGGCAAACCTTAATGGAAAAATATATCCATGAATAAAATCTTTTAATAAAGTTGTTTTTAGGTGCTTTAACTCATTGAAGACGAGCGACAGGTATGCTTGCCGCAAAAAAACTTAACCCCTTCGCGACGGGAGCTTTTTACGAATTTTTTAATGCTTTGTCATCGGTTTTAAAAAAGAGAAATTTATGCCACATTAAATCGAGGAAATACTTCATTAAATAAGGCAAAATTTACAGTAAAATTTTACTGATAGTGATAAACAAGGATTCTTAAGATCCTTTTTAGAAAATGAATTTAACTCTAATGACGAATTATTATTGACGGTCAATAAACTCGCCTGCCTTATCCTGCAAGGAAACTGTCAAAGAAATAATAGATTAATAAAACCGTCATTTTTTGGTTCAAATAAATTGCAAAATAAATTGCATTTCTTTATTGAGCTTTGAAAGACTTTAAAATAAAAGTTATAAAAGATAAAACTGTAAAGTCAAAGGAAACTTTGATGCATTCACTTTTTTAAACTCTGCAGTAATTAACTTATGTAATTAACTTTTGTTTTGATATTTAAATTTTTATACTTTTCATAATGTGAAAAATAAAGTTTAGCAACATTAATTCTTAACCTTTTTTCAACAATAAAAATCTAGAAGTAACCATCGCCTCCATTAATTGACCACAACTCGGTGCGACCTGTTTTTATTGGAACGGATGGTGGTCCCTTTAGGGAGGTTTTACTGCATTAAAAATCAGAATATTTATAAATTTTAAATTTTTCACATAATAATAGTGTTTTGCGCATCAAGAATGTGCACTCAGACGAAATTTCTCAAATTAAAAATTTTGACACAGTTGATTTTAAACATGAAAATAATTCTTGTTCATATCAAACTGTTTTAAATATAACTCCCCTTTTAAAGCATATTTTTGCTTGAAATTTGCATTAAGTGGTTCTAAAGAACTAAACTTTAATATAAGCTATTATAAAGCTGTTTCTTTGACTTTAAAGGTTGCTGATTGCTTAAATTCGAGATATCAGCTGTCTGTTGTGCACATATTTTTAAACTCAATATTACAATAATCTATACTAATATTATAAAGAGGAAAGATTTGATTGTTTGTTTGTTTGAATTGAATAGGCTCCGAAACTACTTGACGGATTTGAAAAATTCTTTCACCGTTGGAAAGCTACACTATTTCCGGTGAACATAGGCTAATTTTTAATTGATTCATTTAAATATTTTCCTTAATAATTCAAAATTTCATTATTTTTCATACAGAATCAATTAAAATTTTTCCGATAAAAAATAACCATTTTTCTTTCCCGTTGCCAAAAAAATCAAAATTTCGAATAATAATTTCTCCTCTGCAATTAATTTTCAGTCGAACAGTATCCACGTGAAAAATTAAAATAAAAAGAATTCAAAGGAAAATAAATATGACATACTTGGAAAAAAAAAAAAGTATTTTATTATATAAGGGAGACGCGCGAATATCGGTTACGTTAATAAGAGGTTGTCTGTGAAAAATGGCGACATAATTAGAAGTAAAGTGAATGAGAAAGAATTAAATTATTAATAAAATATTTGATTTGGAAAAATATGAGTCATACTTTAAATCACATAGGAATTTTGAAGTATTTGTTAAAAGAACAAATGGCATGGATATATGTAATTAATAAAAATTGGTAAATAATGACGTCACATCTATACCAATATTATAAAGAAGAAAGGTTTGATTGTTTGTTTGTTTGAATTGAATAGGCTGCAAAAGTACTCCAAAAATGGGCCTCTTGGTAAACTATTACAAGAAGCCACATTGATTATGTGGGATGAATGCACCATGAGCCATAGAGCACGTATAGAGGCCGTGGACAGAACCTTAAAAGATTTTAGAAACTCCTCTGCTCTCATGGGCGGGATTACTTTTGTATTTGCGGAAGATTTCCGACAGACTCTTCCTGTTATTAACAGAGGTACGCGAGAAGATATCATCAAAGCATGCTTAAAATCGTCGCCCTGATGGACTTCGATTGAAAATATAAAATTACGGACAAATATGAGAGCTCATCTTCATGGAATCACAGATAGTGATTTTCCACAACAACTGCTTAAACTTGGGGAAGGAATTTTCCCCACTCCAAATTTAAGCAGAAATTATCCTTCTGGATGAGTCTCTAGGCCAAATAGTCCATAGTTTAGAATTTTTAATAGATGCAGTATACCCTGACATCGAGAATTTACACGAAAAAGACTTTCATTGTTTGTGTTGTAGGGCAATAGTGCCACCTAGGAATGATAGTGTCAACGAAATAAACAATCTGATTGTTCAAAAAGTTCTCGGCCAAGTAAAAAATTTCAAATCAATCGACACCGTGACTAATATCGAAGACGCAGTCCATTATCCACAGGAATCTTTAAATTCACTAAACCCTTCTGGAATGCCACCAAATGAATTGACGTTAAAAATTGGAATTCCAAACATGCTTTTGAGAAATTTAAGCTCTCCGAACATGTACAATGGGACGAGGCTACTTATAAAGGAATTGAAAGACAATTTAACTGTAGCAACCATTATCACCTGCCCAGCAGCTGGTTAACTAGCTCATATACTGAGGATACCGATGATTCCAGCTGATCTACCAATCCCATTTAAACGGCTTCAATTCTTCAAATTAGTAGGGATCGACCTACGAAAAGAATGTTTTACTCATGGCCAACTGTATGTTGGCCTATCGCGGGTCAGAGCTCCTGAAAATCAATTTATTTTGCTGCCACAAAATAAAACAACACATTATTTACAGGGAAGCTCTGATCCAATAAATTTAATGGCTTTTGTTTTGTAGATGTAAAACTTTTTACAAACATTATTACAAATAAATAAACATATTAAATAAAATGCATATCAAATAAAATGCATTTACCCCAGCTCGAACCCGATTTGAAATGAGGTTTCTATCATTTTTAGTTTATTCATAGGGGCAGTCAAACGTATTCCGTTACATTACATCCAATGGTAAAAAATTATTTCAAATAAATTTTATAGTTGTTACATCCTTTCAAACATAATAAAAATTGATATGCATTTACGAAGTGCACTAAAATATGCATTCTGTGGAATAAAACTGCAAAGAATAATTATTATTTATTTATAGAGCCAAACAAAACTATTCCATTACGTAATGGCATAGAAGGTAAACCACTGGGGCATATTTTAATTATATTAACCCCTTATGGCGCGGTGGTTTATCACTTAATTTTAATTCCTAAACTCCACATTGGCACTGGAATTTTTTTAAAGAAAATTACGGTTTATTGAATGCGTGAAATATAGCGTTTTCTTATCTGTAATAATAAACAGACAAGTATGTTTGTGTGTCAGCTCTGTTCTGAAGAGACCGCTGCATGTAGAGTTACAAAATTTGGAGGGAAGGTACCTCTGTACATGTAGTTTTGCACCTCGAAGCCCGATTTTTGATTTTTTGATTGGAATTTTTTTATTTAATTTTCAGGCGATTTTTAGCTCTCTTTTTATGTTTTTAGGCGATTTTTCTATATTAGTGTAAGGAATACGGTTTCATTCTTTTCACTCAATATAGTAATTTGTTTCTCTTTTCAATAAAGTTTATTCGGAATTCGTGCGGCGATTTTTGAACTTTCAACGAATTTTTTATTGTGATTTCTAGTATTTCTTCTCATTTTTGAGGCTGTTTTTTGAGAATCATAAAAATGAATTGTTTCAAAGCCAAATTAACTAAATTTTGTCTTGCATGGATTTCAATTTCAGTGATTTTTTTCATTGCGATTTTCAGTAAGATTTTCGATGTGGTTTTTAGAGATTTTTTGTGGGCTTAGCATCGGTTTTTTGTCAATTTTGTCAATGTTACAGATTTTTGTAAGCATCATGGTCTTATCTATTTTTAAATTGCATGTAAAAAGGGCAAAAAGCATAAAACTAATAAATTAGCAGTAAAGGAATTATTTTGAATATCCTCAATAACCTACATTAATAAAATAACTAAACGCACTGTCTGTGTGCATGTATGTGTTTGTGCAATGGCTAGCAAAATCTACGGCACTTGCGAGGCTCTCAAAACTTTCTTGAAAGTACCCCAAAGTCTCACCTGATATATCTGACATTGAGATTTTCAAAATTCTAATTATTACTTGAGTAGTTTCTCTCCCGTTTCCCATTGCTGTCCTTTTGAACATTTTTACCGCTAAATATTATTTGTTCCTTTTTTAAGCTAATTTTTCACACAGTCAGTGGCTGTGTATTTCAGACAACGTATTTTCACATATTTCGAGTTATAGATCGAGTTATCACAAATTTCATGTTCCTTTAATATTATTATCTCGAAACCGTGCAACGCCCGGCGGGTCAGCTAGTCTATAATAATGAAGTGACAAGTATATGTGTGTGTCAGCGCTGTTTTGAAGAGGCTGTTGCATGTAGAGTTACAAAACTTGGAGGGAAGGTTCCTCTATACTTGTAGTTTTTTTTACCTCGAAGCCTGGTTTTTGATTTTTTGATTAGAATTTTATAATTTATTTTTAGGCGATTTTTAGCGATCTTTTTATGTTTCGAGGCGATTTTTCCAGATTAGTGAAATGAATACGGTTTCATTCTTTTCACTCAGTATAGTCATTTTTTTTTCTCTTTTCAATAAAATTTATTCGGAATTCGTGCAGTGATTTTTGAATTTTTAGCGAATTTTTAAAGCGATTTTTAGTGTATTTTCGCATTTTGCGACTATTTTTTGACAGTGATAAAAACAAAATTGATTTAAACTTTCAGCCTAATGAACTAAATTTTGTCTGCTATGTTTTTTCAATTTCAGTGATTTTTAATGCGATTTTGAATGCGATTTTCGATGTGATTTTTAGCAGTTTTTTATTTTTTTTGTGCGTTTAGCATTGATTTTTTGTCATTTTTGTCAAAATTCTAGTGTTTTTGTATGCATCATGATCTTATCTATTCTTGGATTGCATGAAAGAAAAGCAAAAAACATAAAATTAACAAATGAGCAATAATGTTATTAATTAGGATATTCACAGTAATCTATAATAATAAAGAGACAAGTATGTGTGTGTGTCAGTGCTGTTCTAATAAGACCGCTGCATGTAGGGTTACAAAATTTGGAGGGAAGGTACCTCTATGCCTGCAGTTTTGCACCTCGAAGCCCGATTTTTGATTTTTTGATTAGAATTTTTTAATTTATTTTTTAGGCGCTTTTTAGCGATCTTTTTATCTTTCGAGGCGATTTTTCCATATTAGTGAAAAGAATGCGGTTTCATTTTTTTCACTCAATATAGTAATTTTTTTTTCTCTTTTCAATAAAGTTTATTCGGAATTCGTGCGGCGATTTTTGGAACTTTTAATGAATTTTTTACTGCGATTTTTAGTATTTCTACACATTTTGGGGCTATTTTTTGGGAATCATAAAAAAATTGTTTCAAATCCTAACTAAATTTTGTCCGGTATGATTTTTCAATTTCAGCAATTTCAGTACGATTTTCGATGTGGTTTTTAACGGTTATTTTTTGCGTTTAGCATCGGATTTTTGTTAATTTTGTCAATATTACAGATTTTTGTACGCATCATGGTCTTATCTATTTTTAAATTGCATGTAAAAAAGGCAAAAACTATAAAACTAATGAATTAGCAGTAAAATAATTATTTTTAATATTCACAGTAACCTATACTAATAAAATAACTAAACGCGCTGTCTGTGTGCATGTATTTTTTTGTGCGATGGTTAGTAAAATCTACGGCACTTACGAGGCTCGAAACTTTTTTGAAAGTACCCCAAAGTCTCTCCTTATGTATCTGACATAGCTGTATCAAAATTCTAATTATTACTTGAGTAGTTCCTCTATCGTTTCCCATTGCAGTCCTTTTGAACATTTTTACAGATAAATATTATTTGTTTATTTTTTAAACCAATTTTTCACACAGTCAGTGGCCGTACATTTCAGACAATGTAATTTTACATATTTCGAGTTAGAAATTAAATCACAATTTTCATGTTCCTTTAATATTACTAGCTGCACCCGTCGAAATTCGACGGAAAAGAGTATACATTGGATGTGATATATATCAGTCTTATAATACACAATAATATACAGAGCGAAATAAACAATTGCCACTTCTTAAAATAGGAATAACATAATATTTCATGATGAAAATACACAAACTTCAGAAAATAATAAAAAATAAGGAAAACAGCTCATAAAGTATTATGTTGGACTTAACTTCAGCTACAAATCTTTTTTTAATGTGGTTTCTAAACATTAAACATTATTTAAATGCCAAATTGTTTAGGAAGTTAATATAATACCTCAGAAGACGAATTCAAAAATATCTTCATAGTTTATTTTTTCTCCGTTTAAATATCTCTTGGTTACTCTACAATAATTATAGTATCAATAAAATATTTTAATTATTATAGAAACAGGGAATTAAACTGCATAACCAATCCACTAAACATTTATTCGCGTTTGAAATGAAATAGACGCCCTCTCGCGGACAAAGTCTGAAACGTAATAGAACTGATACCGTGAGCATCTTCCGCTGAAATCAGTGTTTAAAAGGCCTATAAATAAATAAACAGTTCTATAATAAATAAATAAATAAACAGTTCTATAACGCATGCAACGTTGGGTTCTTTGTATTAAAATTATCTAAAATCAAAATTTTATACACAAAGTTTAGATTTATAATATAAAAAAGTACATTTGACTTACTCATGGCAAAATAACATGACAGCAACACAATGCTTGCAGCAAGAAAAATTTTTTATTTTCAAATTTTTGTTTTCCTTTACTAGCAAACCTGAAATAATATGGGGATTTCATTTTGTTTGGCTTGTTTGTAAACACGAGCCTACAATCTGTATTTCTTCTTCTTTGCATTCTTTAATGCTGCACATTACTAATCTCTTTGAATCAATAATTGCTTCAGCTTCTCTAAAGCAATTACTAGATTTTCCAGCATCTAGAAATTCTAAAATTGTCGATATTTGTAATTCATCTCCCATAATTAAATAAAAAAGATAAAAAACTGCACTTTAAATAGCTCTTTAAACGGGTTTCGCTGTGCAACAGCATGGAACAAACAACACTACGTAAACAAACGATTATCAGGTCTATACAACGCCACCTTTCGGTCATTACAAACGCGAATAGCACTTGCAATAAATTTAATTTATTTATTGGTTTGTAGCCTCCATGAACTTGTCAAAATTAATTTTATTGTCGTGACAACGAAAAGAAAAACGATATCTTTGTTATAAAAAAGAACAAAATTTTTATGTTTGTTGTTGATAAGCAGAAAACATTTTATTTATTTTTATTTTAAATAATAACTTAATACAACAAAATGATTTTAATTAATTTTTGATATTATGTAAAATAGAAATATCGTAATACCGTTATATCACAGGATATTTTTTTCTAATATGACATCATTTACAGCTTTTTGAAACACTCATCCTTTCCAGAAATAAAAGCGTGATTTATGCAGTTATTTAAAAATTCCTTAGTTTCATAAAATATTTACTGTAACTAAATAAAAATGGCGCAATTTATAGAAATATTTTCATTCGTGCACATCGCAGACCTTTAAATAAATAGAAGTTCAGTTTATTTAGATGCAGGAATAAAATTCAGTGAATATGACATCATCACTGAAACAGCTATAACAATGTATATTATATTCATGGAACAAACTTATCTGTTTTCTCAATGACGACATTTTCTCAATCGACAAAATTTCGCTTTAGATATTATATTTTATAAAAGTTTATTTTCTGTTATTTTATTTACGTAATACTTAATAATATCACACAGTAAATAATCTGTGTATTGTACAGCGATTAGTGAATAATTATGTGCAATCATTTTATTAGGATTAAATTTTACGAAAACCATTATTTTTTTTCTTTGAAATGCAATTACACATTCACCGATGAGATCAAGATCCTGATTGGTGAAAAGAAATAAAACAAAATAAATTTTTATTATAGTGAGAAAAGCTTAACCTGTTGCCAGTGTTTTGAAGAAATGTCACGAAAAAACTTTTAAAATTAAAAATAAAATATAAAAATGGAAATTAATTAAAAAATAGCCAGAATGGGCACATCTACACATAAAAAGCTTTCATTTAAAAAAATAATTATCAAAATCGGGCCAGTAGGAAGTTCAGGACTGAAGACTAAAAAAACAGCCAGGTGTTTTAAATATATAGATTATCTCGGAACCGTGCAAGCCGGGCGGTTCAGCTAGTTTACAAATAAAGTTGTTTTCAAATTCCGGTGTCAGTTATTAACTTCAACACATAAGCAATGAATTTGTCCTGCGCCGCAAAGGGTTAACAGAGATGAGGGGCATTTTATACGATTATTTGTGGCAAAATTAATAAAAGGGCGGAGTATGCTTTCCCCCTCACGTCTGCACTATAAAAAATGAAAGATAACGAAACTACAACTAATCATATATGATCACATCAAAATCAAATCTAACGAATAAATACGATTGAAAATTTACAAATAATCATTTGGTAAAATGGATATTTTTTCTTATTTCTTTTGATAACGAAAATACGGTGAGCCATTTTATAATTAAAATAACAAAATGAATACTCACCTATAAAAGCGTTAACAAATAATATCTAAACTGGAACTACCAAACCGATATCTAAAGTAATGGTATTAAAATGATGGTGTTCGTCCCGAATCAAACATAGTCTATATCTTATGTCGATGTCATTAAAGCAAAGAGAGTGGCTTCTGAAAAATGTTCTAAAAATGTGATTTTTAGAACGATTGATTCTAAAATTTTAGCGATCTAAAAATGCGATTTTTAGAACGATTGATTCTAAAATTTTAGCGACTTCAGTGATTTAAAATGTGCGGTTTTAGCATAAAGAAATGCATTAATCTATATAATGCACAATGAAATTAATATACGTCACTGAAGCTTAATATAAGTTATTTAATGTTTAATACAAAGTGATAGCAATTATAGGGACACATTAAATATTTCAAAGACTATATTTCATCCGAAGTATTGTATAGAACGATGATGGCAGAAAATGCATTTTTAATTATGATATGCACTTTTACATTTTACTATACAGGGTGTCCACTCTCAACGGTGGCCAATGGCTAATTTCTATTTCTAAACCGTTAGTCATAAGCATAAAGTTCCAATTGCAAAAATGCCTTTAAAAAAGTAAAGAATTGTTTTTTAAGCAATTTAGGTCAAAAAAAATTTTTAGAAAAAAAATTAGGAAAATTAAATTTTTATACGGTCCCCTGGTCCTATAAGTGATATTTAGTAATTTTTTACCACTACTCTAACAAGTTAGACAAAAAAGTCTCAATCCTCTGCGATTGAAACTGAGCGAGTAATAGCTGCTTAAAGTTGAAGGATATTTTTTGCTGCAAAATAGGGGTCAGTCACAAATTTAATGGAAATAAAATTAAACGTCAGATGTATAATTTAAAATTAACATTGAGAGTAAAATAATTTTTACAATATTATTTTAAAATGTATACTGATGTTTAGATATTAAAGCAAAATATACAACTTGTACTACAAATATAATTTAAAAAAAAAAACAGAAAGTTTGTTAAATTACATTATAAAAAGCACAATTTGTTACAAAATGATGAGTATTTAAAACTCTATTATCATACTTATCCTAATAGAATTTGGTATACTCCTATAAAATAAATAAACGGTACGCACCTAAAATCGTATTAATATTACATTGGCATTGGTTATAAATACGTTTGCTAATTGGACCTCGATCAGGTATTTGGAAGTGAGTTAAAATTTGCATAAGAAAGTCATAAGTAAAATAAAAGATTTTCAAAATAAAACATCTTTTTAAAAGATAATCATGATAAGAAACGACTTCATTTCCTTACAAAATAAGACATATGTAAAAATACAATTGAGGATGTTAATTTCAAAACTCTTCTTATCGCTTTTTTTTTCTCTATCACACTAAATCAATCTGCACTAGTCAACGTTATAATCTCCAAATTTATAATATAAGCCAATGGAATCATTTAAAAGTTTTTCGCGATTTTCTAAAATTTGATTTTCTCGATAAAGAGAATTTTGAAACTCAGTTCTTTAATTATTTTAACCGATCTAGAAGTTAATTAATTAAAATTAACGCTACCGTAAAACTTATATGGTGGCTGCAACTTTAGTTAAATTTCTTTGAAAGTACTTCTTCACCTCATTTAAAAGAATTGTAACTATATGTAATTGGAACTATTTGTAATTGGAACTATATGTCTGTGACAAACGGTTTAGGAATTAGCCATTAGACAGCGTTGGAAATGGACGACCTTCATAATACTTTAAACACTTAGAGTACGTTCAATTAAATCTTAGCGCAAACTCATTCGTTTTCAGTTACAGAAAAGTGGTTTAAGTCATGAAATTCAAAGTTTCATTACTCGGTCCATTTTTAATGTTAGATGAATGGGGCCTTTTTTGTGTTGCTTTTTATAGGGATGGAAAAATTTTACTAAATATCAGTTATAGGACCGGGAGACCGTATAAAAATTTAATTTTCTTAAATTTTTACTAATTATTTTTTTACTAAGTCGCTAAAACAATCCTTTGCCTTTTTACAAGCATTTTTGCAATTGGAACTATATGTCTATGACTAACGGTTTAGAAATTAGCCATTGGCCACCATTGAGAGTGGACACCCTGTATTTATGCATATTATATGGTGAGTTAAAAATGCAAAACTCAATTAAAACAGTTCTAAGCAATTCATGATCATAGCCAGTAGCCTTTACGAAATCTTTTGTGTAGCTATGTATATCAACTATAGCATTTAAGTGAGTTATGCCTTTTTAAGGTGAACTGCATTTAGTTTACTAATAAATGTTTGTAGAATATAGATAAATTTATATACAGGGCCACGCAGATTTTTGGCGTTATGGACGGCTATGGATGATAATTGCTAGAAATGTGATTCCGGTAGCTTTAAGAGTATTTTAGTTTGAATTAAATTTTAGCTAAATGCAGGCATGTAATTCATGTACTAGTTAAATTACAGGTCTGAATAAAACCCTATTCTAGTATGTTCGCATCTATTAGTCTAAATTGCTGAAAGAGAAATTTCAACCTTCTATGAGTTTTCTTCCACAATTAAAATTTCCCACTATATTGTATATATATATTAACCTACAGATAAAATGCAAATCTGTTCAAAAGTACTGGAATACTAGTTTGTCTATAGATAGTAACATCTTATTTCACTAAATGGCGATGTTCTGTTAAAGATTTCAGGAAATGTTGGAAAGTGTTTCATATTCAATGCTTAATAGCTTTTTTCTTACTTGTTATTAATTTATGTTTTGCTTCATCAGTAAGTAATATCTTTGATAGTGGGGATAAAATATTTAATACATATCGTAATTTAAAAAACAATGTGCTAGCTTATTCTCTATTTTTGTCTAAAAAATAAAAATGGCATACGCTCTTTTCATACAAATTTTTCTCAAACTTATCTTGTCATGTTTGAAATCCATGTCTATTTATCAAGTGTCACCATGTAATCATATATGCACACTTTATGTTGCTCTTTAAAATTTACCATTATAATAATGTCACTGTCCTTTGTATATATTGTTGAATTGTACTGTACTTTAACACAGACAGTACAGCCTGTCTGTGACACATTTACAGTATCTTTAAAGAATATTTAACATAATAATAAAAAAAAATCAGAATGATTTAAAAAAAATTTAACTCTGTATTACTTATTTGAACTTAAATAATAACGATAATTTATTTTTTTTCAGTCTTAAGATAATTGATATAGATCAGGAAAAATGATCGCAATCTTCTTTACTTAACGAAAGAAATATTCAGGCAGCATTAATCAAAATTAATAATCTGAAAATAATTGAAAATATTTCGTTGCTGGGCGATTTCTCATATTTCTCCAAGTGTTTTATTTCGAGAAATATCCCCTTTTTCTCGTTAATTAAGAAAACATATGACTACTTTTTTAGAAGGAAAAAAAGATTATAACAAAGAAGGATTGCTTAAAAATGGTATCATGTTTTTATGATATTTTTTTAAGCTGGTCGTTAAAAAGGATTTGATAGATAGGGAAATATCAAACGTTCCGTTAATTTCGTCTTACTACATTCATCTAATTGGAATAGAAGTATTTTGAATTTTACATTAAATGATTTGTTGCAGTTTTTGGCAAAAATTTATATTTAAAAAAAAAATCATCAATTTCTTTATTTTTAATAGAAACAGAAGACACTTTTAAGTGTCATCAATTTTTTTTATTGTTTAAAAATATGTAAAACAGCAATGTACTCGGAAACTTAAATTTTAAATCAAATCATTAAAAAAATGAGAATAAACTATAATAAAAATTAGACAAATGTTTCTGTAAAATCTTAGCCATTACTAAATAAAAGCAAAAAAGAATTAATTTGAAATGAACATGTGGTTTTAAGCATTGAATTTTAATTTAAGTAAAACGAGAAGTATTTCTGTTTACGTACATTTTAAATTTTACACCCCCCAATTTAAATTTTATCCAAGGTACCCTGGGGTAATAACGCCACATTAAGGTTCTACCAGTTTTCACGGCTTAGTTTTAAATTGCATTTTTCAAACAAAAATAGGATTTGATACAGCAACTCATTGACTATCTATACAAAAAAATAATTTAACAGATATGTATTTATAAAATGTTATGGCGTGATTTCTTGACCAATGCTATTTGCGTTATTATCTACCTATATGGGTAATTACGCCATGCAAACAAAACTATGAAAAAATGATTGAATAATGACCTGTAGATTGCCCAATTCTAAAAATACAAACTCTACAGCTCTAGAAATTGACTAATTGTATTCTAAGCTACTGAAAATGTTCAATTTTTTCTGAAAGTGTAAGAATAATAAAGGTGTGGCGTGAGGGGGGGCGAAGGCAAAAGAATATCAGATTCTAAACTACTTTTTGCTTAAAAAGAATCATTTAAATAGAATTATTAGAAACGTTGCACTGTTTTAACTGTGTTTTTTTTTAAATCAGTATTTAAGATGTAGTTCGGCCACTGTTGGGAATCAAACGGGGCATTAATGTCAAGGATTGGCGCTATTACCCCGGTATACTTATTGCGCAGTACATTTTAAACTACAAACTATCTCGAGAAGATATACAAAATCTTCTAGAACATTTTAAAAGTACATGAAATGCACTACAAATTTATGTAATAAACAAAGTATTTCCGGATTAAAAAAATAGCCTTCGCATCACAAAACGTACATCGCAAATTTTAGATCAAGCGTTAATTTTAGTTGCTTGTAAAAGCAATAAGACCTACAGATAGAACAAATTAACTTGAAGCTGTTTTTTGCGATTTATATGACTCAAAACTCTTCTGCGCAGAGCACATGGATATCAATTACCAGATTATTTCATAATTATGCATAATATTAACACTTGGCGTTATTACCCCGCCTGGTGTTATTACACCAGAACACCTTATATAAATTTTAATTACCAAATGACATATTATTGTAAAAATTATCGCATTAAAATAAATTTAATACATATTCAAAACCTTTCTATAAATAGAATTAACAAACCAAATCATTTTTTAATTTAAAAAAAGAACATCATATTTAGATTTATTAAAACATCATTTGAATAATTTAACACGTTCAATCTATGTCTTTCATGCAATTTTATGAAAACATTTATCTAAATTATTGTCGATATTTTTTCTTAAAAGAGATCAATACAGCTGTCCTATTTGTAGAGACTATCAAACATATTAGCATATATAAATCCAATATCAAATTTTCTATTTAAAAAAAAATAAGATTAAAATGTATCAAGTTTCTTTTATACATTTTTGTGATTAAAAGTTTGAAATTTCCGCAACATTACGATGCAAAATTTATTCTTCAAAAATATCTGGATCTCAAATGCTCAAAATTACAATTTTTATTTTTGTATATTACGAATCAAAAGATTATATAGTCCTAAAAATGATGTTTTAATTATATTGTTTAATCCTATCTGTAAATGAGTTTTTGTACTTAAATAAATAAGGCATTATAATTGATTATGTCACATTGTTCTACAGTATCTATGTCAAATTTCAATCAAAAACACATTCACGCAGAACTAAAATATTTACAAATTTCAATTCTTATCGTATAAACCAAATATGAAGGTCTAACAAAGCATGATGTTTAGAGGAATTTTGTGGAATATTTCTTGGCGAGATCAAAATAATAACAATATAAAAGCAGTTTCTGCTCAGCGATTTGCACACAAACACAAATAGTTTCTGTTTATGTCAAAGGCAAACAGTATGCAAAGTTTAATTGAGTGCATTAGTTTTTTGAATAGCTATAGAGGAAATCGTATAAAATGTTTCACAGTAGGCACCTTTTGGAAGATCAAATTTATGGCACATTCTAGAAAAACATGAAATTTGATTGAATTCTATGCATATGTTCGTAACACAGAAGCTTCTGAAAATGTATGTCATATGTACGTAGATTGATACAGGGAAACACACTTAGATACAAAGGCTCAAGAACAGAAAATTTAAGAAAGTCAAAACACGTGCCTTACCTTCTAAAATATATAAATATGTGGAGAAATGTAAGTTAATTTTTCTTATAAATTTATTATTTTATTCTTGTAAAGATAGAAGAAAATAAAAAAAAGAGATTTTAATAATGTGCATAGAAATAAATTTGCATATTATAAAGTACATTTTCTATCTAAGCAGTCAGTGTAACACTATGGCATTTACCAAAGTGGGAAATAGATGAAGAAAAGATAGAACAACAAAAAATTGTATATTGTGAAAATGAAGAAAGAAGTGGAAACACTATTCCTATATTTTTTAAATGTGTGTTTAAGATAAATTCCATTTTGTAGTAAAATATTAAAATAGAAAACTTATGAAAACATGTAAAACCATTATACTGAAATAATCGTAAAACTTTCTTGTATACAAATAAAATCGTCTGCAAGCAAATTTAATTGGCAATATATTCATACAAAACAGAGGAAGTCATGAAAATCAGAGGATAGTCATAGTCCAATACCTGACAGCACAAAACCTATGTCATCGAGCACAATATTTTTTTTTTATTTTATGGAAAAGTTGTAATAGAGGAATATAATGATCCATGTCTGCCGGAGGCGAGGTGGTACATAAGCCAAAAATGGAATATCACAAGTGGTTGACTCACAGGTTTAGCGATGTGTTTTTTTTTTTGCACCCAGTTTTTCATGTGTTGACACTTTTAATTGCAGATCAAACGCAATTCTAAACCTTCGAGTCAACCACTAATGGTACCAAATTTTGGCTTATGCACCACTTCACTTCCGGCAGACATGGATCATTAGATTCCCCTATTTCTACTCTTCCATAAAATAAAGGATTTTTCTTGAGCTCGATGAGATAGGGTTTTGAACTGTCAGCTCTTGGAATATTAGGAAAGAAGCGGATTAGGAGAGTAATGATTCCCAAACACTGCGCATACGTTTGAGAATGAAGAGCAATCTAATTTTGAAAGTATTGCAAACGGTGATATCGTTAATTAATTAAAGTAACGTTTTAAGCTCAATCTGAAATAGAGCTTTATAGCGCAAATAATGTTATGTCATTTGCCTCCATAAACCAAGGTTTTCAGTTCGATACCAAGAAGTGGAAATATCAATAGCTTGAAGATTTTAATTTTCAATATTTATTTAGGTTATTAAAAAGGATGAATTAAACATATTATTGTTCAATTTAAAATCCGATTTATTGGCAAATTTAAGATTTGAGTTATTGACAAATTTAAAACTGGAGTTATTAATGAATTTATGCATGTTAGTTGCTTTAGAGATTTCAATGAAAAGATTATTATTAAATCTGTTTAATGCTTGCGAGCAATTTGATTTATTGCATTTACAGAAACTGAACAGAATATTTAATAAATATATGTAAACTTTTTATGTAATTTTTTTAAATTATACAGAAATGTCGCTAAATTATGATCTAATCAAATCATGTGCATCGAAAAGACAGGTTACTTGTAGCTTTCGATCATTGCTTCAAAGAAATTTAAATTCACTGCTAAGAAAATTGGTACTGCCAATCAGAACGGCACTAGATCTGAACAAAGTACTGACATCATTCGAAGCATGCGCTGTTTATGGAGTCATTACTCCGCTGATCTGTTCGTAGTTAGAAACGCATGTTTGGCGGTAACACCAATACCTAAAAATAATCATTTTATGTCAAAATTTATCAGAATGTGAAGTTTGATGAAATTTCACACATTAGTTCGTGAGATAGGTCCCGCAAAAGTTGTTTTACATGTACGTTTACAGGTTGAGAGACATATAAATAGGCGCGAATACTCAAGAACAGACATTTAAAATGTCAAATCATGTTCACGATTTCAGAAATGAAATTCAGAAATTGAAATTGAAATTTTGAAAAATTCATTGCTTTCATCTTGAAAGGTAGATAAATGTAAAAAGATTTAAATAATGTTTATAGAAATGAACTTAGCTTCGGACGTATAAACAAGAAAATAAAATATCATCTTTGTAATTGAGCAACAATGTATCAATATGGCGTTTTATGACGCGCCAGTTAAACAAAAAAAAATAATAATAAAGAGAAAATGTGCATTGTGAATTCCAAAAAATAAGTGGAAAGTCTATTTCAATAACATTTGAAAGTGTGTGTAAGACAAAGGTAAATTTGTGCTAAAATATTGAAAAAGAAAACCTATGAAATTATACAAAAGCAGTATGTTGAGATAATTCGAAAATTTTCTTACATATAAATAATAATGTCTGCAAACAGATTTAAATGATAATTTATTTGTAGTTAAGGTATTATAATCCCATAAATAGTGAAAATCAGAGGACAGATAGAAACACTTGTTGGGCTGCAAAGCGGGTGGTAAGAATATTAATAATCTTGGCTATTTTTTTTTCTTTCTCTGGACTCCGAACTCAGGGAGTGTTTAATAATCATATTATTATTTTTTCTTATGGGTTACTTAATTTCATTTCTGTTGGTGATTGTCGGTATGGAAGCTAATTTGCTCAATCCCCATCTCTGGGAATGCATCATACTCACTCTTTTGCATTTCTAATTTGTACGACTTTTCCCAACGTAGGAGCTGTGAGCCCCACCCGTGGGATATCGACCGCACACAAAGTGTTGTTTTGAAGTTGCATAAATTTTCATCAAAAAGTTAAAAATATCTTCTTGAGACCATCGTAATTTTTTTTGCTCGCCTGCTATTTAATTTGTGTCACGCAGGTGGCATCGATGCCATTATTATGACTCTTAATTGTCTTATTTACGTCTGGGGTTTTGTGAGAATCTTTATGTAAACATTTATACATATGACAATATTTTAGAATTTTAACTATCCATATAACTACAAAATAAATAACACAATTTTACTACTCGTATCACCACCTTTGCTATGATACCAAATACTATAATTTTATTTTAATATCTACGGATTATGGAAATATTATCTTTAATTAATTACTGTTATAGGGTATTTTTCCAGTATTTAAGATTTTGGGAAAAATTAACTTTCAAATATCTATTTTTTTTTAATTCTTTCGAATTGTGGAAATTCGATAAATATGTATAATTATTATACAAGCATTTTAATAGTGTCTAAATCTGCCGAACAGTTAATGTACCAAAATCGAATGACATTATGTTTCTATATGGGTGATAACCCCTTGAGGGGTGCTAAAATATAATTTATTCTACCTAATTTAAACGATATTCCCACCAGAAAGTTTTAACAGAATTTTATATTTTTAATTTTGAGGGGGGGGGGGATGTTGAAAAAATGTATTTCATTATTTTAAAATAAAATTTATAGATTATTCCCGTGAGAATTCAATATTACAGATACATTATTTCTTGCCCCTCAAGGATTTAAATACGAAGTTTTGCTGAATTCTGCATTTTTAAGTTGATGATACAAACACAGTATATCTTGGATATAGATATAGAATTTTGTTCCTCCCCCCCACCCCCTCGCCGCTCACATGATCTCAAGCAAAATTGAAAAGCAATGTATTTCTATCGTGGTGACTCTAAATTTTAAATTTCATCGAAGTATGCTTTCACAAACCAGGGATATAACATTGCATAAGTTGATATATTCATCGATTTTCAATATCTCTGTAAGGGAAAGGAATAGACAGTACCAGCTACCATGAGGTTAAAACTTCACAAAAAATTTCATCCTTTCAACGCTGTACATCGTGAGTTGAACTTTCCACAATGTTTGTGTGAAATACCTAGGGACAGACATGTTTTTTATAAATAGTCCTGCCTAATCCTACACTGTACCTTCTAAAATACATAATTCTAGGAAATTCGTTATCGATTTGAAACATATTTACATGAGGGTATACCAAACAACTCTAGTTAACACAAGGATAGATATTCACATGAAACTTCATCTTATTCTACGCAATACTTTGTGAGTTAAACTTCTCACAAAATATGTGATTGTATACATTTAGATTAACAAACATTTTCTAAAAACAGCCAAATTCTTTTCTGAATCTTCTGCTTATACAGTGTCTCACAAAAGTGATGGGACACTTGTGCTTTATAAAAAGAAACTGCAATAAAATAAATAAACAAACATGTGCAAAAATTTTTGGGGTGTGTTTCATATTTAAAGTTAGTAACAATTATTACATAACATACATTTTGTCAAAATATTAAAATATTAATTTAGTAAAAATACAATTGTTCAGAACGGAGCAAAAAATGGCTCACATAAGTGATGGGACACTTACTTTTCCATCAAATATTTATCGAAAAATTTTACTTTTTAAAAGGTTTTAATATTTTGTTGGATTTCCTTTTACTTTTAAAACATGATTTAATCTTTTTGGGATGGATTCGACTAATTTTTTTGTGATTTCTGGAGTGATTTTACCCCATTCTTCTTGAAGCACCGATTTTAGTTGTTGTTTTGAAAAAATGGTGTGTTTGCGAATTCTTGATTCCAATTCTTGTCAAATATTCTCTATGGGATTTAAGTCTGGAGATTGTGGTGGTGTTTTTATTATTTCAGGACAGTTATATAGCAGCCAGAGTCTAACGTTCAGAGCAGTGTGCTTGGGGTCATTGTCCTGGTAGAATTTAAAATCGTTATGAAGGTTCAATTTTCGTGCTGAAGATTTCAAATTTTGCTTTAAAATATCAATATACTTGCACTGATCCATTATACTGTCAATAAAAACAAGATTACCGACTCCAGCGGAAGACATACACCCCCATACCATAACTCCTCCTCCACCATGTTTTACTGTTGGTACCAAGTTCTGTTTGCGAAATTCTTCCCTGGGTTTTCTCCACACCAAGATTCTACCGTCAGAACCAAATATATTAAATTTACTGTCATCAGCAATTATAACTTTATTCCAGTAATCAGAATTCTTATTTATGTTGGATTTTGCGAAAACTAGTCTGAGTTTTCTATTCTTTTCACTTACGAAGAATTTTTTCCTGGCTACTCTACCGTGATATCCAGCAGATCGAATTACCCTTCTAATAGTCTCAGGATTAACAATTATTCCATATAATGCTTGTAAATCAGCAGCAACTTTTGAAGCACTATTTCTTGGATTTTTTTTAATATTTCGAAAGATTATTCGCTTTATTCCATTGGATAGCTTTGATGGTCGGCCAGGTCTTCTTTTATCCTGAATCATATGATTATTTTTATATCGTTTAATGATATTGAAAACTATTGAACGACTCAAGTTAACTGTTTCAGCAGTTTTTCTAATAGATTTTCCACGTTCAATATGCAAATTAATAACTAACTAGCGAGCTTCGCCCGCTAGCGGCCTCTTTCTGAAAAAAATAATCTCTCTAAGGCCCGGTGCACACTTGCGTTTTCTAACCGCTGACCACAAACCATCAATCATCCTTTGGCTGTCTTGATTCAGTGCACACTAGATTCTAATTTTTCTAATTTTTGCAGATTTTGCAATATTGTAGCGTATTACTTGCAATGCTATTACAGCATGAATATCAGACTAACAGTAGGGCTTTTTTTCAAATAACAAATTTTTTAATGATAAAATTCATAATTTGGCAGTATATAAAATGGATACATTATATGATCATCCTAATGCTTTTTAGTACAATTCTACGATTGTTAATTTAAGATTGGCAAAAGAAATGAAACCAAAATCTCTGCATTTAAAAACATTTATTTAATGCGTTACCAAAATTTTGAAATATGCACTATGCTAAAAAAAACCGCACTGTGAAAGATTTGTTTAATTAAATCAGTCATAAAAAAGAAGAAAAACTTGAATACATTAAGAAGATATTTGTTAGATAATATTGGTCATAAAAATCAATGCATATAGAACAAATGGTAGAAACACTAAATGCAAATAAATCTACTTACACAACCTGTATTATTAATCCGTTTTAGTCCATATACTTCACTAATATCCCTGAATGTTAAAAAATATTCACAATATAATTAGTAGAATTTTAATTAAGTTTTCTATGATATTTCAACAGGAACAATTTTTAAAGCAGGCGCTTCGTATAAAGTTTCGAGTTGAAACACTGGAAAGAGTTGAGTTGTTTCGATGCTCCCTACATGATAATCAATTTCGTGCGGGAAAATGTCGAATACAAATCTTAGTTTTGTTCGTGCTCGTAAATATTCCTCTCGTACGTCAAAGTGCATTAAGAAAAATACTTTCTTATTAATTTTCATAATTGTTTTTTCATTACTTAAATTGTTCTTTTATGTGGATATAAAAAAACCCATTGATTTTTTCATATCGTCGTAGCTTGGCTAAGTGCACGCATGCGCAATGCGAAAAAACATTGTTTCTGTTTATACAAAAGATGAAGATTTAATATTTATAAAAATATGTTTGTTGTTCTGCAAATGGTTACACCTATTACTTTATTTAAAAGATAGTTCTGATAACAATATTTTTCCAAAAATTTCATACCTCATTAAAAGTGGATTACCAAAAATTGTATCAGCCGATTTTAAGGAAATATTGAAATTAAGTAAAAGTTGTTCCTAAAAATATGAAAAAAAAAAAAAAAAAAAGAAGTTCGTTCTTTCCCCGTAATTTCGCGGTTTTTATTTATTTCAAAATACTTCTAACTGTTGTATCGTTTTAAAATAGTGATGCAACTTGTACCACGGTAATCTCTAACTGCTTTTATGAAGATTTTAAAGAAATGTCAAATTTTAAAATGTATTTATTTGCAATAATGTTCTCTAACGATATTTTAAAAATATACGGATTACCGAGTGTCGGATTAGTGAGGCAGGAATGTATTACTATTACACACTTTGAAAAAAACCTCGAGTATAATTTTCGTGTAAAAATATGCATATTTTGTACAAAAATTTTAATTTTTAGTTTTTTCCTTTTTCACATTTAATAATTTAAATTAAAAAATTCGCCTAATATATTATTTAAAATACAGTTACGGCCTCCCGATTTTTTCAAAAATTTTATGCAAGGTGTAAAACCAGTACCCCAAACACACATATAAAGATCATTGAAGAATACAGGATTTAAGGGCTACTTTTACCTAAAAATATGGCAGAAAAAAAATCGCCCGTTTTACGCCGTAATTTCGCGGTTTTTACAGATTTAAAAATACTTCTAACCGTTGTATCTTTTTGAAATTTTGACACAACTCAAAATGATGTATTCACTAAGAGGTGTATAAAGATGGAAAAGAAATATTGAAAATTAGGGATTTTATTCATATAAATATGAGCGGAAAAAGTGTCGAAAAAGCAAACAAAATTGTACGATCGGAGACTCTTTTTCTCGATTTTTTTTCAAAGGGTTAATATTAGAATATTTCAAAAATAAACACACCGTTGGAAATTAGACAGAAGCGTCTTTGAAGGGGTATTTTTTTTCTTTGTCGTGCTTCCAAAATTAAAAAGGATGGAATCGTTTTAAAATTCGATAGTTTTCGGTCGAAAATTCTGCGGAGAAAAATGCAAAATGAAAGCTTTCGGGAAAACGTTTTTTTCAAAAGGTTAATGTTCGTATTTCTTGAAACCAAATAGACCGCCAGAAAGGTCTTTAAATTTCCTTCAAGCATATGTAATTTGTTTTAAAATCCCTGAATCTGCAGCGCGGATGCGACGTTATATAAAACTCCTTAATTTTCGTATTTTCGACACCTTCGTGGTTCTTCATCCGCGGAAAGCTAGTTTCGACCGGAGAGCTCCGTCAGAGAATCGTCTCGGAACTTGGATTTTTTGTCACGTTTCCCGGGTAGTTTTTAATTAATATCTCGGGTAATTACCGGGCGATTTTCTCGAAATTCATTATCACAAAAGGCCGAATCGTCCCGAGTCGATAGGCACCCAGAGCGCCACTCCACTGGGCCGTTGATAAAAATTTTTAGCGGTACAGACAGACAGACAGACGTTTACTGCGGTTAATAGTATAGATTTTCGAATTTCAGGTGAAGTTTCTTTTCGTTTAGCATTCATGGCTACACAGAGCTAAAAAACAGAAAAATTCCAAAACAAACTGGAGAGAAATACTGCAGACGATTTTATAAATTATTGCCAATTGCTTTTAAGTAAAAATAAAAACCCCAAAAATATTTTTATTGCTTATTTCAGACGATTTTTGTTGCATATATAATGGTGTCCCATCACTTATGTAAGCTATTTTTTGCTCCGTTCTAAACATTTGTATTTTTATTAAATTAATATTTTAATATTTTAACAAAATGTATGTTATGTAATAATCTTTACTAAATTTAAGTATGAAACACACCCACAAAAAAATGTGTACATGTTTTTTTAATTTATTTGGTTTAGTTTCCTTTTGTAAAGCACAAGTGACCCATCACTTATGTGAGACACTGTATATGCTTATGAGCCCCTCATTTTTAATTAAGCTGAGTGCATATAATAAACTTACGCATAATTCTGCATAAAAATATATAGAGATGATTGTTAAATTTTCAAGTTCAATAGCTAGCATTATTATTTATACCAATCATTGCTGAAACAGATGATATGTTACACGAAAATGCTGTTATTTTGCATGCAAATTTTCTGTTAATAATTTATAGAAAAAATATTTCATAATCAATTATTGTACCGATGATTTTTTAAAAATTATTTTAATAGACACCTATAATAACTTAATAAAAATCTACATAGTTCTATGCCGAAATTTTTCAAAATTTCAAGGTCACAGGGAAAAGAAGCGCAAAATCACTCTCTTGTCGACTTCTTTTCAAAAAATTGACAATTCTAACATTGTAAACAAAAAAAAGAGATACAGTAGAATAAGGCATTGTTTTCAGTGCTATTTTAAGCTGTAACAAATCAGAAATCGCATATTAAGCACATCAAATAAGGTTCGTTCGTACGATAATGAAGTTTTAAAAATAGTCAGATTTTAGTGCAATAGCCCCACTAGAAAAAATCTGAAGAAAATCTTAAGAAAATTTCTGTAGAAAATCTGTAGGGAATTGGCCCATTTAAAAAAAACATTTTGCCGATATTTCTAAGGATATCTTTAAAAAATCTGCAGATAGTTTTGGGGTAAAATTACATCTTCAGATTTCTGTAGAATGGATATTTTTTCAGATAATCTTAAGATTATTTTTAGTGGGGAGTATACAGTACTTCGAATACAGTATAGTAGACGAAATCTTGCGTGTGTCCCTATAAATACTATCTTCTTTCTATTATACGGGAAGCAATTTGTAGTAAACATCAGCAACGTATATCAATTTCATAAAATGTTAATTAGTATAATATAATTAAAACGCGCTTCAATCAATGTTTCCCTTTATACTATAGTGTAATGGAATACTTTTGTATGGTCTTGTAAATTAATAAAAAATGCTCTTTGCACCACAGATTGTACATATTGTATATTTTATAACACTCCAACATTATCCAATAACACTCGAAACACGCACAATCAACTACTCCAAGTGAGATCAATTGCACACGGGAAAAGACTGACCCACTGCCCTCCATCTCTTTACGTAATTCAACAAAAACCTATCTCACGATCTAACAAGTTGGAAATTGCTCGTAAACGTAGCAAATGAGGTGCGTTCGTACGATAACGAAGTTTTAAAAATATTCAGATCTTGCTGATAGTAGAGCGTACTTCGGATACAGTATAGTAGTCCAAATCTTTGTGTTTCTGTAAATATGCAGGAAGTAATTTTTATTACACCTCAGCAACGTATATCTTATTCATAAAATTTGAAAAAATTGAATATAATTAAAACGCGCTTCAAACAATGTTTCCCCGTATAGCACTATGTAGTGGAATGCTATTGTGTGGCCCTGTAATTTAATAATAAAAATTCTTTGCATCACAGATTGTACAGAATGCATATTTTAGTATATATTTCATGCCAATTCTATTATGTCCGAATGAGTGTAACATTATTAAAATGCGTTTGAATCTTTTTTTCCGATTGACCGTAATGTAATGGAATACTTTTGATTGTCCCTTTAAATGATCTATGCATCCGACTTTCGTAACATTTGAAATGACTCGACAAAATTACGCAATAATTATATGTTTTAAATTTCAAATGATCAAAATGCATTAGAAACTTTATTCCCCATCGACCGTAATGTAATGGAATCTTTTTGATTGTCCCTGTAATTGATCTATCCATCCGATTTTCATAAAATTTGAAATGACACGACAAAATTATGTTATAATTATGTATTATAAATTTTAAACGATTCGGTTGGGTAGTTTTTACGTTGTTATATGCGGACAGACACACGGACGGACAGACGGACGGACTTTGCGACAACAATAGGTGCTACGTATTTACATAATTACGAACGCACCTAAAAATAGAAAGTCACGTGATCAGCTAGCCGCGAGTCGAGGTCACGTGATCAGCACGCTGAAAAATTGGAAGCGGGGGAGTGTTCAGCTGCCATGCGCTCTGGACGCGCGCGCTCAGAAGCCACGGTCATGGAGTGGGTTAATATCGCGGACGATATGTCCGTTCACTAATCGCTACCATGCTACAGGTACTGCAACTATGTGCTCAATAACAGGGTGAGAACACACTACTGATATGATTACTTACGGTGCTTTTGGTGAACACTTGTGGGATAAATTGAGAAGCTGATTAGCTAGAATCCATCGTGACGTTCTTTGACGTGAAAATGCTAGTGGTCCATTATAAAGATAATCTGTTGCAACTGCAAGTGTACTCACTGGCAGAATGGTTAAAGCGTCGGGCTTGTAATCAGAGATTATGGGTTCGATTCTTACGCAGGCTAAAAGTCGGTTACGTTTTTTTTTTTTTTTTTTTTTTTTTTTTTAATTATTGGTGGTTGCTTTTTATTAATAAACAAGACATTTTTTTAAAGATAAATTTTGTATTAATAATACAGAACCACATGTATTTCTATTGTAATAATAAAATACTTATTTAAATACGAGAAAATGAGATTTTTGCGGTGAAAGTTTTATATTTCAAATCCTTTTAATATTCTAAATATCTTTCCAAAGTGATTTATATATATATATTAAGCAAATGAAAAAAAAAGTTTTCTGCGAAAATATCCGTATACGCATAAAATAATTATTGATGTTCTTCTTCTTTTTTTATTATTTTAGAAGTAAGTTTTATTGAGATTAGGATGCAAATATAATGCATGCGTGGATATTTTACTGTGTTAAAATCAAAATGGAAAATATTATAAAAGCAAAATGTAAAAGATATATTTTTTTTTTTTTTTTTTTTTTGAATTAAGAATATCTGCATACATATTTTTTACAGAGGTGAAATATTTGGAGTTTGCCTTCTAGTTTTATAATGAATAAAGTATGATTAGAATGCTTGTAATTTTTCTATTGAAAGTATAAATAAGAGTTTTGCTTATACTAACATAATTTCGGATGTCGTTTGTTTCTCATATTTTATGACATGTTTTGGCACGGTTATCCACACGGTATTAAAATATACAATCATTAAATAAAAAATATATACATACTAAAACTTTTCCTGAAAAATTTTCTAACTAACAGTGTAAATTCCATTGAAATCTATCCAATATTGTAGATTACAAATCAATCTTGTAATATGTGGATACAGGGCCATCGCTAAGATTTTTTATTGGTGGGGGAGAAGACCTTAAATTGTCAAGTCAAATTTTTATATTCGCCAACTGGTTTATGATTTTGCCAAGTTAACGGACTTAGAAAATGGAATACAGTTCTTATTTGTAAAACAATTAATAATATTCCCAAATAGAGTTGTAACTTTTGCAAATTCTATCAAAAATAGAAAATGTATTGTAGTGTTTATTAAAACATTCAATTTGACATAATATTCAATTATGACAGTTCAATTTGACATAAAAGTTTTAAATTTGCAAAGTGTAACAACATTTGTGAATTTTTGGGGAGGGGCTCCCCCCTGTCCCTTCCCCCCTTAGCTATCCCCATGTGTGGATATCTCAAACTTGGTTTATCAACAGCATTCTATTTAATACGAAAAGTATAAAGCAACTGATAAATGATTTTTAAATAAATAAAAATAAAATTAATAAAAAATTTAAATCACTAATTGTTAAATTATATCAGTCAACCTACCAACTTTGACTACCAAATAAAGTGCATCCAATAACAGATAAGCACAAAACGCACAATCAAGTGATCAAATCGCCCAGCAGTTTTATTTGCGTCGCGCGCTTCAGCTTTGAGCAGGGTTGGTTGTCATAATTTAAATGCTGATCGGGCTTAATTACATGAAATATGTCACGTGACACTTCCTGGAATACTTTAAATTTTATTTGAGTGGTCAGAGGTATGTATTTCCGTTACGAGAATCATGTTTTGAAAGGATAAAGGGATATAGTATTTGTATTTACCAATTCTGAACCATAAAAATAATGTAATAATTGAATAAATTTAAAATTCTCTTCTTCGATAGTACCTACTCCAAGCAGAATCTTCTGAGCGCGCGCGCAAAAAAAAGTGTTCATTGAACACTCCCCGGGATACGCAGGCGTAACGTCACTCTGGACGTTTCAAAGGTCTGATTAAATCTGGACGTTTCAAAGGTCACTTGGACGTTGGACGCCTTTCAACTAAGGTAATACTAAGCTCAGTTGGAAGAGATGTCCAAGCCGCTATCAGATTTTTTATACGTCCAAGATGGCGGATCTGATGATGTACGCTGGGGCCTCGGATATAAAATCCAAGATGGCAGCCAGTTAAACATTGGTCGTCCGGGGGATATAAGAAACAAAATGGCTGACGTCCAAGATGGCGCCAAGGCAAATATTTTTTTTTTAAATAGCAGGCTAAAATAAAAATTGAAATTTTAATAAAAAAAATGAACCATTGCTTTTTTAAAGTGCTTAAGAGAGACCCGTAAGAAAAAACCCAAAATTTTTATTATTGATTTTAAAGTAATGAATTTTGGTGTACTGTTTAAGAATCTTTTTGTAAGGAATAATTAGAAAAAAATTCACTTTTTATTAAAAAGTATATTTTTTATGGGGATTTTTATGATATTTTTTTGGTCGAAAAATACACTTTTTAAAATTACTACTCCTCATTCAATTTTCAATATTTTGGTATTACTAAAATTTCTTAAATAGTGCTATAGTATATAGAAAAGAACTAAGGAGAGATATTTTTAATTTTCTATTTTAATCGGCTAAAAAAATAAAAATAAAAATACGCATGGTAAATTTCCTTAAATTTGTTATAATTTTCATGTTTACCAATTTATGTAAAATTTTCAGAAATAGTTAGAAAAAATATCTCTCCTTACTTTTGTTGCAATTTTTTTTAAGATTCTAAAAACATAAACACTTTGTTTCTAAATCATTTTACCACTGAGCCTTAGTACTTTGAACTTAGGCAAAATATGAAAAAAGTCATTTTCAGGAAAACACGTTTTAAATGGCCGCTAGTCCTTTACTCTATAGTGAGTAAAATTAAAAAAGCTCATTTTCTACCTGTTCCAAGTGTCCCCGAGTTCTGAAATTTTGTATGGGTATTCGCAAATATTTATTTTATCGTTTTCTGAGATAAAAAAAATTTTGAACTTTTGATGATTTTTGGCCGAAAATGGGGTACGGGTCTCCCTTAAGCACACATTTATTAATACTAAGGCTGTGTTCAAAAGACGCTTTTTTTTTGTGCGCGCGCGCTCAGAAGATTCTGCTTGGAGTAGATGCTATCGAAGAAGAGAATTTTAAAGTTATTCAATTATTGTGTTATTTTTATGGTTCAGAATTGGTAAATACAAATACCATATCTCTTTATCCTTTCAAAACATGATTTTCGTAACAGAAATACATACTTGTGACCACTCAAATAAAATTAAAATTATTCCGGAAAAGTATCACGTGACCTATTTCATGTAATTAAGCCCGATCAGCATTTAAAATAAGACATCGCACCCTGACGCGCGTTACGCGCGCAAAACTGCTGGGCGATTTGATCACGTGATTGTGCATTTTGTGCTTATCTGTTATTGGTTGCACTTTGTTTGTAAACAAAGTTGGTAGGTTGACTGATACAATTAAAATTTTTTTAATAATTTTCTTTTTTTTTTATTTAAAAATCATTTATCAGTTGCTTTATACTTTTCGTATTAAATAACAGAATACTGTTGATTCTATTGTTGTAATTAATAGAATGCTGTTGATAAACCAAGGTTGAGATATCCACACGGAGGACTAGCTTAGGGGGGGGGGGACAGGAGGGAGCCTACCCTCCCAAAACATTCACAAATGCTGTTACACTTTGCAAATTTAAAACTTTTATGTCAAATTTAATTAAAATTTTAATAAAAACTGCAATACATTTTCTATTTTTGATAGAATTTGCAAAAGTTACAACTCTAATTGGGAATATTATTAATTTTCTTACAAATAAGAACTGTATTACATTTTCAAAGTGCTTTAACTTGGCAAAATTGTAAAACGAGTTGGCGAATATAAAAATTTGATTTGACAATATTAAGGTTTTCTCCCCCACCAATAAAAAGTCTTAGCGATGGTCCTGTATCCACATATTACAAGATTGATTTGTAATCTACAATACTGGATTGATTTCAATGGAATTTGCATTGTTATTTAGATAATTTTTCAGAAGAAGTTTTAGTATGTATATATTTCTTATTTAATGATTGTATATTTTAATACCGTGTGGATAACAGGCCAAAATATGTCATAAAATATGAGAAACAAACGACATCCGAAATTATGTTAGTATAAGCAAAACACTTATTTATACTTTCAATAGAAAAATTATAAACATTCTAATCATACTTTATTCATTCAAAACTAGAAGGCAAACTCCAAATATTTCACTTCTTTAAAATATATGTATGCAGATATTCTTAATTTAAAAAAATGCACATCTTTTACATTTTGTTTTTATAATATTTTCCATTTTGATTTTAACACCGTAAAATACCCACTCATGCATTATATTTGCATCCTAATCTCAATAAAAACTTACTTCTAAAATTTTCAAAAAAAAAAAAAAAAAAAAAAAAAAAAAAAAAAAAAAAAAAAAAGAAGAAGGAGAAGAACATTTATAATTATTTTATGCGTATACGGATATTTTCGCAGAAAACTTTTTTTTTTCATTTGCTTAATATATATATAAATCACTTTGGAACGATATTAATATCGTTCTAATTATCCTTTTAATATTCTAAATTTAGAATATTAAAACTTTCTCCGCAAAAATCTCATTTTCTCGTATTTAAATAAGTATTTTATTATTATAATAGAAATACATGTGCTTCTGTAATATTAATATAAAATTTACCTTTAATAAAAAGTCTTATTTATTAATAAAAAGCAACCAAAAAAAAAAAAAAAAAAAAAAAAAAAAAACACAAACCAACTTTTGGCCCGCGCAAGTTTTGAACCCGTATCGTCTAGGTACAAGATCAGCACTCTGACCATTCAGCCAGCGAGCTCACATTCATTTGTAACAGATTATCTTACTACTACCACAAGTAATTACATCCGTGATCCATCTGTTATTGAGCGAACAGTTACAGCAACCGGTGGCACAGTAGCGAGTACTAAACGCACATCCCGTCCACTATAGGTACCCACTCCATGTCCGTGGCTCCTGAGCGCGCGTGTCCAGCGCGCGTAACAGCTGAACACGGCCTAAATACACAATGTGTCATAATATTTCTTTATTATACATATTTCATGCCTTTAAAAGTACAGTCAAGATTACATGTAATATATAAATTAAATTTAACAGGCAGATCTTCAGTAATCTGGGATATCTGTTTTTCGTGATCTTCGCTGAACAGGTCCCGAATAGAACCGTACCAATTCTTCGGTACTCTAAATAGGGGTACGCCACAACAACGTTGCAAATATCGACTTAGAGGTACATCTGTATGTACTTCAAGCACTTTTTCACAATCAAGATAGCGAGCAACTACAGCAGGCACAGTATAACGGTATACTGCCGGTTTCTTGCCAGATATAAGAATCGTTTTTGAATGCGGATCACTGGATATTCGATCACAACTTTTAGTAACAGGCACCGAAATATAATAATTATCTAGATCCCAATTCAAAAAGAAAGGTATTTCTTTAAATCCCCCAGTTAAACATCTTGTAGGATAATGCAATGGTTCAGTACGCATCACGTATTTGCTAGTTTGCGTCCAATTTAGGTATTTGATGTACACAGAATACGCGAAGGCATTGAATTTCACCTATCTGTAGCGCTGCAGGTTATTCCGGAAAAACCCATTCTTGTAAGCACTAGGAATAACTGAACTGCTTAACTTTAGTACGTTCTCGGAACCAAAAACCTGATTATCTTTGAAGCTGTATTTTAGCTTAAAAATGTCGCAATCCTTCACACTTATACGAATGCAATTCAATGGGTTATTTAAACCACTGATCACTATAGAACTGTGAGAAATGTTATATTTCATTGAGGACATATCAATTCTATTGTGTTCGAAAGAGTGTAACATCATTAAAATACACTTTAATATATTCTTTCCAATTGAATGAAATGTAACAGATACTTTTGATTGCTCTTGTATTTAAACAATGCATCCGATTTCCATAAAATTCTAAATGACTCGACAAAATTATTCAACAATATTACATTTTAAATTTCAAGCCATTCGGATGAGTAGTTTTGTTTTGTTATATACGGACAGAGGAACAGACTGATAGACAGTCGGGGAGAGAACACAGGGTGGATTGAACGACAACTATAGATGCTATCTATATATTTACATAATTCTAAACGCTACTAAAAATATTTTTTATATGAAACCTTGTGAGGAAAGGAAATTATTTTACGCACTGGATCGTACAGAAATCATTATTATTCAATTATCATTAAAAAATATTTTAAATGAAAGAAAATATTTTCAAAGAGCAATTAGTATTTTATACTAATAATGTAACAATGGTTTGAAACAAGATAAATTGATTTTAGATAAATAAAGTTTTAATTGAAGGATTAAAATTTCAGACATGGTTCTTCTTTCATTTCAAGTTTGTTGAAACAACATTGGAAACACTCGGAGGTAATCAAAATCAATAGTTTTGAAAATGAGATAGGGGTATTTGCCAGAAACGAAAAAAAGAAAATCTATTAGTACTATTTTAAAGGCACATATTACATAATAAAAAGATTAAAAGAAAGCAAGAACAGATTTAAAAAAATGTTTCTCAGTTTTATTTATTGGCGAAAAGTTCAAAATTTTCATAGTGTATATTAAATATCTGATAAAAAATTGGAACCTTAGTGTACGTGTTTTTTTTTATTATAATTGCAAGTGGTGCATAAATGAACACACCACACGCTCGAATATAAGTAAATCTATTTATTCATTAATACAAATGCCGATATAAATATTGCTGTATTGCTCCGTTTTACATAATATAGATTTCAAAGTCAATTGTTTAATAAATGTGCTAATTTTGTGCCCTTTAAATTTTATGAACTATATATTTTTGAAAGTATAACGTTCAGTCTTATTCTATGTTATTTATTCTTACTATATGGTATTGCATCATAGCACTGCATAAACATTTGTGAAAGCGAAATTACATAGAAATAAAGGCTATTATAAATGTGTATGTATCATTTTCAAAATAAAGCCTTAAAATTCATAATCCATGTAAATCTCAAAAACAGTAATTTAAAAAAAAATAGTAATAACCCATAGTTAACAATGTAATTTCGATATTTTTGAATAAATACTTTCTTTTTTAATTTTGCAAATGCTTCCTTTTAGTTCGTTCTAGATTTACATCTTAAAATTAAAGATAATAATAAACACCCCTTGACATCTAGGCTTAATTTTACTAATGACGTTCTAAATACAGTCCATGCGGTATAAAATGTTTGTGTTATAAAACTCACTTTCAATCAGGTCTTGTTATATCCCTTGTTTATCACAGATCAATCTGATTCAAAGATGCAATCAATACTGAGTAGTGAACAACGTACGGGGTGCAATACGAAAAAATTTAATTTTTATTTCTATTAGTATGAATTAATGAATATATACTTTACACTTTCTAAAAGCTTCAAATTTTTATGATTTATTTTAGTATATCAACAATTATATTTAAACATTTATATTTTGATATTTTGCCAGCTAACACATGACTTACTTCAAGAATAATGTTAAAATTGATTTTGGCTGTTGTTACGAAACTAATACCTTATTTATTGCAAACAAGTTCGAGAATAGACAAATATTTTTAACAATCAAGTTCCCCCTTTCTGTCAGGTAAGATCCGGCATGTTTTATGTTCGTGCTGCCGATTTGTCTCAAGATTGTGATTGGTTAGGGAAAAACACTGTCAAAATTGGTGTTAAATACTAATATTTTGTTTAAGAGGAGTTGGTGTTCTTTAAGAACTTTAGATTATTTAAAGTATTTTCTGAAGAAAAATTCTGATAGTTTCCTCTTTATTTAATTGTTTTTTTTTTTTTTTTTTTTTTTTTGTCTGATTACTCGCCGACCTGTATCTAATCTTTAGTCTAAATAATTATTCACTCTACTAAAATAAATACATTGCTCGTTATCTTCATTGATATTAACATTTATTTTACAAATATTTACAAGATTATTAAAAAAAATTCTAACATTTAAAGACTTTTAACATTAATTTAAAAATCATAACGTTCATCATAACTACGGAAACGCAACTCCTTGGACAAAAAAAAAAAAAAAAATTTTTTTTTTTTTTTTTACTTAATATGTAAATATTTTAAGGTTTTTCAGTTCGCTTTAATTCACTTAGAGAAGTAAATTTTTTTAAATAAATATTCCAGTTAAGTTCGTGTGTCACTACAAAAAAATTAGAGGGAACTGTTCGCGACAGTATTTATGAAAATTTAAATAAATATCAGAAAGAATAATTAGGTCTACGACTTCGATGTGGTTTCTGTCCAATCAACTCTGTCTCCAAACGTTTAAGCGAAACCTTTTAATTATTCGTGAGTTGTTATAGTTTTTCCTAAACCATATGCTATACAAGTCGGAAATTGCACGTCAAGCGTAGCAAATGAGGAGCGTTCGTATTATAACGAAGTTTTGAAATTATTCAAATTTTCATGTAATATTATGCAGTATTTCGAATACAGTATAGTAGCCGAAATTTTATGTACGTCCCTGTAAATACTATCTGTTGTATTTTATACAGAAAGTAACTTTCTTTCTTTCTAACCGATGACCAGGCCCCTACCTGCCGAGTTGTCTCAGCTTAACGAGTTAGATACCTGGTATCGGGGCGGACGACCGCCTAATTGCCACGTAGTGGCAATATACTTTGCTTCGCATGCCTTCATTTCTGCAGTATTTGCTTGTCGTTGAGCATACTTTGTTTCGCTTGTTAATTATTGGTACATCCTGATGTTTGAACTGCAAATGGCTTCGCAAGATGGTCTCGTAATTTAGAGCCTTGATCAGATGACGAGACCTTCACCTGACAAGGCACCTCCAGAGGTATAATTCACAGGTAACTTGGAGAACTTTGCACCCACGACGGATTTTACATGCACCAGGCGCCATTAGCGTACATGATGGAATTTTAGCCGGCAAAGTGGGGACGATCTACACAGACAAGTGCCGAGGTCGGCTGATTGTGGCTAACGGTTGCTGGACTTAGTACGTAGTTTATTGCCTTTGTGAATGTACTGAGTTTGGCGCTGCGCATCACTCCCACTCGCCGTGCCAGGTAAAATGGGGCTGGAGCTAAAATTATTTTTTGAGCCGAAACGGTGGCATGTTCTTAGCAGACAACAGGGGGGACAATTTTGAGGGAAATTTAGAAAAGTAAATAACCAAAACTAAAAAGGCCGAAATGCTAAGTAGTGCCAGAGAAGGGAGAATTTTAGGACCGAAAAGCAAGGCAGTCGAATCGCTGCTGATGGTGACGAGAACCCTCCTTCCTACCGTACCCAAAAAAAAGAAACAGAGAAAAAAAAAGTGCTCCATGGGCTGTTCCATTGGAGCGGGTCCGGTAGCTCGTGCGGACAGAGTCCAAATGCACCAAATAAAGAGGCGTACTGTCACTAGAAAATAAAACAAGGGAAAAAACGAAAAAGGAAAACCCCGAACACGTTTCGGACCGCAAAGAGTCCCTTGAGTCTCTGCGTCGATGAGGTCAACGTGTGCGGTTCGGGGTAAGTGGACTAGTAGGTTGCTTCCCATTGCTCTTCGGACCGCTCAGGGTCCCGTGAGTCCCTGCGTGAATGAGGTCAACTTGAAAGCCTGAGAGGCGTTAGCCAACTAGGGTGGGGTTCCAGAACGATGTCGGACCGCCCAGAGTCCCTTGAGTCTCTGCGTCTAGAGGTCAACCTGTATGGTTCTGGTGCAGTGGACTTGATGCTCCCGATTGGTCCTCCCGAATCTCTTCGGACCGCACAGGGTTCCTTGAGTCCCTGCGTCGATTAGGTCAACTTGAAATTTTCGGGAGCCAAGTCCTACGGGAGGGAATCCTGGAAGGTAAATGGGTTAGTAACATTGTTATTGTTTAAAATTAACCAGATAGTTCACTTAACCCAAGCACTCCCCGTAAATTCCAATTTGATTTTTTTTTGTAATTTATATCTTATGTTATTAGATCTGGACGGACTAGCAGTTAGGCGGGGACGGATGAAGCTTTTTGATTTGTCGTAATGTGCAGCTTGCAGATCCGAGATCTCTTTCGACGTGCTTGCAATAGTATTGTTGCAGCGTATATAGGGTTCTTTTGATCTTACGGTTAGACAACTTCAAACTCTTGCTTATAGAAAAGTAGAAAATAATTTATTTACAGAACTTCAAAACAACAGAGTCTTCGAAACTCACAAATATTTCTAGATATTCAAAAATAATTGTTCAAATCTATCGTATAAGTGCAGATATAGATTCCAGAGACTTTTTAATACAACGTCTCAACACTAAATCACATTCAAAATAACGTAAATAAGACTCAAGCAAACTCGCTTAACAAACGCCTTGTTCGCTCAATGACTGACTGGTAAATAATAATCACAGCTCGCATCGCTTCTCTTCTTATATAGGCTCGTAGCAGGTGCTGGAAATTTCTAGAACCAACTCGAAAAATCCACGGAACAACAAACAAGGTATCAGTATATCTAAAAGGGGGGTTACCATTGAGAGGGAAGGTTTACCATCGCCAACAATCGCCAAGTTTGTCGCCAACTTGGCGATATATCGCCAAATTTGGCGACCTAAATTAGTCGCCAAAAGTGACGCCAACTTGGCGATATCTCTAATATTTCGTTAATCTGCCATAGACATACACTGAAAATAATAGACAAGTTTGCTTGATAACAGAGACAATGTAACAAAAACTAATATTAGTAAAGAAATGGAGCTTAATAAGATTATTTACATCATTTTACAGTACAAACACTAACTATTTACAAAATTCGTAACACTATCCCCTCCTCAAAGACTGCACGTCCCGGGCAGTGCAATCCTTGAGTTAGAGGAAAACACTTAAAATAAACAAATAAATAAATAAATAAATAAATAATAACAATAATAATAAGATTTACATAAATAAGAACTAATTACTATTTACATATTTACAAAAAGTGACTTTCATGACCATGGTCTGAAATTCCAGTTTTGAATTTCTATTCACTTTGGTCAAAATAAGGGGCTAGCCGGTTGTAATGTACGACCTTGGGCTTGGTGTGTGGCGATTTTCGTATGCGTACGACGACGTCATTCAGCCTGTTGACGACTGTGTAAGGACCGTCCCAGTTTCTTTGTAATTTTGGCGACAGTCCCTTACGACGTATCGGATTCCACAACCAAACTTTGTCACCTTCGTTGAACTCATGTCCTGTTGCCTTTGTGTCGTACCGTGTCTTCATCTTTTCCGTTGCCAGTCCGATTCGGTTCATCGCTAGACGATGAATCTCCTCAATCCGCGCATCGACATATGTCTTCATCGACATATTCCTCAGGCGATGAAGGAGCATCAGGAGGACGGCCAAACAAAAGATCCGCAGGCAGACGAAGATCACGACCAAAGAGCATTTGAGAAGGGGAGTAACCAGTGGCCTCATGAGTGGCACTCCTGTAGACAAGCAGGAAAAGAGGCAATTTCTTGTCCCAGTCCTGTTGGTCTCTAAACACCAGGAGAGAGAGGCTATTTAGGATGGTACGATTGAACCGCTCCATCATGCCGTCCGATTGAGGGTGTAGAGGTGTTGTTCGAGTTTTGTCCATGCCGAGTAGTTCACACATTTCCTTGAACACAGCCGAATCAAAATTTCTTCCTTGATCGGAATGGAATTGAAGAGGAACTCCGTATCTGGAAACCCAGTGTTGAATCAGTATGTCTGCTACGGTTACCGCCTCTTGATTAGGAATGGCGTAGGCTTCAGGCCACTTAGTGAAGTAGTCCATGACAACGAGAATGTACTTATTGCCATCAGATGTTCTAGGAAGTGGACCCAGGATGTCTAGAGCAATTCGTTCGAAAGGAGATCCTACATTATAACGTTGCAATCGTCCACGGGTGCGCCTCTTAGGACCTTTACGTGCTACACAGGTGTCACAAGTTCGACACCACTTCTCCACGTCACTGCGAACATTATTCCAGTAGAAACACTCTCGAACCTTTTGCTGGGTCTTCATTACACCAAAATGACCTCCTGTGGGACTACCATGCAGTTCTTGAAGGACCATAGAAATTCTCGACTTAGGGAGTAGTAGTTGCCATCTACATGTCTTTCCATCGTCATACTCCCATTTTCGGTACAAAATACCGTTCTTCAAATGTAGTGAATCCCAAAGAGCCCAATAACGTTTAGTCGTAGGATGATAATGGGCCATGTCTTGCCAGCTGGGCTTCCTATTGGACTCCTCTTTCAGCTCTAGAATTGGCTTAATTTCAGGATCAGCAAGTTGATCTTTACGCAGGCTCTCGTCCCGCCACTGATCTTGCGATGATGTAGATCCAATTGTAACTTGTCTTACTATAGGACCTTTGACATTAAATTTCTTCTCAACCCGGTCGCAGTATCTACAATTCTCTGAGCAGGGTCTTCTTGAGAGAGCATCTGCATTTCCATGTGATGAGCCTTTTCGATGGTGTATCTCCATATCGTACTCTTGAAGCTTTTGTATCCACCTGGCTATCTGGCCTTCTGGGTTCTTAAAATTCAATAGCCAAGTTAGAGAAGCATGATCAGTTTGGATCAGGAAAATGGTCTATGGCTTTCACTACAGCAAGAAGCTCTTTTCTTGTTACGCAGTAGTTTCGCTCTGCCTTTGATAAGCACTTGCTGAAATAGGCGATAACACGCTCCTGGCCGTCGATTTCCTGGGACAGTACAGCGCCAATGCTTTCGTTACTTGCATCCGTATCAAGTATAAACTGTCTATCGATTTAAGGATATGACAGAATTGGAGTGGATGTTAAGGCCTCCTTAAGCTTTCCGAAAGCAGCGTCACATTCCTGTGTCCACATAAATTTTTGATTGGCTTCTGTTAATTTATGAAGTGGTCTTGCAATCATCGAGAAGCCTTTGACGAATTTTCTGTAATAGGTGCATAATCCTAGAAAACTTCGAAGCTGCTGAACATCTGCTGGACGATTCCAATTTTTCACGGCCGATATCTTCTCCGGATCAGTCCTAACTCCTTCCGCCAAAATGATGTGTCCAAGGTAGGCGAATTCATTACGAAACAAACTGCACTTCGAAGGGTTTAACTTCAAATTAGCTTCCTTTAATTTTTGTAGCACCCGCCTGAGGTTGTTCAGATGTTCATCAAAAGATTTTCCTATGATTATGATATCATCTAAATAAACAAGACATGCTTCATATGACAGCCCCCGGAGAACCGTTTCCATAAGCCGTTCGAAAGTTGCAGGTGCGTTACATAGACCAAAAGGCATTACCTTGAACTGCCATAATCCTTGTCCCGTTGTGAAGGCAGTCTTCTAGCGGTCGTTCGGATGGATCTCTACCTGCCAGTAACCACTCTTCAGATCCAGAGTCGAGAACCAAGTGTTGCCCGCAGGTGTGTCGAGAGTGTCGTCGATCCTTGGCAGAGGGTAACTATCCCTTTTAGTGACGTCATTCAGTCGGCGGTAGTCTACACAAAATCTTGTAGAACCATCCTTCTTTCTTACTAATACAATGGGAGACACCCATGGACTTGTCGATGGTTCGATGATGTCATTTTCTTCCATATCCTTAATTAAATTCTGCACCTCTTCTTGCTTGGCAAAAGGTAATCGTTTAGGGTGCTGTTTAATAGGAGAGTGATCTCCCGTGTTAATTCGGTGTTGTGCCATTTTAGTTCGTCCAAAGTCTTCAGATGTTTGGGAGAATAAACTTTGGAATTCCCTAATTAAATTTTCCGCGGCGTCCATCTGTTTTGGATCTAAGTCTGTATTTTGTAACAAATCCTTGACTAAATTATCTGAAGATTTCTCAGAGTGACTGGAATTTTGACTTATGCACGTCACAGGAGCACACGATGCTATCACCTCTCCTTTCTTGATAGTCTTCGTCTTATCACTGATGTTAACAATTCTGACTGGAATGGTCTTTTTCGAGAGGTCTACTACAGAAGAAGCCACCAATACTCCTGCTTGTTTACTATTGTCTTCGGGATAATCTATATGGCCAAATCGGTAATTAGTTTCATTTTTAATTACAGATGGAACTAAAAATTCTGTTCTTGGATCTAGATTGATGTCTTCTTTAGCTATTACTCTTTGTTTACATTCAATTTCGTTATTTAATCCAAAAAGACTTATTTCTTCAAATTTTGAGAGCATTTTGTTATTTCTAAAATCAAGTTTGAAGCAAAACTTCTTCAGAAAATCTAGCCCGATTAAGCAAGGATCTGTTATATCAGCCACATATGCCGTATGGTAATATTTCGTTCCTCCAAAGTTGATGGTTAAATTTGCCTTTCCATATATGCCTATCTTGTCGCCCGTCACAGTTTGCAGGGTAACGCATGGTGGAGTCCAGATGAGTTTACATTTCCATTTTCGAGCCAAATCTTCTCTTATTATATTGTAACATTGGCTCCTGTATCGACAATCATACGGCACTGAATTCCGTTAATAAAGCCTATCACATATAATTCATTATCACCGCCACTCATTTTTGATATCTGGAGGATCTTCAGGTGGGGCTTTTCATTCTCTGGCAACCTCCGCCCCGCGAGATGGCCAAAATTTAGTTTCCCTGCTGACAGTTTGAATTTATCTCACGTTCGTGGATTTTGGGGCAATTTCTTCGGAGATGTCCTGTATCACCGCATCCCCAGCACGTGAGATTCTGTCTTCTTGAACTTGTTCTTCCGTATTTTAAAGCTGCAAATTCTTGATTTATTTTCCTAATTTCTTTCAAGACGTCGTTCTCAGTGTCTGAGCTTTTGTTCACCGTTACCCCTCGGACTGAGTGACGATCTCTTCGGCTGGCTTGTGTAGCTGCTTCCAACTTTAAAGCATATAGTAGTGCAGCCTTTAAATCCTGTACATCTGCCATTCGTACCGCTCTCTGCACTTCTGGATCTTTTATTCCGTCTACAAAATATTGCATTGAGAGCATTTCCCGTACATTTGTAGGACAGTCAATGAATGCTAAATTTGCAAGCCGTTCAATTTCCGAGGCAAACTCTTGAAGGGTTTCACTCGATTTTTGATGGCGGCTCTTCATTTGTATTCTCGTATAATCCTTGAAGAATTTTTCGCCGAATCTCATTTCAAGTGCACAACTTAGAGTCTCAAAATTGAGTTGCGTCATATCGGGTAATGTTTGCAGCACGTCGGCGGCTTCTCCTATTAAAGATGCTGCCAGTTGACAAGCTTTCACCTCGTCACTCCATTTGTTCGCTTCGGCTACAATGGTGAATTGGGTCTTGTAAACTTGCCAGGAACTCTTTCCGTCGTATGTCGACAGCTTAACTTGCACAGGAGAAGCAGGCGGATTCCTAAATTCTTCATAATTACCGCTGGACGCTGAAAGTTTCTTCTCAAGATCTTGTACTTTTTTATTTAGCTTTTCATCTACTTCACCTAGTATTTTCTCTTCAACGTTACAAACTTCATTCTGAATTTTCTCTTCTACTTCCGCCATTTTCCTTTCCATTTTCTGTTCAACATTACTAACTTCATTCTGAATTTTCTTTTCTACTTCCTCTATTTTCTCTTCTACCGAGCCTATTCTTCTCTCTACCGATGAGAACTTTTCTTCCAAAGTTTTCTTCATTTCTTCTTGGCTTTTATTAACTTCCTCCTTTAATTCTTCCATTCTCTCTTGGCTTCTTTTCATTTCTTCAGTAACATCTTCTTGGACTTTTTCGATTTTATTCGATAACTCTTCTTGGCCTTTGTCAATTTTATTTGTCAACTCTTCCATTCTTTCTTCGTTTTTATTCATTTTTTCCGTCAACTCTTCTTGGCCTTTAATCATCTTTTCAGTCACATCTTCTTGGCATTTGTCAATTTTATTTGTCAACTGTTCCATTCTTTCTTCGTTTTTGTTCATTTTTTCCGCCAACTCTTCTTGGCCTTTATTCATCTTTTCCGCCAACTCCTCTTCGCCTTTATCCATTTTATTTGATAATCCATTAATAGCTTTCAACAACTCATTCTGTTGCTCTTCCGTTGCTCTCGTTTTCGCCATAAGATCCCAAATTCTGACACCAAATGTTGCAGCGCATATAGGGTTCTTTTGATCTTACGGTTAGACAACTTCAAACTCTTGCTTATAGAAAAGTAGAAAATAATTTATTTACAGAACTTCAGAACAACAGAGTCTTCGAAACTCACAAATATTTCTAGATATTCAAAAATAATTGTTCAAATCTATCCTATAAGTGCAGATATAGATTCCAGAGACTCTTTAATACAACGTCTCAACACTAAATCACATTCAAAATAGCGTAAATAAGACTCAAGCAAACTCGCTTAACAAACGCCTTGTTCGCTCAATGACTGACTGGTAAATAATAATCACAGCTCGCATCGCTTCTCTTCTTATATAGGCTCGTAGCAGGTGCTGGAAATTTCTAGAACCAACTCGAAAAATCCACGGAACAACAAACAAGGTATCAGTATATCTAAAAGGGGGGTTACCATTGAGAGGGAAGGGTTACCATCGCCAACAATTGCCAAGTTTGTCGCCAACTTGGCGATATATCGCCAAATTTGGCGACCAAAATTAGTCGCCAAAAGTGACGCCAACTTGGCGATATCTCTAATATTTCGTTAATCTGCCGTAGACATACACTGAAAATAATAGACAAGTTTGCTTGATAACAGAGACAATGTAACAAAAACTAATATTAGTAAAGAAATGGAGCTTAATAAGATTATTTATATCATTTTACAGTACAAACACTAACTATTTACAAAATTCGTAACAGTATTATTGCGGGGCACCTGTTTCGGGCCGTGGATACTGCTGTTACTGCACGACTACCGCTTACTGCTGTGATCATAAGACATATCATTATTTTAACATTTTATGATTTTTTTATTGTTGACCGTAGGGTTTTAGACCTAGGCCATTTTACATTTAATAACATATAAGACGGACAAGCAGTGCCGGAGGCGGGTATACAGAAAGTAACTTGTGTTAAACCTCAGCAACGTATACCAATTCCATAAAATGTAATGTTTTAATATAATTAGAAAAAGCCTCAAACAATGTTTTCTCCCATACCATTGTGCAATGGAATTCATTTGTTTGGCCCTGTAAAATAATAACAATTACACTTTGTACCACAGATTGTACAAAATGTATAATTTAGTATAAACTTCACAGATGCATATGAATTTATTAAGTTAGAAAGAGTGTAACATAATCTTGGTTTGATTTTATTTTTATATTGAAGTACATAAGCAGTCCAGTTTTCTTTAAGGAAACGCACACATTACACATTGACAGTTCACTGATGGACAAAACTTCAGGATTAAAAAAAAATGTACACGCAAATGAAATTCTACGTAACATTCGTGGTAAAGAAGCAAAAAATAGTATTAACAGAACGTTACCCAATATTTAGTATAAAACTTTTGTTGAAAGGATGTAGATAGGATATTACTAAAGGTTCTTTCCCTGTTACGTAAATATTGCAAGAAACCATGAGTAAATAATCTAAAAAACTTTGAAAATCACCATAAAAAAGAAAATTAAACAGGACGCGTTTCGAGCTACAAAAATACAGCTCGTCATCAGCTCATCCAAACACGTGTCACAAGGGACAGAGTAGAAATAAAAGCACTTTTATTTCCACTCTGTCCCTTGTGAATGTGTTTGCATGAGCTGATGACGAGCTGTATTTTTGTAGCTCGAAACGCGTCCTGTTTAATTTTCTTTTTTATGGTGATTTTACAAAGTTTCTTAGATTATTTATAAATTTATCGCCAATGATTTTGGTGTTTCTCAATATAGAAACCATGAGTGTACAAAGAAAGCAAAATACTCACAATCAACAATCGTAAGTTCTATATCAATAAAGGATATGGTCACGTGTAATGCGGTACAACTTTCAACGTGGCATGGCATACTCAGAACAGCTTGACTCAGCAACTGTTGAAGCAAGTTGCCCCCATTCCTCTTTCACTGCAGGATCAGGGTTTTCTTATTTGTGGGAGGAAATTGTCGTTCAATAATACGTCTCCCTAAGTCATTCCGTACATTTTCAATGGTACTAAGGTCAGGAGAATGTTCTGGCCAGTCTATGCGATGGATATCTCCGGTCTCAAGCAATCTTGTACAGAAAGTGTGCGATTCTATAAAACTAAACTTTTCGCCAACAGCACCTCGAAAAAGTTGAACATGTAGAAGCAGACCCTCTTCAATATATCCTCTACCGGTCATGGAGCCAAACACATCGAGATCGGTTCAGCAATTGGACATGATGCATTACATTTTTCTTGTTGTTGCAAATAAGTAAAAAAAATATAATAATGATAGCTGATTTTTTATTTATTAATTAGATAATAATTTGGCTAGTGATTTTTTAATTATTAATTAGATAATAATTTGGCTAGTATCTTCTTAAATTTCATCCGAATTCTAAGGAATTTATAAGATTTCTATGTTTGAGAAAAATAATATTTTTTAAATTTTATCGAAAATGCTTAACAAATTATAAATTTTTATGTTGTTAATACAATTTTTGTAATATATTCAAAGAACATAATGTTCATCATCATGTGAATCCCTTTTAAAGCATTATTTTCTTATGGCATCGAAAAATATAGCATGTTTTTAGAAGTGTCGTTATTTTGATCTTTTTCTTGACCTTGGATGTTTAACTCCAGAGCATCACAAAATAAAGTATGCACGCAGAAAAGGTAAAGTGAAAATCTTTTTCTAAAATTAAATTCTGATACAACAATTTTCAAACATTATTCCAGCCTACTATATGGATGAATTTCTCTAAATAATAATTTTATATTTCATTTTATGATTAGCTCTTACGGATTTGGCCTCACTTTGCATCGTTTACTTTTATTTATTTAAATAAAATGCTGTTCTTCTTCTTTGCATATCACCAGAAAATTCACAAAACTATTTTCCATTTTCTTGTATTTATATTTAAGTTAGGAAAAATAAACGACAACTTATTAAATAATACTTTATAATAACTTTTATTAATGTAAACGTTAATATTTTCGATATTTTTCTTATATTTCGATATTTTTATATTTGAAATTGCTATTTAATTTTTCAAAGCTTGAATTTTTTGAAGTTTTCATTCATAACTGAAACTTTTTAAAGTTTTTTTCAAATCAATTTAAAATATTTGAAAATTATATTTTCTAAAAATAGCTTTCTCCTTTTAACTTGACTTATTTTAAATTCTATTCAGCATTTCAAAAGTTTCATATTTTTCTTTCAGCTACACATTTTTAGAATAATTTTGAGATTACACTAAAATATTTTAAAACTTTGTTTAGTATAGATTTATTTTTTCTGTTTTTTTTTAAACTTGAATTTTTGTATTTCGATTTCAATCATAATTTATTCCATCAATTTTTTTGTAATTTTATTGTACATGAATTTTTTTTATAGCTAAAATATATGAATGTTTATTACAATATATTTAAAATAAAATTTTGTTCTATAGTTTAATTTATCGTTATTCAATTATAAATAAATAAAAAAGTGTACAGTTTTTGTAAGTAATAAATTAAATAAAATAGAGTCGCTAAAGAATGTGTAATACGAAAGCTAAAATAGAAGAAAAACCTCATATTTTATAAAGTTTGTTAGTTTGTAGCAACAAAAAAAAATTTAAAATCCATTATCATTGAAATACCTTATCGCAAGATGAAATTCGAATAAACTCTTAACCGCAATATCTTCAATTTGTTTGTCAAGTGATTAATTTAATGTCCTAAATCTTAACTGGCTTTCAAATTAATCAGTTTGAAAATCTAAGCTCTTTGATCTAACTTGTGATGAATTTTAGCTTTTGAATTAACTGTTAATTAATTACAATACTTCTTCATAGTATGTCTTCTAAAGTTTAAGATTCATACTCTGTTAAAATATAAGTAATCGTTTTTTTTATGTATTTTGCTTAAAAGCTGCCGGTGAATTATGTTCTTTAGCCGGCTACTTTTTATCAAAATAATAATTTTTCTTGTAATATCATCTCCATTTAATCTTTTATTAATATAATTTACTTACATTTTTTTTCCTTTAAGCGTCCATCAGATTGTTTCTCTATGTTTAATGATTTATAAAATAATAGCTATGAAAGGTATTTGTAGAAAAATTTCTTTATAATCGGTTTTCATTTTTATCAAGATAAAACCCGCAAAAAAGAAATAACATTAATAAGAATTTTGTGTTAAATCAGCATTTAAATTCAAAGATTATGTGGGAGAAAAACACAGTTAAAACGCTTAAAGCATTAAAAAATTTAAATGTACACCATCTGCAGGAAAGAATTTTTGCATTTTTTATATTTTCGATTTTTTTTAATATATTTTTCACATGTATCTTCTGTCGGATTTCGGATTTGAAAATCTCAATAAATAGCAGATCAACGTAAAATGTATTTAAAGCCAAAAGTATACGAAATCATTTTTTCCACTGTTCTAATCTATTATGCGTTTTACAGTTTTTGAATTTATTTACTTTGTAAATAATTAATATGAATATGATTTATTTTCTCAACTTATATGTCACGTTTTTAAGTCTCAATGTACTGATTTGAATAGAGAAAATTAGACAATAAAATGAAAATACAGAAAAACGAAAATGCTTACAGATACAAACAAAATAAGATTGTTTGAAATATTTAAATTGGATTAATTTGTCAGTGCTACATTCAAAATAGTATTAAATTTTAGCCAAAAAAAATTGCAAACTGTAGTTAAAATAAAAAATATTTAAATGCACTGCTACGATTCTTCTAATAAATGTTCACAGACGATTATGAAATAACCTCAAAAGTTATTTGGATTACTGACTGACGATTAGTTTAGATAGATTTTTGAATACCTTCTTTTGCAAATTATGTGACATACGTCGTTTATAAAACAAGTCAATATTCCAATAAATAAAGAAAATGTATTCTTATATTTATTTGGGTAAGAATTTTCAAAAACGAATATTTTAATATGTAATTTTAATAAATTTTTCAGTTCATTATTACCAAATTAATTTAACGAAGTGATTCACCAAAAACGATCTAAAATGTTAGTTCCTACAACCACTTACATCCTTTATCCCACAGAAGAATATTGTAATAATTTCAAGCAATATATATGTTTCATGTACTATAAATTCATTAAAATATATTCCAAAGAAATTTTCTTAAAGCCCATAATTCAAAAGAATGAGTTTGTATTTCTCTTTTAAGGAACTTTATGATTAAAATTTGGTATTCTGTAGAAAGGTCTTCGAGTTTGTTGAAAGATACATCGCAAACATGCAAAAAGAAGGACAGCTAACGGCCTGATAATCAGACGTACTGCAGTTATGAACAACAGTTAACTATGTTCGAAAGTTGTAAAAAAACACTCTTGATATAAACAAGAATTGGACATGCTAACTTACTGCTACTTATGAAGGTATGTCGAAGAAGGTACTAATAGAGGACAAACTTGCGAAATGTGCCTGATTGAAGCAGAATTGAAATATTAAAACAATAAATATATTATGCATACTGAATTTGGCATACGAAACCCCAAAAATGTGCACAGAAAGAACACAAATCTAGATATGTACAAAATATCAAAAACGTGTTCTATTTGTCGAAACTGCAAAACACAAGTGTAGTTTATAACACATAGTTGGAATAATTAAAATAACTTATGTTGTTCAGATGCGCATAGCTTAATGCCTCTGTCGTTAAACGCCTTAAAACATTTGGGCTATAGTGATAACCCCGCGTGCGGGGTAAACTTCCAAAATCTATTAATTAAATCCACAGTTTAAACTGTCGTAATAATACATGGTGTAATTAACTTTCAGTGTTGGAAGTGTTCTAAGTTATTTGCAGTTCTAAAAAAATAAAGTGTCTACCCAGCACTAACTCTAATGTTGAAAATGTATTCAGAACCTCATATTAGTAATTATAGGTATTTATTAATGCTATTTTTTAATTTTGTTCAGTGCGTCAACAAAGAAATTGTATTTTTTATACATATATATATTATATAATGGCACCTAAATTTTCACTAGATCGTTCGATTTTTCAGTACGTTTTAAACTTTTGATAATTAACAAAAAATCATGCGATAAATTAATTCAGGAATTATACCTATTTAAAAATTGGGTCTCCCATTGTTGTATTAATTTTTAATCATTTCAAAACAAATTACAATAGTTTTTTAGGTATAACTCTAAAACCATTCCACAGAATCAGTCGCAATTTCAGATTCATACAGCTGAAGCATCTGAATATGCAATTTGTTTTAAATTCCATATAGTAATTCATATGCTTTATGGAATATTAATTTGGTATGTGTACATATAAGATCACTTAACAAAACATTAATGAACTTACTGCGCAAGCGTGAGATTTACTGATGGGGCGGCAGTCGAATCACGTGCTCACCGACACGTGCACTGTCTCTATGTTATTTAAAGCAGAAGCATTGAATAATCCATTAATTTGTTTCAATCAGATATTGTACGTATGGATGTGACAGAGTAACAAAAACGGGCAATCGTGTATAGTCGTGCCCATGGCCAAAGAGATACGGTAAATCAAATTACTGGATTTGTTGGTGTTTCCTAGCGGACTGTTGAAAGTATCTACAAGAAATGGTATGCACGTGGCAATGAAACACGATTTTGGAAATGTAGTCGGAAAAAATATCCTGACTGAGATATACAGGAGACGTGTTTCACAGCTTGTGAATCAGAATCGTTTCTAAACTCGTCAGCAATTGCTGCAGTCAGTGAATATAAGTTCATCCCAACCTGTTAGAGAGAGAACATTGCGATGGGAATTACATGCAATATACAATTGCAGTCGGGCACCTTACACTAGGCTGTTATTCACACAGGCACATATAGCTGCGTGTCGTCAATGGGCTGTAAATTATCGAATGTGGCCACTAATTGATTGGTAGATGTACATCTTTACAGGCGATCTGACGAATGACGTGCTTGCCTTTATTCAAATGATGCTCTTCTTTGCTCCGAATGCCAACTAAAGCGTATCAACTTGAAAGTTTGTAAAGTGAGATTCAAGCCAGAAGTGGGTCTGATGTTTTCGGGTGATTTTCTTATTTAGATTTGGGTCCGTTCAATCAGGGGACCACTAACATGAAAAAGTTAGTTTATTTTAACAAACAAGTTAACCAACTTTTGCCTTTTAGACAACACACCGTTCCTTAAATTCTAGACCTGAGCGCTGACACAAAAATGGCGGCTGTCAAAGGCGGATTTTTAAAACCTATATATAGCTTCTAAATTTTTGATACCAGTGTTTCATAAAAGATTTCTTTAAGTTGTTTAGTCTTCGAAAAAGGCGGAAAAACATTTAAAAATTATTGGTTCGAATATTTAAGTGAATGTAGATATGATGAAAAAAATTCCGCCTTCGGCAGCCACTATTTTTGAGCTATCGCATAAGCCTAGGATTTGAGGGGGCTGTGCTCCACATCTTGATGACTCATATGCAGTTGATATTCTTATATTTCAAGATGACAACAGCAAATTTCATCGGACTGGAAGAATATTCGACTGGTTCTATGAACTCCCACGCATTCTATTAAATCTCGATTGGCCTGCAAAATAACTCAACATGAACACCATAGAAAATATGTGGAACATTTTGGAATAGCGGGTAAAACGTCTAAATCTGCTTTTCAGCAATTTTGTAGATTTCCGCAATCAAATCCTCAGTGCATGGCCTAGACTGCATCGGCGTAATTGCAAAACTCTGTGGACATACTTCGAGCTAAATCCTGGCAATTATCAAGTCCACAGCCGGAGATACACGATATTGAATTATTCTGTTGATTTTTCTCTAAGGATGACTTTTTTGGTTCGGTGATAATATATATGAATGTATATATATAGATAGATAGATTACTTTTTTAAGAAATGTAAAATGTATCGTGGAAGTTTTCAGTTTTAAGAGAGATTAACTTTACTAAAACATACTGACATAATATAATTCACTCCAGTTAAACTAGCAACAATGAACCTGCTTAAAACTCCAGTTGTTACATTTCTACAAATTAAGAAGTATTTTTTAACTTAACCAGCTTTTATTTTTATTTTGTTTTTTTATATTTTTTTTATTTATTCTTTTTTTTAGATTAATTTTTAATATTCGTTTAATAACATTGAATTTCCGTTGTGATGGAAATCAGAGGGGATATTTTATGTACTGAAATTTTAAAAAATATTAAAGATTACTAAATGATCATTATTACATTGAAATGTTTTGGCTTACAATGACACGACCAACTTCGATAACCACAAGATTTTCATTAACTTTATGTATGATGTAGGGTAGAGATCCCTTAATCTCAGGTTCTGCGGATTTTATACAATGCACCTTGTTCTAGGGAAAAAGGGGGGGGGGTTCTGATAAACCTGAGATTAAGGTGTCTCCATGAATATATGCAAAAATAATCAAAAACTGTGTTTTATCAAAATTGACCTTTTCCTTGTTAGTTTTTGCCATTTAGCGCAATGTAAAACCGCTTTAATAGTCGAATGTCTGCTATTATATTGAAAACGAATAATTTTCAAATCCTATGGAATGATTTGTTCCTTTTTTACATGCTAGTTTATATGTAGCAAAATTTTTTAATACTTTCTGCATGTAAAGGTCATAAGTTTCTATAAATCAAATACATCAATTCCACATACCATGAAATGTGTTTCACAACGTATTTCAAAATATTGTGTGTATCTCTGAAGATTATGGTTGAGAATATCGAATAGTATTTTATAACTTATTCATATTTTTGCCATCTTGTGCGGCTTCCTCATCTATTATAAGATTTCTGAAGAGTAAAATGTATTTTATTGTATAGAATATCGATAAAATCATCCTTATCGGAATCTTTGTCTGAGAAGCCAAAAATGAAAGATTGGTGACTTTCAAAATGTGCAGTTTTTCTTTTTACCGTAAAAACAAAATTATGTATTCGAAATTTTTATTAAGCATATTTTAGCATTAAATTCATTTCTATTTTATCTAAAAATACAGAATGTCTGACTATAAAGTATGTGATCATTAACCCCTTAACTGAACATTTTTTTAACAGAAATGTTCCCAAAAAAGTCAAATTTTTTTATTGCATATAATCAAATATCATACTTGATTGAATACGAAAGTGCTAGATTTATTTTTATTATCACCATAATTAATGATATAAAACGATTTTTTATTTCAGAATTTAGAAACACAAATATCCTAAATGTTTGTTTTCTTCAATGACCTCGGCATGCAATGAAGACTGTTTTACAGATTTTACAAAAAATTAAATAAAACAAACAAACTTACCATAAATTAAAACTTCTCAGTTTCGAGTGATGTTTTTATAATTAAAGTTTAATTAGAATTAAAGATTATATCATTATTAAATGAATAATACATTACTAATACATAATATTAAACAATTATGATTAAATACTGATTATTATTGATAAATACATAAATTAATAGTAATTAAATAAGGTACCCTGGGGTAATAACGCCAGGTTAAGGTTCTACCAATTTTCACGGCTTAGTTTCAGCTTGTATTTTCCAAACAAATATATGATTTGATACAGCAACTCATTGACTATCTGTATAAAAAAAAATAATTTAATAGAAATGAATACATAAAATGTAATGGCATGATTTCTTGACCAATGCTATTTGGCGTTATTACCCACCTATATGGGTAATAACGCCATGCAAACAAAACTATGAAATAATCTGGAATAATTGCATGTAGATTGCCCAATTCTAAAAATACAAACTCTCAGCTCTAGAAATTGACAAATTGCATCCTAAGCTATTGAAAATGTTCAATTTTTTGTGAAAGTGTAAGAAAAAGAAAAGTGTGGTGTGTGTGGGGGGGGGGATGAGGCAAAAGAATATCAGACCGTGAGCTTCTTTTTGCTTAAAAAGGACCGTTTAAATAGAATTATTAGAAATATTGCACAGTTTTAACTGTGTTTATTTGAATAAGTATTTAGGATGTAGCTCGGCCACTGTAGGGAATCAACCGGGGTAAAAATTGCAAGGATTGGCGTTATTACCCCGTTATAGTTATTGCGCTGTACATTTTAAATTACAAATTATTTCGAGAAGATATCCAAAATCTTAACAACATTTTGAAAGTCCATGAAATGTACTACAAATTTATGTAATTAACAAAGTAGTTCCGGATAAAAAAATAGTCTTCACATCACAAAACGTATCTCGCAAATTTTAGATCAAGCCTTATTTTTAGCTGCTTGTAAAAACAATAAGACCTAAAAATGAAACAAATGAACTTGAAGCTGTTTTTTGCGATTTATATGACTCAAAACCCTTCTGCGCAGAGCACATGGTTGTCATTTACCAGATTATTTCGTAATCATGCAAAATATTAGCACTTGGCGTTATTACCCCGTCTGGCGTTATTACCCCAGGGTACCTTATTATCATTATTATGATTAAATTAATTCATAAATGATTAATACAATATTGATGTTTGTATAGAAAATATCGATTCCCGAACGCCAAATGGGAAAACCAATTTGGGCAACTTCCAGTTGCACGAGTAGCGTTCGGGCAAATCAATTAAGAGATTAATAAAAAGAATTACAGTAAAAAATGATTACGAATAATGTTTCATTTTATTCAGTAGGTATGTTTTGTTATAACATTAGGAAAATAATGTATATATATTATTTTACAGAAATTCGAGGCTTCTAAGCTGCCTAATCTTATTACTTAATTTTTTTATTTAAAATTCGAGATAAAGATAGCACGCATGAATATTAATGTGTTTGTTAATGATAAAGCTTATGATGGAAAATTGAATGAAATGCCAATGCTTAACGTTGCAGCAAAAATGCTGGTGATATGGATATTCCAATAATGATATGTCAATATATGAAAGCTGGCAACAACTTAGTCAACTTAGGAGAAATTTTTTTTGCAAGAGTTAATGGAGAATTCTAAAAGAAATTAAATATTCTTTATGATAAAACAGTATAGTTGCACACTTTTGGATCTTTCTAAAATGCAATGTGATGGATTATGATTAAAATCTGCATTTTCAAAATAAATATCTATATCTACGAAAACTCTATCGTAAATATAATGAATAAATCGCTATAAATCATTCATGATTCGCACCTTTGTCTGCATTCTAATCTTTAATAAAGTTTCCGAAGAATGAGTTATCTTTTCTTGTATAGGAGATCAACAGAAACATCCTTATCGGAATCTTTGTATAAGGCGAAAAGATTGTAGTATGCGTGTCTTTCACTTTGCGATAGATTAAGGTATCTTTTCCCTGGAGTAAAAATAACTTATGCGGATTGTCTTTTTTCTTAAGTGTATTGAAGTTTTTAAAACATCAGTATTGTATTCGTAATTTGTAAAATGAAGTATAGATCAATGTATTCGTTTTTACAATTAAATTTAAGAGCACAGAATTCTAATAAATGAAATAGGACAACACTGCATATTCGTTTAACTATTTTCAACGCTAACTGAACATAATAATGAACACGTATAACTAAAATAATTTTTGTTTGTGTTGCGAATGTATGGCAACGGTGTTGTGCCCAGATTAACATTAAGCAAAAAGTATGATTAATAATATGCTTAGAATACTATAAAACAACACATGTAAGACACACTCAAAACACTTACTAGCTGGTGGACTTAAAAATTACATAATTTAAAAATAAGACAAGAGGCATTTTGCGTTATGGAAAAAAAAAAAAACAGGCGATTACTGAATGAGTTGATTAATTTTTATTAATAAACATTCATAAATGCATTTCTGGAAAAAATATGACATTTGGCATTTTAGGCATCCTCTGTATTGATTAAGAACTTCGTCATCAATCAATGATTATTAACAACATTATCATCAGAAAACATCATTAAGACTATTAATGATGTTATTCATGATGATCTTATTAATGAGTACAGATGATGCCTAAAAAGCCAAATTTCAAAGTTTTTCTGAAATGCAGTGATGGATATTTATTGGTAAAAATTAGTCAACTCATTCAATGCTATTCTACTAAATTTTAGTTTTTTCCCAAGTATTATAAAGCAGTAATGAAATATCTAAACATTATTTACAATAAAATAGTATGTACCAGCAACTTCGGAGTTTTTTAAAACGTAACATGATGTATGATGATTAAAATCTGCATTTTTACAATAATTTTTTATTTGTACGAAAACTTTATCGTAAAGGTAAAGAATAGTGCACTATAAGTCATTCATGATTTTCACCTTTTGTCAGCATTCTAATCTCTGATAAATTTTCCGAAGGATGAGTTATCTTTCCTTGTGCAAGAGATCCATAGAAACATTCTTATCTGAATCTTTGTCTAAGGAGAAAATGTTGTACGATGAGTAACTTTCACTCTGCGATAGATTAAGGTATCTTTTCTCTGAAGTAAAAAAGAACTTATGCGGATGTACTCTTTTTTTTCTTGGGTGTACTTAAATTTAAAAAAAAATCAGTTTTGTATTTCTAATATGTGAAATGATGTATGGATCAATATATTCGTTATCAGGTGCGTTAGTAATTATATAAATACACAGCACCTGTAGACGTTGTTCAGTCCTTCTATTCGTCTGTCTGTCCGTCAGCCCACATATAACAGAGCAAAAACTACTCAACTGAAACATTTGAAATAAAAAATATATAAAATTGTTTCATAGTTTTGACGAGTCATTTATTGTTTCATTACGGGGACAATTAAATGTACTCCGTTACATTACGATTAATGACAAAAATAGCTTTAAGTGAATTTTAATGATGTCGAAGATGATAGAAATCTATAAAATATATGCTAAAAATATATTCTGTACAATCTGTGGTGTAAAAATTATTTGTTATTAATTTAAAGATCCACAGAAAAATATTCCATTACACTATAGGGGGAAACACTATTTGGAGCGCGCTTTAAAGCTATTAAACGATTTCATATTTTATGAAATTGATATATGTTGTTGTGATTTACTACAAGTTACTTCCTGTATTATAGAAAGTTGATAGTATTTACAAGTAGGCACAAAAGACTTCGGCCATTATTGTATCTGATGTTCTGTATACTATTACACCAAGATCTAATTATTTTTAATTCTTTGTTATAGTACGAACGCACCTTATATGATACGTTTGACGTGCAAGTTCGTACTTGCTTTCATGTGTTATAAGAGAATAGTATAATTTTTAAACATTCTTTATAAAGAAAATAGCATATATTCACACCTTTGAAATTTTCTAAAACGCAATATGATGGATTATGATTAAAATCGGAATTCCAAAATAAATATCTGTATCTACAAAAACTCTATCGTAAAGGTAAAGAATAGTACACTATAAATCATTTATGATTGTCACCTTCGTCAGCATTCTAATCTCTGATAAAGTTTCCGAAGGACGAGTTATCTTTTCTTGTATAGGAGACAGAAGAATCGATAGAAACATCCTTATCGGAATCTTTGTCTAAGGAGAAAGGTTGTACGATGCGTAACTTTCACTCTGCGATAGATTAGGCTATCTTTTCCATGATGTAAAAAAGAACTTATGTGGATGTACTTTTTTTTCAGCGTGTTTAATTTTTAAAACATCTGTTTTGTATTTCCAGCATGTTAACTGAAGTATGGATTAATATAGTCATATCAATATCAAAAGTAATTTAACATATTTCGTGGCGCTGCCTTCTGATAAAAATTTTCACACTTTCAAATTTTTTAAAGTATTAGGATTATGGATATTATATGAGACAATGAGATGCTCCCTCATCCCTTCTCTAGGCCCTGACGTGGACTTCGACTCGGGTCCTAGTTCGCAAACCGCTAGGCGGCTACTACTCGAGTGCACCGATCCGTCCACCCACAGTCCGATGTCTACGGTCAATGACCAACGCACGTCACGACGTTGTTCACCGTTCCCAAGGTAGCCCCCTGACCGCTGAGCAAAAAGAGAAAATTGAAATGTTTTTTTCTCTACAATTTATTTTAAATATCAATAAAATAGGGATTTTTTTTAATCATGGTATAATTTTTTATTACGTATATGCTTATAAGCCTTGAAAGTATCAATCGCAACTTAATTTCTTAAAACTGAATTATATTTGTAGAGTTATATTAATTTAAATAAAGCTTCAACTGCAGTGAAACCTACAGCCTGGTGAATGGATATATCTGGTCGCGGCAATGGGAAGGCTAAGGATGAATGATCGATAACGGTAAAACTCGAAATCCCGCTCCGAGGAGACCGAATGGTTCCTTCTCTTGGAATTTCCTTCCGAGGTCCTCGATTAGCTACCGGGCAATAATGTCTATAACGTCCACAGGGACGCTGAGGCCGCCAATCCATATGTCTTGGATTCCCGGAAGTGTTTTGCTTTTCGACTGAACCCAAGATCAACTCCTATGAATGAGGAAAGACATGTGTTGGGGCCAGACGGGATACTACATGAGACAAGTCAGATATGCCATACCCAAGTACTTTTTCTTACTCGTAAATGTTAAGTCTTTAAAATGGGCGATCATAGTGCCAAATGCAGATGACAAACTATGCCTATTATGAGAATTCTAAAAGTATATGTTCGTTGAAATGTGTGCTGTGTAAAAGGTGGTATAAGAATCGAATTTTTGAAAGCAATCATTGTATTTCCTAACCCACTCTCTTAGAAGTCTGCCACAAAATTTCTAAACTAAAAAGCATAAAAGTGACGCCTGTTGAGAAGTAAACATACAAGCCTAATGAGACTCTATTTATGCAAGTATGAGAGTAAGTGTTATAGAATGCGAAGGTTGATTATTTTCTAAGCATTGCTTTTTGAGGTATGGCTAATGTAAAAATCGTTACAAATGCAGTGTATAACAACTAAGCCATTTTCCCGATTTCATCACAACTACATTTTATCATTTGAAGTTACTATCTACCCAGGCGATTTTCCCCCAGGACATCTTATATGGTACATAAAAATACTTTTATAACAAATTTCCAAAATTTTTTTAAATTTTGAAATTACAAGGAAATGTATAAAAGGATTTAATTTATTTTATATTTATATAAAAAAGTCTTAATGTTATTTTTCTAATTTGTAGTTTTTTTACAAGTGTTTATAAAAGAGAATAGCAAAGAAATTAAATATTTTTTATGGTAAAGTAATAATGACACACACATTTGGAGTTTTCTAAAACGTAACATGATGGATTACGATTAAAATATGCATTTTCTAAATAAATATCTATATCTCCGAAAACTCTGTTGTAAAAATAATGAACAGTAGACTATAAATCATACATGATTTTCACCTTTGTCTGCATTCTAATCTCTGATAAAGTTTTCGAAAAATGAGTTATCTTTCTTTGTGTAGGAGATCGATAGAAACATCCTTATCAGAATCTTTGTCTTAGATGAAAAAGGTGTACGATGCGTGACTTTCATTCTGCAATACATTAGGGTATCTTTTCCCTGAAGTAAAAAGACATGCGAATGTAGTTTTTTTTTGTCCTTGAGTGTATTTAAATTTTTAAAATATCAGTTTTGTATTTCTAATATGTGAAATGATGTATGGATCAATATATTCGTTATCAGGTGCGTTAGTAATTATATAAATACACAGCACCTGTAGACGTCTTTCAGTCCTTCTATTCTTATTTCTAATATGTCAAATGAAGCTTAAATAAATGCAGTAATATAAACATCAATAGTTATTCAAAATATTTTGTGGCTCTGACTTCAGACAAAAATTTTCACACTTCCAAATTTATAATAGTATTAAGATTATGGATACTACAGGTAGACAAGTCAGATGTACAAATGCCTTTACTTTTTTCTATGTCGTACATGTTAATTCTTCAAAACCAAAATGCCAAACGTTAATGACAATCCATGCCTATCATGAGAATTCTAAAAGAATAAATTTGTTGAATTATGTGTTGAGTAAAAGATGCTATAATAATCGAATTTTTGAAAGCAATCATTTAATTTCCTAGCCAAACTGTCTTATAAGTATGCATCAAAATTTCAGAACTAAAAATGATAAAAGTGACACCTGTTATGAAGTATATATCCAAGCCTAACGAAACTCTATTTATGAGTATGTGTAACAGAAGGTTAACTTTGATTATTTTCTGTGCATTAGCATTTGAGATATTACTATTGCAGTTATCATTACAAATGCAGTATAACTATCACTACGCCATTTTCGGGATTCCATCATAATTACGCGTAATATTTGCACTAAGCGTTATTATAAATCATGTCATTTTTACTACAGAAATTCTTATAAAGTACATATTAAAACCTTTATAAATATCATCGAAAACTGTTAAAATTTTGAAATTACAAGCTAAAACATAAAGCGATTTTATTTGTTTTATATTAATATCAAAATACGTGCAGATATTCTTGTACTAATTTTTAGTTTTTTTCCCTAAGTGTTTTAAGAGTATAATAAAACATTAAAATATTCTTTATGATAAAATAGTATTATCTCACCACCTCGGCATTTTCAAAAATGTAACATGATGGATTATGATTAAAATCTGCATTTTCAGAATAAATATCTATATCTTCGAAAACTCTGTAGCAAAGGTAAAGAATAGTACACTATAAATCATTCATAATTTTCACCTTTGTCTGCATTCTAATCTCTGATAAAGTTTAAGAAGAACGAGTTATCTTTCCTTGTATAGGAGATCGATAGAAACATCCTTATCGGAATCTTTGTCTAAGATGAAAAGGTTGTACGATGCGTGATTTTCACTCTAAAATAGATTAAGTTATCTTTTCCCTGAAGTAAAAAGAACTTATGTAGATGAACCTATCCCAGAACACCTTATAAGGTACATAAAAATAATTTTATAAAAATTTGAAAAAAAATTATCAAAATTTTGAAATTACTGGAAGACATATAAAGCAGTATCATTTATTTTATATTAATATCAAAATACATCCAAATGCTATTAAACTAATATTTAGTTTTTTTCCTAAGTATTTTAAGAGACTAGTATAAAATATAAATATTGTTTATCTAAAAACAGTATAACATCACACCTTCAGAGCTTTCTAAAACGCAACATGATGGATTACGGTTAAAATCTGAATTTTCAAAATAAATATCCATATCTTCGAAATCTCTGTAGCAAAGGTAAAGAATAGTACGCTATAAATCATTCATGATTCTCACCTTTGGATACATTCTAATCTCTGATAAAGTTTCCAAAGAATGAGTTATCTTTCCTTGTATAGGAGATCGATAGAAACATCCTTATCGGAATCCTTGTCTAAGATGAAAAGGTTGTACGATGCGTGACTTTCACTCTGCAATCGATTAACATATCTTTTCACTGAAGTAAAAAGAACTTATGCGAATGTAGTTTATTTTTCTTGGGTGCATTTAAATTTTTAAAACATCAAGATTGTATTTCTAATACATTGCAGAAATGAAGTATGATCAATGTATTTGTTATTATAATTAAATTAACGTGCACATAATTATAGTAAATGAAATATAATAACACTTCAAATTCGAGGAATACTTTTGACCCACTAACTGAATATAATAATTAATACTTTGAAATAAAATCGTTTTCGACTGTGTTGTCAATGCATTGCGATTGTGTTGTGCCAGGAATAAGATAGTAAAAAGGTGTTGTTTATGATGCGCAATACTTTGTCATAAAATTAACAACACATTGTAAACATTATTCAATTTAGAACGCTATAAAGCAACACATGTATAACACTTTCAAAACGTTTTCTAAATAGTGCCTTTAAAATTACAGAATTTTCAAAATCAAACAAGAAAAAGTTTGCGTTATACAAAAGAAATTGCAGGAGATTACCGAGTGAGTTGATAATGTTTTACCAATAAAATATCCATAGCTGCATTTCTAGAAAAAAACATGAAACCGGGCTTATTAGGCATCATTTGTATTCATTAACAACGTTATCATCAATCAATAATCTTTAACAGAATCACCATAAATAACATCATTAACAACATCACCATCAATAACATCATTAACGTTGTTAATGATGTTATTCATGATGATGTTGTTAATGAGTACAGATGATGCCTAAAAAGCCAAATTTCATAAATTTTCCAGAAATGCATTTTATAATATTTATTGATAAACATTTGTCAACTCAATCAGTAATCTCACGCAATTTTTTCTATAAGGCAAACTGTCTCTTGTCTCATTCTAAAAATAGTATAATTTTAAAAGCCCCATGTAGAAATTTTTTGAAAATGTTTTACATGTGTTGTTTTGTAGTGTTCTAAATTGTGTGATGTTTATAAAGTGCTATTAATTTTGAGACAAAGTGTTGCGCATCACAACACTATGTCTTCCAGAGATTCTACTACTGCTGATGCGTAGACTGAATCAAATGCTTTTTCATATTCAATAAAGGCAAGGCAGAGAGGTAAATTATATTCTTTATGTTTTTCTATGAGTTCCCTTATTGTTTGGATATGATCCATTGTGCTGAATCCACTTCGGAATCCTGCTTGTTCTCTAGGTTGAGCTGAGTCCAGAGCTGATTCAAGTCTTGACGTTAAAACTTTGGTGAAAATTTTATAAATCACTGACAGTAAGCTTATTGGACGGTAAATTTTTAATGTTTTCCTTCTCTCCTTTCTTGTAAAGTAGCACCATCACAGCATTATTCCAATCTTCTGGTACATCTGATTTCTTAAGACATTTGGAAAACAGTAAGGATAGTCTTTTTGCAAATTCTTCTCCTGCTTCTTTGATAAGGTCAATTGTAATTCCATCTTCTCCTGGGCATTTACCTTTTTTCATAAATCTAATAGCTTGTAAAACTTCATCTGTCATCACTGGGATTATCTCTTCAGTTTCTGTTAAGATTTCTTGTTGATCATGCACGTTGATTTCCCTCTGATCTTCACATTTATATAGATCATTATAGAATTTCTCAACAATGTGTACTATTTCGTTGCTGATTTTGGTGATTGTTCCATCTGCTCTCTTCAGTGCAAAAATACCTTTTCTTCCAACACATAACTTGCTCCTTAGCTGATTTTAAACTTTTGTTATCTTCCAGAACTTTTTTAACAAGATCACAGTTAAATTTTCTGATATCTTCTGTAACGCATTTTTTTACTGTTTTACATAATTCAGCATATTTAACTCTTGATTTAGGATCATTTTTCTTCATTTTAAATTCTCTGCGTTTTTTCATCAATCGTCTTGTTTCTTCTGTTATTTTCTTAGTCTGTTTTATTTGTGCATCACCGGCTATCTTCTTTGCAATTTCTTGTAGAGTATTGGTTAGCTTCTTGCTCACTGTTGTAACATCTTGCTCTTCTTCTAAAGTTGATTAAAGTACTTGGAAACGGTTTTGAAGTTCCAAATGAAATTCTCCTTTATGTTTCTGGAGGTTTATAATATCGATAGATTTCTTTGAGTGTTGCAAAAGCTTCATTCTTTCCACTTTAGTATTTAACAGCAGTTTGCATCTAACCAATCTGTGATCACTTCCTGTATTGAAGTTATTGAGAACGCTACAGTCTTGAATAAGATACTTTTTGTTGGTCAAGATGTAGTCGATTTCACTTGTTGAGCCATTTGCACAACGCCATGTCCATTTTCTTTGTGGCTTTTTCTTGAAAAATGAATTCATGACATACATCCTTTCACATTCTGCAAACTCAACCATTCTGTTTCCTCTTTCATCTCGCATACCATATCCATGATTATATATATATATATATTAGATTGGGAAAAAGTAATTTCGTCTTTTTCCACTGGATGGATTTAAAATCGCGTACCTCGAGTAATACTTGTTCGATTAAGCCATACTATACAGCGTTTGAAAGATAATAGTCTCTAGAAAATTGGAGATATAAAAGTTGCGTCATCTGTGTAATCAGTCAAATGTTATTGTGTTTTAAAATGGAGATTCTAAAAAAATTATTATGCCCCATTTTGCTTTTTTACTTCCGAAAATGGAAAAATGCGGCTCAGAATAATCGAAAATTGTGTATTATTTATGGTTACGAGTGCTTAAGTAAATGTCAGTGTCAGAATTTATTTGCTTGTTTTCATTTCTGAAATTTAGATGTTAAAAATGAACTTCGCCCCGGCCAGCCAATTGTTGAAAAAGTCGATGAAATTAAAAAAAACATCGTGGTAAACCGACATATTTTTTTCCACGACACTGCTACGGAACTAAACATCGACCATAAAATAGATTTGAACTATTTACATAAGATTGGATACCAAAAGAAACTCGATACTTGAGTTTTTCATAAAAACTTTAATGGACAGAATTTCCATATATGAATCGCTACTGAAACGGAACGAAATTGAGCCATTTTTGAAACGAATGATTACGGGTGATGAAAAATGGATCCCATAAGACCACAATATGCGAAAAAGATCGTGGTAGAAGCTCGGAGAATCTTCACAAACGATGGCAAAGCCCGGACTGACGCCAAGGAAGATGATGTTGAGTGTTTGGAGGGATTAAAAAGGAATGGTTCATCACGAGCTGCTCCAACCTGGCCAGACCATTATTTCAACTATCTACTATACGGACAACTAATGCGTTTAAAGCAAGTTATTAAAAAATCCCAGCAGGAGTTAATGAATCGGAAAGGCGTTGTCTTCTATCACAACAACGCTAAACCACACACATGTTTAGTCTCTCAGCTAAAACTGAGAGAGCTTGGGTGGGAGATTTTGATGCACCCATCGTATAGTATGGACCAGGCCCCGATCAATTATTATCATTTGTTACACTCTCTGCAGAACTCTCTTAATAGTGTTAATCTAGTTTCAAAAGACGTTTGTGAATTTCACCTTGTTCGGTTTTTCGCCCAGAGATCTGGGAAATTCTACAGTGATGTAATTATGGTTTTACCAGAAAAATGGCAAAAATCATTAAAAAACGGCACATACATTGTTGATTATTTTTTTAAACTTATATAAATAAATTCACTTTGAAAAATACGAAAATAAAAAGGATATTGCCCAGTTAAACTGGTGGCATTGAGCTCACAGGCTACGCATACTAATTGTACATTAGAGCCTTATATTTTCATGGGTTAATTCCGTACGAAAAAAATTAAGAAGGGGAAACAGCTCTCTCCTTTCCCTTTTTTTATACTTAATCATTGAACCTCCTAAACTATCAAGGACATGCTTTATCATCTAAAAAATGCATATCCAAAATTCAGAGCAAATCGGATAATTCTTAATAAAAACCCATTTAACATTTGTATAATTTAAGAGGAGTTATTCCCCTCTTTTATACTTAACTATTTAACTTCCAAAACTATACAGAGATTTAAACGAAATCTGACAATTCTTCTTGAAAAACCCATTTATATAATATAAGGGGAGGGGCATTAGAACCTCCCTTCCCCCTGTTTATACTTATTCAATGAGCACCTAATAACAGTCACGGAATCGCTTCATCAGAATAATCCTATATCTAAATTTTCAACGAAAACATAATTCTGCATGAAAAACCCATTTACATCAATTAAGGGGAGGGAATGAGCCCCCCATCCTCCCTCTTATACATATCGAATGAACTTAAAAACTAATCAGAGAAGCGCCTTATCAGGATATACCTATATACAAAATTTTAAGTGGATTAGATATTTTTATCATGAGTTATCGCGTTACGCACGTACGAACGAACATACATACAGAACGGGCGGGCACATAAGCTCTCAGGCTATGATAGCCTGTGAGCTAAAAAGCGAATTACTTTCTCCCCAACTCAATACTTGTTTGCGTTTGGCTAAATGCCCAAAAATGTATGATTCTAAACTAGAACAACTGTTTAATTTATTATGTATTATTAGAGGAAGCTTAATGATGTGTATTACCCCTATGTTATTCTAACAAACCTCTGAAAAATTTGGAAACATGTATGTCCCTTTTCAATTAAACTTACAGCCCATCTCATTATAATCATGAAGAAAATCGATAAAACAATTGGGTGGATAATTTTTCGCTACAACAAAAATTTAAATTACATATCCCGGATGTAATTCAATGTATACAGAAATGTTTATTGCTACAAAGAATTTGTGAAAATTACTACAAATATTTATTGTATTACATTAACTACATAGCGAATTTTATATAGGGAATATTTTCAGTAGTGAATTTTACATTTTCAGAAAATTGTTTACATTTCATTTGAATGTGTAATGTGCAAAATAGATTCTATTCAATACTAAATATTATGTTGGCAAAATACAAATTTTAAAGTTTTGTAAATTCTTTCCGTGAAATGTAAATTTAGCCTGTCAGAAAAAATATTAATATATATAGTATATTCAAACATACAGTATTTGAATAAAACAATGTTAAACAATTATTTATCATAAAGAAATATTTTAAAAGAATGTACTTTTGGAAAATAATAAACCAAACTGAAAGGGTAAACGTGAGTTTTCTTTACACAGTTATGTTTTATCTGATTTTTCTAAAATATAACTTTTTTCTCTTTTTTTAAAAAAAATAAAACATTATTTTATTTATTACGCTTTATTCTTCCCTTTAGATATTTTTTCAAAGACGCAATACATGATACTGTATTTTAAATTCCGCAATAAGATTTTCCTTATTCATATTTTAATATAAAAATAGTTTGTATAGTAAAAGTTTTTTTGCTAGTAATAAATATCTAATGTTTGATATTTCACACGATTCCAGAGAAATATATGTTTATATATGATCTAGTTAAAATTAAGCATACAATCTGGCCTTAAAAAATACTAATACTTTTTAAAGTGCAAAAACAATTATTTGATATTTATATTGAAAATGCAAAATTTAGAAAAGTTCATTTTTTTTCTTTCGATAAACGCTTCTATTTCGTTGTTGCATTTGGGGTTGTTTCTTTTATTTTTTGAATGATATTGGTGAATAAGAAATAATTTTTAATATTTTTCATGATTAATATATTTAGAATTATATAGAATATGTTTTTAAAGTATTTTTGTTAGATAGATGGTAGTTCAGAACTACGTGTAAAAAATGCAAAAGCATTTACCTAATGTGGAGGAGACTTAAATAAGCATATTTCACATAGGCATGCTGAAATATAGCATTAAAACAGTAGAGGGGTTATGCTAAGTTCAGTGGGTAAGTTCACTTCGCCGCTTAAATAGCCATTATCTTTAGGAATTTCGAGTAACATGCACTGTTACACGAATTTGAAGCTTGTTGACATGCATTTCATGTATGGGGTTGCGCAAGGTATTGCAGCAGCTGCTCAAAGCATGTACATGCATGGAACAATCCCCGAATAGGAATATGCTGGATAGCCGAACATTTTAGCGTTTTCATGGGTAATTGTGGACGATAGTTTGTTTTACGTTTTGAGATGTGATACGTACACTGTAAGATATCTCAGAATTCTTGCTGTGAATGAAGCTGCATTACATCCAACAACAGATTCGAGAGAGGTTTGCTGTGCAGTAATTGAATCATTCCTTAGTTTCGCCTCATATGTAAAAAACCTGTTGTCAAACACCATATTGGTGTAAAGACACATGTTGCTCGAAATTCTAGCGCTGGATAACGATTCAAATTTCAGAAATATTTTCATGCAAGAAACTCAACAGCACGCCATAACGCTGCATTTCCGCAGGAACACTCCTTTATGAAATATGCTTTTTTATTTTCGCTCTACCTGTGTTTACGTATTTGGCATATACACTACCTGGCCATTGATGACCGTCCACTTGCGGTTTTAGACATTTTGTTAAATACTCAAAAAATATATGAGGAATTATCCTAAAACTCTTTCTGTATAAATATAGCAGTACAAGTCATACATTTCCGTGAAGATTTTTTCCCGAAACTTCAATAAGGGACCATCAACAAATTAAAAAGTAATGAATAACTCTGTCAAAACTAATGTACCAAAAGTGCTTAAACTGTAGATTATGATTAAGTGGCTTATTGTAATAAACTGTGTTCATTTTTATGTCGATAGCATGTATACTCGTGGAAAAAGTAAGGCTTTTATAAAAACAGTCCCAAATTTTTCCAAGTTTTTTTGCTTATAATTGTCAGAGTTCTTAATATAAAATAATGTTTTTCTCTGAAAATATGACAACCAGCATCGCACATAATATTCTGTAGTCAGAATTAAAAAATAATAAAAATTGTATGAAAAATGAGTAGGTTTACTAAATAATTTTTCACTGCGCATGCTTCAACGATATCAAAATTTCATTTGCATATTATGTTAGCATAGAGCATTATACTGGAGATCTGTATTTTAAAGTATTGCGACCAGGTTCTTTTCAAAAAAATGCATTCGCTAGAGTTGTAGGCTGTGATCAATAAAATAAATGCCTTTTGAGAACTTTGTTTATTTAAGGTAGAGTTATAAAAATTAAATCATTTCTTACTGAAATAATTAGGGATGGTGCCTGTGACCATTTTTCAAGAGACCTTTGTTACATGACTGAGTGCATGAAGCGAGAGAGAGGCAATTGAATTTTCTCATTCAGAATTCACACATTGGCATCCAGAATTGGCGAAAAGGAGCATATGAAAAGTGAATGATATCATAACCATGAAATTTTCTGTTACGCTTTAAACAATTAAGATGATTTTGAATTTAATACAGGGCAACCAGAAATGGGCAGTCCTAAAAAAATACGCCAAAAAGAATTCGCGCCAATTCGTACGTTAGGACTCTGTTTTGGGAGAATTTATGAAAGACACAATAATGTGGCATGCACAAGGAAAGATTATTACCTAACGAATAAGTTAGAATCACAATTAAGCAGAGAGAAAAGCGATTTTACTGACCGCAAGCAAAGCATATCTTTGTTCTTTTTTTATTTGTTTCCAGCAAGGGTGAAATACGCATCTTAATGAATTCTCTTTATCTGAGAGCCGTTTATCAGTAATAAAGCAGATGCTAGATGTTTTTCTTTCTTTTCTTTTGAACGGAAAGTTATTGTGGGATCGAAATAAAACATTAAGATAAACTAGATATTTAATTAAAGATTAGCTTTAACTGTAATTTAGAAAAATGTAAAATTTAAGAAAACTATATGTGATTCTACATCACATATATCACCCCTTTCACAGGCAAAAAAAAAAATCTATAAAGGTACATGCAGGAAGAGAAATCAATTTTCATATGCTCTTACAAGTAACAATGTGTAAAATGTTCATGAAAACAAACTAAACATTTACTAAATAAAGTAAACAGTAATTGAACTTCTCTCTAAGTAGGCAACCATCCCAAATAAAAGTATATATATATCATAATATAAATATATTGGTACCATAAATTTTGTCATACAAATGACATCATATATTGTTTCTACTTAGAAACAGCTGCAGCTTCATTAATAAAATTTGTGATCACTTTTCAATTTGTCTTATTTAGACAAGGACCTGTATCAAAAATGTGCACATACAAATAAAAGAAAATACCAGGTCTAAGTCCACAGGTCACTTACCAATTGGCAAAAAAAAATCCAAATTGTTTATAATAAGAACATTAAATATGTGTATTGATCAATACAATAATAATAGCAAAGTACTCGAGTAATATAATGCAATTAAACACAAAACATAATATACAAATAAACAAAAACATAATGTAAATAGAAGGATTAAAAATGTCCATAATAATGAATAATAGGAAATACTTGAAATTTCCACCATTTTTTTTTTTTTAAATGTACAAAATAAGTTTTACTACCAACTTATATTTGAAATGAGAGTTCAAGCAGTGCTAGACAACCAACATATGGATAAATTTTTTGAAACACTGTCGTTGACCATTTACTTCCATGTGATAATAACGTTCCTAAATGTATATCTTCTAATTTTTGTCTTTTTTTTAATACCCAAACTAATGAATTTTTTTATTAAGTTAAATCTGAAATTTAAAATCAACGTTGCATTATATTGACATCTAAAACGGTATTTTAGTGTAACATGAGAAAAGAAATCCTCGTAAAGAATTCGGTATCTTCCCAAAAATACTTTTATTCAAGAATAATTACTGGTAAGTGGGAGACACTGAACTTTCATGCAAAAGTATAAAAAGTTTAGAACTGTGGGAAAGATGTGTGGAAAGGTAATCTGGAGACCTGTAAAGTAACTTCAATTTAAGATACGACTTGTATAAAGACCAATAAAAGACATGCATTAACCACTAAAGCAAACATATGACAGCATCTTTGCCTATAAAAATTACAATTTATCTTCACTTCATATCCTTTGAATGAGAAGTGTGAAAACATTGACATGTATGCAATTTTAAATATCACCTTGACTGTGGTATACCACTCATCGTTATCTGCAAAATAACTAAAGTGTATTTTTTTATGTGGAAGTACTGTGTACAAATTATATAAGGATGAGTATTGAATTTAAAGTGAATAAGTGTGTGAATTTTAGTCTATCTATAAAATTTTACATCTTGCTAGAATTTTTAATAAAAAGGAGTAAGCTCCGCTACATGTGTAAGTATTCATTGACTGAAAACTAATTTTTAATGGTCGTAAATATAGTGTAAAGTACTACTGTATATCATGTATACCCAAATAAAAATAAAGAAATGTGGAGAAGCGAATATAAATGATATTTAATTACGAACAAATGTTATGCAAAAAAAAGTGTCTCTATCTATCTAAATTACGCCTAAAGAGTAATGAAATTCACGCGTGTAAACGGGAAAACATGGAATAGTGCAAATGGGAAGGTAAAAATTACTGGATTAAATCATCCATAACCAAAACAAAAAAAAATGTAAAGAAATGACTTATGTATTAAAGATAATAATCAATATGTTCTAAAAAAACTTGATAGAGGACCGATAATTAAACAATTGCATATGTAAATGTATATGTATGTGAATAACTTCCTCTGCAAAGCAAGCAGCAAAATATATATACCTTTGTAAACTGCCATTGTAAAAAAACTTTGTATAAAAACATTGTAATTGCTGCATGCAAAGAGAAGTTGTATGAAAAGTGAGTCAGTTGCAAATATCCACAAGTATATCAAAAGAAAAAGAACTTTGTAAAACTTTCACCACTGTAATATTGATACACTAGTGAACATTCGCACTAACACTGTGTGTAAAGAAAAGTGCAATTGATAATTACACAGACCTACAAAAAAAGAGTAGCTACATCGAGTTAAAACAACATAGATGTGCAATTTTTTTATCTATCGCGAAAGATACAAATAAAGAAAAATAAATTGTGTAAACAAACATTTAAGATTCACCGCAGAAGTCTTACTGATAATTAGGGCTTAACCACGAGAAGAAAACTATCAATAAATCAAAAATGTGAAATTTTGAATCATTCATCTATTCCTGAGCTCACGAAACAGTTGAATGAAAGAGAATCCAAGATATGAACATTGAACGAAAAATGAAAATCATGAAATGATTGAAAGTAATCTTTAAATAACAATGTATTAAAATGTGTACACCATATGAAAAATATATATCTACGAAAGAATAGTGTATGAAAAAAAATATAATTATTAATGCTTTATGTTTGTGTTATGAATAAAAAGGTTAACAATGTAAAAAAAAATACTGTGTAAAAGAGCGGAGAAATCCAAGTATCACCTGAAGGTAACCAACAAAATATGTAAATAACTAAATATACATGAAATAGCATACCTGAAGAAGTGTTGAATATTTACGTTATATTTTAGAGTGATTAAAAGCTTGTTTTTGCTTGAAATAAAATTTAAATGTATTACAGCAAGTGGAAAAAGCAGGGTGATTTATGTCGAAAAACTTGTTGTAAGCACGGTTATGTGCGATGCAGTTAATGCATCTTGAAGCATTTTTACAATTATCTGAAGTGTGTGATTCACCACAATTAGCACATGCCAAATCATATGCACAAAATTTTGCCTGGTGGCCTATTTGTTGGCAACGGAAGCAACGTTTTATGTTAATAAATGGCCTGACAGTGTAGTCAACAGAATTAATATTTAATTTTCCATGTTGAGTTAAGAGATCCGCTATCCATGATGTAACACTAATTGTCCAGTTATATTTTAATCCCTGTCTTAATTTATGCTTTCTTTCAAAGTTAATAGAAGGAATGGTACTTCCAATCTTTTCATTTATAGATATCATAATATCTGGTATACCTATATTGTCATCAAGACCTAACAGAATTATTTTTAGTGCAGTCAGATAAATCTCTAACTTGATTTTTGAGCTCACATAAATTTAGGATGTAATCCGGTATTGAAATAAGATCAGTATTTTTGTCTTTTGATAATTCAGAGTTATTTGTACCAGAATTTATGTGTATTTCAGATTCAACCTTATCTAGAAATTTGGCCAAATCTTTCCCACTAGAATTACATTCCTTATCTTTAATAACATTAAGGGGTTCATCCAATTTAGATTCATCAATGTCGCATTGAATAGCCATCTCATTATGCTTAGACTGTTTGGACGAGTTCAGTGTTCTTACTTTTTCGAACAACAGCTCATTTAACCTATGTAACTGGTTGTTATTTTTTTGTAAAACAGTCCACTCAGAATGAACACTATTCATCAAATCACTTAAAATATTAAACTTTAATTCAATTTCTTTTTGATAGGAATTAAATTTTGCCATGAGTTCTGGATTATTCTTATTTAAAATAGGACCAATTAATTTCTGAACATCCGAAACAACAGATTTAGAATATCTGTTAATAGAATCCTTTAAACTACTCAAACATGAAATCTCAAAAGAATTAGAATCTAAACCAATTGTTTCAGAATCCATATTAGTTTTAAAAGACATTACCTGTTTTGCATCAGGTCTAAACTTAAAGTTAAACACAACAGATGGATCTTGTGTCAATTTACGTGACCTTTTTTTAGTCATTATAAACAATTTATATCCTAAATTATAAAAATACGAAAATAAACAAACGAGCACAGTATCTGATTATTAAAAAAATGGACCTATCTACAATGCAATATAATAAAAGCTGCTATATGTGAGAATATTTTTAAATAGATGCTAAAAATTTAAAATAAATGTCTATCCATAAACTAATCAAAATTGTGTTTTACATTTATAAAAGTGAAAAAGCATGAAAAAAAAATCTCAATATTTATTTAAATATTAGAAAACTGGACCCTCTCTAACGAAATATTTTTTGCAAGTGGGGTGCAAATAGGAAAAACAAACACTGGACATATGTATAACAAGTCTTAAAATAAATTAGAAGGGGGGAAATTAGTCACTTTAGTTAAGACGATATTTTGTTTTAATGCACTGTTTATATCCTATATGAAATGCATAAGAAATATCATAATAAATATTAAGGAATTTATCAAATTTTTTTTATTATTTTTTTTTTTTTAACACTCCTAAAATTGAAGTTTTTATTAGCTAATACAATTGACGAAAATAATGATTCATACTGTATCTTATTCAATATCATACTGTATCTTATTCATCTTTTTTTTTTTTTTTTTTTTTTTTTTTTTTCCTTTTGAGAACTTTGTTTATTTAAGGTAGAGTTATAAAAATTAAATCATTTCTTACTGAAATAATTAGGGATGGTGCCTGTAACCATTTTTCAAGAGACCTTTGTTACATGACTGAGTGCATGAAGCGAGAGAGAGGCAATTGAATTTTCTCATTCAGAATTCACACATTGGCATCCAGAATTGGCGAAAAGGAGCATATGAAAAGTGAATGATATCATAACCATGAAATTTTCTGTTACGCTTTAAACAATTAAGATGATTTTGAATTTAATACAGGGCAACCAGAAATGGGCAGTCCTAAAAAAATACGCCAAAAAGAATTCGCGCCAATTCGTACGTTAGGACTCTGTTTTGGGAGAATTTATGAAAGACACAATAATGTGGCATGCACAAGGAAAGATTATTACCTAACGAATAAGTTAGAATCACAATTAAGCAGAGAGAAAAGCGATTTTACTGACCGCAAGCAAAGCATATCTTTGTTCTTTTTTTATTTGTTTCCAGCAAGGGTGAAATACGCATCTTAATGAATTCTCTTTATCTGACAGCCGTTTATCAGTAATAAAGCAGATGCTAGATGTTTTTCTTTCTTTTCTTTTGAACGGAAAGTTATTGTGGGATCGAAATAAAACATTAAGATAAACTAGATATTTAATTAAAGATTAGCTTTAACTGTAATTTAGAAAAATGTAAAATTTAAGAAAACTATATGTGATTCTACATCACAGAGCATAGTTTGTACAGAGCATTTTTTGTAAAAGTTTCGAAATCATAGCTTTAAAATTCTGAAATTGATCGTCTATAGATTAAGCACAAAATCCGTTGTTCTCAAAATGAAGCAAAAAATTGAGGGATTTTATCCAAGTAGTACATTCCATATTGTGTATTCTACATTGACACAAATCAATTACAGGTTTTTATGTGCAATGCTGCTTGTCATATTTTCAGAAAAGAATATGATTTTATATTATGAACTCTCATAATTATAAACAAAAAACTTCGAAAAAATTGGGACTGTTTTTATAAAATTCTTAATTTTTCTACGAGTATACATGCTATCGACATAAAAATGAACACAGTTTATTACAATAAGCCACTTAATCATAATGTACAGTTTGAGCGCTTTTGCTAAATTAGTTTTTTACAGGGTTGCCCAAAAGTTATTCATTTTTTTAATGTATTGATGGTCCCCTATGGAGTTTCGTGAAAAAATCTTCATGGAAATGTATGACGTGTACTCTTATATTTATACACTAAGAGTTTCAGGATAATTCCTCATGTATTTTTCTAGATATTTAACAAAATGTCTAAAATCGAGAGGACGGTCATCAATGGCCAGGTACTGTAGTTCAGAACCTCCTTCATCGTAACGAATACTTCCTCTTTTAACAATTAGACAGTGACATCTGGCGTCCTGATCCTTGACACTTGACAATCCATTCTGTGGTGAAAAGAAAAAAAAAATTAGCTAAATACAGCGATACAAGTTTCTACCAATAGTAACGAAGGATCTCTAAAATTATCGAAACATAAGTCCTAATTATTTATTTTACTACAAACAAATCAATCTTTTGAAAGAGATTCAAAGTATCTTTAAATTTACATTATTTCATAAGTAAAAGAGCAGTAAGTTAATCAAAAACTATAAAATAGTAGTAGATACTAAAATCGTACACATAATTAATAAACTCTCTGTAAAACATACATACATTAAGCTTTATTTATTATTTAATGTCCTATTTTTAAATATTTATTAGCTTCTCTTAGACTGTCCAAATATATGCTTCATTTTTCTTAAAGTTAAAATACATAGTATCTATTATAAAATTAGTTAATAGGTTTAAAAAATACGCATTTGATAAAATACGATTGAAGTTATGAATTTTTATTAGCTTAATTCTTACATTCTTCTACCTTATAATGCATGAATGTATTGTTTTCGAAAGAAACACTACTCAAAAACATTAAAGGAGCAAGAAAATAATTTAAGAAAGCTGTGCGAGACAGTCATGTATTGGCATAAAATAGATAATACACGCAATACAGAAAAAAAGTAAACATTTTTGTAATTTAGCTTAATTTCTTTAACAAGATGAAAAAAAAAAAAACATGAAAAGGTGATTTACGGAAACAATTTGGTTACATGAAAGTGATAAAAAAAATATTGTTTAAAAAAGATGCAATATTTTTAATATGGCGTGTGGTCTCCTAGAACAGCTAAGACTGTTGCATACCTGTTTTTCATGATGCAATGATGTTATCGATAAGAGTTTGAGGAATTCTGTTTCACTCATCATGAAGTGTATTTTCAAAGTCTCGGACGGTAAAAGATGGATTTTGCAGCGAAGTTCTTGCTACATATCTTTCCTCTATCATAAAATCAGTAATTAACATCCCTTTAATAGATTCTTATTTTTTAACTTCCCTTTTCACTAAAAAAACTCATTAAGTGAAGTGAATTCTACATTTAATAGTTTAATTCTTTTCTTTCCCTCTCTCTAATAAAAGTTAAACTTATTAACTTTTGTGGCTCTCTGTAGATTTCAAAAAACAATTTCTTTTCTCACGATTCGCTGTTGTGTTCTGATACATCTGTCGTTTCTCAGAAACCACATTTACTGATAAGATAAAGAAAATTCTGTGGACTTAGTCAGGAATTTTGCAGTTGTCGAGTCAGTTAATATTTCTACGCACCCAATTCTCACCCTTCCCAATTAACGGCTAACGTTAGAAATAGCTCTTTTACTGTTTCTGTTTTATTCTGCTGATTTCCCCTTTTTAATCTGTTATCACACATCTGGTTATAGTATCTCTTTGTCAAAAATGCAATCGGGTACATTATCGCTGTTCCCAGGGTGTAAGAATTTCAGCAACCCTATTGGATAGGTTTCCAAAACCGCAAGAGATTATTCTCAGTCTGAATGCTTCGTCTACCATATTTCTCGCCAAAAATTCTTAGTATGGGACTTTCTGCTCCTGTATTCGATGTCCAAGCTTATAACTGTATTTTGTCATTCTACTGCTGACCACATTCTGGTAAAGATGTAGTTTTTGTGAGCTCTAAAAAGGGTACCCCTTGTGTGGGCCCCCGTAGAACTCTCTCAAAATAAAGATACATGTTGTTAAAGTACTAAGTATCTCTTTAGTGTGCGTAGTATCTCTTCAGTTTTTTTTTGTGCGAAGTTTTCTCAAGGTAAGTTCTAACTGGGGCTGGTGATCAACACCACATAAATTTGGTGCATCGGCCTCAGTTTTTCTCCTTAAAAAAACCACACTGAGAGAGTAAAAAAAAAAAAACTTTAAAATTTCTATGTTGACGCCACTTCTACTGGATACTGTTATGCATTCACCAACAGACTGTTATCAGCTAACAAGGACTGGTTACATCTTTTATTCCAAAGATACAAGGCCGGGTGTGAAAATGTTTACGTATTTTTCCCCTTCACCCGCAGCCCCTGCTGTAAAGATCTACTTTTTCTCCCTATTTCAGATATCCGTCTGCAAAAGTTCATTCCTCTGCAAAGGTAGTGAATTCCTAGTGAAAACAGAATGTGTTTCTCCTAGTGAATTCCGTTTTTCCTAGTGAGAATGAAAATGGACTCATGTAACTTCTTTTCCCTCTTTGGACCGTGCTGTGTTTCTTCTATTTCAAGGTTTGCAATTAGTTGCTTCGAAAAAAAAGTGATTTCGCTCACAACTCCAGCTGTTTGCGATACTTTTTTTGCACAAAGAAAAAAATGTCTTCGGTCTTCAGCGTTCTTCTGTTCTGTGTGTAACTAAGTGTATGCTACCGTTTGCACTGTGCGTCGATGGTTCTAACCTACAGAAAAACAGAATGTGTTTTTTGAAAGTGTGCATCAAAATTATAATTCACAGGAGCGCTCGTCCTTCAGTGTAGTGTACTCAAGTTGTGTTCTTTCATTTTATTTTCATCTGAGGTGTGCAACAGAGTGTTGTGAGAAGTGAATAACAAGTGATGTGTTTTTTCAACATCATTATATTATTTTTGTGTTCAGTGCTCCGGTAGCACATGCTTCAGATAAGTGAAAAATATAAATAGTCTCACACTCGTCAGATTTTTCATCATTAAGGGTATTTGTGTGAGATTATAATGCAACAATGGGTCATCGCACCCAGTTTTGCATATAATCTTTATGGTCAAATCAAATCCAGCATAAAAAAGTGACTTGTGAGCCAAACAAAGAAAGTAAAAAAAATATGTTTGAGTCCTAGAAGATTCTATTCTTTAAAAAAAAATAGTCAACACAGTTTGATAAAACTCAAATATAGAAACAGTTTTTCTTTTTGTTACATTTACTTCATAGTGAAAATATTTTTTTGAGTTTTTTTTCTTTTGATGTTTCGTTAGTGCATAAAAAAGCGAACTGCTCTATACACAATATTATTAGTAGTTATTTTGTTTATTCGTGTATGTCAGCGTTAACAGAGAAGATTTTATTAAATTAAACAAAGTACATTTTTAAAGTTTTAGTATTTAATTTGCACTTTTGATTGCATTCTTCTCTTTTCATGCTTTCTTTTCAAAAGTTAATATTAGTTACAATGCATGTTGTTTTAATATTTGTGTGTCGAATACTTAGATATCACAGTTTTGATTTTATTTCTTTTTTTCGCTCTTTAATTTTTTACCTGATATTACTTGTCGCTGATTAATTAATAGCATTTTGAGATTCTTATTCTCGGCTTTTTACTAAAATTTTTGCCATTAACTTTGCTATTATCTTGTTAGGCATGTTTTTTTTTAAGTTTTTATTAGTTTCGGTTTTTCATAAAAAAAGGAATTTAGAAGTATGTAATTCTTTAAAAGGGTGATATACTTTATTTTGAATGGAGTATATGGTTAAAAATAAACTTTTGTACCTGGATGTATTTTTTTAAAGTATTAAGCAGTGTCTTCATTTTTTTTGTTTTCAGTGCTCACATTTTGTTTGCACTCCCCCCCCCCCTCATTAAGTTATTTTCTAAATTCATTGGTAAATTGTGATGGGTTTGTTCTCTGACTACTGCAAAATTTAATTTTTCTTTGGCCTTGTATTTTTTATTGTATGTTATTTCCCCCAAATTATTACTATTATTTTAATACTGTGTTTAACATTGAAATTTGTAATTTTTTGGGTGCGCCTAGTTTATTTATAAATCTTTTTTTATTTATATTAGTGCATTTTCTTTTGTAAACATCTATGGCTGATATAGAGCTAAAACATACTTCAGCTACTTCTCAAAGAATGTCAGAGAGAGATAATAAATGTGGGTCTAAATTTGAGCAAACGCATCTTTCAACATCCCCTTTACATGAGTTCTTTGAGTAAAATTTAACAAAATTTTCTGACACAATTATCGCAGAGGCTACAGCGTTTCAAAATCAAATAAAAAATCAAAACAACACCGATATATTAGACTCTAATTTTAAGGAACTCAAATTTACAATTGAATGGGATTGTAATATTTTAAAAGAGACCTTTCAAGTACTCAAAGATGAGTATTACAAAGAAAAACATGGAAAAAGAAAATTTGTTTTTAGTAAATAACAAGCTGTTGGAAAGATTACGTGAAATGACTCAGGAACAAAAATGTAAAACTAAACCTCAGGTATCAAATGCTCAAAAAGATATCACTTCTTCGGTTAATACCGCTTGTCTAAAAACTGTCCAGAATATGTCCACATAGACAGACAACAATCTCATTGACAACTCTTCTCACATTGCAGCACAAGACATCTGTAATACAAACCCTCCCTTTTCTAGCCATCAACAAGATAATGATTTAATTAAAGGTACCAATTCTTCTAATTCCAGTAATTTCAGTACCCCTAAGAGAAATATCAGCAATCTTACCCCTGTTTTAATAATGCATTTGCCGGAAGATTTTAACATACCTGATATTCTTTTGGCTATTTCAAATGTAACTGCTACTTCTTCATCTGCCATTCAATTTCAAAACAAAATAAAGATAAAACATTTTAATTTATTTAACTGGATTTTTTTATGCCATCGCACTTAGCCGAAATTTCGCTTGTGCATAAACATATCGTTATTCAGTCCACAAAGTTTGCTGTTAAAAGATTCATTCCTATAAAACGATGTTTCACATGTCAAAGTCTGTTTCATTTAGGTAAATTCTGTCCTAATTACATCATATGCCCTGTTTGTGCAATGTCACATAAAGGTCCTAATTGTGTAAACACACCAAAATGCGTTAATTGCATGAGGTTCAATGAGTCAAATAACACCCATTTTGACAAGCAGCATGCAGCTTTTTCTCATAACTGCCTAGCTGTCAAAAGATATATAAACCTTCAAGGACAATTGCTTCATACAACTGTGTCTATTTCAAATGAGAAATAAATAAAAATTGTTTCTAGATCATATACATCATAGTGAAGGATGTATTGGCTATGGTTTTAAACATTATATTTTTATACAGTGTGATAGATTTGGTTATTTTTTTCATTTTTTATAAAAAATTTGGTATTTTGTTCCTTCACATTTTCTGTTATACTTTAAATTTTAACAAGCTGTCTTCACATTAATTTTGTGTCCGAATGTATTTTATTTCTTTTATCTTATTCGACTATCAAGCGCGCAGATGGTTGAGTAATAGAAAGAAGGCATGTACGAGTGAAATTTTGATGCGGGTCGTCAATTTTGTTTTCACCTGGTTTTGGATTTTTCGGGTAGGTGTACACAATCATTCCAGACATATTTACACAATCAAGCATATTTTTTTCTCTTCTCTATAATGTTTTGTTTTATTCAATAACAAGTATGCAGTTTAACATTGACAACAATTCAACTCTATTGTTATAGAGGCTATATTTTTCACAATTGATACAATTTTTTTTCTGGCTACAAATGTTTATGGGTTCTCAGTTAAATCTTAACTTTACAAGAATTTTTGACGGTATATGGATACATTATTTTTCTTCCTTCAACTTAGAGTCATGTTTTTTAACTTATAGTCATGTGTTTTTCTTTTGGCTATGGTATATTAGATACTATGTCATGTGATTTTTACACTCACTTTTTTTGCATTCATGTGTTTTTTTTCATACAAGGTCATGTGCTTTCTACACTCATGTCATATTTTTTTTCCTTTCAGTCATGTGATTTTTAAATTATGTCATGTGGTTACAACATTTAGGTCATGTGTTTCTCTATTAGACATGCGATTTTATACACTATGTCATATGGTTTATTTTTAATTCATTTTTTTTTCTATTAACACTCAGTCATGCGCAATCCACTAGGTCATGTGGTACACACTATGTCATGCGAATACACTAAGTCATGTGCAACACGTTAAGTCATGTGGTTATTTACATTTTTTTTCTCTCGTTTCTCTAGTTGAAGATAGTACACGATTTTCATTTCTTTTGTCACAACTGGTTCATGGTAACACTCTACACTTTTATGTCATCTGTTTACACTTTTTTGTCATGTGTAATATGAATCTTTTCTTCAGTAAATTTGATAATTACTTTGTAATTATGTATTTTAAAATTCACACACATGAATATCCTGAATTTTTTTTCTTTTAACACACATACCGTTAAATTTTCTTAGATTCATTTTTGTTTTGTTTTTGTTAAAAGAGGCTCATTCTAAAAAAAAACACAGTTGACATTTTTGTTTTTTCTTTAACAGTTTGTCATGCTCACATTTAAAAATTTCATCTCATTTGTTCAAGGCATTTTTTTATTTCCTTCACATATTACGTTTGTTCATAAGTGACAATTAATGACATTTTGTTTGTCACATTTACATTACATGTTTATTTGGATTTTTTTTACACTACAGGTAAATTCCTTTGTTACACTCACCTCTTTTTATGTAGTAACAGAGCATAAAAAGAAGGTCACTTAGTTCACTAATCATTAATTTTTATTACATGCAGTTATATCACAACATTGTAGTTCAACAATAATTATAAATTAATTTAGACTTGGTGGAATAGTGCCATGCGTTAAAACCTTTCTTCATTCAAATTTTTGAAATATTCCAGTTGTATTTGCACCTAACCATGACTATTTGTGTTATCTTACCCGGGCAATCTGATTCAATTTAATTTATGAGATGGATTACATTTCATCTTATGGTTTTATTTTTGCATTTTTTAATCTACTCCCCAAAAGTCGCGAATCGTTCAAAATTTTGCCCTAAGGTTTCACTCCTCACCTGTCTTGCGAGACATTCACACCTTGAATTGGCCTATCAATTATTTTATGTAAAATATTTTATCTGACTTCCAACTGCGCTCCTTTCGTGGATCAGTGCGATTTTACTGAGGAGCGGGACGATTTGTATTGTACGCAATATGGGTCCGTCCATTATTCCCTCTTCCCTTAGGGCTGATGTCTTAAACTGAAGCCATAATACTTGTATATTTTGTACAAGATTAAGGGCTACAACCTTTTTATGGGCGTGCCATTGGCATCTCTTTTCTTAGTAATCCTGTGTCTTATGCACAAATTTCAATTTTCTATTTTTTTATTTAACAACTTAAATTATCACTTAGAACATATTGTTTAGACAGTTTCTTTTATTTTTAGTTTAATATATATACTATTTGTGTTTTGTGTTTTTTTTTATATTTTTGCTTACATTATGGCATTACGATCTCAAATAAGATCAATTTAAAGAGAAGTTATAGAATACAATTCTATAAACTAATAACAAAATACTTCTCGCTATTTTTGACATGACAAAAAATGTAATGACAATACATGACAAAAAAAAAAAAAAAAAAAAAAAACAGCTGGTACCAGTGCCACAACAAAATAAATATAGTAAAGGATCCGATATTACTAAATTACTATGTGGCAATTGTAGGCTATTTTAAGGAGCTTCCTTTCATGAAGTTTATAAAAAAACATATATATATGCTAATTATTTTTATTTAAATATATTGCAAGCAAATACCATTCTCATTTTTATACTACATAGATATTTGTATTTTTTACATGTGGTTTATTTTATTTATGTTTTGGTGGACGATGCATTCAGTATCTTTAATGTAACAATGAAAATAGTTAAAAAAAACTCTAATACAAGTATAAGTTTTTTTTGTGATGGCCAGAGTGAGTTATGTAGCGAAGTTATTGCTACATATATTTTCTCTATCATAAAATAAGTAATTAACATCCCTTTAATAGATTCTTATTTTTTAACTTCCCTTTTCACTAAAAAACTCATTGAGTGAAGTGAATTCTACATTTAATAGTTTAATTCTTATTTTTCCCTCTCTCTAATAGAAGTTAAACTTATTAACTTTTGTGGCTCTCTGTAGATTTCAAAAAACAATTTCTTTTCTCACGATTCGCTATTGCGTTCTTCTGAAACATCTGTCGTTTGTCAGAAACCACATTTATTGATAAGATAAAGAAAATTATGTGGACTTAGTCAGGAATTTTGCAGTTGTCGAGTCAGTTAATATTTCTACGCACCCAATTCTCACCCTTCCCAATTAACGGCTAACGTTAGAAATAGCTCTTTTACTGTTTCTGTTTGATACTGCTGACTTCCCCTTTTTAATCTGTTATCACATATCTGGTTATAGTATCTCTTTGTCAAAAATGCAATCGGGCACATTATCGCTGTTCCCAGGGTGTAAGAATTTCAGCAACCCTATTGGATAGGTTTCCAAAACAGCAAGAGATTATTCTCAGTCTGAATGCTTCGTCTACCATATTTCTCGCCAAAAATTCTTAGTATAGGACTTTCTGCTCCTGTATTTGGTGTCCAAGCTTATAACTGTATTTTGTCATTCTACTGCTGACCACATTCTGGTAAAGATGTAGTTTTTGTGAGCTCTAAAAAGGGTGCCCCTGTGTGGGCCCGCGTATGACTCTCTCAAAATAAAGATACATGTTCTTAAAGTACTAAGTATCTCTTTCGGAGTTTTTTTTGTGTGCGAAGTTTTCTTAAGGTAAGTTCCACCCGGGGCTGGTGATCAACACTACAGCCTTGGTCTCACAGAACTGCGTCGTCCGAATGTGTCCCAAACATAGTCGAATGGATTCAAGTCAGTAGAGCACACTGGCCATTCCATACACTGTATTATTTCAGCTTCAAGCATGTTCTCTACAAGACTAGCTGAATGCGGTATGGCATTATCTTGGTGGTAAACGATGGAATTTTCATTGGCTGCAGCGTAAGTTATGGCATGAGGTCTCAGTATCTCGTTCACATAACCATGGAGATACTGAGGATACTGATATGGTTATACTTTGGGCCATCTAAGTACTACTCTAAACGATATGAAGGTCCGTATGTTCACCTAGGCTGATTCCATCTCATAACATCAAACCACCTCATCTGCATTGTAACTTTTCACGAATGAATGTGAGTTTTTTTTCGTGTGCTCCTTTCTCTCCATACAAAAATACTTTGGGTGTCACACTCAAGACAGTATCGGCACTCATCTGTAAACAGCACTTGTCTCCAATAATGTTGCTTACAACCTCGATGTTCAGCAATACATTTTCTTCGTGCCGCACATTAGTTTGAGGCAGACAATTGACCTACGTGCATACAGATCTCCTTGATGAAGCCTATTTCGTACTTTTTTCTGGACACCTTCCGTCCTGTTGTCAGAATCGTTGCAGCTGTGTAGCATTGACTGTACTGTTTTAAAGAGCTGTTAATATTATATACAGGTCATCAGTTGCTCTAGTGGCCCATGGACGGCCTTGCCCTGGTCGACGTCTAACATCTCCTATTTCTTGGTATCGATTCCACAGCCTTGCAACGACACTTCTTGCGACTGCAACAACGGCCGCAACACTTTGTTGTGTTTGCTTGGATTTAAGCCTGCCTATAATACGCCATGCCATGAATTTATTAAATCACATTATAGAGACATTTTCAAGTCACCATTTCTCGAAAAAATATTAAGCTGAACAATCAACTCAGCCCAAATAATTCGACGCCATTCTCCCAATTAGATCGCGCTGTAAAAGAATAAGTAGTGTCATGCTAATTATGCTCACATTGTATATCAATTTAAATAGCTTTAAAACAGTGGAACATTATTAAAATTCACAGAAGACTTTTTTCTCATAGATAGTAATGGATTGGGATTGTTTTAAGTATTCATGTGAACAAACTATACATGCTAGAAGGTTCATTTTCAATATCGAACAAAAGGGAAACATAACATTGGAAATATAGGGAACATTCATAGCATATGTAAATTCAAGTCAATTCGAGTACTTTTGTACGAGTTAAAACAAGCTCAGATAGACAGCGGACATATGCAGTATAGACAAACCGAATTTATAAGCACGTTAAAATAGCGAGTAAAGCCTTTGTACAAAAATGTATAAAGATAGAAAACCAACGTTTAGAAATGCTAAAATAATGTATGAAAATGTAGCAAACAGAATTAAGAATCGAGAGTTTTCACCAGTGCAAGACTCCGCCTACTAGAAGGCCAGTGCTTGTTTTAGATTTTCTCAGCTTTTCTTTTTCTAAAATGCTGAGTCTTGCACTGATAATAGTAGATTTTGTTACCTTTTCATGCATTATTTGTGAGTTTGTAAATGTTTGCTTTCTACCTTTTCTATACATTTATAACACGGATTATGTATTTTAGAAAGCGATAAGAGAGGTAATAATGTATCGTTTAAGATACTGAAGATCTTTGAATTGAATACCATATTTTTCTCGGGGTAGTTTTCATCTTATCTAATCATCGATTTTTCACGATAAAAAGTGAGCTAAATTAATATTAGATATAAAGGTGACATAAAATAATATATACACACGTACTATCGGTATAAAAATTTTAATGTTATTTTAAGACGTCGCTTATAGGAATAAACGATCACATCTCAAATAACAAGAATGATATTTTTCAGTGGTACATGCAATTTTAGAGATGCTTGAGTGAGGATTGGTCTAAACAACGCACCATCGTTTTAAGTGTTCCAAATAAACTTAATTTAAAATAAAAATAAAAATTATTCTTTTTATTTTAAAATGAAAACAATCTAAGCGTGTAAAAAGTGAAAGAACACACATGCACATGAATTTTACAACAATAAAAACAAAAAATGTTTTAATGGTGCAATTGAGCAGAGAATGTCACATTTAATATTTTTTCTCAGTCTCTATAAAACATTAATTCATAAAATTTAGAATGTCGGTAACATAATATCTCATCTATTTAAAGTACATTTTTTAATAGTTTACATTTTTTTGTTTAATTTAGAAAAAAATAACTTTAAGTGTTTTTTGACTTGCATCTACCACACTCAAGACTGTAGCAAAACTATTAGTTCTAGACTCACCAAAAAAGTTGATAATGATGTAAAAGTAATGTATCTTGAACGTATACTTTTCAGTTATAAGCAATTTATTTATTTTTTTATTTGTAATTTAAATCATAAACTTTTACAATAATAATAATAATAATAATAATGAAAAATAACCAATTTTAATAATAAATAGTCAAAATATTAAATAAATAAATAATCAAATAGCTTATAAAAGAAATATAAGTTCAATTAAGAATAGTTTTAAATCATTATCAATATTTTGGTGGAATCTTAAACCCCTCGTTTCGCTAGACTTTGCCCAATTGTGGATGCAAGTCAAATAACAATGTTAAAAATTTCAGCAAAATTACACTTGGAACAATAAATACCAAGTTAATACAGAAATGTCAATTTTTTAAAAATAAAACAGATATTAAGTTGTCTACATTAGAAATTTTATGTATTTACGTTTTATAATGACTAAAAAAATAAATAAAAAATGACATGTTTCTAAACTGCACTGCTAAATAAAAAGTAAGACTACTTGAGACCCCTCAAAAGTAATTACTGATGAACCACGTTTGAGAGGAACCTGGACAAAACTGCGCATGGGCGAAAAGAGCGAGTCCATGTCAAAAATGGGGAAGTTAGCACTATCTCGAGATGAGTTTGTTTATTAAACAATCCTAGATGTGTCGAGGTTTTTTTTGGGGGGGGGATACCTTTTTGTTTCTGTAATTAAATTATCTGTTTTTAAAATTACATTGCAATTCTGTTACACGAAATAAGTTATAAAAAGACAAGTGTAATAAAAAAAGACGATTTAAAGGTATGATTATTAAATTTAGCTTAATAACTTTTCACTCGCAATATAGCGCAACTTAATCTTTTTAGAAGTAACGGCAACATGGCGTGATTTTAAAACATATCAGATTAGCAATTTTTAAAATATGTTTCTTTACATTATTGTGTACTTTATTTATTTATATTATTTGCATGCATTGGATATGAAAATGAGAAATGACGCAGGTATCATATACGCGCAAGGTTTGGTAAAAAAAATTCTAACGTCAATTTGGCGAAAACCTCATTTTCGAATGCTGGTTAAATATACATTTTTAAATTATTTTCTATTGTTAAAAAAATAACAATAAATAAAACAATTTTTAAATATAATAAATTTTAAAAACAAATAACAATAGAGCAAAAAACATTTTATATAATAAAAAAAAATAAGGTAAATAAACAATTTATCAAAAAATAAACAATATCAGGGTTGCCATATTAGGCAAAATAACGCCATTCTGGTGCTAAGTAAATCCCAGTGAGTATATGACACACAAGTGCCCTGAATATTTAGGTTGTTAGAATTGGCGAATTTCTTGCATAGCCGCCAAGTCAGATGCTAAGCAGTCGTTAAAACTGTATTTTAGCGTTTAGCCATAAATATAAATGAAAAAAAAAAAAAAAAAAAAAAAAACCAGACATGTTTTTATTAAAATTCACAAAAATGCAGGAGAAAATATATATTTTGGAAAGATTATTCCGAGAACGAATAATAGGTCCACAATCTATTTATTTTAACTTAAAATTTCACTCGGAACAAAAAATAGAAAAGAATATTTAATATAATTTCTCGGCCTCATAGGCTATTACCCCCAAAGTCTGAATGGAATCGGCTTGGCATTCTGCCAACTGAAGACCTTACAAAGCTGGTATATCAGAACAAGAATACATTTAAATAATTTTTGTATGTTTGTACGTATTGAATGCAAGTGTATGCTAACGCTTTGTTCAACTTTTATTAATTTTTATTTTAATATTTTTATTCTTTATGTCTGAAAATAATTATATATTTATATTACTTTCAAGTATATGTTGTGATACACGCTATTCCTGTTTCTTCACACGACTTTACGGAACACCGGTGTAAAGTGTATATCCCAGAAATTAATAATCCAAGAGGCTTTGACGAAAACAAAAGTTTAATTAGAACATGTAGGACATAGCGACGTCACAAACACAGATGAACACACAATTAAATATAGGTAACTATTCAACATCTCCTTCAGGTACTTCTACATAAAACCTTCGAAAACATCTAAACATCGTGCCCGTAGCACACCCTTATTCCAATGGGAGAATATTTAAAATCTTTTTACCTGCATCAAAACATTCGCAGGTCTTTCTCTCACCTACGACACACACACACACACACTCCTTTCTTTTTCGTACCCCTTCCTCTCCCCACTCTCTCTCTCCGTCCGCTAGTAACGTGACTAAAAAGCGGCGCCGTTGAATTAAAAAAAAAAAAAAAAAAACCATCATCGGTCATTACACCCTCCACGCAAGATTGAAAATACGGTACATACTTATTTTTAATCTGAAATTCGACTGATGGTGTTACACTATTTAACAATGATTACCCAAATTACAATATATATATATATAAAATAATACAACAAATACAAACGTATCCGGAGAAAACACATCTTCCGGGGTTCGTCCTATCTGCTAATATAAAATAGAATTAAATTAATACTTCATATACACAATATAACATACAATTAACAAAAGGCAATACACAAATACTTAATAAACATTAAACAGGACACTAATAGCTGCTGAAAAAAAGGTATATATATAGTTCAACAATGTTCAAGGAATGTTCAATCACTGGGTGCTTCAAAAGTTTTTGAATGTTCTATATAGTGTCCAAGCGAGATAATGCATCAGCATTAATTAGTTTGGCACCCGGGCGGTGCGAAATCGTAATGTCGTACTTCTGTAGCGCCAATGCCCATCGCTGCAGCTTCGAAGATTGAGGGGCATTTTTGGTGATAATAGTTAATGGATTATGGTCCGTAATAAGTTCCACAGGTGAACCGAAAATCCAAGTTTCAAATTTTTTCAAACTCCAGATCACTGCATAGGCCTCCCTTTCAATTGTTGGCCATGCCTGTTGAGTTTTGGTGAGTTTTTGACTGGCGTAACTTACCGGATACACTACTCCATCTCTTCTCTGCGATAAACAAGCTCCGATGCCGATTGCAGATGCATCACACTCTATGATGAAAGGTAATCCGATAACGGGAGTATGCAAACTGGGCGCTTCAATGAGACCTCTTTTCAACGTGTTGAACGCCTGGTCATGCTCTACTGACCAGCACAAATTCTCTGAACTGTCCTTTTTTGTCAGTTCAGTGAGGGGATATGCTGTTTCAGCATATTTTGTTATGTAGTCTCTGTAGTAGTTGCTTATTGGTTTGAGGCACAGCTAACTTACGAATGGCCTCCACTTTTTCCGGATCGGTCCGATGGCTGCCGGACCCAATGATATGACCTAAGTATTTTATTTGGGGTTTTGCAAATTCACATTTCTTCAAATTAACGGAAAATTGTAACTGTGATAGTTTGGAAAATACTTTCTCTAAATGCACCAGGTGTTCCACGAACGTCTCGGAAAACACTGCTATATCGTCGATATAAGCTCTGGCAAAGTCCTGGTATTCGGAAAGCGCTCTGTTGATTTCTCGTTGAAACGTCGCAGCAGCATTCCTGAGCCCAAAAGCCATGACCTTGAAGCGATATTGAGCTCTGTGCGTCTTAAAACAAGCTAATTTTTGACTCTCTTCTTCCAACGGTATAGCCCAATAGCCTTTGAGTAAGTCTAAAGTTGAAATAACATTCGCCCTGCCAATATTAAATAATAGGTCAGTAGAATTTTCCATAGGAAAGTCATCGACCTTGGTAATGGCGTTCAATCCCCGAAAGTCTACGCACATCCGTAGAGTTCCATCTTTCTTCATCACGCACACTACCGGATGCGGTGCTTCTTCATTACTTTCCTCAATCAAACCTAATTCTAGTAATTCTTGAATTTGTTTGTCTACTTGAGGTTTTAAGGCCTCTGGAATTCGATAAACATAAGGTTTCTTCTTCTCATTATCATTTAATCTTATTTTGTGTTCACCGACTTTTGCTATTTGTATTTTCTTTGAAAATAATTCTTTATAGTTAACCAATAAATCTAACATCTTTCCTCTTTCCACGTTTTCTAAATGATTGAAATTTACTTCTTCGATTTTGAAATAGTTCGAGTTATCCTTTGTACTAGGGGTGGGATGGACTTCCCCTTATTCTTCTTCATTCTCAAAAATTACCCCCACTGCTTGTACCCTAGGAGTAAATTTCCTTATCTTATTCACGTGAACATTTTTAAGGTTTCCGTTCGTTAACCTGACTTTGTAAAAGTCGGGATTACACCGCGCCACTATTTCAGCTGGCCCTGTCCACCTATCGTAAAGTTTATTACTAGAGTCTGGGATTAATAAATATACTTGCTCCCCCGGTCTAAATTCCTTATAAATTGCCTTTCGATTCGCATACTTCGCATACGCGCCCTGTTTAACCTCCGCTACTAGCGAAGCTTGTTCCGCCGCTTTTTCTAAGTTAATTTTTAAATCCTGAAGGTATCCGGTGGCACTTTTCCCGAGATTTATAGGTAGTGGAATTTCGCCCGACCATGTAGATTTTAATACCGCCAATGGCCCCCTGGCCTCCCTTTTATACATCAACTTAAATGGCGATACCCCCGTTGTACAATTAGGAATCTCTCTATACGCAAATAATAAATAAGGGATGTGTTTATCCCAATTTTTAGGATCGTTCCGAATGATATGGTGCAACATGCGTTTCAATACCTGATTATACCGTTCGACCAATCCCGAACTTTGCGGATGTCCCGGTGTTGCAAATCTAGGAGCCGCCCCTAGCCTAGCATGAAATTCCTGCATTAAACCCGAGACAAAATTTCCCCCCTGATCACTTGCTACGAAAATAATTATATATTTATATTACTTTCAAGTATATGTATTGTATGAACAATAAGAACATCACTTTTTTGGTTGAATAAATTATACAAAACTTAATGTAGCATTAAAGGTTTCCTGGCAATAAAGAAAAAATGTTGATAGTAGATATTTCTTTTCTAATCTGAATAGAATAAATATTTATGCATGATTTCTCCTATTTCAATAAGAATTTTCTTTAAATGTAAATTCCGTATCCGATCTCGAAATTTATCTATGGAAAATTGAAATGGAATTTCTTCTTATGCAGCGGATTAAATCTGAATTCGAATGCTAAAGATTCAAACAGATTCTAACATAACGAATGAATGAGATATGGAAAAGTTTCAAGGTGTGAAATCTTTTAGATAAGAAAGTGAAAGTTTTTACAATGTTTCGTATCTAATTAGCTTTTCAGACAAAAAATAAGGAAGCGAATATATATATTATTATAGTTATGGGACTATAAAGTTTCTGTTTTTGAAAAAAGAACAAAAATGTTGCAATTGAAGTGTGAATAAATAAATGCATACATACAAATGCTACACGTATGAACAGTTTTAATATATTAGTTTTAAAAATGAGAGAATTTTCAGATTTGGTTTATTACCTCGAGAATTGCTGAATAGATTTTAATGAAATTAGGTATGTACATTATAGCATTTTTTAAATCTTACACGGTCGTTTTAAACTTTTTTTAAAAAAATATTTTGTCTCACCTTCAAACATTGTTCAGCTACAGTAATAAACAGAGTAGGAAAAGTTTGAATGAAAAACAAATATATTTAAATGTAGTTTATGCTTCCGAACATTTGGCGATTACTCTTAGAAACATGGTGATATTAACAAAAGAAAAATAAACCAAAAAAAATTTTAACGTGATAATAAGTTAACTTCATATTCTATATAATATTAAAATACTATATTAAACGCATAAAATGTTTAACGTATGAAAGTAATCAGTAAATAATTTAATTTGTTAAATTCAATTTTCTGGAATAAGGATAAACTTTCAGGTTATTCAGTTTTCCACAATTACATAAGTAGTCGAAACTTAGATTCATTTCTTGTAAATATTTCAGTGTATTCTTTGATGAATGCAATGACTCTTTTAGAATAATCACTTATCGTTTTAATCACTATCATTTTAATCAATGTCACTTTTTTTTCAATCACTATCAAAATATTTTTGTGTTTCTTCAAGTATACGATTTCATTTTCATTCGTTTAAAACTAAAACATTACCTTTTCATTTATAAACCAATTTTTATCGCTGTTGAATGAAGTGCACATCCTGTCATTTTTTCAAACATAAAGTAAAATACAAAATAAAGATAAATTCGTAATATCTATCTTTAATAAAAACCTAGTTTAATACTTGAACGAACAGAAAATAAGTAATTTTACTCTTGGATATGTTCTTTCTCTCTCTCTCTCTCTTTTCTTTTTTCAAAAATGACAATTTTTTCATCATTTTCAAAAAATAAATGAAAAATATAGAGCATAAATAAAAAAATTGAATAGATAAATATGAATTTGTTAATAGATTTTTTAAAATGAACATTTACAATTAAAAATATCTTTGTAAAAAAATGCGCTCCAGAACAATAATATGCATTTATTAAGAGCTTTATATGTTTAAATTTAATTTAATTACACCAGAAAAAAATAGTTTTATATTTTTTGCGTTAAGAAATTGATGTAGTATGTAAATTAATTTCTTACACATTCATTTAACTCTATTTTTTTTTATTTACTTTTGTCCTCATAGATAAGAAAGAACGCTTTACTGGAAATTAAGCTGATTAAAAATATTAATTCCAATTATGTTATAAACCGTCTTAATTTTTCCAAATAATTAAAGGTTATTTTGCGCATTGCAAGGTTTTTTTTTATAAAGATCCATAGCATAAGTATTAATAATTAAAAAGCATTTCATTTTGCTGTTCCAGATGAAGCTTGTGGCCTTTTTTTCAAAGTTAAATTACTGAAGTATTATGATAGTAAAATAAAGTTGTAAAGGTAAATGTCTAAAAAACCGAAATTTATTATAATTATAAAAAAGTTGAGAAACTTAAAAAAAATAAAGTTTGCAAATTAATATATTTATATTAATGTCAAAGTGTTACCACTTGTCTATTTATATGAAATGTTTTTTAAGAAATCTACTTAGTATACAAAAACACCTGCTTAGTAAATACGAAACTTAAGGTGTTTTAATGCAACATTTACAGATATTAAGTAATTAAAACAAAGATGTTTGTGTAGGGAATCACACTGCTAAAATTTTGTGCAAAAACATAGGGATAAAAGTGAGTCTCTGTAAATTTACATTACTTCTAGCAAATTCTAGTAGTACTTATAGTAAGTAACACTACTTCAGTTAAATGCACTTGTTTGAGTTTCTGAGCCATCATTTTGAAGATATTGCCTTTTTCTTTTACCTAGTCCTTTGTAGATATTTCCATGCCTTCATTTAAAAATATTTTTATCGCTGTTAAAACTTTTAGTTGAAAATGCACACTTTTAAAATTATTTTGCTATTATATTAGCGATGTTATAGTAGAAAATTTAGTTTAAGTATTGATTTCTAACAGTTTAACGTGTTCCCTAAAACTTTATTGTTGTAAAAAATGAATTAAATCGTATTTTTTTCTTAAAAAATAAATCCACAATTTTTATTATTTACTACTTAAAATACTTATAAAGTTAAAATTGATTAAAAAAATAGTAGGTAATTATTTATTGATCTAAAATAAATTAAATTAAACTGTTTGTGAATTTTCTAACAAATATATTTGTAGAATCGGACAATTTTTGAATATCATATTAAATTAGACCTGACACCGATAACTTTTAAGACTTATATTCAATATTAATTATTTGCAAAAGCAATAGTTACAGGATACTATTTACAAAAGAAATTACAGACATCTCAAATATCGTAACTTAACGTTCCATCACATCCAAATTCGTCCTCCTGTGTTCTTTTCTCCAATAGAACAAACATTCTTTTTCTCCTCGCTTCACTTCAGTTTTTAGCTTCGGCACTTAACCACAGCTTTCATCTGACTAAATCGCTAGATTGCCTTTATCTTCGGAGTTGGGACATAGGACTTATAGCAGCCGGACTGTGGGAGTAAGAAGGTCACTTATATTTCAAGCAACATCTTTGACTAGAACAAGTACAATAGATTATTCCCCCGCTGAATCATAAAAAAACATACTTTGTACCTCAATAATCCATTGTAATGAGCTGCTGTATCTCAGTCCCTAAGGTATTCTGCCATTGTCAAGAGGTATCTGGTTCAAGCGCCAATGCAACTGGAAACAAATTGTGTAAAAATTAAATGGCACATCAACTCAAATTTACTCAAAAAAAAAAAAAAAATTCAAATTATTTGAACTCACTCAATATTGAGTGATTCACTAATTTTGAAAGCTTACTTAAATTATCATTAAAAATAAATTTACAGAGTCTATTGTAAATCTACCGAGTAATTCTCTATTATTTAACAGAATTTCTTTTTTTTATTATTTCTGCAATTTAACATAAGACTTAGGACAATGGATTACCGCAGATTGTCAATAGTTCCACAGAAAAAAAATTAACAGTGCAGACTTTTGATCTACTGATTCAGAAAAACTCACTGCTTGTTTCACGTCAATCTGGATCTATAGTTTTGGTCTTAACATTATCAATAAGACGCTAATTTAACGATATGTAGCTGCCGCAGAAATGATTAAAATGAGATAAAATGAGGAAAAATATTACATTTACCCAGTAACTCGACAATTAAACCAGTAATCCGAGAAAAATACCGTCTGAATTAACAGGGGTTGTATGCTAAGAGTTACCACTTCCACAACCTTAAGTGAATCAATAGCATATTATTTGATGAAATTAGCCACTGTCTACATCCAATAAGTACTAAATTATATGATCAAGATCCTCAATCTAGTCTCTTTTCTCGGAACGAATTATTTTGCAGGTCTATTGCCTCTGTTCAAGAGATGGTAGCGTATCTCCGAAGAAACAATATGTGCACTGGAAATAATAATCGCAATCTGATAATTAAATCAATATTTTTGGACATTTTATTTCAGTCGCAGTTGAGATATTACAACAGTTATGTTATTTTAACATTATTTACGACAGATTTACTTGTTGTATATAGAATACAATTATTGCACATAATGTACTATAAGTAATTTGGTTTATAGTAGGGTAAGTTTGTCGTAAAGGTAGTAAAAGTGGGATTCCTCAGCATCCATCTATGAATGCCAACCTAGAAAATTTACTTATCAGCATGCAATTGACATTATATACGGTGCGCCTAGCAACTTTCAATGTATTTCTATACCTTTTCCTTATTTCACCACATTTTTAATTAATTATGTGATTAAGTTCATTAAAATAATCTAAATCTTGTTAATGTTATTCGGTGAAAAATTTCGTTAAAATATCTCAAATTATGTTAATTTTATTATGTAGTTAACTTTGTTAACATATCCCAATTTTTGTTAATGCTATGAAGAAATTTTCAAACTGACATTGAAAGGAAGCTAAGAATAAATTAGTAAACTGCGATCAAGATTTCCTTTGCAAATATTGTACAACATAATTTATTTTACCACATTTTAAAGTATCTAAGCTCTCTACTGTAACATTGTATATTTCAGGCATGTCAAGCTCATTCACCACACTAACGAATGAACCAATATAAATGAAATAATACCCATATACTTTTTTACACACTCAAACTGACTGGTAAAGTTATCATACGAATTGAATATTTCCGACTGAGCGAAAAATTGCCCAGGCCGGGAACCGAACCCAGATTGTATATCTACGTATCCATCGTTATATGGAGCTCCATTACCTGCGGTTTATTCTACCGAGATGTCTAAATGACAGACCAGATGTTAAGACCAATAAAGTTATCTGAGCGAAAAATCCCAACCGGCTATCGCCTTGTTAGCTTAACAGGTAAAGCATTGGCCTTGTAAGCCAAGTATCTGGGTTCGATTCCCGACCTGGGCAATTTTTCGCTCAGTTGGAAATATTCAATTCGTATAATACCCATATAACCTTACCAAACTTCAAACAGGCAGTTATTGCAGACTGCTATCAAAATTTATCGAAATTAGATGCCGAGTTCATCCTAGAACATGTATTTGAAGGTACCCAAATTGCGTATTAACGTTCCAAAATATAAATTTATTATTATGAAAAATGGGTGTTAGCATAGGTTTTCAATAACTTGCAAAGGTACTACTAAGTTATCCCGTCGACCAAACAATTATTGCCAAACTATAAGATTAAATGCCAATAATGGATGATCGTGAATGTCACATTCATTGACATTAAATAAGATTCACGTGGTTAAAATGTTATTAAAGGATTTTTATTTCGTTTTTTTATTAATATTCGACTAATTATTGGTTTTTTTTCGTTATTTAAAATAAAAATTATGTCACTATGTATAATTTGGCTATTAGTTTGGCGATTTGTATAATTTGGCGAAATTGGTCGACGGGATAACACAGAAGTACCCTTGCAAAATATAATAATTGCTTTACGATAAAAATTTTGCCAATCAATGAGTATTTTTATATTCGATGCAATCAGATCTAATTTCTAAAGCTTCTACTGGTCCACCGCTGCTGAATATCTACACTGCACTCCAGCACTTCACTGTCCATTTCGAATCACTTCAAAAGAATCAAGCGCATTTTTCCTTTATTATTATTTTTTTATGTAATAAAATTATAACTGTTATTACAACATGATCATAAACTAATACTTGATATATTATAGTATTTTTTTAACATGCTTATTACACATATTAAAATTTATGTAATTATTGTTGTAAATAAATTATTCTATCTATTTTAAGGCAATAGTCTTTCAATTTATATATTTCGAATTCTTTATATGGCATTTTTGCTTTCAAGAGGTCAACGTGTGATACTTTAATGGAATTACTAATTGTAATGCAACTCCACCCGTGTTGATGGCGAATTGGGTAACACATCTTGAAGAAACGATAAAAGATATTAATCTCACTGTAACACTATTGATATATTATGACAAAAAAGTAAAAAGATTAATATGAAAATTAATTGAATTTTAAACAATTTTACTGTACTAATTATTTAGAAATGATTATATTATGCTAGTAATTGCTGAAATAAAATAATTGCAAAATTTACAAACTTTAATAATTGTATTAATCAGATAAATTATTTTTGATTAGAAATTAAGTTGTAAAGATTTTTTTTCTATTTTACAATAACATAAAAAGTCACATTTATTTCATTGCATCAAATATATATATATTTAACGTCACTCTGTAAAACTGGTAGCAACATGTTTCCTCCAATTTTGAGTAATTTATATTGTGGGGTAATTTAAACCAATATAATTGTGTAATATTACACAATAGTGTAATGTAACAACAGATATGCCGGTTAAATTGCTCAATAAAATGAAGGGAGTATTTCTGAGTCCAATTGCATTGAATAACTTTACCTATTTTTTCCTTTTTTATATTGTACGGTTACACTTATCAGGTTTATCCTACTACTTTATCAGAATACTTATTTTAAAAAACTATAGATTTTTGTTTTATATTACAATTAAACATGTGCAGTTTTTTTAAAGCAAATACAAGTTATAATTATTTTATTTAAAATAGAATTTATAAACAAATTAGGGGCCGACCATAAATGATATCATGCTTAAAGGGAGGGGGGAGGAGGGTTCATGAAATTGTGACAGTTTGTGACAAGGGGGAGGAAGAGGGCAAGAAGAACTGTGACATCACACATTTTGGTTAAAATGAAATAATTTAAAATAATTATTTGCTATTATATAACAGCAGAACTAATTTTTTCTAACATAAAATAAAAGGTAAATTGCTACTTAATACTTTTTCGACCATATTATCCTTTCATCGTTTGAAAAAAATAAACAGGCTTTTTTAATTAAAAAGTTCACTCTTTATTTATTTTTAGAATGACATTAACTTGATCAAAAAAGATAATTTAGGAATTGCATTTTTTTTCCATTAATATTCAAACTATACTTTTGCACATCAGAAATATATTTTTACATTACACAAGAGCAAAATATATTTTTTTCTTTAATTTTATTAGGATATTTACTTAAACAAGGTGCTCTTAAAATTCGTTAAATGAAAAGTAATTTCTGTTAATGTTCTGTTTGCGATTATGCTTAAAAAATGAAATAAATTTCATATAGAAAAGGTGTTTTATTGGATAAAAAAGTTAAAACTTATGAAATTGAATTAAATAAATATAGAAAAGGGAAGTATGGGTTACACACATTTAAACAATTACAATTAAATCCTCATTGAAGGTAACATTTTAAAAGTAACATAAAAATTGGTTTGATGTCTCTGCAATAACAATACTTGAAAAACAAATCGCTGTTGATAAAATTCTAAAAAGCACAATCTTTTATCGAATGTTTTTTTTCCGCCAAAAAGGAAATTAATACTTCTTGTTAGAAATTGATAAAGATATAATTAACTCTGTTAAAATATCTCTAACGAAAATTAATTTCATTTTTTGAAATCATATGCGATGAATATATCTCTTTTTTATTCTATAATTATAGCCCACATCTTATGAAAAGCAAATTGTAATAAAAATATATTACTAAAACTATGTGTTTATCATTTTTGTCAGAAAGACTAATGCATTTTGCAGTTTAGGTGTGTTTTTTTTTCGTTTCTACTTGATGTTTCCTTTACCCCTCATCTATGGGTGTATGTTTTCTAAAACTTCTGGAATCATACCAGAAAGCATACGGACTGTACAGAACTTCATAAGAGTAAGTATAATTAAAATTTGATAAAGAAAAGCGTTAATGAAGGGATTAAAAATGAGAAATATGAATTAGATTATAGAGATATATGTATTGTAATTCAGTGAAAATGGTGGAAAAAGTAAAATGATAACATGTCTATTTGTTTAAAGTAGTTGAGATCAGGGAGGAAAAAATTATATGTGCACTTTTCAATGATAGCTGCACATTGTGTGTTTTGATTGCCTAAGAGGAATGCCAAACATCGAAACCTAGTCTATGTCCTTCCCGGTCGCCTGTATTCAGATCTTAAAAATTACAGATTTCACCCAGAGCTAAAGCCGCCAGAATGGCAACACTGCGCAGTACATATATATACATACGTACATACATACATACATATATATATATATATATATATATATATATATATATAATCCCGTAGCAGGGCCAAACCTGCCAGGTGCAAAATAATTTAACGCAACAGAGGACAGGTAAGAGAACATAGGTGAAGAAAATAACAAAATAATAATTTTTCCACCGGAGAATCGAATACCTACGCGACAAGGAGCGGACGAATGTGCGACAAAACTTCCTCGCGACTGGACAGAACTGAAACTGTTGATTTTCCTGGCTACGTAATTAAAATTGAAATTTGAAAAAGGTGTGTATGAACGTGTTTAATTTCTTTAGTAGGAGGGTGCGTGTAAGTATATTATGGAGTTAGACTTTTGGTGGAGATTCCGGACGTTTTAATTGCCACCGTCGAATAAGTTCACAGTGGAAGTAAACCTGGCTTGTCATGCCCACCTAACCGCACTCATGCATGTTGGAAAAGGAGCAATTAAATTTGTCAGGTCAGGCCATGAAGGGTGAATGGCCAGCCAGAAAGTTGGCTATGTACTGCGTGAAGTTGTAAAGTTGAAGGGAAACTTTAGGAATGAGTTTATGCGTATGCTTGCTCTTTATTAATGTGTCTCAGAACTTTTCTACCATGACGTACTAGTAGTAACGGTATAAATATAAAAGTATTAAAAAATTATGATAAATTTAGATATTTTTATTCTAATCGGGTGTCAGTGATAACCAAAGTTACTTTTTAATCTCGCAAACTCTTTTTTTACCTCCAATCCTATGACATTAGCCAATATTTTAGCATTGCAATGATAACTTTGTGAAAGACTAAATTAGATTAAAAGACTTTGGAAAAAAAGTAGTAATAATTATAAAAAAAAATGAATAAACAAATGTGAAAAAAACAATCTACAAACTATTTAAAAAATAAATTAATCTTCACTGTGAAAGGGTCTAAATTTTCATGTTTTCTCGCAGAAAATGCAAATGAGGATGAGAAAGTTTTTTTAAAATTTTTTTTAGATTTTCTGGAAATGAATTTTGTCTGTTAAGCATGCGGAAATGTATTTACTTATCTGGAAAGGAAAGAACAAATTCGGGAGGACGTTTTTAGCACTTTCCAACAAAGTTGAAAAGTGCTTATGCATTCGGTTTGCCTGGCCGTATGGCCGTCTGGCCGCGCTCTAACTCTCGTAAATATACTCTTATCGCCATGAAATTTTTGTAAGTTATTTAGTTTAACCTAGCACGAACCCTATTAAAAATGAAGTTTCTACCATGATTAATTTATTTACAGAGACAGTCAAAAGTTTTCCATTACATTAATGCCTATGGGGGAAAATTGTTTCAAATGAATTTTAACGTTTATAACACTTCCCAAAAGTTTGGAAAGTGCTTATGCATTGTTTCAAAAGTGCTTATGCATTCGGTTTGTCTGTACATCTGTCCGCTTTCTAACACCTGTAAATATACTCGAATCGCCCTGAAATTTTTGTATGTTTTTGACGTTTACCCTAGCACGAACCCTATTGAAAATGAAGTTTCTACCATGATTAGTTTATTTACAGAAAGAGTAAAACATTTTCCATTACATTATGGCCTATAGGAAAAAATCGTTTCAAAGGCGTTTTAAAGATGTTACACCCTGTCAAACATATTAAAATTTATATGCATTTAACAGGTGCACTAAAATATGCATTCTTTAAAATATGCGGTGAAAATATAGCTATTATTCATTTACAGGCCACACAAAATAATTCCATTGGATAATGGTAAAAGGGGTGTGGCGTAGTGGCAGTTGGGCTAGCAATAAATTTGAGAAGAAGTCGATTTAAATAATCAAGTCTAAATTTTATAAAACTCAACAATTGTAAATTTAATGAAGAAATGAAGGTTACAAGTGCTCTGACTTTGCAGAATGGTTGGCTTGCCGGACACCCCGGACTTTAAACCCCGATATCGGGTATAGCATAAACAACCTCCACAGAGGTATAGCAGTCGTCTGGGAGAGCAGAACTCTACCCAACTTAATCGTGAGAAATCTATTCTCTATCTGTCCCCCCAGCAGCGAAAAGTCCTTCCCTGGTCAACATTCATAAGGGGGAGGGAAGAGAAAACACAGCTTCCTGCGGACTTCTTCCAATCTCGATCCAGGAGTCAAGGCGTCCTTCTTCCATTCGATATACAAATAGTACCTCCCCTTGACTGATTTCACAGTCAAGGGAAATCTGTACGCTAGCAAGAGAAATGCAGGCAAAACACACCTGGACTGTAAGGTGACCTCCAGATAGATCGTACACAAAGCGCGGGAGGCAGTAATTGTTCAGGCATGACACTAAATCCTCGTACATTACTCAGCTGGAGACAACTTGCTTATTTTCTCACTGCCCACATAAAAGCTCAATAATTCTTTGTAGCGGTCGACTATTCACCCGGTCGCCCGATACATTCCAAGCCGTGAGAACAAAGAGAGTACCCCTGCGGCGGGAAATGTGGAGATATGACAGGGGGAATAGTGTGCGACATTTAAAAAATATATTAAATCGTTTCATGTATAACAAAATTGATGTATTTCACTATAATATGTATATCAACTGACAGATCAAATAAAGGACTGCTCAAAATTATTGGAATACATATTTGGCTATATACCCTTACTTTCCCAATTAATGGAATTTTGTTAAAGATTTTATGAAACGTTTGAAAGTACTTCATATTCTATGCTTATATGAAGTTTTGTTAAAGATTTCATGAAATGTTGGAAAGTGCTTCATAATCTATGCTTAACGCATGATTTTTCTTACTTGTTATTATTTGAATTGAAAAACATCTATTGCTACACATTCAGCTTTTATATGCTACACATTAATGTACATATTAATGTTAATGTATAATTTCCAATTTATTTTTTTATTACATATGCTATAATTTATATGTAATTCATAGCTGGCAATTTGTACGGACTTTTCCCATCACTAAACCTAAAAACAAAATTCTTGTCTTGCTTCATTGTATCAAATCGATAGATTTCGGCAATCGTTTTGAATAAATTTTTTACTAAATTTTTGTGGTAGAAAAATCCTTACACTTTTGCAGCTATGTGAATTTTACATAGCAGAAGATACGTAACAGAAAAATATAACTTAATATATAATTTATTCAAAACAGTTATTTCATCATATTTTATTTTAATTTTAGCAGCACATTACTTTACGTTATTTATTACAGCACATTATTATTTTTGTTCACTGGAGGAAATATTGTGTTCCTAGCATGATATTATGCACTTTTAAAGAGAAAAAGTGACATTCTTTCGTTTTAATTTTATTTCTTCGAGATCTTTTATATACTGGTTTAATTTTTGGTTGTAATCGATAAAAAGGTGCAAATGAATCAATTGGCAATTTCCGTTATTATATTTCTATAGGCTCAGCAGAAAAAAAATGGAACTTGCAAGCGTAGAAAATGAGTTACGGACGTACTATAACGAAGTTTTTAAAATATCCAGATCCTGGTGTAGTAATGTATAAAACTTAGGATACAGTATAGTGTTCGAAATCTTTTGTGCATCCCTATAAATACTATCTGCTTTCTATTATAAAGAAAGTAACTTGTAGAAAATCTCAGTAACGTATATGAATTTCATAAGATGTGAATATAATTAAAACGCACTACAATCAATGTTTTTTTTATATCACTATGTAATAGTTACTTTTGTGTGGCCCTGTAAATGAATAACGAATATTTTGCACCACTGATTGTACAGAATATATATTTTAGTATATACTTCATAGATGCATTATAATTTTAGTAGGTTCAAAAGAGTGTAACATGAGTAAAATTCACTTAAAACTATTTTTCCCGCTGGCCGTAATGTAATGCAAAAATTTTAACGATTCCTGTAATTGAACTATACTTCTGATTTTCATACAAATTGAAATGACTTGACAAAATTATGCAGCAATTATATATTTTAAATTTCAAACGATTCAGTTCGGTAATTTTTGCTGTGTTATGTGTGGACAGGCGTACATACAGACGGACAGAGACGACTATTGATGCTACGTGTTTATATAATTATGAACGCTTCTAAAAACAATTAGTTAAACCTAAATGGAGTTAGGTTTTAATCTAAATATGCGTAAAAAACACGATTTTAAACGGTAAACATATATATACAAAATCTTTTAAGTTCATTAAAAGAGATAGGTATTTAAAAAGCTCAGATCATGCAACGTTACAGATTTGCAACATCCCTTTATTAACCATTTGAAAAATGGTTGTTGTTTTCGGGAGAATGGACCCGATGATGTTACCACTTTTGAATGATGTTACCACTTTTGAATGATGTGGTCACTTTTGAATTTAAATTAATTTCTTTACTTTTAGAAGAGTTTTTATTTGAATTTAAATTAAATTCTTTACTTTTAGAAGAATTTTTATTTGAATAGTAAATTAAAATGGTTAAAATCATTGTAATAAAGGAGAAAACTAACAAATTTAAAAATGGGTAGACGGAAATTAACAGATACGGAAAAAGCCGAAGCCAAAGAAATGAATGAACGTGAATATCGCATTCAATGATATTAAACACAGTCAACATGTATAAGTTGCTTATTAGTTTGGCGATTCGTATCATTTGGCGAAATTGGTCGACGGGATAACTGAGTAATACTGTATTTGGTTTGGCGCAAAAACGTCTTTCAATGCAGAAAATGATAAAATCAAAAGATTATTGAGCCGCTGAAAACCAATTACGTGTTGAAAGGCGATCACGAAAAAGGAAGCAATTTAATGCCGAACCGATTAATTGTAAAACATCATGTCGCCAGGGCGACCAATCCACTAGCCATGGCGTTTTACTATCGGTCGGTTCTAACCAGGAAAATTTGAGTGCCAATAGTGATTCTAACAAGCCGGAAAATGTTATAGCTATTACTCTTGATTTTCCACCACCTAAAAAGAAAACTAAAAAGCAATCGGCTTGGGAAAAACTGGGAAAAAACTTTTTTGATTCGATGTCTGATGGGCCCATTCACAGATGCATCTGCTGCGATCGATTTTGGTTTAAAACCTCCATCACCAAAATTCTGCTCTGTAAAATCAAACAATATATGCCAAAGTCTTACAAGTATAACAGTATATGCCAAAGCTGTATTTTAATAATGATTACTTTTGCACCAACAATGTTAAATAGTTTGAAATGTTTCTTTCGTCGCCAACTTTTATGCTTGGCGACAATAGAGTGATATAACTTAAACGAACCGTACCTTCAAATTGCAGCATGTATAAAGTCATTTATAGCAGTGGCACGGATAATACACAATAAAACAACTGGTATTTAGCTTAAAATGATAGATGAATGTATCGAGTGAAACATTTTTCAAATGGTTGGGGTAATTTCTTAAATTACAATTATTTCTCTTTTTTTTATTACTCAGATCATGCAAAATTTACTCCATGCCGCTTAAGGTCCCACATTAGGCACAGAAAAAGACCCGGATGATAATGTAAAGTCTATGGGAGCGTTCTTTTCAACTATTCCGCCCAAATATTAATATTTTTACATGATTTTTTTGCATAGGATAGCTGAGGACGATCCATAACCGGCCTAGTTTTTACTTTTTCGACTTTGCTTATATATTTTTTATATTATGATAGTTTCAATTTCAGAACCGGTTTAAACCGGTCTTGAAAGTTTATTTATTTTTTTTTAATCTGAAACCAAAACTAAAAAAGTAAAAACTAGGCCAGTTGTGGATCGTCCTCAGCTATCCTATGCAGAAAATCATGTAAAAATATTAAAATTTGGACAAAATACTTGAAAAGAACGCATTATCATCCGAGTCTTTTTCTGTGCCTAGTGTTGCGCTTTAATACGCGACTTTTTTTACAGTCTCTTGGACTGCATCATTAATCTGTATAATGACATTTTAAAATCGATTCTTCTTCAATTTAGATGTTGATATTTAACTCATAAATTAATAATTACGGAAGCATGTATAAATTCAATTGTTTTCATGGTTGTCATTTTAACTATATTTACAAAATATCTCTGTTAGATGATGTTCCTCCCCCAAAAATTATTTTTTTTCATCTAAAGAGCAGAAATTGATTTATGGGAGATAAGGTGAAATAACTACTTTTTATACACTTAATTACATTGCTCCTACTTTTGTGTTTTCATTGCTTTTATGTTAAATCTTTACTACTACAGTTCACTGTCTGTCTCTTTCTAAATTATATGATATATATTAATTTTATCTATCAGTTACAATTATCAATGAATTATATACTTCTTTTATTTTTTTAGAAACTTTTTTTAAGAATATCATTTTAGTAATCCTTCGAAATTTTAAATGTTTAATTCGATATAAAAATTATTAAAATTTTATTTAGAAATGATATTGCATTGTAATAATAAAACGCGAAAAAAAAAAAAAAAACCTTACATGAATAAAAAAGAAATTTTCGAGAATATATTTTAAACACCCAAAGATCTTTGATAATATATATATATATATATATATAAATAGTTGTATGAAAGGTATAAATTCAAATTTTACTGTAAATTTACAGAACATTTTATATTAGTATATTTTATGGAAATGTTATAAAATAGATTTTGAGCAGCAGCATTAAAATGCGTATACATGGCAATCTATTTTATTTTAGCTGTAGTAAAAATCTTTTATTCTTGGAAGCTGGGAATTTCGGAAAATAAAAATTCTCCGATGTTTTTATAGTTGTTTGTTCGCATTGTTGAATTATTCATTTATAATTTTTAGATTATTTTATTCAAATACTTTTTTTATTTTTTTATTAAATTTTTATTATCTAATTTTGATTTGTTGTTAAGTTTATATAAATCACTAAAATATGTGTTTTTTATTTAGGAAAATGTCTAGAATAGCTTTCGAATCAAAACATTTAGCAGTTTTATAGTATATTTTTAAAATTAATTTCTACAAAAATATTTTTATTTGTCTATGCGTACTTTAAAATCAAAAGCATGAACTTTGAAATAAAAACCTTCTTTAAAAATTTTTATCTTTATTAAAGATATTAAAATTTAAATTATTATTTTCAGAAAAAAATACTTTTCGTAAATGAAGGATAAGATAGCATTAATTGTACATTATTATCTTGTCTGATGTTATACTTGAAGCATTGTTATGAATTTTATCACGCACAAAAATTTGAAACAAACAAAAAAAGTCATTTAATTTCATGAAAGTTGATTGAAATTTTAAGCAGAACACTTTCTTAACCCTTTCGGGTCTGGTGTATTATTAATAGTATATGTATTTTAATGGAGTATTAGTTTGTTTTAAGAAATACTTTTGCTACTATTTAAAAATAATAATGTTAGTATTATGTCTATGCATTTACTACATGACTTCATTTACGTTTAGGTATTTAATGATAACAAAAATAATAATTATTTGTTTATTTCTCATCGCACCGTTTGCGGTTCTTTTATTTTAAACATACATTTCACTCTTTAAATTTAAAATTAAAGTTACTTTCTTGAAATAATCTTGTGTAAGAAAGCGCAAAAAGTATCAAAAATTTGTAATATAAGTTAAATCTTGCTGTAATACCATATTTTCTAATCGTCTCCAAAAATTCTTCCTTAGCCTATTGTTATATGAATATGAATTGAATAGTACATAAAACAATAACATTCGTTATCGTTCAAACAGTGAAATATTCGTTAAATACTAATTAATCTATTTGTATAGCTTGTGTTAATGTTATTAACGTAAAAGTAATCTTTTCTAAAAAATGACAAAAAAAAAAAAAAAAAAAAAAAAATCAGACCCGAAAGGGTTAATTTCTATTTACTCATTTTTCCGAAAATTGTTGTATAAACTTGTATTATAGAAATTATTGTATTGTCATCTGCACAAAAAGTCGGAAATTGCAAATCAAGCGTGGCAAATGAGTTGCGTCCGTACTTTAACGATGTTTTAATTTATTCAGATCTTGGCGTAATAATATGCAGTACTTCGGATAAGTATATTAGCCGAAGTCTTTTGTGTGTCTCTGTATATACTATCTGCCTTCATTCAAAAATGAAGTAACTTTTGGTAAATCTCTGTAACATATATCAGTTTCATGAAATGCGAAATAATTTAAGATTATAAAATGCGTCCCAAACAATATTCCCATCGATACCATTATATAAAGGAATACTTTTCTGTAGCCCTGTCAATTAGTTACAAATATTCTTTGCAGCAGAGATTTTAACAGAATGTATATTTTAGTACATACTTCATAGATTTATATAATTTCTTTATGTTCAAAGGAGTGTAAAATTTTTAAGATGCACTTGAAACTATTTTTGCCCATAATGTATCAGGTCGTAATATAAAAAAAAAAAATTTGATTGTACCTGTTAGTAAACTATACATCCTAATTTCATAAAATTTGAAATGACTTGAAAAAATATGCAACAATTTTACATTTTAAATTTCAAGCGATTTGGCAGATAGTTTTCGTTCTGTTATATGCAATAGTGTTATTTTGTGTCTTTTTTAAATTCAATTACACATGTGAAATTGTTCAATTTTTTATTTTAGAAATGTTTATGCATAAAAGTATTTTTATTAGTCATAAAAGTTTTAAAATATAATTATTTACTCAATAAAATTTAAAAAAAAATTCTGTTTTTATCTGTTACGTGTGGCACATACATCTACAGCAAAAATAATTGGTAATAACATTGCTGATATTTCCATAGAATTCGAAAAACGCTGCATAGAAATGGGGGGGGGGATACTTGCATTTAACAAACTGTAGCCACAGACATCAAAAAGTAATAAACACAAAAAAATATTTTGTTCGTTTGAAGTCAATATGTTTTAATTGCATGGTAATTCAACTGATAGCAACCATCTTTGAAGCACTGTTATCAAACACTAAAGGTGAAATATTGAGAAAGTAACTCCTATATGTATAACTTGGACGTTGAAAAATTATTTCAGTAACTTATATAGGTAATTATTTTTACAATATTTTTTTCTGCCGAAAAATGTCCTGTTTTTCATGGAGTAGCCCATTTGCGGAAACGGGAACGTCCATTTTTTACCTTTGTAACAATTAGAGCATTTTTTCATAAATTAAATTTTATTGTACCACTTATTTAAAAAAATAATTAACATGAAAATTGATGTAACCAGTTAAATTCCATTATGTTCCACTTACGCCCCATAAGGTACTCTGATCACAAGAGTATGAAAATTCTGATTTATTATTCACACAAGCGAAATATTCTTTGTTGCAAATGAGATGAATTTTTGCGAGTGGAATGGTGTTTAACTAGTTACATGAATTGTTATACTTAATTATATTTTACATTTTATTTTACATTTTTAATAAATTAATTGAAAGTATTTATCAAAACTTTCTCTAATTGTCACAAGAGTAACTGACGACCTACCGAAATAGTTAACAAAATTAAAGAAATATAAAATAGTTAAAGAAATTTACATCGAAGCCTAGAATAAGACCGAATAACTGAAAACACTATTTCATAACAAGTGTTATAAAACTCTGGACAAATATTCAGGTTTTTTTTTCTTTTTATATTTCCATAGAATTATTTTACCAAAATCTGTTTATTCTTAGGGTTCGAAAAAAATTTATGTCTTTTGCTGTTGTCTTACAAAAGAACTAAATTAACTGAACATATTTTTTTTATGATCTTCTAGCATAACATCTACTTAGCAGCTGAATATAATGTTAATGACTTTTTTTTTTCACATCGGTGATTGTTTGACACTTCCAAGTTAATGAGGTGAAAGAACATCAGTGTTTTTATATCCTCAATATCTAACTTTATTGTCAGCGAATAAATCACCGTTTACGCATAAATCATATTCTCGTTGGAAAGGATTCTGCTATTTTATTTTGAAAGAATTTAGGTTTTCGCTTTTAAGTTAAAAAGGTAACACATAATAATGAATTGTAAAGTTTTTTTAAATATATTTTTCTACATAAGGGGCCGTCCATATATGTTGTCACGCTTGGATTGGGTGGAGGAGGAGGTCATTCGGGAAATAGTGAATTTGAATAAAATAAAAGCATTATGAGTCAGCCGGTTAAGTTATTTAATTTTTAATTACAAAGTAAATATAAGATTTTAAATCATATACATTAAATTCCATTTCATTTTCCAAAATATTACTGTTTTCAATCTCTTTTTTTCATATTACTATTTTATAATTACTGCATGTTACTTACATTTTTTGTTGTAAACCTTAATCTTATATCATGCAAAATAATTACACAAATCGTTTTTATTGTTATGCCCACAAATGTTAAGAAAACGCATAGTTAAAATTTAAGAATAAAATTTGAAATATGATTTATAATGTAGTGCTTTATTGCTGAACTGTAAGTATATGTTTACGTAATATAGCGTGACATGTGATGAGGAGGAAAGGGGATATGATTAAGTGTGACACTTTGTGACAAATGGGAGAGAGGGTTATAAAATATTGAAAAAAATGTATGACATCATTTATGGATGGCCCCTAAAATAGAAAATAAAGCAACATTTGTATGCATAAGATAAAATGATTCTGTCTTCCTTTTACCTATACGGTATGTGTCCTACTACTCACCGGTTTTTTCAAGCAGAAATTTTTGCCTAATTGAATCAGAAAAAATCTCGAATTAAATGATGTAAAATTTACATGAAATTTTACTGGTGACAATAAATTATTGTCGGGGCATGAATGCCCGTACGTGATACGAACAAATCATGATTGGCAAAAACACGTTACTCATACGGGTAAAACAGGGAAGCTGTTAAAAATCTTTCTGGTTTGGAACTTTTTTAACGTTTTAATTTTCTTTAAATTAAAAAAAACTTTTTTAAATATAACTTTTTAAAATTTTGTGTGCATCCCTTTTAATTTTAGTCTAAAAGATTAATTTTTCAAAATACTTGATAGCGAGTGGGTAAGTTACAAAATTTGAAATTGCCCCCTAAAATGTCAAAGTGCCTTCCAGTGGGGCATGCGCCCGGGAGCCATTAATCTATTTACAGCTGTATTTTACAGCTATAAAGGTATCATTAGGTTAAAATATTGTGATAATTCAGTAATATTTCATTGGTATGCTTCAAATAAAACAATTTTACTTCTACTTTAATGTCGCTTACTATTCATCTATAACAATAAATATATGGTAATCAATAGCTCAAAAACTGCAAACATTTTGGCAATTATCACCCAACTTTTTTGGGAAAAGGGAAGTTATCAGTTACAATGCTGTACATTGTCCATGCCCCTATTATTTTTTAAAGGCTTCGATTTCAGAACTGTTAATTTATCTAAAGAATTTGACACTGAAAAAGGTGAGAAAAAATTCTATATGTTAACGATAACGAGTTAATTTTACCTTTATGTTAATAAAAACAATTAAAAGTAATAAATATTTTTAACTTGAGATTTGTAAAGATTTGTATAACTTTCACAGGAATTAAGCTTAAGAGCAAACACTAGTCACTCAAAAAGACCGGAATGATGATGTTTAAACTATGGGGGCGTTATTTTCAAATATCTCGCTCAAGTTTTAATATTTTTACATGCATTTTTTTTCATAGGCTTGCAGAGGACTATCTACAACCGGGCCAGTTTTTACTTTTTCCATTTTGGTTTCAGATTTAAAATAATAATAATAATAATAATAACTTTCGGATCAACATCGGAACTATCATAATATAAAAAAACATAATCGAAAAAGTAAAAACTATCCTGGTTGTAGTTCGTCTTCAGCTATCCTAATCAAAGAAAATCTGATAAAAATATTAAAATTATAGTGAGTTGCTTGAAAATAACATCCCTATAGATTAAACATTATCATCCAGGTGTTTTTGAATGACTTGTGTTGGCTCTTAAGGCCCCACACTAAGCACAGAAAAAGACCCGGATGATAATGTAAAGTCTATAAGAGCGTTTTTTTTTCAAATATTTCGCTTAAATTTTAATATTTTTACATGATGTTTTTGCACAAGATAGCTGAGGACGATCCACAACCGGCCTAGTTTTGTCTTTTTCGATTTTGCTTATGTATTTTTTTTATATTACGACAGTGACAATTTAAAAACCGGTATAAACCAATTTTGAAAGTTAAACTAATTTTTTTTTTAATCTGAAACCAAAATGGAAAAGGTAAAAACTATCCCAATTGTGGATCATTCTCAGCTCTCTTTTGCAAAAAAATCATGTAAAAATATTAAAATTTCGATGGAATATTTGTAAAGAACGACCCCATAGACATTACATTACCATCCGGGTCTTTTTCTGTGTCTAGTGTTGCGCCTTAATGCCCCACACTAGTCACTGAAAAAGACCTGGACGATAATGTTAAGTCGATGGGGACGTTCTTTTCAAATACCCCGCTCAAATTTTTATATTTTTTACCTGACTTTTTTGCATAGGATAGCTGAGAACGATCTACAACCGGGATAGTTTTTACTTTCCCAATTTTGGTTCCAGATTTTTAAAAAAATACTTTAATTTTTGTAACAGGTTTGAAGCGATTCTGAAATTAAAGCTATCATATTATAAAAAATGTATAGCGAAAATCAGACCTCAGACAACAGACCTCCATCCAATTGAATATCTTTCGGAACACATCGGAAGAAAAATCTGTGCACGGAATCATTCTTAAATGATTACTCCTTCATGATCTTTAATCGAAATGGCCGAAAATACCTAGGTTCACCTTCCGAAAACTTGTTAGTTTCATATTCACACGATGTGACACTGTCCTCAATGCAAAAAGATGTGCAACTAAATATTAAATATTGCTGCATTTCATTAAGGCCCCAGACAGAAAAATACCCGGATGATAATGTAAAGTTTATGGGAGCGTTATTTTCAAATATCTCGCTCAAATTTTAATATCTTGACATGATTTATTTTTGCACAATATAGCTGAGGACGATCCCTTGTTTTTACTTTTTCAATTTTGCTTAAACATTTTTTTATACTACGATAGTTTCGATTTCAGAACTGGTTTAAACCGGTTTCGAAAGTTAAAGTAATTTTTTAAAAAATCTGAAACCAAAGCTGAAAAAGTAAAAACTAGGCTGGTTGTGGATCGTCCTCAGCTATCTTGTCCAAAAAATAAAATCATGACAAGATATTAAAATTTGAGCGAGATATTTGAAAAGAACGCTCACATAGACTTTGCATTATTATCCGGGTCTTTTTCTGCGCCTAGTGTTGCGCCATAAGAAGCTTAATTTCAATAATTGTTTAGAAAAACTAATTCATTTCTAAACTTTTATTTAAGTAATTTCGTGATTTTCAGAATTATTTTTAATTTACGCATACGTATGACTTATTCTAATGTTCTATTTTATTGAGATTTATAAAGGCTACAAATTAATAATTTACATCCTCAGGATTTTTTTTCTTACAGAAAAAGTTATGACAGCTTATAAAAATATTTAAAACATATTTAAAGTAGGTATATTTAAAATATATCATTTCAAAACTTTATCAGTCTACTTCGTGTGGGGGATCTATAGCTCTAAAATTGCAATGTTTATCCAATTGTTAGCCGAGATTTTTGGGAAAAGAAAAGTATTCTTTTGAATTACTGTAGATTATTCATGCCTTTAGAAATTATTATTCATTTAGTGCCGTCGATTTTAAGATTGTAGTTTTCACTACAAGAAATAACAACCAGGGAGAGAGAGGGAGAAGGGAAATAGTATATGTTAGCTATATGACATTAAGGTAAATTTAGCATAGAGCGATAGAGAATAATTAATTAATAACTTTTATTTTGTCAGCATTTTTTAAACTTTTTATTTTCTTAAATGAGTATTTACATTAATAAAAAGACATTTTCATGCATTTTATTAATCTTTATACTATTATTAATACATTCTTCTCATATTAATCATGACACGTTGTTCTATTTTACGGAAGTTATGTGAATGGATTCACTGCAGAACTCCTAACTTTATATACACAAACAAACCTCCTCAGAGGTTAATTTTACTGGAGTTTATGTTGAATAGGCCCAGTGTTGCCAGATTGTTGAAAGCCAATTCCCCCAAAATTTCTGAAATTTTCCCCAAATCAGAGGTTTTTCAGAAAAAGTCCCCAAGGCAATTTCTACTATAAAAGACAAGTTTCCAATTTAAAATTTTTCGTTATTAAAATTTTTTAACAAATTTAAACTCAATTTTTTACCCAAATCAAGCATTAAAAAAATTCCCCATATATTAAAAAACTTCAACAGAATTTTGCATGCATATTCACAGTTAATTGACGAGAATAAGAGTTTACATTAGTAAAGTTACATTAATAATTTTTTTTTAAACGTCGAGTTCGTTGACACTAGTTATTTAAATTTTTGTCAGTCGATGATGCTGACCTATCATTACATTAGTTCCATCTGCACTTTTTGTACCAATATCTTTTTCACAGTTTAGACCGTCTCCAATAAGTCGGGGTTTGATTTAATATGAGATGATATTGGCATTATCTACTTCTCACTTAAGCTACAATAAAAAAAAATTTTCAATTTTGTGTCCCCTTTTGAAGTACCTAATCTAACGCAAAGCATCTATGTTGTATCAATCGCTGTGATTTCGTCAATGATAAAACAAATAAAGCTGATTTTAACATCTTTAATTCAATCTTTTAAAGAACACAGCAAATGAACGCTTCTGGCACGCCGAAATACTTAATAATGTAAAGATCTAAGTCATTTAAGACCGCAGATTTTTCATTCAAATTTCTTATAAAAAGAACAATGAAGAAAGGCTCCTGCATTCATTGAGCAATTGTCAATTATAAACGTAGCTATGTAATAGTAGTATGCAACCGTAGATTTTGCAATTGCAAATATATCTATTGGCAATCCATGAAATACAAATTAACCATCATTAAACAACAAAATTAAAGTTATAAAATTGTTTTTATTTTTGTTGTATAAATCTATACCATTAAATGAAATGTATTTCTGTGCAATATCTGTCTGACTTATCTGGAAATTGAGGTGGGTGACAGTCCAAGGCTGATAAATAAACTGTGAGCACGACCACGAGAATCATGATTTATATATATTATTTCTGTATTTTATTTTCATTTTCCAATTCAAAATCGAATTCGAGACAGATCCAGCATTAGAAAAGTCTGTAAATAAAAATTGAAATAGCGAAAATAATTCCCCAAGTTTTTCCCCCAAAATGTTCATAGTCCCCTTACATGTCCCCAAGAATTGCTTGTCCCCCAAAAATTCCTATGAGGTTCAAAATCCCCAATCTGGCCACACTGAATGGACCTTTTATGCCACATTGCTAAACAACAAGATTTTTAAATTTAAATTTACTCTATAATTTTACTGGTGTCGTTAAAAAAATGTTTCTACATTATTTTCAAAACAGAATAAGATATGTATAACAGTATTTTTCGTTCATTTTCAAGAAGGCCACACAAAAGAATACGGTTTCTGAACAGCATAAGGGTGAATATAACAAAATAACGAAATTGCAGTCACTATACTAAATTTTATTATTAAATGATATGCAACGCAGTTTTTTTTTGTTATATTCTTTTAAAAAGTATCTTAAGAAGTAATTTTAAGAGACATTTCATTTCTAATAACACAATAAAAGCAATTAAAAACTAAGAATGCCATATTTCTGAAATGTTACACTGAGATGTGTGCAAAGTAAACAACTTTCTGCTATAATGTACAAACATCTTTTTCTTTACTTTTTTTAATTTTTTATAAATATTTATGCCTAATAAAACAAAATATGGGGAAGTTATCAAATTCTGCATTTTATAAGTAATTTTCCTTAATTAAAATATGATTGTCACTGAGAATGAATGTCATTTTCCTGGCCTGCATTTTATCTCTTTATCAGGTATAAATATGATGCCGCAGAGTAATTCCTCTTATTTTTTACATAGTTCAACTCAGAAGCAGTAAAATCATAGCTACTAACACGATCGTTTAAATATTTCTTTGAAAATAATGTGATTAAAGTCTTCGTAAAAACTGAAAAAAAAAATGTATTATGTCATTTTCCTGGCTTCTATAAATTAACAAATAAATCTCAACATTACGTAGAATTTAAGCTACTATATTGAAAATGTGTTCCTTTAAACAAAATTAAAATGTTAGCTTAAAAAAAAGAAGAGTGTAAAATATACTTTAGTATGGAATTGTCGTTATTCTGGATTTTATTGGCATACACATATGCCAAGAAATGACGTAAAATTACATAAAAGGTGACATCTTATTAAAGTTCTTCAAAATTTAGATGTTTCATATGGAAAATACTTTATCCCTTAATAGAAAATAAGTTTAGCTCTTGAAATTTTGATTTGTTTTAAATGGATAATTTCAATATGTCACATAATCAAAATCTCATATTTTATGATATTCACCCATAAGAATAATAATAACCGAAAGTACGTGTTCAGTTGTGCTGCATTTTTTTATATTTAACATTTATTTATATATTTATTTATTTATTTTGTATATTATTCGTGTATATAAATTCTATAAAAGACAAACAGGCCTGTGGGAACAATCTGGAAATCATTTCCACTTACTGACAGCTGAAAGCAAATTTTTTAACTTGCTATGCCATCTCTGACTGAATTAGATTTTAAAATGCTATGAAGTAATGATACGAGTTTATAGATCATTTATAGGACTGCACAAAATAAGGCAGATTATCTTCTGATTGTATAAGGGAATTGTCTAAATTGTGTTTTTAAAAAGGTATTCTTTACATAGCGATTAATTAGACGCATTTCAACTTGTACCATTATATTTTATTACGGTTTTCTGTTAGAAAGTGTTTCATAATCTATGAATTTGTTGGTAATGTTTTCCGAAAGATTTTAAAATTTGAATATTTAGTTAATTTTATGAGAATATTTTTTTTCTTCTTGCTTTATTTTCAACCAGACTTAATATTAAGTACCCTATTTATACAAATATTAAAATATAAACAATGACTCAATTCCCTTTAAATAGTTAAACGTGCAATACATAATTTATAAAATTACCTTCTAGGTTTAAATATTTAGATAATGAATTTACTTAGCCAATTATGAAATCAGAAAATGCATTAATTAGTTTAAGGAACTCTAAATATGTACATAGCTTACATAAAGTTCACGTTTCATTGCATAATGTTGTTAATTATCGCTGGTTCAATCTAAGTCTGGTTAAAATCCCATGATTATCGTGGGATGTGATTCTCTGTATATCATTTAATGGCTATTTTATTAATTTTATATACATTCTGTTCTCGCCTTTGTGAATGAAAAATGAATGCACGCAATTACCGGGTGTCCCAAAAATGACTGATGGATTTTAAAATTCAATAACTTGCAAACGGTGACAGCTATTAAAAAAAAAATTTCAGGAGGGTTATGTATAATGTCAGGAGTTTTTTTACCGTAATTTTTTATTTCAGTTCGAATTTCAAACAATAGGTGGCGCTGACGGCGATTGAAGGCCAGCTGATCAGTGCTGAATGAAGCGTCGACCTGGCCTTCAATCGCCGTCACCTATTGTTTGAAATTCGAACTGAAATAAAAATTTACGGTAAAAAAACTCCTGACATTATACATAACCCTCCTGCAAAAATGTTTTAAATAGCTGTCACCGTTTGCAAGTTATTGAATTTTAAAATCCATCAGTCATTTTTGGGACACTCGGTATCTTTCATTTATTATTCATAGTATATTACATAATAACATTTAAATAATTAATAGAAACTAAAAAATGACAATGAGGTACATTTACTGTCCAAATTGAATTTAGTTTCAGCTATAGAAATTTTTTTGACGGATGAAACATTAATACTGAATTTCATACATGTAAAAATGATATACCGGGTGATCCAAAAGTCAGAAAGAACTTTAAAAATGAATAATTCGAAAACGAATCAAGGTACAAAGATACGGTTTGCACCGAATCGATGGAGAAGAAAGCGGATTTTGTGTGACAGAAAAGAAAAAAAGTTTTGTTGGTGACAACAAATGTGTTTTTTTGCACCAAAAATGATTTACAAATGAAAAATGTTGACAACTTACAAATATGCTAATTTACAGTTAGTTACTACTACAGTAAATGTTCAATGTGCTGTCCATTTTTCATAGCTGTTGCTCTGAGACTAGGTACTACACCATTAACAGCATTTAGTAGCCTTTCTCGTTACTTGGCAGACCCATTTTGGCGGTTGACATCTTCCAGTGCTACTAGTGATGCTATTGGTCGCCAACAGAACTATATTTATTCATTGCCACACAAAACCCGGTTTCTTTTCCATCCGTTTGGTGCAAACCGTATTTTTGTATCTTGATTAGTTTTCGAATTATTCATTTTTAAAGTTCGTCCTGACTTTTGGATCACCCGGTATATTCATAGTAAAATTACTACAGTATTTCTGCTAAGATTTAAAGTTATAATTTGCTCTGACGTACAGAATAAAATATTGCTTTATGTTTAATATATCACATTTATATTTTAATATATGATAGTAAGTATTAATTGTAAGAAATGCGCATAATTCTTAAGAAAGAACATAATAAGTTTGAAAAGTTGTCCAACATGTAAATCTTTAAAAATATCCATATGCTGAATACCTATTTTCCTCTTTTCTACAGTTGCAGTTTATATTTTTTCATTTTCGAAAACGTTATCATTTTGTAAAATCAAGATGTCGTTATATAAGAGACAAGTCTATGAAAAAGACAAACTTAGAATAAAATGGGAATCGATATTTTGTAGAACAGATTAAAACAAGTTAGAAATTGCAGGTGAAGCGTAGCAAATGAGGTGCGTTTGTACAATAACGAAGGTGTAATAATATCACTCTCATATATCAATCTCATAAAATTACAATTACAATTAAAATTACAATTACAATTAAAATGCCCACCAAACAATGTTCTCCCTATACCATTATTTAATGGAATATTTTTGTGTGGCCTTGTAAATCAAAAACAAATGTTCTTTGCACCAGATATTATAAAAAATGAATATTATAATATGTACTTTATATATTCATGTCAATTTTATTATGTTCGAATAATTGTAGCACCATTAAAATGCATTTGAAACATTTTTCCTCATTGACCGTAATGTAACTGAATAATTTTGATTGTCCCTGTAATTGAACTATGCATCTGATTTTGATAAAATTTGAAATGAATGAACAGAATTATGTAATAATTAAGTATTTTAAATTTCAAACGATTATAATGTATTTGAAACTTTTCCCCCCACTGACCGTAATGTAAGGGAATACTTTTGATTGTTCCTATAGTTGATCTATTCATCCGATTTTCCTAAAATTTGAAATGACTCGAGAAAATTATGTAATAAATATATATTTTAAATTTAAAAATATTCGTTTAGGTATTTTTTGCGTTGTTATATGCGGACGGACAGACGGACTGAACAACAACTATAGGTGTTTGGTATTTATACCTAAAAAAGGTCTCTAAACTTTTTATTTTCTAATCCGACTAAACAAGTACGCCACGTACGTAAACATAAAGATGTAAATTTTCATGAATATTTAGCACACAATGTAAAAAATATATATATATACATATATTTTTTATAAACAATGAGTCAATTTCCTTTAATTATTTAAATTTACAATAAAGAACTTATGAAATGATTTTTTAGACTTAAATACTTGAATAATGAATTTACATATAGTCATTATGAAATATGTTTAAAAAAAAAGAAGGAAATGCTAAATGAAGAAGTTAAACGGTTTTAAAAAAAAATTCTGAAATCTAAAAAGTGAAATATTTTTTTTTTTTTAAACTCAACTAAAATATCCGGTTTTTCTAGTGTTAAAAAAATATCTTAATTTATGAAAATATAAATGTACGTCGGTTCTCGTTAATTCGAACTCGTTGGGACCACAAGAAATGTTCGAATTATCCGAAGTTCGAATTATGGAAAGTGAGAAGGAAACATGCTTAAATACTGCTATTAGAAACGAATTGATGTTTTAGTCGTTTTCATTAATTTATTTCGTCAAATATCATTAGAATATGACTTAATATTAAATTTAAATATACAAATATATAAACTAATTAAGGGATTAGAAACAAGCACAATGGAAGAAAAATTTAAGATGCGACTAATGGACAGTTGGAGCATTAAGAAAGTGCATTGGATTATATGTATACATATTCAGAACAATCCTCATAAAAATCAAAGGAAGGAAATTATTCAAAAGATCTGAAGTCCATGTGAAAGAAAGGAAAATTGAAAAATCGGAATTCTCGTTAGTTCGAATTAAACGATGTCAAAAGAAAATGAGTTCGAATAAACGAAAATTTTTAAAGTTTTTCTGCCACTGAAATTTTTGGGACTTCATGTATCGTTCGAATTAAACGAAGATTCGATTTATCCGATTTCGAATTAACGAAAGTCTTCTGTAACTTATGTCTTGCTTAAAAAAGAAGTGATTTCCGTTACAATACATATTTACTCTTATTGTAAATATTCTATGATATCACCTATAACATATTTCAAGATAGAACATATGATCAAGGCGTATATTTTGATGATATCAGATCATTTTGCTTTCGACCTTTATCTAAAAGTACATAAGACCATGACAATTGATTCTGAAATCCCTTCATTCATATGAAATATGAAATTGAATTTCCAATGATGGGGAAAACTTGGAATTGAACTTCCGCAAGACGATATTGTGGATCATGCAATGCATTTTAATTCAAAAATAGAATTTAGAGGTCGAAATTCTGATTTTTTGAGCTCAGGAGATTTTTGCTATTATTTATAATTTAATTTATTGTAGTTTTGAAATGTTATAATACTTATAGTTGAAATTTCGCACTCGATAATCGTTGATTATTGTAAATTTTAAGGTAACGCAATATTTGTTATATGTGGTAAAATTAAATGAAAAAGATAAAAGATATCTTTATTTTCATATTCGACATGTTCCATGTCATCCGACTGCAACATTATCGAGAATTAAAGCAATTTAAATAATTTCACAAAAATAAATAAATAAATTGAAAAACTTCTTCGTTCTTCAATCTTTTTGGTTTTTTATGGATAGTTTGTCAACTTTATTTTGAAAAAAAAAAAAAAAAAAAACAGAATGTATCGAAACTTTTGAGCAAAATTTTAAGGGGTGATAGTGGACATCAAGACAAACAATATTAAAGAGGAAACTAAGGGTCCCAAACATTTTCCGAAGGAGATAGGTGCCATTAAAGTTTAAGGTCCAAAATTTCAAATAAATAAATAAAAAAAAAACGGAAAAACTGATCGATTGATTTGCGGTTTTCACTAAAACTATTCTTTATGTCATTATTTTCTCGAAAATCAATTATAAAGATAAATTTCAAAAAATGCCGATAGAGGGCCCTTTAGACTTTGAAGTAAAGAACAACTATTTTTTGCATCTCATTAAATGTTTTCGGAAGCCTAGACTTAAATTTAAATTTTGAGCTCAAAATCCGAATAGTTGGGAGTGGTTAAGTAGCCGAAACTGAACTGTGTTCAGAGGTTTAAATTTCAATGATTATGAAAAACGGAAAAATTGTTCTATTAGTTTGCGGTTTTCGCTAAAACTATTCTTTAAATCAGTATTTTCTTGAAAATAAATTTTAAAGACATATTTACAAAAATGCCGATAGAGGGCGCATTAGACTTTGAAGTAACGAACAACTATTTTTTACGGTTATTTTTTGCATCTCATTAAGTTTTTTAGAAGCTTAGATATAAACTAAATTTTGAGCTTAAAATCTGAATCGTTGGGAGTGTTTAAGTATCTCAAACTGAACTGTGTTCAAGGGGGAGGGGGGGAGGTTCAAATTTCAAATCATTATAAAAAACGGAAAAATTAGTCGATTCGTTTGCGGTTCTCACTAAAGTTATTCTTTATGTAAGTATTTTCTTGAAAATAAATTAAAAAAAATATCAAAAAATTCGTTAGAGGGCATTTTAAATTTAAGAGTAATCAACAACTAATTTTAATCATTGTTTTTTGTATCTAATTAAATGCTTGCAAAATCTTAGACTTAAATTTTGGGCTCTAATTCTGAATCGTTGGGAAGGGTTAAGAAGCGCAAATTGAACTGTTTTCAGAAATTGAAATTTGAACCTCCCTCTCTCCTTAAACACAGTTCAATTTTGCGCTACTTAATAACTCCCAACGATTCAGATTTTGAGCTCCAACGAAGTTTTTGAAAGCATTTAATGAGATTTATAAAAAATAACGGTTCAAAATAGTTGTATGTTACTCTAAAGTGTAAGGCGCCCTCTATCAGCATTTTTTTAATTTATCTTTAAAATTTATTTTCAAGAAAATACTGATTTAAAGAATAGTTTTAGTGAAAACCGCAAACGAATCGACCAATTTTTCCTTTTTTTATATAATCATTTGAAATTTGAACCTCTGAACACAGTTCAGTTTGGGCTACTTAACCACTCCCAACTATTCAGATTTTGAGCTCAAAATTTGAGTCTAAGCTTCCGAAAACATTTAATAAGATGCAAAAAATAACGGCAAAAAATAGTTGTACGTTACTCCAAAGTCTTAGACGCCCTCTATGGGCATTATTAGAGATTTATCTTTAAAATTTATTTTCAAGAAAATACTGATTTAAAGAGACGTTTTAGCGGAAACCGCAAACGAATCGACAGATTTTTCCGTTTTTAATAATCATTTGAAATTTGAACCTCTGAACACAGTTTAGTTTGCGCTACTTAAACACTCCCTACTCTTCACTATTTGAGCTCAGAATTTAAATTTAAGTCTAAGCTTCCGAAAACCTTTAATGAGATGCAAAATATAACGGCAAAAAATAGTTGTTTGTTACTAGTAAGTCTAAAGCTCCCTCTAACGGCATTTTTTTAAATTTACCTTTATAATTTATTTTCAAGAAAATAATGACATAAATATTAGTATTACTTAAAACCGCAAATCAATCGACCAATGTTTCCGTTTTTTATATTTATTTGAAATTTTGGACCCTAAACTTCAAGGGTGCTTGTCTCCTTCGGAAAACGTTTGGGACCATTAGTTTCTTATTTAATATTATTTATCTTGATGTGTACTATCATCCCTTAAAGTTTTGCTCAAGAGTTTAGATACGCCCTGTGTATAATTTCCTTCCTAACAGCTATCTCAAATTATTACAGTAGACTCCCTGAAATCCGCACAGCTTGGGAGCTAATATTGTGCGGATTTTAAAACTTTGCGGATTTCTGGTCATTGCTTTTGTAAAATTATTCAATAGTAACTTGAATGTATTTAATGATGCAACCGAAATTATAATGAATGCTTACAATATAATGAAATATTGAAACAAGCAATAAACTAAAATAATAAAAATTTACATAATTTTTTAAATAGTTAAAATATGAAAAGCTAAATATCAATAATGCACGATTTAATATTTATTATAAAGATTGAATTATTTTTCCCAAATTATGCAATGAAACTTTTCTTATAAATGTAAATTATTAAAATTGAAGTGAAAAAACTTCTTTAAACACCATAAAATAAGTTAACGGCGCAAGGCCTTTCGAAAGAACTTAGTCTTTCTTCGTCAGGCGCAAAAAAGACGTGCGTCTACAATGAATGTAGCGGCACGACTGATCAGTCGTGCCGCTACTTTCAGAAATTTTTTGTTATTATGTACAGTGGCACCAACTTTTCAAAAATATTGGGTTGGCTCAAAAATATTGGGTAGATTCAAAGATATTTTCATAAAATGGTAGAACCAGTTTGTTTCTCTTTGAATAGTAGACAGCTGGTGAAAGTTGAAATTTTTAAGTCAAACTATCATGTCTTAATGTAGTTGGATTTTTTAAAAATCATATTCTCATGCGTTTTTCCTTTATAAGGACAATAATGTTGATTGTATTATCCTCATATCATGAACATGACTACAAATTGAAATAGCAGAAAGTTAAACATTTACATTTCAGTCATTTTGGCTTTATGGGTATCAGTCGGAGAATTAAAACGCATGGTCCTTGGCGAAATAAATTTTGTTCCAGCGAGAAAAATGAATAATAAAATAATAGTGAAATAAATAGCGAAATAGAATGATGAAAATTGAGAACGGTATAATTTAAAATTATTGGGGGAGCTCAGGCCCCACGGGCCGAAATAAGTTGGCGCCACGGATTATGTATGTACGCTAAACTATAGATTTCATATAGTTTAGCATAGTTTTAGATAGAATTTATTCTGTCTAAGGTATTTATAGTTTAAATTTCGCACTCGATAATCGTTAAATATTTGAATATCGTTAAATATTGAATTAACTTAATATTTGCTATAGGTGGAAAATTAAATGTAAAAGACAAAACGGTACTGCGACATTATTAAAAATTTAAGCGATACAAATACTTTTACAAAACAAATATTTTCACAAAAAAAGAGAAAACAAAATTACTATATTTGTTGAATAATTGATTTTTCAACTTTTTTATATTTTTATATATAGTTATCTATAATACTTTTTATATATAATACACCATTTGCTTTCAAACACCTATTTGAAATTATTATTTCCAATATTTTCCAGTCAATTATACTTGAAATATCCTTCTCGTTTTAGCTGAAAGTTTAGACGAAAAAGGAAATAATACATAAATAAATAAAAATACTTTTTTTTTTCAATTTTCGTACTGGGTTATTTGACACCAAGGAGTAACTTTGTCATTTCTTGGGTATATGGATTTATTATTATTTTATATGCATTTGTATTTATTCATGCGCTTCATTCTCGCTTTTCTTAGAGTTCTTAGGCAGTCAGTAAAAATCAAAACCTACTAAAAACTCTAGGTGCCCTATTATTTCAAATACACAATAGAAAGAAAGTGTGACACATGCAGTGGCAGCTGTGAATAATGGCATGAATTAAAACGTAGCTACCACAAAATCCCAAATACTACATAATACTCTTGTGCAATGGCGCCAACTTATATGGGCCCGTGCGGCCTGAGCCCACCCAATAATTTTAAAATGCAGTTCTCAATTTTCATATTTCTATTTCGCTATTTATTTCACTATTATTTTATTATTCCTTTTTTTTCTCTTCTAGAAGAGCAGTTCATTTCTTAGACCTTTGGAGTCGTAGATGTTTTCGAAGATAGAAAAACAACCCATCATTTGTTAATGAAAACTTTAACTTTTAAATATTGTTTGCGCCATTTTCTCCTTTTCTATTTCACATAGTTCGTTCAGGTAATAAAAAGAGATATATTTAATTATAGTTGTGTTAATATTTATTTTTTTATACAAGAAAAAAATAAAAATAATGAAAAATCATATATTTTGCAATAAATCGTAAAATAGAATATTTCAAATACCTCTAGGTTGTCTAAAATGTAACTATTTTATTTTATATCACAATCTCAAAAATTTTTGTCATAAAGCGCTAATTGCGAGCCTTTACTACATATTTACAATTAGGTGACAAAGTTACCCCGATCGGGGTAACTTTGACACCCTCTCTTTTATTTATTTATTTTTATTTTACTTTTAAATCGAGGATTTTACATTGTTATAGACTGATATTAATGATATAGTTTAAAATATATAGAAAAGAGTGCAGGAAAAATACTCGTCTTTTGCCAAATATATGTAATAATTTATATACTTCAAGATTTTAAATGTTTTATTTATTAAAATAAGATAGATTTGCATTTTTCAATTATTAATCCGCTGCAACCATAATTATACTTTATTTTGTTCTATTTTAGAAATAAGGAGTTTTTAAATAAGTGAATTCATTTTTTGTTAATACTCAGTATTCTGTTTGTGTATTTTTCATTCCGTATCTTATTATTTTCTGTATTGAAGCAATAATTACTTAATTAATTAAAATAAAAATAAAGAAAATAATCATTGAAACATGTTTTCTAATGAAACATTAATTGAAATTGGGAGAAAAAATAATTTTACATGCAAAAAAGAATTTTAGAAATGTATTTTTTATGATATGATTTTTTTTTAAATATTATTATGTAAAATTTATTTAGACGTTAGCCTACAAAAAAGAAAGAATATAATATGAAGACATATATTGTCATTGACCATTAGGTTCAATTGCTGCCTTAATTGCATGTTCGGGATTTAGTGTAAAAAAAAGACTGAGTTTAAAAGAAACTTTTGATAAAAAATATACATATATACATACCGGGTGTCCTAAAAATGGCTGATGAATTTTAAAATTCAATAACTTGCAAACGGTGACAGCTATTTAAAAAACTTTTTCAGGAGGGTTATGTAGAATGTCAGGAATTTTTTTATCGTAATTTTTTATTTTAGTTCGAATTTCAAACAATAGATGGCGCTGACGGCGATCAAAGGCCAGGGTATCAGTGCTGAGCGAGGTCAGTTTCGGCGTCGACTTGGGCTTCAATTGCCGTCAGCGCCATCCATTGTTTGAAATTCGAACTAAAATAAAAATTACGGAAAAAAAAAAAAAAAAAAAAAAAAAAAAAAAAAAAAAACTCCTGGCATTATACATAACTCTCCTGCAAATTTTTTAACTTTTTAAAATAGCTGCGTTTGCAAGTTATTGAATTTTAAAATCCATCAGTCATTTTTGGGACACCCGGTATATATTAATAAAGTTGTAAATATATGACATTTAAGTGTATCACTGAACTGGTTGCATAGTTAATAAAAGTAATTGTATTTATCTATATTAAAATAAAAAAATACATATTTATTACAGTTTTGATTACAAATTGTTGTGCTATATACCTAAATACATAGATAACTATTTTAATGAGGCATTTTTAGTAGCCGTATCCATATTTCGCAGATTTTTTAAAACTGAAATCGTAGCTTAAAAATTTCTTGATGTCATTTGTTTTCATACTCTTTTAAGAACATTTTAATTTCGCAATTTATTTTCCACCAGAATGTCGATTTATGTTTCCAAGAAAGTATTTGAATAATATTTTCAATACGTTTATAAATGTTTATAAAAACAACCAAATTATTTAAACTTAAGTGATTATTTGGAAACTTTAAATATGCTGTAATAAAATAAAGCATTCTTGAAAAGTATTTAAATTTTTTTAAAATACTATCAAAGCATATCATTTGAAAAAACTCGATAATGAATTTTATCTTAAATATAAAGATTTTTTATTGAAATATTATTATGATTTTATAATTTATATTAAGACATATTTTTTCAAAAACAATTCCTTGTTACCGTATTTTCGGGTGTATAGTCCGCGGCTTATGCAAGAAAAAAAACTTTCCAAAAAGCCGCTGCGGCTTATGCAAGAAAAAAACTTTCCAAAAAGCCGCTGCGGTTTATACACGGTGAGGGTTATACAAAGATTTTTTTTTAAATTGGAAATCGTGATATTTTTTCTACAACTTTTAAACCTCTAAAAATTTGAAAAAAAACATCAAAATTTGTAATTTTTTTTTTTTTTTTTTTTTTTTTTTTTTTTTTTTTTTTTTTTTTTTTGTATGTCGCAAAATTTAGAGAGTTCTCACATGTTTGTAGTGGTCTTTTTTACATCTTAAATACAGTTATTTCTGGGTTTGGAAGAACTGTCGCAACTATCGCCAAGTATTGCACTGATAGATCTATAATAGCTACCGTATATACTCGCGTATAAGACGTGAAATTTTAGACACAAAAGAACTTAAAGGGGGGGGGGTCGACTTATACGCGACACCTAAAAAAAAATCTATAAATAAAATATAAAAAAATAATTTGCTAGCGAATCGGTGCTGCAGCACCCCATTGTGTTTGTAGAGCACAAAATCCAAAATCCGGAACCCTTCCAACCTCGACGATTCTGAATTTAAGATCATTTAAAATTTAGTTTATTTTTCAGAAAAAAATCTACCCTATCCTGTTGCAAAGAACAAAAAAAGTGCGTGATTTATGTCATTTTGGAACGATTCAGAGCAGTCGGTATTTTCCGAAACGATTCCAAGCAATCATTCCTTTACAGGATCGTTTCGTTTTGGAACGAGTTCAAGAAATTGAACTTTTCTGGAGTCGTTTCATTTCAGATAGAGTCCGAGGAATTGTTCCTTTTCGGAGTTGGTACCCTACCCTGTTGCAAAGAACAAAAAAAAAAAAAAAAAAAAAAAAAAAAAAAGTGTGTGATTTGTGTCTTTTTGGAACGATTCAGGGCAGTCGATCTTTTTTGAAACGATTCCGAGGAATCGTTCCTTTTCCGAGTTGGTGCATTTCGGACTGATTACGAGTATTCGTTCTTTTTGGGAACCAATGACCTAAGATACGTGTACATTTTACGTCCGAAATTTTAAATTTATCGCCAATTTTTTTTTCTGAAAAATTGAGAAAAAATATCAAGCTTGTTTGAAAAAAAAAAATGCGCGTAAAAATCGCTTGAAATTTTTTCTTAAAACACACACATAAACGCCGCGGCGTTGCTTTCAAAAATTGTGGTACTGATAATCTTAATTTTTTAGCCGAATTACTGTAGGTATTATGCATCACGAAAAAATTTGTTAAATTTGTGTAAAAAATTATGATTAATTGCTTCTAATTTCGAATCCTGATCGAAATATACGTTCGTAAATGGTGTATAGCCCTCGAACTATACACCGATGCATCTCCTCCGCGATTTATACACGAACTTTTTTTACTGCAGTGCTCGATTTAGGGGTGCGGGCTATACACCCGAAAATAAAGTATTTTTATGGATATGATCAATAATTTTTTCATAAAATTTCATGATTGACACCGAAGTCCGGAAAAAACCATAATTTTAATTTATTTAGCTTCAAATAAAAATATTTAGACTAAACTATTAACAATGATTAACTCAGTGAAACATTTTAAATACTTAATATACATACGACTAAAAATTATGCAAAATTTTTTAGTTAGTTTCATTAATTTTTATTAAGAAATTTGTAGATAAAATATGTAAAATATTTACAATGAATTTATTGTATTTAAACTTCTGAATATGCTTTTATAAAACGTATTTAAATTTATTTAAAATACTATCAAAGCATATCATTAGAAAAAACTCAATAATGAATTTTATCCTAAATATAAAGATTTTTTATTGAAATATTATTATAATTTTATAATTTATATTAAGACATATTTTTTCAAAAACATTTCCTTGTTACCGTATTTTTGGGTGTATAGTCCGCGGTTTATAAAACAAAAAAAAAACCTTCCAAAAAGCCGCTGCGGCTTATACACGGAGCGGGTTATACAAAGATTTTTTTTTAATTGGAAATCGTGATATTTTTTCTACAACTTTTAAACCTCAAAAAATTTGAAAAAAAAAACATCAAAATTTGTAATTTTTTTTCGCTATGTTCAGAAATTTAGAGAGTTCTCCTATGTTTGTAAAGGCTTTTTTTAGATCTTAAATACAGTTATTTCTGGGTTTGGAAGAACTGACGCAACTATCGCCAAGTATTGCACTGATAGATCTATAATAGCTACCGTATATACTCGCGTATAAGACGTGAAATTTTAGACAAAAAAGAACTTCAAAGGGGGGGAGGGAGTCGACTTATACGCGACACCTAAAAAAATCTATAAATAAAATATCAGAAAATAATTTGCTAGCGAATCGGTGCTGCAGCACCCCATTGTGTTTGTAGAGTACAAAATCCAAAATCCGGAACCCTTCCAACCTAAATTCCACCCTTCCAAATATTTACAATGAATTTATTGTATTTAAACTTCTGAATATGCTTTTATAAAACGTATTTTTTAAATAAGGTACCCTGGGGTAATAACGCCGGTGGGGTAATAACGCCAAGTGCTTATATTTTGCATAATTATGAAATAATCAGGTAAATGACACTCGTGTGCTCTGCGCAGAAAGGTTTTGAGTCATATAAATCGCAAAAAACAGCTTCAAGTTAATTTGTTTCATTTTTAGGTCTTATTGTTTTTACAAGCAACCAAAATTAACGCTTGATCTAAAATTTGCGAGTTAAGGTTTTTGATCTGAAGACTTTATTTCTTATCCAGGAATACTTTGTTTATTACATAAATTTGTAGTGTATTTCATGTACTTTCAAATTGTTGTAGAAGATTTTGGATATCTTCTCGAGATAATTTGTAGTTTAGGATTTACTGCGCAATAAGTATCCCGGGGTAATAACGCCAGAGATTGGCGTTATTACCCCGATTGATTCCCAACAGTGGCCGAACTATATCCGAAGGGGGTTTATATATTAATATGGGACAGCATTATCATCATTGTTGAAATGGTAAGATTAAGGGGGGGGGGGTGCCCAATACTTAAAACTAATCTCTCTATTTTATTTTTTATTATATTATTATTTTTTTTTTATTAATGTAAAAAATAATTTTAACTCTTATAAATAAAACTATATCAAAATATTTTTGAGATTCAAATTCGAACATCTTCAAAATCAGGTTTCCATTAAATTTCCACTGGATTGTTCAATTGAGTTCGAAATTTTAACTGTCCGCTTTCTCAGCGTTCGGTTTTTAGAAACTTTATAAATTTAATCTTTAACTGATGTGACAGAAATTGTAACGTATGAATGTGATGCGGTTTGTGAGACCACAAAATTGAAAGATGAATAAAAGGCGGGAATAACTCATAGGATTGTGTTTTTGTTCTAAACTTTTTATACAAGAGTATTATACTTAATATTCACCTATTTAGTCTCTGGTGATAGTACTAAAATTCCAAATGAAACAAAATTTCGGTAGTGTTTGCAGTTAAACTGAAAATTACAAGTTAAACTAAAAAAATAAAAGAAAAATAGTAATCTACAAGACCGGTAACATTAGTTAAAGGTTAAAATGCGATCCATGATTAAAAATCGTAGAATACTGTTCCTGCGCTAAACTTTTTGTACAGAATTAATTCTAATTAAATTTAATCTATTCAAATATTTCTAATAATATTACGAGAACTCCAAACGAAAGAGAATTTCAGTTGTAACTATAGTTAAACTGGAAAATACAGGTTAAATGCTATTTTTTTTTTGGGGGGGGGGAGGGGTACATTGTTCAGTCAGATTGCTAACAGCAGTTAAAGGTTATTTTTGTTGCTTGATAATGATATATAACCATATGAATTATGTATGAAATTGAATAAGAGATTTCTTTGGGATAATATTTTTTAATCAAAATCGACAATTTAACTGTAGGTTTGGAGAATCCGCATTAGTGTGGAGTTATGGGTTAAAAACTATTTACTAGATTACTATAATAGTATTAACCTTTAACTGCTGTGACAAAAATTGTCGCATAACTTACTGTGAGCAGCCTGTCAGACTGCTTAATCTAACGATGAATAAAATGTTAAATTAACTTTTAGAATATTATTTTTTTTAACCTTACATACAGGACTATTATAAATAATATTCAGCTATTCAAAAGTTTCTACAGATAGTAATAGGACTCCAAATGAAACAAGATTTCCCCGGTATCTATAGTTAAACTAAAAATTGCAAGTTAAACTCTGAAACTTGAAAAACTCAGCGGTATGTGAGACGCTAACAGCAGTTAAGGTTTAACAAAAATATTTATTACACATAACTCTAGTTATTATAAAACTTCACATGATTAAAATAATACATTATGAATGGTTAAAACCATGCAATATTTCTTATAATCATATTTAAGCGGGACTTTTTAAGCAAAGAGAGACACAGGGTGTTATATTCTGTTGAAGCTCCCCCTCACTCCTTTTTCTTTCGCTTTCACAAAAAAATTAATATTTTCTATCGCATAGAATGCACACATGGGAATATAAATACTGATTCAAATAATCCGTGCAATGTTTCTAATAATTCTATTTAAATGGTCATTTTTAAGCAAAACGTAGCTTAGAATCTGATATTCTTTTGCCTCCTCCCCCCGCCACCACCTCAGCTTTCTTTTTGTTTCAGAGTCACAAAACAATTGTACATTTTCAATAGCTTAGATTGCAATTTGTCAATTTCTAGAGCTGTAGAGTTTGTATTTTTAGAATTGGGCAATCTATATGCCATTATTCCATCTTATTTTATAGTTTTGTTTGCATGGCGTTATTACCCATGTAGGTGGGTATTAACGCCAAATAGCATTGGTCAAGAAAAAACCCCATTACATTTTATAAATACATGTCTGTTAAATTATTTTATTTTATATAGACAGTCAATGAGTTGCTGTATTAGATCCTATATTTGTTTGAAAAATATAATCTAAAACTAAGCCGTGAAAATTGGTAGAACCTTAACGTGGCGTTATTACCCCAGGGTACCTTAATTTTCATTTTAAATTTTACTATTATACTACAAAAATTTTCACGTTTTTCTGTCTTACAGTTAGAAAAAGATCCTGCTTGGTTCTAGCTAATATTTTTAAAAAATACCCAAATTTATCGTTGAAAATATGCACAGGATTTTTAAACGAAAATGGAAAAAGAATAAAAGTGATAACAGGAAAAAGTATAAAAAAAAGAGTTATGCTTTTATAAGTTGTATTGGAAAAACATTTATCATGCACACTGTCATACAATACTTCAAAATTGGTTACTGAAAATAAAGATTTAGTTCTTAAAGCATTTTTTCTTCAAGTTTTTAAAAAATGAATATTTAGTGAATATACTTTTCTTCGACACAATTTGAAAAGTGCAAAAAGTTGTGCAGATGGATCTGAAACTGATTTATTACACCCGAATGTAAAATAGTTTTTTTTTTACCATTCAATCATTTATATTGCTTTATAAATTATAGGTTTTAATAATGAATTATAAAATGGAGTTAAACCAGTTAGCAAATGAATAATGGAATTGGAAAAGAGGTCTTGAAACGTTTCTTACAATTAACGTATAATTACTATAGTACATCTGTTAAAAACTATATAAACTATATAATTATAATTATAACTACATAATTATAACTATATAATTATATATTTTATTTGTACAAGATGATATTAAAATTATTGTTTTGTGCATCATTGAGCAATGTGTTGTATTTTTAATAAATACATTTTTAGTAGTATCTCTATGGCGCAATTGTCCAGTATATATTTATAACTATATAACTATTATTTATAAAGTTGATTAATAGTAATTTCAATCAACATAATGCTTTTCAAGGTTTATTAGTTACGGTAGTCATTTATACGTAGGAATAAAAAAAAACATTTGAATGAAATTTTCTAATAGAAATTTTAATGAGCTATTCTCATATAAAATAGCACTGGCAAAAGTTTAGCAGGTAAATTATTAAAATTTTAAACTGAAATGCACTTTTTCAACTAAAATGTACGTTGATCGACGTGTATAAATTCGCTCAAAACTAAGATAAAAACACGAATAGAAAAATGTGAATTATATTATTATAAAATTTTCATCAGTAGGAAAAATTTACATTTTGTTTAGATGAAATGTAAGATTTTATAGATTAATCACTTGAAGTAAAAAAGTAACAAACTAAAATAACAACATATAACTGGTTTTGAGTTAAAAGATATTTGCATAGTTTATTTCAACTTATCATACAGCAGTTTTAAAGAGACATAATATTTTATTTCAACTAAAGTGAACATATTTTTCTTCAACACAATTTAAAATGTGCAAAAAGTTGTGTAGATGGATCTGAAACTTTTGATAATGTAAGTGGTGGGAATATTTTTAAAAAACCACAAATAAATATATAGATAAATAAAAACATAATATTTACATGAGACGTAGTTATATTAGAGAATGACTAATTTTAAATTTAGTACATTATAATTATTTGTTAGGTTTCTAGCATACTATAGGTAATGGTACAGGTAAAACCATATAAAAATTCACAGAATATTTTGCAAACTATTTAGTATAATGTGAAATGCGAATAACCGGGATGGTAATTAACAAATTCGGCAGTAGTAAATAAATTGTCACAGACACATGTTTATTTCTTGGAAAATTATTAAACAACGAAGAATAAAAAATGTGAAGTATTATGAAAAAAAGAAATTATTATCGTCATAACAAATTTTTATTTAAAAAATAGTTTCCATGTGACGCAATCAGTTTACTGTAAAATATATGGTAGTAAATAAATTCAGTGATATTCACTCTGCTACATGTGTAATTGAATGTTTATTAAACTGAGGCACATATATTTATAAGACTCTAATGGACTGAACTTGTAATAAAAATTTAAGATAAACCAGACTTTTACATCTTAATCTAGAAATGTATATTACGAAAAAGCGATTTTGAAAAAATGACCAAATTCATCCAACATTGTCAAACGGTACACACTTTCAGCAATGAAATGTCAAGCAGTAAAATCTGGTGGCTTTTTACAGTTTGCTACAATCACTTTTGTCACTTTACTGGCAACCTGCCTTTTCTATTCTGTACAATTTACCGATGTTTCAGTGGATTCTTTACCCTCCATTTTACAAAAAGAACATATCACCCTACCCTTCCAATACACTTTTTTTGTTAAAAATAAATGTATATATACGAAGTATATTATGAATTCGTCAAGTAAAATTAAAAATATTACAAAATAATTTTTTAAGTATATTTTTTTTATTTTAATGATTATGGTAAACTTTACGTAGCACATGATGATAAAAACATTAATTTTCTAATATTGTTCTTTTAAAAAAAGATTGATTTCTATAGTATAGTCTAAAGAAATGATGCAAAATTCGCAGGATTAATGAGCATTATTGCATCCATTTCCCTCAAATTAAATCGACTCTTTTTTCTTTAACCAAAAATGTCAATTTTAGAATATTTTTCTAGGAAAACATATAGACGTCTTTAATCTATTCTACAGAAATGAATAAAGATTTCATAGTAAAAATCGTACAAAAAATTATTTCTGCAATCGTTTTTTTCATGTAACTCATCATCCGCTGGTTTAAGTTGATATAACGATCAAATAAATGTCCACGTTTAAATTATTTAGCTACTCACCATCATTTTTAGGTGCGTTCGTAATTATGTAAATGCTCAGCACCTTTAGTCGCCGTTCAGTCCGTCCGTCTGTCTGTCCGTGTGCATATAACAGGGCAATAAATACCAAACCGAATGGTTTGAAATTTAAAATATATAACTGTTTCATAATTTTGACGAGTCACTTCAATTTTTTTGAAAATGGGATGAATAGTTTAATTACAGATACAATCAAAATTAATCCGTTACATTATGACCAATGGAAAAGAGGAGTTTCGAATGAATTTTAATGAAATTACACGCTTTCGAGCATAAAAAAATTAATCTGCATAAATGAAGTAAACTAAAATATACATTTTGTATAATATGTGCTGCAAAGAATATTTGTTATTCATTTACAAGGCCGCACAAAACTATCCATTGCATTATGGTATAGGTGGAAACATTGTTTAGGGATCCTTTTAATAATATTAAATATCTCACATTTTATAAAACTGATGTACTTTCCTGAGATTTACTACAGGTTACTTTCTTTATAATAGAAAGAAGATAGTATTTACAGGGACACAAAAAAGGTTCCGGATACTACATTGTATCAGATGTACTGTATACTATTACATCACGATCTGAATATTTATTAAACATCGTTATAGTACGAACGCACCTCACTTGCTATGTTTAACGAGCAATTTCTGACTTGTTAACTACAAAGTTAACTTTACCTATATTCATAACATTTCACGATCATATTTAAAAAAATATCTTTTTGAATTTGTGGTGTCACGGCGGCGTTCATCTAAAAATTTTAAATTTTATTCTTATAGTTTTGGTGGTTAATGGTTAAATAGGATTCGATATACGAAAAATAAAAAATATATATATTAGGTATTTGTTTACTTAAAATAAACTTTTACATCTATAATACATTCTCGCAAAATTATGTAAAGTTTCGATGCTATAAATATGTGTTGAACGCTTTTAACACTATCCCTTTCTTTTAAACTTACCACAGTTGGAATTCTTAAATTCATTTTTCTCAGTATGAAGGTCTTTCGCGTTCCGTACTTAAAAAAAAATAAAAATAAAAAAGGAGCCATCAGAAGATCACTAAGATCACTCCTGTGTCTGTCTGTCACAGCGATTTACTCGTAATCTATGGAACATGGAAAATTCAATTTTATGGAAGTAATAAAGATTATCGACATACATATTAACAGGTTATTAAACATTCACAAATATATTTAGGAAAAATGTAGAGGAACTAAATAAATTGTTTGAAAAAAAAAAACAACTTTTCTTTGTATATCATATGAAGTATCGTGTGAAATCTTTTGTTACTCTGAATTCAAAAATATAGTTCTTTTTATTTTAGGTATTATCATTTCAGAGATATTGTCGAAAATAGAGTGTAAAAGTAACCCCCCTCATCAATTTATATATCTACTGAAACTAAAATTAAAAAAAAATAGTGGTAATAGATATTAACTTTAACCTTGTAGGAAAATTACACTGTAAAAAAAAATGGAACGTTTCACATCTGAAGCGAAACGTTTAATTTCTAAAAAGAAATTTCAGGTTCCATTTCATTCCGTTTTGAATACGATTTATCACAAAAACAATCGCAAATCCTTCTGCTATTATCCGTATTTTCGGTAATTTATCGTTATAAACTTAAAATATTTCATTCTCAAAATGAATCTATACGTTTCGAGAAAAGGCAAATTGTTGTATTTTTAAAAACGGAACCTATGCACTTTTTATTATTTATTTATTTATTTATTATTTTACAGTATATAGCGATTGTGCTTGGTCAAATTGTTTTTGAGTATTCAAAAACATATTTCATTTAATTTTAAGTATTAATTTTTCAGAGATATCGTCGAAAATAGATTGAAAAAATATGCCCCCTTCCCCCCCCCCCCGACAAACACATTCTGTTTCCGAATCTACGGCAAATAAAATTATTAACAACATAAAATAAAGGTAGTATACTTTAATTAAAACCTTGCAGAAAAACTATAGCGAATAACCTGGATCACATTCTTTTTGAGAAAAGCGCATATCTTCCGTTACACGCCAATTTCGATTTGCGGAAATAGCAGCGCTGAAGTACAAATCTCCTAGTTTTGGTCACAGACGGTAGCAATGTAAATACTTGCACTTACTCTTTGGAGAAGTACACATTGTTTATGGCATTTGAGTAAAATTTTAACTATGCGATAACATTTGAGACTATTCTCCTTGCAGTTGTAGCAGAAATCTAAGAGTGTATTTGCGAATTTAACCATTAAATTTCAGTAGTGTTAAATTTATTATCTTACAAGAAGCATATATATTTTGAAGTAATTAAGGTATCTTTATCGCTACAAGAAATCACTGCATTTTAATACAGGGTGTCTACTAAATAAGAGCCTGATTTCAAAATTAAATTTCTCAAAAAACGAAGAACGATAGAATTATGCGGTAAATAGTTTGTTTTTTTGTTATGCTGTATAAATGTTATACAGAAGTTTCGAACGGTGAGTATTTTTTAAAAAATTGTGTTCTAATTGCAAAGTATGCTTGATTTAACATTTTTATTGTTTTAGATTGCTTGCTGAGAATGAGTTTTTTGGTGTACAGTGCCATATTTTAATGTTTTTTTAAATAAGTTTTTAGAAATTTCAAAATTCCAAAAGTTTATTCTAAAAAATTTCGAAAATCTGGCACTGTATGCCAAAAAACTCGTTCTCTGCAAGCAATCTAAAACAATAAAAATGTCAAGTCAGTTATTCCTTGCAATCAGAATACAATCTTTTCAAAAAATTCACTTTACAAAATTTCTTTATCACACTTTTACAGCTTACTAAATAAATAAGCCGTTTACCGCATAATTCTATTGAACTTTGTTTTTGAGAAACTTAAATTTGAAATCAGGGTCTTATTTGCTGGACACCCTCCAAATACTGTGTGTATTTCATATGAAGTTTCAACAAAGAATATATTTCTCTCTTCTACTATTTTCGGACAGACGTTTTTAACCAACATTTTTAACTCTAACTGAGACTACAGAGTTTCCAAGTTAGATTTTTTTAAAAATTTAATTAAAATATCTGACACTATCTCATTTTCGAACAAACATTTTTATCCGGCATTTTCAACTCTAACCGAGGCTACACAGTTTCCAAGTTAGATTTTTTTATTTTAAAATATATGACAATATCTCATAATATTAATGTTATTTTATGTAATAAAAGACATTCCGTGATTATATAAAAAAAGTCTACAATTAAAAATGGTAATTATTCTTAATTTAAAAAAAAATTTCGATTCTAGTATAAAGGGTAGTATAATTACAGATAGCAAATATGAACGTAGCATATTGTGCGCAGTATCCATATGGTTAGGTATAACGAAATAAACAATTTCAGCAACAAGCGTCGAATGATCCAAAAATATTGAATTTTTAATTTTCAAACAGTACATTTTTAATCTTAATTTTTAAAGATTAAAAAAAAATTCCATAGCTATTGTTATTCTTAGGTGCGCTCTTATTTATTTAGATATGTAGCACCTATATTCGTGGTTCAGTCTGTCCGTGTGTCCACATATAACAGAGCAAAAGCTACCCAACCGATTCATTTGAAATTTAAAATGTATAATTGTTGCATAATTTTGTCGAGTGATTACAAATTTTATGAAAATCGGATGTATAGTTTGATTACAGGGGAAATCAAATGTATTCCATTATATTACGGTCAGTGGAAGAAAAATGTTTCAAGTTCATTTTAATAGTGTTGCAGCCTTTCAAACAGGATAAAATTCAGATGCATTTACTGAAGTGCACTAAAATATAAATTCTGTGCAATATGTGGTGCAAAAAATATTTAGTATTCATTTACAGAGTGTTGTGTTTGAGCTGACGCTTTGGTCAGGGCATCAACGAAAATATTATTGTTATGTTATGCTTGATAGTGGAAAAGCACTTTTTATTTGCCTCTACCCACAATTAGGCCAAAGTGATCGTGAAAGTGTCAGCACATCGCGGAGAATGGGGGCCTGCAAACGACCCAAGTGACCATCCTTACTTCACTTAAAATAGTAAAAATATTCTTTTAATCTTGAAAAAAAGATAAATAAAATACAAAATTATAAAATATAAATTTGAAGAAAAGGTAAAGTTACCTGTATAGTCCTTGGCAGATGATGAGTAGTGAATCCAAACATGCACAGGAAATTAATACACATTATTTGGTTGAAAATTAATATTTATTTATTTGTGTAAGACTTGTATTTTTTTTTTAACATGAAACTCGAAATTCTTCTTTATAGAAACATTTTTTGTTTCTCATAGTAGAAAAAAACTTTATAAATGAAGATATTTCTCCAAAATTAACATGTTTCAAACAAAACCAACATCTTTCAGTACAACACATTTTTTTTATATATATATATATATCTCTTGAGAGCACGAACTACAAATTTTTTTGTGATTCAAAAGGGAAAATATCATCATTTCCTTCATGACATCATTTAAACATGTATTTTCAAAACATTTATATCAGAAGAAGAATAATATAGAGATATACCTATATTCTCAATTGTGCATAGATGTACACCAATATCTTCTTTGAAGCGCCCCGTAAATTTTTCAAATATATTAGTATAAAGATGGGCCAAATAATGAAAATAAATAAACTTTATGTAAATAAAACTTCTTCAATTTCACAAACGAAAATCTTCTCATCTTCACCTCTGCTTGTTTTTTCAGAGGACGGCGATTATATGAAAAGATTAATGAAGAAATTTGGGCAGTTGAAGAAAATTGTTAACGATGAGATGATGAAAACAAAATTAATACTTAGAAGACTTATGACGACATTCCAATTTTAGATATGCAGGCACCACGAGAACAACCAACAGAAGGTCTATGGTGTGCCCTTATTTACATTGTAAAGTCCGAAAAGCGAAGGCACAGAACACAATAACATTTTGGATGCTTTTGAAGGGGAGGTGCTCCTCACCGCACTAAAAAATCAGCCTATTCTTAAACCATGGCGTGATCAAAACAGAATGAGATGTTGACCGTACGTAACGGTCTCGAAGAGAGCACACATGCCCCGGCATTTCCACCAAAAAAAAAAAAAAAAAAACTACAATCATCCGACCGCAACCATTACGGCAGGTGTCTAGCAGTGCAACTCCGACAGGTGGCCGAGAGCCAAGGGGAAAAAGACGAAAGGTTACTGGAATCCCAAAACACGCCAATTTGGCAGTGAGCAAAAGAGGGGGTGAGGAAAAAATAAGCCAATTTACGATGTAAAGTATGGAGAAATATGAATTTAATAAAAACAGAATTGATAATTACGTAAAGAGGGGAGGCCAAAGCAGGTGGCCCTGTGCAGAATGACTTAAAATACGTCACCTGCGGAAAGGAACTTGATAGGCTAGGGGTGTGTCCGAATAAACGGAAGTTCCACCCACAGAAGTAGCGAGAAAGTTCTCGAAAGTTTTCTAAACCGGAAGGAATGAATTTCAAACAGGATTTTACCGGCTTGGAACATTCGAAAGCTAAGTAAGAAAGAAAACATTACAGGCGACGATATGAAAATAAGCGAAATCGAAATAAAATTTAAATTGAGAACATTAATAAAAAAGAGGTAATAGGAAAAAAAATGGCTAATAAAAATGAATTAAATTAAACATAAGGGGGGGGGTTACGGAGTAACCACCACATATTACCCAGGGTCCCCCAAAAGAAAATATTGGTGAGATGACAAAAATGACAATTTTTCATCGAGACAATATTTTCTAACACATGTACAAATATACTAAATAATTACACAAAATAAATGTATCAGAAATAGTTATAGGAATATAACTAACTGGTTTACATGATGTTCAAATACTAAAAGAAAAATACTTATTGTTATGATAGTAATCCTTATATGTTAACATGGAAGGTATACAAAATTTCTTCCAGAAGTATCTATCATATATATCAAAAAAAAAAAAAAAATTAAAGTCTATGTCTATGTGCAACAGTCCTTAACTTTAACGAGTCTCTTGTTAGGCTGTGCAAACTGCACTATAACAGTAGATTGCTTTAGCATATGTCAAAATATTTGATTATACAATAATATGTATATCTATTTTCTTAGTTGTCAACAAAATGAAACATACTATAACTGTATATGAATCATACTATAACTATATATAAAATATATGGTTTCAAATAACACATGATAACTTGAATGAATTTGTAAGTTGAAGATTGAACAATAAAAAATATATATATAAATGGTGCAGAGAGATTAGTTAGGCTCTCATAAAAAAATATTTACTTATATCACCACATAGCCTTTTAAGCTTTCAATAAATCTTAAATGAATAACCTTAGTATTATTCAATAACACATTTTCGCAGAAAATAAAATAATAAGTTGCAAAAAGAATGGTAACAAAAGCATGATATTATTTTCCAATAAAAATATCTTCAAAGTGAATATAATAATTTTCAAAGAGAGAATTTTTACACTCTCATAAAGGAATATTCTTAAACATTTTCAATATAAATTGACAATAATTGCATAAATACCTTTAATACTATACTTCATTCAAAATAAACATAAAACATAAGATGTTTAATATTCCGAAAAAGGAAGAAATTTATATGAATATGTCAACTTATATATGACTTGATAATGTCAACTTACAAAGAAAAATCAATTGTGTCAAAATTTCTATATAGAAGATATCTAGAACATATTTACTTGTAATTTTCAAACATTTTAAAAAAAATTAAGTAAGTGATCACTTTTGCATTTGTCATAAATCAAGATTTTGCTTTATATAAATATATATAATGACTCATTAAACATCTTTGGATCCAAAGTATAAACACTCAAAAGTATACAAAAAAATATTACTTATTGTGAGTCATTCACTTTCTATATTTCAACAAGAAGAGAAGAAAATATTAGTATGAATAAGTTTATCATGCACTTTCTTTTTTTTTTTTTATCAAAAGAGGTTAAATGTTAAAGCATGCATGCATTGTAAAGAGAAGACACAATAGGGAAAATAATTTGATGAGTACTCATCTTTATGTTTACCTTATATCAATTACAATTTCACCTTTCTTATTAGAATGCACATTTGTCAAAAATAAATTTAAATAATGACATAATATTATAACAAGAATATAAAAAGACAAATTCTTTCTCCATTTTTTGCATCAACTATTGTGATTAAAGACTTTATAAGATTTAACAGTAGTAGAGTATGGCATCCATGAGATTATATGTATATATTGTAATAATTATGACTTATAGATAAATACAGTAAATAATAAAACTATTGAAAATCATACATACATCCTGAGGATGACCGTTGAGTTGTATCAGGGAGAAGAAGACTTAAATAATGAAGAAAAAAAAAATAACAACAGCTGCCTGCAGCTTGGAGAAAAGAAAAAAAAATTACATAGTGATTCTTCTTACTGGAGTATCAGTCTGGCTAGCTTAGACTGATTATACTACAAAGCAATAGTCATCCTGAAAAAGGAAAAAGAAAGTTAGTCTATTTCTTATACAGTTTATGATTGCGAGGGCGAAGATCATAATTTTTATATTGAGTGGACTTGTTTTCAACACCAGTATGAGTGCTATCAGGAGGAGCTTGTGACAGAACTGATTTACTTGAACAAGAAGATGTTTGTTGACACTTAGAAGAAGAAAGAATTGTAGGAGATGTGCTACATGCAGCATCATGATTTGAAACTTGAATAGAAGAGTGTTGTCTGACAGGAGTGGAGGATGCATTATCAACAGCTGATTGATCATGTGATGCATTTTCAGAAGAAACTGAAGGATGTTGCAGTGCTTCATTTCTCTTTTGAAGCTTCAAGATTCGATTAGTGTGAATCAACATAGGGGAAGCATGACTATTATTGGAATCTTGAATTTGAATGAGCACAGGAGAAATTATTTTCTTCACCACATATGGGCCTTGTATTTTCTTGTTAAACACATTGGGAAATTTTACGTAAACAATGTCATTAACATTGATGTTGGAAAACTTTAATTTTTCTCTGGATTTTTGGTACACCTTTTGTCTAGATGATTCGTTATTCTTGTAAGCTTGATAGTATATTTTTTCAATAATATCCATCAATTTATGAATTTCATATGCAGTATTGAGAATTTTCCATGAAACTTGAGTTTTATAATTGGAATAAATGTCGTTTATCTCTCTTCCAAAATGAAGAAGATTTGGAGAGAATTTTGTAGCTGGATGAGGTGTAGCATTATATATGGATTGGTGAATTTTTAGAGCAGTCGGTACATCACATCCTTGTGAAGCCATTGTGTTCACAGATGATTTTATTTGAGAATTGACTCGTTCGCTTAAACCGTTAGCTTGGGGATGGGCTACAGAACTATGCTCCAATTTAATGCCAAGCTTTTTGTTAAAATATGAAAACATATCACTCGTAAATTGAGAGCCATGATCAGTGAGAGTTAATTCGGGTTTTCCATGAGTGGAAATATAATGCAATAAGGCTTTTGTAACTGACTCAGCACTGATATTATTCAAGGCATATAATTCTAAATGACGAGAGAAATGGTCTATCATGGTCAACACATATTGACGATTTCTCAATGGGCCGAGTAGATCCATAGAGACCTTTTGATTGGGAGCTGTTGGGAGTGGTGCAGGTAAGTATGGAGCAGTGTTTTTTTTATGATTCTTATTTACTAAACAAATTTCACAAGAGTTGACATAATTAATGGTATCAGACACAAGGGTTTTCCAGGTAAATCTTTTCTTTAAATTAACAATGGTTTTATGAATTCCAGTATGAGTAATATGAGCAATTCTTAAGGCCTTTGCTCGAAGTGATAGAGGTAAAACAGCTTTGTGTAGCTCGATATCTTCTGAAGAGAAATGACCATTATAGCAAAGTAACTCATTACTTGGATTAATATAGTAGCCATTTAAACTTTTGGATTTCTTATTATTTTTAAGATCTTCATAAATTTGTTTAATTTTTGGGTCCTTTTGTTGTTCATAGAAGATGGTGTGATCAAGAATTTCTAATAATGGATCTTGATTATTATCACTATTTGGAGGTGAAGAGTCACTTTGAAGATGACATGTATGGTGGATTTTGTCAACTAAACTACATGGAAAGTGAGGAATGTCATTATGTAAATCGTTTTGATTATCAACAATAGGTAGAGGTTCTTGTGAAGAAATAAGATCTGGATTATTATTGAGATCTTCAGTAGGAATGTGAGGAGTTCTACTTAGAAAATCTGCCAAGACATTTTCTTTGCCTGGAACATGTTGGAATGTGTACGAGTATTCAGACAGTTCTAACATCCAACGAGTAGTAATATCAGCAGGTGATGTAGCTTTTTTATAATTATTGAGAGGTTTTGCATCAGACAATAGAATAAAGGGTCGACCAAAGATATAGTATTTGAAAGCTGTTATGCCTTTGTAAATGGCATAAAGTTCCAATTTGATGGCAGGGTAGTGCCTTTCTGATTGAGATAGAGTTTTGGAATAATAGGAGATAGGTTTTAGTTCACCATCAAATTTCTGCTTAAGAACAGCTGATATTGCTGTTTTTGAGGCATCTGTATTAACATAAAACGTTTCATTCCAGTTAGGGAGATTGAGCATAGGTTTTTGAAAAAATATGTTTTGTAATTTTTTAAATGCATTTTCCTGCTCAGCTTTCCAAGAAAATTTATTTTTAGGTTTGGTGATTTCGATGAGAGGAGCAATCAATTTAGAAAAATTAGGTATAATTGATCTATAAAATGAACACAAACCGATAAAACTCTTTGTTTGCCTCTTGGTTTTAGGCATTGGAAAGGAGGTAATTTTTAAAATGTTACTTGTAATAGGAAGAATTTTATGATCTGTGAGTTGGAAACCCAAAAAGTTAATGCTTGTTTGCATGAATGCACATTTTTCAGGAGACAGAGTAATGTTATTAGCAATGAGAGTGTCTAATAGCTTTGTGAGTTTCATGGACATTTCTTCAAATGAATTAGCACCCACTACAATATCGTCTTGATATGCATAACAGGAATCAATTTGAGATAATTGAATAACAGAGTCGATTAATTGTTGGAAAGTGCTGGCGGCCGTCTTCAGGCCAAATACTAGACGTAAATAGGTAAAAATTCCCCATGGAGTAGTAAAACTAAGTTTATCTTGCATATCTTTAGGTACAGCAATCTGCCAATATGCAGAGGGTAAGTCAAGAGTGGTATAATATTTAAATTTTGACAACTGCACTAATAGATTTTGAATTCTAGGAAGAGGATATGATGATGGAATAATTATTGAATTTAACAATCTTAAATCAAGAGCCAAACGATATTTTTGAGGCTTAGACATATCAGTTCTCTTCTTTTTAACAAGAAGCATGGGACACGCCCAAGATGAATTTGACCTCTCAATAATACCAGCGTTCAACATTTGATTAATTTGGTCAAGAGCTTCTTGCTCGAGTGCTTGTGGTACAGGAAAAGGTAATGTTTTTACTGGATGAGAATTTAACATGGTAAACTGAGGATTGACCAGGTCAGTATGACCTAAAGTGTCAAGAGATTTCGAAAAGGCAAGCGCTTTACTACATAATAATTTTGTTTAAGCTTCCCTTTCATGAGAAGGTAAATGTTTAAGATCAAAGTCATTTGGAGATAATTCTTGAATACGTTTTCTCTTAATCTCTTCAGATGGCAAAATTAAAGTACAATATTCGTTTTCAAATTCTAAATCAAAAGAGTATTCTTCAATATCTTTTTCATCTACATTGATACATTCACCAATAATTGAATTTTTATTTAAATGAATATCGAGCTTTGATATATTCTGACATACAACCAAAAATAAATCATTTTGAATGGAAGATTTTGAGTGCAATGATTCATGTAATATAAGACCTTTTTTTTTTTAAATTTGGTTTGAAAACAAAATATTCAGATGGAGGATTGAGATACTTCACATGTAAATAAACAAAAGAATTAGGAGGTATTAATTCTCTATTGAGTAATTGTACCATGTTGGAACTCACCAAAACTTTGTTACCAATACTTAAATGAGTTTGCCTTTCACTAAAATAATTACCATCATTATTATTCTCAGATGAGAAATTCTTGCTCGGAATATTATTATCATTAGCAGACACATAATTCACCATATTAGCATAATCAGTTGGAAAATAATTAGAAGAATAAGTAAAATGACCATCAATATAAGGATTATGAAAATTCATAGTAGAATGAGCCATATTATTTGTAAACAAACCATTATTTTGAACATTATAATTATAAGGATAGGTTGTATAATTGTTGGACAACTGTAAACTTGAATTATCATAATTTGCACAAGTATTATCAATGTAAGTATCACTCGTTAGATTATTTGACATAGATTCTTCATAATAAGACATTTTGTGTGCATCGAGAGAATATGGTACATTTGAATTCACATAATTATATTCAGAATTCATAAAATAGCAAGTAGGAGATTCATTATAACTTTGAAAAGGAATGTGTTTGTCCTTAATTAGGATAGACTTAAAACTTGGAGAAATAGTAATAGAATGCTTGTTAATAAACTCAAAGCCAAGTATGGCTTGAAAGTGAACATTTTGAATTTTTGTAAGGTAAAATACATGATGAAAAAAATATTTATCAATTTTAAATGCTATCTCTATGCATCCTTTGAAGAAAACCTTAGAATTTATGGTTGACACGGATACATTCCTGGATAAAAATTTGTAATGAAGCCTGGATTTAATGCTATTAAAGCATTGTTCATCCAAGAGAGATAAACTTGATCCAGTATCTATTAATGTGGAGATTTCATTATGTTGAACATTTATTAGGATGCATGGAAGAACATAAGAGTTGTTAAAAGAACTGCATATGACATGATTTTCTTGTATGTCATCGTTGATTTGAAAATTTTGTTTGGAAGGCAAAGAATTATATGAACAAGAAGATTTGTTAAATTTTGATGTCATAGGAGAAGTTTGGACAGCTGTGGATGACACTAAAGTGACTGACGAGCGTTTGTCCAATTGTTGATGTTTGTTGTTGTTGTCAAAGTGTACTGACCCTGAATGAGAATTACGGGAGAGAAGGCGGTCAGTAGAACCAGTCTCCCTTATTTGTTTAAATGATAAACGTTGTTATTTTCAGAAGAAGAAGAGGTGTGGCTTTTCTTTCTGTAAGGGTGAGACGAAACCTGAGTTGAAGAGTTTTGATTAGAATTACCAATAATGTTTTTGAATTTGTAGCATGAGTCCATACGATGATTAAATTTCCCACAGAACGCACACTGCACAACATCTCGTCTGTGATAAAAGGATGTAGAATTTTTTTTTGTGAGAATATTTGTCAAAGGTTGGTTGATAAGGACGTTTCCGGTGAAAGTTTTGATGACGAAAATTATTGTTACGTTTATTTGTAGCCTCTTGTCTCGGTGGAGAAGGCGAAAATGTCCTAGGTCTTCTTTGAAAATTACGAGAAGTATGAGAACTGTCCTTTTGAGTTTGTAAAGGAGAGTAGTTGGTTTGAGAATTGTGATAAATTTTATCCTTCGTATGCTTTATAGGAGTTTTATGAAGAGTATTACTAGAATTATCGTGGACATTTTCAGAATCGATACAATAGGCTTGATTAAAATTTTCATAAGATTTTTTAGGGGGAGAGTCATAAATATTTTGAAGAAAAGTTGCTCGTTCAAGAGCTAATTCGAAGGACGTAATATTTTCTTCTAAGATTTTACGTTTGATTTGTTTAGGTAAAGCCTCAAGAAAATGAGTAAATTTTAATGAATTAAGAGCAGAAAGATCCAATTTTGGATAAGCAAGTCGAAGTTGTTTATCCAACCGAAAAGCAAAATTTTTAACTGATTCATTTGAATCTAAGGTCAAGTTCTGTAAAGATTTTAGAGAAACAGATTTTTTCGTGGGTAAGAAATAGTCTATAAATGCCTTTCGAATTTCACTAAAATTAGAGTTCTTGAGCTGTGACTGAGTTTCAAGAAAGAAGAGTAAGGCGGTGCCCTCAAGTTTTGATTTAAAGAGAACAAAAAGTTCCTTGTCTGTAAAGTTATTTAGTTCCTGTAAGTCAGATAATTGATCGAAGAAAAATTCTACAGTCTGAGGGTTACCGTCGAAAGGTTGGATTGCAATATTTAGTTTGGCTTTTGGAGGCATGATGAAAAATTTAATATAAGAGCTCAATATATGACATGATAAATTTGGTTATTGACTGGTCTTGTGATGAATAATATATATATAAATTGACTCGTTATTTAAAATATTGATGACTTTCATATACGTCATAAACCATTTTTATATATTAAAAAAAGAAGAAAACGTATACTAACATATTAGTATCATATGAAGAATATAAGACCCAAATATTTTATGTAAATATTTATATATAATATGGCTCAAAACATAAATTATTATATGTATGACAAGAAGAATAATTTATCTTAGCATGAACAATAATTTTTACCAGTACCTCCGTTAAATAATGCATATATATATTAGTTGCAAAATATAGCAAGACAAGAAAAAATATATATGGAAAAATTATGTTATATATATATCATGCACTGCTCCAGAAAAATATTATTTCAGTATAGAATCAATATGTTGCAATTAATTACTGCACCACTCTCAATAAAATATAATTAATAATATTAATGTATGAAGAAAATAACTTGAAAAATAATGAAGAATTAACTGAAGATAATGACGACAATATGTATAAATATAACAAAAATACGATGGTGGCAAAGGAAAAATGGATGGTCATGGAATGTTGGACACGCTTTGGTGACGGCACCACAGGAAATAAGTGTTGTGTTTGAGCTGACGCTTTGGTCAGGGCATCAACGAAAATATTATTGTTATGTTATGCTTGATAGTGGAAAAGCACTTTTTATTTGCCTCTACCCACAATTAGGCCAAAGTGATCGTGAAAGTGTCAGCACATCGCGGAGAATGGGGGCCTGCAAACGACCCAAGTGACCATCCTTACTTCACTTAAAATAGTAAAAATATTCTTTTAATCTTGAAAAAAAGATAAATAAAATACAAAATTATAAAATATAAATTTGAAGAAAAGGTAAAGTTACCTGTATAGTCCTTGGCAGATGATGAGTAGTGAATCCAAACATGCACAGGAAATTAATACACATTATTTGGTTGAAAATTAATATTTATTTATTTGTGTAAGACTTGTATTTTTTTTTTAACATGAAACTCGAAATTCTTCTTTATAGAAACATTTTTTGTTTCTCATAGTAGAAAAAAACTTTATAAATGAAGATATTTCTCCAAAATTAACATGTTTCAAACAAAACCAACATCTTTCAGTACAACACATTTTTTTTATATATATATATATATCTCTTGAGAGCACGAACTACAAATTTTTTTGTGAATTCAAAAGGGAAAATATCATCATTTCCTTCATGACATCATTTAAACATGTATTTTCAAAACATTTATATCAGAAGAAGAATAATATAGAGATATACCTATATTCTCAATTGTGCATAGATGTACACCAATATCTTCTTTGAAGCGCCCCGTAAATTTTTCAAATATATTAGTATAAAGATGGGCCAAATAATGAAAATAAATAAACTTTATGTAAATAAAACTTCTTCAATTTCACAAACGAAAATCTTCTCATCTTCACCTCTGCTTGTTTTTTCAGAGGACGGCGATTATATGAAAAGATTAATGAAGAAATTTGGGCAGTTGAAGAAAATTGTTAACGATGAGATGATGAAAACAAAATTAATACTTAGAAGACTTATGACGACATTCCAATTTTAGATATGCAGGCACCACGAGAACAACCAACAGAAGGTCTATGGTGTGCCCTTATTTACATTGTAAAGTCCGAAAAGCGAAGGCACAGAACACAATAACATTTTGGATGCTTTTGAAGGGGAGATGCTCCTCACCGCACTAAAAAATCAGCCTATTCTTAAACCATGGCGTGATCAAAACAGAATGAGATGTTGACCGTACGTAACGGTCTCGAAGAGAGCACACATGCCCCGGCATTTCCACCAAAAAAAAAAAAAAAAAAAACTACAATCATCCGACCGCAACCATTACGGCAGGTGTCTAGCAGTGCAACTCCGACAGGTGGCCGAGAGCCAAGGGGAAAAAGACGAAAGGTTACTGGAATCCCAAAATACGCCAATTTGGCAGTGAGCAAAAGAGGGGGTGAGGAAAAAATAAGCCAATTTACGATGTAAAGTATGGAGAAATATGAATTTAATAAAAACAGAATTGATAATTACGTAAAGAGGGGAGGCCAAAGCAGGTGGCCCTGTGCAGAATGACTTAAAATACGTCACCTGCGGAAAGGAACTTGATAGGCTAGGGGTGTGTCCGAATAAACGGAAGTTCCACCCACAGAAGTAGCGAGAAAGTTCTCGAAAGTTTTCTAAACCGGAAGGAATGAATTTCAAACAGGATTTTACCGGCTTGGAACATTCGAAAGCTAAGTAAGAAAGAAAACATTACAGGCGACGATATGAAAATAAGCGAAATCGAAATAAAATTTAAATTGAGAACATTAATAAAAAAGAGGTAATAGGAAATAAAATGGCTAATAAAAATGAATTAAATTAAACATAAGGGGGGGTTACGGAGTAACCACCACACAGAGCTACACAAAAGAATCCCGTTACATAATGATATATGGGAAAACATTGTTTTCGGCGTATTTAAATCATGTTAAATTACTTCATGTATAATAAAATTAATATACGTTGCTGAGATTTATTACAGGTTATTTCCTGTATAATGGAAGTGCCAACAATATTTATAGTATCTCACAAAAGATTTTGGATGCTATACTGAACCAGAAAAACCGTTTGTTACAGATTTTTTTCTGGAAATGCATCTTTAGTTGTTTAGAGTTTTTAATTCTAACAATATTTTGGACATTACGTTCGTGCATAAATGCTGTAGATTATATACAAAGTAACAGAACAGAACCTTTAATAGATACAGAGTATGAATTAAAGTAGATTAAAAGTGTTTTTCGAACGAGTTGCGCCATTTTACGATATTCCATGATAGATAATAATTCTAGATTTACCATATTGATTACATCCAATTTAAGATGAAGTTCTATTATTTTCATATTACTGAATTGAAGATATATAGTGGTATGAAATTTTTATTCATGCATTTTTGCATAAGTTTTTAACAGCTAATGCATCAAGCTCTGAATATTTTTAAAATTTATGGTAGTAAGAATGCACCTCATTTGTCACGTTTGGCATGCAATTACCATTTTTTTATTATTATAATTATGAGTTAAATTTAAAGAAGGGTTTATTTTAACATTATCAGTAAAATTTAATCAGTACTTTTATTTTTAATTCATTAAACTAAATACTTCTTATTTCGTTAAATGATATACATTTTTAATTTTTAAAATGTACTTTTATAATTTATTTGGGTTATTCTTTCTTTACAGCTTTATGAATTTTAAATTAAATCCATTGTTTGAAATTGTAGTGCGTATTTTGAGTACCTGATAACAGAGAAAAAACAGCATAATCGTAAACAACAATGGGAATTTTAAAATAATATTTCTAGACTTTTTTAATAACAAAACATAACAACAGAAAAACATTCGTCTGGAAACAAATTTCTTTGTCTTCATATATTTTTGCATATCCGATTTTTAAAATAACAAATATGTACTGTTCTCATATTCGTTTCCATATTTCACTTAAATTATAAATTAAATTTTCTTGTATCCATGTGAAAATTTTGGAAAACATAGTTGTAAAAAAGTAAAAATTCATTTTTTGCTTGTCGGATTATTATATTTCTTCCATCAGACTGTATTATGTCTATTGTCTGCGAGTGTTTCTAAACATTTTCTTGTGTACGAAAAAAAATATAAATATATACTTTTTGAAAAAGGTAAAATTTATTCTGAGAGTGGAAAATAATATAGTTTTTTTGAAAGATTGATTCTATCAGCACAACGTGAGCAGAAAAAAATTATTTGGCTACAGCTATATGTAATAATAAAAATTTTTCGCATTAATCCAAAGCTAATATTTCCTAATTCTTTTAACATTGAACGATTTTTTCTTTTTATAGTATTTTAACATATTATTTTTAATTCCCTACCTTTAATCAAACCTTTTTATTTTATTTTTTATAAAAAACACCAGTCTTTCAAAACAATTCTTTTCTTAAAAAGAAAATCCCATTACTTAATTCATTCTGTATCTGTTGCGTAATATCTATTTATTTATTCTCTCAAATCGTTCGATTACCCAGAATTCCATTCAATGTTTTTTGTTTAAATGCAGGATTCCAGTTGACTATAAGCGCTCGTAAAAGAGAGCCACTTTACGTTTGTGTGAGCGGCTAAATTTTATTGGTTAAAAGTAAATTCTCAAAATTCAATTGGTAAATTAGGAGTTTATCGGAAAATCCCTTTATCCCGTGCTAATAACTTATATAAAGGATTACATTGACTTCGAAGTCAGTTCAATTTTAGTTTAGTTTGTGTGTTTATTCATATTTTGTGTCACGTAAATGAACGTAAAGAATTAACTTTGGATTAATGCGACATAAACTGATGTAATGGGTGGATTTCTACGGCAATAACATAAATCTGTATTTATTTATTTATTTTTGTCGGTATTTTATAGTAGTGCGAAATTTTAAACCAGCAATAGTGGAACTGTTTTACTGTGATATGATACTCTAATAAAGATGCTTAAAAAATGTACGGCACTTCTGTCTAATTCAAGTTAGAAATATCCGGAAGGTATTATGTTGTTGCTTTACCACCTTGTGCTATAAGATTGCTAAATCTTCGATGGAGTATTCTTACTAAATGATATGGTTTCGAGCAGAATTTTACACATATATATATATATATATATATATATATATATATACACACACACACGCATATATATATATATTAGATAGTATGCCGCTTTTTGTTATTAATGATGAAGAAGTACAATGGTATGAAAAAATGACTCAAAAAATGTCACTATTTGTTCGAATATTTTGTTCGAAAACTATTTTATAAAGCATCTTAAGATCGATTAAGAGTCAAATTAAAATTGTCGCAAACTAATGCTAACACTGTGGGAGAAGATATTTTTCTAATATTGCGTTTGCATTTCTGATTTTTCCTTTAATTTGATGACTGAGCTCTATCTCCAAACGTGCCTGTTTTTCTTTAATTCTTATTTTTGCTGCCATGTTTTTATTTTATTTATTTATGTGAATACTTTTACTTCCGGAATCAGTACTAAAATATAAAGATATCTTATAAAAAATTCTGCAATCAAAAGAATTATAAAAAAAGGGGGGGGGTTGTTTAGAGATTGACCATAGCTAACCAAGCACGTTAGCCTTGATTAAAATTAAAAAAAGTTTACTCGATGCAAATATTTTTTTAATGTGAAATAAAACGTCGTGAAACATATTTTATGTGTGATTCGGACAAATACTTAAACAAATTTTAGTAAAACGTTTAAAATCCATTAAGAAAGTAACTTTTAACTGTAAATAATAAAGTTTTCTGAAAATAAGAAAAAAAAAACTTGTATTTCAAGAAAAATTAAATTTTCATTAAGCTATTTTAAGTTAATTAAGAAAATTAGATATTTTAATTTTTTTCTTTTAAAAAATAACATGAAAAGAATTTCAGGATCAATCTTTTTGATATCATTTGATAATTATGTAATGAGCAATTATGAAACTGAAATCAATGTAATTAATAAAAAGTTTGAATACAGCTGTAAGGTATTTCATTTTATATTTTTCTTTCTGTGCAAATACTTATATGATGTTAATTTGTTCGGGATGCAGTGATGCATATTTTTTTAAGTAATGTTATACCAGATGATTTTCAAATATGTAATTCATATTATTGAGATGCAAACATAGCTTCAACTTTTATAGCTACCATGGATGTAAGGGAAGCGACATTGCACAGACTAAAGTATAATAAATGGTAACTCGATTACTGAAGACTGGCACAATGCTCGCAGTAAGAAACATTCAAATGTAAGGTGTCTTGGAGTAATAATGCCAAAATAAGGTTCTATCAATTTTTATGGCCTAGTTTTAGATATTTCTTTCAAATATATATAGGATTCGATACAATTACGGATTGAATATGCAAACAAGAAGGAATATTTTAGTATATATGCATTTATGAAATATAATGGGTGTTTTCATGGCCAATTAGATTTGGTGTTAGTACCAATGTATGTGGGTGATAACGCCATGCAAACAAAACTATAATATGAGATGGAATAAAGGCTTGTAAATCGTCCATTTCTAAAGATTTAAACACTTCAGCCCTAGAAATTGAAAAATTTCTCTTATTTATCATTAATAGCGACATCAGGATGCAGTAATAATTATTTAATACTTCATTATTTTGTCATAAAAAATTAGGAGCACTTTAGTCATAAAAACTTCTATATATTATTTTTTGTTTTCGAGAGTGACAATACGTGGACATAATAAAAAATAAACCCTCTTCGAAATTTCTTCAACCACTAAAAATAATCAACGGGCGCAATAATGCCAATGGATGGCGTTATTACCTATGTATACATATTGCACAGTTTATTTTAAATTACAAATTATCTCACGAATACACACACAATCTACCAAAACATTTTGAAAGATCATGAAATGCGTGACAAGTTTATATAATAATTCTCAATTTTTACGGAACCAGAAGGCGTATTAGTGACGCCAAAATGACTTATTATCGCCCGCATCTGTTCACATCTAATAAGACATGCTGAGGCAGACATGTCATTACTTCATCTACACCTAATATTCTTATCCTACATCGTGATTTGACCATGTAACTCGATAACTAGTCGTTTCTGTCGCCTCCTGGATTAATAGTACCATATGAAAAAAAATATTTCAAGGTTAACAGTTTCTTGTTTTTTTGGATAATGAATCAATACAAAATAGACTTTGCTTTTATATTAATTAGCAGAAATTTTATATTGTAATGTTTAAATGCATGAGAGTTACAACGCGTAGTATAAATTACTTTTTTTAAAACAATATTTTAAATCGGCATTAGAAATAAAAAAGTTATTTATGTACAGGATAGACGTTTAAAAATTTCTTCACAAGAGCTTGAAGAATTTTCGTTTATTTAATGCATGTAATGGAAATTTTTACTTATATTTATTACAGTATTGCGGGCTGAAATAATTCATGCAGACACATTTGCAGAGGTAGATTTCTGTTTCAAATTTATTTATGAATGAATGCATTTTAAATGCTTTAAAAGTTTCATAAGGTTAATATTCCGAGTTTTGCTGGGGGAGAATTTTCTTTGTTCGTAGTTTTGCGAGAACAGTTATGAATAACGGTTGAAGAATTGAAAAGTCTGTAAATAAGGAAATTATGCACACGTGAATTATTCCAACAAAAGATTTTCAAATACAAATGGTTATGTTGAATAAATTAAATAAGTTGCGTGTATTTGAAAATTCAAAATTGTTGCATTAATTTTTTCGAATTTGTTGAAATTTTACAGAAAGCAATTAAACATTGACTAATAAGCACTACAAGAATGTGTTTTGCTGTTATATATATATTTTTATGCAAACTTGTTATTCATGTTTAAAAGCTATTTCTATCAATAAAAATAAGCATACTTACACTGTAAAACATTTGTATAACGTTATTCCATAATGTTGGTGGCAGCCAAGCTACCACCAAGTTTATGGTGGAATAACGATTAATCAAGATAACCATTGTAAAATTACACTAATATGTAATGTTACACCAGTAACATATATTTAAATAACATCATTTTATAAGTGAAAAAATGATCACATGTAACACTGGTGGCAGCTTTGCAGCCGCCAGTTTTTTGGAGTAATGTTACACATATGTTTTACAATGTAGGCAGATGAACGCTGTGCCATAAAACTTTGCATTGAAAGAAAAATCAATGCACATCTACACATCTACATCTTGCTCTTTTACATTCACCCTCTTCATTTAAATTTGCATTTATTATCAGTGACATCATATTTACAATCGTTACACTGCAGCGATTGAATCGAAAATTAATACTTTTGGATTTATGTAATGGAATATGCCATAATGAAGAAGTACTACGATTTTTGACAACTGATTATTATTTTTAAGCTAATAAATTGTATGGAAACAATTTTGTGTGAAAATATGGAAAATTAGATTCATGCATGATACGTATAGTTTAAACCAGTTTATGCATATATTACTAAATGTATTTGTTTCAGATGAAATGTAACAGCATCAATCTATCAAATGATGAATGACATACATTTCTCTATATTTTATGCCATAAGCATATTGTATACAGGCATTTACTCGTTGCGTTATTTTAAATGCATAATAAAATACAGTAAGGGGACATATGGATAAAAAAGAATATTTTCAGCAATTATTAATTTTAGAAAAACAGATTTTCCTTTTATTGCAACTCCTCTCTACGACGCAAATTTAAAGATATTTACTATTCAAACAAATGCTTATAAAGCTGAAATTGCCCTATAAACAATGGTGTAATTGGTTTATGAAGATATGAATTTTAACACTTTCAAATTTACCATTAAACGGAGGTCATTTTAATGGTCATTTTACAGCTCATGGAGAGGATATTTTTTACACTTTAACAGTAACTGAACGTCGTTAATTAAACACAATCATTTTAGAAAATGTCAGTAGATTAGATTTACACCAACTACAAAAATTTCAAATTATTTGGAAGGGAAGAAACATTTCGGTCAAAATAAAATGTGTGAAAACTTCGACAAATAAATTTGAAATCGGGGGTTTTCGGTGCGATTTCTACTAAACATTATCCATCTTAAATATGCATATTTTGTTATGAAATTAGAAAAAAAGCTTCGTTATAGTTATATTTACGATCCATTAAAATTTCAAAGAATTCAGATAATAATAACTTTTTTACAAAGCTAATAAAACCGACGACAAAAAAGATAATTAAGAAAACAATCACGCTTCTATAGAAAAATTTAACTTACAAGCTTTTTTTTATAATATTTGCAGCTTAGTCGTCTAACACGTCAGTTTTCTATATGAAAGGTCTCTGGTTCGAAATCCAGCAATACCATAGTTGTGATTCTGATTGTAAATAAAAAAGTGCTATATTTTATAAATGTCACTGTTTAACGTATTTAATAAAAAGAAATTTTGTATTTGTATTTTTTCTAAATTTTAAGTGTTTCTAATTATTATTAATTTCAAAATAACTGAATTATTCGAGAAAAAATGCATATAAATGAATCAAATAATAATAATTTTATTAAAAATACATTTTACATTACATATAAAACTGCCTTTTACATTCTCCAATTGATTTATTTATCTTTTTTATTTATTTATGTCATTTTTAAGTTTTTGTTATATTTATCTATAAAAAAAATTTCACGCATAAAAACTCTCGCTAAAGAAAAAAAACCCGTCTAAAGCTATAAAATTATTCTAACTTGGTCGTACAAAGAGTTTCCACATTACGCATATAATCCAATGTGAGATCCCCATCAGAAGTAAGATACAATAAAATCTGCTTATACAAAAATACAAATGACCAGTGATAAATTATTTTTTATGCACGATTTTTACATTACACAAAGCTTAATTACATATTTTGAGGAGGGGGTGGGGGTGAAATCCGTCTTTTTTTCAGTTTATTCCACGAATCCGTTATAAACAGGCTAAATTACGAGCATCTGTGTGGTGCTCTAACTCAGGTACATACTGTTGGAACGTCTTAAAATTTTTGGTAGTTATTAACGCTTATCCTAGCACGAACCTCATTTTAAATTAAGTTTCTAGCAGAGTTTATTTACAGAGACAGTCAAAAGTTTTCCGTTACATTAGGCCTATGGGAAAATCGTTTCAAATGAATTTTAAAGATGTTACACCCGGTCAAACACATTAAAATTTGTATGAGTTTACGAAGTACACTAAAAGTCGCCTCTGTAAAACATGCGGTGAAACGCATAGCTATTATTTATTTACTGAGCCACATAAAATTCTTCCATTATATAATGGCAAAGGAAGAATTATTTTTTGCGAAATATTGCTCATATATTATTTCATGTACAATAAAAATGATATATGTCGTTGATGTTTAATGTAAGTTATTTCACGCATAATACGAAGTGCATAGCATTTACAGTACACACACAAAATATTTCAAATAGTATATTACATTCGAAGAACTGTTTATTATCAATTATTGCGGACGGATGGATGAAATGTTTTTTTGTTTATGATATGCGCTTTTAAGTTTTACTAAATTTATGCATATTATATAATGAGTATAAATTGTATAGTTGATATACAGGTCTACACATTACACAAAATATCTCTTTAAGGTTACTGAATGTAAACGTAAATTATTTAAAATTGTATTTTAAATGTGATATGCATTTTTATGTTGAATTACATTGAGTTTACTAAGAATTGTTTGCAATATATAGATAAAATGATAAACGGAGTCACGCAAAAAATTAGAGACATGGTCGCCTATGGATGATGAATTCTGCAAATGTGATTTGAGTAGTTTTTTTTATTTTGAATTAAATTTTAGCTAAATACTTTGTTTAATATAAGTAAACCAGGTAAACTACAGGGTTGGACAAATGTATTAAGTATGTTTCCATTTATTAGTATAAATTGCTAAAAGAGAATTTTCAAAATGTTAGGCATTTTCCTGCTAAATTAAATTTTCCCATTACATAGTGTATCTAAACCAACAGACAGATCTAATACAGGGTTTTTCAAAAGTATTGGAATACATATTTGGCTATGGACAGTAACAACTTATTTATCTAAATAACGACATTTTTTTTTAAGAATTGAGGAAGTGTTGGAAAGTGTTTTATAATTTTTGTTTAATGTATGATTTTCCTTACTTGATAAATTTTCTTTCAGTATATTTCGTTTTTCTTACAGCAATTTTTTGTTTTGTCAATTTTTAAATGTAACATATAAAATGCATTATCATATCCGTGTATATATCATATGCGTTATCATATCCATCCAATGCATATTCATGTTTTTTATTTTATTTTATTTCATTTTTCAATGTAGTAATGCTTCTTTTTATTTTAAATTAAGAAAATGTTTCGTTAAGCATTCGTGTAAACCGAGTTTTCATTGGTGAATAAAGAAAATATTTCCTTTAGTAAAAGGTAAATTCATTAGCAAATAAGTTTACTTTTCAAGACTTTTTCGATAGATTTGTTAAGAAATTTCAAATGTATGTTATGAAATATGTAAAGTAAAATATTAAACATGCAATGTTTTAAATGTTTCTAAGCATGTCATTTTAAAAAGTATTTTTAGTTATTTAATATACTTCAAACAATATTTTCAATAATTATAAAAAATATTGTGATAACTCATGTATTAACTAATTAATACAATAATGTAATAACTAATTAGTTAAACAACCTATTTAGAAAATATTTTATTATAATATAGGATAAAAAATGCTTCGTTTAAATTAATTCGACAGTAACGTTAAAGAAGTGCCCCAAAATAGTTTTAAAATTTAAAAATAAAGTACTTTTATACTGAAATGCTTGCAAGATGTTCTATTATGTAAGTATGTATCATTGAATGACGCATGGTAACATGGAAATATTCAAATGAGCTGTTTATTCAGAAGTTTCTACATAGTATAAACAAATTGAATTTTGATGAAGTATTAATTCTCAAATATTAAAAAAGCAAACGTAGCGAACATTAATGGAAAATCTTTCTTATCAACTTTGGTCATGCATTATTTATATAAATTTAAAATGCGTTCGTAAACTAATTTAAAATCGCTTACAATGCAAAAGTTTTAAATTTGATGTTTTCTCATTAATATTTTATAAATTTGGTTATTTTGTTACTTTTTGTGTATTTTTAAACAGTTAAGATCGATAAAAAAATTCCTGTCTTTACTTGGGCTTTTTCTTTCTTTCAAAATGCAAAATAGATATTTCTGCAGTGATAATGATAAGGTATGCTTTGGGCAAAATTTCATATTAGTCGTTTAGTCGACAAATCGATTAACTCCATAAAACATAAGTTGAGAAATGCGATGAAATCATATACATTTTTTTTTTATTCCCTTTATAAAATTATTCAAAAATATACTGTAGAATGCTTAAATACAGTTATAGTTGTTATCTGCTAGATAAAATAAATAGAAAGAATAGCTAAAAAATAATCATGTTACAATTTTTATGTGACGGGTAAAGTTGATTTGACAACTGGAGAAGTAATAAATCTACTAGGTGAGCAACTGAGTTTCGGGTTTTTTTTTATGTATGAAAATTGGAAAATTTCAAGATAAATAGAAAAAAATATTTTATTGAATGTATTGTCCCTCGCTAGCTAAATATTTTTGCCATTTCTATTGACAATACATGAACATCACGACGCTAAAACGACGTATCTTTGGACCGAAAACATTTATCACATCAATTTTGCACTTCTTCGAAATTAGCCCAGTGTACCACAGCTAAGCCAAGCGCCACTGACCAGAACAAGTGGTAATGGGAAGCATCCAGATCTGGGAAATATGGCGGGTGTAATAGAAGATCCTATTGGGGATGCCCTGTACGATGGGATTTCATTAGCACGGAAAGTTATATGGCTGCAATATCACTCGTTTGTGTCTGGTGTCCCATTCTGGCAGTTATTTAAGCAATGCATGGTTCAAAATAGTTAGTTGTTGTCGGTAGTTACGTCCATTGTCATTGTCGCTCTGTTTTAGCAACTCTTAGTACACGATTCTTTTCTCTTCGCACCATGTTTCGCTAGGTGAAACTTACGATTTTTTGCATTTGGGATTCTCGAAATGTATCTACTTGTCAATTCAAAGCAGGAAACTCTTCTGTGCTGCAAAAATAAAATTTTGATAATGGCTCTTTGGTTTTTAATTTGTCTCTCAGTCAACTCATGCGGTACCCATTTCCCTCCCATTTTTTCCGTGGCATGTAAGCATTCGGAAGTACTTTGGTGAGTCATATTTAATGCCTACCCCAGTTAATCTTGATTATTTGTTATCATCATTCTCCATTAACGCTTTCAGATCGGTATCCTCAATTGTTTCAGCTTTCCACAGAAATTGACACATCTAAAGTATTTCAAGAAATCTTCGCAAGTAATTTCCGCTGGTGCCTGTTCGCCATAAGCCTCCTTCATAAAAGACATCCTTTTGCTACAATTTTTTGAGAGATTTTTTAAAAAAGAAAAGAAAAACTTCTCTCAAAAGCTGTTTATTTGGCTTAAAACCTGACTTATTATCTTCGTTGTTAGAAAAAATATTTTTGCATTTCAAAATGCATTGGTTTTACAACAGCATATTCTAAACAGATGTCTAATCTATTAAAAAAACACAACTTCAAACATGTATTTCACCTATATGTGTCGTTAGCGCCATCCATGTGTTAAACCCAGAAACTTAGTTGTGCACCTAGTAAATTCAGTACATAAATTTTTAAGTTTTTTTATGACAGAAAAATTAATTGTTATACATTTTTATTATAGAGTTACCATAAATGATCTAAGTTCTGTTATAATATATTATTTGTGGTTAATTCATCAGCAATATAAATAATCTCTTCTTCTTCAAGTATACGTAAGGACGTGTCATTTCGATATGTTGTCAAAATTTTAAAGTAATACATGATTAACATAGTGAAGGAATTTCATCAGATCCATTATGGCTGTCCTGCTTTCTCTTGTGGCGGATCTAACTTTAGGATATAATAAAACCTAATCTGATAGATGAGTGTATGAAAAGAAAAGACAACATAGGCTGGTGAAGGTGGCATATTTGTCAATTGCGGTTTTTCTCTCTCCGAATGTTAGTGGCCGAAAAAAATTACGGACGTTCTAACTTACAATTATTTTGATATCACGGTAAAATATTTTTCACATTATGCATCGAGTAGAAAGCTACGAAATTTTTATCAAGTTGCTTTAATGCACCGATGGACATTACAGTACGGAGTTAATGTAAATGGCCTCTGAAATAACATACCAGATTTATTATTATATATTATTATATTAATAAAAAAGTTTTTGCCATTTAATGGTATTAATCTTTATTATTCAATAAAGTTTTTACAGAAAATTTAAGATTTTTGAAAAAGTGGAGCTAAATGATTTATGCACCAAACGGTTCGACGCAAAAAAAAAAAAAAAAAAAAAAAAAAAAAAAAAAAAAAGAGAGAGAGATAGAGAGACATTTCAAAATTAATTATTTATAACTTTTTCATTCCAGTTTCTCTAAAACTTAGTATAATATGAGGGATATGATTAAAATATACGTTTGTCTTTATATATAGATTTTGAAGATACAGTTAAAACGAGAAACATAAATCACACGTCCAGCATGGAATATCAAACACCTTCTAACACTTTAATGAAACATCTCCGTTTAATGAGGCTAAAGATGTATACAATTTTGAAAAAGCATACTGAAATTTGTATTGACGAGAATCAAGTAGAAAAGATTTGTTTACTTTTTTTTGTTTTTGTACATTTTTTTAATGTTCTAAAATGTGAAACTTTCCCTCAAATTAGTTTAAATTGGTATATGAGACGGAAATAATGTACATTTTATTCAACGGGGTTTTTAAAACCATTTCTTAGAAGATTTTCAGTGACATTTTTAGTTTTATGAACATTTCACTATAGAATTGTAGCAATATCTATTAGCCATACCACATTTGAAAAAAATTGAAATAGCCGATGACCTACTAATCGTTGACAGGTGTCTTCAAGCTCGGACACAATGACTCCAGTCGGAAGTAGCAAAGTTTGGAGGATAGTTTTCTTTTGCAACATATGTACCCAGAAATGATGAAGAATCTGTCTATATATTTCTCATTTGCTTTCAAAATGACGATGAATTTTTCTAATAGCTCTTTCGTAGTTTGATATTTTTGAATATTTTTTTATAAGGTTACTTTCACTTTCTGCAAAGTTCTGAATAAGAAAATAATTTTATAAAAAATATCTGCAACCAAAATCGAAAAAGTAATTAAAGAGCAATCTTGAGAGGGACCTCGGCTATCAAATGCCAAAAAAAAAAAAAAAAAAAAAAAAAAAAAAAGTGAAAATACGAAAGAGTTATTAGAAAAATACCTCCCCATAGGAATAGCATTAGCTCGTGAACGCGTTCGCGGGCAGGGACAGGGGCGTTAATATTTGGTTTAAAATGTCGCTTTAAATCGGAAAAATGGCGATTAATTATCGACAAGTCAAAAACCAGTTTGAAGGTTATACTGCTATTGAATAAAAATGCTTGACCGTCTGTTTTAGTAGCAAATTCTTGCATAATGAAAGGATGCTATGAAAATATGAATGTACTGCTTCGTACAACTGATTACTCACATCATAATTGGAACAAATGTGAAAATTTTAAAGTAAATTTCAAATAAAAAGTGAAATAAAAGTGAAAATTACAAAAAATTGTGCTGTATTGTAATTTAATTAAAGCAACTGCCATAGAAAATCAAAATATTGATGTTATATCAAAAAGCAGTGATCACAGTGCAATTCAAAGGGGTTTGTGTGTATGCTAAGAAATAAAACATTCTCTATGTTATTTGCGTAGCAATTCACAGGGGTTTGTGTGCATGCTAAGAAATAAAGCATTCCCAATGTGATTTGAGTTGCAATTCAATGGGGTTTGTGCACATCGTAAGAAATAAAGAATTCCAAATGCTATTTGCGTTGCAATTCACAGGAATTTGTGAGCATGCCAAGAAATAAAGTATTTCTCATTGTTACTTATTAATTTTAGCTTAATTATTTTATTAGGTTAGATTTTAGAATTAATTCTTATGATTAATTCCCTCCTACATAGTGAAAACTTTTGTAATATTGTCTGAAATAAAAATATTAATACTAATATCTTTAAATATTTTTTTCTAGAATATATTTTTTTTAATTTCTACTTCTAAACTTACATGTTCAATAAAAAATATCTTATTTTTTTCATAAGGAATAATAATAATAAAATTAAAATTCATCAATTTATTAATTTGACTATTTAACACAGAACAATGTGTTTAAATTAAGTAATTTTAATACTAAGCATGTCGCACTCTCAAGAATAAACTTAAAACAGACATTAATTAATTTAATTGTATCAGTACCTAGTTATATATTAAGAAGTATTTACTAAGTTATTGTTGTTGTGAATATGAATATTTTAGTTTAATAATATTTTCTGAAAATGTATACTTAAAATTGAAATCACAGTTTATTTGAATCACGAGCATATTTATAATTTGAAGAATCTTTGTGTGGCTTGAATAAACATAATATAGTTTTTGTTTGTAGATTAAACTATACACGATTTCTATTTGAAAACTAACTATGAAAGCTTATTTAAATTTTCGCATCAAAATTCCCATAAACTGGGACAAAAAATTTATACGCATGAGCATGAGTATAATTCTGAATTCGACATGCCTGATTTAATAAAGTACGGCAAATATAAACTAAATAAACGCAGAATTTACATAAATTTTCCTACATAAAAGCGGAATAAATTGGTTTTTAATGTTTCTGTAAATATTCAGTTTTATAACTTCAACTGTTTAGAGGGAAAAATTTCCCATATAATTATTCTTGTTTTCTGCTGGTTTTATGCATTATTTATGAATATTTAACCATTTTCGAAACACATGTAGATATTTTATTTGTAATTCAAGAATGGTTTATGAATTCCTAAACATTCTAAAATTAATTTTTGCGCCTTATGGGTATAAGGCAGGAAATACTGATTAGCAGAAATGTGCGTGGCTTGGTTATTCTTTGAGGGAATTATTTAGTATTAGTTTTGTTTTAATTATACTTTATTTTCTTGTCAAAAACAGATGAAAATAATTCACTTGTCTGTGAATGATAATTTCAAAATAAAATTCGCGAATAGAATTATGCTAATATAATCAGTGTACAATATTTTGTTCTTTGTTTATTGCGAAAATAAAAAGATTTAAATAGGAGAAACGGTACTAAATAACAATTATTGAAAAATTATATTTTTTGTTATAAAAATGTAATGAAATATTTCAGATAAAAACAAAAATTATTACTTATCTTAATAATTTTTGTTTTTATCTTATAATGTTTACAGCGTAAGTCCAAGATTTCATTTGAAATATTTCATTTTGAAAATGATATGTGCGCATTGTACTTAATTGTAATGCATTTCTGGCAACAAATGTCATTAATTAACAAATGATAAGTAATTCTCTTTTCCTGTATATACCTTAGGTGTTTCTCATAGATTTCAAGGTAAAAAAAGATTATTTTTGTAAAAAAAAATTATCACATCTTATTTTAAGGAATTTTATTTACACATTTTGCATTATGTAGGCTATCGTGTAGCCGTTATAATTTTATTGCATTCTTCGCTTACGTGTGTTTGATCCACACATACATTTTTTACTTAATACAGTGATGCAATATACAATGTAGAAGCGATTTCACTTCGATAATTTATATATATATATATATATATATATTAAAAAGAAAACTTTCGGGTGAAGTTGAAAGAGTATGGATAACTGCAATACCCACAATGGAATCATACATAAATGGCTGCTACTGTTAAAACAATTACAGGATTCTCTGTAAAAAGTAAACATAAAAATAAATATCCAAACTTTCATTTTGCAATGGGGCGAAAAAATCGTGATGATGAATAAAGAATACCGAAATCTCTCAAAAATTTTGCATATGATAATGCATGAGTTGAGTTGAAATTTTAAAAATTTGAAACTTCATCTTCATCTAAACTAAACTATTCTCCTGACATAAAAATAAAGATCCTCATATAATTAATCCAGAAGAATTAATTGATCTTGTAAGAGACTTAATTGTCCCGTAGGAAAAAAAAAAGATTAGGATTACTTGAAGCAAGACTGCAAGGTTGAAATTTCCTACAAAAGAACACGGACATATCTACTTATTGAGATCGTTTTAAAATAATTCAGATTTTTTTATCCTATAAAAAACAAAAATTTCAATGTACATTAAGTGATTTAGAAAAAGCAGCATATTTTGATTTTAGAATTATTGTGATACATTTCTTATGAAATAATCGAAGTCTTAACTATGAAAATTTAATTAAAAACATGTTAAAAAGTTACAAAAAATTCAAAATGTTTAATGTCTTTATTTTTTTATTTTATTTTATTTATTTATTTATTTATTTATTTATTTATTTATTTATTTTTGCGTCTCATCGAAAACTTTTCAATTGCAATTGAAAGGTGCACTGATGGGCTCCCCCATCTCTGGGTTACTAGCGGAAATTAAACTTAGACCGATGGAAAATAAAATTATGACAGAGTTTCAAAATAAACCAAAAATATGGTATAGATATGTAGACGATATTTTTATCATTTGGGATTCAACTATGGAACAGTTACAGATGTTCTTGGATGAAATCAATGCAATCGATAAAAACGTACAAATTACATTAGAAATAGAACAAAATGGAAAACTACCCTTTCTTGATACTGTGCTCAGAAAATTATTTGCTTATTGAAACAAAAATCTATAGAAAAGAAATTCGATCAAACAATACCATTTCATTCAATAGCTCTTCTCCCAGTAATTATAAAGCTGCAGCATAGAGATTCTATATAAACCGAGCTTTCAATATCTGCAGTAAGAAATATATCAATCAGGAATTAGACACAATCAAAAATATAGCAAATGATAACGGTTTCCCACTCAAGTTTATAAATAAACTTATTTACCAAGCTCAATACGGCAGCAGGAATAGTAAATTTAATTATAACGAAACAAAGTTGCACAAATTTCAATATTTTCCTGGTCTCTTTGAATGTCTAAAGTTTAAATTAAAGAAATATAATCTACATCTAATTGCTCCCCCCCCCCCTAATAAATTAAGCACAAGACTTCACAATAGCATCGATCCTATCTTCATGGAAGATTCAGCAGGTGTATATTTAATCCCAGCTACAATAAAGGGGTCAAAGAGAAAGCAGATTACATTGGAATGACAACCAGGAAATTTAAGAAGCGATTGACAGAACACATTGCAGATATCAGGCTTAATCGATGCAAAACCGCTCTCTCTAAACTGCACCAGGAACAAGAAGTTATAATACATTTCAAAAAACCTAAATTACTAAAGAAAATATCAAATTATCAGAAGATTAAAATCGTGGAATCAATTGAAATTTTATTTCGAGCTAACAATGCTTGTACGATACTTTGTCGTACGATATTCCAAGAATATGGTACAATCTGCTCAAAATAACTTGAACCCCCATTTCTATCGAATTTGGAACATTCCGACTTTTCCCCCCTTTTTTACGTTCTCTTTGGATCAGTCCACTTCGTATAAAAGAACTCAGGCTTCGACTTTTACTCTTTTGTTGTTTTAACCTTGATGATGAGCATGACATGCTCGAAAATACTAGGTTTTATTAATAAAAAACACCTTTCAGTAATCTGAGTATTTTATTTTGGTTTGGTGTTTTGATTATTTTAAGAGTTGTTTACAAATAAATAAATGTACAGCGTCATGTTATTTTTTTCTTCTTGTTTCACGATTTGTTTGTGTTTATTTGATTAGCATAACCCATCTCAGTATGATGTGGGACTTCCTTATTTTGGTGACTTTTTGGAAAAAATATACATATATTTTGTGTCCCGCTGATCATATTATCGCAAACCGAAACTTTTTCCGAGCATTTATTCTTTTATTATGATTTTTTTTAGGTTTACACGAACTTGCAATGCATCCTGCATATATCATTGCATAGTGAAAAATTCACAAAAGATTAATTTAAGATTTCATATCAAAAAGGTTATTTGTATTTTCTTTCATTTTATAATTCATTAAAGGAATTGGAACATTAACGAAATGTCTCTTAAAGTTGTGTGATATTAATGAATTTCCTTGAAATTTAATTTTCTTTACGCTCAAATTTAACAATAAATTACCCTTTAAAAAGAATTTTTTTATGTACTAAATTAATAGTTTTTATATTTTTGATACGCAATTTCTGCCACTTACTTATTTAGGAAAATTGTACTTGTATATTTAACAATAAAATGTAACTATAAATTTTATTCAATATGATATGTAACTTATTTCCTTTTTGCTTGTAATGATGTTTGGTTTTAATTTGGTAAGTCAAAAATCATTGGCTGTTATTAGTCGGGAAAGATGGGGATAGTTGAGCCTCTTTTTAATTTAATTTTTTTTTAATTTTTTATAATTTCTTAGAACAAAATAAAATATTGAAAATGAAAATTTGATAATTTTTCTTCAACTGAAAACCACTTTCAATTAATTTTTAACTGATTTTCTATGTCTAATTAATTTTTAGTTTTTTTACATCGTGGCTCAAGTATCTCCATGGAGGGGATACTTGAGCCATGGTGAAGGGATACTTAAGTCAGTACGAAAGAAAACCTACAAAAGTAATTTTTTTCACTTTATTTTTGAACAAATATTTTACAGAATGATAAATTGGGATACTTAAAGTCCTTCAAACCCAATTGAGAAAACAAAACTATAATACGATAATTTTTTGTCATTATAGCTGGTGATCGAAGGATCATTGCAAAATCTTTTTACTATTAGATATATGGTAACTCAGTAGGGCCTTCTGTTGGTGACAGTAGTCATTTCTTTGATTAAAAAAACTTACAGTAACAGATGATGCTACAATTTCATTATAAAATATTAGTCTTAATATATTATATTAAAAAATAAATATTTTAATATGTTTTACCTGACTAATTGAATCATTAAAGATTATGATTTTGAAAATAGTTTTAAAAATTTTTTAATGTAATAAAAATTAAATTGAAAACTATGTTTACATTTATCTAAACAGGCTATTTTTTTAGTCAAAATGAAAAATAAAATGGATATTTTCATTAAAAAATATAAATGTTTAAATATTTTTTTCTAAGTATTATTTTTTAAAGAAAAATATCAATAAGGACGCAATTTTATTTTTTGTTTGTTTCATCCATGTCTAATTTCCTAGTGGAGATGGTTGAGCCATGGCTCAAGTATCCCCATTTTCACTGGCTCAAGTATCCCCATTACCACCATTTTTGTTTATCAGAGTTTTACTAAGTAAAGCATGCAGCTATTTGAACTAGTTTAGATTTAAAATACAATTGAAATTATACTTATTAAATTTATCCATATGACTGCAACTTTAAACAAAACTTTCAATAAAAAAAATAATAAAAAAAACATGCACCTAAATATTTACTTTAGATAGGGAAAAACAACTATTAATCACCATACTTTCAAAATGGTACCAAGGTATGTGATTTCTTTTTTACATGTTCAGAACTATAAATATGTTACCATATTGCCAGTTTTAGAAAGAAAAATTAACCAACTGTAGAAACAATAGAGGTGGCTGAAGTATCTTCTATGCTCAAGTATTCCCACTCTCCCATACACGTGATTTCAGAATTTTACTCCGTTAATGAGTTGGATCTTTCATTACTTACCAAAGAGATAGTTGAACTTGGTTTGTTAAGGGGGTCAGGACTTGAAAACCTTTCAAAAAACCGATTTTTTTATGATCTATTTTGATTATTCAATTAATTCTGAACTCAGTGCAAAAATCCACATAAAAATATTTGTATTTTTAACGGAGTTATAAGCATTTATATATCAACACTTTCAAAGCCGCTCCTACATAATTTCAACTTTAAGTCGCGTTTTCTCAAAACTTGATTTATGACGACTACCTGTAAGATAAAAAAAAAAAAAAACTATTTGACGGAATGGCTTAATTATTTTTTGCATGCATATAATATCATTATCTATAGAATGAATCAATATATTTTAGATAGTTTAATTTTTGAGTATTTTTAATGAAAAAAAATTGTATTTTTTAGGGTTTTTTTGAATTTTCAAATTTGAGAGCTGTATTATTATTATTTTTTTTTTGAGTGATAGTTATATCCTTAATTTATTCTATAGAGTAAAGATTCCTTATCATTTTAAAGCTGTCAATTCAACGTTAAGATATCTTACGGATGGTGATATAAAACATATTTTTTTTTCGAAAATTGTGTTATATAAATTGTGCTATATTTTTTATTATATTACATTGAAGTACTTCATTTTTTTTTTATTTTATGAGGCAACAAACACGCCTTAAAAATATCATAAAGTTTAAATTAATTACATTGAATGCTTCTGTTTTTATGTGGACTCGAACCGAGAGCTGTGTTTACATGTTTTCCGTATCGATCAAGCCCTGAGCCCCCTTAAGTATTGAAAGACACACCACTGAATGCTTAATACGTTTCAAGTAAATAAAAAATCAATCCTTATCGTTGGTTTATTTTCTCTACCGTTCATTATCTATTTGCTCAAGCCTATTTACAAATAACTTATTTGACTTATTTCATACGAAAAATGTATGAATTACGTACATTTTTGAAATAAATTATATGTAAAAGGAAATTGGAAGCACACGACATTTAAACGTTTTCAAAATAATTTGCAATTTCTTTTCCACACTACCAAGAATGATATCGATGATGGATAAATATATTTATTATTATGTATAAAGAGCATTGTACTGATTTAAAAAGTTAAATTATATCCATTTAAACTCATTTCACATTTGAAAGAATTTACATCTTGTACAAGAGCTTTAACAATCTGCTTTGTACTTTAACAAAACTGTATCATTGCATGTATCAATGTAAAATATATGTACAAAGCAACAAGCTCACAATATATGATAGCCATATTAATTTCTCAAACAGCTAATACATTTAAAAATACTTTAAGTTTACTTTATGCCCTCTAATAGTACTTGGGCATTTATTTTTAAGTGTTCTGAAATTGTCATTGACTCAAATGAAATCGTAAAAATCAGCTCTTAGAATTTCTCAAAATACTTTAATTCCTATATTTCTCAGAAATGAGCATTCTTGACAGTGTTTTACAGTTCTCAATGGCATGGAAATTAATGAAATATTTAAATCCAATTATTTTCCCGATTTATTAATGTATTCGAAATTAAGATCGTCTCTCACGGTTGATAAATTCACAAGCATAAAAATGATAGTCACGTGTACTTTTATTGCAGTACTACAAATTCATTATGGATTGATAGATATTTTTCAAGTTGATTTTCTCTTTTTATTTGAAAATAATTGGGTTTTAATTACTGCTTCTAATAATGATGATAAAATTTTGAAGTGGTACTGTTAATTCAAATGAATCTGAGGAGGTAATTTCCTTTAGCAGATGTTTTACATGGTTTTTCAATTGTGAGTCAACAACGCAATTTTTAGCCATGTAATAAGTAATTAATTCTTCCTAATTTAAAACGTAAAAATAAAATAAATGTAACTGTATACTTAAAAAGTGCATAATAAAACATATGAAAATTTAAAAATGCATTTAAAGTACTTTTAAATGTATTTTTAAGTTTTCATATGTTTTATTATGCACCTTTGAAACAATTTATATACAGTTACGTGTATTTTTACGTTTTAAATTAGTAAACAAGGTGAATTCTGCACTGTTTTTGTTCTTAACTCCAATTATAATTATTCTTAATGTGATTCTACTTAACTCTGAAATTGCTATGGAATATGTTGTTGAATATACATGAATTTTTTTATCATGAGTTCATTTATTTCAATATGAAATGAAGAACAGAAATTATATTTCCTTGCGAAGAAGATAAAGGAATAAATATTTTTAAAAAAATTATAGCGTAATGAGCTACAAGTCAATGAAGCGTAAGAATTTTTGTGATAAAAATTATTTTCAGTCTATTTCCACAAAGAATTAAAAAACCTACTTCTGCGAAATTTCCCTTAAAAAACTATCAAACCAGAAAAAAAAAATTCATATATCCATGTTTATATTGATCACACCAAGCAAATGAAATACACTGTAACCAGGTTAGAAGCTACAGAATCTATTGTTTTACAACTAAGGTTTTCTACAACGAAAAAAAAATGTATACGTAGCAAGCTAATGTTATGTATCTATGTCTATGTATTGCAAATGAAGATCTCTCTGGTATATCTGAAAAGATTTAGCGTGTCTCAGAGGTACATTGAAAATCAGGAATTATCCAGTTCCTCGATTGCTTCTCAATATTGGACTTCCAGTCATTATATCAATTCCTCTGTGGTCAGAATTATTTCTTGCCCTGCTTATCCTTCTCACTTAAATGTTCATGAAGCATATTGTATTTGTAAAAATTCTAATAATCTTGTCAATAATCTCTCATCACCCCCCTCCCTCTCTCCTGCGTGGAAGTTGATTTTGTAGTTTTTGCCTCTTCTCTAGTCTATTTTTATTTTATTTATATTTAAAATATATTTATTATTTTAATTATTTATTTTATTTTATTTATTATTATTTATTTTATTTTATCTTATTTTATTTTAATTTATTTATTATTATTTATTTTATTTTATCTTATTTTATTTTAATTTATTTATTATTATTTATTTTATTTTATTTATTATTATTATTTATTTCATTTTATTGTTATTTTTATTATTATTATTGTTATTCCTCTCTTTTACTTTTTGGCATCACTTTTGTCTTCTAACTGGGCTCTTTCAACTAGCGCCACCTGTTGCCCTCTTAAAAATCTTCAACCTCTTTCTTTCAGTTTATCTCTGACTCTGTCCCCTTACGGACACGTGTTGGTTCAATTGATGACGAGCTGGTATTGTTGTAGCTCGAAAGGCGTCCTGCTTTCTTATTTTTATTTAATAGTGGTGATTTATACAAAATGTAACGTACGCTATCCGCTACAAAAACAGATTATTTCGCGTCCGTGACCGTGACCGTGAGTATTGCTAAGTAAGAAAGTAGTTTGTTCTATTAGAAGTTCTGTTCGAAGTTCGAAGTTGGTTATGAGTTAGGGAATCAGTTCTGTTGTTTTGGTGGTTTGCAACTCTAAAATGTAAGATGCGCTATTTTTCTAAATAATTTATGTTTGCGTGCTGTTCTACGTGTAATGTGCCGTCTATGAAGAAATAATAAAGGTTTAAAGTAGATCTTCGCCGGAGAAATTTATATTTAGATAAGTGAAGTTTATTTTGGTAAATAAGTTGAGCTAGCCTGACAAAATGGCTACCCAACGTCGTCACGAATAAATATCATTGTGTTCTGTTATCTTAGTTCCAGAAGAGTTTGATACTTTTAATAATTAAATATTATTAACCAGAATGAAAAAAATTGGCACGAAATCCTCTCAAAATGTTTCCACATCTTCTTAATTCTTCAATTCATCAAATACTTCATATTTTTTAATCGTGAAATATTATTTACCAGCAAGCAAGCAGAGAAAAAAATGGTCGTCATCTCCTGTTTGTGAAGTATAATTTTAAGTGCTTGTCATGTTAGGTTTGTTTCCTTGCTTTGAAATTTTCTTTCGTTTGTGAAATATGTTCCACAGAATAATGTTATGCCAAAGGCCATTTTCTTTTGTTTCTGAAATGTGGTGGATGCGTATTCTGTGCTTATAAAAACTTTCAGTTCGTATGTCGTCAAATATAATTCTACAAGACTTATTTATTCTTCAAGTTACTTTTTAGAAGTAACTGTTAGGTAAATCATGTTCTAAAGACCAGATGTTCTCGAAGGATTTTCTCGACGAGAGAAATAAAACTCTCGCTTATTATACATGTAAAATTTATATTTTTATGTTTAAGTGTTTTGTAGTTGTGTTTAGTGTGTGTCGTCCAAAATAAACAAGTAAAAAGACTCCATTTTCAAGTATTATTTACGTACACTTTCGAATTCGCGAATCGTAAAATTCTATATGGTGCCACATTTCAACCCGGGAAGTGATTGTGTTAATGACTTCAAGACTTTCGAATTTAAGACTTTTATAAGTGTCAGTGACTCCTTTAAGGATATCTAAATTTCAAGACTGTGATTTGTGCTGCCGCTCTTGGATTTCTCGGTCTGAATTTATCGGAATAATACATCGCGTCTTCACATCGCGGATAGAAAAGGTATTGTAAAATTATTTTGATTTATTCTTTTGATCTATATTTTCACTATTATGGATCTTGAAAAAATTAAAAGTAAAAGAAAGATATTGAAAACCGCAATAACCAAATTTATTACAAAAATTGAGGCTTATATAGAAAGTATCGATTTTAATGATAAAAGTCATTTTGAGCAGTTAACAGAATATTTAACTAATATTAATGATAAACAAAACGAATTAAAAACTGTTAATAATCAGGTTCAGGAATTATTATCGGATGGAACAATTTTCGAGAACGATATTCAGTCATCTATTGAATATGACGATGGAATAAATGAAACAAAATTTAAAATTAAATTGAATTTGAAGAAATTTAAAATTGATTCGGATAAACCTGATACTAGTTCTTTATTTAACGCGAGTACAACTCCTTATTTCAATGCTAGACCAACAACAATAAATTTACCAAAAATAAACATCCCGACGTTTAAAGGGGATCCGAATATGTTTTTGGAATTTATGAATAGTTTTAAAAGCAGCATTGATGCTAATGAAAATTTATCCAAGGTGGATAAACTTATTTATTTAAAATCCTTTTTGTCAGGTGAAGCACTTAAATCAATTTCCGGTCTAGCCCTGACCGAGGCGAATTACCAGCAGTCTTTAGACTTGCTGCAGAATCGTTATGGTAAACCAGAAATTTTGATAAGTGGGTTTATAAACAAATTATTAGAACTAGAACCGGTTAGGTCGAGCACGAATATTAAGTCATTACGAGATTTATATGACGAATGCGAAGTAAGCATTCGTAATTTACAAGCTATCGGGGTCGCGTCGGACAATTTCGGATATTTATTGATACCGATAATTTTAAAACAGATACCCCATAATTTAGTTGTAGAATATCAGAGAAAGAAAAATGCGGAAAAAGCTGGTGACGTAAATGAACTGATGAAATTTATAAAGTTTGAAATAGAATCGCGAGAAGCAGCAAATGCAGTGTCAGGGATTTCCTTAAAAAATCAGGAAGTAGCACGATATGAAAAAAGGAATTTTAGAACTAAACCAAATGTTCCCTCTTCAATCGCGCTTAATACTGTTGTAAAAAATGTTTGCATATTTTGTAACGCGAATCATTTAAGCTTAAAGTGTAATGAAATTACTGATGAACAGAAAAGGTATAAATTAAAAAAAGATGGAAGATGCTATCGTTGCTTCTTGAAATCGCACGTAATATCCTTGTGTAAGGTAAAAATACCTCCTTGTGAATTGTGTAAAAGTTACAAGCATAATTATTTATTTTGCCCGACAAAAAAATCGACAAAAGCGCGTCACGATGAAAGCTCAGTAAAAGCCGATGATTCTAAAAATGAAGAAAGTCAACCCGTATTTTCATATGTAATTAAAACTAATAATTCTCCCGAAAAGTACGCAACATTGTTGCAAACCGCCTGTGTACGAGTGCAGGGTACTGGTAATAAATTATGCACGAGACTCTTATATGATTCGGCATCCTCTAGAACATTTATTACAAAAAGTTTAGCCTCGGCGTTGAAATTAAAACCTGTTGCCAAGGAAACGCTTTTGGTTTATACATTTGCAAATCGCGATGCCATAGAAAAGGAGTTTAATGTAGTAAATTTAACTATTATTAGTTGTCATCATCCTTATGAAAAAATAACTGTAAAAGCGCTGGTTTCTGAAATCATTAGCGGTACTAAGATATTGACTTCTGTTGATTATAAGTTAATAGATAAATTACGATTAGATAAACATGAATTAGCCGATCCATTTATTCATTCGAAACCGGTCCAGATCTTGCTAGGTGCGGACTATCTGTTCAAAACTATAATAGGTAATGTCGAAAAAATTAATCATAATTTATTTATGCAGCCAACAATATTTGGCAAAACCATTGTCGGTCAAGTTAATAGTAATAATTCGCAGCCAACTTCCTGTATGAATGTAATTTGTTTCCCTTCAGAAAATGATCTTAGAAATTTATGGCAAATTGAGTCTTTTTTAGTCGATTCAAATGATCAAATGCAAGAGGAGACTTATGAGGTCATTAATCAATTCCAGAAAGAAATCATTTTTAAAAATGATAGATATATGACCCCCTTGTTATGGCGTAGCGAATTAGATAAACAGAATTTGTCTAATAATTACCAGGTAGCAGAAAGGCGTTTCGCAAGTTTGGCGAAAAGGTTAAAGAATGATAAATCTTTGTTTTTAAAATATAATGAAATTATGAAAGAGCAATTAACTGATGGAATTATTGAAAAATGTAGTGATAATTGTTCTGTCAATTTCGTGATGCCACACTCTGCTGTTTCTAGGCCAAGTTCTTCTACAACAAAAACAAGGATTGTTTTTGACGCGAGCAGTCGGGAAATGGGGGAGAAAAGTTTAAATCAATGTCTTTTTGCGGGGCAAAATTTGAATCCTAATCTCATAGATGTGATATTAAATTTCAGACAGTTTAAAATTGCTTTCACGGGGGATATTGCTAGGGCCTTTCTACAAATTCAGGTATCAGAAAATGATAGAAATTATCTATGTTTTTTGTATTTCGATGACTGCGACATAAATAAACACAGTGTTTTGTATCACTTTAATCGTCATTGTTTCGGCGTCACCAGCTCTCCCTATGTTTTAGCCTCTACAATTAAAAAGCATATTGGTAATTATAAGGATACGGAACCCGCCGCCTATGAAATGATTAATAAATATTTGTACGTAGATGATTTAATTTACGGATCATCTACAGTCGAGCAGGCTATGCAACTAACAACTACTGCAGTTTCTATATTTAAAGATGCCAATATGCAATTGCGAAAGTTCGTTACTAATTCTCCAGAATTAAAAGAAGCTTGGAATGGTAACCCGGTTATAGAGATTAATGAAAACTGCGCCGAATCAAAGGTATTGGGGTTAAATTGGAATGTTGAAGGGGATTTTTTGGCTATAGATTTGGCATCTTTAGTGTCAATAGGTGACAACTTTGAATTCACCAAAAGGCATGTTCTCCAGACTGCCGCTAAAATATTTGATCCAGTTGGATTTATGTCACCTTTTTTGATAAGGGTAAAAATTTTCCTTCAAGAATTATGGCAGAGTGGGCTAGACTGGGACGATGAATTTAACGAAGAATTTCAAATTAAATACAGAACATGGTATCAGGAAATCGAATTGCTAGACCAATTAAAAATACCCAGATATTATTATCACTCGAGTGAAGTGCACGACAAAGTAGAACTACACATTTTTTCCGATGCTTCCTTGAAGTCCTATGGAGCGGTAGCCTACTTCCGGTTTCAAACATCCGAAGAAAATTATAGGACATGTTTTGTTATGTCTAAGGCTAGAGTAGCCCCATTGAGAAAAATAACACTACCACGCTTAGAGCTTTTAGGGGCTCTAATAGCTGCTAGAATAGGTAGTCACCTTAAACTCATTTTCACGAATCTAGATAAAATAGTACTGTGGTCAGACTCGACTATAGTACTACATTGGATCAAAGGAGTGGCATCCAAATGGAAACCGTTTGTGGCTAACAGAGTGATGCAAATTCAGGACTTAAGCGACCCTAGTTCTTGGCTGCATGTAAATAGCAGGGATAATCCTGCTGACATGCTAACTAGGGGACTGTCAGCGAAAGAGTTAATAAACTCCAATCAGTGGTGGTACGGGCCGGAATGGCTCGGTAAATCTGAAAAATTTTGGCCTAAGGACGATAATTTAAAATTAAAATCAGTCAATCCTGAAATTGAAGCTAGAAGTAATATTGTTGTTAATACAATTATTGCCAAGGAGAATTTAATTGATATACAAAAATTTAGTAGCTTGAGAAAATTATTGCGTGTAACAGCCTATGTATTTCGTTTTATCAGATTACTAAAGAAAAATCGTGAACCAATACGTACACTTTCGGCGGAGGAAATCCGAGAAGCCGAAATCTTCTGGATAAAAAATTGTCAAGCTGAAATTTTCGAAAAAGAAATCTTAAGCCTGAAAAATTCCAAGCCACTTCCTAGAGACTCTAGATTGCTTTCATTGAACCCTTACCTCGATTCAGATGGAGTTTTGCGAGTTTTAGGACGACTCCATAACGCAAATTATTCGATGGATGAGAAACATCCAATAATTCTTCCGTCAAAAACCAAACTTTCAGAACTTATAATTTGGGATGCCCACTACAGAGTTTTTCATTCTGCTGTTGCCCATACACTTGTGCAGATTAGAGAAAGATTCTGGTTATTAAAGGCTAGACAATCTGTGAGAGCTGTGCTTAAAAATTGCATTATTTGCAAAAGATTTTCTTCAACTCCAGGCAATCAGACGGTAGCGCCATTGCCTAATGATCGAGTAGAACAGACCAGTCCATTCAGTGTGATAGGATGTGATTTTGCAGGGCCATTATACGTAAAAGACTGTGATAACAAACAATACATTTTATTGATTACATGTGCAGTTACTAGAAATGTCCACTTGGAGCTTGTCGGCAGCTTGTCGACACAAACATTTTTACTAGGCTTTCGTAGGTTTGTTTCTCGGCGAGGATTACCATCTGTAGTATATTCGGACAACGCCAAGACCTTTAAACGTGCGGACAATGACTTGAAAAACCTTTGGCGGATTATGACTCATCCAGATGTGCAAGACTATTTTGCTTCTCATCACATACAGTGGAAATATATCATGGAACGAGCAGCGTGGTGGGGGGGATTTTACGAGCGAATGGTTAGAACTATAACAACTGCTTTAAGAAAGACACTCGGGAAATCATCGCTAACTGTTGATGAACTACATACTGTTTTAGTTGAAATTGAAGGAATGGTCAATTCTCGACCTTTAACATATGCCTCGCCAGAAGGTCAAGACCCCCTACCATTAACGCCTGCTCATTTCCTAATTGGGAGAAGAATTTCTTCTCTGCCACCAGTTCGCCTTCATCTTGAATCGAATATCTCTTCCAGGAAAGAATTAATTAAATCTTTTAACTATCGTGAGAAATTAATGCGCTTGTTTTGGACTAGATGGAAAGGGGAATACTTGTTAAATTTGAGGTCAGCTCATTTAAGTTCGAACAAAACTAATTTTCCTCAATTTAAATTGAATGACATAGTATTAATCAAAGATGATAAATTACCCAGAAATTTCTGGAGTCTAGGAAAAATTATTGAATTATTTCCTGGAAGAGACGGCAAGGTGAGGGCCTGCAAGGTAAAAACTGAGAAATCTATTCTCAGACGACCAGTACAGTTATTGTATCACATGGAAATTTGAACTGATTAACTTGTATATACTAATCTTGTTTTTTTTCTTATTTTAGTTGAAGTTTTGTTGTATTTAGTTGAATTTTCGTCCTTGAAGTATGTATAATATTCCATATTTATATTCATGTTGTATTAAATTGATATATAATTTGTGATGAACATCCATATGTTCATGGGTGGGCAGTGTTACGAATCGTAGCACCTGCTATCCAGTCACGTGATTGGTTTCTCGGCGCCGCCGTGGGCCCGAGAGAGTTGTGTTAGGTAAATCATGTTCTAAAGACCAGATGTTCTCGAAGGATTTTCTCGACGAGAGAAATAAAACTCTCGCTTATTATACATGTAAAATTTATATTTTTATGTTTAAGTGTTTTGTAGTTGTGTTTAGTGTGTGTCGTCCAAAATAAACAAGTAAAAAGACTCCATTTTCAAGTATTATTTACGTACACTTTCGAATTCGCGAATCGTAAAATTCTATATGAATCACAGTCTTGAAATTTAGATATCCTTAAAGGAGTCACTGACACTTATAAAAGTCTTAAATTCGAAAGTCTTGAAGTCATTAACACAATCACTTCCCGGGTTTCGGCACCATATAGAATTTTACGATTCGCGAATTCGAAAGTGGACGTAAATAATACTTGAAAATGGAGTCTTTTTACTTGTTTATTTTGGACGACACACACTAAACACAACTACAAAACACTTAAACATAAAAATATAAATTTTACATGTATAATAAGCGAGAGTTTTATTTCTCTCGTCGAGAAAATCCTTCGAGAACATCTGGTCTTTAGAACATGATTTACCTAACACAACTCTCTCGGGCCCACGGCGGCGCCGAGAAACCAATCACGTGACTGGATAGCAGGTGCTACGATTCGTAACAGTAACGAAGTTAAAAAAAAAAGTATCCATATTTTTTAGAAACAAAATGCATTATTTGCGCAAGTCACAATAATTTGTTTTCAATCCGTAACATTTTTCATATTATTAGTTTTAATTCATTCTATTATTATTTTACAGTTCATTTAAGTATTGTGTAATTTCACTTACCCTATGCTTCTTTATTATTCTTTAGTTTATTTTGATACCATGCATGTATGTTTAATTTTTACCTAGATTAAGTAAGAAATTTTATCGATTCGAGTAGAGGAAAAAAAGATTGATAAATAATTAAATAAGCATTCATTTATATTTATTTTTTCCTTTAAAAAAAAAAAAAAAAAAAAAAAAAAAAAAAAAAAAAAAACGAACTGTCAGTTAGAAGTTGTTAAGATATATTTATAATTTTTATGTCAGTTTTCATATGATATGTGTTTATTGGTGGTTTTGCAAGATAACAGAATTGATGAGGAATTTTATTTAAAGATTTTGTTGTTATTCATTTCTAAGGAATTAATTTAGAGTTCCTGATTTATTGAGAAATAACCTTGAATGTGATTTTCAAAACAGGTCGAGTAAGTTTTTGCATTTAATATTTTTTATGAAATAAGATTTTCTTTAATTTTAAGGTTATATTGAAGAAAATCTATATTACGTAGTCTTGGTATTATGTTAATAATAGTATTTGCACTTTAATTATTCAGTTGCATTTTTGACATTATTTAGAACATTATTTATAAATGTTGCCAACTATTTAGTACTAGTTATCTATTAAAATATTGTTTTGATTAAGTGTCACGTTATGACAAATCACTTTATTTATAATAGCTAAAACCTTGTGTGGAAGATTACAATAATTAAAATCAACGTTTAACACACAATAAATAAATAAACACGCATGTGTTTATGTGGTGTGTATTTATTTATTTATTGTGTGTTAAACGTTGATTTTAATTATTGTCCAATTTATTTATATCAACAAGAATTTAAAATTTGATTTTTTTATAGAATTTTTAAAGTTAAAGGTTTAAATTATTCTTTAAGTTTATTTTTTTAAAGTTAAAGCTCCTTTTTTTGTTTTATTAATGTTTTGTTTGTATGAGTTGTAAAGAAAGCTCACCATTGGGGAAGCAGTTTATTTAAACGGATTTTTAACATTTGTGGTATAATTGTCTTGTTGTTTCACTAAAGTTAAAAGTATCAGAACTTAATAAAGGTCGTAAAGAGATTTTATTTCAGGTTGCAGTAGAAATGAATTTAGAAGAACAACCATCCATGACCGTTGTCAAATTGCGTGATAAGATTAGATCTTCTCCCTCGTACAAAGTTCATTTCGTAAATTCGTTAATCACAAACTCGCGAGAAAGACCAACGTAGATTAGACTTAGAGGAAAAAGAAAAAAGCAGCTGAGTTAGGGCGCGTAATTTAGAAATAGAAGAGAAGCGTCGTTCGGAAGACCCAGAATTAAAAAAGCTTGAGATGAATTTTGAGCTTGAGAAGCTTAATTTAGAGATACAGAGCCAAGATAGATATCCAGTATCTGTTGCTTGCACTCAAGCCAGAAAGAGATGATGTAACATTATTTTTGGTGCCCCTGGAATGGAAGTTAAAGCTTTCGAAGGTATCAGAGCACCTGAGGGTTTTTTTTAGTTACTAAGTGTTGTACCATCTCCTAACTCTACTCTTATTTCTCGTGAAAAAGAAGTCAACGCTTCAGTAAAGGCGCGTGCCTGTTGAATGCAAGCAACATATGGTAGATGATTGGGAAAATTTAAATTCTCCAGTCGACTTTGCTAGAAAATTAGATGCGTATAATACAATAAGATCCACGCTCCCTAAAAAAAGATCCGGTTTTTCCCCAGGGAAAAAAATATTCTCGTCGAGAAAATACATGGAAGCAGGGTAAACCTTCAAAAGAAGACAGATCTTCTCCCACGTTTGATGATAGACGCTTATAATCCGATATATTTTGCTGTGGTTGTGGCAAAGTAGGATTTCTAAAGAAGAAATGGCTAGACTGTTCCCCTACGGTTAAAAAACAAACAGTGCAAGCTCATCGTTTTCATAGTTTAAATACATCAGCAGTTTCAGCTCCATACGTTATTACGATTTGCAATAAGAAGGTGTTAGTCAATGCAGATACTGGAGCGAATCATTCTGCGGCAAGAGAATAGGTAGAGAATAGGTATGCATAAATTATTTTTAAAAACTGGTGTTGCAATGAGTCCTCATACTCATGATGTAACATTAACTGGCGGAATTACGATGACTACTGGAACTCTGTCTGCCACTGTGGCCGTAAAAATTGAAGGCCGACTTTTCAAAACAGAGTTTTTTGTATTACCAAATGCCAAAGGTAATAGAACTCTTTTAGGAATGGACTTCCTGCATAACGCTAACATAGTGTTGACCTCCAGTAGAAAAACATGGCATTTTTAGGGACAAACCTCATAGAAGTGTCTATTCTAATTAAATATTAAGATTTACCAGTGTTATTTTTCACATTGAAGGAACTTTTAGTTTATGTAAATAGTTTCCGAATACAAACGTTGTGGCGGAATTATGGACACACAGAGAAGCAATAATAAGGATTTTCTTAAAGATGAACGCAGCACTAATGTAAAAGAAGAAAATACAGGTTTGTCATTAAAAAAAAAACTCCCCGATAAAAAAACCATTTAGCTCATAATGATTTATTTTTGGTTTTATCAATAATATCTAAATATTTCTTAAATAATCTTTCATAATAGATAAAGTAAACTAGAAATTATAAAGTTATTCGACATGTACTAATTTTTAAAGGTAGAAATTTATCCTGGACTGTACATTGAAATAGGGGTGCACAACCGGTAGCCCAAGGCCTAATAAGATACCAATATTACCATGCAAAATAGTTTTCCTTATGAAATTAATGAATCTTTGCTATAAAATAAGTCAATTAACTTTCGAAAATTGTTTTAGTAAACAATTTTCTTTCAAAAAAGATTATTCAACATTATATAAAAGCATAATATGATGCAAAAATTGTTAGGAATTTATTAAGTATAATGAAATCTTTTAGAAGTATTCCAAAATTAAAAAGACCATATTATTAAATAAATGTTTTTATAATTAGTTCAATCTCATTTCCTGCTAATAAAGGTTTCAAACAGAAAAACTTAATAAATTTAGATTACATATAAATACATATATTGGGGAATTGTATATTGACGCTAAATACATCATAAAATGATATAGTATCCAAGGTATTTTATACGCATATACATATACATTAAAATGTTCAGTACTTACTAAATAATAAATCATCTTATGTGACAATTTTAATCTTGATAGAGCTCTTTTCTTTAACAAAAGTTTCAATGTCCGTATTTATTTATGAACTATATTGAAAACTTTAGTTTATTTTATGGACGTTTAAAGCGAAATGAATATAACTCATTATTCACCATACTTGCTTTAAATACGGTTAAAATTTACGAATATTTAAAGTTTCACTTATGTATCCTATTAGAGTGCTTAAGTTATTACTCATACGTTTTAATATACTGAAAAGTAATTGTCAAAATATTCCAAAATAGTTTATGAATAGACATTCATCACTCGAAAATTCTAGATGGAGAGATCTTGACAAACATCACTGTCTTCCGTGGCATGAAAATAAATAAAACTTTAAATCCTAATGAATTCTTCTCTTTATTTGGACAGTCGAAATTCAGATTAAATCACACGCTTAAGCATTCAGCTATTATAAATGGAAAACTGCAGTCAATTCTCTATTTAAATTTATTTCTTTGTGATTTAATTGGACATGTAATTTAAATATTATACAAAAAATAATATATATAAATAACACAAAACAATTTTACCGAGAACTATTTAGTTTCTAATGATTTATTTTGGGCTTTATCAATAAGTTGAAAATTTGTCTTAAATAATATTACATAATAAATAATATAAACTAGAAATTATAAACTTATGTTAAGAGTACTTATCTTTAAAGGCTGCAATTTGAAGTGGACTATACATTAAATAGGTGTGCACAATCGGTGGCCGTCGTCCGAAGCATTCAAAATTCTTTTCCCTTATTAAATCAGAGAAATTTTCCTATCAAATAAGTCAAAAAGCTTTTAACTATTGTGGTGGCAAACACCTTTCTTTCAAAAATGTTGTGCAGCATTACATTAAAGCTTAAACATAATATGATACAAGAATTGTTCGGAATTTAATAATTATAAGGAAATCTTTTAGAAGTATTCCAGAATTAAAAAGTCAATATTATTAAATTAGTGTTTTTCTAGCTAATTCACTCTCATTTCCTACTAATAATGAATTGAAACAGAAAACCTTTATAATTTCACATTACATCTAGATACATACATTGGAAATTTTTCATCGACTCTAAATATATCATAAAGTAATATAGATTCAAATATATTCAAAATGCACATAAGTATATATATATATATATATATATATATATATATATATATATATATATATATATATATATATATATATATATATATATATATATATATATATATACAACTGTTTGGTTACTTTTAAATAATACATCACTTTGTGTGACAATTTTAATCTTGATAGAACTTCTTTCTTAAACAAAAGTTTCAACGGTCGTCTTTATTTGTGAACTAAATTTAAAACTTTAGTATGGTAGTTTAAAACTAAATGAATATAAATCATTATTCTTAATACTTGTTTCAAATACGGTTAAAATTTACGAATATTTAAAGTTTCACTTATACATCCTTTAAAAGTTCTTAAGTTATTACTCATACGTTTTAATATACTGAACAGTAATTGTCAAAATATACCCTAATAGTTTATGAAAGGACGTTTATCACTCCAAAATTCTGAATGGAGAGATCTTGACAAACATCACTGTCTTCCGTGGCATGGAGACAAATAAAACTTTAAATATCAATGAATTCCTCTTTTTATTTGGACAGTCAAAATTCAGATTAAATCACACGCTTGAGTATTCAGCTGTTATGAATGAAAAATTGTAATCAATTGTCTTTTTAAATTTATAATAAATGAATATGTTACAAGAAATTTGATTTTTGTATTTGATTACTTATGTTTGAAAATGTATGGACTTTAATCGCAGTTTTGACTGCTTACGTAAACGTAATAAAAAGGCACCGTAATGTTGTATAGTTCAAACAGATGATCTCGTATGGAGTTTATCAACCAGTAAAAAATAAGAATAATGCCTTAAAAGAGGTCAAATAAAAATACAATATATTCCAGTAAAAAATGTCAAGTCATAAACTATAACAGTATAATTTTGTAGAGAGTAGGTTGAAGGAGACAAAGGAAAAGTAACTCGAACAGTTTTAGATAAACAAATACAAAAGTACACCTTTGTACGAGAGTTGTTAACCATTGAAGTCCCTGATTGTTGGATTAGTCGTAATGGTCTAGACAAAAGAGTTTTTTTTCGCTCTAGTTTCATCTCATATAGCGCCATTGCAATTAAATTTTTAGCTTTAACAAAGATTGTGTCTACATTCCACTGCTACCTAGTGATTTGCTAGAATTGAGATACAGAATTGAAAAGACTAAGTCTGGACTTGTTAACCGAAGTGTGAGAAGAATTGAACTTGGAATAATAGATTTGAGAAGTATAAGTAAAGGAGCACAGTTTTAACATTTGTATGAAAAAATACGTTAGTTTGCCTTCATTTTGATCCATGATTTGTTTTAAATAGTCTAAATTAACTGTTATATTATACCATTGAAAAGGGGATATTTTTTCATGTACAACCTGTATAATAACGATAAAAAAATTGTAAGAAAAGCAGAATTTTAGCAATTTACCTAAGCGTACGGAAGTCTAAATATGACTCAGTGTGTTCTGTAATACATTTGCACATAAAATACCCTACAATGATACTAAATACGTTAAATCCTTGTTTTAATGCATGAGCTTTATGAAGAGCAAGGTCTCTGTTCCTGTATAATGCTATTAAATTTTTGAAGATTTCCAAAATCTATAATTATTTATTTTTCTATTTATTTTGTTATTGTTCAGAAATGGACGTATATCCCAAATGGATATTATTTTTATGTATTTATAAAAATTTTAAATCTTTTGAAAATATACATGCAAGGAAATAATTTATTTCAACAAACAAAAGCATGATACTGACATATGATTTCATACAATTCTTATGAATAAAAAATATTGGTGTAAATTGTTCCATTTATATAAACTCTTGCTGTAATGGACTTATCACCAGAAGTAACGGACGTATCAGTTTTTAAATTTATTGGCATTTTTACCTTTTTGCTTTTTTATTTTTTAAAGCATTTAGATGATGATAATTGCAGCTTATTTGTAGTTAGCTGAAACAGCTAAACTTATATAAATATATTTATCAGCATTAAACAATTACAAATTATTTCAAGTTATACTCTGTTAAGTTATGTTCAAATCATCTCCTGTTGTCGAAAGAAGGTTCTGAGAGTAATGATATTATTTCTTCTTTACTATTCATCATTATTGAAACATCATTTGAAGACTACACAAACTTTTCTCCAATTTTGTTAAGTAACGCAATATAACTTAATACTTTTGATTGTCCCTGTAATTCAATTATGCATCCGACTTTCATAAATTTGAGATGACTCGACAAAATTCTGCAACAATTACACATTTTGAATTTAAAATGATTTGGTTGGATAGATTTTTCTCTGTCAGACGGACGGGCAAATGGACGGGCTAAATGACGACTATACACTATATGGCCAAATCTGACCGGCCACTTGCGATTTTAGACATTTTGTTAAATATCTATAAAAATACATGAGGTATCATCCTGAAAATCTAAACGTGTAAAACATAACTGTTCATGTCATACATTTCCGTGAATTTTTTTCCCCGAAACTCCATAGGGGACTTTCAACAAATTGAAAAATAACGAATATCTTATGGATAACGCTGTCAAAACTAATGTAGAAATAAGTCTTCAAACTGTAGATTACGATTAAGTGGCTTATGGTAATAAAATATGCTTATTTTTATATGGATAGAATGTTTACCCATGTAAATATAGAGGTTAAGATACAAAGATTAAGGTTTTTATAAAAACAATACCAAATTTTTTAGTTTTGCTTATAATTTGCAAAGGTCTTAGTATAAAAGAATATTATTTTTCGAAAATATGACAAACAACATTGTACATAATACCCTGCAATAGAATTAGAAAATAATAAAAATTGTATGGACAATAAGCAGGTTTATTAAATAATATTTCATTGCACATGCGTGAAAGCTATCAAAATTTCATTTGCATATTGTGTTAGCTAAATGCATAGAGCAACTTTTGAAAAAGTCTCAAAATCAAAGCTTGTGAATTCTGAAAATAATTGTCGATAGAATAAGTTTAAAAACCGTTATTTAGCAAAAAGATAGAGGGTTGCTTCCACTTATCATGTCGATGTTGAATACAGAACATGACACGTATTACTTATATTTGGATTACACTTTTTTGCTTGATATTGGGAACAACGAATTTCGAGTTTATTCTATCGACGATCACTTTCAGAATTTCTAAGGAATGTTTTTGAGACTTTTACAGATGTTGCCTCGATATATTTAGCTAAAATAATACGCAAATGAAATTTTCATAGGGTTCATTCATGCGCAGTGAAATATTATTTATTAAACTTGATCTTCTTTGATACAATTTTTATTTTTTTTTCTTCCGATTACATGGTATTGTGTAAAATATAGTCTGTTATACTTTCTGAAAAAAAAATTATATTAAGGAGTGTGCAAATTATAAGCAAAGAACTTGAAAAAATTTGGGACTGTTTTTATAAAAACTTTAATTTCCCTATGTGTATGCATGCTATCTGCATAAAAATAAACACAGTTTATTACTATAATACACTTAATCATAATGAACAGTTTGAACGCATTTGCTACATTTTTTATCCAAAAAATATTCGTTATTTTTCAATTTGTTGACAGTCCCCTATGACGGTCGGGGAAAAAATATTTTCTCAGAAGTGTCCTGTAATGACCTGTCTCATAATGTTTATACACTTAGAGTTTCAGTATAATTCCTCGTGTATTTTTTTAAATATTTAACAAAATGTCTAAAATCGCAAGTGGTCGTTCAACTTTTCTCATATAGGGTATAAGTGCTACGTATTTTTACATAATTACGAAAGCACCTAATACGAGCTTTTGATGTAATATTGAATAATGATCAGAAGAAGAGTTTCTATTCATAGTTCAAAGGAACAATAATAAAACAATATACTTCGTCCTTTTGCATAATATACGGTTCGCTTAAGTTTTACAAAATGGCTTGCATTTAAAATTCCGCTTTTTGGCAGTTGAAGGATTCTTAAGAGCGAAATCACTTTATTTGCAATTTATTTGAATCTGTCATTTTCTGAAAAGTAGCTATCAAAATCACAACTTATGATTTATGAAAAGACTTTCATCACTATGTTTTCCTACAATGAGAATTATTGACGTTATTTTAAGTTCGCTTTGGAAATAAAATTAATTAAACGTTGATTGTTCTATTCAGTTGCAAATTTCGAATTGAGAGTTTACAAGCACACGAGAATTGAGTGATTAAGTATTATATATTTCAGTCAAGTGCGATTTTTAAGTCATCCCGAATTCAGATATACTTCAGAAGTTTATTTTTTTATCATTACTTGAAAATAAATTGACTTTAACTGCATGTTTAGTGACAGTTTTATCAAAGGCTACCAAATTTCAAGCAAACTGTAAGGGGGTTATTAATTGCCATTTAGTGCATACTTTTTAGGTTATTAATTACAAAATTTCAGTATTTATATTTTATTTAAAATGAGTCATCGAATATAACCACCTAATATTTCTCAAATGCCTTTCTTCATGCTCTTAAATGAACTAAAATCTTTCACATGAAAAGGAATTGAATGTTAAATCGCATATTTGTAAGTAGATTTAACACATCAGTTATTAATGAAAATATATATCAAGTATCATTTAAAAATTATCATAAACCATACTGGATGAATCTGATATTAAGTATATGTATTCTGGATAAAAAATAGTAATAATAAATAAATGAAAAAAAAATACAAAGTCACAAAATTTATTATTTTACTTAAATCATTTTTTGTGATTTGCTCATTTACTTTATATCCTAAAATTAAAGGATGAAATTAATTATTTAGGTGACATCTAAATATGTAATTCAAGAATAAATTTTAAATAAAAATAACTCAACAAAACTTATATATTTCATATTATAAAGAATCTCCAACATTCAATTAGCATCAAATTTATACGAAATCTGTCTTCAAAACAAATGAATAAAACAATATGGATCTTAATTTAGGATACAAACGATTTAAGAAAATGAAAGGTGGTTTTATATGAAACAAATGAAGAAAAAAAATATCGTTTGGGCATCTAGAATCTAAGTTGTGGCTCTAAAAAAAAATTCCATATCAGGCTTAGAAAATTTAGTTCCCCTTACTAGATATCATAGTTATAGAGTTTCCTACTGGAATTCAAACCCGTTTTTTTTTACATTCTCTTGTTCAAATGTATTTAAAAATCACTGCAAATACACTACCTGGCCAAAGATGACCGCCCACTTGCGATTTTAGACATTTTGTTAAATATCTAGAAAAATACATGAGGAATTATCTAGAAACTCTAAAAGTGTAAATATAATAGTATAAGTCATAAATTTCTGAGAAGTGTATTTCGCAAAACTGCAAAGGGGACCGTCAACAAATAAAAGAAATGAACATCTTTTGCATAACCCTGTCAAAACCACTGTAGCAAAAGCGTTCAAACTGTAGATTATGATTAAGTGGTTTATTGCAATAAACTGTGTTAATATTTATATCGATGGCATGTATACTCAAAAGAAATTAAGGTTTTTATAAAAACAGTCGCAAATTTTTCCAAGATTTTTGCTTATAATTTGCAGAGTTCTTAATATAAAATAACATTTTTTTTTCTAAAAATATGACACATAATATTGCACACAACACCCTGTTCTCAGATTTAAAAAATATGAAAAATTGTATGAAAAATGAGTAGGATTACTAAATAGTTTTTCACTGCGCATGCGTCAACGGTACTAGATATCATAGTTATAGAGTTTCCTACTGGAATTCAAACCCGTTTTTTTTACATTCTCTTGTTCAAATGTATTTAAAAATCACTGCAAATACACTACCTGACCAAAGATGACCGCCCACTTGCGATTTTAGACATTTTGTTAAATATCTAGAAAAATACATGAGGAATTATCTAGAAACTCTAAAAGTGTAAATATAATAGTATAAGTCATAAATTTCTGAGAAGTGTATTTCGCAAAACTGCAAAGGGGACCGTCAACAAATAAAAGAAATGAACATCTTTTGCATAACCCTGTCAAAACCACTGTAGCAAAAGCGTTCAAACTGTAGATTATGATTAAGTGGTTTATTGCAATAAACTGTGTTAATATTTATATCGATGGCATGTATACTCAAAAGAAATTAAGGTTTTTATAAAAACAGTCGCAAATTTTTCTTGTCTAAAATCGCAAATAGACGATCATCTTTGGCCAGGTAGTGTAGTTGCGAATACAATAGGTTAGTTTTAATAACTGTAATTCCAGTTTCTAACACCATTCCAGGAATCAAGCTACAATTTCTCGTTATTAAAACGATTTAAAATCGTTTTAATACCTAGAAAATAAAAAAAATTAGAAATTCTAGAGTTTTTCACCCATTCAGCTTAGTTGTTTACCAAATTTTCATAGTTCAGAAATCTATAATTCTAGTTTAGGGATTCAGAAAATGACTAACTATTCATTCTATGTGAAGATGGTATTTTTTTTTCAGTGCAAGTGTGTCCTTAATTTAGTCCGAAAACTAACTTTAAATGTTATTTTATACATGAAAAGAAGAATACAAGTTCGTTGTAAACCACCACAACGAACATGATCTTTTACAAATAAAGTTCTGTGGGATGGTTCCATAAATTCAAGGTGTCCATAAAAGCATGTCCCAGTTTGAACGAATTTAATTAGAATTTTAATATATTAAACAACAAATCATGCATCAAAGTGAAATTAAACTAACCTAGTTTTTCTAACAAATGTTCAGTTTGTGAACCATTAGTTATACGCTACACATTCAACCTGAAATCCAATTCTCCCATACAACAATTATTAATTGGGGAACAATGGTAGCAATGGACTCTCCAATTGTCTGTTTCGACTCTGGCAAATCATTATGTAGCAGCGGAACTCAGCCATAATCTTTTGTAAATCCCTAAAGAAAAAGATCCGTAGAGTAAAGAGAAAGAATAGAGATGAAGTATAGTGACTAGGGATGACGCCAAAAATGTAACCCTAAAATACGCTACATTAAGCCCAAACACGACCACGTTTTTTCGCAAAATAGAAAACTTTCAGTAATACAGTTTTTAATTCATCATACAATGAAATGCGAGTTTAGAATGCTTAAGTATAAGCAGATCATTTTCATTTAGAGAAATAATTCATTGCTTATGCCAAAGAATTCGGTCCCTATTCCACGTTGTTATTATTTTGTTTGAGCCGAATGATAGTATTTACGTTTGAGCGACAATGCGCATCTTATTACAATCCAGTTTTACGGGGATCCTCATATGGACATTATGTATTTAAAAAACTGACTAATACAAGGTTCAAACTACTGAAACACCCTATAGTGTCATACAGCTTTCGGGCCCATATCCATCAAGTACACTGTAAAAAAATCTCCAATCCAACACATGTAAAATTACTGAAATATGTATGATTACTAACATTTCATCTCTACACTGTACATGTAAAGATGTAAATCCACAAAGCTAATTTTTGTAAATCTAAAAAAATCTGTAATTTTACAAACGAAACTACTAAAATTACAGTTATCTTACTGAAATTTTACCTGTAACCTGGGTGGCCGTTACATAAAAAATTCTAGATATCCCAGATTCCTAAAACATTCTTAGTAACCTTTCAGATTTTTAATTTTCAGCGCAAATCTGTATCTGTTACAGGAATTTTTGCTGTTGCCATAACATAAAAAGTTCTAGAAATCACAGATTCCTAGAAAAATTACTTGTAATACTTGTAAATTTTTAGTAACTTGACAGATTTTTTTACAATGTAAATAACTGACCATCATAAATAAATAACACAGGTATAAAAAAACTGCTTAATTTCGCAGATATTTTTACCTAAAATGAATATAGCATTCTTAGGGAGAGATTTTCATTATTTTAAGATTCCGCCTGGAAGAGAATAACTGATAATGTGCTGATACTTACAATGACATTTCAGAAAAAAAAACATACACAAAAATACCCGTTTCGTGGTTATACATTTCGAAAGTGGTATTTCTAGTAATTTTGGAAAACCGTTGATGTCTGTGTTTTCTAAATGTTATTTTGGAATATAGTAATTAGACTTTAAAAGATATTTTTTCAGAAAATTGACTCCAAATAGAATAAATCATGTAAAAACTGTGATACACAAGAAGAAAATCTAAAAGAAAAAGAACTTGCAATTAAAATTAGCGTAAATCTGATGAGCCACTTAACTAAGTTACATTAGTTTTAAAATACTTCAATTTTAGTTGTCTTTCGTAAAATTGAGTAGTAAACTTGAATTTTCGTCACACAAAATAATAATTATAATAACAATAATATTAATTATTATTATTATTAATATGTTCGTAATATGCAACAATCAAACATGTTCGTAATATGTAAGGAAAATGTGCGTTAAATTTACTTATTCCATTTCTTTCACATGATTTATAATAAGATACATTTTAAAACGTTTCTCCATTTTCTGATATATTTTAGCGTAAAAAAATTAGTAAAGATATTTCTCTTTAACTTTTCTTAAAAAATTAAATCATTTTCCTATAGTTTAAGAACATGTATTCAAAAATTAGTCCTACTATTTCATTCCATCCTATATTTACTTCAACATCATATTTAAAAGTAAATTCTCCGATAAAGTATTATGTTAGATAAATTTTAAAGGAAAACAATAAACAAAATACGGGGTAAAAGACTCTTCATTGCTGCTCTCTAAAATTAATGGTGTGAAAAAAATATATAATTGCGCTTTTTCAAATCGTTAATGAACCTTTTTTCCTAAACTATTGGGAAAAGTTTAATAAATTTCAAACATATATAAGAAAATCAATGATGTTATGTAGTTAAATGTTTTAAATTCTGTTTTTTGAAAGAGTTACACAAAAGAAAAACATTTTTATTATGTTTTTTGTTTTAATTTCTTACGGTTGTCTGATTCATTATGTAAAAGAATAATATATCAGATAAAATAAAGGTATATTTGTTTTGTATTTTTTGTGATTCATGTATCTTCTATTAGCGGTTATGAAGCATTAACTTATTAATTTTATTTTAACTATTTCTCAGATCATGATATTTCTGACTATAATTTCGTACACGAGATACACAACATAAATTTCACAAAGATCACCGTTTTACCTAAGCGGTGATAATGATAATTATAATATAGTTGTTGCAAGTTAAAATATTGTAGTGTATTTAGGGTTCTTCTGATCTTATGTTTGTCAAGTTCAAAATCTAGTCTTTTAAAAAATAGAAAATAATTTATTTTACAAAACTTCACAGCTACACAGTCTTCGAAACTCACAAATATTACGAGAGTTTCAGGAATAACTTTGCAAATCCTATGTACAGGTACAGATAAATGTCACAGAGGCTCATTACTCAATGTCTCAACACTATATCAAATTGAAGACAGCGTAGATAAATCATAATACTCAAGCAAACCTGCTTAAATAATTGTGTAGTAGCTCATTCAATGTCTGACTGACAAATAATAACAACAACCAGCTCGCATCGCTCTCTTATATATAGGCTCGCGGCATGCACTGGAAATTTCTACATGTTTCTAGAAAAATCCAGAAAACACCGGAACAGCTTCCAATGTATCTTTATACCATACCATACCATAGAGGGGGATGCCATAGAGAAGGAAGGGGTACCATCGCCAAAAATCACCAAGTTTGTCACGAACTTGGCGATAACTATAATATTTCGCCAAATTGCCATAGACATTCATTGGAAAATAATAGACAGGTTTGCCTGATATAAAATAGAGACAATATAACAAAAACTAATATTAGCAAAGGAATGGAGCTCAATTAGATTATTTGCATTATTTTAGAGTACAAACACTAATTATTTACAAAATTTGTAACAATATGCAATTTTTTCAAATCTCTATTTTCGTGCTCAATTTTTTTTATTAATTGCTACTCAAAACATTTAAAAATGTCATTTCGTTTGACATGGAACTCTATAATTATTAGGTAAGCTGGAAGTTGAAGGAGTAATGTCTTCGATTAACTTATGTAGAGAAATAGTGATAAAAATATTATCTGGTGATCACCGCGGTATTGCATGTCGAAAGTACTAAGAAAGTTAAATAAAATGTATACTTTTATTCTTCAATAATCAGTTGTCTGAAAACAGAATATAATTTTTTTTTCAGATGTTTTCAATGTATGCCTTCAGCTGGATATTTTTATAATCAGACAACATGTTTAACAGACAAGCATACAATATTAACAACATTTAAATTAACATTATTTTGTAATGATTTTATACAAAAATTCAGTTATGAAGCTAAAAATGTTTACTTAATAATTGATAGAATCTGAAAACCGAGTACAAAAATTTTCCGAATACAAAAAATCGATTAATTCATTGTTAAAGTTTCTAGGAAACGTTTCTGAATCTTATGGGCAGCTAATAAAAGTTTATTTTTATAAATGATGCTTTAAATTTTGAAAATAAATTGTCTTCTAAGATTTTTTAATATAAAGGAATAATTTTCGGAATCCTGGGTGATTCGAAAGAGGTTGTTATGTATTTGCGTTCGTGATAACTGTACAGTTTCGTAGATAAACACAGCCTGCGTCTTTTCTTACAGCGTATGTAATTAATAGACCAGAGAAAATTGCAAGCAGTGTTTAGTGAAATAAATCTCTACTTATTTAGAATGCATATAGGATGACAGTAAATGATAAAGGAATAAATAACCAAAAAACTGCCACAACGATCTTCAAACGAATGATGACATATACATATATATTCACACGTATTTACGGATAGCTATTTCAGTGGTAAGTCCATAACGCAATCCTACTATTTATCGAATGCAAGATAAATTGTTTTCATCAAATATTCCTCCCTTCCTACGCATATACAAAAAAGGCTAGGTGTTTTATACTGTAAGAACAAAATTTCGCCTAATCAGTATATCTGTAACAATTAATTGACTTGCGAATAAAATACTGAGAGAAATACATAGATTTACATCCCAATGATCTTCGAGTTTGAATCTAGACTCAATTATCTTTAGATATCTTATCTAACTTATTTTGCACATTTTTTGACAATAGATGACACATTTGTTTCGTAGAAAAGAAAGTTTATACTGTTTCCCTTAATAAGAGTAAAATTCTCTGAATTTATCTATATAATAAAATTTGTTTAAACGACATCAGTAGAAACCGAAAAGTAATTCCTAATATATAGGTTTCTAGGAGAAAACTCAGCCAGTATTTAGCAAACTAGACAGAATGAGAATTTGTGGTCGAGGTTTGCGCATTCAGAATCGACATGGTGTGAAGAGGATGATTAAGTTTCAAAAGTTCCTCCTGGACGAAAATGATATTTCAGATTACTTTCCCTTCGAAATTTTTCCTCTAGACATCTCCCACAGCAAAATGTCCAAAATGTCCAATACTTACCAACATCTCTTTTTCTAAGCAATATTTCCACTGTTAGTTATGGATTTTTACGAGAGTATTGTATGTATTGAGAGTATACGCGAGCATCAAAAACGGCACGAGCTATGTGAACTGTACTGCCGAATTCCATAGTTCATTAAACATTCGCAGTGGAGAATAGTAAAAAAAACATTTTTATGAATTAGTAGGCAATAAATGCAAATTGTAAGTTCAGTATGATTACTAATATGAATGAACTCCTCCCTGTGATCCTATCATAAGAAAAAAGGCATATGCAAGGCCTAAGTGTGAAGCTACATAGCTTTTCAATACTTTATGTAGAAAAACTGTAGAATAATCAGTTATGGAGCAATTCTTGTCTTCGGTAGTTTTTGAAGGAATACCATGCTGTCTTTTACATCCTTATTTCTCTTCTTTTGAAATGGCCTATCTTCTGAACTATTGAATTCGGAAATATAGTTCGTATATATTTATTTATTCTCCTGACAATAATTTTTGAAATACACCACTTTCGATAAAAGCCAGAATTCACAATTGTCGTTGTTAGACTTAGATGAGATTCCAATTTTATTATATTTACATCGTCTGGAATAAAATATTTTTTTATTTATCCATCATACATAGCAGGGTAACATCCCCAGTAATTGGCTCATTAAGAATTTGTCTTTAAACTTACTTTTGTTTTCATTACCAAGAAATAAGATATATACTTGCAAATATTTTTAAATCAAAGAGTGCATATCTGTGCATCTATTTTGCCCACTAAAAGCAAAAATATTTGAAAAAGTATTTTTATTAAAAATATATATAAAAAGTTGCTGTAATCACCAGTAATTGGCATCTAGACTTTTACACAATTAAAGTAATCCTTTTCAACTAAACAAAGCTGTTGTCAGTTAAAATTTAAAATATATTATAAATATGATAATAATACATTGAAATGCATGCTTTTCTTAAGCCAAAGAAGAAGCATTTGCAACAAAAATGGCTAATTTGATACAAGCCATAATTGTTTCCCTTTCCAAGGCACTGTTGTCATCCAGTAGTATAAATCAAAGTTAAATTCTTTAAAGTAAATGAGCATATAATTGGTATATGGTCTTGCATTTTTAAAAGACTGGATATAAATCTTATTTTAGGACATTTTTGTAGGATATGCCAATCACTGGTGCCTGTGAATTACTGGGGAGGTTACCCTAGTACTAAACTTGCAATCTTTTTTGAAAATCGAAAAAAATTGTTTGATGGATTTACACCTTTTAGACACTGGAGATTCCGAAAAACATATTTTTAGAAAAAAATGCCGTCCGTCTATCTGTTTGTCTGTCTGTCCGTCCGTCTGCCTTCCTGTCTGTGTGTGTGTGTGTAAACACTCTATCTCCCAAACCAATTGAGACAGAGATTTGAAATTCGGTGTGTACTTATTATACAATAAAGAAATTAAGTCTGTTTAACATCAGTAATCTCGATTATCCCGAACTATTTTTTTTTTCGGGATCTCGAAATATTCTTTCCGTTTAAAGGTATATAAAAATTTTCGATTTTTATTATTTTAAGGCGTGATTGTAAAAGACAGAGTTTTTACCCTGCTCATATTTTTATAACTTTTTTGTTCGATAATGTGAAATTCCATATTCGTTGATGTAAAATTCCATACATTTAAAAATCCATGCACATTTTTACTATAGTGTATTCTAATGAATGTGAAAAAGACTGAACCTATAATATTAATATTTACACAGTTAGAAGAGATTTCCAAAAAGTTGATTTTTTAATTAAATTTTAGTGAAATAGGCTAATATTTTTATAATTTTAAATAATTTTTAGCATTAAGTATTGTGCCACAACATATTATTACGGTATTATTCAAAATTGAAGAGATGGTTTCAAAAGTAGTGTGTCTCCTTAAATAAACATTTGCAACTGTATTTGTAAGAAGGATATTTTTATTAACCGACTTCAAGGAGAAGGTTATAATTTCGATCTGTATATATTTCTTATTGACTCATAAATTATTTAACCTTCCTACCCTGTTCAAATTTTACCCAGTATTGATAAAAACATTTCATACCAGAATTGTTATTTAGAACATTTTAATATATATAATTAACTTTTTGCTTTGAATCTGTTATCAAACTTTCTTTATAAAAAACTTCTGGTTAGAATTCTATAAATCAAATTACAGGTATGGGTCGATTAGACCCAATCAGGATAGGAAGGCGAATCCATTTTGATAATTTTTTTTTTTTTGAAAGTATAAGATACCAACATGATCCCATTTTAATTTCATTAAATTCTGATGATTAGATTTTTTTTTAATGAAAAGAAATATGCATTTGATAAAAAAAAAATAATGATTTGTCGCAAATCGTCTTTCATTGTTACAACTGTTTTCAAACTATAAGCATATTAAAACTATGCATTCATATGTGTTAGCGCCAAGTTGTCGCAAAACTTGATCCTTTTTTTTTTTTTTGAAGTCGGTTAGTATTTTTTAAGCATATTTAATAAATACCAATAATAAAATTAAAATTAATTTGTGACAAGTGGAGTTACTTTTTAACACTTGATCCATTTTACTTATTTCGTGTTAGAGTTTCGGAAAAAGATCGCTAGGTGATGTGGCACACAGTCTAAGAGTTGGCAATTCTGTTTCCTTTCCTACAACACCAAACATAGTGGGAAAATTCGCAGTAGAATAACTAGACCAGATGTCCAAAAGCATAGCTGCCAACTTTTACGCATTTTTGCTACCACTAAAATTGTACAGAGATTTTCAATTGTTAAACCGTAAAATTTCGACGATTAAGTAAGACTATATTTACTATATAATTTAGAATATTTACTATAAAATTTTTGTGGTATGAAAAATGCGTAAAAGTTGGCAGCTATGCCAAAAGCCTCTGTCAAAGTAACCCCTCTTACGGTATATTTCGTTAACGTTGTTGCCATAATAAAAGTAAAGATTTTTTTCAACTGTGATTACCTGATATATTGTCTTGATTTCATGTTTAACAGTAGTCCATTAAAAGGAGAAAAATAATTATTTTTTCTAATTCAAAATCTCAATAAATATCATATTTTCGCATTTAAAAACAGCTAAAAACTTTTTTACATATTATTTTTCAGTGTAACCTCTAAACTGATGGGATTTATTGCTTGAAACAAACTTTCTACTCTTTGAAAATAAATCTTTCCAGCAACCGTGCAGCGTATTCCATGTTCCGCTAATGGTTAAGTTTTGTAGCTTCAGAAGTTTATGTTTATCTTAGAGTTCTGGAATTGTTATTCAGCCCTAAGAGAATTCGTATTTAGAAAGCGTTTTCTTCTCACTTACTGTATCATGGCTTCAGGAAATCAAATGTTTGAAATAAGGAATTTCTTAAACTGCTGGGATTTTGTTTTTAAAAGTTTTTTTTTTTAAACTCGTTTTTTGAAATTTAAAAATATCTATTCGCATTTAGAAATTCTTTGAGTATAGATTGATTCATACTTTGACAAGTATAGTGTAGTAAAAGTTTTTAACAATAACTTTATAACAGTTTTAATTACTAAATGATGTAGATTTCGAAGAGTGCAAGTAACCAACAGCTATTTTTAAGCGTTATTTTTTGTATCTAATTAAATGCTTGCAAATGCTTAGATTTAAATTTTGAGCTCAAATTCTAAATCGATGGAGGGGTTAAGAAGCGGAAACTGAACAGTGTTCAGGAGTTAAAATGTTACCCTCCCCACCCCTCGAACACATTTCAAATTTCCGCACTTAATTACTCAAAACGATGCAGATTTTGAGCTCAAAATTTAAGTTTGAACTTTTACAAGCATTTAATTAGATACAAAAAATAACGGTTAAAAATAGTTGTTGGTTACTCTAAAGTTTAAGGCGCCCTCTATCGGTATTTTTTGAAATTAATCTTTAAAATTTATTTTCAAGGAAATATTGACATAAAGAATAGTTTTAGCGAAAACGGCAGACGAATCGACCAAATTTTCCGTTTTTTAAAATAATTTGAAATTTGAACCTCCCCACCCCCATTGAACACAGTTCAGTTTGCTCTGCTTAACCACTCCTAACGATTCAGATTTTCATCTCAAAATTTAAGTTTATGTCTAAGCGTCTAAGAAAATTTTATGAGATGCGAAAAATAACGGTAAAATATAGTTGTACGTTACTCCAAAGTTTAAAGCGCCCTCTATGGGCATTTTTTGAAATTTATCTTTGTAATTCATTTTCAATAAAATACCGACATAAAGAATAGTTTTAGTGAAAACCACAAATCAATCTACCAATTTTTCCGTTTTTTATAATCATTTGAATTTAAAACCCTCTGAACACAGTTAAGTTTGTGCTACTTAACTGCTTCCAACTATTCAGATTTTGAGATCAAAATTTAAGTTTAAGTCTAAGCTTACGAAACCTTTAATGAGATGCAAAAAATAACGGTAAAAAATAGTTGTTCGTTACTCTAAAGTCTAAAGCGCCCTTTATCGTCATTTTTTGAAATTTATCTTTATAATTTATTTTCAAGACAATACTGACATAAAGAATAATTTTAGTGAAAACCGCAAACAAATCGACCAATTTTTCTGTTTTTCATAATCATTTGAATTTTTGGACCCTAAACTTTAATGGCGCCTACCTCCTTCGGAAGACTTTGGGACCCTTGGTTTACTATTTAAATATTGTTTGTCTGGATGTGTACTATCACCCCTTAAAGTTTGGACCTATGAATTTAGAAACACCCTGTATATATAAACTTTTTTACTGATGGTAGTTTTGGGGTCTAGGGGTCATGATCGACGTAGATCTGCAAACATTTTTCAGAAATTCCAACATTGGTGCGATCGCAATAGGTAGTATTTCATACGAAATCTACCTAAAAATTTTGTTTTTGAGTCAACGTAGAATAAACTTTACTGTTCTTCATTTTTTAACATCATAGCACAATGGCCTTACTTGATACCTTTATCATAATAACAGATTTTTATTATGTTTTACTGTTTATATATTTGATTAACATTTAATTTTAATAATTTCTACAACTGAGTTTTATAGGAATTGTACTTTGTTAACTTAATGTTAAACACCAATTGTTCAAGACTTACCAGTATAAGATGGAGAGCCTATATCCCTCGTGTAGGTAATCGGCCGACATAAAATAAACGAAACCAATATAAGATGCATTTTATAGTAATTATTTTTTGTAGGTTTATTACAAATTATGAAAACAGTTCCCTCTGAAATATTTTCTAACGTCGAAATTCGACGGGTTCTACCTTGTTATACTTAATAATGCAACATCTGGTTTTGAATTATGCATGAAGTTCTACTTGAAATTCATGTAATTTTTAATTATGTTAATATTCGCTTTACTCAATAAGTCGAATTCATATTATTATTTTTTTTTCTAATCATTTCCGAATTTATGTTTAATTCTCGCCATACTAGCTATTAAAACTAAATTCTGTTTTGCTGCGTGTTTAAATAATTACAAATTTCCTTTTTAGTTCAATGTTTATAAATGTTACAAATATTTAAAATCAATGATATCTTTAATTATCTTAGTTACTGTGTAAAACGTTTTATTATTATTATTATTATTATTTATGATTCAAGGAATAAATGTTGAGGTACCTCAATCATAGCATTTGCAGTGACAAATATTCTTCGCTAGAGAGTGGATGTTGCCATTATAAACGTGTGCCCGAAATGAGACCGAAGAAATAATCGATAATTTAGGAAGTAATTAACTTTATGTTCGTGTCCAAAGACGTTTCTGACGTAGGATGTTTTTACTTAAGAGATTTATCTGCAGTCGTGAAAAAAAAGTTAACAGACATAACTAACTCTGCAAGTAATTATAAAACTACAAAAGTGCTAGTACTAAAGGATTGAAAATAACGTCTACTTTCGAATGATGAATATGAAATTTCTTTAAGGACCAATTTACAAATTGAGACTAGACCAAACGTTTTTCTTTTCAACTGTAGCAACCAATTTTGACAGCATATTTTTAATCATCGGTTAAATTATGAGTGAAACGGAATTTCATGTCAAGTTTCAGCTTTTAATATAAATTTCCATTTTCATATTTTTATTAATATTTCCTGAAGTTATAACTCTATGTGATATGTTTTTTCTTTAATTATAATATCGAACAAACCCAAAGTTTAACGTGTTGAATTTCTAATTTTAAAACATTGTAACATGTATTATAAAATGAATATTCGAAAAAAATATTTAAAAAATATGTGGGTCATCTACAAATTGATAGCAGATCAAAAATTTTTGTAGATAGTAGCATCCAATTTTGACAATATATTGCAATTCATCGGTTAAATTATGCCTAGAAACGACATTTTAAGACATTTGGATAAGTTTATGTATTATAAACATTCAAAATCTTCATATTATAATATAAAATTGCATTTTTATATTTTTATTAATAATTTATTATATTATAATCCCAATGTGCGAATATTTTTGCTTGGTTATAATACCAAACAAACCCAAAGACAAATGCATGAATTTATAATAAACAAATATTACATGAATTTTGAAATTAATATTCGAACAAATATGAAAAAATATGGAACCATGTACAAACTGAAACTAGACCGAACTATTTTTTATAGTAGCATCCAATTTTGACAATATATTTTAAGTAACCTGTTAAATTATGCATAGATAAATAATTTCAAGTTATCTGGATGATGAATTTCTACATTATAAACATTCAAAGTTTCAGCTTATAATGTAAAATTATATTTTCATATTTTAATTAATACTTGCTGAAATTATAATCCTAATGTGATATTTTTTGTTTGGTCACAAAACCGAACAATGCCAAAATACTAGCTATAAATTTGTAATTTTTAAAGAATATATTTAATATGAATTATGAACATACTTAAATATATAACGATACTATATTTAAATCATCGCCTTGCAAGAGATTAACAAATATCTCAAAATTATTATTATCACAATTATTGATGTGATATCAGCAAATATCTAAAATATAGCAGAATATTGGTGCGGGCTTCAAATGTACTTTTATTTGGATTTAAATATGATTTTAAATATAGAAAAAATGAAAAGGGTGCTTATGGTTTAAAAGAGACTATAAAAATTGAAGGAAAGAAATAAATATAACGTTTCGTGTTGAGATATCCAGTGCACGTATAAAAGTCAGCATTCATGCTATACTTCCAGAAAATTCAAATACAACATCAATAAAGACTATAGACATGGAATTTGTAGCAAACAGATTTTCTTTCTGCAACTTTTATAATTAAACATATTTTTGGAGATTTTTGTTTCTACATCTACCCTGTTTATTAAACTCTAAAATTGTAACAGAAAATAATTATTAGTAGAGAAAAACAAAACAAAACTTTCACTTAAATGTCAATTACGAATTAAAAGAAATAAATGCAGAACGTAATTTTCGCTGATATAAACTTTTGTATGTTACGAAATATTAAAGCATACATCACATCATAAAAAATCCATGTCAAATGTACTTTTATTTGGATTTAAATATGATTTTAAATATAGAAAAAATGAAAAGGGTGCTTATGGTTTAAAAGAGACTATAAAAATTGAAGGAGAGAAATAAATATAACGTTTCGTGTTGAGATATCCAGTGCACGTATAAAAGTCAGCATTCATGCTGTACTTCCAGAAAATTCAAATACAACATCAATAAAGACTATAGACATGGAATTTGTAGCAAACAGATTTTCTTTCTGCAACTTTTATAATTAAACATATTTTTGGAGATTTTTGTTTCTACATCTACCCTATTTATTAAACTCTAAAATTGTAACAGAAAATAATTATTAGTAGAGAAAAACAAAACAAAACTTTCAATTTAATGTCAATTACGAATTAAAAGAAATAAATGCAGAACGTAATTTTCGCTGATATAAACTTTTGTATGTTACGAAATATTAAAGCATACATCACATCATAAAAAATCCATGTCGATTGGATTTTAAATTAAAACGGAATGCTACAACTATATTTCTTTTATAATGAACTTAATTCTATTGTACAAAAACGTATTTTTTATTAGCTGTCATAACCTGTCACTTTATTATTCTTATAACCATTATATTTTGCATAATACTTCAGACGAAATAATACAAACAATCATTATTGTTTACTTGAAATGTTTTTGACGTTAACCAAACAATTTATCTTGATATTTTTCCCTTTTCATTTTGAGTAAAAAAAAACGTGTATTAAGTTTCTTGCATTTATTTTCATGACATGCAGCTTAGTATTTTATAATATTTAGACGTTTCTGCCAATATATTATTTCATCTTTTTACATGTGAGACAGAATGAAATACATTTCACAAAATGTGAACTTTTGATAACTTGTATTTTTTTTTCATTTATTAAACTGTATTTATCTTTATAAAATTTCATATTTGTTAAGTTCTTGAGTGAACAACCTTTTAGATAACTCTTGTTTAGAATTTTCTTTTTAAAGAAATAAAACTAATGTTTTTAATTTTGTAAAAACTATAATGTTATGTGGTTTGTTAATTTTAATACAAAATTATATGAAATGATTTGTTGAATTGTTCAAAAGTAGCACTTAATGGGCAAAAAACGTCAGTCAAGATGGACAGTTACTGAAAAATTATCCATAATTCTCACCAATGCGCAGAATTTGATGTGAAAAATAATTGCAGAAAAAAAAATCATGAATTATAATAAACATCGTATTACATGTTAAATAAAGAAGCCTATAAATATTGGGTTGGAGAAAAAAGTAATTTCGCTTTTTTTTCATATTTTTCAAACTGAATTTTTTTATATAAATGAAAAAAAGTAATCAATAATATATGTGCTGTTTTGTTTGACGACCTTTTGCCATTTTCTGGTAAAACTCTAATTCCTTCACTGTAGAACATCTGAGAGTTCTGGGCAAAAAACTGAACAAAGTGATTTTCACAAGCCTCTTTTGTAGCCAGCTTAACACAATTAAAAGAGTTTCGCAGAGGGTGTTACAAATGGTAATCGGTCAGATCCAGGTCCGGACTAAACAGTGGGTGCATCAAAACCTCCCACTTAAGCTCTTTCAGTTTTTGCCGAGTGACTAAAGATGTGTGTGGTTTAGCGTTGTCGTGATGGAAGACAACACCTTTATTATTGGCCAATTTTGGCTGCTTTTTTAATCGTCTGTTTAAATCGCATTAGTTGTTCACAGTTGATAGTTGAATTAACGGATTGATCAGGTTCCAGAAGCTCATGATGGACAATTCCTTTCCAATCTCACCAAACATTCAGCATCATCTTCCTTGGCGTCAAGCTGGGCTTTACCACCGTTTGTGAAGCTTTGACCACGATCTTTTTCGCACATTGTTATCGTACGTGATTCACTTTTCATTGACCATAAACATTTGTTTCATAAATGACTCAATTTCGTTCCATTTCAGTAGCAATTCACAAATGGAAGCTCTGTCCATTCACTGTAAGTTCAGGAGAAACCCCAGTATCGAGTTTCTTTTGGTATCCAATTTTACGTAAATGGTTCAAAAGTGATTTATGGTCGATGTTTAGTTCTGTAGCAATGTCGCGGGAAAAAATGTCAGTCCATCTTGAATTTTTAAAAATTTCATCGACTTTTTCAACGATTGTCCGGCCAGGGAAAGGTTGAACTTTAACCTCGAATAGACCGGAACGAAAAGAGACAAATCAATTCTGACTTTGGGGTTTTTCTTAAACACTGTTTACCATAAATGCCACACAATTTTCGTTGAGCCGGCGCCGCATTTTTTCCTATTTAGAAGTAAAAAACTAAAATGTGACTAAAATGATATTCTGGAATCTCTATTTTTAAAACGCAATAACTTTTGACTGATTAAACAGGTGACAATACCTTTATATCTAGAATATTTTAGAGACTGTTGCCTTTCAAACGCTGTATAACATGTCTTAATTGAGTAAGTATTACTCGAGATATCCGACTTTAAATCTAAATGTTGGGAAAAAAGGAAAATACTTTTTCCCCAATGTAATATATTTTTAGAGAAAGAACTATATTTTCTTTATAATGGATTTAATTGTATTCCACAAAATCTTTTTTTTTATTAGCTGTCATAACTTGTCATTTTACTGCTCTTGTAACTATTATATTTTGCATAATACTTCAGACGAAATAATGCAAACAATCATTACTGTTTACTTGAAATTTTTTTGACGTTAACAAAACAATTTATCTTGATATCTTTCACTTTTCATTTTGAGTAAAAAAAGAAAAAAAAGAGTATTAAATTTTTTATTATTTCATGCATTTATTTCCATGACATGCAGCTTAGTATTTTATAATAATTAGACGTTTCTGCCAACATATTTCTTCATCTTTTTACATGTGAGACAGAATTAAATACATTTCACAAAATGGGAATTTATGACTTTCGATTGTTTTTCATTTATTAAATTATGTTTATCTTTTTAAAATTTCATAATTGTTAAATTGTTGACAGAATAAGCTTATAGATTACTCTTCTTTTAGATTTTAATTTTATAGCAATAAAAGTAATTTTGTAAAAACTGCAATGTTATGTAATTTTTTTATTTTAATTAAAAAAAATATCTTGAATGATTTGTTGGGATATTTAAAAGTAGCACTTAATGGACACAAAACTTCACGCACTAATATTTTGTTTAAAAAAAATTAGTAAACTGTGGAGATTTTTGGCCGTTTTTTTGAAAGATATTTTACGTAACTGTAATTAATTGCTTTCTGACCATAATAGAGAAACGAATATGATCCAATTTTGGTTCCTTAGAGCACGATGAGATTATTTTTCATCATTTAGTTTGCATGTAAATGAAATGTACCACTATGATTTTCGTTGAATGTAGTTTACAGTTCTGAGACCTACAATGATGATATGAAATATTCTTGACTTATCATAAATATTTAGTTTACAATATTAAATGTGCAGAAATAGATCCACATTTTAATATACATTTTTTGTTGCTATAAATTCGACTGAATTTCATAAAAAAATTCTAAAGTTAAGTTTTTTAGAACAAAGAAATGCAGTATAAGTTTTACAGATTTTTTGTAAAAAATAAAATAATGGAAAGCAAAATAGACTGTCCTGAAATTATATGAACTTTCCGAGCATTTTGTAAATAAATTCTGAACTTGTATGCATTTCTTTGAGTCATCTTAAAGCCCATATCAAGTATACTTTAAACTCATATTTGAAGAATGAGTGACTTCAAAGAGAACCAACTCTGATCTACCTGTTGCTTTAATACATGAATAGTCGAAAACTGATGATCATTGACATACAATTCGAGCGCAAGTGCTGTTCAAAATATTTAAATTAATTCAGATATGTGCTGAAGACAGGAGAGTCTATTATAATCATTTGATGTTGCGTATAAAAAAAACATTGTTTAATGAAAGACATGAAACAATGCTTTGTTCTGCTGGAATCTCCAAGTTCTCCTTAATAAGATGGTTACAATTAGAAATACATTGCTTTTGAAATTTTTTGAATAATCCTCTGACCACTGCTAAACGAAAGGAAAAGCAATAACCATTATTTTTGTGACACAGAACGGCCCCTAGGCCATGAGCGACCCTCTCCTTGTTGTCGACTAAATGTCTCGCGCGGTTCACAACGAAAAACGTTCCATTTGTATACCCATCCACATGGATATCGAAATTCAATTTTTTTCGACACTGAGGAAAGCATTCAACCACTCATCCGATCACATATCATGTGTTTTTTAGTCCAAAGAACGCATTCCATATCACGGTGCAGTTTCAGTATAGGTATTGGACACATTTCGAAATATTTATTAAATGTGATTGCCTGCATAAAGAAGGTGAACACTAGATTTTGAAACAGGAAACACAAAAATCGCCACAATTTCACGAAAAGATTTCTTTAGATTATAAATTGAGTGCAAAATTGCTCCGACTTGTCATGGAGATGATTTTATTAGTCGACTTGAATGATTTTTTCAATCACATTAGTTTTTTTGATAAAATTTCATCAATTCACGGAATGTTATGATCCATTTGTTCATAAATATGAGAGACTTTAACAAATTGAGACGAGAAACATCAAATTTTAGCTATATCAGCTGTCGAAAACTATGGGTAGAGAGACATTTTCCGACAATTCCAAAAATAAAATAGTTCTCGAATAGTTTCGAGATATTGTGAACAGTTCGAAAGATCTATTCCCAACTGACCTTACCATTCGCATTGAAGAACGAACAGCGATTTCTGCTTCCAATTGGTTATGCAAATGTAAAAATGTAGAATAAGCAATTAGATAAATATACAGTATATAACCAAAGGTTACCAAACACTTGCGATTTTTGACGTTTTGTTAAATATCTAGAAAAATACATTAGGATTTATCCTAAAACTCCAGGAATGTAAACAAAATAATACAGGTTCTATAATTCAGCAAAGATATTTTACAGAAGCCCCCTAGCGTACTGTTAGCAAATTTAAAAATGAATATCTTTAGGATAACCCTGTCAAAATTAATGCAACAAAAGCGTTCAAAATTTAGATTATAATTAAGTGGCTTATTGTGATAAACTGTGTTCATTTTTATGAAGACACCATGTATACTCCTGTAGAAAATAAGGTTTTTATAAAAACAGTTCCAAATTCTGCCATGTTTTCAGAGTTCTTAATATAAAAAAGTATTCTTTTAAAAAACATGACAAATCATACTGTACACAATAACCTGTAATTTGATTTAAAAATTAATAGAAATTGTATGAATAGTCAGCAGGATTTCTAAATAATTTTTCACGGCAATGTGTGCAAACAATTAAAATATAATTTGCATAATGTGTTAGTTAAATGTATAGAGCAACTTCTTTGAAAGTCTAAAAAAATAGCTCGAAAATTCTGAAAATTATCGTCGGAAATTAAGCTCAAAATCCGTTGATCACAAAAGAAAGCAAAAACATGAGGGATTGTATCCAAATATAGTAGTATATGCAATATTATGTTTGCCGTATTCTTATTAATCAATTAATATATGGCTACAACATCCTATGTTTACCTTCTTTGGGAAGAATAAATTTCGATATCATTTTGTCGATGATAATTTTCAGAACTTTCAAGCTATTCTTTTTTCGACTTTTTTAAAAATAGCATTTAGTTGGCACATTATGCAAAGTATAATACGATTGCTTTCACGCATGCGCATTGAAAAAATATTTATTAAACTTGCTTTTTTACACAATTTCTAATATTTTTTAATTTTTATTACAGGTTATTATGTACAATGCTGTTTGTCATGCTTTCCGAAAAAAAAAAACACTTTTTTATAATAAGAATTTTGCAAATTATTAGCAAAAACCTGGTAAATAATTGGGACTGTTTTTATGAAAACCTTACAGTCTCTCCTAGTATACATGCTATCCTCATAAAAATAAACGCAGTTTATTAAAAAAAGCAACGTAATCATAATGTGTAGTTTGAGGCTTTTGCTTCTTTTACAGTGGCGGTCAAAAGTTTCCGGCCAGCAAGATATTTTCAGTTAATTTGTAAGTATAATCCATATGAAGAGGAGTGATACTTATACATTTTATCGACATTATAGCTAGGAACTTATTTATGAAACAACATATAAATATCAATAAATTTAATTGACAAAATTAAATACAAAGTAAAACGCATGTTCTGAAACTTTTCCGGCTACCTTCACAAATTAGGAAAAAAATGGTATTGTAATAAAAAATTATAGTGATCAATAACATTTACAAATAGTATTTTATCACCACACATTTAGTAATAAGTAGTGCGGCGCAGCAACGTGACATTCATACAATCAACGGTTAAAGAACGTCTATGGTACGTCTTTTTTCTCATTTATTGCAATTTTTAGGAAATTTCGGCTGAGTTTGAATATTTATAGTTCTGCACACGTTTTCCAACTTTTTTTCAAAGATTTTCATTGGATTCATGTCGGTGTTTGGGCTGGCCATTTCAAAAGCGAAATATTTTGTACGGAAATCATTGCTTGTCGAGGCTTGCATACATTGTTTAAATCGTTATCATGTAAAAAAAATGTTTGCGACCACAATTTTTTCTCTAAAACAGCAAATAAATTTGCAAGATATCCTTATATATTGCATCATTCATATTACTATGGATTTCAAAGATCGGACCGACACTTTTTGAAGACAGTACTCACCACAGCATATCGTGTCCTCCTCCATGCTTCATTGTAGGAATAACAAGGTCGAATGATATCTGTTGTTGTTAGATTATCAGGCATAGTGTCAGTCATCACTCCCAAAAATGTTTGAAATTCAATTGATTGAAAAATAGTACTTTTGTCCCGTTTTCACTTGACCAGACTCAGTCGGGTACGTTGATTTTTATTTTACTTATGAGAAATTTTTGAACACCGACTCTTCCATGAAATTCTGCATCACGTCAGCAGCTTGACACGGTAGATCGACTTATTTCAGCAATAATTCCATTACGTAAATCGCGGAATATTGCAACGAAATTTTTATGCGGGTCATCAATTCTTTTTCTCTTGATAATTTTATCCACAAGAATAATCCTTTTCCGGAGTCTCCCGGATTTCACAAACATCTGATGGACAAGGCCATCTTTATATAATTTTTCAATATCGTTCATAGCCTATGTCTGATCAATAATTTTGCCACAATATCTCAAGAAGATTGGCCCTTTAGAATTAAACTAATCACTCATTTACGAACAATAATAGTTCAACTTTTCAGATTTGAATTTAAACTGTGCTGGTCACATTGATTCATTCACAAACATGACCAAAACTTTACCGATCGAAAAAAAACAAAGGAATGATGAGTGGCCGGAAACTTTTGCACACGCGAACTGCAAATTCTACCTCATTGCATGAAGCTTCTTCAGTATCCCATCAAATGATCACGTGGTCAGAAGTTATTCACATGTTCCAAACTTTTGAAGCAATTGTGCTTTTCCTTCGCTGAAATCTTCTGGAAAATAAATCAAAGAAACTAACTGGCCGGAAACTTTTGACCGCCACTGTAGTTTTAACAGAGGTATCTAGAAGATATTAATTTTTCTTTAATTTGTTAACGTTCTCCTATGGGTTTCATGTACAACTCTTCATGAAAATATTTAATCTGTACTATTCTATTTTTCACATGTGGAGTAACAGGATAATGCCTCAAGTATTTTTCTAGATATTTAAATAAATGTCAAAAATTGCAAGTGGCCGGTCACTTTTGGCCATGTAGTATATTTTGATATGGGAGTAATAAAAAGTAATTTATTTTTTATTTTTCCATGTATATTTGAACAACTTATCTTTATTTTTATTTTTTTACAAACAATCTGTGGTATGATAATGATATATATGTATGTTTTTTAATAAGCTAATGTTATAATTTCATATGCTAATTATTTTTTCGTATAGCATTGCATCATTTTTTTAACTATTACTTTTCAAAATTCACTATGTATGTACTTTTGAAACGTACTGTATTTGGTTAAATCTGATTGATTAGATTATTAACTTCTCAACCACCGCTTATGTTTCACCGACTTCATAAGATATCTCTTATTGATATTTATCCTACATAACTCGCTGCACTCAATTTCTATCCGAGTAGATCCATATAAGTCGGAGTTTGCATCGTTACTTTTGGATTTAAGGATAAATCTTCGGTAACACATACAGAAAACTACAATAATTCTATATATTGAGTATAATGCCGGAAAGAATTTGAAGAACTTTTGGAAATGCTTTTATCTTTGATATTTATAACCGGTTTTAGATAATCCTAAATATTTTCTCCGCTTGAAGATATTCGTCTTTTGCTATTGATTTTTTCTCAATATTTTTCTAGTATTTTGAGTAGTTTTAAGCTTTAAGAAATATTAATTATTAGGGTGTTTTCTTGTATTTTGAGCATGTTAATAACTGTCGAAAAATTATTATTAAAATGAAATCAGTTTTAGATAACCCCTAAATATTTTCTCGGCTTGAAGTTATTCGTTTTTTCTATTGAAATGTTCTCAATATTTTTCTAATACTTTGAAAGAATAGAATTTTAAGTACTATCTCTGACAAGAAAGTTCGGTGAATGAATTCAGAATGGCCGATTTGAGAACATAGCAGAAACAAAACGCTGCAAACTGCATTGAGGCAAGTGTTGACCATCGTGCCCCACCGTTGTTTATTTGAGCGTCATTTATGTTCTGTATAAAACGTGGTTTACAAACTGCTTCTTCAGTGTGTTGGTTTTTAACTTAGAAATGGAAATTGAAGGACAAAAGTTCAGTTGAAAGTTTGGTGTTAATATTTTCAAGACACCGAAATAAATTATTGAGGGGTGGTGCAAATTGAACATCTACCATACTTTCCAGATTTCAATCTTCCAGACTTCTTCCTATTTCCACGTTTCAAACTCTGTTTGAAAGAGATTTGGCCATACTGCTGACATCCAGCGAAACGTGACGAACCTTTTGAACTCCATCTCAAAAGAAGACTACTTGTGAATTTCCCAGGACATGTATAGCAGATCTTATCGTTGCTTAGTTATGGGAGATGACTAATTCGAAGGATGGTATGATGACTTTCATTAATATTTCATCTACATTAATGTTACAGGATTATTCACCGAACATTATTGTCAGAGGTTGTACTTTCAAATATTAAGAGTTATTAATTATTAGAGTGTTTTCTTTCTATTATTTTGAGCATGCTAATATCTGTTCGGAAAGCTATTAAAATGAAACGTGTGCACAAATTTTATTAAGTGCGCACAATTGTAAGTACCAAAAAGAAATTTTAGATATAAAAAAGTTTCACAAAACTAACTATTCCTTTTATTTTCGTAGCGTGTCCAAGATATCATGTATAAATGAGAAATGTTTAACATAAGAAACAGATTTTATAGCAACTTCTTACTTTTATCTACATACAGTTTATATTAATATGAATTTTTATCAAATAAACTTCTATCTAAGAAATTATGTATAGAGACTATTACCAGGAAAAAAAAAACTAATTATTTTAATAAACACTTTATAAAAAATATATTAAAAATTTTGACATTTTATTGTTTTGAATATAACTGTAACTTATTATTATAATTATTATTAATATCAATATTATTAATTTGCAATTTATTTTAATACAAAATTACATGTTTTACTTATGGGTATTTATGAACCTGCTCTGACTAGTGAAAAAAGGACATACCAAGAAAAACAATCATCTATCAGTTTTTCTGAAATTGATTTCGTTTATAATAATTTTAGATATAGATAAAAAAAAATAGATAAAGTGTAATAAAATATACACTATAAAAATAATGAAAGTAGTAATATCAATAAAATTAATAGTAATAATATCAATAAAAGATTTTCCCTACGCAGCATAAGCTAAAGGTATTCTTTTGTACATTCTTGTAAAATAACAATAAATGCCATTTAATGCCCTTTAAATACCGAACATATAGTATACCTGAATACCTTTTAAGAATAATACGACATTCTTAGTATATTTATAAGAATTATAGCACGCATGTGACGGACAAATAGACACACAAACAGAATTTATAAGCAGTATTCAACCATGTTAGAAAATATTATAAACGAAATAGAAATACTAAGAGGTACATATATAAGTTTTATATCTTGAAGTTAATTCAAGGGGAAATGCTTAATAATATTGAATCAAAAGCATGATATATAATAACATATTACACATACAAAAACGCATACACATTAACATTTTAACGTAAAACTCTCTTATACATTACTATTCAAAAATCGTCCAATTTAAAAAAAACTATATTATAAATAGTGCTCGCGATGGGATACGTATAGCAGCTATACGTTTAAACGATATACGTATATCCGTATAATACGCTTTTCTGCTATACTGATACTTTAGAATGTACGTTTAAACGTATCCGGATACGTATAACGCGTATCAACTAAACGTATATTTAAGAATACGTATATTTAAAGTATACGTATATTCCACGTATCGTATCGAATTTAAATAGTAGACTTCATCAGTCGTATGTCACTGAATTGAGAATAATTTGGAAATCGGTGGTGTTACGACAGGAATCTGCATAGTATGTCTTATATATAAGAGATCGAGCAATAAAAAGTGTATACTTTATAAAAATTTTTGCAAAAAGTTCACAAAAAATCAGACTCCTGATTGGCCAATCTCGTTTCACTAACAGTGAAATATCTATCTGGATTCCGACCAAGATTGTAGAAATCGTAAAAAAGACAGCATAGTAGCACCACCTGTTGAATGATTTACACACAAAACTAATCAGCACCAATTTCTATCAGGCACTACCTGAAAATATAGGGGAGACTGGGGCACATGTGAACATAGCTTTTTTCTCATAACTGGGTTAATTTCCATAAGCAAAACTACTCAATATAGTAAACAGTACTTTTTTACGCATGGTAATTTTTTTACTTATTTTTATAGCTCTTCTTATATTTCTTAATAGTTTTATGAATTCAAAAAAAAGTTCATATGTGCCCCAACGAAGGAGCAGCTGTAAAACACAAGGGCAACATGTGAACAACACAAGGAAAAATAATTATTTGACACGTTTTTTACTGTCTTTTCCATATGTTACCATAATCATTAGTTGTACTATCTGTTAAATTCACCATAAAGAAAAATATATGTATATTTATTTAGTTTCTGAGTGATATGTTTAAGCAAAATATTATAAAATAAAAATAAATAGATTGTGTTTTTTTGGGGGGAGGAGGGATTAGATAATTGATAAAATATTGTTGCAATAAAATAAAAGCTTAAAGAAGTAAACTTGAGAAAATAATAGAATTTAAATTTTGCTTAGGGCTTTTTGTTTGAGAGAGATTTTAGGGAGGGAGCATTTGGATAATATTTGTCGGAAATCTACCGAAAGGCGAAAGATTTTCATTCCTATATTTGCCTTATTTTCCTATAAATTAAGGACAAAATATTGTTTTCCGTTTATAAGCTTCCTCCAAATTTAATTTATTTTGCTTTTAAAAGAAAGGGGGGGGGTGGAAGTCAATAAAGAAGATTTCATAGTAGTTTAAAAATTTTATTTTCTTAAAATATAATTTTATTTTCAAAGCACCAAATAACATAGCTGTTTAAGAAATGGAAGTAAACTAATACTACAAGTTTGCAACATATAAAATAGAAAAATTTTCAAAGTTGTTAAACGTAATATTTTTTGCATTAACGATGCATAAAAAATAGTATTGAAAACCGTAAAATAAAATAATATGTAACATTTATTGCATTTTAGAAAACATTAAATTTATTTAAATTACAATTGAACATAAACGAGCTTGTTGCTTTTTGTGTATTTTCTGACAGATATGTTTATAAAAGTTTCTATACAAAATCAAGTTTATAAGACAGAAATGTCTTCTATTTCAATAAAATTATAGATAATGGAGCTGGCATTATTTTCATGAAGTTAACTAAAAGGAACAGAATAACTGAATGATTATTGGAGAATTTAATGCCGTGTTCAGATCTGCTCCAACTAGACTCTTAATAAGTGCCCCACACTCCCACAACAGTTAAAATGACAAAGCTTTAACATTTTTCAATTTTAGCAAACAAAATTATCGTAAATATTTATTAGTATCCACAATATATGTTAAAACGTTAATTTTTATAAAAAAACGAATAAATAAATAAAATTATTCTCTTAGCAAGTTGGAGATTTTACTTTTGAGTTCAGTTAAACAGTATTTTGGCTCCTGGGGACAAACAAAATATCGAAGAGCTTCAACAGATTTTTTCCAAATGTCTATAGGTGCTACTATCTTTGGTAATTTTTTGAAATAATAAAACATACAATAACTTGTGAAAAATAGCAATGTTCTCATATGCCCCATTTTCACACGTGCCCCAGTCTCCCCCATATATGTTTCTTTGTTCTGTGTATTAGGTTTTGAGATAGAGCGCCCACAAATCTCATGTCACACACAGACAGACAAAGTCACAAACTCACAGCCAGATATTTTGTAAAAACATGTTTTTCGGACTCTCTTACCCTTAAAACGTGTAAGCCCGTCGAAAGTTTTCCCTTATTAATTAAATACTTTCTACTTGTAAAAATACAAGAAAATATAAAAAAGTAAGTACTGCGCCACAGATCTTCCAAAGATTAGTTTGATTCTATCACAACTAATGTAAGACATTTCATAATAAATAACTTAGTTTTTTGGGGGTTTTGTTCTTCAAAATCTAAACTGAGGAACGTATAAGATTTTTTTAAGTGACTGTAAAACAAGTAGTAGTTAAGAAAACACGTCGTAGTTCTTTGAACAAAGAAACGCGATGGGGATACTCTACCGGATATTTCTCAATGTCGTTAATCCGCAGAAAAACATTAAAAAATCAAATTTCATACCTTGAACGAAAAACGTTTAAACGTTTAAACGTTTATACGTTTATCCGCTTGCATAAGATCCGTATATACGATGTACCGTATATGCTCTTTTGTGCTATACGTATAATCGCCGATGCCGTATTATACGTATAGCAAATCCGTATTTCGTGTAATACGTATTATACGTATACTCGTATAAACGTATAATCGAGAGCACTAATTATAAACAATTTAAAAATTTTTTGCTGTAGCAGGCAAATCAGTGTAACCTTGTAGTTAGCTGCAATTACGAAAATTTTTTTATATCTTCAGAAATCACTGGAAGCCACTTTGAAAAAAAAAACAAAAAAAAACTTATTTATCTATCTACATGTTTAAATACATCAAATTTTAAATATTTTTAAATATTGAAAAAATTAACTTTCAAAGAACATAAGAAAATGCATTTTCTCAAATATAAAAATTCGCACACTTCCATAATTTGTTATCGGATTGTATCGGGAAAAATTCTTCTGTTAATATTACACTCTGGGATGGAAAAAATATTTAAAAAATATTGACATATTAGCTTGAACACAAAACCTAAATCAGATAATTCAAGAAAGAATAAGAAAAAATCCTTTCAAATTACATTTTATTTTTTCTTTGTAATGAAAAGAATAATATTTAAAATAATCACTAGGAAAAATATACAGAAAATATTCACTTAATATTTGAAAGCTGATATTTTTACATGTCATTGTATCCTTTTCTCAATCTAGGTACCTAACTATTTACATCTGAAGTAAGTTAGAGCTGCCACTATAGTAAATAAATTTTTTCTTTATCATTTCACAATGCATTATAATTTTTAATTAATACTAGCAGCCCTTGGCGACCAGTTTCGTCTCCCTTAAGTGCATACTAAGCAATAAATTATGTTGCTTTGATTCATAATTTATTTTAATTGCTTATTTTTTTCCAAATTAGTAAATTCTGTTAAAAAATTAGAGTACAGATGTCATATACGCAACAGATTGACGTAATTGCAACAAAAAGGTAAATATATGCCTCACATGATAACCTGGCTACGTTATCTATCCTTTAATGAACTATTTAATTACTTAAGAAATGAGGGAGGATTGTACCTAATGGGATTGTACTCTAGAGAGGATAATCTCTAATTTTATTTCTCTGCGTTGTAATTTGCACACTTCAAACAAAGTCGGAAAAATTATTTTCCGCACTAAATTCGCGTTTTTAAGGTCTGTTATACAGGAGACTCGTCGAAAAATTGCCTCGATTGAACATGAGCAATATGATTTACATCTTTTTCTGTCTAATTCCCACCACAATTTTGTCTCTATCGATAACCGATCCTGGTTCAGTGCACTGAACAAATCTAATAAACATATCGCTACTCTGAAATCCAAATTCAACTCTTTCTTGAGTCAGCATAGCAATATTAAACCCAACACATTACCGTAGGTTAATCAGAATGCTGTTGTTAACCTTCAAATGCTGAACTTATGGATAACGATATCCATTACCTTAAATTAAATAATAATTTTGCACTTGTTAGCAAACCATTATTTCCTAATATTATTTCTCCTATCGAGAGAGCGTTCAAGTTTAGTAATTTAAATCCATCACAAAAGGATTCAATCAGACATCTTATTGCCAATAATGTGAACTTCAATAATAACCTCCCTAAATCTAACATCAGTAAAGCCGCATCCCGTTGTAGAAGAAATCTGAAATCAAATACAGACATAGTTATCAGTAAAGCCGATAAAGGCGGACAGAATTTTGTTATGAATAAATCCGACTACCTTAACAAAACTCAGGAATTAATAAATGAAGGCCCTTACAAAAAGACTAATTCTGATCCATCTTAAAAAAAAAACTGAAAGCAATTAAATCTACTATTGAGAACTCCCAATAATTTCCAATAATTTCCAATAATACCAAATGTTCTCTCGTTCCTTCTGTCTCACATTGTGCAAGATTTTATACACTGCCAAAAGGCCACAAACAAGGCATTCCATTCAGACCGATTGTTTCTAACATCGGTACCGCTTCCTATAAATTAGCAAAATATCTTACCTCTATTTTCTCCCCTCTACCCTCTAACGATATTCACACTTGCAAGAACTCTTGTGAGTTTGTCAATAAACTTTGTAATTTCAATAGTACGCAAAACAATAAAATGGTTTATCTTGATGTTAAATCCTTATTTACCAATGTTCCAGTTCAAGGTGCTCTAAAATGTCTTGAATCGCGTTTGCTGGAATTTCATTACACAAACTTCGAAATTGATGAACTGATTCACCTTACTAGCATTTGTCTCTCGCAAAACACATTCATTTTCAATAATAACTTTTATCGAATGACTGATGGTTTATCCATGGGCTCCCCCTTAGTCCTATCCTTAGTGACTTTTATATGCATTATTTCGAATTAAAACTATTCAAAAAACTAAATTTTCCATTTTATATCCGCTACGTCGATGACTGTTTTGCGTTGCTGGACCCTGATATTCTTGATCTTACTAATATTCTTACAGTTATGAACTCAATAGATGACCATATTCAATTTACCTACGAATTTGAAAATAACAATCAATTACCTTTCCTGGATTTTTTGGTTTCCCGCGAAAATAACTTTTTTCAAACAACTGTCTATCGTAAACCATTTGCAGTATCTTTATCCCCCCATCGCCTTTCATTTTACCCCCCTAACCAGAAATTAGTTGCCTTTAACACTTATGTACATCGGGCCTTAAATATTTGCTCCTCCGATAGTTTAATTAAAGCAGAATTAAACCATATCAAATCCATTGCCATTGATCGGGGTTTCCCAATCGAAATCGTTGATTCCATTCATAACAAATTAAGTAAACGTACTACTTCGAACTTCAAATCATACCGCAATGTTAATTTAATTATTCTTCCATATTTTCCAAAAATCAGTTATCAAATTTCTAAAATTTTGTCAAAATTTTATTTTAAAATAACTTATACTCCTTTTAATAAAATGCAATTCTCAAATCTCAAAGATCCAATAGATGATTTATCGCATTGGAGTATTTATAAGATTTCTTGCGAATGCGATAAAATGTACATCGGTCAAACGAAGCGAGCTTTGAAAAAAGGTTTGAGAGAACACAGTGCTTATGTTAAAAATTGTGAAATTCGCTATCGCTAACCATTGTTGGTCCAATAGTCACAATTTTAAATTTTCCGAGGACTCATTAATACAATATTGTTCATCAATTTATGATTTAGACTTTTGGGAAGCTTTTCATATTTAGAAAAAATAATAATTTAGTTAATGACATGTCCAGTACACCCAGATTTTCTGAAGTTTGGTTTCCTTTCCTGTAAATTTCACTCCCCCTCCTTTTCTCCTTTTTTTGGACTCTTGCGGTAGGAGTAAAGACATCTGATTGGTCTCCTTTGGAATGCGCTTGTGCATTGGAATGCACTTTTTTGGAATTTGCTTTTGCTATTGCTTTGCGACGTTTCATGGTTATTTCGCCTTAGCAGCGAGCTGCGATGCACGTTTTTTTTTAATGATGTGACTTGTCTTATACATTTTACACTTATTTTTAGCATTGATGATGGGAATTTAGAAGTCCCAAAACGGCTGTATGCCTTTTAAATATCTATTATTTTATATAATGTGTGCTCCTTAACGTTGTTTCATTATTTATTCATATTTATTTACATTTATTTTATTTTTTTAAATGATATAAATTGTTTTGATCTATAATTATAAAATAAACCTTTTTATTTTTTATTATTTCCTTTTTAACGCTTTCCAACTAAGTTGAAAAGTGTTTATGCATTCGTATTTGTGTGTTCGTCAGGCCAGATAGCCGTCTGTCAGCGCTATAAATATTCCTGTAAATATTCTGGGATTGCTATATGATATTGATTTTTACCATAGCACGAACGCTATTGAAAATGAAGTTTCTATTATGATTAATTTATTTACAGGGTTAGTCTAAAGTTTTTCGATACATTACGGCCAATGTGAAAAAATCGTTTAAAATGAATTTTAAAGATGTTACACCCTGTCAAACTTATTCAACTTTACATAGATTCGCAAAGTGCACTAAAATACGCATTCTGTAAAATATGCAGTCAAAATAATAGTTATTATTCATTTACAGAGCCACTCAAAAGAATTCAATTACACAATAATAAAGTGGGGAATTGTTTGCAACATATTTTAATAATGTTAAACGATTTCAAGTATCATAAAATTGATATAGGCCGCTGAGACTTAATATTTAACGCATAATATGAAGTGAATAGAATTTACAGGGACACACAAAATATTTCAAATCTTATATTCTTATCGAAAGTACTGCATATTATCAATGATAGCTGATGGATGGTTGAAATGCAGCTTCCATTTTTAGTAATTTAATTTAAATAATTGGTGTTACTATTAATGTGCTACTACTAATGTTTAAAATTAAACCATTATACCATTATAAATGACTTTATTATATAAATTAAATAACTAGCTAAAACTGGGGCAGAATGTGTCTAGTAAATTCATAAAGTCACTTTATACGGGCTGAGTCATAAATATCGAAACAATAGGCTATCCCCTTAAATATTGCCCCTAGAACCATACTTCCTGTTTCAAAAATTCATAAAAAAGGTGAAATTTCTGATAAGTTGCAACTCCATAGGGGGGGGGGTCTATTTGAAAAAATAAAATTTTTATACGGCTCCCGTAATGCAAAATTTCCAATTAGGAAATTATTCCTAATACATTCCTAAATTGAACAAAAAAAATTCATCTCCATATCTAAAAATGTGACAGAGATAATAAAATCCAAAATTCCCCAAAATTCTTAACTTACATCACTTAAAACTTACATCACTTAAGCCTGTAAACTAAGAGTTTTTGACTGATTTTGAAATCAAATGAGAGATCGTTCACAAATTGTCTATTATTAACTGTCGATTTAAGACCGTGCCTCTTATGCTTATGGGCATAACAAAGCAGCGCATTGAATCAAAACTGCACATATTTCAATTGTTCCAACTCCTATGGAAGAGCTGTCCGCAAGATTAAAGGCGGGGTCAAGGCATATGCCATCTAGCGGCAGGGGTGCATAACTAGAGGATTATTAAGTAGATTGCAGTTTCTTTTGTGTGAATGGTAACAAAACTTTTGTTTCTATAAAATGTTACTATAAAACATTGCGTAGAATAAGTTTTAGGTTTGAAATATTTTAAATAAATATCGAATAAATAAATGTAATATGACTAAATATTAACATAAAATATACTAAGACGATCATTAATATCATTTAACTATGCGATACAAATATCGCTTATTAAAATATGTTCGATTTTAATTATGTTTTTAATATAATGAAAGATGACTCATTAAATTTAGTAAGTAGTATGAAAAATTTTGAAATAGTGTCACATTTTACTAAATTCTTGATGAGCTAAATTATACAAAATAGTATACACCGTTATATTCCCTATGATGATATAATGTTTATCAATATTTAGAAATGTATAGAATTTAATACTAAAAAAAATATTCAACTTTAGCTCCATTTTTCATTTACCAAAGGCAGACGATAAAAATCCGATGTTTTCTTGGTCGTATAGACTTTTATTATTTAACTTGTAAACATTTCATTCTTTTAATTTAAAAACCTATTTCATCATACGTATATTCGGAATAACTTTAATTTTAAATGTATGCATAAAATGTTTTGTTAAACAAAGAAATATTATTAATTTATTTGTTTAAATATTTAACGTTCTAGACAATAATTTTCCTAAAATCGTAGATTAGACTCTCTCTCTCTCTTTTTTTTTTTTTTTTTTTTTTTTTTTTTTTTTTTTTTTTTTTTTAACAGACAAAGTTATTTCGAGAATTTATATTAAAAATTCATCTATATTAAAATTTAAATACTGTATGCATATATATTAAAAATGTTTTCCTTTTAACCTGAATAGCTTTCGTGAAATTTAGGTCTACAATATTTACAATTTCAAAATTATATGAAGAGAAACAGACAAAACCATTTCAGAGAATACCTGTTAAAATTTTAGTCATGAATTTCAAATTTTCACTCAAACATGAATGATGAATCTGTTGTTTACCAGATTTATTCAAAATATTTTTTGTTACAGCTATTGTTTTGATAAAAATATGTGTATTTAAAAAATAGTCGCAATGTCGTTTTCGTTTCGGGCAAAAAGCAGTGTCTTTGCTGCATTAGGTACTTTTTTTTCCCGAAGTTAAAATGATATTGTGAATACATATATATATATTATTTACATGTATTTATCAAAACAAACTGTAACAAAAAATATTTTGAATTAAATCTGGTAAACAACAGATTCATCTTTCATGGTTGATTGAAAATTTGGAAAATATGCGCAAGAGATGCGGAGATAATAAACATCTGCGAATATATGACGTCAAACCCGCGCATTCATTTGCACCCCTGCCACCAGCTGGCGCAGCTTGTTAATTTACGACAGATTTCAGCATTAAGTTGGAACGCTCTAGCTGCTCTGCATTGAATTAAATCTAAACTTGTTTTCAAAATATGTTGGTAGTCTGCACTGGAGGTCTTCATGGATTGAAATAGGTCCGGTCCCAAACCAATCCATAAGGAAAAAAGCTTGGCCTGGCCTGGAAAAATGTTAAAATCATTACCCGGTCCGGCCTGGAAGAAAGTTTAAAACATAGCCCAGCTTAGCCGTGAATTTCTATATGGTTTTTTTCTTCGGTGTGGATAAAAATTGTTTCGTATGGATGAGTTCTGACCATAAATACTTATTATAGCTGTTCGTTTTTTATATTTATACTTTTTATCAATTAAGATGCGTAAAAGGCTGTGATATATTTATTTTATCAATGAATCTCTATTTATTTATGTAAATCTTTCACTTGTATTTTAATATCGTTAATCCAAGTCCCATGCGTTGGAGACTTTAAAAAATTTTATATAGTAAAACCTTTTAAGACGGAATCACATATGAAAAAAATACGTTATAGACAAATTCCCTTCCTAGGAGGTGTAAATGGAGTTTATTTTTTTCCTCGGGTATTTATTTTGCAAGGATCAATACATTTTCCGTTTAAGACAGAATTCCGTCATAGGCAGATTTTTTTTCATTGGTTTTAATGGCTTTAAGCTTTTTGCCTTTAAATATACTATTCTTAAATAAATTTTTAAGGTTTTTGTTTTTGAAAAATAAAAGCGTTTTCAACATCTATGTGGTTTTTGTAAAAATTTTGATTGAATCAACTTTTATTTATTTTATGCACGTATAATGCCAGTCAGAAACAGTGATTTTAACACGGATTGTTCGTGACCAAGATTGAAATTTTCGACCTTTGCATACCTAGGAAGAAGAAAGCACACTGTAAAAAAAATTCAAGAGGTTACTAAAAATTTCTTAGTAAATTTGTATTCCACAGAATTTTTTAGTAACCATTAGAAACTTTTTTTTGCAAGTGAAACAAACATTTCTTTTGTAAACTGAACAAAAGAATTTTTTGTATAACTAACTTAAAACTTTTTAGTATGAGCCACCAATCAAATTTTAGTAATAGCTCTAAAATTATTTTTAGTAACCATTACGTGTGCCCGAAGGGCTTCCTTCGAGCTGCAACCAGTGGGTAAAAAGAGAGACTTCTGAAACGGAAGATTTTCGGTAAAGCCGTAATAGATGGCGGCACCAAACATTGCTACCTACTCTATTTTGGCATGTTTCTAAAGGGGAGGGAAAGTTCAGAGATCACTATCCATAGTAACTGCTACGACAGGATTTTCATAATCCCTTTATTTACACTCGGTGCATATTTGGCGGCGGCCAGCCTCGAACCCAGATACTTTCAGCCTGGAGTTTGGCGCTATGACCACTACGCTATCAGGGCCATGCCAAGTGAGTTTTAGTAATAGCTATTAAAAATGTAAAACTATTAACTCTATTCGTTGCTAGCTTTTTTCTAGTAATTCTTACAGATTCCTTGTAGCCGAGTAAGATTACAAAAAAGTTTTTAGTAATTACAAGGATTACTAAATTTTTTTTAGTAGATCGACCCTTTTTTACACAGTGCAGTCCTCCCGGTATGTAAAATACGTTAGGTCCGGCCAGGCAAATCTTCAGAAAAAAGTAATGTATCTGAAAAAATAATGTATAGTAGCCTCTCCTGGACGATAGAAAGCCTGAAGCTGTGAGATCTAAATTTAAAAAAAAAGTCTTAATTTGTATCTTAGAAAACGCATTCTTTTAAATAACTGACGAACATTTAAACTGTACACTTCGTTATTGTGTATAATGAATTTTTCCCACTATTTTTTGTCTTTAAATTATTAAAAATTAAGAATTGTTAAAGAAAAAAAAACTTTAAACATGTCATTTTTGATTATCCTACATTAGTTTTGTTTTGGCAAATTTGAAAAAAAAATTACTTTTAAAAATATGATTTTTTTAAGTTATATTATTTTTTTAATAAATGTTTTTAATAGTTTTAAAATTAATATTGAAAAACAAAAATCATGGGAAAAAATTAAAATCAGATTTTTATCTTTAATTAAATGGAAAGAAATTGAAATCCGACAAAAAATGTTTCGAGAATAACGATTTTTAATTATCTCGTTTAAACCAGTACTAACCATATGAATTTATCCTAAATTGTATGAGAAATTTTAGGATGTGTTTTTCTTAGCAAATTATACAGCTAACCATCACAAAAAAGAAAAAACAATCAAAATTCTATCTCAAAAGATAAAGTTTTTACATGTTTCTTAAAACTGTTAAAGAAACACTCTTTTTTTAAATTGCGCACATTTCAATTTGTGTCTAATCCCTTAAATTCTGATGAATTATTTAAACAGCTATAACTCTGCGACTTTTGAAAATATGAAAATGTAACTTTTTGTGTCTTATTCAGGACTAGATAAAAATTCCAATTAGGAGAGTATTCCTAATAGGAAACTTTATCCGTCCGTATAAAAATACAATTTTCGTATTTTTTGAAATATACCCCCCATGGATTTGCAACTTACCTTATCAAAAATTTCACCTTTTTTTATAAATTTTTTCAATTTGAAGTATGAGTCTAAGAGTAAAATTTAAAGGGATAGCCTATTGTTTCGATATTTATGACTCACCCTGTATATGTATATTTTTGCATAGCATAAAGAAGAATTTTAAAATATAAAAAAAAAAAATTATAAACAAAGATACCTGAATTTTTTTCACAACTAAAATTCGACGTCAAATGTGAAAAGTGCAAAATTTCAAACCCACATAAAAGATGAGAAGGGAAAATTGGAACGTCAATCAAGCATTAACTTATCAGGTGGCGCTGGAATTTGTTTCTTTTTTAACCAAGAAATAAAAAAAAGTAAAAGCTGAAAGAAGTAATTTACTTTGACATTTAGCCATCATCCTATAAACATAGTCAGGACTTTTAATAAATTGCATAATATTAGAAAAGGAAATGAAACATATTTAATCAAAATATATTTTCAGGTATTTGATTTAATTACATGTTTCTTCATATTTTTGCAAAAAATATATACTTTGGAAAAAAACATAACAATTTATTTTTTGATGATTTTTTATTGAATGTTTCTTACTTATAAATTCATAGAACAGTTGTTCTCAAACTTTTAGTCTGACGTACCACTAAATAAAAGTTCATACTTCTGCGTACACTGTTGAAAATTTCACAGAATCAACGGGAAATCTATTATCTTAAATCTTACGAAAATTATAAACATAAAAAAAATAGAGATTCTGTTAAATAACAGACAAATAAAATTCGGTGAATTTACAACAGACTCTCTAAATTAACAATGTTCAAAATACACAAGATTCAATAAATCTAGTTTTAATGATAATAGTTTAATTTAGCTATCGAAATCAGTAAATCAGTCAATCTTCAGTGAACTGGAAACAATGTGAATTTTCGAGTAATTGTAAACTGATGTATCATTTATATTTTATACCGGCCATTTTCAACATAATATCAAGTCCGTTACCAAATGTCAAGTCTGTTACCACACGGTTTTTTAATTTTTATCATTTTTTCACCATTCTACTTTTATTTTTTATTCAACTAAGAAACAAATACGCAATTCCCTTAAAATTTAATAATTTACATGAATATATATTGTAATTATTAGAAAAAGTTCATGTATAATCTCTAAATGATCAAAATCTTGTGGATAAAACTGTCTCTCATTTCAGTTTAACTTAAATATTATTGATAAATATCATGTTTTGAAACTTCGGGACATAAGTCACTTCAAAGTAAGTTGACTTTAGGAAATTTAATAAATTTAAAGATAAGTATTTTCAGTAATTTTGATATGGTAACGGACTTGACAATTTGCCTTACAAACCAACTTTAAATGGCATTTACATATTATATTATAGGGCAAAGTGCACAACCAATTTTTTTCCATATACCTTAGACATTTACTTTAAGGCGCAACAAAAGTCACAGAAAAAGACCCGGATGACAATGTAAAGTCTATGGGAGCGCTCTTTTATAATACCTCGCTCAAAATTTAATATTTTTACATGATTTTTTTTTGCATAGGACAGTTGAGCACGATCTACAACCGGCCTAGTTTTCACTTTTTCGATTTTGTTTATATATTTTTTATATTATGAAACGTTCAATTTCAAAACTGGTGTAAACCGGTTTTGAAATTTAAAGTAGTTTAAAGAAAAATCTGAAACCAAAGTTGAAAAAGTAAAAACTATGCCGGTTGTGGATCGTCTTCAGCTGTACTATGCAATAAAAATCATGTAAAAATATTAAAATTTGAGCGAGATATTAGAAAAGAACTCTCCCATAGACTTTACATTATCATCCGGGTGTTTTTCTTTGTCTAGTGTTGCACCTTAACACCTTTTAAAAGAAATTATTAGGTTTGAAAAATAAAAATAAAATTCTGAAATGTAAGTCAGTGTTCAAAATGGCCCAAAATACAATTTATTTCTGGCTGTCTTACAGTTGGAAATCGAGATCTCTTGACAACGGAAGAGCAACTTACTGCCAGGCCTGTAGTAGTTGTTGTTGTTTTGTTCAAAATATGTCTTTTATGATTCAGCGGGGAAGAATCGCTAAAACTCCCTTGTAACACAGAGAAGATCATAAGGTACTTGTACCCAATATGGACACCCCTAATATTTTTAAAAGTAATAATTTTTAACGAGTGATCGTGCTACATATTATGACGAAAAGCAGGTGAAAAGATTATTAAGCAAGGAACGTGCAAAAAAGCGCGCTGTTCGCCATTTCGAAGAAAACTTGTTGTTTCGTGCACTCTTAAAACGAAAGAGCTGATTTGGCTTCAAATGAAAGAGCTGTAATTTTTTGAATCATAAAAGAGTTGTTTTTTCAAACGATTAAATCTTCTTCATCTAAATTGCTTATTTAAATAGCTCAACTTCATTTAAATTGGTTAAAACTCTAGTTATTTCAACTCTTTTTTCAGAAGCTGCCTTTCAACATTGAGATGAGTGGATTTCAGCTCAACATGAGCTATTTTGTGGCTGACTTTTTAAGAGATTGGTGTGCTGATCGTAATTACATGTAAGTTTAAATTCTTATTAGATATGGTAAAATTACTTTAAATATTGAAAAGTGGAGTGCATTAGAAAGCTTATAAAACATATTTTTGATTGCTGTTGTATATATAGCTTAAAAACGTTTTCTTTGTTTATTTATTACAAGATGTAACAAAACTACTCCCAATTCCTAATATGGATATTTTATGCCCAGATTGGAAGCACATCAGATGAATCTTCAGATTCACAAAAATTAGAAAGCCAAGCAAAACCAACTTCATTATTTCATAATATTTTGTAGTAACTGAGGTGCTTTACATCGGGCTTCGAAGAGCCACAGCCGAAAATGACCCCTCGTTCTAAAGTGCATGTTCTGAAGATATTTCATGTACCTTCCCCTTCCCCGCAATACCTTCCACTTCAACGGCACACTAATAGAAGAAAAACTACCCCACATAGATTCCGTTACCCAGAAAATTTCCGGCCGAAAATCTTCTCTCGTTGAAAACAAAAATGTGTGTTTCCCTGCATGGCTAATGCTTTCCCCTCAATTCATCTGCCAACAGCCTTTGTGTGCTCAATTATCTGTACAGAAAATCTTCCCGATAAAGCTGGCCAGTCTGGGAACTTGCGAAGGGGGTCTTGAAAGCCCTTCCAATTAGGATTTACAGCTATTTTTTACTCGATAATGTATTGCATAGAATAGTACTATTTTAGAGAATTTGTTTTTATTATGAATTTTTTTATCATTGGTAGAGCATTCTTGCTTTTCTAAATGTATTTAAAAAATGTGAAAATGCATGATGTGCATTTTTAACTCAAAAATGTGAGGAGAAAAAAGGGGGGGGGAGGGAAGTAATAATTGAATATGTATGTTATCTATAGTTATATATAGTTGATAACCGAATATATTTTGCGAATTGCAGAATTTTTCGTCTCAAAAACATGAAACATTACGCATCATATACATTTTAAATAGCTGCAAAATTACTTACTTTATTATATTGTTATTGTTATTATTACATACATCCGATGTAGTTTTGAAAGTCAATGGATTAAATTTCCCAAGTGGGTGATAATTGAGAAATCACATTAAGAAAAGCCGAATCTATGTTTTTTGTAAAATAAAAAAAAACGATTTATTTAAAATAGCTTTATATATATATATAGCAAAGAATATTTGTTATCTGTTCACAGGTGCACACAAAAGTATCCCATTACATAATAGTATAGGGAGTAATATTTTTGGGGGCACATTTTAATAATATTTAATTAAAATATTTCACGTTTAATGAAATTGATATATGTTGCTGAAGATTACTACAAGTTACGTTTTGTATAATAGAAAGCAGATAATATTTAAAAGGACACACAAAAGATTTCGGATAATGTACTGTATCCGAAGTAGTATATGATATGACATCAAGATAGTAATATTTTTAAAATTTCGTTATAGTATGAACGCACATGATTTGCTACATTTGACGTGGAATTTCCGACTTGTTTATATCTGTTTTGGTAGCTAAGAGTTACTGCAAGGAAAAAATGCTGTTTTCTAAATAAATAGATAAATGTGTTTTCTAGATAAATAAATAAATAAATAATGTATTGATTAGGTTACTTTACTTATTTTTTCAAACGTTAGATTTATAGTTGAACCACTGTAAAAACTGCTGCTAAGAGTATTAAAATTTCATTAATATTTATATGGAAAAACATATCAATTTAAGCTGCATTGTACGTGAATAATTAATGGAGCTATTTAAATACATTTTCGGCTATATCTAAATTATAAATTAGTCTGAATGAAAAGTGGGTGATTTTGATGGACGATGTACATTGTACACGAGGGATATGGGCGCGAAAACCTCCGAACGGTGGAGACGACGCGCGCAATTATATACACTACCCAGCACATCGCGTCTACCCACTTTGAGAGTGTAATAGTTACTACACAGCAATATTTGCGAAATGTCAGCTGAGGTGTTAGTTTATAAACGCAAAAATACTGTAAAAGCAGCTTTTTTTTTTTTTTTTTTCCAAGTACAATTTATATACATATATGTAAGGGAAGAAAAAAAGTTTTTCATTTGGTATTTCAATTTTTTGACAATCTATAGATTTATGATTTAACTATTGTATGAAATATTTTAAAAACTTTTTAATTTGAAGCAAGTGTGTGGCAAATAAATCAATTTTTATTCTAATAATACAGTCATTTTTAACATGAATATTATTTAATTTTATAGTTAACCGAAAACACAAAATATATTTTAATAACGTATAACAGGGCTGTCCAACGCGGCGTCCGCGGGCGCCATGGCGCCCTTTGATGGATTTTTCGGCGCCCTTTTGAAGGTTTTCTTTTACTAACATAAAAGAAAAATATTTCATTTAAAAATATGCTTTATTTAAAAAGTTTGATATATGTTTTAGAGATATTTTTAAAATCCCTGTAAGTGTGCTTCAGGCACCAAAAATGAAAATGTATATTAATAATTTCATCATGTGTTATTGTGTTTCTTCACTAATTTATAGTAATACTTATGTAATATGTTATAGAAATTGGTAAAAAGCTGTCAATAACTTTTTAAACTTTATTAAGACGTGAAATGTAGAAAAATCTTCCTCCTTTGTGCATGATTTTTTTAAAAATTGATGTTACACACTGTTGTGTTCCATTGCTCTGTTTCATAATACGGGTTGTATATATGCCCATTGGGCGTCATTTTCTCGCCCAAACCTTTAAAATTTTAGATATTTTTCTCTTTTTGTTAAATTCTATAAAATCATGCAAAAGGATTTCCATTAATGTAAGCTGTTCCAGGTTTCTTTTTGAAACCAAAGATGGATTGGTCAGTAATATATGCCCCTCTTTGCTTTTATACTTTTTATAACAACTTAATTTTTATACAAAATAAATAAAGGAGTTTTTATTCATCCTAAAAAATCCTAACTCTGGTAACCATTTTATTTTAATTAAAAGCCGGATTAAAGTTTATGGCTCCTTCCACTATACAAATTTTTGAGGTAGTACCTCACAGAAAAAAAGTATAATTCGAAATTTACTACGATTTATACTTATTTTGATATTTTTTTATCTTACGTGGAACTCCAAATCTACATAGAGGCCTTATGGCTTCTACTGCGATTTTCATTGGCGTGCGTTTAATCACTTTTAATGCCGTGAGATAATTTTGTTGCAAGTTTTGAATCCTGTTAATGGTGGCGCCCTTCATTATTTCCCAAAGGCTGAAATGCGCCCCTGCTTAGTAAAAGGTTGGACAGGCCTGACGTATAAGATTATGAAATAAAAAAAATTGTTTATAAAAATTGTTCTTAATCGATATCAAGTCTCTTTTTTAATTCAGCCTCGCTATTTAAATCTAGTAACACTCCCAGTCCCACTCCTGTTACCGTCTGGTCTGCAAGTATCCCGTAGACAGGGGCGGATTTATGAAGTGAGGGGCCCCTCTCACTGGAACTTTTGGGGGCCCTTCCATCTTGAAAAATTGGGTACATTTCTAATTTTAAAATAATAGATATTTAAAACTAAATTAAAATAAATAATTATAAATTAATTAAAATCTATTAAAATCATTAAGGATTAGGTGCACAAAATTCATTTTATGCTCAAATTACATCAGAATTTTGCACGAGCTCAGATACTGTGGCATATAAATGTGCTAAAATTATGTATCTTATTTTCCTTTCCATTGTTAGCACTTTTCAACTTTGTTGAAAAGGGATTATGCATTCTGTTTGTCTGTCCATTCTGGCTGTCTGTCCATGCTCTAATTCCCGTAAATATACTCGGATTTCCATGCAAATGATAAAGCTTATTTAGGGTCACCAAAGCATGTTTGGTATTGCATATGAAGTATGTACAATCAATGGTTCATTTACAGGGGCACTCAAAATAATTCGTTTACATTATGGTATATAGGGGAAAATCGTTTGTAGAATATTTTAATAATATTATGCTATTTCAAATGTATTGAAACTGATAAAATTACTGAATTTCACTAAGATCACGTTAAAACAAAGCATTATAAAGTAGCCGGATGACCCAAGAACTGTGAAAAAGAAAATACCAAGAGAATAGAATTATTTTTAAAGAAGATGCACTGAGCTCCCTAAGAAGACGATTCATGTTCAAAATTGGTAATACGTAGAATCCAATGGTTTTTACATTTATGCTGGTGAGCAGGAGGATCAAGAAGTTGTTGACAAAAAAGAAAAAAAAATGAATCGGACAATTTTTAAGGAATCTGTATTAGGAGGCCCAAAAGAAACCAGCTGATAGTTTGGAGCAGAGCTCAAAAATGGAACCATGTAAAAAGGTCCCAGCATTTAACGCTTCAGATTTTCAATTGGACGAAATTATAAGCTTAGGGTATGAATTAATCATTAGAATAAAAATTTAAAGAAATGCTTAAAATATAGTGGAAAATTCTTTAAAAAGGAGTCCTAGCACACCAATAAAAATATGAGGGGTAGCTGAAGGAACGAAGGAGCTGCTAGAAAAGAAGCTAATGAAAAAAAATATTAGAAAACAAAACTGTGGGAGAAGCTGCTTCCCAAATAAATTTGCCGAATTGCCTTTAATATTAACCCAATATGTATTTCATGAGTGAAATCCTCTTTCGACTACAGAGTTAAGGACTTACCTTTAATAACAGCGTTATTTTTAATTTACGGCTGCAGTGAGTAAACGTAAATTGATGCCGACAAATAAGATTACTATTCAAAAATGGTGCTATTAAAATGATAAGGCATTTTTTTAGTGTTTTATTAAGTAGTTGGAGGATCCTAGAACTACGTTAACTGTTTTATGCTACAGTGGTCTCTGATTGGAACAACCAAATTCTAATTCCAAATTTACAAACGACATCAAGAATATTTTTAAAAAGTTTTGCTTTTGCACTGAAAGTTTAAAGTATTAAGTTTTTAATTTAAAAAAAAGTTGTTTGTAAATTTCAATATCAGCCAATCATTTCATCATTTTATGAACAAAAATTTTCAGCGCCGGAAAGGGTTAAAGAAAATTGTAGGAATCATTTTAAAGCCATCTGATATTCAAAATTGGTGGTAGCCGAAGTCTGAGAAATTTTTCGGCATTCATGTAATAGCTGAAGAGTAAATTCTTAGGGAAAAAAGCTAGTGAATCAGACCATTTTTAAGCCTTTCATGCATAAATTATTTTTTATTATTTTTCATTATTTACAAAAAATCATTTTTATGATAAATGAAAGACCCATTCTAAAATAACTTTATTATTGTGCTGCATGCTAGTTATTATCTTTCCACAAATCAAATCTCCATAAATGATTGCTCGAATTTTTTTTTTTTTTAACTTAATGATGCAATAATTATCTGTCCTCATACGAGGCCCGTATGCATGAGAGGGTTAAGGAGGCTATAACAATGAGCCCAAAGAGGGCAACATGAGCAGGGCCATAATATTAAACATATTAAATGGTCTTAGTTCTTAGCACTTTAGTCCATCTGTTAATCAAAAATTAAGCATATCTATGAAATAATTATTAGAATAAAACTTTGAAGAAATGTTCAAAAATTGGGGGGAAGGGGATTACTTAAAACAGGGTAGGTTCCTAGAAAAAAATATGAGAATGTTGGTCCAGAGACAAGAGTCCAAGACTCAACTTTAAAATTTCGCATTGAAAGTGTAAGAAAGTTAGGAAGTGAAAAAGGCATGGTGCAAAAAAGTAAAGGGATCCCGGATCGGGTCCTTACGTAATCCTAGGGTGCTCAAGATTTTAACTGGAATGTAGAAAGGGAGAACAACTAAATGGAAAAGGATTCCAGAAATAATGATCGTATTAAGATTGAGCAATTTATTAACAATCTATTGTGTAAAAAAATTCAAGGGCCGATCACGGGCCACAAAGCGCCTGAGTTTTTAACTAGCATGTAGTTGGGTATAAAGATATTTTTAGTGGTTTTTGAAACAACTGGAGGGCGCAAGAACTATGTTAAAGAAAATTGCATGCAATTCGGATAATTTTTAAAAAAGCTGCACATAGGACTCCAAGAGGGCAATTAATATTCGATACTAGTGGTAGCTAAAGTCTGGAAAATGTTTTTGTCGTTAATATAGTAGCTGGAAGACTTACGAAGTTGATAGTGAAGAAACTATTGAATCGGACCATTTTTAAGGGAGCTTTAAGACAGGGCCCAAACGGTGCAACTGATAGTAAAGAGTAGGTCTTAGCATGAATACGTGTTAAATGGTGTTAGTTCTTCGCACTTTAGATCTTCAATTAGTCAAAATTAAGCACAGGAAGAAAATTTTGAAGAAATGAGCAAGAAATGGGGTATGTTTTAAATATGCCCCTAGAGTAATAATAAAAATATGAGAGTGTTGGTCCAGAGAGAGGAGTCCAAGACTCAACTTTAAAATTTTGCATTGAGAATGTGAGAAAGTTAAGAGGTGAAAAATGCATGCCGCACAAAAAGTTTAAGGGGCTTTGAATCGTTCCCTTCATAATCCTAGGGTGCCCAGGATTTTAACTGAAATCTTGAAACGGGAGAATAACTAAATGGTAAAGGGTTACAAAAATGATGAAGTTCGGATTAAAAGGGAGTAATTTTTAACAATTTATGGTGCAACAACTTCAAGGAGTCCGGTACCGGACCCCAAGGTAACAGAAACTTACCTGGCAAGTCGTTTGATATAAAGGTATATTTAGTAGTCTTAACATTAATTGGAGCATGGTAGAACTATGATAAAGAAAATTGCATGCAATTTGAATCATTTTTTAAAAAGCTGCACCAAGAGCCCCCTATAAGGCCGATTAATTTTTCGAAATTGGTGATAGCTAAACTCAGAAAAATACTTTTGTGATTTATGAAGTAATTGGAGGACCTAAAAAGTTGTTTTAAAAAAATAAATAAAAGCTAGTGAATTGGACTATTTTTAGAAAGCTATAATAGAGAGTTCAAAAAGGGCTATATGAGAATTTAAAGCAGGTCCTAACATGAAAACATATTAAAAAATCTTAGTACTTAATGCTTTAGATCTACAATTAATTAAAAATTATATTAATCGTAGAACGGCAACTATATTAAAAAATATCATGTAGTTAGGATCATTTTTAACGTAGTTACAACAAGGACCCCAAGAAAGCAATTAACATTCAAAATTGGTGGTAGCTGAAATCTGAGAAATTTTTTTGCTGTTGTAGTAACTAACTGGAAGACCTAAGAAGTTAGAAAAAAATTATTAAATCGAATCATTTTAAAGGAAGTTATAATAGTGGGCCCGAAAAGGACCAACTGATAATTAAAATTTAGGGACCTAACATGAAAAGATGTTAAATAGTAGCGCGTTAGATCTTATATTAGTCAAAATTAACACAAAGTATGAATTATTGGTTAAAATAATATTTTAAAGAAATGCACAAATAAATGGTCAATGTTTAAAAAAGGGCCCTAGGGCCCGATTTACAATATGAGGATGTTGGTCTGAGAAGAAAAGTCCTAGAATCAATTTTTAAATTATGTACTGAGAAGGCGAGCAAATTATAAAAGATAAATAACGCTTGGAGACCAAAAAAGTTCAAGGAGTCCTAGACCGGGCTGTACGGCACCCTAGGGAGCCCCAGGATCTAAATTGGAAAGTTGAAACGTGAGAATAACTAAATGAAAAAAAAAGGATACCAAAAATGATCCTTTTTAATCGAAGTATTAAAAAAAATCAATTTATTAACAATTTATTTGCAGAAAAGCTTCAAGAGGTCCTGTATCGGCCCTAAGAAGCCAGGATCTTAACACGAGATTAAAAAGGAGAGAATAGCTAAATGGAGCAAGGTCATTAAAAACAAAGAATATTTGATATAAAAGGGCACGTTATTAACAATTTAGTGCGTAAAAACTTAAAGAGGTCCCGATCCTTAGAATAGTAAAAATATGAGCCTTGTGTACATCAATTTTAAAGACAATCAATTTCAAATGTGTGGTATATTTCGCTAACAATCGCACATAGATAGAGCGAAACTTTGATTTGTACAGATTTAAGAAACAAAAACCTCAATGGAGTGTACTCGGGCCAAGATCTTAACTGAAATATACAAAGGGGGATAACAAAATGGAGATAGGGCCCCGAAAACATAGAAGATCGGGTAGAAAGGAGGTAAGTTATTAAAAATTTAGGATATAAAAACTTGAAATGGTCCAGGGTGCCCGGATCTAAAAAAAATTAAAAAACCTGATCCCCAAGTGTATCAGGAACTGGCTCAGACCATCCTCATTTAAATTTTCAGACTTCGACGTGCGGTAGATTTTAATATCCATCGCATACAGATATACAATGCGAAAGTTTATTTTATTAACATAGATAATCAGTAACAAAGTAAAAATACATTTAAAATATCAGTTTTACGAAAACTGCATTCCAAGTGTGGGGCCCCTAAAAGTCAGGGGCCCCATGGTGACGATCCATGATTAATCAGCCCTTCAATCTATAAAATTAAATCGTCATAAGAATGTCTCTAACAGGGTTCCTTTTGGCTCAGATCCAGGTTTCTTTTGAATCCCATCCCTTTCTTCTACAACCGATCATTAGAAAATGATAGAAATAAAATATTTATTACTTGAAAATGGTATAATATTAACTGAAAAATTAAAAGAGCACTGAGAAACTAGGGGACACTAAGAAAATCATTTTTTTCAAAACGTCACATTTTTTTTCTTTGAACTCGAAAGAAGATTTGGGGGCCCTTTGAAAGCGGGGCCCCTCGCGATTGCGACCATCGCGACCCCTTAAATCCGCCCCTGCCCGTAGATGCTTATAATCAATCTTAACTGCTACAGTACTGTTTAAAATCTGTTAAATAAGGCGCCAGTTCATTACAAAGCACATTGTATGGTAATTGTTGGCTACCTACGAAGAACTAAATGCAAAAAAAGTTCAATTAACTGCAGAATGCAAGAATATATATCTTGCTGTTAGATTCCTTTTCTTATTATGCTCTATTATTGCACTCCCATTTCCTGTTTTTAATGGGGAGTCTTTTCTAGAGGAATGCTAAATTGATTCGCATCCAACATGTTTATTTAGTTTGCACGTGTACATTTCTTTTTGCTTATGAGAAAATACGTGAGTGGAAGTATAAATATTATTTAAAATTAAAACAACAACAACAAAAAAAACTAGTCGTTGGGAGGCCACCGTAATACTTACCCATCATAATATAAAATATGAAAATAAAACGCGTGTCTATGGCAACTCCAAAATAAAATTTAAACGCATAAATAAATAATTTTAACATACAATAATGCTCCATTAATGAATTGCTGATGAGCCAATTTTGACTAATTATATAAAACGCCAAAATACTCGAGTAGTACCGGATTGCGTAAAAGAAACATCCTTATAACTCAAAAAATAATAATCATATTAACTAAAAATTTACTGTGCTGGATTAAGCGTCTCATTTCCAACAAAAATATACCTGCGAATTGAAATTTGAATGAAATACAGGGTCATGAAAAATCGAAGAATTCGGAAAACAGGATTACACATATCTCCACAACTAATAATCCGATCGACCTCGTGTTTTATGCAAAATTTGTGTTACTTTATTGCCTTTTACGTCCAGTCCTTAAAATAAAAAATTTCGAAAATTTTTATATACCTTTCATCAGAACGAATTTTTCGAGAGTCCGGAAAAAATAGTTCCGGATAATCGAGGTTACTGATATTTAATAGGCTTTGTCCCATTCTTACATACTAAGTACATACCAAATTTCAAGTCTCTATCTCAATTTGTTCGGGAGATAGAGCGGTTACAGACAGACAGACAGACACACAGACGGACGGACGGGAAAATTTTTTTTCTAAAAATATGTTTTTCGGAATCTCCAGTATCTGAAACGTGTAAATCCGTCAAAAAAAAATTTTCGATTTTCAAAACGATTGCAACACTTACCCTATACTACGTATGATGGGTTAGTAAAACTATTATCGACTACAATAATGAAAGAGTTATTCACAGATTTATAAACGCATTTTTATACGTAAACATATCATATTGACACAACTAACTGTCGAAATGCTTTATATTCGAATAGCTCTTTCCATTTAAAAAAATGTTTAAATCTTAAATTGAATCGGATCACTGACATTTTCTCAAGCTACACACTGTAAAAAAAAAAAAAAAAAAAAAAAAAAGAGAAAAAAAGAGAAAAAAAAATCTGTGAAGTTACTAAACTTTTTCTAGGAAATTGGGATTCTTAGAACATTTCATGTAACGGTAACAGCAAAAATTCGTGTAGCGGAAGAGTTTACATGAATTTTTGTTCTTACCGTGAAATGAAAAGTTCTAGCAATCACAGTTTCCTAAAAAAAATAATAACTGCAGTTTTTTTTTCTTTTACAGTGTAGTGTAGCAAAACTTGGTCTCAAACAAACATTTTCAGCATTTTCTGAATGACCTTATCCGTTCATTAAAAAAATGAGGAATACATTGTTTGATTTCTGAATAATAATGCATAGAAATTAATTATAAGGGAATTGTAAACATCCTTAAAATAAGCAAAATGGAGAATTTTTGTCATTTTGTTCGTAAAAAAATACAGCTTTATATATATATATATATATGTAATTATGTATACATAATACATATATATGTATACGTAATTTAAAAGTTAAACATTTTAAACGATACAGTAAACAATTCACGCATATATCCCAAAATCTTTTTTTATTTAAATAAAACAAATATTCCTATCAGAAAACACACTCAAATTTCACGTTTATTATGATGAACTGTAATAAAATTGCAAAAATAAAAATTAAAATGATTTTGCGAAGTAAATTACACCCATACTACATATAAGTTTCAGATTCATTCACAGACATTCATTATACATGATATATTTTTTTTATTTAAATGTATTAAAACAGAAGTAATTTTTTTTCCAGAAAATATTGTCAATTAAAAAAAAAATGTACATGCTTCCTCGCGAAAGTTTAAAATAATTCTGTTGGAATTTCAAAAGAAATGTCCTTTTTTGTTTTTTGTTTTTTTTCTCTGAAGTATAATAATCCTAAAATGAGATTACTATAATCATAATCGCAGAATTTATTTCCAGAAAATATATTCATATAAATACAAATGTAAGTTTTTACTAGAAAAACTCTATTGTATCCAACTTATAGGAAAAAGGATTCTGAGCAGTATTAGACAGACTTGACGTTTCTGGAATAAGATGATGCCTATTCTAGTCTTTTGGCATTTTATCGGGTATGAAATTGTGTGCATAAATTGGTTCAAAAATTGCATAAGTTTGAAAAAATAATTATTTTTTGGGGGAAAAAAAGAAACCACAGGGTTAATATTGACATATATTTTACACTTTTTTCTTTTTTTTTTCATATTTTAAACAAAATTTTCAGCTGCAACTCCAGTAAAATTTCTGGTTAGATTTAATAAAACTTAGGCGTAAAAAAAAAATCGACTAAATTTCCATGTGTTTTTTCACACATGTAAATTCAGCCGATTTCTTTTCTTTTCTTTCTTTCTTTTTTTTTCTTTTCAAAACACTTTTTCAAACACTACTTTTTACAATTAAATATAATTCTAAAAGTACGAAAATTATTTACAGGTTTCGATATTATTTTATAACGCATAAAATTTTCAAAACAGTTAGACAATAAAAACTATATAATTTTAAATAAACTAATAAGTGAGAAAAATGGAAGAAAATAAACACATTTTTATCTGCCGAAGACAGTGGGGCCTGTATTATTCAAACTCTCCAAAGGTGTTACTTTCTGACACATTTTTAAAATCGTCTTTTGTTCGAAAACGCATGGAATTGGAAGGTATTGCAATTCAGAAATTTTGCAATCGAAGCCTTTATTATTTTTGGGGGTAAATGCACATTATATGTTTTAGAAAATATTATTAAGATCTGTCTTCACTTAAATTTCACGCAGCAGCTCAAGAAAAGAAAAAAAAACCGATTTTATGGATATTTAGGACCCAGAGTTTGGCATATTTTTGCTTATATATACACATATATTTATATATGATAGTTTTAAAATTAGACAGGAATGTGTATAGAACGCCCGTTGTAAGCAGCTGAATAAAGTAGGGTTCCCAATTTTTAGTTTATTTCGATAATATTTCATTTAAGTTATATTTTAAATTATAACACTTTTTTTTTACTTTAAATTACAATATTTCTTTTCATTTGAGTAAATAAGGAAAAATACAAGATTGACCCATTGAAACACTCCGAAAAATCCCTGTTTTTGTTTTGTAAGATAAAAAGTATCTGTTGCATGCACTCCTCGAATGTAAAACAGCAGGCGATTTACTTCCATTGTAAAAGATCCCTAAGTAATCAATAACTTTCCTTTTAACCTTTTCCGAGGGAGGGGAAGTAACAGCGTTGATTTGGGAAACAAGCTGACCAAACAACATTACGACTCGTGACTGCCGTTTTTGGAAAAGAATTGTAGCGACGAGTTCTCTCGGGGCTGGCGAAAAAAGATAGGTAGTCTAGCCCCGAGTCTTCTCGGGACCGCCGGTGAAGTGGTTAAGATGCATTTTTTATCCCCTCTTTTCTAAAATTCCATAGAAGATTAGCTCTCCCATACATCCTGTCTAGTACGTCAATAAGAAGCCAATTGCTCATAATAGGGACAGGTGGACACTTGTAAACATGTTTTGTTTTTATCATTTAAATTAAACCGTAATAATTACAAAGTTGCTAATAATGATAGTTTTAATAATGATAGTCAAAAGTCCAGGGATAGTGGTTACATATTTTTGGAGTCCTAACACGTGCACATGGGGATGAAAAAAATAAATTTTTCTTAGGTTGTTCATATTGGGTACAGGCACCATATTTCTCTTTCTAAATTACTTTAGTGACATGGAGAAGATAATTTTTCCCTTTCATTATAATTTCATTAAATCATAAAATTATTTTTAAACTATATTTTTTAAATATTTCTAATAAAATTGTAAAAGAAAATATAAGAGTCTATTTTGAATTATAAATTTTCACAAAGATAAAAAAATCTTTAAATAAAGACGAAATTCCTACAGGGAATTAGATATATTATCAGGGAAATGTTACTAAAATGATGACCGAGACCGAATAACTGGATAGAAGCATTTTACCGAGAGCTATTTTTAAATTTACAGAGAGTCTCGCTTCTTTTTACTGCAATTTTTAACAGTGTAACACTATATGAAAATATTAAATGTAATACACAAACAAGCGGGTATGTATGATCGCAGATCGCAGAGAAGGTCTTGTTTAATATCTCCTTCAAAATATTTTATCATTAAATTAACAAACAAAAATTGGCTTTTCGGCGCCATTTCGGATTTATTCACCAATCGCGCCAAACAGAACAGAATACTGAATTCTTCCCCTATATGCTGCTTTGATCGCATAGATTTGTTGATTTCTCTATCTGTATCTACAGATTTAATGAAGGTACACAAGTAAATTAAATTATGTATAAAAGTAAAATGTTACAAAGCTTAGCATAAGTTTAAGGGATACCAAACCGATCACCAGAGGCGGCTAGTAATTTAAACAAATAGAAATTTAATAAATAAAAAAAATGTCTCTCTCGCATGTCAAAATAGAAGATAAATATGATGTAATATGATAAAAAAAAAAAAAAAGAAAAACTAAACGTTTTTCACGTGATTGTGCAACAATTAGACAGAATGAAATTTAAATTTTCAAATTTACGCTACTGCAAATTTTTAAACTTTTAAATATCGCACATTTTCAAGTTTTACACTATCGTATAGGGAAAAAATGTACTTTTAAATCTTTTAAATGCAACGTGTTTAAACGCTGTATATCGATTTATTTTTAAAATATTGATTTTTTTGTAGTTTTTAATACCAATTTTGTAATTGTGGCAATAGAAATACTCCATTTCTTTTTAAAGCGTAAAAAATAAATAATTTTTATATCTATTTAAACATGTATGCAACAATTGTAAGAAAAAAATTAATAAAATGGACTCATGATACTTAAAAATTATTTTAATAAAAATAATAGTCTTTTCCAAAATTTAATGATTTGTTATGAGACAAGAGGTATTCAGCTATAAGTACACAAAATTTGAATACTCTGACTAATCAAGTTTAAGTGTACGCACTCTGTGACAAACAGACTGACAGCGGACAGAGACGACTATGGATACAACAGGTAAATAAAACAATAAAAATAATATAAAGTATTATTACAATTGGGTCAAAAATATTGATGCACAGAAATAGAGAACATAAATACAATCAAAGAAAATACACATTTGAAGTCCCCTTGTCATTTTTTTTTTTGTTATGTGAATATAGCCCTTGAACGCAGCAAGCTATTCAGGGAATTTAGGTATTTTAATACGGTGAATTTTCTAAAATACTGGTCACTATACCTGAAGATATTTCTTTATAAATAAGGTAAACATTACGCTACAAATATACAGATCAAAGGTACTTGAAGCTCTTTGAAGTGTTCGAACTCTGGAATCCTATGTTTATGACAATAGTTAGATACACTGTAAACAAAAATAAATTTAACAGATTTTTTTTTTTTTTTTTTTTTTTTTTTTTTTTACAGTGTAAGCAAATTTAATAAGTGAATAACCTGCACAAGAAATTCGCATGCAATCTGAATATAAACTGCTCATTAATATCAGATATGAGAAGATCTTACAGAAAGTAATATACACAGATACCATACAGTAATAGAAGATTTTTTTTTCTTTTTTTCAGAGAGGTTGAAAGGTAAAATGAACATCTGCCAAAGCATTAGTTCCATTTGTTTAAAAATTCTAATAAAATTACATTAAAATAAGAGCAAGCAAAACGCACTCAAAGCAATAATAACTGAGAGCAGGTAACATCGATTCTGAGAATTGACAAATCAAGTAAAAGGTGCAGGAGATTGAGATTTTTTTATTTCACATTCTGTATTTTTTGTTTCATTTGATGTATCAGCATCGGACATTCGCGTACGAGCACTGATAAAAATGAAGTACTCAAAAATGAGTAAATCGATGTACTCATACCGAATTGAGTATGTTTGGATCAAAAATGAACATATTGCTTTCTCAATTTTCAACGATTATATGTTATTAAATCCAAACAAACGATAATTTTACATCCTGTATTGGTTTATTTCATTCAGAGTGGCATTATGTACAATTTTTTAAAAATAGCTTAAAAGAGCTTGCTAATAATGCTCTTGTCATAAAAACATTCGATTTGAGTATCTTGCTAATAATTTTGCTACTTTTGTTAATAAAAAATCAATTAAACGCTTATTGTTAAGAATTTTGAGCAAGAAATAAATGACGGTATTTTTTCACTTTGATTTGTGAGTTCAAGGAGCAGTATATAGTGATTCATATTTGAACACAACCATGGAATCAAAAATGAGTACATGTGTTTCTCAGTGTTGACCACATTTGAATCGGAGCTATTTTGAGTATGTGATGTACTTAAAAATGAGTACTTTTTACTCAGTTTTGAGAACCCTTTTTTTCAGTTAGTAAACAGAACTTAATGCACCAGTACTGGTACGCGTGCTATAGTTTTTGGAATATCTGACATAGAAGATTCATTACACGTAATCATATTGCACTTTTTTACTTTTATACATAGTCATAATTAGAGAAAATATGAGAAGAATAAATTGATACAAACTTAGCAACCGTTAAAAATATCAAAATAGAAAAAAAGAAATATTGAAATTAAAAGGAAAGAAAAATTACGCGAAAAATATACATTATTTCACACACAACAGCACAAAATTTACATGAGAAAAATCCCGAAGCACTCAATAATATAGGCTGTATTAAGTATTCATAAATTTCAATCAATCTTATTGCAAAAGATCATGAATTTTAAATACATATTATCAAAATGTATACAGTTTCATGGTTGTAGAGAAAACAGTTACTAGATTCCAGAACTATAGAAAACGAAGGTTACTAAAAATAATAATAAATTTATATTTACCATATTAAAATAAACAATGTTCCTAGGTGTCCCATGTATATCAGGGCTCTAAATGCTTTGGATACCACTATTATTTTTACATTTTACTTTAACATTTCTAGCTCACAGGCTATCATAGCCTGAGAGCTTACGTGCCCGTCCGTTCTGTATCTATGTTCGTACGTTTGTACGTACGTTCATGCGTAACGCGATAACTCATGATAAAAATATCGGATCCACTTGAAATTTTGTATATAGGTATATCCTGATAAGGCGCTTTCCTGATTAGTTTTTGGAGTTCATTCGATATGTATAAGAGGGGGAACGGGGGGCTCATGTCCCTTCCCTTAATTGATATAAACGAGATTTTCATGCAGAATTAACAGTTTTCGTTCAAAATTTAGATATAGGATCATTCCGATGAGGCGATACCGTGGCTGTTATTAGGTGTTCATTGAATAAGTATAAACAGGAGGAACGGGGGGGGGGCTCATGCCCCTCCCTCTAATTGATATAAACAGGATTTTCATGCAGAATTAACAGTTTTCGTTCAAAATTTAGATATAGGATCATTCTGATGAGGCGATTCCGTGACTGTTATTAGGTGTTCATTGAATAAGTATAAACAGGGGGAACGGGGGGCTCATGCCCCCCCCCCCCCTTAATTGATATAAACGGGATTTTCATGCAGAATTAACAGTTTTCGTTCAAAATTTAGATATAGGATCATTCCGATGAGGCGATACCGTGGCTGTTATTAGGTGTTCATTGAATAAGTATAAACAAAAGGAACGGGGGTTCTAATGCCCCTCCGCTTAACTTGTATAAATGGATTTTTCAATCAGAATTGTCAGATTTCGTTCAAATCTCTGAATAGTTTTGGAAGCTTAATGATTAAGTATAAAAGAGGGGAATAACTCCTCTTAAATTATATAAATGCTAAATGGGTTTTTATTAAGAATTATCCGATTTGCTCTGAATTTTGGATATAGATTTTTTAATATGATAAAGCATGTACTTGATAGTTTAGGAGGTTCAATGATTAAGTATAAAAAGGGAGAAATGGGAGAGCTGTTACCCCTTCTTAATTTTCTTTTTCGAACGGAATTAACGAAAATACAAGGCTGTAATGTGCTATTAGTATGCGTAGCCTGTGAGCTCAATGCCATCAGTTTAACTGGGCAATATTCTTTTTATTATAATAGTTAGTTGTTAAATAAAGTGAAGAAAATTACTTCAAAAGCTGGTGAGCAGAACAATATGACCCAACGTAGGTGTGATATTTGGCAACACTAGACATAAATAACCTGTGTAAAAAAAAAAAAAAAAAAAAAAATTAAAATTAAAAAAAAACATAAATTTGTTTTTTCTTTTTTTTACCTGAGACTTGTTTTTTTACTGCCCGAAAGAGACTGCTCACACTAGCAAGTCTGTAGAGCATAAATGTCACTCCCGGTCCCTTTTTATGAAGGTCTTAAAAATATATATACAAATTGAGTCCGCCAAAATACGCGACAGGGGGTGGAATGATATGCACAGGACATAAGTAATTATTACACTTGCAAAATTTATAAAATGACAATAAACACATTAAATAAGACAATATTAACAAAGCTCTTGCGACCCGACAACGGGTACTGAATAACTGGGAATCCAAGCCTCAGTCTCAGTGATGGATTAAAAGTGAGAGATCACACAAGAACTTGAAGATGTTTTTAATTTTTGAGAGCAGAGTCGGGAATGTTAAAATATTTGCTAACCAACCGTCTGGACGAACAGGAGGACGGCGAATATGCCAGCGAGTTGTTAAAGGACAATTATAGAAATAATCAGAGGCATCGGCAACATCACCTTACTAGAGACTTGTGCTAAATTGCACAAATTGTTTACTTCAGGACTCTCAATCAATGACATTTGTTTGAATGGAGGGGGGGATGCAGGAAAATTTTTGCACATCGTCTTTTCCTTCAAAACTGAAATTAATATCAGGGGAAATGGCTATGATACAGAAAAACAACCAGGAGGATCACGGATAAAACAATGATGTAGTTCAAAAATGCTAAAAGCATTAAACTAAATTGTATTTTTATCACGTTACATTAATATATGAGTCAACCAATATTATGTTAAACCTGATTTTCATTTGAATTAGCACAAACAGAAATAATATAAAAAATTTCAATCACTTATGAGCAGTGTCTTATTCAAGAAAAGAAAGAATTCAACATTTCAAAAGATAGTTCAATTATTTTAAGTCTCATTAATTCTTGGAATAAATCTTTGCCTCATTTATACTTAACGCAAAATACATAATTTTCAAAATTGCTAAAGAGAAAATTTTAAAGGCCTCTTGTTATTTTACTAAAATCTAATGATGCAGAAAAGCACAAATGATTATGTATCTGAACCGTTTTATACTAAATGCGTTTTTTTTTGCAAATTGAAAGACATTTTTCAGTTAAAGAAAATTACAACCCTGTAGTTATATATAAATGTTTAGTAAATGGTAAATCAACTGTTAAAATGTAGTTAATTTGTATTGTTTTCTATGCATTTCTATGTTTATATGATAAGTTGTTTTAAATTTCGGATTTTAAAATGGAAATGTTATAATGGGGAACTCAAAAGTAAAAATCATATTAAAAGAAAGTGAAGCAAAGGAAGGCTGATGTATCATTTTAAAGAGATTAATTTAGAACGCTATTTAAGTAATTTTACACGTTTGCATGAATCTTTGTACTACATTTTGCAAGACAAACATCTTCAAGGACTGTAATAATATTTCCGAGGCTCATTCATTTTGAAATATATGAATACTTCAAAAACATTCTTAGTGCAATAAATAAATAAATAAAAGTGGATTTAGAGGATATTTCAAAATTCCTGAATAATATGCACAATATTATTGTTCAGCAGAATAATTTAGAATAGCCAACAATACCAAAAGCTAATCGAGAATTTTAGTTAAAAAATTGATATATAATATCTAATGACTTTTTCAAAAATTAAGTGTTCAGAGCAGAAATGTGGCTCTTTAAAATGTGCAATATTATAATAATATAGTAACTGTATGAAAAAGTATTGCGCGTTATGGAGAACAGTAAATTGTGATTAAGAGATTAACGTGATCTCTCACTAAAGCGTGAGAGCTAGAGACATCGAAAGAACCTGCATAATTGAGAGACGCGCATAAAAAATGTAAATATGATTAGTTAAAAAAAACAAAGACATGTATAAGTTCCATTATTTTATATTATCAAAGAATTAAGAAAATGCAAATGCTTTCATACCCAAATTTCACTTTACTCCTGTTACATTTTCACAAAGTAATTTACTGTCAAGGATTGTTTTTCTTTTTGTGATTTTTCACAAAAGATAATTTTTAAGTTAATCGAGACGTGAAAATTAATTTTTGCCACCAGAATCGCATTGAAAATAGTCACACAGAGTCTCTACTGCTTCTAATGTTGTTGTGTGAATTGCAGGAACAATTGCCACATATACTTCTCTTTTCTTTCTTTTTTTCATCACGATTCCTTTCCCTTGAAACGTCTGTAATTTTCCAACACTTCATATGTGATTAAATTCATCAGCACCAACGAATTTTATGAAGGTACAGATTGCATGTCCACAAGAGACATTATGCTAATCTTTTTCGTGAATGTCACTTTCGTAATTTTCACTATTATTTTCTGGCTTCTCAAACTAATTTTCTACTTATTAAAATATAATTAAATTAATAATTTTGTTGAAGGCAATGAGTATGGCATATTACTTTGCCACCAAATATTCTATATTGTTACATTCAATAATATTTTATATAAATAATGAGTTTAAAAAGTTTTAAAAAGCTAAAAGTTTGCTTACTGTTACTGGTAAGCCAGCCGGGAATTCATCGATGTCTTCTTTCTAATCCTATACTGCACTAATGATATGTATTGTGTAATGAGTACGGTGTTGCATTATTTTATTTAGAAGATGCCGTTTAGAGAATCATACGGTTTTTATTCTGTTGCAAACACATACAGGATCTCTTGATTACACTGATTTACACTGACTCTTGATTAAACTGAAAAATGTATATAAATTCTTGATTATTACACAATGATACAATTATAATTGTTAATAGGAGTATTTGTAATTAGTTCAATTAATCCTGAGTTGAAATCTAAGCGCTGAGAGTTAGTGGCTTTGCTTGGCCGAAACCAGCAGACAAACTGACTCGCATTTTGCGGTCTTTAATAGTAGTAGAAAAGTTCTTTTAGTGATCACGAAGAAAAAATTGCAAGTCTGCAAAAAATCCTTTGTTTTATTTCTTTACAATGTAATGTCTGTAATGAGCACTATAGTCTTAAATTTAATAATGCTGCCATCTGTATTTATTTTGGAATATTAAAGGTATACCGCAAGTTATTCTGGGTTATAAACAAAGCATAAAAGTTTCAATGTGTACGGGTTTGACACAAAATATATTCGTCACGAGAGGTATTCTATCACTACTGGAAATGATAGTCTTATTTTCTTAAAGTAGCTTTTAGCACTTTTGTCAGTGATGTTTCTTCCCGATGAACACAAATTAAGAATTGGGTCATGGACAGTAACTTGCTACAATTCGTCTTTCGTTACATGTTTTGCTTCTGGCGCAGCCAAAATTCGAAGGATTAAAGTTTTTTTCACTTTTACATAACCAACGACACAGGGGTTCAAAGTACAATTTGCAGGAAAACAGACAGGTTTCTTGAAATAAGGATTATATTGATTGTAAACAGGACACACAATATCCATGGATATCAATTCTGATCACGAAAGATCACTGAACACTGATCTATGAATAAGAAGTTTCCGTTTTTCTTTCCTTTTGAATATATGAGGGAATCCCTGAAACTATGTGACACCATCCACACTATCTTGTTACAATTGTAATCACAAGGAATCATCTTCATATTATTTCATTCCACATGATTGTTTGATCTACCACCGACCAACTCCAGGAATTCTTTATCATCAGCCTTGTTAGGCAATTAGTCATCTAAGACAGTTAGTTTTTTTTGCACTTTTCCCTCTTTACAGCATTATTCTCCCTCTAATGTTTATGTTCTGTTGAGCCACATTGTAATAAAAAGGCCAGCTATGCGACGCGTATAAGTGAAAGGTGCTTTTTCAGTGCGGTTCTAAGTGAATTGGTGTTATGAGGGAAACCAATCTCTTGAGGACGAGCGACAAGCATACGTGGCGCAAAAAGGCTTAAGCATCGTTGTTTGTTCCCACCAGTAAAATTATACTGTAAAATTTGCTTTATTTAATCGGAGCATTTTCTTGATTTAAAAAGGTGTAAAATTCTGTTTTTAAAAATCAGTGACAAAATTTTAAAAATTTCATAAAAGGCCTCCTTCGCGAAGGGGTTAAATAACTCGAAAAAATACCGGACGATTGAAGTGAAAAGCGTCAAAACAAATTTTAATATTCTGCGTAATGCTTCCCTTTCATAAAGGAGAAAAATTGAAATCGATAACCAATTAAATTTAATTGCACATGAAAAATGGTGCAGAGAGTGTTGTGAAATATTTTTTAACTTTTCACAGCTTCATTTTCAGAATGAAAGCAGCTGGCGGATTTCATTGAATTGTTTTTGTTGTTTTTTTTTTTAAAGACAAAAAGCTTGCACAATAAATTAAAAAAAAACAATTTATTTTAATAAATAAACAAAGATTAGAAAATAAAAATGCGAAGTCTCATTTCTTTATTTATTTTTTCTTTTTTTCATTCATTCTTTTTTTTTTTTTCATTTTTACAAATGCTGATTAACATATAAAAATATAAATTTAATACGCACGAAATTTCGATTACAAAATTTATATTTCTTTTAAAAATTAAATATGTTCATACTATATTTCTCACAAATTTTCTCACCAATTATTTCGAATATTTTTATGATACATGAATTTATAATTCTAATGTCATTTCATTAATCGCATAATTTGGCAAGGAAATCCATAAAATAAGGTAATCTGATGTGACAACACCAGGTTGAGTAATTACGCCAAGTGCTAATATTAAGCATAATTATGAAATATTCAGGAAAATGGCACCTATGGGCTCTGCACCTAGTCATATAGAACACAAACAAAAGCTTAAAATTAATTTGTTCCATTTGTAGGCCTTATAGCTTTTAGAAGCATTTACAATTCACGCTTGATCTAAAATTTGCGAGGCAATTTCTATGAAGTAAAGACTATATATTTATCAGGAAATACTTTGTTTATTATACAAATTTCTAGTGCATTTCATGTACTTTTAAAATGCTGTAGAAAATTTTGGATATCTTCGCGATATAATTTGTAGTTTAAAAATGTACTGCATAATAAGTATAACGGAGTAATAATGCCATTTCTTGGCATTATTACCAAAGTTGATTCCTTATAGTGGCGGAACTACATGATAAGGGGTTTATTTTTTGCATTCTGTATGAGACAGCATTATTGTCATTGTTGAAATGGTTAGATTAAGTCGGGTTCGGTACCGAAAACTGATCTTTAAAAATAAATAAATAAGAATAAAAATACTAATTTAAAGACAATTTTAAACTCTTGTAAATAAAGCGATATCAGAATGTTTTTGATATTCTAATCTCAACATTTTTAAAATCAGGTTTTTATTAAATTCCCACTTGATTGTTCAATCGAGTTCTAAATTTTAACTGTCCGCTTTCTCGGCATTTTTGTTTTTCAAAATTTTACAAATTTAACCTTTAATTGATGAGACAGATATTGTAATGTAACTAGTGTGAAGTGGTCTGCGAGACCGCAAGATCGAAAGATGAATAAAAGGCGTGATTAACTTATATGATGAAGTTTTTGACTTTTTTTGTACAAGGGTTTTATAATTAGCATTCACCTATTTATAAGTCTCTTGTGATAGTATTAAAGTTTTAAATGAAACAAAATTTCAGTAGTATTTGCAGTTAAACTGAAAATTACAAGTTAAACTATAAAAATAGAAAAAAAAGCAGTCGTCTGTGAGACAGGTACCATTAGTTACAGGTTAAAAGATGATCACAATAATTAAAATTTTTAAAGTACTTTTTCTGCACAAAACTTTTTGAACAGGATTAAATCTAATTAAATTTAATCTGTTCAAACATTTCTAACAAAAGTGCGAAGACTCCAAACGAAAGAGAATTTCAGCTGTTGCTATTGTTAAACTGGAAATTACAAGTTAAAATGTAAAATTTGAAAAAAAAAAACAGCATTTAATGAGATAGATAACAATAGTTAAAGGTTAATATTGTTGCTAATATAGAGCTAATGATAAGAGATCTCACAGGGATATTTATTTTTTGCAAAAAACTTATTTAATTAATTTAAAATACAAATTTATTAAAGCATGTTTTATATAACGCCGATATTTTATCTTAAGATTTGCGCGAATCCGCATAAATGTGGAGTTTACGGGTCAAAAAAATATTTTCAAGACTTCTATAACAGTGTTAACAAAAATATTTATCACACAAAACTCTAGTTATTATAAAATTTCACACATTAAAAATGGTTAAAACTGTGCAATATTTTTTTATAATTATATTTAAGTAGGAATTTTTAAGCAAACAGAAGTTCATGGTGTTAAAATCTGTTGAAGCTCCCCTTCTTCACTTTTTCTTTCCCTTTCACAAAAAGCTGAACATTTTCTATCACATAGAATGTATATATAGAAACATAAACACTAATTTAGATAAACACAGTTAAAAACAGCCAATGTTTCTAATAATTCTATTTAAGCAGTCCTTTTTAAGCAAAGATCAGGGTCTGATATTGTTTCGCCTCCCCCCTTTTCTTTTATTTACACATTCTCAAAAAAATACATTTTTTATCGCTTATGAAGCAATTTGTCATTTTCTAGAGGTTTAGAGTTTTTATTTATGTAATTTGGGCAATCTATATGGGATTATTTCATTTTATTTTATAGTTTTTTATGCATGGCGTTGTTACCCAATTAGGTGGGCAATAACGCCAAAAAACATTGGTCAAGAAATCATGCCATTACATTTTATAAATACATATCTCTTAAATTATTTTTTATAGATAGTCGATGAGTTGCATCAAATCCTATATTTGTTTGAAAAATACAATCTAAAACTAAGCCGTGAAAATTGGTAGAAACTTAACGTGGCGTTATTACCCCGGGGCACCTTACTTCAAAATTTTTTCCTGACGACAGCCTTTAAACTAACTAACTATTAACGACTAACACATTAATTTGAATGAAAAGCAATGATGCATTTTTTATATGGCAAAGAAAGTACCAAACCTAATATGATATTATTTCCTTGGGCTATGATAAACGTAAAACTCGCTAGAGTGTTTTACTCTTTTCAAATTCTCGCTATTCCCTTGGTGTCTCCTAAAAACCGCTTTTATTAAATTGAAAAGGCACTTACCGATTGTTATTTACTGGAAGTGAGGCGTAACCCTTTTTCTCATCCCCATTTTCGTTCTTCTGAAAATACAACATTTATATTTGTCTTAAAATACTCGGAAAAACACTAGGTGACTGATTTGAAAAGCGTCAAAACAAATTTTGATATTAAGCGTAATGCTTCCCTTAAACATAGAAGAAAAAATGAAATCGATATACCATTAAAATCAACTGCAGATGGAAAATGCAAAGTCTTATTTCTTATATTTATTTATTCTTCTATTTATTTTTGTGCAAAACCTGTTTAATATAGAAATTTAAATTTAATACGAATAATTTATTTGTTTTAAAAATTAAATATAGTTATGAATATTATTATAAATGATATTATTATATATTATTATAAATGAAACAAAAATTTTCATAAATTACTTCGAATGTTTTTTATGATACATCAATTTATAAATCTAATAAAATTTCATTAATCGCATAATTTGGCAATCAATCCATAAAATATTCTTTTAGTTTTTTCCTGAAAACAGCCGCTATATTTAATAAAATACATTTATTTAAATAAACAAATTAAGAGTGATGCATTTTTTATCTGGAAAAGAAAGCATCAATCTTAATTCGATTTTATTTCGTTGGGATATGATAAAATGTAAAACTCGATGATAAAGTGTTTTCCTCTTTTCAAATTCTTGCTATTCCCTTGTTGTTTCCTGAAAGCCGTGTTTATTAAATGAAAAGGCACTTACCGATTGTTTTTCACTGAAAAAGAGGAGTAACGTCTTTTCTCTTATCTATCTTTGTTCTTTTGCGATCACAACATTTATATTTCTTTTAAATTACTTGATGACGGATGTGAAAAGCGTCAAAACAAAATTTGATATTACGCGTAATGCATCCCTTCAATATAGAAGGAAAATTGAATTCGATAAACCATTACAGTCATTTGCAGATGAAAAATGGTGCAGAATATAGAATAGTATTGAGAAATATTTTTATAATTTTCCTCAACTTCATTTTCAAAATAAAAATAGCTGGCGAATTTCATTGAATTTTTTTTTGTAGTTTTTTCCCTTAAAGATGACAAGCTTGCACAGTAAAAAAAAACAACTTATTTATTCTAATAAATAAATAAATAAAGATTTTAAGCAAATATTTATTATGTCTAAATAAGTAAAAATATCGTAATCAATGCTCGAAATAATTCTTTATCTTTAATTGTAGACGATATGCAATTAAAAATTTAGATGTTTTATACTACTTAAGGTTATTTAATGAAATTTTTTCCTAACAACAGCCACTTTATTTATTAAAACATTAAATTTAAATGAAAAATAAGAGAATTGCTTCTTTTATTTGTCAAAAAACGCACCAAACCTAATTTGGTTATTTCCTTGGGCTATGATAAAATGTAAAACTCGCCAAAGTGTTTTCCTGTTTTTAAATTCCCACCATTCCCTTGGTGTGTCCTATCAGCTGTGTTGATTAACACGAAAAGGAACTTGATGATTGTTTTTCTCTGGAAGGGAGGAGTTACGTCTTTTCTCATCCCTATTTTCGTTCTTCTCCGATCACAACATTTATATTTGTTTTAAATTATTCGAGAAAATTCTGGGTGATTGATGCGAAAAGCGTCAAAACAAATTTTGATATTCTGCGTATTGATTCCCTTCAATATAGGAGAAAAAAATACATCGATAAATAATTAAAATCAACTGCAGATGTAAATAATTCAGAAATTATTGGGAAATATCTTTATAATTTTCAACAAATTCATTGTCATAAAGACCGGACGACAGGAGTAAAAAAAATCTCATGATTAAATAAAGATTTTAATCGGAAATCTCTTATGTCTAAATAAGTAAGATTATGGTGATCATTGCTCGATTCAATTCTCTATCTTTAATAGACGATGATATACTGTTAAAAATTTTAATCTTTCATACTACTTAATTTTATTTAACACAGGGGTTGCAGCGTCTTTAAAATTTTCGCACTTTTCTACCAGTATTTTAAATGAAAAATCTTCCTCTCAGATTGCTTTAAAATCTACAATGAAATTCTACAATAAATATTATCATTTTAAGATTGTGGTGGCAAAGTGTTAAAATTTTAGGGACGCTGGGACCCATGTTAACGGCAAATATCTTTCACGAAAATGAAATATCTGTAAGATCATTGTTCCTGAATGATACGCGACCCCCCCCCCCCCTCCTTCACAGATTTTTCGCATTTTTCGCATATTTGGTTTTTTAATGTCTAAATATACATTTTGTTACGCAGAAAATTATTGTTGAATATACTTTTAGTCTAAAAGTAACTTGTTTTTCAAAAATAAAAAAATATATATCATAATATCCAACTAGATATTTATAAAAAGTGGGCAATTTCCGCGACCAAAACACATAAATATTTGCGAAATTTCGTTTCATTTGGTTCATTCATTCATATATAAATACATAATCGTAAAATACAAAAGTTTACGATATTCGCGTTTTGGGCAGTAAGAACAAAAATTTGACGTCCCAAGTTCTAAATGTAACATTGCGTTTTATACATGCAATTCGTATGAAAATATTCATTTAAGCTCAAACTATTGTGACAAAAATTGCCGCATAGCTACTCTGAAATGCTTCCGACACTACTTCATGAAAGATAAATAAAAAGGTTAATTAACAAATAGGAAACCTCTTAAGTTCTAAATTTTATGTACAGAATTCTTATACCCTTTATTCTGAAGTTGCATTAGTACTAGCGAACAAAATTAAACAAAAATTCACAAATATTTATGGATTTGGTGCTGGAAATTACCCACTTTTTATTAAAAAAAAAATCTATTATTTTTCTTTATTTTCAATTCATTGTGATAAATGTTTCACTTAAAATCCTAAGATTTCTCTTTCCCGCCCCCCTCACAAAAATCTTCTTCTTTCACTGTTTTTATTCGTTGGAATTTAGTTGGCCCAACCCTTCATTTCAACACACAGGAACATACGCTCCTCTACTTATTACCATCACCGAAGTTCCTAAATTTCAGTGATCCGTTCTCTCTCTCCTGATTGGACGAGAAATTTTCAGATCGAATACTTTAAAATTGTTCTCTTCCTTTTTGTTTTTATTGTTTAAATCTTATTTTTTGTTGGTTTTATTAAATTCTATTTTATTTTTCGTAATTATTTTTGATTTATTTAAGTTATTAAAGAAAATAAATTAATAATTATGGAGCCTACTCGTGTCCGCCTTACCCTATCCTTGTATTCGATTATTCCAATGCTCTGGAATTTCTTAATTCCATCTATGCTAAATACTTCTAAGTATCTAGATTATTCGAATGATCAATGTTGATCGAAGATAAAGAAGATAAGTGCGGCTATTGTAGGCACTTCAACAATATCTGCATTGGTTCATTGGTTCATATAACACAAATATTTTTGCATGTGAAATAGTCACCTACTCCTGTTTCTAGTTTATAGTATGAAAAAAAAACAGTTTATAGGTTTAGAATTTTAAATTTGGATTATGAAATCGTTATTAATTGAAAACCGCTTCGAAGTTACTTTCAAGTTTAACTTCATTTACAGAATTTGGTAAGATTTTTAAACTATCAATAAGAAGAAAAGAGATAAAAGGATAAAAGGATAAAATCTTCATGTCAGATGGGAATACATGGTACTTATCTTTTTAAAAATAATTTGTCACAATTATTCATACAAAAAATGTTTCATTTCAGAATCTTGTATGCTAGTTGAGGCAAGTTCAACAAGAGTTGTTCAGTAAGAGGCTTTCAAAGGTGTAATTAATAAGACAAGAATCAATTAAACAACAAGTGTCATTTGAATGCAGAAATAAAAATCACAATTAATCATAATGAAAAATGAATTAGATTATGTGAAAAAATGAATTACAAATGTTATTGTTATATACATTTTTATTTCAATAAAGCATTTCCCTAAGAATTAAAAAAGAAAATGCACAGATATCTTTTCATTAAATCAAGTTAATAAGTAACTAAATATTATCGCATTATTAGAAACATACAATTGAAAGTAATTAACTTGCAATCCAACCATAGAACACATTGTCAAAAAATATTATATTTAAGCAGACCAGCGGTTCCCAATCTTTCTTGGTAAACGACCCACCTTTCAATGACAAAAAGTTTCATGACCCACCTTTCAGTAATAAGAAATTTCGAGATCCACCCAAGATAAAGTTATGTATGAGTATAGCAATTTTTGTACGATCTCTATACGCTCGGCTATCCTATTCAAAGAAAAACGCAAATTTGGAAGATACATTATCAACAAAAACAAGAATCGATAATCTGAATGAGTGTAAGTGAGTAGTAATTAAAACAATGCACAAACTACAGAGATAGTTAAAATATGTTTAATTATTATGAAAGCATAGCTTTATAATCAAAAAGATTTCTGGTATTGGTGTTTATCAAAGTGGGAACATACATTAATACGCAGTTTGTCTCAGTACTTGTCTTTCGAAACCAGCAAAGTAGAAAAAGCATGTTCTCATAAGCACGAAGTGTTACGAATTTATTGTATCACGTGTCTGTGGGACGTGCGAGTTAACTGTCTCGCACGCCGTTACGTAATGTTCCCGAACCTGGCAGAAAGCTATTGTTTTTTTACTTCAGTTTGGAATAATTTTTCTACTTGAATATAGAGCAATTCTTGGCATGCTCTCCTGGAATTTCTTATAAAATTGATGATAATGTTTTAATAGTTTTTTTAAATGTTATGTGTAATTGTTATTGTGTTAGTGTTTGTGTTTGTGGAATAAAAACAAGTAAGACTTCAAGACTTTTAATTTAGAACAACAACATGGCACCTTTATCGGAATATACCAACAGGATCTTTTGTTCTCTATATTTTTTACGAAGTGTTGAATTTCATCAAGGACCTCACAGCTGATTTAAATATTTTTGGATATTCTGTACGTATATTAATATAGAAGGAAATTAAGGATTTTCCCTTGAAATATTATATCTTGATGAAATTGTAATATCTTTTTAAATACATGAAAAAAAAGAGAGAGATTTTGATGACAAACCTTGATTGTTCCGCGACCCATAGATTGGGAACCACTGAAATAGACAATTTAATATTGTATGACTATATTGTATTTCATATATAGCTTTTATAAAAGATATAGCTTTTATAAAACATTTAAAAAAAGTTGTCTCATTTTCGTGAATTACTTTTAACCTCTTCGTCATGGAAGTCTTTGACGAAATTTTTAGTTTATTGTCACCGGTTTTTAAAAAAGAAATTTGCATATTTTTAAATCAAGAAACTGCTCGGAATAAATAAAGCAAATTTTTTCAGTAAAATTTTACTGGTGGGGATAAACAAGGATTCTTAAGCCTTTGTGCGGCTCGTATATATGTGCCCCATTCCCAAAGGGTTAACATAAGTAAAATAACTTAATAAGTGACTATCACTGAACCGACTAAGACTTTAAAAAATTAATTATAAATTTAAATAAATTTTACTGCATTTCTTTAAGTTATTAATGATAGCCAAATTGTCAATAGATTACATCTTCAATATGTATATGTATTTTGATTGTAGACTTTTTATGGTAATACAATTTGATTACTTCAAAATTAAACATATTTTAAGGCATATAAGTAAGATATGAATAAGTGGTAACTGCACAATTTCATTTCTTGTTTTTTGAAAGCATTTCGCTACAAAAGAAAATTAAGTTTTCCGATCTTCCAATTTTCGTGTACTTCAATTCTTGAGTCTAAATCCAGAGATGCCAACTTCTACGCCTTTTTAAATGGCATAAACGTGTTTCTAACCAGAAAATTTATTAAATATTATACGTCTTGAATTTATTTCCTGATTTGCAGTACTGCATATTTTTTTAACTTGCTAAATGAAATTTCTGGTTCGAATGTGTTTGTTTGGCTGTAAAAAGGCGTAGAAGTTGGCAGCCATGTAAATCTATTAAATGGTGTCACAGGAATTCTTATATTTAAAAGCGTGTTTGAATTCTTTTAACGTTATTTTTTCGGTACTTTCAGGAAATTTTATTTATAAAATGTCGACTCTTAAAAATATTCGATTATTTTGCTAGAAAAAAAAGGGACAACCTTTCGCATGCTTTGGGCAGCAATAAAAATTTTAAACGCAGTTTTTAAAAAAGCATCTAAAATATGTTCACCATATTAATCGAGAGATATAGTAATTTGTAAAGTAAGTTACTTAATTTATCAAAGAATTTCACTTAATTTTAGTAACTCGTCTATTACGTTTGAGTGTTTTTAAGAACTTTACTCTGTATTAAAATAGAGAATGTATTTATTTTATCTTTTTGAAGTATATTAACTTCATTAAAATTAGCTATTGTGAGGCAATATAGGTTTATGATTAGATATCATAAAGTTAAATTTTTTAATACTAACCGACAGATAAGCAATTTAATTCAAGTAATGATGCAAAATTTATTTTTAAAAATAAATGAGTGAAAACATTTGAAATGACGAATACTGATTATATCGTAAACTATAACAAAAATGAACTTATCTCATAACATATAAAATCATTTTTAAGGTAAATTAAACAATAATTAGATTCGTAAATGCAATTTGAACAATTTCATATTTTCAAATTAGGTAATAGTGACAGCAAATAACGAGAAATAACTAGATTCTGGAAAAATCCATTCTAAAGCAATAAATTGAGTAAATATATCTCATTTGTCATTTTCAAGAAAACACTAACCACACTGTTAAAAGTTTAACAGTATTGGGGATACAAATTTGGATTTTTTACGCAAAGACGATTTGTTAATTAATGTTGTGATGTTTTGTTAGGTGTGATTTATAAACTTACATGTGATGAGTGATATTGGCTTAAACCCATTAAGCGCCATTGCTCCCATTTTGGGAACATTACTTTAGGATTTTTTTTTTCTAAAACGAGTATTTTATATATTTTCAAAAAGTTTATGTTATTTGTATTTTGATTATATGAGATAACTTCCGTATATATTTTTAAGGTTCATTTGTATTTTCTATGTTTTAAAACGTTCTTTTTCTTTTGTTTAAAAAGACGAAATTTAGCATATTTTAAATTTCGCAAGAATTAAAGAAAAAAAAACTTACAAATAGCAATAATATTCTGTCTTTTAAATATGTTTATAACTGTCTATTGTCTAGTACTACGTAAATATATAGTTAATAGATTGATCGCAATTCATGAAAAAACGAGCTGTTCCCGTGACGAGAGCAATGGCACTTTCGTTAGTTTTAAATGCCAGACGAAACGCCCCAAATTAGATAGACTCGAAACGGTCCTCTTATTACGTGAGTGAAAATAGTCTGCACAGAAACTTTGGAAGTGTTTTATAACCTTCAAATTACAGAACTTACCTCGAAAATTTTAGATCGGGCTTTGACTTTTAGGTGATTTCCAGTGATTATGTCTACAAATTCAACAAATTCCATTTTAGCGGTTGTTTATGATTCAGATGACTCAGAACCCTTCTGCGCAGAACCGGTATATGATATCTCACGGATTTCTCCACAATTATGCGTAATATTGCCATTTGGTATCATTACTTACCCTGGCGTTATTACCCCGTAATTCCTTATGTAATTTATGTTTAGCTGACTTTCACGTAAAACGCATAATGTTCAAATTAACTCGAAATTAAAAAAAAAAAAAGGAAAGGCTCAATTTTTTTCTGGCTGGTTTTTGTATTTATCGCTCAAATATATGAGGAAAGAAATTGTGGTGGCCATTTTTCATCAACACAGCTAATATAAATGTTTGCACCAGTTTGGAGAATCCTTAAGGAATCTAAAGAAAAAATTACTCATATAAAATTCCTCCGTGGCATTGTTGAGTCACTGATGGAAATAAAACAGAAAACATAAGGACATCCCCGTTTAGTTCATTCTGGATTTTTGTCAAATGACGACGACGTGCGGTTTGATGGCGTCAACCATTTTCATAAAATTGTGGGAAACAATCTAGGGGTAATGTATGCCAAAAAAAAAAATACTAAAGTTTTCTGTAAATTGAGCAATGCAGTGCTGCATAAAAATTGTTCAGTCGCTGTTTAATTGAAATAATGAGAAAAGGTAAAGTAATGATGAAAAATAAAGAGATTCATAATGAAAATGTTTATAAACATGCCAATTGATTTTTTTTTCTAAAAATGAAGATTTTGTTATAACAGTAGATGTAATTTATCTGAATTTTTTCATAAAATGTCTGTTTCATAATGTAATGTTTCATAGTCCTTTTTATTTTTAAAGAATGCAAAAAAATCTTTTATAACTACAAGGAGGCAAAAGCATATTTTTGTAAAAATTTAACCCCATTAAGCGCCATTGTTCCCATTTCGGAAAGTTTCGGTTTCTGTTTTTATAAGTAAATGAATTATTTTTATTTTTTCTTTATTCCTTATGTACATTAATGACATTCTGTTCTTTAAGAAAAATTAATGATTCCATAAAAAAATGGTTACTATATCCCTCGTGGGCTGCAACAGTGGTATAACTCAAAAAATACGAATTTTGAATTAACGCGCTCTCTAGCATTGCAGATTGGTACTCTTTCCAGCAGCCTTTCTTATTTTCTTATTTTCTTTTCTCTTTGTGAAAAATCTTTGGCAAAAAGATCAAAGAGCCCTGGACCGGGCCCTATGATTACCTAGGAGGAGCCAGTGTCTAATGTGTAATGTTAAAACTTGAAAACATCTAAATGGAACAGGTATCCAAAAAATGAAGATCAAATTAAATGGAAGCAATTTGTTAACAATTTATTATCAAAAAAACTTAAAGGGACCCTGAAACGGGCCCCAAGGGTCTAGGGTCATAACCGAAAAGTAAAAAGGCGAGGATAGCTATATGAAGATAGGTCTCTCAAAGCAAAGAAGATGTGATAAAAAAGGGGTCAAGTTATTAACAATTAGGTACATAGGGACATTAAGGGTGTCGGCCCTTTAAATATCTTTTTCATTTTTTTTTTTGCATTATTATTAATTGAATGCTTAGTGCCACTTTTAGCGAATTTAGTACCACTTAACAATTATGACAACAATGAATCGTGTAAAATTTGCATTTCATTACAAGGCAAAACTCCAAACCTATTATTCTCAGGACCTGATTTTTTGAGTTGTGCCGCGATACGTAGTGGTGCTTAATGGGTTAATATAAGAATTACCTAGCATATTTAAATACCTCCCATCCTCACCTGTATTCCAAAAATATCAATGCGTGTTTGCTTTTATTTGAAGTTTTGTTATTATCTAAGTTTTGTTAGAAATTCAAAAAGTTATTCTCTCTTGTAGCAACATTAGAAATCATTCAAGCAATACAGTAGATAAATGATCATTGCACAATACATGTTCAAATTCCTTTTCGAACAATTTTCAGACTTGCATGTTTATGTTTCTAGTAATCAATGTAAAAATCAATACTAATATAGATTGAGCTGCGTTATGTTTTACTTACTATAATTTAAAAGAGGGTAATGCATGCATATAAAATTATATTATTCTATGAGAATCCTTCAAACTGTATTCCCTTTTAACTTAACAAATAAAAGCACACTAAAAAAACTTACAACAAACTAATTAGTACCTTTTATTCCATTGAATGAAGTAGAAATTACTCAGTTCTCATTTTCAAAAGAATTTAATCGCAAAAGTACTAAAAGCAAAAAGTTGTTTGCTTACAAATTGTGGTGTTTGCCCAAGGACGATTTGGGACGTTAATTAATCTTGTGGTGTTTACGAAAAGATAATATTTTATGCACTTAAGAGTGATTTATGGAGGGAAATTACCTTTAGTTGTTTGTATCGCTTAATTTTCCTTCATGCCGTAGAATAGTTTATGGTTTAAAGATATGTTATTTTTGGCCTTGTTGTGATGGTTACAGGGAAATATCATTTATAGTATGATTAATTAATATAAATATTTGTCATTTCTTCTTCGACTGTTTTTTCTTGCCTTGTTTGTGTTATAGATTTTTTTTATGATTCAAGATTTCGCATCATGTCATGTTTATGTTGCATCATGTTTAAATATTTTATTCAAATTTCGTATATTACGCACAATCGCATTTTTGTGTTCCTTATACTTACTTAGTCTATATTTATTAATAAATAATCAAAAGGAAAATTTTAAAATTTTCTAACACTTTTGAAATGAGTTAGATTGTGCTAAAAAGTTATTGTTTTTCTGCACTGCAAAATCATCATTCAATATTTAATAGGATTTAATGCTTATTACTTCATAATATTAGTGATGGCTTGACAATCAGATGAACTATAATTAGAAATATCTTTAAACCATGATAAAAGTTAAAAGAATCATTCTATTTTCCTTGAATATTTTTTTCCTTATTACTGCTGTTAATCTTCTATTTAAATCATTTATGCTAATATAAAAATGTAGCTTTTATTGTTATTTTTAGTATATAATTTACATTTAAGCGATTTATAAATTAATAAATGTAAGCATTCATGTCACGCACAGAACAGCTTGCCTATTTTTCCATGGTATGACCCTTCAGCCGTCATTTCTTAGGTCAAGGATTTAAAATGTGGTGAATTTTTAACTTATTAAAAACAAGCAGTTTTTTCTAGTGTTCAAAATGTGGGGATTTTAAAAACTTTTAAAGGGTCATTTCATATCACGTGAGGCACAGCTGTTCTACGTATTGCTGTATATCTGTTGAATCTTGAATTAAAACAACTATGCTAATATGGAAATGTACCTTTTTTGTTATTTTTAATGAATAATTTATATTCGAAGAACATCTAAATTATTTGGTTATAAATATTTATGTAAGTGTCACAAGCAGTACATTTTGTTAGTTTTTGACGGAATGGAACGAAAAATGTAGCAGCTTTGCTGAATATTTAATGGAGATTCACCTGAATTATTGCGAATTTGCCATAGTGGCTAGAGGCAATCAGATGCATCGAAATTATAAACACTTTTGAGTAACTTGGGAAACTGCTAAAAAGGTGATTCTTCTTTCATATCATTGTACAAGCTTTACGCACTCAATTTTTAAAGGCATTACCCTTTATAATAGCATGAAAATCTAATGTTTTAGGAAACCTTATCAAATTTTAAATATGTTATTGCAATAAAAATAATATTTATTATTGTAGTTTAGGGTAGTAGTTAGAAAATCAGACATATCGAAACTATATACAGTTTTCAACTGTATCGGAAAATGCCTACAGGTGATTTCTTTACAACCTTATATATGTTTTACTTACTGTTTAGCGAGATTTTGCCATCAATTCATAAATCGATAAAACGGTATAATATGCTATTAGTGCAAAATAGTATTTGAAATTTTAGATATGCTAATTTGAATATTTCGTATTCATTTTTGTAGTTTGCTGCATCTTTAGTTTATTCATTGTTGTTGATAGTATCATAGTGTTAATAGTGCAATATTATGTCGAATAATGGTAAATAATAAAATGGTTGTTGAGATTTGAGGATATTTACTTTTTCACTTTGTGAGAAAAAATAAGGATGGCTTTTTGAGACTTTTGGATTATAAGATTTAATCTCATGTATTTGAAACTTTTTGCGGTTTAAAACTATATAAATGGTTGAATTCAAATTCACAGTATTAACCACTTAACTTATCAATATTTTTGAAAAAAAAAGTTTCAAATAATGCCTATATTTTTTATGTCATTTACAGAATTTTTAATCTTCTATCACCGGATTTTCAAAATAAAAATTTTTGGCTGATAGAATTAAAAAAAATGCCCGGATTAAATAACACAAAATTTACAATAAAAATTTACTGATAAGAATAATAAATCATAATCTGTAAATGAATGTCCGTATGTAATACGGGCAAATCATTTTTGACAAAAACGCGTTACCCGTATGGTGTACGGGCAAATCCGGGAAGCGCTTAATAATGACTAATAAAAATCTTGCTTGTAAATATTTAGCCTTGATTAAATGCACTATATTGTTTTAGAATGATTGCATTAATACATTACTGTATTATATCCGTCCATTATAAAGTATTTGACTAACACTACAAAATGTTAAACAAGGCACGGACAATGAATATGCTGTTTATTTAACAGTAAATGCATATATTAACCGTAATCTCTTAGAACTAATTTAGAAACTTTACAAAATGGATGTATCTTTCCTACTAAATCCTAACGCGTAATATAAATTCAAATATATAACACTTACTAAAGCATTTAAATGGGTAAATTTGTGAGTTTCTGATTAAAAGCAGAATAATTTAAATCCACATAAATCTCTTACTAACTATGACAGAATCCATTACAGAATTCAAAGAACGTAGCACGGTTCAGAGCTCACAATAATTCACTACTGCTGTTACAAACACATGATTACAATACTTAAAATTGTGATTTAGGAGTTCCAGTGTTTCAGATAAGAATATGCATTTTATAAGTAAATACAGAAAAAAATAATAAAGTTACAAATTAAAATTTATATATATATATATATTACGTACATATTTAACTCTTGCATTTGATGTATTTTTTATATACTTTAGCAATTAAAAAAATAAAAAAAAAATGTTGAATTTGATAAATTAATTTGTCAAAAAAAATCTAAATAATTTCACGTTAATTTATAATATTTTCCAAAGATAATATTTTTGTGATTTTGTTTCTGCTAATGTTATTTTCTCATGATTACTCGTTGTGCTATTCTTAAGTAGCTTATTATTAGGAAATATTCCACTCTGAATCAATTTCATTTGATCATACTTTTAACTGTATCGAAATTGTTTATTTGTTTAAGCAACTTCGGAGAATTTTTTTTTGTTTTTTGATGCAATAATTTATTACGAAGATGGTATTTATCATTTAAAACATATTGAGGATTAGCAACCCAACAAGTGGGTTTGTGTAATTGCGGGTAGCACAGAAGATTTCGTTTAATACTTCTTTCAAAATAATTTATCCTTTAATTGATAAATCCAAATTCTTAATTCATATATATTAAATTCTTATATGGATGGTAGCATGGTTAAATATAATTTTAAAATAATTACAAAAGTAAGTTATTTAATTTAATGAATTTAAAAATCACATCAAATTCAATTCTTCGCGCCCTCTATTAACCGTAATTCAATATGATGGAATATAAAATATCGTGACCCGCGCCAAATTATCGCATTTTATCAGAAATGTTTTTGAACAGCATTAATTGCAGTCATGAAATATAGAAAAAATTTAAGATAAGCATTGAATGTTTATAAGAGATAATTTATTTCCTTTAAATGAATAAATAAACAAAGCGGTTTTTATTGGATTTACATATTTTTCGATATAATATCCTGCATTTCTGCCAATGGTTTTTAAGGTGTTATCAGTGATTTAATTTTTTCTGGTCTTTATAGATGCGTGCGTAATTATACAATAACGAAGTACTGATAATTTCGTCTTGTCCGTGAGTCTGTCATGTCCGTCTATCCAACTGTCTGTCTGCAAAAATTACCCAACCGATTTGTTTGCATTTTAAATGTATATTATTTACAGACTTTTCGCGAGTCATTTCAGATCTATAGAAGTCACATGTACTGTTGAATTATAACGATAGACAAAAATATTCCGTTACATTATAAAATATGGAAGAAATATTTTCTAGAGCATTTTAACACGTTGAGTGCCAGGTGAGACTCCTGCGATTGACACCGATTTTTCATTTAGGTCGCGTCAAACACCAGTTACTGACAGTCTGAGATAGGATATAAAACTAAAAGAAAGTTCAAAAGCACAATTACAGGAATACATAAAATAATTCCGATTTGGCTGCAATATAAATATTACATGTAACGTAAAAATACCTATAACGTAAAATGTAAAAAAAACTTCGTAAATATACTCCGATTTTCATGCAGCTGGTAAACATTACTTATTCGGACCTCGTTAGGGCATGTTCGGAAATGTTTATGAAGTAAGTGGAATTAATAATATTCATAGTAGTATACCAAAATATAATAGTAATAACAATAGAATAATATTATATTAAAAGTTTTACATAACTGAAAGGTGCATATATTAAAAGGTGCACACAAATAGTGCTACAGAGGTTTATAGGGTCACCCAAAAGATTTCCACTATATTGTGGTTTACAGGAAAAAATAGTTTTTACAGTATTTTAATAATATTACGCTACTGCAAATATATTGAAATTGATATACTTCAGTGAAATTCACTACAATTACGTTATAAAAATACGTTCATGGCATTTTCAATCGATTTACACAAAAGAAATCGTTTACAACACTGTCTTCATTAATAATTGCCGGAAAGGTGTTTTCAGTTTCTGCATGAAAGTTTAAATTTGATTTTTTTAACTTTCGCCAGGCGCAGAAATTTTCATCACATGAGCAGGCGCGCGTTGTAAATTGTACAACGGGCGAGAAACAATCAATTGATGCTGCATTATTTTAATTTTACTAATAATTTAACTTATAAATATCATATAAGTTATCTCTGATCACAATTAATAAAAGTATTCTGCAATACACTTATTTTGTTATAACACACTAAATCAGAAGTTTGGATGTATAAAAAGTTACTTGCTACTGCAATCATAAAGAATAAAAATTAATAGTAAATTAGTAAACAATAATTAATTCATTTCTGATTTACAGAATTAGCCTTATAATTCCTCTATATTAGCCGCTCCCCACATTAAGCATAAAATTTGATTTTTTGAAGGCTGTTTACAGATAGACCTCGCGCATTTCATGCACAGTTAACAGATTAAAATGACAGGTATAGCTAATTGCCCAATCTGAAATACAAATAACTTTCAGGAACTGGGTAAAATGGTCCAATAAACGAAACAAAGGGTTATTAACACCCACTACTTCACGAATTTTGTTTTAAAGAAAACAGAAAGTGAATGTTATACTTTTTACAACGGCGCACCCGACGGAAATTTTAAGTGCGTTCTTAATCATATAAATAGGTAGCACAACAGTCATAGTCTCATCCTTCTATCTCTCTGTATGTATGTCAGCATATAACTACACAAAATTTACTAAAGCGAATCGTTTGAAATTTTAAATATACATTTGATGAAGAATTTTGTTGAATCATTTTAAATTTTAGAAAAATCAAATATATAACTCAAATACAGGGTCAGTCAAAAATATTCCGTTACTTAACGGTAGATACGATAAAACAGTTAAAAGTGCTACTTAATGATGTTACCACTCTCGAAACACAATGGAGTTCATCTGCATTTGTGAAAGGTACTACATTATACATTTTATAGAATAGCCCGCACAAAAACTATTTATTATCATTTACAGGGCTCCACAAAATAATTCCGTTACATAAAGAGGCGGGGACATTATTTGTGGCTAAATTTAATTGAATTAAACGCTTTCACATACAAGAAAATTGATATACATTGTTTACGTTTATTGCAAGTTACTACATGTGTAATAGAAAATGCGTTTCTATGTTGTCGAATTAAATACATTATTTAAATTTATTAAACGCACAGATTTGGTACATTATTCTGAATGTATTGGAGAGTGTTTCATAATCTATTCTTGACGCACAAGTTTCTCTTTCTTGTTAGTTCTTTTATAAATTTATAAATTAACTAAATATTTGCATGGTACATTGTGCGTTTTAATCTGCACTGTTAACTGACAGGCGACACATTGCACCTATTAGGGTTGAAAAGCTTGTCTTACTGATGACACTAGTAGGGGAGCAAGAATTTCACACTTAATTGGGGTGAAAAGATGGCACCCCTAATCCAGAGTGCCCAATAATAAAAAGAAATTATATACCGACTTTTGGCTCGCGAACAATTTGAACCCTCAACGTCTGATTGCAAGCTCAACGCTCTAATCGTATGACCGTCGAGATCACCTTCAAAGTCTAACTGAAATGTCCAAAAATTCAAAGGTTGCTTCATATAAAAATCTCGCCAAATGTTAGATATTTGAAGTTCCAAACGAAATTAGGATAGCGCATACGCGGTGATAGTCTTCGTAAGTAGAAATTGCTGTTTTGATCTACTAGTGAAGGGAAAAACCCACGTCACAGAGCATGCGCAAATGTCTAAGGTTGAAAATCTTTCAATGGCATGCATTGCGCAACACCCAAATTAGCTTGAATCACCCAGTGAGGAATCAAACGGTACCCCAAACACATTTTCAAGCCCTCGGGTGTCAAATGGTAACTGCTTTACAACCCTTGGCGCAAAATGCAACTGGTTTGTCACCTTTATTTTTAACAGTGTGTAAATCACATACAGGACTACATAAAAGAATTCTTAAACTTTAAAAAGAGTGAACAAAAGAGCTTTAAGATAAATTTTCAATGCGTCATATGTTTTAACGGTGGACAACATGAAGTCTAAGATACTCTTGTAGAATATAAATAAAATAATATACAGGACCGAGCGAAGGATTTGGATAATAGTTGTATAGAGATGATAATCTTAGGAAATGTGATTTCAGTACATTAAACCGTGTTTCAGTCTTCAATAAATTTTGTTTTATTAATGGCGTGTATTTTAAAATTGTGGATAAAATTCAAGGCTGTACAGAAATATTCTAGAATGCTTCCATCCAGTGGCATAAACTGCTGAATGTCAAGTTTTAACGTATTATGCGTTTTAATCTTTTGAAAATTGAATAAAAACTATTAAGTACTTGGTTTTTCTGTTCGTCTGTTTGTCCGAACTCTAACTTGCATTTTATAGTTGATCATAATCGATATGAGTTATTGAGATTTACTATGCTATGTTCAGCATTGAAGATAAAGTATGTAGCGTTCATAGTACACTTACAAAAACTCTCTAAAGTATTGATTACATTATGGTTTATGAGGAAATTTCGTAATTATATAAATACGTAGCACATATAGCTGTCTTTTGGTCCGTCAGTCTGCTCCGATAATCTAAGTGTAGCATTGCAATCGTACCTAACAAAATAGTTTGAAATTTAATATGTATAATCGTTGCAGAACTTTGGTTAGCCATTTCCAATTTCATAAAGATCGAATCAAAACTGATAAAGATATTAATAAAAGTTTCTTTCATTCTATTAAATCCTTTCATACGTAATTAATTCTATGATATCCCATGATAGGTTATTATTCTTATTTTCCATGATGATGATATCAGATTAAAGATGGAATTATATTGCTTCCATATTGCTGAACTTATTATAGATAATCATAAGAAAATTTTTATTCAGGCATTTTTGCAAAAGAGTGTAAAAGCTGTTGCATCGAGTTCTGATTATTTATGTAACCAGTTACAGTACGAACACACCTCATATGTTACTGTTGATGTACAATTTTCAATATGTCCCATTTCTTAAAAGGTTTTAATTACAAATATATTTTCAAAATCTGATTTCCAAAACTGATTTCCTACATATTTATTATGATTTATTATGTTTTATGTATTTGCATTCCTGTTAATATTGATCTTTTTCCAAATTTAAATGTTATAATGTTTGAATCTTATATAATGTTTCATTGATAAGTGATTGAGTCTAGTCTTAAAAAAATCATTAATTTTATATTAATAGTTAATGGTTTAAAAATTTATAAGATTTTGTTCTAAATGCGTTATTTATATTGTTTGTACCGTGTCTAGATACTCAATTTATCAATTGTATTTGAAATAGATGATGATTTTTAGTATTCAACAATGGTTATATATGTATAATATATATATATATATATGTATGTATAACATACGTATGAATACATACTTTTATTGCTGTTCTCTTAAAGACAAACAAAAATACGTTTTCATAAGAAAGATTTTCGACTCACTATTATTTATCATAATCGTGTCATTTGTTATTTTTAGATATTATATGTAATTTAACAAAATTATCCATCACTTTCTATATAAATTTTAATTGAAAGAACACATTATAAAAAATGGCAGTTCCATTGGGCGTCAATGTATTTAATTAAAAAGGCAGGTATTGATTTAAAAATGCGAAAGTTTTGAAATAATTTTCAATGAAAGTAATCAATTTTGCTATCTTGCAGATGAGTAATTTAGTAACAAATGGCAGTCCTTATATTCTTCTGTCGATTAAACAACAGGAGTCCTTTTTGCGACAATTCTGGACGATTAATGATAATGAGAAATCGATGAAATCCATCTCGCTGTTGGATACTTCACGAACGCTATTTAAATAAAGCATAGATTGAATAAGTTGCGAAGGAAGATACTTTAATACATCAGCATAGAATCGATAGCATATCTTAATTTTCAATGCTCAAACAAAGGAATTCTGTGAATACTCAAACTCTCGCATTTCCCATAATAGATCAAATCATTGTTAATTATACTTTTTTAAAATAAAATTTTTCATCGGAATTTCAATATTTAAAATTAAAGTGTAGTTTATAATGTATAAATTAAAGAAATTTACATTTATCATTTATTTTCAAATTGAATAGTTTTTCTACAGTAATTTTTATGCGCCATTTTGAAAAATATACTCATAAAGTTCTACACCATATACAGTGGCTGTCAAAAGTTTACGGCCAGTTAGTTTCTTGGATTTATTTATCAGAAGGTTTCAGCGAAGAAGAAGCACAATTGCTTTAAAAGTTAAAAGCATATGAATGTCCTCTGACCACATGATCATTTTGATTGGATACTGAAGACACTTCATGGACTCATCTGGCAGAATTTGAAGTTCGTGCGTGCAAAAGTTTCCGGCCACTCATCATTCCATAGTTTTTTTATCGGTAAAGTGTTTTAGTCGTGTTTGTGAATGAATCAAAGTGAATACCGTAGTTTAAATACAAAAATGAAAAATTCAAGAATCATTGTTCGTAAATGAGTGATTAGTTTGTTGCTAAAGGATAATCTCCTCGACACATTGCAGCAAAGTTTTCGATCGGTATAACGACTGTAAATGATATTTAAAAATTATATATATGTGGCATTGTCTTCAGAACTTTCTGACGTCCCGGGAAAAATGTCTATTTTTGTGGAAGGATATATCAGAAGATAAACAGTTGATGACCCGGATAAAAATGCCGTTGCAATATCGCGCAATTTTAGGAATAAATATATTGCTGAAATAAGTCAGTCTCCGTATCAAGATGCTGTCATGATGCAGAGCTTTATGGAGGAGTTGGAGTTAAGAAATGTCGTAGAGGTAAAAAAAATACCAACGTACCGGACTGGCATTTTCCAAGGAACACAAATCTGAAGTGTAAACTGGACTAAAGTTCTATTTTTCCATGAATCAAATATCAAGCTATTTTAGCAGTGATGGCAGACACTACATCCGATGACCTAACAGCAAAATATATGATTCTACATACGTTTTCCTATAATGAAGCATGGCTGAGGACACGTTATAATGTGCAAAGGTTTTTCTTAAAAAAGTCTTGGTCCGTTATTTAAAATCTGCTGTAAGATGAATGATGCGAGGTATAAGGATACCTTGCAAGAATATTTACAGCCTTATTAGAGGAAAAATTGTGGTAGCAATTATTTGTTTACAAAACGTAACGACTTAATGAATTTATGCAAGCTGGACAGGCAATGGAATTTGCACAAACAAATTGCGCTTTTGAAAGGCCAGCCCAAACGCCCGAGGGTAATCCAATAGAAAATCTGCGGAAATAAGTTGGCAAACGTATGCGGAACTATAAATATTCAAACTCAGTCGAAATTTCCAAAAAATTGCAACAAATATAGAAATAAACGTACCATGGACGATCTTTAACGGTTAAATGTATGAATGTCAAATATGATTGCCTGAAATTTGTTGCAGTACTTAGTACTAAAGGTAAAAAGATGAAATACTAATTGTAAATGTTGTTGATCACTGTAATTTTCTATTGCACCACCATTTTTTCCAAACTTGCAAAGGTGGCCGGAAACTTTTGAAAACATGCGTTTTCCTTTGTACTTAATTTTGTCAATTAAATTTATTAATATTTATATATTATTCCATAAACAGGTTCCTAACTGTTATGTCAATAAAATCTATAAGTATCACTTTGAGATTCCTCTTCATATGGGTTTACTTGCAAATTAACTAAAAAAATTTTGCTGGCCGGAAATTTTTGCCTGCCGCTGTACATAGTTGCCAGCTTGTACGGATTTTTCCTGCCAGTAAAATTTTAAAAAAATGTCTTGTTTAACCGTAGGAAATCGTTAGATTTTGGCGATTGTCTTAAATAAAATTTTCTATTAAATTTTTATTGTAGGAAAAATCCATACGAGTTGGCAGTTATGCATACATGAATTTGGAAACAAAATCAAACATTTCTATCTGCTTCATAATCTATGAATTTGCCATAGAAATACTATAGGTTTAAATTGATAAACTACAAATTTAACAACAAATATAGTCGAAACGAATCACTATAATACGAAAACATTGCTGTTTTTGATTAGAATGTAGTAATAGGCAATGCAGTTAGAAAAATACATACATTTTCAAAGCACTATACTTTCTTTTCTACATTGTTTCACATATTATTCCAGTCATTTCGAAAATGTAATTTTGAATTATATCAATGTGTATTTATACAGAAACTTAAAACGAAACCTGTGGCTTTATGATTCATTAGGTTTCGGATTCTACATAACTCATCCTTGCTTTCTTGACCAGGTCCCGATGTTCTATGCAGCGAATGACTCGGTAAACAGTCAGGCTAACGTGTACTGTAGAAATAACTCTATAATAAAGTTACAAAAGATAAAAATCTAAGAAACTGGCATTCCTAGAACTTCTTGCGTAAACGAAACAGCAAAAATTTATGTAAGGCATATCGAACACACTTAGCAGACAAAGCGACAAAAGCTTAAAACACGAGACAAATTATAATGTTCCTACAGGTTTTTTCGTTATTCACAGGGTGAAATGCTCTCTCTTGGCGTATGATTTTTTGTTGCTTGTCTCTTCAATGTGCGATATGCTTAACAGGCACGCTGTAAATTAAAAAATCTGTAAAATTACTAAGAATTTGTCAGGCAACTCAGATGACAAGAACTTATTATGTAACGGAAAAACTGGTTACAGATAAATTTTTAATAAGATTACTGTAATTTTTGTAAATTATTTTATAAATGAACAGATTTTTATAACTTTACAAAACTTATTTTGTAGATTTACATTTTTATTTTCAATACACACGTATAATTTTAGTAAGTACACACATTTCTCTAATTTTAAATCTGTAGAATTACAGACATTTTTTACAGTGTTGGACGATCAGTGTTTAATTCTCGTGTTAGATTGATATTTATTTTATTGACACCGTAGGTATAAAAGCTTGCGTAAATAGTACCGAACCGGGTGTTGATCTCTGAACATGTAACTTACAATCAACGCTTTGACCACTACCCTCTGGCGCTCCGTATTTGCACAAAAGTGCACTAAAAATCCAATCATTCACGCAGACAGTATTCAATAGCTAGTATTTGAAAGAATATTGAAGGATTGTCGAGAAACATTAAAATGCACTAATTATATCGTGGTTTTAATTGCGCTGCTCTTAATACAGAAAATAGGATGTTGAGCTGTGGTGAATTTCAGAATTTAAAATATGTCAATTTAACAAAACACATCTTTCGGATGTTTAGACCATTAAACTGCAAAATGATTATGTTGCTAGAATGTTAAAAAAGAAAATTTTTCTAGAATTTACGATGGAATTGATTTGGAAATAAATAAAATAATTTTATTTATGTCAATTATAGAAATAAAAATTTTATTCACAATTCTCAGATTGCACATGGAAAGTCCGAATCAGAATTAAATGTTGCAAATAGTATGTATTTTTATCTTTCTAGTATTAGTTAATAGAACTTGATAGTTTATTTATTTAATCATATTACCTAACAAATTTTAGTTAAATTTTGTTTAAAAATATATATTACGGGTTAATTATTTTTTAATTATTTTAGTTTAATTTACTGAATAATTAAGCAGAATATAGCAAATTCTTGATTTTGAAATGACATACAAGAGTTACAAGAAATTCTTTCGAATGCGACAAAAGTATGGCTGTTTTACAAAAAGTCAATGTATTATTTACTTGACTTAAAAACTTCGAAAAAAGCTTTAGACTTTTATATATGTGAAATGTCGCAGCAGTTAGTGAATGGAATTAAATGCAAGTATTTACGCTGCAATTCTATTATAGAAAATCATTTTACACATAGAAACCACTTTCACAGTTGATTTCAATTCACAAATTGCACATTTCTTAAATCTTTTTTATCTTTATTCGATAGTTTTAAATTTTCGGCTTTAGCTCTTGCTCGAAACTTTAATGATAGTTTCATAATCAAATCATACTAATTTTTCTTTCAGATTTCTTGAAGGACAATTTGAACTTTTTCCAGTGTTCCTGTATGATATGTTAATAACGTTCGCTTTACTAATTTTGTAGTTGATTTAAAATCGAAATTTATGTTTCCAGATAATCAAAAATTCAGAATGATTATTATTTACTCATCCGTACCTTAAAAAAATTTATTATCAATAATTTTTATGTCGACTGATTTTTTTAAATATAGCATTTTTAAATGAGTATCGTAGCTGTAAAATATAAAGTATATTGTTGTAAAAATTCCATGCTATGATATAAAAATATTTACCAAATAAGTAAGTTTTTGAAATATATATTAATAGCAATACATCTACTGCAATGGCTGCTAAAAGCTAAAAGAAAAATTTGTTTTTGAGCCAATTTTTGATGGTGTTGTGAAGTTAGACTGTTATCACTTTACTCTTTTCTTATCCAACGTGTTAGTTATTATTTGCAATGTCTAAGAGAGAAACTACTGCAGGTCGTTTATTGGACGTTATTCCTGCTAGATTCGAAAAATCTTGCACGGTGCGACGTGTCTAATATGTATAATTTTTTAAAACTACAGTATCTTTTTAAATAAGCTTGCGGTGACATGCAAGTTATTCCATGGTAGCTGAGTAATTAAGGCTCCTGTCCTTGCAAGCGAAGATACTCAGCTAAAGCTTTTTTTATGTGAAGGTTCTTTTCTAATAAATCATTTTGCTTCCGAGTAACATATGCAAAACTAAGTTTTGATACTATGATGTAGTCTCTCCGATATCTTGTTGAGCTTTTATACTCCTGTTGCGCATCCCGTTTCATCAATTGAAATATCAAATACAGGTTTAATCTTTGTTGTGGAACGCTCCCTAAAATTTTTTGTTGGATAGTAAGCTCTATCTTTAGAATCTACATACTTATTTTCCCTATAATTTCTTTCTGGATTTTGATCTCTGTCCTTAGAGTCTGCATACCTATTTTCCTTGTAATTTCTCTCTGGATTTTGACCTCTATCTTTAGAATCGGCATACTTATTTTCCCTGTAATTTCTTTCTGAATTTTGATGTCTGTCTTTAGAGTCTGCATACCTATTTTCCCTGTAATTTGCTACTGATGCATTTTTTGCGAACAAGGAAGTTATTACATTTGTTAAAGAGCTGTCAAATTTTTTTCTAGGCACTTTGCCCATGATAAGCCAACCTAAAAACGTTTCGTATGCAACTGAGCCACATTTGAGTTTATGCATGTTTCCGGTAAATAGTTTACCACAAAAATCTGCTCCTATCAATAATTCTATATCAGGACAACCTTTTCCATAATCTCCAATCCATATCTTCTTTTCTTTTAATTCCTTATTCCACGATCCTTTTTTAAGCCTAGGAATTTTATTACAGATTTTTGGCTGATTCAGCACCTCTATATTACAGGAAAATTTTCCACAGAGTGCTTCAAGTTTTAGTTTGTAAAGATTGTGATTCTTTTCTTCGGTATTATATCCACCAAACAGTGAATGCCTTAAACTTTTCTTTTCTATTATCTCCAGACCCAAATTTTCAGCAGTACTTTGCAAAATATACGACTTCTGAGAACCGCTATCAATCAATACTCGGGCTTGACGTTCTTTATCTTTTGTCTTCAATCTAACTATCAGTGTTTGAAGTAACACTTCCTCCGGTACACAATGACTAGACAAACTGACGTCTGAGGCTGCCGAATCAGAGTGATGTTCAGTTTCTTGAATTTCAATCGATTTGTTAATTGGCAATTCAGGACACATCAAAACTAAATGTCTTTTATTACATAAAACACATTTCACGTTAGTTTTGCAAAATTTCGAACGATGCCCGATTTTAAAACATAAAAAACAACATTTTTTGTTTTGTAAAATTTCCCGCTTTTGTACAAAATTAAGCTTTTGAGCGTAAAAGCATTCTTTACTATCGTGTAATTTGTTACAAAAGACGCAAGAATTGTTTACTTTCTTTTTATCAATGGTTCCTGAGAACAAATCATTAGCAGTGGGCGGCACAAAATGCTGCGATATTTCTTTCCGTTGACGATATTCATTTATAAAGCTAGATTTTGCCAAGCGAATTCGTTCGTCACTTTCAACTTCCGTCTACAAAAACGATAATAAATTTTTCAATTTTTCATCATAAACATTATTAGAAGAATCGGCTGTAATATTGCAAGGATTTCTTAACCATACTCTGAATAGCTCTTCCGGAATACAGGATTCCACAAGTGGAAAAAGCATTGCAGAATATTTATTTGAGGTTAAGCCTATCGATTCTAGAGCTCTTAAATAAGATTCTAGCTTATCATACAAGTTACTAGTGTTCATTCTATTTTTAGACTCTGTAGAATTTTGAACAACAAGTTTAAGAAGTTGTCTGACATAAAACTCAATTAACAGTTCATCGCGCCCGAATCGCGATTTTAAACTTTCAATAGCCTTTTCATAATTTTCACTAGTAGGTGGAAAGCTATCAATTATTTCGCGAGCTCTTGTACCTTCACTTATGCACTGAATTAAATATTGAAATTTATCTTCATTTTCAATTTCATTATCTTCATGAATTCTTTTGAATTGGCTCCAAAAAGCGAGCCAATCTTTAATATCTGAACTAAATTTGATCAACTCTATTTTTGGTAACTTTTATTTCTTTTTCGTTACAGGCGAGTTAGTTACTGAGTTCGTATACTGCGATTTTAAATCATTCTCTAAATAAATTTCTACCCTCACGCTAACTTTATCCATTTTTTCATTATATTCTTCTATAGCGTTGTATTCAGCTTCATACTCTGCCATATCGCAATTTTCTAACATGTTATTACTTATCTCATTGTCTAAATCTGCCAAGCGACTGTAAATTCTTTTTAAACTCGCAAAAGTAGATTTAATATTTTTCTCCTTAGGATTATCTTCTTTTAATAAATTCGTTAATGCGTTGTAAGTTTTAGAAAAATTAGCTCTAACAGGAGAGCGCTTTTTAATTAATAGATCCATATTCATTAAACGAAATAAAGTAAAATGGTACCTTTTTAAATATCACGTCCTCTGTTCACCAGTAATGTCGGTAGTATCTCCCTGAATTTTATTTCATTCAGTCGTACTGTACTTATTTATTAAAATATTTTATCTGACTCCATTAAATTAAGCTTATTTATTTTAGTGTTTCTAACTTAAACTTAACCAGCCAAGTTGGCATTAACCAGCCAACTTTTAAAAAAAGACATTTTTATTCCATCGAAAACAAAACCATGTTGTTGCCAACAACATAAAATAAATAACAATCTACTTTCAACACTACTTTCGATCTCCATTTTTACTTTCCCTCTCTGTAAACTGAACATGTATTTCGGAATTCAGGAAATTCCCGCATCATGGAAATTCAACGACACTTGTTGTAGAAAAATAAAAAGGTTTAACGAACTCAAATAAATATAGAATTTTGGAATAGAAAACGGGAAGCAAGAATATAAACATTAATGATCAGAAGATTTTTTTGTCAAATGAGAACAAATAATCTTCCTGTCACTGGACTCCTACTTCGGATTTTTCAGAAAAGCAGAAAATTCCAAAATTTTCGAAAAGACTTCGGAAGGATTGTTGACTCATTTCAAAATTTAACATGACGCCGAATTCAAAATAATCAATGGTGAAACTGCAGGTGTAAAAATCGACACTGTGGAACAAAAGAAAGTAAAACTTCTGAACATAACGAACGATTTCGATACAGCAAACATTTTCAATGCTGACGAAACTGACATGTTTTTCACAGCTCTTCCAAACAAAACTCAAGCAAAACGAAGCAAAAATTGCATAGTTCGGTAAATATCAAAAGTAATATTTTCCATTATGCTCTGTAAAAGTTTTATGGATAAGAAGTTCAAATCACTTGTGATCGGAAAACGTTTAAAAAATGTGAAGATCGCATCATTGTCTACACACTATAAACCAAATCAGAAAGTGTAGATTATACAATTTTCTCATAGTGGTTCAAGAGAATTGAGATAAAGAAGAGAGAAAGGAAGAAAAAAATTGTTGTAGTTCATACCAAATCTCTTACAAACATGCAACTGAGCAACATAACCTTGAAGTTCCTGTTACCAAACTGTACTTCTATAATCCAATCACTGGATCAAAGAGTAATCAAGACAATTAAAACTTACTACCAAATCCATTTTCTGAAGAAATTGTTCATGGTTATGGAGGCGGCAAATTCGGCAGAAGAAGGTCAACGTCATGGTTGCTGTCTTTTGGAAATCAACGGCATAAAATGAGACAACCTCCAAAGATGCTTTTATAAAGTGCATTCCTATGTGAGAATGGGCAAACAAGAATAGAGAACCAAAAAGCAACAGCTGTGAGTGACATGGGATCAATTTTTCAGAAGCATCGTACTGAAACAGAACTTGGAGCTTATCTTGAAACCAATAAAAACTTCATGGTTTGCAAGAATAACTTTGTAGAAGAGGAAGAGGAAAGTGAAGGAGAAGCAGAACCTGAAGAAACTGACGAAATAAGATGAAAGATGATTACATTCAAACAATATGACTAAGAGACTCATTCAAGACCTGTTGAACTATGTGTCTGAACATCACCTCAAAGCTTTTCCACTTCTTAAACAGCCAGATAACATGTACATTGCATGAGCACATACAATGCAAAAACAGACAAAAATTATTCATTTAAGTAATGTACTGATTATGTTTTCAAGAGGTGTATTATAATCTAAATGTATGTTTTGTAAAAAAAAAATTAAGAAAAAAAATGAGATGGTACAGTGCAAAACTGACTAAATTTAGTTTGGCATTGCACAATGGTATGATTAACCATGCTAAATATTTTATACTGACTGCAAATTCAATACATAGTAGTAGTAGTAATAATGCATTTCCAAGTCTCCCTCTATACTGAACACCCCCATACTCTGAACATTTTTGGTCGGTTCCATGAGTGTTCGGGATAGAGAGAGTCCACTGTATTTTTTTCTTCTTTAATAAGTCGCAACACTTATCTTTTTTTATTATTACTATTGATACCGGAATATATGTGTAGAAAAATAATATATGAAAACCTTCGTATCAGTTATCACAAATTTGCCCTTTGTAGAAAATCTGATCTCGCGTAATCAAGCTGTTTCCAATAGCAGCTTGTAAAATAGTTAAAGGAAGAAACACGCCAGAGAATGCACTCTTTATATTGTATGTTTATGTAATTAAATCTATCCCTTTCAAAATCAAGTTAGATAATACCGATGTTACACAAACGTCTATTCTTTGTTTTTATTACCAGATTTATATTTCGTGCCTGTTTAAAGATACTTCTAATTCTTTAAATTATTATTTATACTTTACATGAAAAATATTCCGTTTTTCAGTTCTGTGTATTTTGATTTATTCACTACAATTTCATGTTAAAATTGTAGATATCTTCAAAAACGTGTTTAATTAACCCTTTCAAATAGTTTTTCTGAGAGAAAATTAATTTTACTTCAATAACGTTAATTGTAACTATCCAAGTATACTTACTGATGATTATAGATTGTCGCATTGTCTGAAATGCAATAAATGTATTTATTTTATGATCAATTCAAATATTTATATGAAACTAGGTTAAGGAAAAGTTTTTGGAGACATTTGGTATATCATATTACAACAAGTGTAACAAATATTACAATTTTCTTTTTTCTCTTTTAATTTTTTTATTTTTTTGCGTTTCATCACACGTTTCGTCTAAAAAAGAAACCTATAATTTAAATTTAATGAGTGAAATATATGTATAAAATAAAGGAATCACCAAAGGTACAAAGAGAATTAAATAAACTTTTAATATTGTTTGTTTAAACTTTTGTTATTAATAAATGTCAAAACATAAAGAAGTCATGATAAGAAAGACATATTTATGTACTATCAGTTCTACATTTAAAAACGAACAGAATAATTGTAAATAAAGCATAATACTCGATGAAACGACATGTATTATTAATAGCACCCCATACCAAAAGGGTTAAATACCCTTTTTAAACGCACACTGTATGCATACAATGTACTGTAGATGAATTGTAAGAGATATTTTATGTACAAACTGTTAAAAATTTAGGTTTAGTTTAAACCAAATTTTGGAGCTCAGTAGCTGTCACCATAAGATGGTGAAATCTCGCACCAACATTCGGAGCTTCATTTTGCAGCCTTGTTCCAACTATTGAAACTATGCTTCATCAGAAGCTGCAACAATTGTATCAAGATTTCATCATCTTGCAGTGGCATCTATTGAGATTCAAAATTTCGTTCAAGCTAGGACAATATTTTTAACCGTGTATGGCAAAATATTGAAATGCATAGTTAACGTCTACACTCTTTATAAGCGCTCTTTTAAGTATTTTTTTTTTAAATTACGGAAACATTTTTGTCAGCACTGCTATCGATTTATATCCGAGAATCGCAGAAATTGCTGATGTATAACAGAAAATTACCATAATCATAAACAAGTGGGTAAGTGGGATCACAGATCGCAGAGAGGATTTAGTTTTTGCCCCCTGCCTCCCCCCAAAAACCAATTTATCTTATATTTAAAATTTGTATTATGTGTTATAAACTATGTCAAAGTGTAAAAGCGATCATTTAGTTATCTTAATTTTAACAAACTCCCGTCAATGTCAGTGCGAAAAAGCATTTTTTTAAAAGTTTAAAAATTTATTTTTTCATAAATTAGAAAGTTGTGGTCTGATTTTTTTTTGTTTTTTACTTAGATTTTATGAATCAGCGCTGAAATAACATCCGGATGCGAAAGAATCTATTTTGTAAAATCAATAGTTAAAAAAATCTGCACTGCGGTTATCAAACCCTAGTATAAAAATTTATCTCTTTTTCTTTCCGTGTCACTTGGTTTGCCATGGAATTCTGCAATTAATTACCAAAATAAAAACAAAAAAGCGCTTTTTCTACGTGATTTATTTAATTCATTAATTTATGTTACATACATAATAATTTTTATGTCTATTTAAATTTTGGCAAAATTAGAAAAGAAAAAAAACAACAGCAAAATGAACTGATGGTATTAAAAAAATATTTTAAGTAAAATAATAGTCTTTTTCAAAATTTTATGATTTGTTGTGAGACAAGAGGCATTCAGTAATTATACAAAATTTTAATTCTCTGACTTATAAAGTTTTAGTTTACGGACTATGCGACAGACAAACAGACAGGATTTCTTCAGAGGAACGAAACCCTAAAAAAGTGTTTTCCTAAATACATATCTCTTTTTTACGTAGATTAACTTAATTTTGAGTCAAAGTCCATGTGTTTTGAATCTAACATCTTAACCACAAGGGCAGGGAACACACGAAAGAGTGTGAGTTTAAAATGAAGATACGGATTTTCCTCAAATGGGGGACTGGTAAGGCTAGTTAAATTTTTTGTTCCGAAATTACAAATATTTCCATTTATTTATAGGGACATTTCATCGTTATGAAATAATGGTTTGTGTTTTAACTTTATAAAGTAATAGAGAATAAGAATTATTGCATATAAGATATATTTTTAAAAAGGCATAATTTGAGTGTTATATGTAAAATATGAATAATACATTTTGTATAAATTTGAGAAGAAATGTTTGCTTTTTTTTTAATAAAATCGGTTTTTCTAACTTGATTCAACTACTAAAATTTTCTAACATGTTTGCTTAGAAAATATTTTTCTTAGAATGATCTTTTTAATATCAAAAAATCAATTGTGAATATGTTTAAATGAATGATAAAATTGATATATTTTTTTCAGAAAGCATTAATTCGCATTTAATTCGAAAGCATTAGTTTTGTTTTTTTGTTCTTCAATAAATTAGAAATCTCAATTGATTTTTTGTTTTTTTTTTCTTTCTTTTTTTTCATTTTATTTATTTGTTTTTTCAAAAATAGCAGGCATCACTCGCTACTCTGGCCCTCTCTTCCAGACGAACCGTTGATATCTTATAGTAGGTTTTATTATAAGACGACGCAACCATATGTAATTTACAAAAACTATTCCTGAAAATTCATCTAACAATGTAAGTTTCATCAAAATCTGTTCATCAGTAATTTTTAAAAGGACTAATCTTTCATAAACGTTTACTCGTGATTATAGAAATGTATTCCAACATATCTGACTAACATTATAATTTAGCATTGTAGAGCTATAAGAAATATAATAAATAATCACTGGAAAATTACAATGCAAGTTCTATCAAAATGCAGCGAGTAGACCTTTTTAAAATGAATAATATTCCACAATTGGGTTCTCCTGATTTAAAAAAAATTTCCCAAAATTCGATACACAAGCAAAATAAAACGATGTGAAACATGTTAAATGCTTCCTCAAAAAGTATGACTGTGCAAATTCCATGAAAATGCTTTAAACAGGACTCAAGTTATCAAGTGCCGGAACGAAATACGAATTTGCTTTTTATGTGTAAAGTAAAAGTATATAGATGTAATAATATGGATCATCAACATTTACCAAACTGCTTGTTATTTTTCGTTATCTCTGCTGAATAAATACTATAATTACACACAATGACGTAATTTGAAAGAGATTTTAATGTACGAATATCGGTTACAACATGTTAGTATCATGGTTACAACAACTGTATTTAATTTTATAGCAATGCAATCTCGTTGAACTGAACAAATTGGAGTTGCATTTCGATCACAGAATTTTCCTAATCTTAATCTTTAAATTATTCAAATAAAAAGTATTTTACCATCTCAGTGCTAATTTCAAGCTAGTTGCTTTATTGTGTATTATCCGTGCCGTTGCTATGAATGAAAATATATATACTGCGATTGGCCTGGTGGACGAGAGTCCCGTCAAATCTGAAGATCTTGTTGCTCACTCGTCTGTTGCTGCTTTACATTTGTTCGACATGCCTGACGTATTTTCTCATGTACGTCGATCTATGCGCCGCGCCGTCGCTGTGAATCCTGTAACACTGTTGGTGTCCGCTCTTTCAAGCACCTCTTGTTAACTATTAATAAATTCTTATTTTCTTTTGTCTTTACTTGTCTTTTCAGTTTCCTTTGATTCATACTGCTTTACAAGCTAGTGCTTTAACGTATCATTGCCGCACACACATTCCTATTTCAAATATGCTTATTTAGGTTCCCTCTACCAATTTGTACATTTTCACATATATTTTAAGACCACCTTCAATCAATAATGATCATAAATATGTTAATGTTTCTTGCACATGCAATGTATTGGTAATTCACTGTTTGCAGTAATGCACAGTGTAGAATATGTCGATATTTCTTACTTTAATTAAAGTGAGACTTTTTGTACTGGTAATATTTTTGGACGGAAGAAATTTCCGTATATTTTGTTCTTGTATTTTTATATCAATAATACTTATTGTGTAATTTCATTTCCAAAATTTAAATAAATTTACCCTAATTCACGTGTAAAATTAGGGGTCTGTCTGGTAACAGAAAGAAACTGCAAGTAAAACATGGAAAATAATATTGTTAAGGATTTAGTTTGTTATATTTTTTATTATTTATTTATTTATTTATTTTGCTTTTAAATGCACTGTCATGTCAAATTATTTACAATTTGCACTTACTAAATCAAATATATATATATGTAATAAAATAATAAATAAATAAATTGAAAAAGAAACATTTATAGTTAGATACTTTTTATTTAACTTGAAAAACATATATTCAGCAGTCACGCGCAATGAAAATCGAAATCCACTCTCCGATACTACAACCACTGACATACCTAATAAATCATTTGTTTGTCTATATAGAATCATTAATGATCATAAATATCTTACACAAGCAATGTACTGGTAATTCACAGTTTGCAGTAAAGCATAGTATAAAATACAATTTGACATGCCTATTTTTTTATTTTAATTAAAATGAGACATTGTACAGATATATATTTTTTTTCACTAAAGATATTTCTTTTATATTTTGTTCTTGTTTTTTTTTTTCGCAACCAATAAAATTTATTTTATAATTTCATTTCCAACTTTTTAATTAATTTATCTTATTTCACATGCAAAATAGGCGGCTATCTGGTAACAGAAAGAAACTGGTAATAAAAATTCGACAATAATATCGCTAAAAAATTTGGTTTGTTACCTTATTCGCTTAATATAAACCATTTTCGATGTCCCATGAGAGATTTCGACGGTTAACATGAACGAAAGATTCTAAATACAGTTAATATTTCAGCAACTCTTTCCTTTTCAAAATTTAAAAGAATATTTTGATTTCTTCCACTTTTGGAAGATGAAGAAATAACGCAGTCTATTACTGGGTTCAAGTTTTACATTACATAATATAACAAAAAGAACAAGAAAAAAGGGTTTTAATATCAATTATCTAGTAGGTCACGTGACATGGCGCCTCCCGTCTGTTCGAATGAGAAAGAAGTTTACAGTTTGGTGTTCCAACTTCCATATGAAAGGTCATGTATTCAGTCTTTTTTTCTTCGTTTACCCTTTATTAATTCATAAGGACTTTCACGTGTACAGTATAGTTGCTCAAAATGAGTCTCAAACTTCAGCAATAATTAAGTCTGCAAAATAAGCTCGATATATTACATGACGTAGATTCGAGAAATTAAAAAAAAAAAATCTGATATTGCTAAGAAATATGGAATAGCTAAAAGTACGATATCAATGATTTTAAAAGGTAGAGACAAAATTGAAACAGCTTATGTACTAAACAAGTTTGAACCGAGTCGAAAAAGAATGAGAGTCGCCAATAATGAAGAGGTTGAAACAGCAGTAATCGAATGGATGAATGAAGCAAGAAACCTGAATCTTCCCATCACTGGTGTGATTTTGCTTGAAAAGGCTAATTTTTTCGCCGATGTTTTAGGTGTAAGAGATTTTTTAGGCTCATCAGGATGGCTTCAACGATTTAAGGATAGACACAGAATAGTTTTCAAGAAAATTTGTGGGGAAGCGGCTGCAGTAACTGATGACCTAGCAAATGATTTCGTAATCAATAAACTTCAATCAATTTTAAGCAAATATGCTGAAAAAGATGTTTTTAATGCCGACGAGACATCATTATTCTGAAAAGCACTTCCTTCGCGAACTTTAATGATAAAGAATATGAAATGTTCAGATGGAAAATGCCGCAAAGAAAGATTAACCGTGTTAATTATTTGCAACATGACTGGAACAAAAAAATTACCATTGATGGTCATTGGAAGGGCTGCAAAACCTCGCTGTTTTAAGGGTAAAAAAACATTACCAGTGACGTACGAGTCGAGTAAAAAGGCGTGGATTACCATAGAGTTATTGCAGAAGTGGGTTAAAAAACTCTACAGAAAATTTGAAAGAGATGGCAGAAATATTTGTTTAATTTACGATAATTGCAACGCTTTTTGCGCCGTTTCCGGACTCAAAGCAATCCATATTGAGTTTTTACCACCAAATACAACTACAAAAATACAACCATGTGATCAAGGGATAATTAAATGCATAAAAGCATACTATAGAAGAGAATTTCTCCTAAAAACAGTTTCTTGTTTCGATCAAGGAACATGCTTTTCTATAAACTTGTTGGATACATTAAATGTACTCCGATCTGCCTGGAAAGAAATTTCTATCACTATTATTCAAAATTGTTTCCAAAAAGCTGGATTTTCTACCAAAGAAACTCCTTCACAAACAGAAGAAACAATAAAATTTGATTCTTCAGAAGCAAAAGCACGCGGCATACTTCCTGAAAATGTCACATTTTAGGATTATGTAACGATGGAAGATGGAATAATGACATCCGACACAGTTACGGGTGAATAAATAGTTAAAGAAATTAAGTGTGCTAAAATCACTGCCGATAATTTAATAGCATTCATGTTTTATTTACTTAATTACTTTTAACAGTTTTCTATTAATGGATAAAAAAATATATAACTATTAGTCTAATTATTAAAACAAAAATAAGTCTCAGTTCAAAGTAGAATTCAAATAGAAATAGGATTGAGACAAATTTTTCTCTCATTAGACCCAATTTGAAATAATGCACATTTGACCCTGTATTTTTTATCATTGCATTTAAGCTTATTGTAAATTAAATGTTTGGTACGAAATAAAAATTAAAAATAAGTATAGTGCATAAGATTCATAATAAATTTTATTTTTATTAAAAAACTGATTTAATTGTTTATCAAAAAATGTTTATTGAATATAAATGATCATTAAAAAATATTTTTTTACTACAGATAACATGAACAAAAATGTAATTCCCCTTGAGGTTCATGTTAACGAGATTTGACTGTATATATATTTCTTTTAAATGCATTTTCATATCAAATCACATACAATTTATTTTGACTTACAAAATAAAGATAAAAGTTTTTTTTCTGTTTAACTTGAAAAAACTATACTGAACAGTCACACGCAATGGAAATCGAAATCCAATTTCCTATACTGCAACTGTTGACACTCTTAGTAAGTCATTTGTGTGCCTATGTAGAATAAATAATGATCACAGACATCTTAATGTTTGTTACACACGCAATATGCCGGTAATTAACAGTTCACAACGAAGTTAAAGTGGTTTTTTGAGCTTACAGAAATAGTACATATAATCTGTGATATCAATTTCACTGTACATTTCTTGTAAAATAACAAATAAATCATGCACGAATGTATTCGATTTGCGTATAGTGAAAGTACAAACTTCATTATAAACCTTCTGGTGTACTATTAATAGTACATGTCTTTTGATGGAGTATTATTTTGTCTTAAGGAATACTTTTGCTACTATTTATATATAGTAAAATTAGCATTTGTTTATGCATTTACTATATGACTTCATTTATGTTTAGGCATTCAGCAATAACGATAATTATTATCATTTGTTTAATTCTCTTTGCGTCGTTTGCGCCGTCTCTTTGCGTCGTTATTTTAAACATATATTTCACTCTTTAAAATAAAAATAAAAATACTTTCCTGAAAGAACCATCCCTAATAGCATGCATGGTGTCACTGTGAGTCACTTTGGTCACATCACATCTGTGACCAAAATGTCACCACTCAGTGACGTCACATTGTGACTGAGATGTGACTTTCTTAAAAATCTTTAGAAATGTATAAATATCCTTCAAAACATGTTATTTACTTTAAAAAACATGTTTCTGGCAATTTAAACATCGTCGCTTTTGTCACAGTTTCGTCACAATGTTAATGTCAAATAAGTCACAAATAACACATTTTTCACAAATTTGTCACATTGTGAGCACTTTGTGAAACGTCACAAAATAGCTCTAAAACGGCCATAACGACTTCACATTTTAGTCACTGTGACTTCACATCGACAATGATGGTCACAAAGTCACAATGTGACTTCACAATGACGTTGCAGTGTCGTCACCATGCTTTACGGGATATGTAATAAAGGGCAAAACGTATTAAAAAGTTGTGATATAAGTTAAACCTTATTGTAATAAAATATTTTCTAAACATCTTCAAAAATTCTTCTTTAGCCTATTGTCATATGAATATTAATTGAATAGTACGAAAAATAGAAACATTCGTTATCCTTTAGACAATGAAATATTCGTTAAACACTAATTAATCTTTTTGGACAGCTAGTGTTAATGTTATTAATGAAAAAGTGTTATTTTTTTTCTAAAAATTGAAAAAAATATCGGACCCGAAAAGTTAAGTATCATATTGCAGCATTATTAAATTTAAAAAAAAATGAACAACAAAAGAATAACGTATTTTTACTTAAAAGTATTTTTATCGTTAAAAAGCAGTTGCAATATCGAAATGGGTTTAAACATGATAATAAAAGAAATAATATTTTTTTCTCATGTTTTGCATCAATTTTTTCAGAAGAACTATTTTATTTTGAGAAATGAGACTGGGCTACATACAATTTATAAGTATTAAATTTCTAAAATGAAAACTGAACAAATTTCGTTAATAGGAAAAATAAAAGTACGGATATAAAATTAATAGAATGAGTATGAAATCAAACGCTGGTCTATATTTAATTTCGTCACAGTTGTATTTTAGCTGCATGATCATAGTAAAAAGTAAAACAGTTCTTAATTCATGTTAATTAACATTCGTATGTATTTTAGACATTTGGTGCGTAAATTTTAATCTAAAATGTACTGAAAAGTATTGAAAATGCAGAGGTTAAAAAGCATTTTTAACACTTTTTAACAAACTTAAAAAGCGTTTATGCATTCGATTGTCTAAATTCCTGTTAATGTACACATAAATTTCATCCAAATGATAAACCTTATTAATGCCCCCCTAGGCATGTTTGGCATTGTACTACATGAACTATGTGGGACGAATCGATCATTTACAGGGGCACCCAAAAGAGTTCCATTACAGTATGCTCTATGGAGAAAAAATATTTGCAGATAATTTTAAATACATTACGCTATTGCAAATGTAATAAAACTGATATAAACCTCTGAATTTCAATACGATTACGTTAGAATAGGACAATCATAGCATTTTAAATACATTTACATACAATGACACAAAAGAGAAATCGTTTGCCATACTGTCTTTAAGTAATCATTGCAAGAAATGCACTTTCTATTTCCACAGGCGTTTTTAAATTTAACTTATCTTTAAGTACGTTAGCAATTATATAAATACATAGCACCTAATAGCTGTCGTCTGATCCTTCCGTCTGTATGTCGGCATATAACAATACAAAAATTGCCCAACCGAGTAAGTTTGAAATTTTAAATATATATTTGTTGCAGAATTTTGTTGAGTCATTTCAGACCTTAGTAAAATTGGATATCTACACTATTAAAATCTGACAGTATGTATGTGATGCTATCTCCTCCGATCCCAGAAACGGAGAAACGTCGCGTTTGTTTTGAATTGAAGGGAAAACATTCCGGGATCCCGAGTTGCCCATTCGTTTGTCTGTCCGTACGTCTGTCTGTCTCTCCGTTTGTTCGCATATTACAACTCAAAAACTACCCAATCGAATCGTTTGAGACTTTAAATAGAAATGTATTAGATAATTTTGTCGAGTCATTTCAAATTTAATGAAAATCAGATGCATAGTTCAATTACAGGGGCAATCAAAAGGATTCCGATACATTACGGCCAATGGGGGGAAAAGTTACAAGTGCATTTTAATGGTCTTACAGTCTTTCGAACATAATAAAGTTGATATGCATCTATGAAGTATATACTATAATATGCATTCTGTACAATATGTGCTGCAAAGAATATTTCTTACTGATTTACAGGGCCACACAAAAGTCTTCCATTGCATACTCTTATATTGAAACATTGTTTGTTATGCATTTTAATAGTATTAAACTACTTAATACTAACAATTAAATTATTTAATGCCTGTAATTAATATACTATTAAACTATTTAATGCCCGTCTGTCCGTCTAAACCGATCAGCGTAGCGGGCGAAGACCGCTAGTATAGATATGAATACAGACAAAAATATTCTGTTACATTATGGCCGATGAGTTAAAATAGTATCAAGTGTTATGACGTTACATTCGTCAAAACATAATGAAATTGGTATGCATTTATGAAAAATACTAAAATGTATATTTCAAGAATATGCCACACAAGGAATAATTTTTTTCCTTTACAGGGCCACACAAATGAATTCCGTTACATAATGGTACAGGAAGTGCGGAACATTATTTGCGGCATATTTTAATAATGTTAAATTTTTTCACATATGATAAAATTGATACATGTTGCTGAAAAATGTTAATTAATTAAGTTTGTCTGCCTCGTTGGGATCCAATTCATGTAAATTTACCCGGATTGCATTAATGGTCATATAGTGTATATACAAAGTGTGGCAGCTAAGATGTTACAAGCTTCGAGGGGGAAGTAGAGTACATCTAGATGGCTCGGAAGCACGTAGGAGTATAGGCTCGGAAATGAATTCCTGACTCAGTAAAGGCATTGAAAAAGTTGGATCACACAAAGCTGGTCTTTGACTTTGGCAATTTTACCCGTGGGCTACATATTTTAATAAAAACTTTTTGTAGGATACCACTTTTTTTCCAATTGTAAAAATTCTCTTATTGATTAACTTATCTTTAAAGAGCGATTTTTATCAATTAAAGGCATAGTGCTAATCAAGAAATTTGAATTTAAAAAACGTAGCCCACTGTCAACACTGTGCTCTGGTGTTGTGAGGGAAGTAGTAGCGAATGAGATGGACAGTGTTATGCGCATAAAGTTTCTCGAAAAAGAGTCAATACTTTTAAGCGCAATAATCCCACGGCAAGACTGCCCAATTTCAATAACAAACTTGTAATCGATACTGAGAATAATTTATTAAAATTTCGCTTTTATAATAAAAGCTAATGATAAAAGCTTTTATTTTCACAGAAGTTCTTTTGTAAATTCTGCTGTCAGTTAATCATTTAACTATTTTACAAACCTTTTCGTAATGTTACTTAAAATGTTACTGGGCCAGGAAGATGTTTCCATCCCGTCATTCCTATCTGATACTGAGTCATCTAGGTGCATCTAACCTCATCTCGAGCTTTGTAACATCTTACAAGGAGAGGATACGAGGCTTGTGTCACCGAATCCAGCGAGCCTTTGGGTATTGATAGAGTATAGTTAGTATATAAAGATATCACAAGGATAAAGTGCAATATTCAGGGGGGGCCTTAAAAAATGACCCCCAAAGTTCACCCATTATTGACGCAAAATGTATAATTAAACGAATTAAACTCTACACCGAGGGCTGGATTTTACAGTTGGCAAGACGCCAGACATTTGCGTTTCTCGCTTCTTTCTCTCTGTGGGTTCAAACCCCGTCCAGGTAATTTTTTTTTCTTTTCACAGACAAAATAAGGATTAGTTATTTTCGGGCTACAATATCTGATCATTTATACGTATGACAAATATAAATAAGAATATGTTTCTAGGTTTATTAATACACATTTATTTATTTACAAAGAGTCAGAGAGTTTCATTAAAACGCTACGGATATAAAGAAAAGTTTAAAAAAAATCTTATGCTATATATACGTATTTCTTTTACATTCGACATCTTTGGATTTTTGTAAATTATTTATATTTATTTTAATATAATTTACAATTTTAAAATTACATACATTTATTTTACATTATTTACATTCAATTCAATACTACGTATTTAAAAATTAAATGCGCGCTATTACAAGTGACGTTTTGAAGCTTCTCTAAGAGGAATTTTTTTACAGAATAACTATTTTCATTTTAATTAATAAAGAACAACGTCTAATCACCGAAAAACTTTAAAAACAAACTACCGGAATTATTCTCTCTGCAGCAGGTGATTGCTGAAAGAATAATCATTATGAACCCTTGCTGTTTATTTTCTATAGTGTACTAACAAGCTTGTTTTGCTTAACAACCACCTGCAAAACTATGTGATAATATGTAAGAATGAATAAAATTAAAATTTTGTCGACTAAAATAATTCTGTTTTTTTTTTATTATTATTCGATCCATAAAACTGCAATCTCTCTGTAAATAAATAAGTATATACATACATATATATATGTGTGTGTGTGTGCATGCGTGCAGAAGTATGTTCTTATTCATATTTGTCATACGTATAAAGGATCAGGTATTGTAACCCGAAAATAACTAATCCTTATTTTGTCTGTGAAAAGAAAAAAAATGACCTGGTCGGGGTTTGAACCCGCAGAAAGAAAAAAAGCAAGAAACGCAAATGTCTGGGGTCTTGCCAGCTGTACAATCCAGCCCTCGGTGAAGAGTTCAATTAGTTTAATGATATGTTTTGCGTCAATAATGGGTGAACTTTGGGGGCCGTTTTTTAAGGCCCCCCTGAATATTGCACTTTATCCTTGTGATATCTTTATATACTAACTATACTCTATCAATGCCCAAAGGCTCGCTGGATTCGGTGACACAAGCCTCCTATCCTCTCCTTGTTAGGTGGGCACCCTGTATATATATACAGTCGAGCCTCTATATAACGAAATCCATCGTTCCAGTAAAAAAATCGTTATATAGAGAAATTCGATGCATAGAGTATGATGTTAAAAATAGTATTTAATGTGTAAATTTTGAACAAATATTATTTTTGATCTTTTTAATTAAGAATTTGAAATGTTTAAAAGTATATATTAACCTAACATTTTATTTCTTACTTATTTAAGCAGTTTCAAAAAAGAGAAAAGACATTCATTTGAAAGCTTAATGAAAATCAAATGAGGAAGACTTACATAAATTTCAGAGGAAGAAATCTGTAATTTTTTGTTGTTTTGATTTTAAAATTACAATTGTTACGCTCTCAAAAAAATTTCTCAAATTTTAGCAAAGAATGAAAAATTGTAGTTGATATTTTCCTCCTTTTGAAGGTCTCTCTTATGTGCTCTCATTGATTCCTCTCTTATATGTGTAACAATTCAATTGACTGTGTTTTGAGAAGGATGTTGAAAGGTGTGTGGGAGGTGGGATGAACTTGTTAGATTTAAAGAATAAGGAGATAAATAATATTTATAAAAAAAAAAAAACCTCTCCACTGAACGATAAATCAAAAATAAGTGATGGAAAATTGATTTCATATGATTTCGAAGCTTTTTTAAAACTGAATAAATTAAGATCAATTTATGAAAAAATTCGTTACATGGAGATAGATATTTCGCTATATAGAGTCTGTTTTTAATGTAATCATGCGAAAAGGGGACCGTCCTTACTAAAAATTCGTTATATGGAGAAATTCGATGTATGGAGTTTCGTTATATAGAGGTTCGACTGTATTTCAACATCATGGATCCATGTTCCAAATTTGCCTTACAATTAAAAAAAATTCAAGTTTTTTTTAAAAAAATGGAATTTTTTTTTAGTCAAAAGAGCATAAAGTTGAAACTGAATAACAGTACAAATAGGAAAAGTAAACTGAAACATTCATTCACTGAGGAAAAAACTGAAAAGAAAAATAAATATTTTTATAGCAAAAAAAGAAGTTTAAAAAAGAAGGAAAATAAAAAATATAGATGTACGGAAAGATTTATTTTTTAGTTGAATAAAGTATTGATTTCAATGAAATGAACGTTTAAAAAATGTAACAAATAAATTCCTGTGGAAATGAGGAATGTTCGCTTAACCAAAAAGTTCAATGTCCAAATAAATGGGGGGATTTATAATTTATTTTATTTTTTTGGAAGGCTTCTCAAATAATATAAAGGAATCCAATTTTAAATTTTACTGTGTTTGTTTAACTTTTTACTTTAATAAACCTGGAAAGTAATTTTTTTTAATAGTTCTGCGCTAATTTTAATGATTAACTAGCGGCCTTCGCCCGCTTACGCTGGTTGATTTATCTAAAGAAAACTTGAAGAACACGAAATATCCATTCTATAATATTCGAAGGAGTGTAACATCATTAAAATGTGCTATTTTTTCCTATTGACCGTAATATGATGGAATACTTTTGATTGTCCCTGTTATTAAACTATACATCCGATTTTCATAAATTTTTAATTGACTGGACAAAGCTATGCAACAATTATATATTTTAAATCTCAAATAATTCGGTTGGGTAGTTTTTGCTTCATTATATGTGGACAGACAGACGGACGGACAGACTGAACGATGACTATAACTTGGTGTCATCCTGTGCATTGTATATCAATTTAATAAAATATAAAATAGTTTATGACTGTTAAAATGCGTACCAAACAATGTCTCAATATATAATTATACAATGGAATACTTTTGTGCGGCTTTGTAAATCAATAAGAGATATTATTTGCATCACAGATTGTACAGAATGTATATTATATTATATACTTCATAGATGCATACCAACTTTATTATGTTCGAAAAAGTGTAAGACCATTAAAATACACTTGAATCTTTTTTCTCCATTGACTGTAATGCATCGGAATCCCTTTGATTGTCCATGTAATTGAACTATGTATCAGATTTTAATAAAATTTGAAATGACTCGACAAAATTATCTAGTAATTATATATTTTAAGTTTCAAATGATTCGATTGGATCTTTTTTGAATAGTTTAATGCGGACAGACGGACGGACAAATGTAAACTCTTATTTATTTTTCATAAGATACTATCATTTTACCTTTTCTCTCTCTCAGATATGTTCTTTTCAACAGCTTTTGCACGCAGAGTTCTGATTGGCTCCTTCTTTTTCAACAAAATAGCATTATGTTATAAGAAAAACAACTACCGTTATTATTTCATTCAGTATTTCGATATCAAAACATTATATTGTACGAACTGATTATTTTCAACTGAGCGATAAATTGACTAGGCCGGGAATCGATCCCAGATAGTTGGCTGACAAAATATAATATTATGACCAATAAGAAAAAATCCCAGAGAAATCTCAGCCAGTTATTGCCCAGTTAGCTTAATAGGTAAAGCATTGACCTTGTCAGCCAAGCATTTGGGTTCGATTCCCGGCCTGGGCATTTTTTTGGTCAGTTGGAAATCAATTCGTATAACATAATGTGACATTTGAAAAATACGACACAGAACATTTTCCTCCTATCCATTTTCCCTTCGGCCTTGATGTCCTAATAATAGAACATATCTTTTATTGACTATCATTTTGTCTTAAAAATTATTGCTGTTAACTCCAGCACCTAATAGTGATAGCTTATGTCGATACATTTACTATTGTGACTTCATTTATGTTTCACAATTTAAAAATAATAATGATAATGAAAGATTTATTAATTATTAGAAAACCATTGGCGTTCCTTATAATTCAAACTTCTCTTTCACTCTTTAAATTTTAATGAGAGACTCATTTCCCTATTAGTGATTTGCGATAAAAGTAAAAAAAAATACTAATATCATTTTATGTTTGTTTAATCTGCTTGTGGTACGACATTTTCCAAAAGTCTGAATAAATTCTTCTTTTGAATATCGATGTATGAAAAACACGCAAATTAGCTACATTCGTCAGATTTCTGTAAATAATACATTCGTTAAATTTCAGTAAACCGCAACTTCTGTGATTTTGATAGTAACTTTTAATTTTGTTAGCGTAAAAGTAATTTTTTGTTAGCGTAAAAGTAATTTTTTACCAAAAAAAAAAAAAAAAAATTCAGGACCAAAAGGGCTAAATTTCGTCATATGTTATAAGCGAAAGAACAGATGTAAAGAGAGAAATACGTTTTGTAAATAGGTCATAATATTTAACGTGTTTGGTGTTCTTTTACAACCCCCCCCCCCCAAAAAAAAAAAAAAAAAAAAAAAAAAAAAAAAAAAAAAAACTGAGCTACAATTGCAGAGAAAATATTTTATCTAATGGTATTTCAAGTTACTCTAAGGCTAAAAAAATATTGAAAAAAATTAGGTAACATATTTAATAATTTTAAAGAAATTTTGGAGCACTTGTACATTTTTTTGGTATATCATTTACATGTCCATTTATCTTAATATTCGAATTTTCCAACCAGTGATTTTAAAAGTATGAAGCACTTCTAGATTATTATGTACAAAAAGAGAAGAGTTAAAAAAAACTACTTTCAAATTTTAGATTATAATAAACTATTAGATATTTGGTGCATTGCGTTTGTTTTTCTAATTCATTGTAAAATATTTTAATCATCAGGATTTCTCTCAGAAGTATAGCAACGCGACGTCACAATCATGATGTATCAAGCGTCACACACAAGTATTAAAAGCTTAAATGATAAAGTTTTACATAAATTGTCATAATTTTTAAGCTTTGCGCAATTTTTAAGTAATAAGAATTATGTGAATAGTTAATATGTACAAAAGAAAGTCTAAATATTGAATAAAATTTTGCAACACTTCTAGAATTTAATCCTGTGTTATGAGGCCGCGTAAATAAATAGCATGTACGTCTAATCATTTTACTAATTGCTCTAGGAAACAAATTTACGCGTTAATCAGTTTAATACAGGGACGGATTGGTAGTTGTAGTGTTCATCAGCCGTGCAAATTGCTGACGCAGAGCGTTAATCCATCTTTCCCACTTTTCTAAATTATATTGTTACGCGCTACTCACACTTCAGTTGTTGCTTTCGAAGTCAGAACATTATCTGCCATTGTTATTCCTCTGGTGATTACGGCAATTTGTTCCACACTAAAAAAAGAAATTCGTCTGGTTCCGTTTTTTTTTTTTTTTTTTTTTTTTTTTGGTTACATAAAATGGAAATGGATGGGTGGGGGAAATGGTCGAAAGTGGCGATACAAAATATTTTTTTTTCTATTCTTAACATTCGTCATCTGTTAAAGAGAAAGAACAGATTTTAAGGGGAAACACGTTTTCTACATATATCAAAGATAACAAGTCGGTGATTGCACGACATATATAGCAAATGAGGTACGTTCGTACTATAACGAAAATGTTTTAAATATACAATACTTCGTAATACAATAAATATACAATATACAATATAATATTAAATATACAATACATAGTATCCGAAATCTCTTGCGTGTCTTTGTAAATATTAAATGATTTCTATTATACAGGAGTTAACGTCTAGTAAACCTCAGAAATGTATGTAATTTTCATAAAATGTTACATAGTCTAATTTAATAAAAATGCGCCTCAAACAATCTTTTCCCTATTCCATTATGTAATGAAATTCTTTGGTTGGGCCTTGTATATTAATAAAAAATATTCTTTGCACCACAGATTGTACAGAATATATATATTAGTATATAAAGTCGAATCTCGTTTACACAAACCTCAGTGGGAATCAAAATTTTGTTTATGTGAAGAGTAATTCATGTTATCAGTATCAGTTCTTTGCATTCGTTATTATAGGGGTCTGTGAAAACAATTCATGTTAAAAGTAATTCATGTTAAACGTGTTTATGTTAACGAGGTTTGACAGTACTTCATAGATGCATAACAATGTTATTATGTTCGAAAGAGTTTAGCAACATTAAAATGCTCTTGAAACTATTTTTTCCCATTGGCCGCAATGTAACGGAATAACTTTGATTTTTCCTGTCATTGAACTATACATCCGATTTTTATAAAATTTGAAATAACTGAACAAAATCATGAAATAATTATATATTTTAAATTTCAAGCGATTCGGTACGGTAATTTTTGCATCGTGATATTCGGTCGAACGGATTAAACGACGACTATAGGTGCTACGTACTTACATAATTACGGACACACCTAAAAAACGATAGATAAATTAAAGAATTTATGTACAAAATTCTGGAGAATTAAAGATGGTGAATCAGCATGTGCTTAAAGGATTTTAGATACATTGGCATTTTTAAAAATTTTAAAACACTAGCACAGTTTTTACTTATAGAGTAAGTTGAGTTATTTAGATGCTGGGATAATTTAAGGATTAATTTTCATTTATCATTATCAATACGTTGTTGCATGATATAAATTAATGTACATGACTCAAAATAAAATATTCTATGTTTTCTGAACGAATGAATCAATTATAACAAAAAAGTTAAGTATCTAAATCCTTCTATCTCACTAACATATCGACTTAATTTTAATCAAATTGGGTCATTTTTGCGGCATTTATCACGGACAGTCAGACACGCAAAGAAACTAACGGGCAGACAGGCAGACTAACAGAAAGAGAGTTGCAAAATCAGAATTTTTGCGTGTCTCCACAATAAGCCTTCAATCACATTTCCGAAATAACTACTTTCTTTGTAATTCTTATCACAGAGATTCAAGGTAAGAGCCATTATCGACTCTAATATTTAGGTATTTTATTATTAGTGACTACATACATACACAGGGTGTTTTTAAAAATGACCGGTATATTTGAAAAATCATTAAAAATTAAATGGGCAGCGTTCGAAATACACCGTTTGTTGCAATATGCTTGGGACAACAGTAATTTTTCAGGCGTACAATTTTCAAAATTAGTTAAAATTTTCAACAACAGATGGCGCTGCAGGCAATTCGAAAGCTATAGTGGAAAACGCAATCTGTGAGTTTGCCATTCTGTAAAGCCTTTGTCCCTGCCCGCGAAGACACTCGCGAGCTAACGCTATTCCTATAGGGAGGCATTTTTGTAATACCGTATTTACCCGTGTATAGGGCGCACGCGTGTATAAGGCGCACCTATAAATTAAAGTAAAAATGACGATTTCCTAAAATCTCGTGTATAACGCGCACCATAAATTTGGTACGCTAATGAAGAATGACCGAATGTATTTCAGTAAAAAAATGTCGAAACAAACATTACACCAGATCAGAAAACAAGACGAAATTGCATTTTTAGACTTCGGGTTGCAAGAGAATGACAGAAAATAGGAATGAGTGACGGTAAAGAGAATTGCTAATTAGCGTTTAGATTATGTCACTAGCTCTGTTGTATAAAAAACTGTAAGGAATGAAATAAATATGCAGCAATACTTCAATTAAATAACATTTTCCGAATTTTAATATCTTCTTTGAATAATATCTTGTTCCATATGTATATCGTTCGACTGCATCCAACAGTAAAAAAAATATTCCGTGTATAAGGCGCACCTAGGAGTCTTGCCCTGATTTTTTGGGAAAAAAGTGCTCCTTATACACGAGTAAATATGGTAACTCTTTCAAATTTTGACATTTTTAAATAATTTTTTCTGTATTGCATAGCTGAGGTCCCTCTCAAGATCGCTGTTTGATTACATTTTCGATTTTGGTCGCAGATGTATTTTATAAAGTTATTTACACTTTTGAAATCGATTTTGGAAGTAAAACTAACTTTATAGAAAATACCTGCGGCCAAAATCAAAAAAGTATAATCAAGGAGCGATCTTTGAGGGACCTTAGCTATGCAATGGTAAAAAAAAGTATTTAAAAATGTCAAAATGCGAAAGAGTTGTTACGAAAATGCCTCCCTATACGAATAGCAGTAGCTCGCGAGTGTGTTTGCGGCAGGGACAGAGGCTTTACAGAATGGCAAACTCACAGATTGCGTTTTCTACTAGAGCTTTCAATTGCCTGCAGCGCCATCAGTTGTTTAAATTTTTAACTAATTTTGAAAGTTGTATGCCTGAAAATTTACTGTTATCCCAAACATATTGCAACAAACGGTGTATTTCTAACGCTGTGCTGTCCGTTTAATTTTTATTGATTTTTCAAATATACCGGTCACTTTTTTAAACATCTTGTATATATGATATGCATTTTTTTGATTAAGCTTATACTAAACTGCCCTTTACAATATGGCAAGATTATAGGGAAAAATGTCTCTGAAGATTAAAAGTTTTTTTTCAGTTGAAGATAAAACTCTAAGTATCTTAATAATGTGCATTTGTTTCTGCTTTACATTTATTTTTTATTAATGCATAAATCTTCTTTCTAGAAATCACTTAAAACTCTTTATCTTTCTCACAATTTTCCTAAAAAAACCCTGTGTTTCTATAAAAGTTGCTATTTTTTTGTTTACATTTTAACAGATAAAAATGCTACACTCCTGAATGCAAAAGCATGAATTATGATAAACAAAATATTTTGTTTATGCAGTATGATAATTTCTTTTGCATTATTGCATCCTTTGTAAAAAAAGAGAGAAAAAAATTGTTTTTACTCTGACCTGAAACCGTTCCTTCAGTAAAAAATACCTCCTTTGATTCTTTTTTTTATTTTGCTGAAAAAATACTTTTTTTTTCTTTTAAATTAGTTTTGTTTTAGACCTATTATAATAGTGTAAGTTTTTATTTTTGGTTAAAAAAGTAACTATACTTAGTTTTTACGAGTAAAGTTCTAAATAATTTTCAAAAGGTCAAAGGAAAATAATGCATGAGAATTTTTCTCTTTCTCTCTGTAACAGCATCATCATTTTTCATTCAGTTTTATCATTACATACAAATACTTAACTACATGTATTTTTTGGTTGTTGTTTTAATTTGCTTTTAAGTTTTTTTAATTAAAACTAACGTTACTTTGTAATGTGAAACATATTTAGACGGTAGAAAAGCTGCTTCCACAATTCTTTAATTTAATAAATAGTGTGTGGGAAAAGAATTTTTAATCTGTCAGTGATCTAAATAATGATAGCTGTTACAAAAGTCTGGTATTGTATTTTTAAATGAAAAATTTTAAGCTAGTAATATTTTTACGTGAAAATTAAATTAGCATGTTAAATAATTTAAGACATATTGATTATGTTTTGTCTTCTAATTTTCCACAAATACATTTCTAGATATTTTATACATATTATTTATATATTTATGTTATGAAATACAGGTTTTGTTTTTTAAACAATAGCATCATGTTTAAAAAACAATTTTTTAACCCTTCACCGCACGGTTTTTCCTTTTTAAAGAAAAAAAATTAAAATTAAATATCAGTCTAATAATGGAATAAATAGTAATAAATAAATAAATTTTTAGCTAAAATGTAATATTTTATGGCGTTTTCTTTGTACACACAATTATGATTTTTATATATTATATTGCCCTATTTTGCAATTAAGTGGACTTTCTTTATATTAATATTTTTAAGTATTCAGTGAAAATAATAAAAGTAATTCAGACTAAATAACATGATCTATTTTTTCTTTTTTTTAAATTATTATTATTAACGAAGAACAAATTCGAATTTTTCTTCAAATGCAAACATCTGACAACGATAAAATAAACGTTATTCCATTCTTTGGACTGTTCTTGATTAGTTGCAGCGAGCCTACTGGCCTAAGTTATTGCACATAATGAAAATTACAGTGTTAATAAAATTCTAATTTCCATATATACACATACATACATATATATATATATATATATTATACATATATATATATATATATAATATATATATATATATATATATATATATATATATATATATACATATATATATATATATATATATATATATATATATATATATATATATATATATATATATATATATATATATATATATATATATATATATATATAAGAAATCAGTCAGCATAGATATTAGCAGGTGGAAAAATCGAACAATTTGCTCTTCACCGATTGCAGCTGCTTTTTGATTATGATTTATGGGCACTGCGGTACGATAACGGCACATGTTAAGAGTTAAAGAGATTAATCCTGAAAAGAGTTCTGTCTAAAGGAGCATGGTAATATTAGGAGTAAAAAATATCCCCGATTGCGAAAGATTTTTGAATTAAATAAGAAAAAAATAATAAAGCAATTAAAACCACAATAAATAATAGAATTGGTCAAAAATGATGATACAGCTGGAGAATGAAATAAAAAGGTTTATATTTAAGTATATTGAGCAATATAATAATTAATTTAAGGACAATTTAATAGGATTGATGATAGAAATTACTGAACATTAGAAAACTAGTGATTATGTCAGTAATTCAACAATTCTTATGAATTACTACTTAAATATACACAATTCTTAAAATAACATACTGCTATAATTTAATTGAAACATTCTAAAAAATAATCTTTTATGTCATACACTGATCAGCAGAAATTCATTTTTATTCCAGAAGTATAGAGTTTTATATCTCCATTTTTCAATTACTCAAAAGCCGGTTTAAACACGTTACATTGTACGAGCATCATTGATATCTTTACTTTAGTCTTCTTTATGACATATAAATTTGGTTGAGGGGAAATTGGACAGAGGATTTCTCTAATACGCAGGAAAATAAAACTAATAAAATATAATGGCGTAGGATTAGAGGAGGGATACCGGAACGGGACAGATTTAAGTAACATTATTTCAAGCATGGTAGATCGTTTAAGTTATAACACACGATTTGAAAAAAGGAATGTTTTACTTCATTGTTATTAATATCATACAATAAATAACAGAATGCTTAGACTTTTAGAAATAAAAACGATTTGTAGTATAAAAAAAACTCGTGTGCCGAATTGCATTCACTAAAACATTATAAAGCTCAAATACCGAAATTTAATAGTACCTTTGCTTGACCTCTCCAAAGATTTTTATTTTTTATTTATTTTATTATTATTATTATTATTTTGAGGAAAAAAAATATTATTTTACTATGCATTCATTTTACATGAATAGGAAATCGAAACAAAATAAAAGGAAAACAACAAAAAAGTACAAAAATATAACGTCCATATTTGTGCTTCATGGGCGTTAATGGTAATTTATGAGTGAAATCATTTCTTATAAAAAAATAACTGCCAATAATTTTTTATCCATTTCTAAAAATTATTAAAATTTGATATATTTAATGCATCTGAAATTATTTTTACGGTTCCATACTTAAAAGAAAAATTGGAGCTATTATAAGTTCAATTTTATATATGTCTGTCCGTTTACCACAGACATGTTACTCTTAAAGTATGGAATATGAAGAGTAGAAACTGGCTGAAGTAATAAATTCTACTGACCAACATGCATATATATATAAGCATAAATGTATTTAGGGAAATGTAGAAAGGCTTTGAGGGGGGAAAATGGTCAAAGGCTTTTTGTAATACGCAGGAAAATGAAACGAATAAAATATAATGGCATGGGATTAGAGAAGGGATAGTGGAACGGAACAGATTTAAGAAACGGTATTTGAAGCAATATAGATCGTTTAAAGATGTCACAGACGATTTGTAAAAAGGAATGTTTTATTTCATTGTTATCAATATCATACAATAAATAATAGAATGCTTAGACTTTTAGAAATAGGATTGGTTTGCAGTATCATAAAAACCCACATGGTATATTGCGTTAACCAAAGAATTTTAAAGCTTAAATAACGACTTTTAATAATATCTTTGTTTAAGTTCTCAAAGAATGTTTTTTTATATCGAGAAAAAAAGCATCGCTATTTTACCTTTTATTCATTTTTTATGAATAGAAAATTGGAAGGTATACAAAACTTATGAATAGGTAATCTTTATTTGTTATTAATAAATATTATCATATTTATATTTACACATATAGATAATGTTATTTTATGTTGCGTGAAAGGTACTTCTATATTGCTTTTTGAAGTTAAAAAGTTGATATGTTTAAGAGCAGCTATACACTGTAAAAAAAATCTGTGAAGGTACTAAACATTTTCTAGAAAACTGGGGTTCCAAGAACTTTTCATGTAACGATAACAGGAAAAATTCATGTAATCGATTCTGAAGCTTGAATTTTTGCTGTTACCGTTACAGGAAAAGTTCTTGGAATCCCAGTTTCCTAGAAAAAGTTTAGTACCTTTGCAGATTTTTTTTTTTTACAGTGTAGAGCTACTTTTAATTTAATTTGTTCAACAGTCTTTCCTAATTTTAAGAAAGTTTACATACGATAGAAAAACATTTTAAAGGAAGAAACTCTTATTTTTCACTCTTAGAATAAATGAAAAAAATACAATATATATATATATATGTATATATATATATATATATACACTATATTGCCATTGATTATGGGACACTTGCGATTTTAGACATTTTACTAAATATCTAAAAAAATACATAATGAACACAGTGTATTACAATAAGGCATTCAATCATAATCTAGAGTTTGAGCGCTTTTGCTACATTAGTTTTGACAGGGTTATTCAAAAGATATTCATTCTTTTTTAATTTGTTGACGGTCCCCTGTGGAGTTTCGGTAAAAAATCTTCACGTAGATGTATGACGTATACTATTATATTTATACACTAAGAGTTTCGAGATGATTCCTCATGTATTTTTCTAGATATTTAGTAAAATGTCTAAAATCGCAAGTGGCCCATAATCAATGGCAATATAGTGTATATATATATATATATATATATATATATATATATATATATATATATATATGTATATATATATATATATATATATATATATATGTGATAATTTCTCGACATTATTTCTTTGGGAATTATTTTAATGTCGCTTTAAAAAAAATGCTTAAAAAGTAAATTGAGGCCTGAATAAGAAAACCGGTTTTAGGTTTTTCCAATTTGAAGCATTTCTCATATTATATATGCATAATCATTTCTAATGAATTGCATTTCTGAATTGGTATTGTATTATTACTGTTATTATTACTGCAATATTTTAAAGAAAATATAGTAAAAAATAAACTTTTATATCATACACTGTTCATGAGAAATTTATTTTTATTCTAGAAGTATGGAGTTTTAAATCTCCATTTTTCAGTTCCTCAAAAACCAGTTTAAACGCATTATATTTTACGATATTAACACAATATATTCAATTTATATCTTTAATTTAGCCTTATTTACGACATATAAATTTGGTTGAGGGTAAAAATTGGACAAAGGATTTATCTAATATGCAGGAAAATAAAACGAATAAAATATAATAGCATAGGATTAGAGAAGGGTTGCCAGAATGGGACAGATTTAAGAAACGGTATTTGGAGCATGATATATCGCTTTAAGATTGTAATAAACGATTTGAAAAAGGGAGGGGAGGTTTATTTCATTGTTATCAATATTATACAATATATAATAGAATGTTTAGGGTTTTAGAAAAACGAAAGGTTTGTAGTATCATAAAAAAACTTCTGGCGTATTGAATTCACCAAAGCATTTTAAAGCTTAATTAACGACTTTTAATGATACCTTTGTTTAACCTCTCCAAAAATGTTTATTTTTTGAGGAAAAAAATATTTTTATTATTTTAATATGTATTCATTTTACATCAAAAGGAAATCGAAACAAAGTAAAGCAAAAACAAGAAAAAATCACTAAAATATAACGTTTATATGTGTGACAGATGGGCGTTAATAGTAATTTATGAGTAAAATGATTTCTTATAAAATAACTACCAATTTTTTTTATACATTTCTACAAATTATTAAAATTGTATACATTTAATGTATCTGAAAATATTTTTACGGTTTCATACTTAAAAGAAAAATTGGAGCTATTATATGTTCAATTCTATATCTGTCTGTCTGTTTACCACAGCCGTTTTACTCTTAAAGTATGGAACATGAAGAGTACAAACTGGCTGAAGTAATAAAGGCCAGTCATATTACTAAGACCAGTATCATATATATATATTTAAAATGCATAAATATATTTAGGGAAATGTAGAAAGGCTTTGAGGGGGAAAATTGGACAAAGGATTTTTCTAATACGCAGGAAAATAAAACGAATAAAACATAAAGGCATGTTATTAGAGAAGGAGTACCGAACGGGACAGATTTAAGAAACGATATTTGAAGCATGGTAGATCACTTTAAGATGTAACTGACTATTTGTAAAAGGGGGTGTTTTATTTGATTGTTATCAATATCAAACAATAAATAATAGAATATTTAGACTTTTAGAAATACGAACGGTTTCTAGTATCATAAAATCCCGTATGGTGTATTACTTTCACAAAAGCATTTTAAAGCTTAAATAACAGCTTTTAATAATATTCTTGTTAAACCTTTCAAAGAATGTTTATTTTATAGTGTGAAAAAAAGCTTTATTTTTTTATATTTATTCATTTTAAACGAATAAGAAATCGAAAGATAATCAAAGGAAAAACCATAAAATCTCACAAAAAATTTAACGTCCACATTTGTGACAAATAGGCGTTAATGTTAATTTATGAGTCAAATAATTATAAAATAAAAGTAATTACCAATAAATTTCGTTCATACATTTCTACAAATTATTAAAACTTAATATATTTAATGTATATGATTTTATTTTTGAGTTCGGTACTTAAAAAGTAAAATTGGAAACATAAGATCATTTATTTATCGGTCTACCAGTTTGTCACAACCTAGCTGATGTAGGCTGTGACAAACAAGTGAAGAAAATGTAGAAAGAAGATTTAAGTTACTTGAAAAAATACTTTAAAATTTATATTGTTTGGGATATCGTGTGAAAACTTTCTTAATGCCGACTCAAAAATAATTAAAAAAAAATTCACATATTATATTCTCAGAGATATTATAAAAAATGTGATGCAAAGATGCGCCCCTTCCCAACCTTTATTTCTGCGGAACTCTGAAACTAAAATTATGAATGATGAAAAAAAAAATAGAGGAAGTACAGATTATTTTAATCCTTGTAGGAAAACTGTGTAAATTATCTTAGTCCACATAGATTTTGAGAAAATCGCATTTTTCTGTTACACTCAAATTTCAATTTACGAGCTTTCAGTATTGGTAAACAGCACTGTTGGTATCTATCGTAGAAGCATAAAAGAATTGTTGACAATGATTTTGAAAGAAATTATCGATAAGTAGATGAGATACTTTTGAGATGAGAAACCTTGAAAATACAAATGATTTGGGCAGTTCATACAGACAGCAGCTTGTACAGTACAGACTCTTTGTCTTAAATTGTGATGAATTATTACTTTAACGATGAAAAAATTACCCTTTTCATAAACTATTTTGAATAGTATTTTAACAATTTACGAATCTCAAAATTGTACTGGAAACCATTCCCATTAACAGACGATGGTAATACACTGTAAAAAACTGTAATCCTACAGATGTAAAGTATCCGAAATATGTATGCTTAATGATATTTTATCAGTACGGTGTACAAGAAAAAATGTAAATCTAATACTAATCTTTGTAAAGTTACAAAACTCTGTAACTTTACAAACTCATCATTAAAAAATTCAGTTATCCTATAAAATTTTTATCTGTAGCCTGGGTTGCAGTTACATAAAAAAATTATAGGAATCCCAGTTTCCTAGAAAACATTTAGTAACTTAACAGATTTTTTTTACAGTGTAGTATTCATCTGAAAACGTAATGCATCTAAACCTATTTAATTCCGACTGTGTAATGGATGTGGTGATTTATTATACTTCTAACATAAGCGGATATGGACATTAGTGATGAAAGGTATGTAGTCCCTAAAATATTTTTCTATATTTCTATTATTGATCAGTAATTGAGTTATTACTTCTATGATGTAAAGCTAAAATTATAAAAGAAGAACAAATATAATTTAATAAAATCGAAGTTAAAACAATGAGCTAATTATGGTCCGTGAACAATATTTAAGGAACCTTGGAATACATAAATATGACAGAAAATTAAATACTTGTGAAACAGAACACACACACATTATATATATATATATATATATATATATATATATATATATATATATATATATATATATATACATACACAGGCACACACATGCATTATATATATATATATATATAAATTTGAAAATGATAAAAATCATTTAAGGAAAAAGAAACGCTAATATATCATAAAATATGTTGCAAAGTGTAGTAACAAGTTAAAAAGTTACAAAAATGTAATAAAATATTTCTTTAAATGTTCTTTTAAATTCATTCTAAGAGGATATAGAAAAAATATATCTTTTTCTATCTATCGAAACATCACATATTCAACGATGCAGAAAATGTATAATATAACATGGCTGATTTCGCATATTTTAGAGAGAGAGCACAGCGAGAACTCCGGATTATATTGTTCTTTAAAAATATTTCACATTCCCTACTGAATAAGAACACTTGTTCGGCTTTTTAAAATTTGTAATGCCAAATGTCAATCTTTTGTTATTTCTTTCTGTGTTGAAGCAGTTTTTAAAATCGTTCTTTTATATAGAAAATGTATAAACACATCCGGAAAACGGTTGAAATATTTTATAATTTTACATTAATGGGTATATTTTGTTTAATTAAGCGCAGAAGAAAAATGTAAAATGGTGAACATTGTCTGATTTGATTACAAGAAAAATACATTTGGATGTTAATTAGTAAGAAAAAAAATGATACCTAAAATTTATCTCTGAAAATGTAAGAATTATTATTTAATATGCTACAAAACATCAGCATTTTTTATAGTATTTTGAATAATTTCACCTTTTTACAATTGTCAAAATTCTAATGGAAAGCGCTCTGATTAAAAAACGGTGGCAGCAGTGTTCGTCTAAAAAAAAAAATAATAGTTTTACACTCACTTAATTTCGACTGTATAGTGGATACGCTAATTTCTTATACTTCTAATATAACCAGATAAGGATATTAAATTATCAGTTATGCAAGGTATATGATGCACTAAAATATTATTCGATATTTCTATTATTGATTACAAAAAGGAGTTATATTATAAAAGAAGAACAAATACAATTTAATAAAATCTCGCTTAAAACAAGCATTATGAACTAATTATGGTACGTAAACAATATTTAAGGAACCTTGAAATATTTAAACGTGCAAGAAAGTAAAATATTTGAGAAACAGATCACACACATATTTTATATGTATATATATATATAATTTGAAAATTATAAAAATCATTTTTTTAATCGCGAATATATCATAAAATATGTTACAAAATGTAGTAACAAGTTACAAAAAAGTTATCAATAAACAAAATATTTCTTTAAATGTTATTTTAAATTCATTCTAAGAGGATAAAGAAAAAATATATCTTTTTCTATCTATCGAAACATCACATATTCAACTATGGAGAATATGCATAATATAACATGGCTGATTCCGCATATGTCAGATGGAACAGCGAGAATTCCTGATTACATTGTTCCGCAAAAATATTTCATATTCCCTACTGAATAAGAACACTTGTTCGGAATTTTAAAATTTATAAAACGTAATGCCAGTCTTTTGTTATTTATTTTTGTATTAAGGCAGTTTTTAAAATCTTTTTTAAATATAGAAAGTATGCAAACAAATCTGTAAAACGGTAGAAATGTTTTATACTTTTACTAATTATGGCATTTTCTTCGTTTATTAAGCGGAGAAAAAAGTTTAAAATGGCGAACATTGTCTGATTTGATCATAAGAAAAATACATTTGGATGTTAATTAGTGAAAAAAAATGATTTTTTAAATTTATTTCTGAAAATGTAATGAATTAGTATTTAAAATAATAAAAAAAAATCATCCTTTTTATATACTATTTTGATTAGGTTTTCACATTTTAATAAAAATTTTATTTTACTTAAGAAACAATATTATAACACCTTTCTGAAGTAAAACTAGTCGTTGGGGGGCCACCGTAATACTTACCCATCATAATATAAAATATGAAAATAAAACACGTGTAAACTATCTATGGCAACTACAAAATAAAATTTAAAAGCATAAATAAATAATTTTAACATACAATAATGCTCCATTAATGAATTGCTGATGAGCCAATTTTGACTAATTATATAAAACGCCAAAATACTCGAGTAGTACCGGATTGCGTAAAAGAAACATCCTTATGACTCAAAAAATAATAATCATATTAACTAAAAATTTGCTGTGTTGGATTAAGCGTCTCATTTCCAACTAAAATATACCTGTGAATTGAAATTTGAATTAAATACAGGGTCATGAAAATTCGAAGAATTTGGAAAACAGGATTACACATATCTCGACAACTAATAATCCGATCGACTTCGTTTTTTATGCAAAATGTGTGTTATTTTATTGCCTTTTACGTCCAATCCTTAAAATAAAAAATTTCGAAAATTTTTATATACCTTTCATCAGAACGAATTTTGCGAGACTCCGGAAAAAATAGTTCCGGATAATCGAGGTTACTGATATTAAATAGGATTCGTCCCATTCTAACATACTAAGTACATACAAAATTTCAAGTCTCTATCTCCATTTGTTCGGGAGATAGAGCGGTTACAGACAGACAGACAGACAGACACACAGACACACAGACACACAGACACACAGACGGACGGACGGCAAATTTTTTTTTCTAAAAATATGTTTTTCGGAATCTCCAGTGCCTAAAACATGTAAATCCGTCAAAAAAAATTTTCGATTTTCAAAACGATTGCAAGACTTACCCTATACTACGTATGATGGGTAAGTAATAAAATTTTTATTAAAATGTTTATATAAAATCTTTTAAAATCTGGTGATTAAAAAAAAAATCTATTTGATTTATTAAACTTTTTATCATAGGTTTTCACATTTGCAAATGTCAAAATTCTACTGGAAATTCGACTTTTTTATTAAAAGACGGTGGCAATATCATTCATCTGAAAAGTAATATATATACAACCGCTTAATTTCGACTGTATAATGGCTATTCTAATTTCTTATACTTCTAACATAAGCAGATAAGATTTTTTTATTATTTTAAGTTATCATTTATGCAATACACTGAAATATTATTCGATATTTCTATTATTGATTACTAATGGATTTATTACTATACATATAGAAACATATATATATATATATACATATATATTACGGCCCAATGGTGTAGTCGTAAAAAAACAGACAGTATACGCTGTAAGCAGAGGGTATATGCTAAAAGTAAAGCGTATACCCCAAAGTGTATATACTATAACTTTTTGAGAAACAGAAGGTATACGGTACTCCTCAAAAAATCCAGAAGGTATACGGCGTATACCCGCATATACGCTCCACTACATCATTGTTACGGAAAAAACACGGAGTCTGGGCACATCTAGAACTGACCGGCCAATACCCGAACTTGCCAAGTTTCCTGGCCAAAACCCGAAATACATGAAATGAATAGCGTATTACGGGTTTTGGCCGGCCAATTTGAGAATTGTCCAATTTCGGGTTTTGGCCGTAACATATATATAATTTGAAAAAAAAAATTATTTAATAAAATATGTTGCAAAGTGTTACAAGTTACATAAATATTATCAATAAAGTAAATAAGTCTTTTTTAGCTAGATAGCTTACATATCCTTTAAATTTATTCTAAGGGGATAAAGAAGAAATATATCTTTTTCTATCTATCGGAACATCACCAATCCACCGATGGAGATTGTGTATAAGATAACATAGCTGACTTTAGATGGATGCATAGTTTAGATGGAATAGTGAGAACACCACATTATTATGTTCAGTAAAAATTTTTCATATTCCCTATTCTATAAGAAAACTTGTTTGGCTTTTTAAAATTTATAAAACCTGTTGTCAGTCTTTTGTTATTTCTTTTTATGAAATCTTCTTAAACAGTTTTTTAAATCTTTCTTAAATATAGAAATTATATAAACCATCTCATCCGTAAACATATATCCGTAAACATATCCTGACATATTCATCCGTAAAACGGATGAAATTTTTTATAATTTTACTTTTAATGGTGTTTTCTTTAAATAATTAAGAGGAGTAGAAAAAGTAAAATAATTAACATTGTCTGATTTTTGTGGTTCAAGTTTGATGATGGACTAGAAACTCTTTAACTATTTTAGACTAATTTCTTCTTTTCACATTTGTAATATTATATTTTATAAAAAGAAACATTTGTAATATTATATTTTATAAAAAGAAAATGTTAAAATACAAAGAATCGATAACAAATGTTTTAATATTGTATGACACGAATAATCATACAAAACTAGTTTTACGCCATTTTGAAGACCATCTTCGGTAGTATTGGGTCATCTTTTTAACATTTTTAACCGACTTCAAAGAGGAGGTTATGATTTCGACCTGTATGTATTTGTTGTTCACGCATAACTTTTGCAAATATGAACCGATTTTGATAATTCTTTTTTTGTTTGAAAGCATATGAGGCCCATGTGGTCCCATTCGAATTTCATAAAAATCTGATAATTAGAACTTTTTTAAAAATAAAAACTTTAAATTTCAAATTCATTTTGAAGCAATCGACCAATTAGAAGTGTTCATTTTGCATGCTTTTATGTTACACTTACATAGACACATGATCTTTTCACTGTTAAAAGTTTGAAGTTTTTGCTGCGTCGTCACGCCACCGCTTTTGTGAAATATCTCTATTTTGACCAATGAGAATTCACCATAATACAATGAAGTAATCATTTTCTATAAAAGCGATGGATTGACGAAAAAGTAAAAGTTTCAAATTTTTAACAGTGTTCAAAGTGCAAAATGCTAACTGGACGAGGGCCAGGATTCACATAAATTTTGCGCTGTTTGCGAAACGAGATTTATTAACAAGAAAATTTATTTAAAACATTGAAAAATTTGCTAAAATTCAGGCTTCTGATTCGTTAATCTGGTTTCGCTAACAGCGCAAATTCTACCTGGATTCCGGACAAGTTCTCTTATGCAAGAAACCGGAAATATAGCATTTAAGGGATATAGTGTGGAAATCGGCTATCTCAGGGCGTGTTCAGAGCAACTTACAAAAGTAACCAATGTTACCGACCGATTGTAGAGCAGTACGAAAACAAATTGTGGCATCAATGAAAACTATTCTGTTGAATTGTAGCTGACGTCACACTTCGCTTTGATTTTCATTTCGTACTTGTTTACAATCGGTAAGTAACCGGTAAGTTGTGCTGAACACGCCCTCTGTAACACTTAAAAAAAGCGCTAAAATGTTCTATTCTTTAAATGTGCAACAATGCTAATGAAATTTAAAGATAGAAGCGACATCTGCAGGACAATTTCTAAAAATGCAAGAATTATTACTTGTCTAGATAATGTATCACGAAAATGCAGCAGATGTCACTGTGATCGATACTTTGGAATTTAATAGCATCGTTGCACATTTAAAGGATACAAATTTTTAGCACTGCTTGCATTGTAAAAAATTGAACCTTTTTGCTGCATCGTCACTCCATCGCTTTTATAAGAAACGATTACTTCGCTCTATTATGGAGCATTCTCATTGGTCGAAACAAAGAAATTCTATAAAAGCGATGGAGTAACGATGCAGCAAAAGGGTCAAATTTTTTACAGTGTCGATAGCAGATTTTCACTCCTTGTATTCCAGACTCTCTCCTTCGAACAATCAAAAGTTCTCAAAAATGAAGGCTTATGATTGGTCAATCTTGTTTTGCTTAACAGCGAATAATCCTTCTGGATCCTAACCACTGTTGCAGTGATGCTAGTTTTTTTCCAAAGTACGAAATCTTAGCTGGAACAATTCTCGTATCCACCACAGTGAAAGATTCACATCGATCCTGACATGAGAATTCGATATCGAAAAGCAGAAAATTCATCTCTAAAGAGCCTTACACGTTAAAGCAAGAGTGTCTGTGTATCAGGGTGCTTGTTATGCCGGATTCACAAAGTGATTAAAGTACATTGCTATGTGATAGATTTACATTTGGACAAATATAAATGACGAAAATTTTTGATAAGCTTACCATTAAAGTTAAGCTAGTTAACTTCTTTCACCCATAAAACAAACTCCTTCAGGCGACTACCGCCAAGTTCTGGAATAAAAATTCTTAAATTTTCTGTACTTTGGAAAACCGCGTTTATCAAAGAACATTCTTAACTTCAAATATTGCAACTTTCATATAGATGCATGTTGAATCATGGTGTGATTTTGATAATATCTTCCTTTTTAGTTTTTATGACTGAAAAGGGGATTTTAATACATACGAACCTTTAGAATTACTTTGCTATGCATTGAATCATAGAAGCAACTTGACGCGTTCTGATTGTGTACGCGTACTTTAAACTGTAAAAAATCTGACCATTTTGCTGCATCGTAACTAACCCGCTTTTATAGAATATCTCACTTTTGATCCATGTGAATGCTCCATAATAGGCTGAAGTAATCGTTTTCTATATTAGCGGTGGAGGGACGATGCAGCAAAAGGGTCAAATTTTTAACAGTGTACCCTGTTTAAAATATCTTGAAAAATTACCTCTGTTTTTAAAGACTATCTATTTTCTGACCAATGAAAACGCTCCATAGACGTTTTTAGATCGCTCTCATTAGACAGAAAATAGATAGCTTTAACCCGTCAGTAGTCGCGTGTCGGTCTTTTCGCCGCCCGTAAAACTTATCTTCTCTTAACTTATATCACATTACAAATACAGCGGAGATCTACCGTGTAGCTGACTTTAATGCATTCTCGAGCACCTTAGTGAAGTAACAGGACACCTCTGTTTTTCTTTCAGGTAGATTTTTAGAAACAAAGTTGAAATTGGCAAAAAAGTCTACGTAAAAGTCACTAATGCGAGTTCATTTTTACTTTTTCCGATTACTCCAGATCTCATGAATAAAATGCATAATTTAAGAAAACTGCAAATTTATATCTTCGTTGTAATGTTATTTTCGTATATTAGGTGAAAAATATTTCTTATTTTACATATTTCGTATGCGGGGGTTCAGCGGAGAAAAGACCGAGCGCGACTAATGACGTTGTGAAAAAAGTCGCGACCACTCGCGGGTTAAAAACAAAGGTAATTTTTCACAATAATTTTAACGTGTACTGATGGATTGTCAGCTTTTCAATGCCCATTTACGAAGTCTGTAGATTTCAATGTAGACCTTTAGGCACTACACTAGTCTCAGAAAAAGACCCGGATGTTAGTGTAAAGACTATGGGTGTGTTCTTTTCATATATCTCGCACAAATTTTAATATATTTACTTGATTGTTTTGCATAGGATAGCCGAAGAGGATCTACAACCGGCCTAGTTTTTACTTCTTCGATTTTGCTTATGTATGTTTTATATAATCATAGTTTCAATTTCAGAATCGTTTAAACCGGTTTTGAAATTTAAAATAATTTTTTTAAAAAAATCTGAAACCAAAATTAAAAAAGTAAAAACTAGACCGGTTGTGGAATATCCTCAACTATCCTATGAAAAAAAAAAAAATCACGTAAAAATTTTAAAATTTGAGCGAGATATTTGAAAAGAATGCCCTCATAGACTTCACATTATCATCCAGGTCTTTTTCTGTGCCTAGTGTGCAGCCTTAAAGTTTGCTAGATGCGATAAATTTCCGAAATGTTAAAGCTTAAATGGACAAGCTCTCGCATCCACTAAAGCGGAAATAGACATCGATACCAATCGACATCCTTAAGTTGTTGAAAAGATGAAAATCCTTTAGTATATATTTTGCTCCGGAGGAAAAAATTATCTCTACATATCAATGCAAAATAAAGTGCATAGATATATGTAACAAAATTATCTTTAGATTCAGATTTGATTACCGGATTAGACACCAGAATGATTTCAGATTTTGTTCATGTAGGATTCCTCGATGTGAATATGACGACACATGGAGCACAGTGTACGATTGATAGAAAAGATTCTGGACAAAAATGAGTCATCAAGAGGGATCCATGGATCAGAAATACAACTGGATAACGGATCTCTTTGTTCTCTTCCGAAATACTTGAAGCTGGAATGAGCGAGGTTTTATCGCCAAAAGGGTGACATTTTTTGGCGGTGATCCCTTTGGCGGTGTACCGTGAAGCTCTATCAACGCAGACGAAATATAAGATACTGGTGGGTGCGGAATTCCAATGACAGATTTTGGAGGGAGAATAACCGGTTTGGCGCACATTGCTACCCACCATCACGTGCTGGTGGGTAGGTAATATTGGATTCAAGAAAGGTTGCCATTTCTTAGTCCAGGTATTAGACGTCGATGGGGGGAGCCTTGTGGCCGAGTGGTTAAGACACCACGCTGCTAATCTCTTGCGAGCGTAGGAGATTGTGGGTTCGAATCCCACTGGCTCCGTTGCACACACTCTTTATATGTAGCTCCCGGTTGTACTTTTCTTGTGTCGTAATATTTCCTTGTACTATCTTGTTCTTGTATGTCCACGAATTTGTAAAATAACATGGATTATGTATTTATGTCTGTGTAGAAATAAAGGATCATTCGGCGTACAATCGAATTCTACCGGGAAATCATCATCAAATTTTATAATAGCATTGCGATACATTGTTAAAAATTTAACTTTTGTTGCATCGTCACTTTATCCTTTTTATGGAATTGTCCATACATACACTATAAAAAAATTTACCCTTTTGCTGCATCGTCACTCCCCCGCTTTTACAAAATATTTGTCTTTTGACCCATGAGAATGCTCCATGATAGGAAAAAATAATCGTTTTCCAAAAAGCGGTGGAGTGAGTTTCAAATTTTTAACAGTTTAGTTGGGAAAAAGGCGTCCGTGAAGAAAACATTTGGGCATCGAATGCTGTCACTCTCTTATAGATGCAGCCAAGTACAGATTATGAATTTCGGATTCCTCGTCGAATCATCACCGCTCATTTCCGATTCCTTTAGTGCATTTATAGGAATTAGATTGTTGTTGTTTATCTATTGAATCATAGAGCGATTTTTGTTTAAATCTTTCTGTTTGATTTTTCTGACTGAAGGAGAGAGTACTTTTGACTACACTAGAAAAGCATTTTACTATGCATTGATACATAGAGTCATTTTGCTGTTTACTCATATATGGAAGCGATTTGCCGCGCGCTTATGTGTAAGGACACTTTACTTGAGGCATTGTCACCTTTCGATAACCACTTCCGATGTCAATACGATTCCGATGTTGACTTTCAGATTTCATGAATGCGGTAGCTTTTTGTCGTGCTAAATACGTTACGCATTCAGAAAACCTAAAGATTCACAACGATACTAACCGATGCTGTAAGTGTCATTCGAAAAGTTGACAATCAAACAGTGATTAGTAAAGCGAATACATCAGAACTCAGCAAAGTGCGACCATTAGTAATGCGTTGCAAAGAGCCATCATATGTCAGTACACATAATTATGTATTACGGTATAAATAACTAAAAAGTAGGAAATAAATTTAACTTTTTCAAAAAAAATGTATAATCGACTCCAAAAAAAGCGCTAAAAAGAATTAAATATTTCTATAAAATTCTCTAATGACAAATCGTTATCCAATAACCACACATTGACTATCATGTACCGGTATAAAACGGTTAAATTTAATATATAGAATTAAATATCCACCAAACATAGATTTACCAGAGAATATTTTTTACAAGAGATTAATTTACATATTTTTGATATAATTTTTGAATATATACATATAAAAAGTAAGGAATTACTTTTTGAAGTTGGTGCCAAACTATCGTAAGTATAGTAAGAATTGTGGACATATTATGTCTAGTACCATAAATAAAATGGGGAAATTATTATCGATTATAATTGTTTGGCACCAACTTCAAAAAGTAATTCATTACTTTTTATATGTATATATTCAAAAATTATATCAAAAATATGTAAATTAATCTCTTGTAAAAAATATTCTCTGGAAAATCTATGTTTGGTGGATATTAAATTCTATATATTAAATTTAACCGTTTTATACCGGCACATGATAGTCAATGTGTGGTTATTGGATAACGATTTGTCATTAGAGAATTTTATAGAATTATTTAATACTTTTTAGCGCTTTTTTTGGAGTCGGTTATACATTTTTTTTTTTGAAAAAGTTAAATTTATTCATTTTGGTAAAAAAAATATCGATGAATATGGTTTGCTTAGTTGTCTGTGATTTAACTCGAGTAAATATGCAGAAATTGTCATGTAATGATTATATTTTAATGACGTTTAACACCACATGTTAACTATCGAAGATAAAGCATGAAGCTTTAACAGTTCATTTACGGGAATGTTCAAAAGAATTACATTACATTACGTGCTATGGGGAAATATCATTTGCAGTTGCATTTTAATGATATTACATTATTTTAACCATATTGAAATTTACATATATTACTAATATGTTCTATAAAGTGCGTATTACATAATACGGTGTGTATACATAGTTTATCCTTCATCTACAGTGACGCACAAAAGTATGTGCAGTACTACTTAAGACGAAAAATTTCTGGAAGTATGCATTCAATTGTGTTACGCTTTTTAAAATATAACTTTTTTTTGCTTATTAAGTGGGGTGTATAAATTCTATAGATTGTATACAGGTTTACACAACAGATCTCGCATACTTTTTCATTTATTAACAGAAATTTCGAATAGACACTTTGAAATGTATTATAGAATTAACTGAACTGAAGTTTAGCTTACAACATAACATACGTACAAATCTAGAGATTGTGTTACAGGTCTGAACAAAATAATTGAAAATATTTCTGACTGTACGAGGAATTTGTAGTAATTGAGTTTTCAACTGTGTTATGCATTTTCATAATTATTTTTATAGACATCTTTAACATTAATAAATTGTAAAGTTTTATTACGGTATTCTGATTGTGTTAAGGAGTGTTACATAATTTAAGGCACACGGAAGTTTATTATAATATTATTATTATAATATTATATTTTAATATATTAATATAAATTATATTTTAATATATTTTATATTATAATTTATTATTATAATATTATAATATTATTATAATATTTATTATATTTCTTAGTTTATTATAAGTTGAGACAATTGAATTTATTTATTTTCTAATTATGGGTTTTAGAAAAGTTTTCTTTATTTTTGGAAGAAGAAACTTGTCACGACGAAACTTATCATGGATAAAAACTTATCGTGGTAAAAACTGCAAAGAGATAATATACAGGGTGTTTAAAAAATGACCGGTATATTTGAAAAATCAATAAAAACTAAACAGGCAGCAATAGAAATACACCGTTTGTTGCAATATGCTTGGAACAACAGTAAATTTTCAGGCAGACAAGTTTACGAAATTAGTTAAAATTTTCAACAACAGATGGCGCTGCAGTCTGATAAAATCTAAAATACGATATTTTCTACATATCTACCATACGCAGCAATAATATAACAGCAATATAATCGCCTGCAGCGCCATCTGTTGTTGAAAGTTTTAACTAATTTCGAAAGTTTATTTGCCCCAAAATTTACTGTTGTCCCAAGAATATTGCAATAAACATTGCCCGTTTAATTTTTATTGATTTTTCAAATATACCGGTCTTTTTTTTAAACACCCTGTATTATTTTAAGTGAAACTTCCAGATTTTGCATTCGCTGATACCACCGGTCTGTGCGGCTTAATGTTTATAGCTCTTGCGTATGAGATAATTTAATTTCGTTTATTTTGAAAGAATAAACTTATACATGTATTAACCTTTTTAAATGTTAGAAGGAAAAAACCGCTAAAATTCAATGTTTCTTTATAATTGAAACTTCGTGATTTTGCCTGCTTGACTAGAAGGTTAGAGCTCTTGCATATGGGAGAATTTAAATTACTTTATTTTGAAAGAAAAACGTGAATTTCCTGTCTTCTAAAAGGGAGCTTCGTTTCGGTATTTTATGGTAAACCATCCTTCCCCTATTTTTCATCTGTTTTTTGGTATGTTTAGATTCTTTAGGTTATGTACAAAGCATATATCTCAAATCTATTCAACATTAACAATCTATAGAAAACTGTTTCTGAAATTTGTAATTTTTCTGTATTTTTAATTCATACGCAGTTATTAAATTATATATTTATCATTATGAAAATAATAATAATCGTAATCTAGTGTAATTTTATTAATTAGTGGCTTTTGATTTTACATGTTATATTCTTGTATGTATTTTTTAATGTTACTTGTTAAAATGTTTTGAATAAACTAATTCTGAATTTTAAAATGCAATTCTCACGATGTATGATATTCAATGTACGATGCAAACATCACGAAATAGAGTTATACGTATTCCGATATTTTTATATTATGTAGATTTCTACTTATTAATTAGAAAGTCTTGATTCTTATAGACGATCTTGCCCTTATAAATGCATGCTTCCCGCTAAAAATAAAAGTGTATATTTGAAATTAGAACTACATGTGATATTCGAATAATGACGGCAATGACCTGTGCTATCGTTATTAATTTTCTATCACGCACAAATTCACTTCTAATTTGCATTGTTATGTTTTTTATGTAATTATGTGGGAGAAAGAATTGATATTTTCAAATAATATTAGTTTGAATTCTTCAGTTTAATTTATGTTTCTTTATGTAAAATTTTAAATATTTATAAAGCAAATAATACTGAGATACAGCTTGGTGTAATGCAATGGAAAACAAAAATTAGCAACGTTAAAAAGCACCAAATATTGTACATAACAGCAGACCGGTTTCGGTAGCATTTAGCATACCGTCGTCAGTGCTAGCGGAGGTAGAAATCTGCTCATACATATAGTTGAGACGGAGGATTGAAGTCCGTTTCTACTATATATATAAGCAGATTTCTACCTCCGCTAGCACTGACGACGGTACGCTAAATGCTACCGAAACCGGTCTGCTGTTTATGTACAATATTTGGTGCTTTTTAAGATTACTCATTTTTGTTTCCCATATTTTTAAAGCATCTGAATAATGGATATTTATATTTATTATTTGTTTTTTATTTCAAGTCGTGTTCCAAAATTCGTTGATTGTAAACAGAAAGTGTTTTTTAATATATATAATTCATTGTGATCCGTTTTATTGTTTCGTTCATCTGACGAAAGCCTATTCGTCTGTGTCCTCTGTCTGTACGTACACAAAAACTGTCAAAGTTAGAGATTGCAAATTTTATGTACTTACAATGGAACATTTCGTGTCACGAGACAAATAATAAAATTTAAAAAAAGTCAATTATTATAATTAAATTAATTTTATCAATTTCATTTGTTCATTTATGAGATTAACATTTTAAAAGAGAAACCTTCATTTTATTGTTTTTCATGTAGACAACATAGGTTGAAGATAAATCTTTTCGATCGTTAGTTCGGTCCCCGATGTTGCAATTAGAAATCTCATATTAAGATGGATTTAATTTTAAAAAATCGCAAATTTAACCCCCCAACTGCTCAGCAAAAGGGTAAATTTCAAATGTTTTTTTCTCTGTAATTTATTAAAAATATTAAAAAAAGAGGTTTTTTCCAACCTGATACAAAATATGTTATTACGTATAGATGTATAATCTTTGGGAGTATTAATCCTAACTTAATTTTTCAAAACTGGGTTTTATTTGTAGAATTATATTAATTTAAATATTGCTTATGTTGCAGTGAAACCTGCAGCGTAGTGTACGAAAAAATCCCGTCGCGAACACAGTCAAAATTTTATAACTTATAAAAGACAGCAACAAAGATTTAAAAATCATCCGAAGAGATAATGGTAAAACCATTTCTACTTAAAACTTACATTTTTCAGAGGAAAAAAAATTGAAAACAAGATAAAATTTTTTAAAAAGGTATTTTTTATGGTTTTTATCATAGTCTACAATTTTTTACTTATCAATGCATTTTTTTTTACAGATAAAATCTAAAATTTCTAAAGGGTTGGAGTTTTTAAAATTTTACACTAAACAAGATTTATTTATTTATTTGTTGATTTTAGTACACTTCAATAGTTTAACAATTTTAAGTATATAAATTTAATATATATTTAATTTTAAGTAAATAAATACTTTATGGGATTGTAAAATATTTATTTTATTAAAGAGCATTAAATATATCCTTATTTTAAAACGTTTTCTTCAATTATATCTTAAACGACCCAATAAAAGTCCCAATAAATAACATTTATAACATGTTCAAACATTTGTTCAAAGTAAAGGAAATTACATCTTTCCACAAAATTTATCGTGTAATAATAAACGTTTATCGGTAGATCTTTGAACATATGATTATAGCCATTGTTGATATAAATTTTGGAATTTGTTTTGTTTTAGAAATAACAGCACCATGTCACATTAATATGAATTAAAAGAAAAAATATATATATAACTTAAAAAAATATTATTACGCTAAGCAATATTTATTAAACACTATATTTTGTAGCAGAATGAAATTTACTAATAATTTTAATGCTATACAGGGCGTTTCAAATCTTCAAGCTCACATACTTCACTTAATTTTTCAAAACTGGGTGTTATTTGTAGAATTATATTAATTTAAATATTGCTTATGCTGCAGTGAAACTGCAGCTTAGTGAACGGAAAAATCCGGTCGCGAACACAGTCAAAAGTTTATTACTTATAAAAGACAGCAACAAAGATTTAAAAATCATCAGAAGAGATAATGGTAAAACCATTATCTCTTCTGATTAAGATAGCCAATTTCATTGGTTAAAATATCCTGTACAAACAGTGAAGTGACTATGCAGCTACAGCTGTAGATTTTTAACAGTATAAAATAATATGCGATAATTAGGAGAATAATATGTCAGTGGCATTTTCTAAGTACGCAAATTATGAAAGTGTATATAAAAATAAGTAACTAAAGCTTATTCTAATCGCGATAAAATATATTTTAATATTATAACTGTCGGACGTTCCCCCTCAGTCCACACAACTTTGAAGAATGTCCGTGGTAGATATAGCTGCCACCACCGATATTACTAGGCGATATCGGTCACCCACTGTGAGATTGGTGTAAATGAAGACTTACGCTAGTAACTGAATTATCAGTTTATTAAGAATATATGTACACACAAAATACGCTATTTACAAATATATACAACTACAACTCGGATATAGGTGATCCGGTTCAACATTAAATTAGATACCGTAAAGATTGGTTGTGTACTATTCCAATTACACTTTCCACCTCACACTCAATACACGTTAAATTCACTTTTTTGGAGCTCAACCTTGAGTCTCCCAACACAAGTATACTGGGCCTGTACTTCTTAGCCCAGAGCACTAAACACTAGGACGTCTGTGTCCTTTGCGCACCAGAAAACGCACACTTTACGCTCTTCCACACAGAGCAACCTCTAGGTACGAAACCTAGGTACCGAATCCATGATCTGAGGCAAACTTGCCCTCTCCAAATCACTGCTTTCCCCCACATAAACCCCTTTGGAGCCTCCTCATTGGACACTCCATTCTTTTCTTGCTTAGTGGCATGCTACTAATCTGCTCACCATCCGCATACTTCCCTGACAGGTGGACATGCCTCTCAGCTATCTCTTTTCTCTAACACCCCACCTGTAAAGGATTATCTGGCAATTCCCCTTTCCACAAAGAAGGAATGTCACCTTGGAAATTCTGTACACAACCATACAATAAAAAATATTCAAATAGAGAAAGAGTAGACATTACATTCTTTAGCACAGGTGCTATCAGATCCTGACAATAACTTAGCATAAAATATTTATTAATTAATTTTTTAATTCGAAATTCGAAATTCTCACCAAAATTTTTCTGGTTATTTTTTATAATATATGTTTATGATGTATAATGTTGCTTCTTTCACTATCCTAAAAATACTTTAGATTTAAGAAATAACACAGATATTGTTTCAATATTTGGTCATAACTTTATAAACAAGATTCTGGATTTTGAGTAACTAAAGCTGTTGACTTTTGGCTTCTTCCTAGTGTTATACAGTGAAACCTCCAAATAAGGGACACCTCTATTTAAGGGACAAATGTTGCGGTCCCATAGATGTCCCTTATTAGGAGGTTTCACTGTGTAAGTATTAACTGCATAAAAATGTTACATATTCTACATTCACAATGATGGTATGGAACATTCTTTCTACATTTCTGAATCATCAGGCTAGTTTTTCCTGGATTCGAAATGAAATGGAATAGTGTAAAATAATATGTAGGACTAATAGAGGAAAACAGTTCATGTCAGGATTATCACATTGTATAATTTTATTCACAGAATATTTTATTCTATTGAATTATATAGTCAAATTATATTAAATTTTTAGTGTAGGGATGTCAGTTAATATATTGTATAATATGTGTAAATGTCGATAAACCAAGATACAGCAATAATTATACATGAAAAAACTCTAGGACATAGTTATATTTAAAAAAATTGTAGAGCTTCTTTCAATGAAAAACTTGTGGTAAGACTTGAAAATTATAAAAATATTTAACTATTCTTATATATATGGAGATTCTTCTTTAAAAAGTTCTTTTGAACACATAAGTAAATAAACTCGGAGGTAAATTAAATTCTGACACCGTTTTTAAACTTTTAAATGACTTATATTAAACGTTAATATTTACAAAAAAGATATTTACATAAGACTATTTACAAAGCAAACAATCATAACTCTAATTAATCAATTACATCTTATACGGGAACTCGTCTTCATCTTACGTTCTTTTTACACCAACTTAAAACTAAAAACATTCCATTCTCCTTTCTTCCGTTCAGTTCTTTTTTCTACCGCTTAAATCGTCTGGCTTCTTAGGAATTAATAGTTTCTTCAAAATCGTCTGCCTCACTGAGAGCCTGTTCATCAGAGTTGCGATGCGTAGAAAATAATATGCAGATCTAATAGTGGAGGAGATTTCCCATATTTCGGCCATACTGATGAGACATTCGTCCTCGAATGTATTCTTGTTGGCTGGAAACAGCAGCTGGATCATCTGAAAAGATAAAGAAAAAAAAACACAGCAGCATCCAAAGTCTAAATTGAAAAAAAGAAGTCATCATTCAAATTGTTTATCAAAGCTTAGATTATTTCTTGAAAAAAAATTCATATATTTTTTTTTTCGCGTCTTTTCGTCTTCTCTTTCTTACGTCCTTTCATCTTCTTTTATCTTACGTCTTTTCGTCTTCTTCTTTCATACTGCTTTTCATCTTCTATTACCTTACGTCTTTTCGTCTTTTCTTTCTAACGTCTTCCGTCTTCTTTTATCTTACGTCTTTTCGTCTTCTTCTTTCATACGTCTTTTCATCTTCTATTACCTTACGTCTTTTCGTCTTTTCTTTCTTACGTCTTCCGTCTTCTTTTATCTTACGTCTTTTCGTCTTCTTTCATACGTCTTTTCATCTTCTTGGACTTTTAAAATCTGTTTTTTAGCATTTTTTCTCATATCTTCGCGATTATTTGTAAAATCAGATTGTATTTCAGCATTCAGAAGACTAGTAATTTCAATGTTATTTTTTAGTTTCATTTTAGTACCAAACATCAATTCAAAAGGAGTTGTGCTTATACTTCTCTGAAAAGTCGAATTTATCACCTGTTGGACGTTGCTTACATGTGTATACCATTTTTTAGGATTATCGTCAGACAATTTAGACAGAACAGATATTATGACAGAATTTAGACGCTCAACTTGGCCGTTAGACCTGGGTAATCCAGTGGTAATCGGGATATGTTTAATATTTTCATTGATGCAATAATCTTCAAAAGCTTTAGAGGTAAATGCAGGACCTTTATCTGATATAATTCGAACTGGATTTCCAAAGATAGATTTTTGGATTTCTAATTTAGAAATTACTTCGGCAGCATCGGTAGATTTTGTGGGATACAACCAAACAAATTTTGTGAATGCGTCAATGACCGAAAGGATATGTTTGTAATTTTTATTAGTGCTTTCTAATGGACCTAAGTGATCAACATGGTACGTATGTAATGGAGCTTCTTCTTTTTCTATTGGGTGAAGTAAGCCTTCTTGTTTACCACATTTTCTATTAACTAAAATACAGGGAACACAATTTGCTATACATTTCTCAATTTTTTGTTTAACTTTAGGGATGTAAAAATCATTTTCTAAACTTTTCTCTGTTCTTGCAACTGCGTAATGACCTTTTTCGTGAGCGGCCTTGATTATATTCATTTGCATGTCTTCCGGTACAACTAATAAATCATTACCATTAACACATTTATAAAGAACATCATTTTTAACTAGATAATCATCATAAGATTTCACCTTTAGGATTTCTTTTATTGTTTTAATATGGTCATCGGTTTCTTGAGCTTGGATAATTTTTAAGTTAAGCTATCTTGGATTACCATACAAATAGGATACCTACTTAATGCATCGACATGTCTCATACTGCTACCCTGTCTATGTTCAATAACATAATCAAAATCGGATAACATTATTGCCCATCTAGCTATTTTTGTACTCATTTCTTTTTTATCCATAGTCATTTTAAATGCATTACAATCGGTTACAATTTTAAATGGGATACCTAGCACATATACTCTAAACTTTTTCAGGGCTTCAATTACAGCTAAAACTTCTAATTCGTAACTAGTGTACCTCTGTTCAGCTTCGGTGGTTTTTTTACTTGCGAAATAAACTGGATGAAATTGATTATCTACTGGAGATTGTTGCATTAAAACAGCTCCATAGCCATCAATACTGGCATCACAATGGATTTCGGTCGCACTTTTGGGATTGTAAATTAAAAGTACTGGTTCTGACGACAAAATAAGTTTGAGTTCATTAAAAGCTCTTTGTTCTTCTATATCGAATTTAATTTTTGAATCTTTTCTTAGCAGGTCACTTAACGGTTTAGCTATAACCGAATAATTTCTTATAAATTTTCGAAAGTATCCTGTCAATCCTAAATAACTTTGAACATCTTTGGTACACTTTGGTTCGGGAAAATTTATTACTGCTTTAGTCTTCAGTGGAGAGGGATACAATTTACCATTTATGATTCTATACCCCAAGAAATCAATTTCACGCTTCAAAAAATTGCATTTTTTAAGATTTAATTCAAATCCATATTCCGATGCAGTTTCGAGTACAAGTTTTAATTTTTCTAGACCTTCAGCTTCGTTTTTAGCAGGTATTATTAAATCGTCCATATAAATGACAACAATGTGATCTTTTAATAGGTTTCGAAATACATTATAAATATACTTTTGAAAAACACTAGGGCTATTGGTCAACCCGAATGGACATTTCAAAAATTCGTATTGTCCTTCATGAGTAACAAACGAGGTGTATTTCCGCGAGTCTTCTTCAACATCTACATGAAAGAAACCGTTTTTCAAATCTATGGTGGTAAATACTTCGGCAGAATGTAATTGGTCTATTACATCATCAATAACTGGCAAGGGGAAATGCTCGCGTACTGTCTTTTTGTTAAGACATCTGTAATCAACACAAAGTCTCATTGTGTTATTTTTTTTCTTGACTAAAACAACCGGCGAAGAAAAATTAGAAGAACTTTCTCGAATTATTCCCTGAGCTAGCCACTCCTCAATTTGGTTTTCGACTATTTTTTTCTCGCATGGCGGTAATCTTCGAGGAGAAGAACAAACTGGGATTTCGTCAGTTAAATTAATTTTCATTTTAACATCTACTGTTTTAGTTTTAATTGGTACATAATTTTCAATTAAAGAGTATAACTCTGAACGTAATTTTTTGTCAGCAATGTGAGTTAAATCAATTTTAGGCTCATCCAAAACATTTACAATATTAACTAAAAAGTCATTAGACTGAACTTCAGCTTTAAACAGTTTCACTTTATTCTCAGAAATAGTTAATGTACCTTGATGAATAACATCAGTGCCAATAATTAAATCGAAATTAATGCAACTGTCCTTAACGACAAAAATAGTAACTTTAAATTTTGAACCATCTACTTCGATTTCTGAATTGAAACAACCTTCTGGTTTAATTGAGGCTTTTCCTAGACCGGTCAAAGAGATACTCGTAGGTTTTAATTCTACAAAGTTCTTCAAATTATCATAAATACTTTTCTTTAACAAAGTCTTTTGGCTACCAGTATCTATTAAAGAGATTAAACGCAAAGAATAAAGCTTTATCTCTTTCAGAATTAAATCTTGGGATGTAATAATGTTTACTTGTGACTGAGCATTTTTAACACTTGTATCTTTAGATTTATTACATTGAAATGATTTATGACCATAAGCGTTACAAGCAAAACAAAGCGGCCCTTTATCTTTATTTACACAGTTAATACTCTTATGATTAATACCGCCACATTTAAAACAACGCATATTTGGCTTTACAGGCTTAAATTTGTTCTTAACTTCAACTTCGGATTTAATTTTAGGCTTAGCTCCTTCATATTTATGAAATTTTGCATTTTCATACTCCGATCTTATTTTTTCATAAATCTTTAATTTTTGTTTAAATTCAGCAATATTGGGACAACCATACAAAAAAGATTTTTTAGAAATGGGGTCATTAATTCCATTTATTACATACTGAATAAGGGCAGAATCTTCAATATTGCCTTTTGAGCATAATTGTTTCATATTTAAAAAATATTCATCTAACGATTCATGTGGTCTAATTTTTCTTTTGGACAGCAATTCGTGTAATTCAGCTGAATTGCACGTTTGACCAAATTCAGATATGAGTAGGGCTTTTAATTTAGACCACGAATTAATATTTGTTTCACTTTCAAGAAATAATTTTGCTTTGCCTGTCATACGGCGTTTAGCCAAAATCAATTTGTGCAAATCACTAACGTTAAATAATAAAACAATATCTTCAAAATCGGCAATCCATTTATTAATATTTTGTACTTGAGTACCTTCAAACATTGTAATCATACTTTCAATATCATTAATAGAAATGCTTGGTTTAATAACATAATCAGGAATCAGAATTTTCTGATTTTCATTACTTTCACAATTAGAACTACCAGAATCATTTCTCATATTATTCTCAAAAACAGTTGAAATATTTTTAGTTTTATCTTGTAAATCATCATTAAGTTCATCGACACTTTCGTCATCACTAAGAGTACCTACATCGGCTATCATATTAATTTTTAAAATATTAAAATCACATAAACTAGAAATTATTCTGGCAGCAATTTCATCAAAAGTTCCCGAATTATTTATACACAAAACATTGCAAATGGTAATTAAGTCGTTAACAGAAAAATTATCTTTAATTTCTTTGAATTTAGTTTGATATTCATCGGAATCTACTTCAAACGTAAACCCAGTAAAATTCCGAATTCTATGTCGATTATTTCTGTCACCGATTTCTCCAAAAATTAATTTGTGCAATGTCTTAATACTAGCTGATTTTTCAGTTTTCAAAGAAAACTCTAATTCCTTTAAATCAACTAATTTTTCCATTATTGAAAAGAAAAATGAAATAATAAACTCACTTCATAATCAGATGCTCAGCTTCACACACTTTGATTTCACTTTCATCGCAAAATTTTACCTCTTCTGAAATAGCTTTGTAGGCTTGACATTCCATCACAGTTCTAAAAAATATCGGCTTCCAAGATATTAAAAAATATATATTTCCATCTCTGTGGGCGTGCGTCTGTATCTCACTTACTGAGACCAAAATTTATGGAGATTCTTCTTTAAAAAGTTCTTTTGAACACATAAGTAAATAAACTCGGAGGTAAATTAAATTCTGACACCGTTTTTAAACTTTTAAATGACTTATATTAAACGTTAATATTTACAAAAAAGATATTTACATAAGACTATTTACAAAGCAAACAATCATAACTCTAATTAATCAATTACATCTTATACGGGAACTCGTCTTCATCTTACGTTCTTTTTACACCAACTTAAAACTAAAAACATTCCATTCTCCTTTCTTCCGTTCAGTTCTTTTTTCTACCGCTTAAATCGTCTGGCTTCTTAGGAATTAATAGTTTCTTCAAAATCGTCTGCCTCACTGAGAGCCTGTTCATCAGAGTTGCGATGCGTAGAAAATAATATGCAGATCTAATAGTGGAGGAGATTTCCCATATATAAATACTTCACAAAATTTGAAATAGTTTTTATAGTTAAAATTTTAATAAGCTTTCTCCTGAATTCGACTATGCAAACAGCGATGAAAATAAAATATATAATCAAATTAAAATAAATTTTTAGAGTAGGTGTCAGTTAACAAAGTGTATTAGATATGTATAACTGTCGATAAACCAAGATGCAACAATGCTTATACACGAAATAACTCTAGGCCATATATTTAAAAATTTTGTAGACTATCTTTCACTGAAAAGTAAGTGGGAAGATAGATAAATTAGAAAAGAATTCAACTATTCTTATTGAAATGTTTTACAGAACGTGAAATAGTTTTCATAGTCAAAATTTGAAAAAGTTTATTCTTGCATTCTACATCGATGAAAATAAAGCTACAGATTACATGAGCTTTCAATCGTTTAATAAATGTCTTTAGTATGGTAAGATTTTACGAAGGCTAGCACTGTACAACTAAAATCCATTTTCTTCAATATACATTCGTGAAATTCTAATATTCTACAATAAATACTCAATATGCCGCTTCATTATCAACAATGTAATCCTTAAATCATGTATATATTTGTATCTATTCTAACTTTGAAACAAACCATATGTCGCTAAGTTCGAGATATTCGGATATATTTACTGCACTCTTAGACCGAAATTATTTTTTTGCGATTACATCCCATTCCACAAAATAAAGGAAATAATCGACATTTATCGTTGAAGATTATATATGTATCAGAAACCATCTTGAACGTATGTAACAGATATATCACAATTTATTATTGCACCCTATTAAATATTTATATGGCTACTATAGACCAACATTCTGGAAAAGTTCTGTACTGCAAGACTTTATAATGAACGACATTAGTCCAAGAGCCAACAGCACAACAACTTAAGGTATGAAGTACAAGAAAAAGAACCCTCTATTTTATGCAAGTGTAGAAATAGGGGAAGCTAATGGTTCATGTCTGCCGGAAGTGAAGTGGTGCATAAGCCAAAAACTAATTCCATTAACCCTTTCCAGCGCATTACTCTTTAAAGTTGAAATTTAAAGATTAAAAAAATTAGGCAATCTATTTAGGCCTTGAGGAGTACACAGGTATTGTTTTGTAAAGATTTCACTAACCATTTTAATTATACAGCTGTTGCCGAAGTAGTAACCTCCCATAGGTAAAGCACTGATAAGCGCAGTGAGAAGAGCATTGCTGTGAAGCGTATATTACAGTAAAAAATTTTACCTATTATTTAAAAACAGTAGAATTTGATCTCTGTGGTGCTGCCATCTAGAACTCATAAGAAAGATTTAAAGTAGCCATTAGAGTAGTTTTTGAAATATTCACGGAGTTTCGAACAGGGGAAACTTTAGGTGTTGCCGACCCGGCAACACTGCGCGTTAAGGGGTTAATGATTCACTTGTAATTTTATCATTGTGTTTTCCGGCTAGTAAATTTCCATGTTTTCATACCTTATGCTGACACAATGATAAACTTACCAGTGAACCACTGTTGGTATTAATTTTTGGCTGATGCATCACTTCAGTTACGACTAACATGAATTATTAGCGTCCCCTATTTCTACTCTTCCGCAAAATAAAAGTTTTTTACCTTGTGAGTGATATTTCTGGCTTTTGGGCTGTCGGCTCTCGAATAATATACGCATCAGTTGAAATAACTATGGTTTTCGTAGCATTTCAATCAGAATCTCAATTTGTTTCAGAGTCCTTTGAAGTGGGTAAATATTTCTTGTTAACACTATAATCAACTCATGCGAACAAATGGAAATTGATCGCATTTAATACAAAAATATCCTTCTCTCTTCGAAATAATGGGTACAACGTGGCATCTATTTTACTTTTAGCACCGAAGGAAAATAATTATTTATCACAATTAGTTTAAATATTAATAAACACCAACTGAATTCTTTTACTGAACAATAAGTACTAAAATTAACAAGTTAAAAAAATTTTTGTCTTTACATTCGCGGCAGTCAGGAGGTTAATGGTTTATACTATAATGGCTTCGTTCATCTGACATTCATAATATTTTTGGGAATTCAATATTCTTTTTAGTTTTAAAAACTGTTACGATTTATTAATGGTTCAAGATTTAAAAATTCATTTAAACATAGTGTTTTTCATTTATAGTAATATAAAATTTTATTTATGAGTCCACTTAATTTTTTTTGTTTTCAGTTTTTCAAAAAAATTGGAATTTTAGATTTTATTTAAGTAATTTTATTTAATATTTTTATTTTTTTTAAAATAAATAACATTTTTAAATAATTGTTTAAAAATTAAATTTATTGGTGCTAACATAATTAGAAAAGTTCAATAATTATAATGTAAAGAGTTGGATTTAGTAGTTAAAAGATAAGTTGTTTTGAAAGAAATGTTTATTAAAACCATCTGTGTGATTTACGATCAGACTTACTCACTTCTTAATAATTGTAAAGTAAATATATTTTGATAGAATGGGTAAAAAAAAATTGTATTTTCTAAATGTTTCTTAATAAATATATTTTAATAAAATATTTATATGTTTTCGACACTGAGTCTCTAACAAATTAGACATTTATTGTTATACGAACATTTTAGAATTCTCATGTAAAATTGCATAAATGTTTGGAAATTGAAAACGTTTTGATAATAAGTGGAAATAACTTGTCAAACATAGAAAACTTCAACAAATTTGAGATCTAGAAATTATGACACTATTTCATTCCTATTTATACATACATGTTTATACGCGTAAAATACCACTGATTGATTCTCGTTTCTGCATAAAATAATAAGTTTGAATTTGCAGTTATAATATGTCCAAGTTAAAATGTTAACAGAATGTTAAATTTCTTTCATTTTCTAATGTTAGCTTGTTAAAATGTTTTGAATAATCTCATTCTGAATTTTGATATGTAATACTGACGTTTTCGATGCAAAGTTCATGAAAATAAAATACACATATTCCAATATTTTGAGCATAACAGAGATTTTTAATTATTAGAGATAAAAATTTGTTTCTTATGGACATATCCACAGTCCTAAAGATGTGATGTCCGATTAATATAACAATTAATAATAACAGGAAACTTTTGCTTTTGATGTATTCGTTTCACATGTTCGAATTTGTAATTTTATAAATTCGGTTCATAAAATTATTTCACCAAAAAAAGTGTAAAAATGATAACAATAATAATGGTGCCTAGTAAAATCGTTTTCCTTTTTCTTAAGTGTTTGGTTAAATAACGCCATTTGAAAGAATTTATTCAAAGACTATATTTGCAGTATATGATTAAAAATAAATGTTTTTTTTTTACCCTCTAATCTACTTTAGCTTGCGACTTTGCTAAATAAAAAAATGAAACAAGTTGGAAATTGCGTGTGAAGCGTAGCAAATGAGGTGCATTCATACGATAACGAAGTTTTAAAATATCACTCTCATATATCAATCTCATAAAATTGTAAATAGTTAATTACAATTAAAATGTGCATCAAACAATGGTCTCCCTATACCATTATGTAATGGAATACTTTTGTGTGGCCTTGTAAATCAATAACAAATGTTTTTTGCACCTCAGATTATACAAAATGCACATTATAATATGTACTTTATAGATGCATATAAATTTTATTATGTTCGAATGAGTCTAAATCCATTAAAATGCATTTGAATCATTTTTCCCCATTGACAGTAATATAACGGAATACTCTTGCTTGTCTCTGTAATTGAACTATACATCCTATTCTGATATAATTTGAAATGACTCCACAAAATTATCTAATATTTATATATTTACATTTCAAAACTTGGTACCAACAGTAAAACAAGGTGGAGGAGGAGTTATGGTATGGGGGTGTATGTCGTCCGCTGGAGTTGGTAATCTTGTTTTTATTGACAGTATAATGGATAAGTATAAGTATATTGATATTTTAAAGCAAAATTTGAAATCTTCAGCACGAAAATTGAACCTTCAAAACGATTTTGAATTCTACCAGGACAATGACCCCAAGCACACTGCTCTGAACGTTAGACTCTGGCTGCTATATAACTGTCCTGAAATAATAAAAACACCACGACAATCTCCAGACTTAAATCCCATAGAGAATATTTGGCAAGAATTGGAATCAAGAATTCGCAAACTCACAATTTCTTCAAAACAACAACTAAAATCAGTGCTTCAAGAAGAATGGGGTAAAATCAGTCCAGAAATCACAAAAAAATTAGTCAAATCCATCCCAAAAAGTTTAAATCATGTTTTAAAAGTAAAAGGAAATCCAACAAAATATTAAAACCTTTTAAAAAGTAAAATTTTTGGATAAATATTTGATGGAATAGTAAGTGTCCCATCACTTATGTGAGCCATTTTTTGCTCCGTTCTGAACAATTGTATTTTTACTAAATTAATATTTTAATATTTTGACAAAATGTATGTTATGTAATAATTGTTACTAACTTTAAATATGAAACACACTCAAAAAATTTTTGCACATGTTTGTTTATTTTATTGCAGTTTCTTTTTATAAAGCACAAGTGCCCCATCACTTTTGTGAGACACTGTATCAATGATGTAAATGGCAGACGATTTTTGGTTTTCTAAAATAAACGGATTTCTGAGGACAAATATGTTTAAATGCGTTTTATTTTCTTTAAATATTCTTGAAAACCATAATTTAATCACAGTATTGTCTTGATTAAAATAGAAGGAATTGACTGAAGTAAAATATAGTTCCAATTTCTTTTTGAAAATGAGAAAGAAGTAGAAATCTAATAATCTATGTGTTTTCACTTTTCTCCATTTCTTAAACAGATGAAGAAGGAGTAAATGTTTTGCCATAATTAGAGAAATGTCATTAGAATTAGAAGAAAATTAATATTTTGAAAATTAATTCAAATTTTAAAATTCTCATACCTTTTTTGTAGCCTGTGAATAAATAAGGTGTTAATTGTACAGTCAAATATTCCATATTTTAGGAAGATATGCTGTGAAGCATAAGTCAAGCATTTAATCAATCGTTTTATAAATTCGTTTCATTAGGCTTTTATTTATATAGAGTAGAATTTATATCTGTCAATATAAAACTACATGGTGTTTCAAAAATGACCGGTATGTTTGAAAAATCACTAAAAAATGAACAGGCAGCGATAGAAATACACCGTTTGTTGCAATATGCTTGGGACAACAGTAAATTTTCAGGCATACAAGCTTTCGAATTTAGATACAATTTTTAACAACAGACGGCGCTGCAGTCTGGAAAAATCTAAAGTACGATATTTTCCACATATCCACCATGCACAGCAACAATATAGCGTAGTCGCTGAACGAAATTACCAGAAACCTTTGTAAACGTGTCAGGCGTGATGGCTTCACATGCAGATGTAGTGCTTCAGTTGTTTCAGAGATGTCAATCGATCGTTTCTGGATTGTGACGGTACACCTGGTCTTTCAAGTTAAAAATCCTCTGTTCTTAGAAATAAACCATTTTTTCACAGCAAACTTGCTATCTGTGAACAGCACACGCTTATAGCTGAAAGACGACTTACATAATGGCAAGCTCACAGACTGCGTTTTCTTCTACAGCTTTAAAATTACCTGCAGCGCCATCTGTTGTTGAAAATTGTAACTAATTTCGAAAGTTTGTCAGCCTGAAAATTTACTGTTGTTCCAAGCATATTGCAGTAAACGGTGCATTTTCATCTCCGCCCATTTACTTTTTGTTGATTTTTCAAATATACCGGCCATTTTTGGAACACCCTGTATGTTTAAGTTATGCATGTGTATCAGATGTGTATGTTTGTTTTGAAAATGTCGAGTGGTAGGGGAAATCCTATTCAGAAAAGGAGAAATTTACCACTATTATTTTACATAAAATATTTTTGGTATTATAAAAGGATTAAAGAAGGAAAATTTCTTTTTAACAAAATGTTTGTATTTTGCATTTTTTATAGTGTTTTTCCTGACCTCTCGTCACCCTGCTATTGTTTTTTAACTTTCTAATAAGACAGAAATACAGATAGAAATTTCAAGGAAAAATATTTTTTTAATTATTGCGATTGGAAATACCAACAATCAGTTATTCACTTTGATATTTTATTCATCAGCATTACTTTAGTAGTCCTGTTTGTTTTTCTCTTCTGATATATTTACCTACTTTTGTTTTCCTTTAGTTACCTAGAAAACTAAAAGCGATAGTGTTCCACTTATCCCAAAAGAGGTCTGGCTTTCTCCGGTTTGTTTTCTTCATTAAAAAAACCGAAAGTCACTATGTTCGATAAGCGGAAAAAAATCCAGACTAAACAAGACAAATTATAAATGTTTATTCGTGGGAAATGGGAACAGAGAAATAAAATAAGTTAGGAAAAGGATACTAAGTTTTAATGTACAATCAGTGTTTATTATAATAAAACTAAAATACACAATTCCAAGCTTATTTTTAGATGAAGTATCTATTACTTTTTTTATTTTAACTCGATATAACTTTTTCGTTTAACATAAAAAAAATCTACATTTTTCTTAAAAGATTTCGGATAAATACAAGATGCTTTACCACATTATTTAATCTTATCTTATAATTATTTTCTTCCTTTCAATCTGGTTTGTAAAACTCTTGTCACAAATGCCCATAAAGATATTCTTGAAAATAGTTTTAAAACATTTAAATTGTGTTGCAATTTTCAAATAAATTTCGCTCAACAGCACGGTGCTTCTTTAGTCGATAATGACAAATTTTAAATTATCACATCTTTAGAAATGCAATATTTACAAGTAGAAATTAAAAACAAAAGAGAAAGCTAGTGTTGTTGACATACAAGTATACATATTTAAAAATGAAATATCCATATAGGAATAGAAAATAGTAAACTGTGATTCAAAATTGAGCTAAGCATTAGTTTCATGCTTTTAATTTCTTTTATACTTTCTGCTGACAGAATATATATAAATCTGAGAAAGATGAAATAGTAATAATCTTAATAAAAAAAGAAAATATTAGACTGGAAGCGTAGAATCTAAAATCATTCAATGTCTACCATGGTTTTTTAAACGAGTATTTTTTTTAATATATGCAAACATTTTGCAATTTAAATTAAGCTTAAAATCTCTTTTGATTTAATTACTTAATATAGAACTGGTAGAATTATTATGATAAAAAATATACTCAAAAATCACTCTAGAAGATAGTTTATTGCATTACATTTAATGTTACAATATTTCGATGTATATGCATTACCATAAAATGAAAATGTAATCGGAACACTATTCAATTTTAACATTAAAAAAAGCAACAACTGATTTTTTAATTCTTTTATGCTTTTACTAGAGAGTTCGATCTTCTTTTGTTCCTTACTTTTTAAGCAAAAACGTAACATTTGTTACTGTACATATGTATATATTTTATTTTTTTAATGATGTTCCGATTCACCTCGCAGATAAAGGTGAATCGGAACAAATGATATAATCTTTATTTATTTTGATTCAAACTTTAATAAGGTTAATAAAAAAGGTAATAAGTATCAGAGAGGAATATGAACACGTAGTTACTATCAATCCAAGCCTTTATTTTATATAAAAGTAAAGATATGCCTTTTTAAAAAATTAGAAAACAACTTTCAACTCAAGAAAAATTAAAATTTATTCTACTAAATAACAAATGGTATTCGAATTGCCGAAATTGGAATTTAATAGAAATTCAGCCCTGTTCTCTGTTATCCTTCGCTAATAGTCATTGGTAAGTGAATCTGTTGAGTAGCCTCAATTACTGCATGTATTAATACGATCTAATACTGCGCCATTATCCCCCGCTCTTAGTACTGTTTGCATCCCTCCCCTTTTTAATTGGTTTTCCATTTTCAGATGTTTATATAATGTTGTGGATATCACAGAATAACTTTGTGCATTTTTTCTTAGTAATTTGCCATTTTTAAATTCTTTTATTGTGTGTTCCATGTCTGTTCGATAGAGCGTTGACTTTTTTGTTTCACCAAGTAATTTCTTGGCATCTTTAAACTATTGAAGTAGTTTGAACAAACAAAACATTGTTACTATACATATTCACACATATGTTTTCAGATATTACATAAAACTATTACTGTATAGAAAAATAAACCATGAGAGAAAACGTGTTCCGATTCACCCCGTAAATCTTAAACCTCTGATGTTGCAAGCCATTTTTCACTTTTTCATTATGTAGCTTAGAAATGAATAGAATTTAATACAGCATATCGTTTACAAGTCTACCATTAATTAAAACTCCTTACTCTTAGGTTTACAATACAAAATATACTGCAGTTATATACAAAGTTTTGAAAACGTTGAAAAAATGAGGTTTTTGCGGATCCACTTGCAGTATTTTTATGTACCCATTAGTGGTAAAACTGAATTTCCTAACTCTTAATATTATTACCTTCTTACAAAAAATTTGCAACTTAAAATATCAACAATTATATTTTTAATGAACTTATTTGTATGACCGGGAAGTTTCGTTCCTATTCTACGCTGTTTCAGTTCACCCCACTTTACGGTATTTACAGTAGATATAACCTTAGACGTACAATCATGGTTTTTAGTCTTTGTATGTTCACTTTTAGCTCCTAAGACTGCTTTTAAAGGTCTTAATATCCATTGGATGTACTTATGAATCAGCCATTCCATTTCATCTCTATGCTGTCATACACGCTTTAATAGCTAAACTAATTGAACCTTACTTGTTGTTACAAATTTTGTGACGCTCTGATCTTCACGTCATACCATTTCATCTCAATTTCTTTGAGATCATGGCTGTTTCCTGTTTACGACATTATTTCGTAGTCTATCTCTTCAAAGTAACTCATTACTTTACCAGCTGTGTAACAAGTAGGCTCGAATTGCATCATAATGCAGTTACCATCTGAAAACGTTGTTCTAGATGCTGCTGCATTCTTGTTTTAATTACATCCAAATATTGGTACTGGTTTATATTGCCTTTAACGTTATAACAGATAGCCAGGTCATTTGATGAAGATAATGCTTTATACCACCACCCTTATGGGATGTTTCAGACACTCCTTTACACACTGTGGTGAAAACTTCTCATTACATTTTTTCATCACGAATTGAGAGAGTTTTTCTATCATGACTTCATTCGCCTATTGATCAGTAAAGCAAAAACGTGCTTTATCATTATCCAACCAACTCTGTAAAACATTTGTGTAACAGTACTCCATAAAACTAGTGACAGCTTAGCTGCCACCAGTTTTGCAGCTGTTTTGTCACATAGCAGCTTTGCTGCCACCAGTGTTATGGTATGATTTTTTTCACTTATACAATGGTGTAATTTAAGCATATGTTAATGGTGTAACATTACATATTAGTGTAATGTTACAGAGGTTATCTTGGTTAATCGTTACTCCACCATAAACTTGGTGGAAGCTTGGCTGCCACCAACTTTATGGAGTAACGTTACACAAATGTTTTACAGTGAATCATAACACTGCTTCGTCCATCGTAGACATTTTTTTTTCACGTTGCTTCAATATGCTTTGGAATCTTTCGTGGACAGTATGATTTGAAACCAACATTTAGTATCTTTCATTGAATTATTCTAGCAGACATTTTCATGCCACCGTTGCCCCATTTCTTCAATGCAGCACAAAATAGAATTTATTTCTACATTCCTTGTACAATCTTAACATTTCACACACAGGTGTTGAAAGCTAATTTCGCCCACAATATTTTCACGTATTGGCGAGAATGTGTCTGCAGTTTCAAGCGAATGATTGACCTTGTGCACAAGCTTCTATAATAAAACGTTCACATTCTGCGCTATTTCACTTTCACTTTAGTCAGTACACTTTTGATAACAATTCACTTTGACCATGTCTCTGTTGAAATGGCGTTACCCATGATTATCTTACACATGATTTGCAACAAAGTAGTTTCAAAGCAAATTAATATTACTAATTTTTGAAAAAATATTTTTTTAAAGTTTAGTTACACTTTTAAAAATTATCTATTACTTCCATCATTTTATCGTTCAATCTGTCAGCGGACGAATGCTTCATTTTTTGCATCCGCATCACTGTTCAGTTAATATTTTTCCTTTAAATTTTCACCCTGTTGAGTTATTTTGTGCCAGTTCCAACATTAAAAACTTATTTTTTACAGTGGCATTGGCCTTATACGAATTTACTAGTCTCGCCGCAGCGTGATATTTAAGTTATCGTGATTCATTTAGACCCCTAACTTTACGAATCACGGTATGTTTATGCAAATGTCTTATTTCAGTGTGTTATGCGATTAAATATATAAACCTTAGCCAAAAAAAAGAAAACATGCCAGTATCAGAATCCTGTTTTGGATAGCGCAATGTGAAACGAAACATGAAAATAGATACAGTATTTTAATTAATTACCATCACAGTTTTGCGACTATTGTAATGTTAATTTCTATGTATTACTGGTGGATTGCCTGCTTCCTGAACTCTTTCTTTTATGAAATATTATAAATCTACATAAATATATTACTTTTTTCAAAAAGCAAAAAGGATGTCTGCAGTTTTTACGAAAATCTGTCATGCAAGCATATTTATTCACATAAAAAAATATGCAACATTTCTCTGCTAAATCATTTAATTCCATATACACCTTTGTAGTAATAAATATTGTTTTTTTTTATATCTATTAAAGTTTTTTCCCTTTTTAATGTTATTTAAAGTTTTTAATCTTGATTTTCTAATAATTTACAAAGTTATCTTATATAAATTCACAGTTATTATAACCATTATCCTGTCATAATCAACTTTAAAAACTCTACCAATTGTCTCCAACATTTACATTTTCATGATTTCCTAAAAAATATGAAATGAAAATAAAAGAAAAAATACAATATAATAAAATTATGTATATTCTCATGTTATTTTCAATAGAAGTAACATTCCTATTAAAATATTTATTTAGATAATTTATTTTGCTGTTTTATTTGTCAGTTTTTCTCATATATTTCTAATTCTCTCCCTTTATATTTAACTTATTTTATATTTTTCGTTAACTAGTAGATAAAAAAAAATAAATATTCTTCTTATCTTAAAAGTACTCTTTTTTGAGACATTCTATTAGAATTAACATTATACGTCTCTCTGTCAGACAAACTCAAAAAAGTACAAAATAAACGAGACATCCTGTCATTGCTTAGTTGTGGGATAAGTGAATAAGTAAAGAAATGGTTTAGGAAGAAGAAATATATCCCGTCTATTTTTCAGCAATGCAAGTTTGGAAAGACGATATTAGTTATTTATTCGTAATATATTCATATAATTTTATGCATTTTATGTAACTTTTAGAATACAGTAATGCAGTAATCCTTTAACTTTTACGAAATTTGATTATTCGCAAAATAAAAAATGAGGACCATTTCAGCATTTGCGTATATTTCATCTGCTTATTTGCGAAATTTGTTTTATAAAGAATTTTTTTAATAAAAATTCATTTGTTTTTTCCAATTTTATAAAATATTTGACAAAGGATACCTGCATTGTACTGTATAGCCCAATTTCCTGGAAATTCAAATATTTTATTGAGGCAAAATATAGATAAGTCATTACGAGGTACCCGAAAAACAGCTTGATGCTAAAAATAAAAATTCTTAATTTTTCTAAAATTCAGAATCCTTATTGCAAGCGAAAAATTTGGGAAGTTTTTGAATGATTCGACAACTATTTTTTGAAAACTTAATAGAATATTATCCTTCACAGTGAGAGTATGTGAAAGATAAAAATAATTCGTGACCATAACTTTTCTTTATATGGAAAATCATAAACAAAACATACGTTCTTTGAAACAATCGTATATCAAGAAATTTATGAACCAATGACTATGAACCAATAACTAAATTTCGTACAATATCTTTATAATCATTCAAATTTTTTACAGCATGTGTTTTTCAAGGCATTATATTTTTTTAACGTTTCAATTGTATTTTCCATTTTAAAACATCACAAAACCTAACCCCGTTTTATGAACTGGAAGATGGTTTCAACATTTCCAATTTTGACATTCGCGGACGAGAGCCTAACCCTCGCGAATGTTAAGGTGCAACACTACTCACAGAAAAAGACCCAGATGATAATGTAAAGTCTATGGGAGCGTTCTTTTCAAATATCTCGCTCAAAGTTTTATATTTTTACATGATTTTTTATGCATAAGATAGCTGAGGATGACCTACAACAGAATTATCATTACTACAAAATTATCATTTCATTATGAATTACATCACATTGAGAATTTCAGAAAATCGAATTTTTTTTACAAATAAATTGTTTATTATTAAAATATTTTAATTTTTTAGCCAACTTAATATTCAAATACAGTCGACTCTCGTTAATTCGAAATCGGATAATTCGAATCTTCGCTTAATTGGAACAAAACATGAAGTCCTGAAATTTTCAATGGCAGAATAACGTAATTTTTTTTTTCATAATTTGAACTCACTTTCTCTTTACTTTGTTTGATTCGAACTAATGAGAATTCTGATTTTTCTTTTTTCTTTTCTTTCTCTCTGATTTCAGATCATTTGAATAACTTCCTTTCTTTGATATTTGTGAAAATTGTTCCGGACGAGTATACATACAATCCCATGCATTCGATATCCTATTTCTTTGTGCCCCGTCTGTCCATCAGTTATGCTTCAAGTTTTTCTTCCATTGAGCTTGTTTCCAATCTTTAAATTAGTTTGTGTATTTATACATTCTAATTTAATATTAAGTCACATTCTAAAGGTAACAGACGAAAGAAATAAAAAAAAAACACTATAACATTAATTCCTTTGTAATAGTACCATGTTAAGCATGTTTTCATTTCATACTTTCCATAATTCGAACTTCGGATAATTCGAAAATTTATTGTGGTCCCGACGAGTTTGAATTAACGGGAGCCGACTGTATTTCCGGGATTAGGGTAAATACAAGTCAGCATAGAATTATAACTGAATTCGTATAGATGATTATCTCGATGTTCTGGAATTTAAAAGGTATAAGATTACCATATTTTGAACATACGTGTTTGTCGAAGCACAGTCTAAGTATCTGATGTCTTATACCTAGAGCTTATACTTAGGCTCCCTAGTTTAGATTCTCTAAACATTCAAAGTTACAAAATCATTTTGCTTCGTGATGCAGTATAGCTTAAATATATATATATATAAATCTGTATATTACAAAAAGTCTCCAATTTATGTCTCATGAGTAGTCAACATATTTAAACACCAGTTTCTTAAACAGACATAATTGTACGGAAAATCTGCTTTTAAATAAATTCTTCTATCAAATAGTATTATGATTATGCATGAAAACTTAATATGTATAACGTAGAAAAAAAGCAATTTATGTTTTTCCTTATTCCCCTGCATTATTTTAAATTGAAAACTCAAAATTAAAAACTTTTACTTTCAGATTAGTCGTAGCAAATTTTTACAAATCGTAAAACAATATGAAAATGTCAATTTTCCCATTATGAGAGTAATGAAAATCTTTAAAAATATTTCATGTCTACACTGCACTATTTTGACATGCGTCTGTTGTTTATTAGCAGGCAGTGTTCTCACTAACATTTGACAAACGTTAGTAATTTGGCTAATTAAAAATAAAAAAAACATTCGCCAAATGAAAAATGTATTAGCAAAATAAATTCGCCGTGTAGCATAAAAAAAGTATTTTTAATTTTTAATGTACCCCCTTTTTTTCGATATGTTCTAAAATAACCTAAGTTTTTATAACTGCGACAACAATTGTTATTAATCTAATTTTAACTATCTGCCACGTATATTAAATATACATATATATACATACATTAAAAATATGTATGTATTAAAATATGCATACGCGCATATGTATGAGAACAAAAAAGTAAAGAAAGAAAATTAAAAAATTGAGCACTAGCAATTTGCCGAATCTAATCGCTTGTTTACTTGCCAAATGAAGAATTTAGTCGCAATTCGTCCCAATGGCGAGCGACAGCGAGAACTCTGTTAACAGGACATAATTGATTCGCGAACTTTCTCTGGAGCAACGAATAATATTCAACGTAAGCGTATTTCAGATTTAATGAAAAAAATATATTGTGCAATAAAAGTTTGAGATGATCGCGAGAAACCTGAAATTAATAAAAAATGTAGCAATCTGACTTTTCACTGAGGAAGATGTTTTTAACATATAAAAAGGCAAAGTGAACGCCTCTTCGTTGTAAAGAAAAAAAGATAAACTACTCCCATATTTAAAACGAATGCTTTGTTTGTGTCTGTCGTATTTGATATCTGTCATATTTGACATTTGAAAGAAGCCCCAAGACACAAAAAATAAGAAGCAGACGTTGCTAGAAAAAAAGAACAGGCCTTTTTTTTCTTTCATTTTTTTATTCCCTTTCTTTTAAATATCCTTTTAAACTTGTTTTCAAATACAGACGGAGGTGGAAATAGAGAAGAAATTTGAGAAGACCGAAACAAACAAACAAACGAAAAACGTAGCTTTTTTATGATAATACTTATGAAATCTATTTAAAATTATTATTACGTCTAGGAAAAATGTAAAAAACTTATGTATGACATAAACTTGATAAAATTTAAATTTCGTCAATACTTCAAATATCTACCTATTTTTTTTATCTTCTTAATATTATTTACAACTTGTATATTGAGAAGTTTATAATAAAACAAATTCTTAGTAAAAAAAGGGTGTGTGAAGAAAAAAAAATCTCATAACTTCTTTAATTTACAAGATATCAAACCCGCTTAAATTTATTATAAATCTTTTTAATATTATCGACAATATTTACATTGAGAATATTTGGATAATACTAACTCTTACAGCGAAAACAAATAAACAAAATATGGGATGCAGAAATATGTATCGTAATAACATGAATCTGATAAAATTGACTTTTGCAGAAAAACGAATTAAAATTTCTTGAAAAGAGGTCAGATTAAACAGTAAAACTGGGTTTCTCTTTAATCTTGATTTAGTTTTTCTTAGCGAAATTAGTACTCCTCTTTGAAATACTTCTTTACCTGTAGAGGCCGAGCGAGAGGGAAAATTTATAATGAAATCATTCATTTTTATTGTTGTTTAAACGTTTTAAGTGGTACAATTGAAATTTAAATATTAATCATTTAGCTTTCTACCAAATCAATAATTATTTTATTTATTTATTTATTTATTCAATTTTGTGCATTAGCGTGCATTAACTCTCGTTGAAATGATTACCGTATTAGCTACAGCCAGTGTTGTCAGATTGGAGATCTGTTCCCAATATGGGGAAATTTTAGTTTTCAGTGGATTTTTTTTGGGAAAAGTAGTTGATGGAAAAACTTTTCGGGACTATCAACAATTTTGGAGAAAACCTTGAAGATACTTTTCTTCACTAAAGTTTATTTTTTGTCATATGACAACACCGGCAGATCTAACTTAATTTTGATTTAGAAAATGAAAATAAATGGCAAAAATCGGAGATATCAGTCATTATTCTTGTGTTCTTAAACGTCGTTTGCAACGTGACATTTTACACGTATCACAGATGCATCACGCTTTGAATAGCCTTAGCTGAATTTCCAGATTATTTTGAGTTTTGCAGATTTCCTTAGTCAACATGAATTGACAAATATGCACGTTACATCAATACAACAAAAATAGAAACAATTACACATACACACACACACACACACACACACACATATATATATATATATATATGTATATATATATATGTGTGTGTGTTTGTATATATATATATACACTACCTGGCCATTGATGAACGTCCAATTGCGATTTTAGACATTTTGTTAAATATCTAAAAAAATACATGAGGCATTATCTCGAAACTCTTAGTGTATGAATATAATAGTATAACTAATATAATAGTAATATTTCCGTGAAGTTTTTTTTCCCAAAACTCCATTGGGGACAGTCACCAAATTAAAAAAGAATGAATATCTTTTGAATAATCCTGTCAAAACTAATGTAGCAAAAGCGCTCAAACTTTAGATTAGGATTAAGTGCCCTATTATAATAAACTATGTTCATTTTTATGCAAATAGTATGCATACTCGCGGAAAAATTAAGGTTTTTATAAAAATGGTCCTAAATTTTTCCAAACTTTTTGCTTATAATTTTCAGAGTTCTTTATTTAAAATAGTATTTTTTCTGAAAATATGACAAAAAAAAAAAAAAAAAAAAAAAAAAAAAACATTGTACACAATACCCTGTCATCAGAATTTAAAAATAATAAAAATTGTAGGAAAAATGAGTAGGTTTACTAAATAATTTTTCGCTGCGCATGCGTTAATGATATCAAAATCTAATATGCATATTATGTTAGCTATATAGAGCAACTTTTGTGAAAGTCTCAAAATCATAGCTTGAAAATTCTGAAAGTAATCGTCTATAGAAAAAGAACAAAACCGTTGTTCCCAAAATGAAGCAAAAAAATGAGGGATTTTATCCAAATGTAGTAGTATGTCCCATATTGTGTATTCTATATTGACACTAGTCAATGAATATATGGATACAACCCCTCTTGTTTTTGATTCATTTTGGTAATAACGGATTTTCAACATATTCAATTGATGATTATTTTCAGAAATGTCAAGTTATGTTTTTGCGACTTTCACATAAGTTGCTCTATACATTTAGCTAACATAATATGCAAATGAAATTTTAATATCATTGATGCATGCGCAGTGAAAATTTATTTAGTAAACCTACTCATTTTTCATACAACTTTTATTATTTTTTAATTCTGATTACAGGTTATTGTGTGCAATGTTGTTTGTCCTATTTTCAGAAAAAAAATATTATTTTATATTAAGAACTCTGAAAATTATAAACAAAAAATTTGAAAAAATTTGGAACCATTTTTATAAAAACCTTAATTTTTCTGCGAGTATGCATGCTATTTGCATAAAAATGAACAGAGTGTATTACAATAAGGTACTTAATTATAATCTAGAGTTTAAGCGCTTTTGCTACATTAGGTTTCACAGGGTTATTCAATTTTCTTTTTTAATTTGTTGACGGTCCCCTATGGAGTTTCGGGAAAAAAGCATCACGGAAATGTATGAGTTATACTATTATATTTATGCACTAAGAGTTTCGGGATGATTCTTCATGTATTTTTCTAGCTATTTAACAAAATGTCTAAAATCGAAAGTGGACGTTCATCAATGGCCAGGTGGTGTATATATATACATTTGTTTTGTTTAAGGCTGGTTAATTTGTGGATTATGGAATGACAATAAACCTTTCTGCAAGACAGACAATTGCATATTACAATTATTACATTGCTGCGTTTACAACTATAAAACAACTTGTTGTAAAATGTATCCTAATTCTCTTCGTTTAGTTGCAAATATGCAATCAATATTCTGCCGAACTTAAATGTTTCTTCTGCTTTTTTTTCTTGTATTTTGGGATTTTTTTTTAAAGTCTTGATTTGGGGAAAAAATTGAGTTTAAATTAATTAAATATTTTTATCGTAATAAATTGAAAATAGAAAAATTACTTTTTTCAATATTAACTTAGTTGGGGACATTAAAAAAAAAAAAAAAAAAAAAAAAAAAAAAAAAAAAAAACACTTATTTAGTGAAAATTTTAGAAATTTGGGGGAAAATGACTTTTGACAATTTCGAAAAATTAGTTGCAGTTTAACCTTTATCTGTGTCCTTATAAAAAACATTTAATTTTAATTTTGTTGGAACCCCGGAATATTTAAATAAAAATTTGCTTTTCTAACATAGGGGGAACTGGGGTACATTGGTACTTGGGGCACATTGATACACCCCCTATACAGCACACAGGGTCATTACAGGAAGTTTCACAACAGCTCCAAAAGGTGATACTAGTGAAATTCACAACATACAGAATGTTTTGGAATGATTCAATTGTCTGACAAAACGGGATGGGTGATTTATTGTTTTTGTAGGTCAAAAGTAAAATTGAGTTGTACAATTGAAATGGTATTATACAACTGTTCCAGTATTTTCAACCGAAAAGAATACCCTCCCACAAAGGAACGCTAATCTTTATCAGTTCCTCATTCTTTATTGTTATATAAATTATGATGTGTTGGATTTGCGACTCATTTTATTTAAAATGGCTGCATGAGGCACAATGATACAGTCTTTGTCGGGGCACATTGATACAACCTAAATCCTTTTCTAGTTCATTTTTCATTAACTTTTATTTTTATTTTTACCATACACTCCTTAATTCAACCATTTTTCGTCAAAAATTTCTACTATTAGTTTTTATTGAAGTGAAATAGTTCTAATTTCTTTATATTAGATCATTTTATAGTATTTTTGGAAACAGAAGACGTACAAACTTATACAATATCTAGTGCTAGTAGAATTAACAAAAGAAATGGACGGCAGACTTGCAAATCTTAAATTTATATCGATTCTCCAGAGAAAAAAGTACTATAGACATGAGAAATGTTAAGCAAGGGAAACAAGATGCAGAACAGTACATGATAATTATATCATTAATATAATTTTTAATATAATTATCCTTTATTTTCTGTTTGTAAACCGATTTATAAACAGAAAACATGGTAATTCTTTCATCTCTCCTAAGAAAGAAGAGAATTCTGGGGTTAAAGTGCCAGATATGACAAAGTTACCACAGCCAACAAACAGACAAGGAACAGCCAGACCATCAGGTCATTATACATTTCATTTTGATTGCTTTAATATCGCTTACAAATAGATTGTGTGCGATTTTAACGTCTATAAATATATATAAAATGGTTTGCTAACTATTTTTCTGTGAAAAATATGCATTGGTGTTATTTTGTCTCCATTTTTCCCAGACGTTTCAAAGTGTATCAATCTGCCCCGGGGATGGGGCACTTTGATACAAATTACTTTTTTTGATTTTTTTTAAAATTACATGCAAAAATAATATATAAAACAACGATTGCACATTTTGGTAACCCACTACACAGATTTTGCTGACATCACATCGAAAAATAACTTAAAATTTCTGCTTTCTAGACACCCAAAAAAATTTTTTTTTTAAAGGCTGTATCAATGTCCCCCAGTTCCCCCTACTTGAAAATTAGCACATTCATATTTTCTAATAAATTCTGGTAGAGCTTATATAAATTCTGGCGTAAGTTAAATATCGCCGGAAAGGGTTAATTCGGTTTTAAACACAGTTGTCGACATTTCTTTAACGTAAAGTACCAAGAGTAAGTCCCCTAGTATATTGGAAATTCTGATAATATTAAGGGATGCTCATATTGGAACTTTTATAAAAGAGATAGGTAAAATTTGGTGAGAGAAAGGATATATTTGTAATTTATGAATTACCTTTTATTTATACAGCTTACAAAATGTTTGAGGAAAAGCTTATATTTATTTTGAAGGGGTTTCATTTCGGTATTTTACGGTAATTAGATGTCATCTTTTCACAAATTAACTGCTTAACAGAACAATAATTTAAAAAAAAACTTTCAAATAACGTCTATTTTTTTACATCTTTTTACCTCATATTTTCCATGAGAAATTTTTGCCTTATTAAATCAGAAAAATGCTCGGATTAAATAATACAAAATTTACAATAAAAAATTTATTGGCGGGAATAATAAATGATGATTGGTAAAAACACGTTGTCCGTACGATGTACAGGATAAAAAGGAATCCGTTAAACTGTTAAGTATTTTGCAGAATCCTGGATGAGTCCAAAAGTGTTTCGAGTGTCCTGCTTGAGTAATGAATTTTAGTCCTTGATTTACATATATGTATTTACAGTGGATATATCATCAGTTTTTGCCGTGGAATTTCCATTCAAACTATTATAATTCTTAACTTAGATTTTGGTTCATTGTAATTAAGGATGAAGAATGAATGAATTAAATATTTAATGATGAAATAATTATTTTTAATGATGTTAATGTTATTTTCTTTTATAACTACTTATGTTTATAGATTTTATAAGTATGCATATTTGAAAGGGAATTTTTCAGTAGATTATTTATTTTTCATGTATTATTTACATTCATTACATATTTTATTTCATGTATTATTTACATTCTTTATTTTTTCTATAATACTGTACATAAATATTAAAAATCTTTCTTTCAATCTTTTGTCTTCTCAAAATTACATTTTTTGTTTCTCTCATTTTAGTCTGTATAAGTATGTTAGCTAATACCATCCTTGATATAAGTAATGTGTCTGTATAAAAAATATACATTCTTGAATTTATTTTGATAAAAAATAATAATAACAATCATGCACCTTTAAATACTTTTTAATTAACTAACCAACTTAGACACTTAATTTTTTTTCAATAGCCTTTAAAAAACCTATTTTCAGATGCAATCCCACATTACAATAATTTTTTATATTGCAAAGTTGAGAAAATTATGTTAAAGGAAAATGTACAATAATATGGCATTGAATATGTATGATTTTGTTGTGCTATATTGCTCTTATTTAGTGATACACGCGCACAAACCGTCGCTGGCGAAGTCTTACCTTGAAAACAACAAGCAATTCATAAAGAGGATGAGCCTGAAGTAAAGGTCTTTACAAAAATTTTTGCAACACAATTTAGATTCAGTAAATTAACGTAAGATAATAAAACATTTATGAATAGAATAAACTACCACGTGAAAAACATTCATGGGAAATTTAAAAGCTAATTTTTTCATATTTCGAGTATTTAAATTAAATAATATTTACATTTGAAGGTGAATTATATGCAATAACTTAAGTAAAATTTTTATTCATGTTTTTCATAAATGCACATAAAAGCTGTAAACTGTAACTATTTTATTTAGATTTTCATTACTTTTTTCGTTCATTAATAAAAATAAATTAAAGTTTTAGAACTGATATAAAATGTTCAGATAAAAAAAAAAATAAAATAAAATAAAGATAATAATTACATTTTCAAGATTGTATTTGCACGTCTTGAGCACCTGAAAGAACTCATGTACAAAGTTTAACAAAATGTCTGTAATAAATAGCGAACCGTTCGACAAGTTGTAAAACATAGTCAAAACAAAGCAGAATGGAATATATCAAATTATGTGTCGAATGACTGCTTGGGATCAAGCTCTTGCACTGTTGTTGTTTAAAGTCAATATAAACTTATACCTATAAGTAAGGTAAGTAGTATCAGAAAAAGCACTTAAATTTTGCAAAATTGAAAATCATGAATAAATCGGCTGATTTATTAAGATTTCAATGAATAAAAAATGATTGTAACGTAACTTTTGTGATTCATTTTTAACGTAATATTTATGACTCATTTTTAACGTAGTATTTATGACTCAACTATGAACGAAAATTTATCATAATAGCTTTTCTTTATTATATGTTTAGGATTAAAATGTACAAAGTTTTTTTTTTTTTTTTTTTTTTTTTTTTTTTTTTTTTTTTTTTTTTTACATTAGCATGAATTTTACAATAATGAACAATAAACATACAAAATACAATTGAATTTTTACAATAGCATTAAACAAATAAAATAAAGTAAAAGCTTATTACATCATTAAAATTTGGATTTAAAATCCTAATACCATTGAAAATCTGCAACATACTTGAAATTAAAATTTTATATGCAGCAAATTTTACCCCCAAAATAAAACATTTAAGCACATAGAACGAATTGTGATTTAGATGTAACATTATCGCTAAAAGGCAATGAAAGTAAGTTTAAAATTTTTTAATGTATTGAAGCAATTGTGAAATTAATATATTAAAAGGTTTTTTTTTTCTCGCAAGAACAAGTTATATTTTGCTATGATGGCAAAAATATCGGTGAATATTTTTAAGAGGTGACGTAAAAAAAATATTTATAGAGTAAATATTCCCTAATCCAGCACGTTCGTGTCTTGAAGCAGGCCGGATTACGAATACTGGATTATAGAATGCATGTAGAGAAAAATGTGTAGAAATTATAGTTAAACAATTAAAGAATTCTCTCTCCTTCTTTCTTTCGAATGATGTAGACGTACGTGGAGTTTCTTAATTACCGCAATATTGAGCGAACGGCGGCAATTAAAAACCTTGATAAACGTATTCAATGTATCAGTGTTTGATTCCAACTGATATGTTGTATGATTCGGCCTAATCATCATCTTCATCAAAATAAATATCTTTGAGATAGGCTTAGGTTGATAACACTGAATTACAGCCCTATTTGTCAAAAAATTCTGTTTCGGGTAATCCAAATCTTCTTCAACCCACTTTTTCATTTGTGATTCCAAATATTGAGCAGGATTACCCAGCATACCGCATCTTAGGATGCCGGATAAGCGAAAGTTTACTGTACTTCTATATGGAATACTACGCCTCTTTTTAAAAGAGGAATAGCAATGCGAACGTCAATAAAATATAAAATCTAACAAGATTAGCACAAGTACAATTATTTTCCAAGTTAAAAATCAGTATTTTTTAAGAGAAAAATAGGCCTAATTCAAATGCTCGTAATTTTGGCTTATTTAAGAGGAGATTCTTAATATGAAAATACTGCGACCGAAGATTTTCTTCGACTGGAACTTCCAGGAGCCGTACGAAGAGTGCACATATGTTTTGTTTTATTTCAATTTTAATTTTTTATTTATGAAAATTTGATACTGCATATTAAACACCGATAAAAATACGAAGGAATTTTTTTAATTAAATTTTTTTAATTGAATACTTTTTAATAAAAAAAAATTCATTTCTGTACGTGTAATCATGAATAAAAATTCTTCCAATCAAGTAGCAATCCAACTGCATATTAAAAGCAATTACGTTGGTCAAGAAAAATCAATTGATCAGTTGAAGTGGAAAATGCCCTTCTAGATATTTAAGCGATGCCTCGAATTATTTTTATGTCGAAACTATTTTTTTCCATATTTAGATATTTAAAAAAAATTATAAAGATTTATTTGGCGTATAATATAATTTATTACATACTTAAAATTTTATATTTTGTTGCTCGTGAGGGCAACAAAACTTCCCCAAGCATTTTCTTATGCTTATTCTACGAATATAAATATGTTAGTCGGAATTTCATTAGTATTTGTTTTTAATTTCATGATTGTGGTAGCAGGAATGTACCCAACAAACATTCATCAAGCAAAATATTATGACAAATTTTAATGAAATAAATAGCATATAGAAAACATTAACTATATGTTTTTATTTGATCTTTTGAATTATAAAATATCAATGGCCTTAATTCATTTAATTTGAGTTATTTTTTTTATATATAATAGAAATTTTCATACAATGTTTACTTCTTTTTACACTTTTGTGACAGAAAATCAAAGTTAGTTCATCTGAAAAGTTTCATTAATTTCATAAATATCATTTATAAAATGTTTTGTAAAGCATTTATTAACTTAAAATCGATAGAAAAATTATTAGTTTCACAAAAAGTTTAAATGCAAAGTAAAACACTATAACATACAAACTTTACGAATTTAGAATCACTTTTCTTAATAAATCAAAACCGTAGATAAGATAATATCTTGCATATAGTTTTGTATTCCAACATAAATAACTAGCAAGAATCATAAAAATAAAATATTTTCTCGCAGTTTTCGACTGGGTATCATAAACCTCGTTAGTTATAATGCGTCAAAATAGTTAAACGCCGGGAAAAAAATATTGCAGGTTTTTATTCACATATTTAATATTCCGTTGCGCAGAGTTAATGGATAAAATGAAAAGTTAAATGTATACCATTCATTTTTATCGGATTTGGAATGCAACCAAACATCTTTTATAGGTTTGTACAGGGGCATTTAGAAATGTCATTTTTGGAAATGCATTATAAAGTTCATTTTATTAACATTCCTATAACGAATTTCATTTAATATCAAAACGTTTTTAAATGCATGAATGCAATATTTAAATTATTTTTAGCTCAATACTTTAAAGATTTAGGAATTTACAGACATATTAATTTAAACAAACACAGACTTTTTAAAATACAGGATATATGTTATTTGTATATATTTTGCAATAAAGTAAAATATTTAGTTACTTAATTGAAAATATATACCACACAAATTAAACAAGATGTTCTAAGATGTTGGTTTTCATTAAGTTCCAATTCCAGGCAGAAGGATTTTATACATGAATAAAGAACACATGATTTTTGTATTTACAAAGTAAAAAAATATTTACAAATGAACTTAAACGTGCTATTTACAAACAATAAATATTGAATCTCACATCTTTTTTCGGCAAAAAATATCGTTAAAGTAAACGAAAATTACCAAGACAAATACATTAAATAATTTTAACGATAAATTTTGCATTTTAGAAATTATTTTTCTTTTTCGTAGATCATCAAAAGCCAATCTTTCTCATAAGTAAAATTGAGAAAAATCGAAATACGGAAAAACAAATGAAGTCTACCGTAACTTGTTCTAAAATTTAGGAATGCACTATCAGACGAATTTTAGCGAAGTTCGAATCAGATTAAACAAATATTAATGATATGGTGATGAAGTTATCGAACCATGTAACTGTTAGGGTGGCATCTAAAGGCTAATTCTTTCTTAAAAATTTTGACTGATTTAAGTTTGTTTTTTGTCAAGTAGTCCTAAATAAACTATCTGTCTCTTTTTTTAAGATATAATACAATAACTCTTTTTTTTATTTGCATATTATTATCATCTATGTATTTAAAAATCCAAATTTTTTTTTTTCGTCATCTAGACTGAGATTTTTTTGCGTTATTTTGATAATTACGCCCATCCTGGCTAATTTTTAAACAATCCCATTTTTATATTTTAATTTTCAAAGTCTTTTATGAAATTTCTGTTCATTTTTTTTTTGACAATAAGGTTATATTGCGTCATAATATCGCAATTTTTATATTGATTTTTCATTCCTAATACCGAAGATTGAACTCCCAATAATGAATAAATTCAGAATTTCTTAACTTAATTGCATGGTACTGATTACGTTTAGAATATCTTCTAACATCTTATCCTTTATTGAACCGCAAAACTTTATAGTACATTTCATCTTTTTACATCATCAGAATCTGCCGAATGAATAAGAGAAATTCTTCCATAAAATTTAATTGGTGTAAAAAAGTGGAAGAATTGGCAGCTTACAAAGTTTTTTTTTCCAATGATTTGCAAAGTTGAAGACAAGCATTAGTTAAAATAAACATTTGTTTTAAGAGTCGCCCAATTTAGTATGTGTCCAATCTAATTGCACAGTCCAATTATTGAGATTTTAATGTTGTTCATTTTACTGAGTTGATTGCATTTAAGAAACGTGTTCAAGGCTCGCACCATTTCAGAAATTTTCACTCGTTGCTACCAGTATTTGTAATAAAAAACCTTCATGGAAGGTCCGTTTAACATTTACAATACAATTGTACAATAAATATTACCATTTAAAAATTGTAGTAGGAAAGTATGAAACTATTAGGAACAGTGCGAACCCTGCATATTTATAAGAAACATTGAGTAATTTTGTTTAAATAGTTTATTTATAGTAATTTAAAAATATACTGCGATTTTGTTTGGTTTAAAAATCCAGCTTTCAAGCAGTGGTTGTTATTGTAACGACTTCTTTTGAAAATGCATTGTTCTTCGTGATGATCTTTTTCACTATTTCTCCTATTTAAATGGTTAAAATTCAAGAACCGTTAAGATTAGGACCGTAAATTTTTCAAACTTGGAACATGTCTTTTTCATTTATTTTACTTTAATTTTAATACAACAGATTCGGAAAAAGGTTAAAATTTTAAGTTATACATTTTTGCTTATTTATATTTAAAATATGATGTTCTATGGATAATATTTAATTTTATTATATTTTTAATTACTCCTCTTATTTAATAATATTTAAATATATATTTGTCTATTTTAAATTATGGTAATTTTTTCATTTTATTTTGTTTACTAATAAGAAGTTTAACCATCACAAAAAATTTCAAAATTTTAAATCAATAAATAAACCTTTTTTTAATGTGTCCCAGACCGAATAATTTTATACAGATAGAGGGAAAAAGGAATGCGTTTTAAAAAGTTGATTAATAATTTTTTCCACCAAATTCACTATACTTGATTATACATTTTAAATATTTAGAAGAGCAAGGGTTCAAAATAATTTAAGCACATATAAAATGCGAAATGTATAATCTAGAAAAATAAAATAGATCGTCTAAAACACGCTTTTAATTAACGAATGTAAAGACTTTTATTAAGAAGATACGAATAGAAATTCAAGATACTTAAAATATTATATTTTGCTTATACCTTGCACTTTAATATTGGAGAATGCATAGGTGCGTAAATGACTTATTTTAAAACATGCAACTTCAAAAGCTTTTAGAAGTAAGTTCCTCATTTTAGAAATTGAGTTAAAATAAACGTAATTTGAAGAGAGGTTAATTTCACCAGCGGACGCTTTTATCCAAATGCATCTTTGAAATATACATCGGATTTCCCTTTAGCATTTTCTTTAAGGATATTCTAAAGTTGAAGTATGTGTGCAAACTAATTGCACATTCCAGTTATTGGGACTATGATATTGTTCATTTAATTCAATTGACTGTATTTAAGAAACTTTTTTATGAGAAACATTGCTTAACTTTGTTTCAATAATTTATTTGTAGTAATTTCAAAAACATTGCCATTTTGTGAAATTTTATGAATAAATATTTAATATTTAAATTAATAATGTTTTGTTGAATATAAGCGCAAATGCTTTCGCACCGGAAAAATGAGTATTTATTTAAATATATTAATAATTTTTCCTTTAAATTTAATATACCGGGTGATCCAGAAGTCCCGGGACTTTTGAAATGCTAATAATTAGAAAACCATAAACAATAGAAGTATGCGGTTTTCTCAGAAATGCTGAGAAACTTGTGGGATTTGTTTTTTTCGATGAAAAAAACATATTATGTTAGTTGCACTTTTTGACAGCAGGTGGCGCTAAAATTGATAGTATTGTTTTTATAGTATGATGCATCTCATTTAAAAGAACGAATTAGTGTCCAAGGGTTACAAAGTTTAATCATGACGCTCATGGCTTATAAGTACCGCCGTGAGCCGATGCAAAACAACGTGCGCAGTATCTTCAGAGCAGAAAGAAATTCCAGAAGAAATTTCAGTTCATCGTGATATCACAAGTTTACTGCACTCACTATGAACTGGTGATTTCTACAGAGTATTGGCATAGAATCCTACCTAATTTACGATTATAACAGACATTTGAGATCTCTTGTTTCTATTACGATCTTCCAATGAGCCTTTTTCTCAAACCTTGCTTACCATAGCATTTCACATTTGCAATGGCCATCGATTCTTTTGCAGTTTTAACTTGACGTATTGTACGATATGAAAATAACGCGACATGCAAAGATGTGTCAAAACATAGTCTAGACAATGTCTAAACACTGCAGTTGCTCATGAAATTTTGTATCAAATTTCCCTTACAATGCAATTTCATTTACCTTACAAAAATGTTTGAAGATAAACCACCCTTAAAACGAAATCTCATCAATATCATAGAAAAGAAGTTTCGCAATGAACTCATGTGTCTATATAACGCATGGTATAGGTACATTCAGTCTTATACAACAGCGCCACCTGTTGCTAAAAATGGTAACTATATATATTAAAAAAATTCATTCTAAACAAAAATCCCACATGTTTCTGAGCATATATCTCAAAACAGAACCTTTGTATCATACATAGTTTCCTAATTATTAACTTTTCAAAACTCCCGAAACTTCTGGATCACCCGGTACTTCTTTAGTTATGTTTAGAAGAGCGTAACTGGGAAATAATATGTATATATATAAATCGTTCAAATTGAATTAAAAACTAGTTGGATGTGTCAATCCCAAAACTTTCTTCTATCTCATAAGTACATTTTAATATTTAAAAAAAAAAAAAAAAAAAAAAAAAAAAAAAAAAAAAAAAACTTGGTGACCCCAAAGTTGCCCACGATCGAATTTCCTCGAACATGTGACCTAGCCTAATGAGATTCTGGTATCCGAAAAGCCTAAAACGCAAAATTTAATTAATATTCTGAGAAAATGAGATTAGTAGTGTCTCATGTTGGGTATTCTTATATCCTTACTAATATTATAAATCGGAAAGTGAGTTTGTTTGTTTGTTTGTTTGTTCCGCTTTCACGCCGTAACTACTGAACCGATTGCTTTGAAATTTTGCAAACGTAAAGTTAGAAGTCCGGATTAAATAATAGGGTAATTTTTATTTATTTTATTCAAATATTTCCCTTAATAATTCAAAATTTAATTATTTTTCATACAAAATCAATAGGCATTTTTCAGATAAAATTTAACCATTTTCCTTTCCTGTTGCTAAGAAAATAAAAAATTGGAATAATAATTTTTCAGCGGCAATGAATTTTTAATAGAAAACTTCCACGCGAAAAACCATAATAAAATAATTTAAAAGAAAATAAATATGACGTCATGTTTGAAATAAAAATAAAAGGTGTATTTTTTATAATACATTTAACAAGGATATTTGTTTAGTTAATGGGAATTTTTGTGTAAAATATGGTGACATAAATTAAAAGTAAAAAGAATGAAAAAGAATTGTATTTTTAATAAAATGGTTCACTCATGAAAATGTGACGTCATAGTTGAAATAAAACAAGTACTTTATAGCAGTCGTTAAAAATACAAGGGGTATGAATATCAGTAACTAATGGAGCGAGATAAATAATGACGTCATATTTAAAATGAATCAGAAATATTTTTTACTTATACTAATTAATAAGTTATAAGTTACATACAAATGAATATTTTTATTCAAAACTCATAATTATCAATGGAAGACATTTTTGTGGGGAAAAGTGGAAAATAAAATCACTGATTAATATATTTTTGGCTCGATTTTTTAACGCTTTCGAACAAAGTTGAAAAGTTATTATGCTTTTGGACATTATTAATGTTTACCTACCACGAATATCTATTGAAAATGAAGTTTCTACCATGATTAGTTTATTTACAGGGATAGTCAAAAAATTTCCTTATATTACGGCATTATGGTAAAAATTGTTTTAATTAAATTTAACGATGTTACATCCTGTAGAACATATTCAAATTTATATGCATTTACAAAGTGCACTAAAATATGCATTTTGTAAAGTATGTAGTGAAAAGGGCACTTACTATTCATTTACAGGGTCGGGCAGAAGAATTCCATTGCATAGGAATAAAGGGAGGAACAGTTTCCGACATATATTTTAATTATGGTAAACGATTTCATGTATAATCAAATTGATATATGTTGCTGAGACTTAATGTAAGTTATTTCATGCATAATACGAAGTGCATAGCATTTACAGGGACACACAAAAGATTTCAAATATTATATATTCTATCCGAAGTACTGTATATCATGGATGATGACTGTTACATGGATGAAATGCATTTTGAATTCTGATATGTGCTTTTAAGTTTCGCTAAATGTATGCATATTAAATGGAGAGTATAAATGGTAGTAGTATAAATAGTTAAATTTAGATATACATGGTTACACAAAAGATCTCGGAAAGGTTACTGAATATGAGCGTAATTTACTTTAAGGTGGTTTTTAAATAAAATATGCATTTTTATTTTGAACTGCATTTAGTAAACTAAGAAATGTTTGTAGTATATATATAAAATGATAAACAGGGTCCCGCAAAGAACTGGATACAAGGTTGTCTTCGGATGATAATTTCTGAAAATGTAATTTAGTTAGTAATAAGAAATATTTTTGTTTGAAATAAATTTTAGAAAGATACTTTCGTGTATTAAAGGCACTTGGAAAACTACAAGGCTGAACAAAAGAATTCAAGAAAGTTTCTATCTATTAGTATTAATCGCTGAAAGGAAAATTTTGACCAGCAAACAAATTAGCAACTAGGGATTATCAGAAGTTTTTTTACCATAAATTCGCGATAAAAAGTTAATTACACATGCTTTTCATCATCGAAATTTTTTGCTTGATTGATCAATTATTTCTTTTTTAAATGTTATGTGAACGAAGTCACTAGTAACTGCTAGTATATTATAAATGTGAAAGTGTGTCCGAAAAATTGGAATGAACTTGGCTTCAAAACGGATGGATTAATGTCTTTGATTCTTTGCATATGGATAGATTATAAGAGTGGAATGAATATAGGAGAATTTTTATTTATTTTATTCAAATATTTTCCTTAATAATTCAAAATTTAATTATTTTTCATACAAAATCAATAGGCATTTTTCAGATAAAATTTAACCAGTTTCCTTTCCTGTTGCCAAGAAAATAAAAGATTGGATAAATAATTTTCAGCGGCAATGAATTTTTAATAAAAAACTTCCACGCGAAAAACTATAATAAAATAATTTAAAAGAAAATAAATATGACGTCATGTTTGAAATAAAAATAAAAGGTGTATTTTTTATAATATATTTAACAAGTATATTTGTTTTGTTAATGGGAATTTTTGTGTAAAATATGGCGACATAAATTAAAAGTAAAAAGAATGAAAAAGAATTATACTTTTATTAAAATGGTTCACTTATGAAAATGCGACGTCATAGTTGAAATAAAACAGGTTACTTTATAGCAGTCGTTAAAAATACAAGGGGTATGAATATCAGTAGCTAATGGAGCGAAATAAATAATGACGTCATATTTAAAATGAATCAGAAATATTTTTTACTTATATTAATTAATAAGTTATAAGTTACATACAAATGAATATTTTTATTCAAAACTCATAATTATCAATGGAAGAAATTTTTTGTGGGGAAAAGGCGGAAAATAAAACTACTGATTAATATATTTTTGGCTCGATTTTTTAACACTTTCGAACAAAGTTGAAAAGTTATTATGCTTTCGGTTTGTCTGTCTGTCTGGTAGCTTTCTAACTTTCGTAAATATGCTCCGATTTCCATGAAATTTTTGGACGTTCTTAACGTTTACCTAGCACGAATACCTATTGAAAATAAAGTTTCTACCATGATTAGTTTATTTACAGGGATTGTCAAAAAATTTCCTTACATTACGGCATTATGGGGAAAATCGTTTTAATTAAATTTAACGATGTTACACCCTGTGAAACATATTCAAATTTATATGCATTTACAAAGTGCACTAAAATATGCATTTTGTAAAGTATGCAGTGAAAAGGACACTTATTATTTATTTACAGGGTTACACAGAAGAATTCCATTGCATAGGAATAAAGGGAGGAACAGTTTCCGACATATTTTAATTATGGTAAACGATTTCATGTATAATCAAATTGATATACGTTGCTGAGGCTTAATGTGAGTTATTCCATGCATAATACGAAGTGCATAGCATTTACAGGGACACACAAAAGATTTCAAATATTATATATTCTATTCGAAGTACTGTATATGATGGATGATGACTGTTGCATGGATGAAATGCATTTTGAATTATGATATGTGCTTTTAAGTTTCGCTAAATGTATGCATATTAAATGGAGAGTATAAATGGTAATAGTATAAATCATTAAATTTAGATATACAGGGTTACACAAAAGATCTCGGAAAGGTTATTGAATATGAGCGTAATTTACTTAAAGGAGATTTTTCAATAAAATATGCATTTTTATTTTGAACTGCATTTAGTAAACTAAGAAATGTTTGTAGTATATATATATAAAATGATATACAGGGTCCCGCAAAGAACTGTATACAAGGTTGTCTTCGGATGATAATTTCTGAAAATGTAATTTAGGTAGTAATAAGAAACATTTTTGTTTGAACTAAATTTTAGAAAGATACTTTCGTGTATTAAAGGCACTTGGAAAACTACAGGGCTGAACAAAAGAATTCAAGAATGTTTCTATCTATTAGTATTAATCTCTGAAAGGAAAATTTTAACCAGCAAAATAATCGGCAAATAAGGATCATCAGAATTTTTTTACCATAAATTCGCGATAAAATGTTAATTACACATGCTTTTCATCATCGAAATTTTTTGCTTGATCGATCAGTTATTTCTTCTTTAAATGTTATGTGAACGAAGTCACGGGTAACTGCTAGTTTTATACTAAAACCTAATAAGCATCTATTTATGTCAAGACCTAACAGAATCTGAATTTTTTTGAAATTTCGTCCGTTAGTTCTTGAGATGTAGTTATAAAAAAAAATTGCAAAACGTAGCACAGCAACACCATATCTTGGACAATTTATGCCAAAACGTAAAAAAGCGTCTAATTATGTTATGGTGTAAAATAATCTGAAGTTTGATGAAATTCTGTGCATTAGTTCTTGAGATATAGGTAGTTTAAAAAAACCCGTGTAAAATATAGCACAGCAGCACCATCAGTTGAGGGATTTATAACAAAACGTAATCATCGTGTAATTATGCTATATGTCATTTTGTAACAAAATCTGAAGATGATGAAATTCTGTGCGTCGGTTGTTGAGATATAGCTATATAAAAAAAAAATCGTGCAAAATGTAGCATAGCTGCACCACCTGTTGCAAGGTTAATACCAAAATGTAATCAGCGTCTAATTATGTTATGTATTTTAGTGTAACAGAATCTAAAATTTGATGAAGTTCTCTGCATTAGTTCTTGAGATATAGCTATCGCAAAAACCGTGCAAAATGTAGCATAGTAGCGCCACCTATAGGGCAGTTCACACCAAAACCTTATCAGAGGCTATGTGTCTCAAGGTATCGCGAAATCTGAAGTTTGGTGAAATTCTGTGCATTAGTTCTTGAGATATAGCTATCATGAAAATCATGAAAAACGTGGAATAGCAGCTCCACCTGCTGGCCAATTTACACCACAACTTCATCAGCTTCTATCTATGTCAAGGGGTCACAGAATCGGAAGATTGGTGAAATTCTGTGCATTAGTTCTTGAGATATAGCAATCTTGAAAATCATGAAAAACATAGTATAGCAGCGCCACCTGCAGGCCAATTTTCACCAAAAACCAATAGGCACTAATTCATATCATGGTCTAACTGAATATAAAATTTTATTAAATTTCGAGCATTAGTTCTTGAGATAGAGCGCCCACAAATTTTTGTCACATACAGCTAGCCAGCCAGCCAGCCAGACAGACAGACAGACAGACGGACAGACTCACAGACAGACATTTTCTAAAAATAGTCAAAACGTGTTCAAAACCTTCTAAAATGTATAAATCCGTCGAAAACCGGAAGTCGAAAACTTTCATGAATCTAATACTTTCTTCTGGTAAAGATAGAAGAAAGTAAAAATAGACGATATGAACATGATTTTAATGAAAGGATGTAAAGAAATTTTATGAGAAAAATTCTAGAAATTTAAAATATTATATTCTGTTTACACTTTATATTATGATTATAAAGTATACAGATTTGCGTGAATGACTTTTATTAAAACATGCTACTTCAAAAGCTTTCGGAAGTAAGATCCACATTTTAGAAATTGAGTTAAAGGAAACATCTTCTGAAGAGTGGTTAATTTTACATGCACAAGCTTTATTCGAATGTCTCTTAGAAATATACCTCGAAATTCTGTTTAGAGTATACTTTAAAAGAATTACTCTAAAATTGAAGTATGTGTGCAAGCTAATTGCACAGTATAATTATTAAGAATTTAATGTTGTTCATTTAACTAAGCTGACTGTATTTAAAAAACGGGTTTATGAGGAACTTTTAGTAATTTTGTTTAAATAATTTATTTATGGCAATTTCAAAAATACTTCAATTTGTATAATGCTACGAATAAATATTTAACTTTAAAAATAATAATGTGGGATTGAAAATAAGCGCAAATGTTTTCGTACCGGAAAAATGAATAATTACTCTAAAAGTTGATTAATAATTTTTCCACCAAGTCCAATATACTTGATTGTTCTTTACATATGTATAAAAAATGACTGAAATATAATTTATATAAAAAATTCAGATTGAATAACCTGCAAAAAATTAAACGATTTAAAATATGTTTTTAACTAACGAATGTAAGGACTTTTTTATATAAAAAAAAACATTTAAGATGTTTAAAATACTATTACATTTTGTTTATTGTTCATACCTTCATGATAAATTATGTAAAGGTGTTAAAATGGTGTATATTAAAACATGAAATTTCAAAAGCTTTCAGAAAGTTCTTCATTTTAGAAATCGTGTTAAAATAAACATATTTTGAAGAGAGGATAATTTCACAAACAGAAGCTTTATTCGAATGTCCTTTTGAAATATACATAGGAATTCCTTTTAGACTTTTCTTTACAACAGGCATTCTAAAGTTTAAATATCTGTGCAAACTAATTTCAAAGTCTAATTATTGAGACTGATATTATTCGATTAATTAAGTGGGCTATATTTAAGAAATGTTTTTATGAGAAACATTGGACAGTTTTGTTTAAAAAAATTAGTTATAGTAATTTCAGAAACACTGCCATTTTGTGCGATTGCACGAACGTCAAGGCCCCTGTCAATGGCCGAGGAAACGCTCGTGAGCTAATGCTATTCCTACGGGGAAGCATTTTTCTGATAATTCTTTCGCATTTTGATATTTTTATTTTTTATTTATTTATTTATTTATTTTTTTTTGCATTGGATAGCTGAGGTGGTTGATTTGATTGCAGATGTTATTTATTAAGTTAGTTTTACTATCAAAACCGCTTTCGAAAGTGAAAGTGATTTTAAAAAAAATCTGCAACCAAAATCGAAAAAGTAAATAAAAATAATATTGCCCAGCTAAACTGATGGCATTGAGCTCACAGGCTACGCATACTAACTGTACATTACAGCCTTGTATTTTCGTTAATTCCGTTCGAAAAAAATAAGAAAGGGAAACAGCTCTCCCCTTTCTCCTTTTTTATACTTAATCATTGAACCTCCTAATCTATCAAGGACATGCTTTATCATACAAAAAATTTATATCCAAAATTCAGAGCAAATCGGATAATTCTTAATAAAAACCCGTTTAGCATTTACATAATTTAAGAGGAGTTATTCCCCTCTTTTATACTTAACCATTAAACTTCCAAAACTATTCAGAGATTTGAACGAAATCTGACAATTCTGCTTGATACCACATGGGTACCGCTTTTCCACATGGGTGTCATCACAGGCAATTAATGGTGATGGCACCCATGTGGAAAATGTGTAATGAAAATAAAAGTTTTAATTTCGCCTACCTGTATTGTAATCAGATATTAGTGTACTGACTCTGTGTCATACGCAAATTTTCTCCTTGTGCCCCAATCGAGTTTTTTCTATAGGGGGGAGGATTCACAGAACGGTTTTTTGTGCGTGCATAACATGTCCGTTTCTTGCGATACACGTACGGTTCCAACGCTCTTTAGGGTTTTTGCATACGCTGAGCATTTTGCGACGAAAAAAAATGGGTGTTGCCACCGGCAAGAGCTATATAAGCGGATAATACATTGGCGATTTGAAGTACGGCAATTGTTTTTTCCTGCGTTTTTTTAGCGTAAGCTGTTTACCTATACATCGTGGAAGACATCGAACGTCTTTTAACTAAGTTTCTCGATCGAGGAAGAATAGTAGTCTATAAGGATTGCGGATTATCCTTTAGAGAAATCTGTCAACACATTGGACGAAACCTAACGACTGTGATGCGGATCTATGATGACACGCGGTTTATGCGCATGGCAGTGATGGGTCAAGCAGCCACATCATGGACATTAGCAAAACAGATTCAATCTTCTACGCATCATTCGGTGTCCATTCGTACCATCCGATGTAATTTGCAGTATAATGGAATGCCCGCAAGGCTTCTATTGCTCCGTTTACACTTGACTGCAAAACACAGGCGTTTGTACCGCCAACAGTGCGAGAAACGCAGACATGGACAACAAAATGGAATGGCATTGTGTTTATTGCCGAATTCCGCTTCTGACTGCCACACCGCGATGGTCGGATTCGAGTTTGGAGGCACTGAGGTAAGAGGCTGTTAAACAGCTGCGTTATGCATCGTCACACTGGTCTTGTACCTGGTATCATGGTTTGGGGTTGCATGGGATTTCAGTGCCGCACTTCTCTAGTACGCATTGCCGGTACACTGAACAGCCAACGCTACATCACTGAGGTGTCAGAGCCCGTGGACCTCCCATACGTTAAGCGTTGCCATAAGTTATATCCCAGAAGGATAACGCGCGGCCACACGTCTCACGCAAGAGTTCTTCTATACACATCAGATTGAATTGCTCCCTTGGCCTGCTTGTTCTCCCGATCTATCGCAAATCAAAAACGTGTGGTTCATGCTTGCACAACGACTAGCCTGGAATGCACAATCCACTACTACACCAGATCAAATTTGGCTATATGCGGAAGCCGGATGGACTGTTGTACCCCTAGGAGACGTCCAAAGATTCTTTTTTTATATGCCGAAGCGTGTGGCAGTGGTTATAGCCAACAAAAGGCGGCTACGTTACACTCATTACTACTCATTTTGTCATCATCCACATGTCACAAGTGGCTGTAATTTTGATCGTTTGATTTTTGTATATCATGCTATCTGCCATGTAAATTTCATTGTGACATCTCTGGTCCTTCTAGGTGTTTCATTTTGTGTGGCCAGCAGTATATTTTTGCTTAAATCCTTTTAACATAAAATGAGTACTTGAAAGAACATTATTTATTGTTAAATTTAATTTAACTGAAAGCAATCGAATATTAATAATAAAAATATTCACAAAAATTAATAAAACCAATCGCAAATACTGTATTCATTTGTGAAGCATCCAATCAAAAACCATAAGAAGAAAAATTTAAAATTATAAAACTTTTCCTCGTCAAATAAAATACGACATTCGTGAATTAAATTTTCGCCAACAAATATCACAGACGTCATTCTGCCGGACGTAGCGGTCAAATCGTTGTTCTTTACAAAAATTCACTGTTTTAAACTACTGCCTTTGACCAATGAAATTACCGGATTTTTTTCTACTCTAAAATTACAGATAATTTACGCGTAATATACAGGGGTTGGACAAAAATATGGAAACACCTTTTGAAATGCATGTTTGAAAATAAAGATTGATTTTAATGAACTATGTAGATGGCGCTGGCGTTTTCGCCTACTGGCGCCCCCTATACAACTTCGTAAAATCGCTGAACCGTTCAGTCGTTGTTGGAGCACTCTTATGTGAGGTTGTCATTGCATTATGTCAGAGTTAACAGACTTCGAACGTGGCCAAATTGTTGGGGCGCGTATGGTGGGTGCTTCCGTAAGCAAGGTAGCCGAGGTTTTTAGTGCTTTAAGAGGTACTGTGTAGAAGATTTATTCCGCATATTTGAAATGCGGAAAAACATCATCCGCTAAATCACAGCGCGGACGAAAGTGTATTTTGAGTGATCGTGGCAGACGATCATTAAGGAAGATTATCGCGAAAAATAAGAAGTCCACAGCTGCAAAAGTTACTGCTGAAATGAATGTCGTGTTACTAAACCCTGTGAGTGCCAAAACAATTAGAAGGGAGCTTCATAGATAGGGAATTGCTGGCCGTGCTGCAATTGAAAAGCCATTCATCAGTGATGCTAATGCCCATAACAGTAAAAAGTAGTATTTAAGTCATAAACACGATGACTCATATGGTCTGATGAGTCTTCTTTCACATTGTTTCCCACTTCTGGTCGAGTTTACTTCTGGAGAATGCCATCTCAAGCCTATAATACAGACGGCTTGTTGCTGAGAGTGATACATGGCGGGGGTTCGGTGATGGTTTGAGCATCTATATCGTGGTTCTCTTCTGGCCCCATGATAACTCTGTCAGGGCATATTACTGCTCAGACTTATGTGAACATTTTGACCTATCAAGTCCATCCAATGGTACAAATTTTGTTCTACAATGGTGATGGTCTCTTCAAAGACAACAACGCCCCCATTTACACAGCTCACATTGTCCAGGACTGGTTTTCTGAGCACGAGGATGAATTGTCGCATCCATGGAAGAACGAATATAAATATCCGTGTTTATATTCGTTCTTCCATGGTCGCATCTCCCCAGGCCACCACAGTCACCAGACCTGAATATTATCGAACCTTTGTGGTCTACATTGGAGCGGAAAGTGCGTTCTCGCTATCCACCGCCAACATCGTTATCTGAACTTGCCACCGTTTTGCAGAAAGAATGGTACAATATTCCCTTGGCAAACATACAGAAACTGTATTTATCCATTCCGAGAAGACTGCAAGCTGTTTTGAATAACAACGGGTGCCCTACACCATATTAGGCAAGGAAACGCGTTTTTTTAAGGTGTTTCCATATTTTTGTCCAACCCCTGTATAATCTTAAATCTTGTATGAAATTGCAGAAATTAGAAAAATTGAGATTCTGTTAAATGACAGAAAAGTTATTCGATACATTTTTCAAAACACTTTGTAATTTAATATCGTCAAAAGACTGAGTAAATTTATTTTTATTGATAGTAATTTATTTTAGTTTACAAAATTAGTGAATTACTCAAATATAAGTGAGCTTCAAAGAATTTAATTTTTTCGAACTGCGGAGCATTTAATTTTTACACAAATTCTTTCTAGTCGTCCTGGGGTTTTAACCCAAAAATTACGGACTGAACAATAATAGATATTGATCTTGAATATAAAGTATGTTTTTAAAGATTCAGCGGGGAAAAAATCAGTTGTACTTTTCAAAGGTTTCGCGTCAAATATATCCCTTAGAAAATTCGTAAACGATTTATTTTAATTTATTTTAGATCGACGTTATTTTTTATATCAATTTTATTTAATTGTTTAAATAATAAATAAAAAAATTTCTATGAATTTTTTTTTAATTTAAAAATTAATTTTTTTTAACAGAAAAATAATAATTTATTTTTTAAAGTGATTTTTTAAAAATTTGCAATATTTTATTCATTTTGTGTAATAACTATTTTTAAATTAATTTTTTTCCTTAGTATTTCTAATAACAATGTGCATTTTAAATATCAAGTTTTAACAAGGATAAAAGTATCTGTACATAAAAACATGGAGTTCCCTGCAGAGAATTACATCTAAGATAAGGGAAATGCCAGTAAAATGATGATCAAGAAATTTAATCAGATTCATTTAACTGATAACTAGTGTAAATGTACAGATAATCTCACTTTTTGTTTCATTGTTTTTGTAGAAAATTTTAACATTGTACCATTTTTCTTGACATGTTATAACTTTAATTTAAAGCAAGCGCCAAACTGCCAATTTTACACTAATCTGAAAATTTTCCTCAACGGTTTAATATGTATGATTACTATCATGTTATTTTAAAACTAAAATATCCATAAATTATTTCATTTGATTTAATTTTTTTAACTCAAACAAATATCGTAATCATGCCAGTTTTCAAGATCTAAATAATTAACAGTTGGTTTCATTTAAATTTGCCTTAAATTTCAGTCAACTTTTTATGTTACAATAAAATGTTGTTTATTCGCATGAAATACTCCAAACTAAGGAAGGATCATTAAATTTAAATTATAAGAGTTTAGTATGCACATTAACCCTGTTTAGTAAGAACGTGACTATAATATCTGTCATAACTTAAATGCGAATGTCATTCAAATGTAACATGTCATATACAAAACCCATAAAAATTTTTCATCAGAATAATGAGTTACGATAGCACATGGAGTAGCTAGATGTTATATTTAATATTAATATATATAATTCAATTCACGTTTTTAACTTACATACTTAGAGATTGGAAATGTAAAAGAATTTCTTTTATTTTGGACATAAGCGTCTTTATTGCTCTTCCAAATTTGTCTTAAGCTGCATATCATGTTTTCATTAAAAATGATCATAATCGAAATATTTTTCTCATATTTTTTATTACATATATTATTAATTTATTGATTATTTTTTAAAACATACGTAAAAACGAATTTAAATAAATGTTAGATGCAGAATGTTTCATTAAAATGTTATGTAAATGAATAAAATTGTAGTAGAAGCCGATTCCGGCGCGAACTCATCTGTTTACTCAAGCATCTTCTGACTTAAATATTTAGTGATCCTTGCACTGGAATACGCTATCTGGTGGAAGATAGGTGTACTTTTTTGCTTCAGAAAAATCCCATGCAAGTACATTGCATTACACATATATTTAATTTATTCAAAGTGATCTTTTTTTTCATATTTTCAGCTTTCATAAGATATTTTGTTCCGAATTATATGATAAATAAAAAAAATCTAAATTGATTATCTAATGCTTTCAATCGCATTTACAATAAAGAATTACTTCAATGGTACCTTAACATTAGTTAAAGGGATATTAAAGGGACAATTATACTGTACTAAACACTGCGATCAACGCCTCTCGAAGCTGTTTTAACCCCGTCGCGACGGGCGTTTTTTACATAATTTTTACTTTATAGTCACCGATTTTTAAAAACAGATATTCCTGCCCTACGGGAGAATGCTCCGATTAAATAAGAAGAATTTCTCAGTAAGATTTTATTGGTGGGATTAAACAAGGATTCTTAAGCATTTTTGCGTCACGTATAGGTGTCTTCGGCCACAAGTGATTAAGCCCCATTTTCACGGCGTGTAGTAAAGGTTTCTTATCCGAAATGGCGCAATAAAACATCGCATCAACACCGGTGCGTCTGAGACATCTATGCATTTTTATCAATTATTTTAAATTTTAAGTGAAAACCACAATTTTTAACATTCGTTCTAGAACGAGCATTTACAATATTTTATCAGTAACTCCGCTCGCAATAAGTGTTTCTTACAGAATGTTCAATTCTTTAAAACCAGATTTTTATAACAGTTTTTGTGTTATTAAATCGTGAAAATTCTTTTATTAAATGTGATAAAATATACAATAAAAATTGACTGGTGAGCTTAATTGAGAATTCTGAGCATCTTGTGTGTTATATAAACGTCACGCTCCTTCTGAGGAAGTTAATGTTCCATATAACTAAAATACTACATTTTTTAATATTTAAAAAATACCCACATAGCATGGATGGTCACAGTGACGTTACTGTGACGTCACTGCAAGTCACTGTGGTCACTTCACATCTGTGACCAAAATGCCACCACTCTGTGACGTCGCATTGTGACTTAGATGTGAACATCTTAGAAAACTTAAAATAATTACAAAAAGTCTCTAAAAGATGACATTTAATGTAAAATTATGTTTTTGTTTTGGCAATATAAAAAAATACGTCACTGTGATGTCACTTCATGTAACGTTCGTCACAAATATGTGACATAATACCACCACATTTTAAAATCGCAATGTGACAAAAACATGAACTTAAAAAACTTTTGAATCAATTCTTGAAGCAATTTTTAGCTGATATATCAAATAAAAATTGAGTTCAAAAGAACTATTGTGGCGTTGACTTGGTGAAAATGATTCCAGTCTGTATCACAATAATTAATATTGAACTTAACTTGTACGGCAAAAATCTTCTTGGAATTTTTGTTTAAGTATGTTGTTAAGTATGTTTTAAAAAAAAATATTTTAGAAGATTTTTTCCTACAGAAAATTAATATGAAAAAAAATTACAGGTTGACAAAGAAAAACTTTTCATTCTCTATAACACTTTTTTTATTTTTTAAAAAGATGTGTATTTACTACGTTTGATAACTTTACTTTAAAAATATATTATCACCATTAAATCTACCTTTATACATTTTAAAAATTTAAACAATGTTTTATCTAATAAACTCTAATTGTTAATATTAAAAAAAAAAGGTTTATGAATAATTTTCAACTTTAATTGTTTTGAAACTGACAAAAGTAAAAGATAAATTAAATTACCAAATTCATTAATTAAATAATAAATAAAAAAGTTTAGCTAGAGACACTCTTATTAAATTATTGTGTATTTAACTTACAAATCTGTTGTTTACAAAATGAAATAAACGGTCATGCGCATTACAAAATTCATGATCGCAGACGACTTTTTACCGGAGAATAAAATAAAGTTCTAAGGAGCCAGAAATAGGTTTGCTGGAGAGCATATGGCAGTTATGTACGCGTATTGAAACGGATTTAAAAATTTAAGCAAGAAAATCCTCAAGAGCAATTTTTAGCTGATATATCAAGCAAAAAAATGAGTTCAAGAGAATTATTGTGGCGCTGGCTTGGTGAAAATGATTCCAGTCTGTGTCACAATAATTAATATTGAACTTAATATGATCGGCAAAAAGCAATTTGGATAGAAGAACGTCAAGAAAACATAGGTATGATTTTTTTCTTTTTGCTGTTTGCTTTATCATTATTGTTTTTATTAGAACGATTTGTTAGCTTTTCAAAAACGTCATTTATTTTGTTTATATAGAAAACTTCACCATCAATAATTTGGATCAGGTTATTAAAATTAGTGATTTTAATTGCATTTTAATCTGATTCGTTTCTTTATTTAGAATATCTGGTTAAAACAAAATGTTTCCATAAATATAGCAGCATATGGAAGAGTATTATAATCAATCGTTTATACAGTTACTAAACATTTTATGCTAATTAAAATATTTAATATAGAAATCCTCTTTTTAATAAAATTATTTGTAAACATACTTTTAAAATTTTTGTATCAACGAATGTTATGAAACATGGCATAGTTTTTTTTTTAATTGCATCTGCTCTGAAGAGAAATTTATAAGAAATAGGGTAACAAAAGTAACTATTAAAAGAGATCCTGAATATGCAATAATAATAATAATAATTGTTTAATATATTTTTCAACCTAACAAATGTTATAAAATTTATAAAAGAAGTAATCATAGTGGGTAAAACGTCTCAGTTGATAAACATTCTTATTGGAATATTTTCAAAGTAAAAAAACTATAAGCCTGAATAAAAATTTAGAAGTTAATCAATCAATAAGAGTTAAAATATGATTGTGCTTTAGAAATAACACTAAATTTAAAAATATGTATTATATGCTATATTAATATACATCATGATTAAAATGACTTTCTTATTTATAATTACCGTCTAAGCTTGTAAATAAAATATTAAAAATTTTTATTTAACATGTATGTGGTTTTATTTTAAGTTTATGGTTGGAAGTTTCATAGGGTAGGTATGCTAGCAATAGACAACCTTCCAGAAATGGACCCCCTTTCATGTTTTTTGGTTCATAAAACAAAAACTAATAAATTATTTTGCTTCAATTATTTTTTCATAGTTTGCATTAGCATGTATTACAGTCTGGACTATTTTTGACAACTTTTAATTAAACCAATCAGGAAGCAGAAAATAATGTTTCCAAATCCCACTGTTTTTCAGTGAAAATCTTAATGAATATGCTAGGAGCTGCCTTTATTTAATAAATTTTGGTATTCTTTATTTTCTTACAAAATTTGAATGTTTTCGTTTGAATAGTAATAGCAAATTTTGAATTTTATATACTAATGACCATTTAAAAAATGTCCTTTATTTTTAAGGTTTTAAGAGGGGTGTTCATTATTGGGATAGTTAATTAGTCATTTTCCAATAATGAACACCCAATGTAGACAGTTTCAGTAATGTTTATAGTGCATAAAGTATTTTTACATAACTGAAAACCTAAATAATCAAATATTGTATTTAAATTTTACATGCCAAAAGAACACAAAAACAAAATTATTTAATTATGTTATTATTTAATGTGTATATTTTCATAAAAAAAGATGTAATTTTGGCAATCAATTATTAAAGTTATTTTAATCAATAAGCTTTTTTTAAATATGTTTTTTACTGCAGGCAAACTTTGATGTAAAATTACCCCTTCTAAATATCTGCAACATGCCCAAAAGTCAGTTACTTTTACAGTGAGCTGAAAAATAAGATTTTATTTATTGTTAATATCTTCCAAAATAAAAATTGTTTCTAAAATATAATTTTTAGAATTCTCAACATACTTGTATTATTGGCATGAGTTATATTTCTTTTCATATTAAAGTTACGTTTATCAATGGAGAAGTTTCAGATCGTTGTTAGTAAAATGTAGATTTAAGCTTTGTAAATTTTGTAAAATTAAAAAGCTAGAGATTGGTTTCGGATTAATTTTGGTTTCGAATTAAAAAAAAAAATCTTTAAATTTCAAAACCGGTTTAAACCGGTTCTGAAATTTAAACCATCTCAATATAAAAAAAATGTAAGCAAAATCGAAAAAGTAAAAACTAGGCCGGTTGTAGATCGTCTTCAGCTATCCTATGAAGAAAAAAACATAAAAATATTAAAATTTGAGCAAGATATTTAAAAAGAACATACCCATAGACTTAACATCATCATCCGGGTCTTTTTAGTGACTATTGTGTAGTGACTAGTCTGTGAAGACACTTTGTGACGTTTTTGTGAATATTTTGTAATCTGTGACGATTTTGTTACTAACTTTGTGATGGTGGCTACATTACCAGTGTTGTAATGTTACACTGAGACACAATTATACAGTTATGAACATTGATATATAATGTAAAATCATTTACGTCTTTTACAAAACTTTATTATATTTTGACGATATATCTCAATTAAAACTTGAGAGCTGCTATAAAAAGAAAGTTTCTGCATCAAATTGCAATACTATACAGACTTTATCAAAACAGAATATATTTTGATTGCTCATATTTAATGAATCATTAAATATTCACGAAAAAATCTGAAGGCCGCTTAAAAGGTTAAACAGAAATGTTTCTTTCATAATTTTAATGCTTTTTAAAAAACAGCTAAATTTCAAATAATTGTGATAGATTGAATATTCAATTGTCTTAAATATTTCCATTTATTGCAATAGAAAAAAAAATATGTAACAAAGATTAAAATCTGTATGGCATTGCAGTTTGATTCAGTAACTTTCTTTTGGTGCTTTCTTTTCATAGCAGCTTTCAAGTTTGAATTGAGATATAGTGCCAAATTATAATAAAGTTTTGTAAAAGATGTAAATGATTTTACACTATATATCAATGTTCATAACTGTATAATTGTGTCCCAGTGTAACATTACAGCACTGGCAATGTAGCCACCGTCACAAAGTTAGTAACAAAATCGTCAGAGATCACCAAATATTCACAAAAATGTCACAAAGTGTCTTCACAATCTGTCACTATCGTCACAGAATAGTCACAGTTTCAAAGACAATTTTGTCACAAATGACACATTCTTCACATTTTGGTCACACCGTGACTTCACAAAGTGGTCACAATGTGACGTCACAAACGAGCTCTAAAACGGCCATAACGACTTCACATTTAAGTCACTATGACTTCATATCGACGTCACGTGACGTCACATCGACGGTCACAAAGTCACAATGTGACTTCACAACGACGTCACTGTGACGTCACCATGTCTTACGGGTATATAAAATTATATTTTTAATCAAATTATTCATTGAATTAAGGTGGTGAGGTGGGCATTGTTTGAAATCAAGACGGAATATTCAAATAAATTTTCCGTGTTTAAATATGTTTGTGAACAGATTATAAAAATATCAATAAATGTAAATTTGACATATTTTTGAAACCGCATATAATTAATACGTAAAATTTCTTATAACTACGGCCAGTCTATAATTATTTCATAATTAAAAAAAATATGCCTGTATTTTTCAACGGAAATTAAAATTCATTGAAATCTCTTAAATTGCGTAAATAGGTAAATCATTTTGTGTTATAATCAACAAAATAAATTTCAATATATTGCAGATCGAAAAACAAACCTTTCCGTATGTTAGACAAGTTATAATAAAATAAATTTGATATATAAAATGGAAAAAAATAAAAAGAAAATGAATGAAGTACAACGAATGGAGACACAAAAGATGGTGTATGTGTGAAAGAAAACAAGTCGGATGTGGCAATCATAAAACTTTATTCTATCTATAACATGATAATACTTCAAAATTCGCTATCATAGTGCCAAAATTAAATATACAATCTATACCCATTAACCCTTTTCGGCGCACTATTCTTTAAAGTTGGAATTTAAAGAAAAAAATTAGGCAATCTATTTATGCTAGAGGAGTACACAGGTATTGTTTTGTAAAGATTGCACTAATCATTTTAATTATACAGCTGTTGCCGAAGTGTTAACCTCCCATAAGTAAAGCATTGATAAGCGCAATTAGAAGAGCGTTGCTGTAAAGCGCGTATTACAGTAAAACATTTTACGTATTATTTAAAAGCAGTAGAGTTTGATCTCTGTGGTGCTGCCATCTAGAAATCATAAGAAAGATTTAAAGTAGCCATTAGAGTAGTTTTTGAAATATTCACGGAGTTTTTGTGTCTCTAAACAGGGGAAACTTTAGGTGATGCCGACCCGGTAACACTGCGCGTTAAGGGGTTAAGAGAATACTAATACAGTCGACTCTAGTTAATTCGAACTTAACATGAAATTGCGATATAATGTTTAAAATTTTCATTAATTCGAACTCATTTTCTCTTGATTTCGTTTAATTCGAACTCACGTGATTCCGATTTATCATTTTTCCTTAATTTCTCCAGGACTTCAGATCCTTAAAATAACTTTCTTTCTTTCATTTTTGTCTGAATTGTTCTGAACAAGTATACATATAATCTCATGCATTTTATAACCACTTTTTGTAATTCCCCGTCTGCCCAATGACACCTCCAACCCATCTTCGTTTGTGCTTGTTCCTCATCCCTGAATTAGTTTATGTATTTATATCTTTTAATTTAACATTAAGTCATATTCTAATGATAACATCCAAAATATATTTAAAAAATATTATAAAATTAATTCTTTTGCAATAGTATCCCTTTAAACATGTTTTCCTCTCATACTTTCCATTATTCGAACCCTGGATAATTCGAACATTTCTTGTGGAATGTTCGAATAGGACAGACAGATAGAGTTACAGATACATAGACGGGCATTCTGCAAAAGCATGTTTTTTGGAATCTCTGACTTCTAAAACTTGGAAATCCGTCAAAAATTGAAAGCCAAAAATTTTTACAAATCAAATAGGTTTTTCATGCAGAATTTTTCGATTTGCTTTATTTGATATATCTGTTTTTTTTCGATATGGCGAATTCTTCATTAGATTTAGAGGCTCATAGGTTATGTATAAAAGAATGTAAGGAAAGAAGTTCCCATCCCTTTCTTAATTCAGATAAATGGGTTTCCATGCAGAATTATCCAATTTGCTTTTTTTTCTCTAGCGTGGGAGTTCAGTGCTTTTAGTCTAACTGAGCACTTTTCTTTTTATTATTTATGTTGCTATGTTTCTAACATAATGAGATTGATATGCCTCACTGAGTGGATTACGAATTCATTTACAGTTGCATAGAATAGGCATATATACATACATACATACATACATACATGCATATGTACATACACAATTGGCAGCACATTAGCTCTCAGGTTTTAATAGCTTTTCAGCTAAAATTTACTGAAAACCATTTTCCCCCATAGGTATTGACATGTGGAGTTCTTTTGCGCGTTCCAGTACATGAACTATAAATGCTAAACATTTCATTTTCCATATCGTACATTATAATGATCAAATCTTATGCGTTTATACTTTATTTTCAGAAAAGCACAAAATTTTTTTATTAAGCAATATTCTATTGAAAAACATCGTTTGCTGGCATTTTTGACATTATGCTATTTAAACTATAATGAAGTCGCACAAGTGAACTACTTGCATTCTTAAGACTATGAACTGCATAATGTGCATCTTTTATTTACTGAGACACACAAAATGATTCAGTTATAGAACTTAAGCATGATCCGTAGTTGATGGAAGTTTTGTTCTTGTTGTAGCATGCATTTTTAAAGTTTTTAACTTAGAGTGTATTATGTATTACGCATAAATTCTACAAGTAGCATATAAAGCACACGAGAGATTTCGCACGATTGAATTACTATACAAGAACAGCTACTGCTGAAGCTGAAAACTATGATATGTATCTTTAAGGTGCTTATTTAACTATATCATTTCATTCTAGAAAAATAACGAAGAATTCTTAATAATGATCCGTTAATGTTGCAACGTATTTTATAATCTATGTTTTGTTTTTGTTTCTTGTTTCAGATACAAGATGCTTTTAACTTTTCATATTTTCTGCACTACTTGTCTTTTAGCAGTTATCTGTTTTTATATGTTTCAGTAAAAGTTATAAACATCAAATAAATGAGATAAATGGGGCAAAACGTGTTTGTAAATGAATATTAGTTTCAGTTTGATAAAAATTTATGAACTCATTTTACAATTTTATAGCACTGCATTTGATATAAAAATACTAATAACGAAATACTCTAAAGATTTGAAATATTTTAAAAAACACAATGGTTATATTTGAATGTATCCCTTCATATTCACTTTTGTATCTCTAAATACCTTAAAGTTTATAATAAATAATGCATGAAAGATAGTAAACTTTTAAACATAAAGTTTGAATGTCTTTCATCGAATGAAAATCATTTTATTCTGTTAAAATATCATCTTTTAGCGTAGAATGTACCACACTTCATAGTTTAATGCGATTTTATATTAAATGAGGTTTGTCTCGGCGTTGTCATAGAATTTTATTTGGCAAACATGTCATTTTTCACTTTACTTTACAGCACATTTCATATTTAATGTGATTTTATGTAGAATGGAGATTATCTCTAGAGAGTTACGGAAAATTGTGATACTTGGGCGTTAAAGAGGTTTATTAAAGAACTAATGTACACAACTGATTTAGCATGTAAAGACAAACGACCTTTTACAGTGTGTAACATTATTAAGTTTATTTTAAATTACAGCTTTTGTTTAGAAAATGTTATAGTTTGAATTCTTAATGTTTTTTTTATCTGCTATATGTATTTATTTAAATTTTATCTATCATTCTGCATTTTTATAACTTAAGTCAGTGTTGGCCAACCACGACACAACTAACATTTTTGAGTAAAAAAATTCTTGAACCGCAGAGATTCGATGATTGGATAACGTAATGATTACTATAAAATTTTAGTCGTGCTCTCGTGCCAGAGTTGGAGACCTCAGTTACAACTTAAATACTAAGGTTGTACGAGATTTCCATTTTTATTTACAGAATATTTAAGAAGTTGTTTTAGTATTTTAAATATCATTCATTCTACATTGCTTAGTTAAAGAGATATAGCATTGCATTTTATATGTAACTTTCCACAATTAAATATACAGATGATATTGTAGTGTTGTTCAAAATTATTTTAATTGCTAAAAACACTATTGCAATTTATATGCGACATTATAACATGAAGAGCCAGAGAAATCGTCGTAGCACAGTTAGGTTTTTCTAAAACAAAGGGTTTCCCAGTTGTATGGCACTGGAGTCCTGACTAACGAAATAGAGTATAGAAGAATGTAGTGGCTTAATCGAAGAATAAATACATTAGCAGCTTCAAATTAATTTTTTATATGCAGTCATATCAACAGAGATATGCTTTTATTTTTCCGACGAAATAAATCCAACTGAAACAATAAACATTCCATTCGGAAGAACAACCATCGGTCATAGCAATCCGACGATTTGCTCAAAACACAGAACACTTGTATAACTGAGAGTCGTACAAGTGAGAAGTCACTGTAATTTAGAGTTTTGATGTTTATCACAATGGTGTTCTACTACGCCATTTGATAACGTAGATACGTCAAATGGCGTATTTACTACGACAACCGATGATGTCCTTCTGTCTACCGTACGACGTTCGACAGTTGTAGCATTAGTAGAGAGCACGCAGCATTTTGAATAGGGAATTGAATAGCTGGTATCAGAGAAGTACACAAAAAAAGGCGTCGTCCATGTTGTTTACCAGCAGATAAAATACATAGATTGTATCCTTTCATTGTGAGATTCGCCATCAAATGGCGTATTTACTACGATAACCGATGATGTCATTCTGTCTGCTCAGATTATCTTACGATGTTCGACAGCTGTAGCATTAGTAGAGAGCACGCAACATTTTGAATACGGAACTAGCATCAGAGAAGTACTCAAAAAAGGGCGTTGCCCATGTTGTTTACCAGCAGATAAAATACATACATTGTATCCCTTGATTGTGAGATTAAAAAAAAAGTAATGAATATGTTTGGATACACATACACAAGCTCAAAAATACCAATAAGACTCGTTATCTCACTATTTAGGATAAAGAATTATTCTTATTAATAGCACACTGATCCAAAAGTGTTAGTTAAGTTAACTTTGCTCTCCAACTGTTTTGTAAAATAAATTTTTTTTTTAATATAACACTGTCATTTTGTTTTCTCAATGTTTTCAAAATTTTAATTGCCAATTGTAGTGCCTAGACATTATTTTCAATAATTTGCACTTTTTTTGGGAGATAATCCCTTTATTTAGACTTGTTTTTGAGAAATTTTTGTAAGATATACGACATAATTTATTATACACTAAAAAGAATCATAGAACTCATAATAATAAAAAAATCCGTGGCCTATGATTTTAACTGATTCAATGTGTGTAATTTAATTTATTTTAAATGTTCATGAACATTATTGATTTTATTGAAAAATAAATTTAGATATTTAATAATGATATTCTTTTAACCTTCCTACCCTGAATAGGTCTAATCGACCCATAACTATGATTCGTTTTATACGATTCGAAGCAGAACTTTTTTCGTAAAGAAAGTTAAATAAGAGATTCAGGGAAATAAGTCAATTTAATTTATTAAAATGTATTTAATGTGTGTATTAAATGTATTATGTGCGTATTAAATGTATTATATTTATATATTAAAACAATTCTGGTGTGAAATGTTTTTAATCAAGATTGAGTAAAATTTTAACAGGGTAGGAAGGTTAAGTAACCAAATATAAACAGCTGGGGAATTAAAAGAATAATTAGTTTTGCTCTTGCACTATAGTAATCTGAATATTCCACAAATAGCATTATTATGAGATTATTATACATATTCTTAAACAAGTAAAATGTATGTTATACAGAGCGTGTCAAAAACTTAAGCACAACCGAAAATTTCAAAATAAAATTTTATTAATGAGTGAAAATTATTTTCTTTTTCACATGACCTATAAATTGTAGTTTTAAACAGATAGTTAACAGATTTATACTATAAAATTTACCTTAAATGATACAATTTATCAAAACAACAAAAATGATTGTGTCAAAAGTTTAAAAACAGTAGTATTTTAGTCTTTAGCAGAACAAGAATAAAAAAAAATTAATACTTGATTATTGTTCCTTTCTGCTGAATTACTTTAAATATAACATTCTTCCATCGATAAAATGAGATTCTGTATTGCTTCTGGTTAAATTTAAAACTAGAAGTTCTCAATGGCATCCTTCAATTCTTTAACTGAAGAAAACTGCTTTCCATTTGGATAAACTGCATGAGAATAACCCACATATTTATATAGGGTTTTAATTAGGACTAATTGTCAGCCATTTCAAAACAGACACTTTTTTCGACTTAAGCCACGATGTAGTTGAGTTTGAGGTAGGGATCGAAGCATTATCATGTTGAAATAACCATTTTCTCCCCTCAAATGGCAGGCAAATGTCTCTTGATAGTTTTTAGAGTTTTCACGACCACTGATGAATGCTAGAGATGTCTGATCATTGAAAGAAATAGCCCCCCATACCATTACAGAAACACCATTATGTTGTTGGCTAAATACACTCCTAGGTTCTTTGCGGAGATCAAGCCAATATTACTTAAACCCATCAGGCTTAACGAGGTTCCAATTTTTTTCATTACTGAATTTGGCATTCCGCACTTTTCACCAAATGACGTATGCTCTTTCGCCCGTTTTAATCTAGTTTTTTTATTGTGCCGTTTGAGAAACGATAATCGAGCCATTTTACGGTATTTGATGTATTAGAAATCGAAAACTCTTCTATGAACAGTTTTTTTCGATATTTGTCCTCCAAGTGCATGTTTTATTTGCGAAAGAGAGTAATTACCATTTAAAGACAAGTTTCTGACCGGGCTATCTTAAAAAAAACTAGTCAATCGCGGCCTTCCTGAATGAAATGTTCGTTTGAAATCATTAGTACGAGCCAAAATGTGACGAATACCTCGTTTTTATCTTTTTAATGCACTCATAATTTCAGAAACAGACTTACATTTAAATCTCATACTCCAGATTTTTATCATCTCCTCCTCTGAAAATTGTTTCGACTTAGGCATTTTGTACTAACTGAAAAACAACAACAGACTGTTTCTTATACACCCAGAATTTGTTTGCGTGCGCAGCCGCTTACGTCAGATTGCGAAATTTGCATAAAAACGATTTTTGTGCTTAAATCATCTTTTGACACGGTTATTTTTGTTTCGTTCTAAAACTCCATGGTTTGAAATAAGATTTAAAATTTAATTTCAATGAATATGGTGTTGAAATAGATGTTATTAACATATACAAGACAGATATTGAAATAAAGGGAATATTTAAAATTTTATTTTAAAATTGATATTGGGTTTAAACTTTTGATACGCACTGTACATGAAAAGGGATTTGAAAATAAGTATTAAAACAATTTTAAGTGGTAAAATATTTTTTGAACTGAAATTAATTAACCTGTTAGCATTACGAAACTTTTCCCCAACTATACCTTATGTGAAAATGAATATGTTTCACTTGTACATTATTATTATCTTTTTTTAATCTGATTTCCAGCAGACTGTAAATATCAGTCAATATTATTCTTAAGAACCAGATATGTTTATCGAACTTTCTCTCATGATCCTCTTACATCTTTAATGCCCATTAAGTACTTAAGGGTATTAAATGTATTACACAGACACATCACTTTGTGTGTTTTTCCATTCTATCTAAAGGTTCTCCTTAATACAGCTTCTCTTGTATCAGATAAAAATTTCTAGAGGAAAAATGAAGATTATTTAACATGGTATTAACATAGCACTGAAATCTTCCTTGAGAGATAAATTTAAGAGTATGAACATGCATTATAAATATTTTTCAACGAAAAGTATTAAGAGGACAGTGGACCTTCATTTGAGCAAAATCGTCGCAAAAAGGTCTATTTCTATGGTATAATAGTACCAAAATAGCTTTTTCGCATTAAAATATCATATATAAAAGTTTTAAGAAATATTTAACAAAGGTAGGTGTATTTAAATACTTTAAATCTGTTTTTCAGAAGACTAATTTTTCAGCGTTTTTAGATTTTTGAAATATTTTTTGCGACGAAAATTTTTATCAATATTTATAAAATTGATAAGGAAGTATCCTGATATTGTTTAGAAAGAAATTATGTAAGCTTTTTAAAATTCGTCTTCATTAAGATAGCCAAATTTGTTTATTTACTTATTAAAAGACAAAATTATGATGAAAATCGATATGAAATATAGAAAGAAATTTGTAAAATATTTACTATACAAGAGATTTAAAAAATGTTACGAAAGTTTGTTTATAATAGAGTTTTAAGTGATAAAAATGCAAAAGGCAAGAAAATATCTCAAAAATTAAGACACGAGGAGCATTTTAAAATTATTGTTTAAAAATTTTAAATTAAAAAAAATTAAATTGGAAATTCTTTTGGAGGTGTTTTATATATTTTTCGTGAAATGTATATATGCACTAAATTTCCTATTGCTATGATGAAAATTAAAAAAAGAATGTAACGTCCACCGTCCCCTTAATTGATTTTTTTTAAAAAATGGATAGGAATAAAGAATAGGAATAATAAATACTTTATACCAGCCAGTGGGATATGAAATTTTTACTCTTGGAATTCTCTCAGATTTCACGCAAAAACGTTGATCCAAAAATAATATTTTTACAAAATGTCTTTTGAAAATTTTACATTTAACCAATGCTATAAATCATTCAATACGCTAAAAACAGATTTTTTTAATAAATAAGTAAAAGAAATATACACAGTTTATGAATATCCGGTATATTAATGCCATGAATAAGCTCTTAAAAAATATAGTTCATCGCCAACAAAAATATTTAAGACTTTAAAAATAAGTTGTAAATGTACATATATTTTTAAAGAAACGATAATTCTTTGAGAAGAATTTTAAATGTGCATTAAAATCTATTGCTTATAGACCAATGGGTAGCAGCAAATACAATCATCTCATCGAGTTCAGGAATGAAAATCTAGGATTAGTTAAACTTCGTTCCGCATATTAAAACGCCATCGGTCTGCCAAGTCATACCTTGGTGGAAGACACCTAAAAACTCAATTTTAGATGTTGATTCATAAGTTTACCATCGTGTTTTCCTGCACCCAAAAGTATGTAAGCATGGATAATTGGCAGAATCAACCGCTAAAATCAGGTTTTAAGGTGTTTTCCTCCAAAATATGAAGTGGCAGACGGATTGCTTTTTAATATGCGAATCGAGAAATAACTAATACTAAATTTTCGCGAATTCGATGAGGTAAATGTCATTACTACCGCATGACAGTCTATTACAAATAATACAGACAATTTCTTAATAAAAATATTATGCTTATATTGAAAACTTTGCATTCCTGTCTATTAGATGCCCGTAAAGCTCTATATATTTCTGGTAATAAATGTGTCATTTTATCAGTGGGAATTCAGAAGTATATAAACATTGATTATTGAAATGGAACTTGATGCAATGTACTTGTAATATAAACGATAACAGCGTTAGTAGCACCAATTAATTAAATTACAAGCAAACCGGTTTCGGTAGCATATAGCTTATTACCGTCAGTGGTCAAAATACAGAAAATTTCACTAATGACGGTACGCTATATGCTACCGAAACCGGTTTGCTAGTATATTTATATGATTGGTGCTTCCAGCTTTGTTCATTTTTTATTCCTATACAAATATTCAACTTTAAATAAAAGTGTTCTTGAAAAGGGTATCTGCAATTACTTCTAACATTTCAGGATATTGCTTTCTTTTAGATTCTGTTTATTTTAAGACTATTCGGCTGTTTACGTGGGCTAAAAGAAGAACATTGGAAAAGAGTAGTTGATAAGTTCTGAAACAATGTTTAGAGAAAAGGTAGTCAAATCTACATCGGCAAAATGTATTATGGTTTTTAAAAAGCTGATAAAGAGATAAATTTATTTTAAGCAGTTACTCAATTTGTAATAAAAATAATCATCAATTTGTCTTTTTGAAATTTCTGAAAGGTCGAAAATTTCAGATTTATTTTTAAAATATTATAATTTAAGTTCCTTCATTATCATAGCAAAATAAAACACATGAAACCAAAAGACGGCTGCTCGGGCAAATGCCTCATCGTGTTCATGGATAAATAAATATTTAATGTTAGCTCTGCCAAGACAGACCTTGGTGTAAAACACTTGGTGAAAAACTGATTTTACCAGTTGATTGGTAGATTTACTACTGTGTTTTACAGCACCCAAAAAGTATGTACACATGGAGGATTGGGAACAAGAAAATATAATGCTAAACCTATCAGTAGACAGTTAAAATTGAGTTTTCAAGTGGTTTTCACCATGATAGGACTTGGCAGACCAATTGCATTTTAATATGCGAATCAATAACTTTTTATTACAATAACTTATTATTACAATACTTAAAAAATCATCCATGAACTCGATGAGGTGATTACCTGAGCTACCGCCTCTCGGTCTCTATCGTTTCTTAAAATATATAAAAATCATAATTTTTCATTTTCTATAAAATTAATATATCCATATGGTTTACCCAAGTTCGTATCCGTATAAATATTTATACACAGTCCGACCTCTATTTAACAAACCACTATTTTGAAAGAGAAAACCAAGACGTTTTTTTTTAAACTATTCACATTTCGCTAATTTCCTCGGAAAATAGCATTCAAATAGCGAAGTGTACTTTTTATTTGACAATATTTTCTCACAAAATCTATAAATGTCGCTGTATATTTTAAATTTATTCCTTCTTGTAAGGCATTTTATGAGGGCCAATTACCTTAAACTAATTTTATCAGACATCATCTCACCGAAATCAGTAAAATAATTGTCATTCTTTGTAAATTATCTGTGAAGTGCAAAGTTTTAATAAAACCTTTCAACCGTAATGGAGTTGCCCATTGTCATTGAACTAGATGTTCCAGTTTTTTATGCTGTTCATCAGTCGTACTGATAATGTAGGGTCTTGCAACTGGAAAACGTCAAAGAAAAGTGCTTGAGCATAAAAGAACATTTTTAATCTTTAACGAGGTATATAAAGATGCGAAGAAAATGGCTATTGCTTTGAAACAAGACCCACCAAAGGTCTTGTCATTTATTATAAAAAAGACATCGATATACGATACAAATTATGAATCATTGAATTTTTTTTCAATACGCTTTAAAAACACATGAAAATACAGATGTGTATAAGGCAGTTTTGTGGGGGATATACATAATACGGGTTAAAATGTTCGCATCTCTGGGACTTTCATAATTGATTCCATCATCTCTAAAATCTACGAAGATATTGGTATACAACGAATTTCAAGGAAGAAGTTGATAGCTTGAAAAAATTATGAGAAGACACGGTATTGTGTCAAAAATACTATTTGATGAAAATCAAGACGTTTGTAAAAACGATAGTCGAAAGTGGATAATGAAGACACCAAGTAAAGAGGATAAGCCAGAAAACACCTTTATTATGTGTGAGACTGCTTTATTTTTCAATGCTTTCTTGAAAAAACATCAACTTTTAAAAATGAAAATTGCTATGTAGGAAGAGAAGCAAAACAAGAATAACTGTCATGCGTTGGCCAAGTATGATTAGAGCTAAGAAACTGAAACTTGTAGAAAAAATAACAAAGGAACCCTTTTTGGTGTTGCTCGCACCTAGATTTGAGATTTGGTGCATTTTAAACCCCCTATATTAAGAATTTTGGGATTTGAAAAAAAAAATTCTTTTACAGTTATACTTTTTTGTTTTTGCAAAACATTCTGAAAATGTTATTTTCGAGGCCACTTATCGCACTATTAACATAGTTTTTTTAAATTAAGAAAAAAGCATTTAAAATTATAAATTAGTTAACAATAAATTTAAAATATTGAAAAAAGTTTTAAAATTCTTTCAAAAACCTACGAATTTGGTTTTGAAAAATTACTACATTATATTCACAGTTTTGATGGCAAAAAAAAAAATGACGCATTTTCAAAAATAGGGCTTTCAGACAGCTCTAACCGACTATCGCAGCCCAAAAATAACGCAAGCGAAAACTTCGAAGCTCAATATTTGGCGACATAACTTACTTTTGGCGTGAAACAAACAAATAAAAATCTAATAATTAAAAATTTAAAGTATAAAAACCCATATAAAATATATTTTTAGAGAATATTTATCGGTTCTCTAACCTTTATGTATAGGGTTATAAAATGCACCATGTCCGGATGCTAAAAGTCCAGACGCCAAAAATGGTTCCCTTGTAAGAAGCAGAAATTAAGATGTTTAAAAAGCACAAAATCTTTGAAGGTGTATTATCACTAAAAATTTGGATGACGCCAATAAATTTATAAAAATTGGTTAAATATTTACACAAATGTGTGATTGCAGAGCGTCGGAAAATTGCTGCTTTTTTTTTAAATGTGCCACTTTTTCAAACACAATCGCTAAAAATTGAAAAATGTTACATTATTTTACTTGTCAAGCAATTTTAAATTAAAACGCAAATCAATCAATTAAGGGCTCATGAAAAAATTCAAAATACAATATAAAAAGAGAATAATGCAAAAAGTTATCATTGCGCTTAAGAACTATCCATGCATGCTAATGATTAATTTACGGGAAAGAATATCGGAAATTTCCAATGCATCGAATCATGATGTCACAGATCAAACACAGATCACAATAGGTTTGCCAAAGTTGGATCCCTCATCAATCAGAATTCGATAAGCGCGGAAGAAATATTCGATATTCGATATTATGAAATTTAAAAAAAAATGGATACAGCTGGCGAAAAATGATGATGATTTTGTTTCAGTTCATTTTATTATTGAAAGTTCTGAAACAATACTTGAATTAGGTATTTTAACCTTTCACTTCGCTATTTTTTCTATTTCTATGAAAAAAAATTGAAATATATAGATATCGGTTTAATAAAGGGAAAAATAATAAAACAAAATTAAATTTCAAATTTTCAGCTAAAAATTTATATTTTATGACACTTATTCTATGTACACAATTCGAGATTTAAAATATTTTATTGTTATATTTTGCAATTAAATGGACAAAATTCATTAATTTTATCTGCTATAAACTTTGCAACTGTAATAACATTAATATTTTTAATTATCCAATAAAAATAACAAAAGTAAATTTTACGGTAGTGACTTGATCAAAATTTTTTTCCTGTTGTTGTTGTTGTTGCAGAGAACTTCTATTATTATATTCAAATGCAGCCTCCTGACATGAACAAAATATAAGTTATTCGTTTTTCTGGATTGCTCTTGCTCACCCTCATAGCATGCATGGTCACAATGACGTCACTGTGAGTCACTTTGGTCACATTACATCTGTGACCAAAATGCCACCATTCAGTGATTTCACATTGTGACTGAGATGTGACTTTCCTAAAAATCTTTAGAAAATTACAAATATTTTTCAAAACATGTTACATACATTAAAAAACATGTTTCTGGCAATTTAAATATCATCGTTTTGGCACAGTTTCGTCACAATATTAATGTCAAAATAGTCACAAATCACACATTTTTCCCAAATTTGTCACACCGTGACTTCACAAAGTGGTCACAATGTGACGTCAGAAACGAGCTTTAAAACGGCCATAACGACTTCACCTTTAAATCACAGTGACTTCACATCGACGTCGCATGACGTCACATCGACAATCGATTGTCACAAAGTCATAATGTGACTTCACAACGACGACACAGTGACGTTACCATGCCTTACGGGCAGTAACAACGATCATATAGGCCAATTTCATATCACATAATGAGAATTATACTGTGTTTAGGTATGTGCTACATGGGGCACACGTTGCAGTCAATGGTTAATCAGTGTGAAAAATAAAAACAATGCATCAATAAATTGTTATGAGGAAGAAGATCATAAAACTAAAAATCATTATGATGCAAAAATGAACAAATTTTTGTGTGATGAAATACTGAAATCAGTGGCGCAAGCTTTTGAAAAATATTGGATAGGCTTAAAAATATTGCATGGGCTCGAGTTAACAGATGGTGAAATATGATAATTTTAAGTCAAGCTACCACGTTTTAATAAAGTTTCAATTTTATTAAATTACATTCTCATGCGTTTTTTCTTCTGAAGACACTGGTATTTATTATAATGTGATGATATCATGGACATGACTACAAAATAAATTAGCAGAAAGTACAACATTTCATTCATTTGAGATATATGGGTGTCAGTCGGACAATTAAAATATATGGCCATTATCAAAATAAACTTTATTCTAATGAGAAAAATAAATAATAAAATTATGAGGAAATAAATAACTAAAACAATGAAAATTCGATACGCCATGATTCAATACTATTAAGTGGGATCCAGCCCCACGGGCCCATATAAGTTGGCGCCACTGGCTGAAGCAATCAGACGTGGTGAACAATTGCTCCAGTAGAGGTTGTAGTCGACTGCTAATATGCGAGAAGCATAGTGAGAGAAAACTTTTTATCAGAAAAAAACAATTAATTAAAACAATAGTTAAATTTAAAGAAACATGTGCAAATATATGCTTAAAATTATTTGTAGCAATTAATATTATTTACAGTTTAATGGAATTCCTTAATGGGTCATTCCAGGCGAAATGAGCAAATTAGCTGTGGCTGCCATGTCACAGATTTGAATGAAAATTGGCATATGAGTACAACATGTTTATTTATGAAGAAATGCAAAATAAGTGATTACAGGACAGATTGTTTAAGCATGTAAACTCACATTAAAAGTTGATACAAAATCGAGTTCTTGTTTACATACTTTAAATTTCAATCTGTATTATTCGCGTTAGGAATGAAAATACTGCATCATAAATTATTTTCAGATAAGAATGGATACTAAGTAAGAGATTGGCGTAATTTAGGATTTGAATTTTTATTCCTTACTGAGAAAAAAATATAGAAAAGGAAAATTTTAAAGAAGAAAATTCAATATTTCTTTTGCTCATAAAATTTTTAGGACAGGCGTTATTCCTTCAAAACTATTTGACATTTTAGATAAAAGTATATATTTTGAACACAAGAAGTTTCATATATGTCTTTTTTATTCCTTAATGTGAAAAAAAAAATTATGAAAAAACGGACGGAAAAAGGCATTATTTCTATTGCTCTTTTAGTCATGAAGAAAATCTCTTAAATCGTTTCAAATTGCTTGATATCAAAGATAAAAGTGTCTATTTTAAATATTCAAATGCTACTTCTCGCCTTTTCTTCTTTTCTTTTCTTTTTTTCTTTCAGACTTATAATAAAAGCAATGAGAATTGAAGGATTAGTTATCTAGTATTGTTAAAATCCAATAGATGGCAGCACTATTTTTAAACTGAAATCCTGCAATATTTTTAAAAAAGCGTGCTAATTCAAAGGAAAATTTGCGTGAAAATACCTTTTTGAAATATTTTTTTTTCAATGTTAGGAATCAAAAGGCACTATTAAAAATTTTCTAGCTTATTATGGACTTATTAATCTTTATGTCTGTGCAATATTGTTTAGGATGGAGCTGTCCTTTTTCATTATTCGACCATAAATAAAAGGCAAAAAATACGATTTTGTAATTTTTTAAAAAGTTTCTAAGTTTTTTTGAAAATGAAGGAATTAAATGATAATTATCAAACTTGGGGAATTCAATCTTCACATATAATACTGTATCGAGCACCAATTTCTCACTTGTTTTATTATTTTTTAAAATTTTTATAATGTTTCGAATTTTCTCAAAATTCACAAATTTTCAATTTTAACAACCCATTTAAAATTAATTACGTTGTTACCAGATTGCTATTGCTAAATAAATAAAAAGATAATCATTCAGAGGTTATAAAATTGCAAGCCAAATTCATTTATGTTAAATATTTTTCAAGATACGGAGCTTTAAACTTGCAACATTGGACGATTGCACACATGCCGTTCTACACTGGTGTCCAAAAGTTAAGCATAATTGGTAATTAAGTAACTATTTTTAAGTAATGAAAGAAATATGAATCGGAATGTGCTGAAACTCCAGGTGTGTAAACAAAATAGTACGCGTCACATATTTTCGCGAAGAGTTTTCCCCGAAATCGAACAGGAGACCGTCAACAAATTGAAAAAGAACGAAGATCTTTTGAATAACCCTGTCAAAACTAATGTAGCAAAAGCGTTCAAACTGCACATTATCATTAATTGGCTTATTGTAATGTACTGTGTTAATTTTTACAAGAATAGCATGTATACTCGTAGAGAAATTAAGGTTTTTATAAAAACAGTCCTAAGTTTTTTGCTTATAATTTGCAGAGTTCTTAATTTAAAATAATGTTCTTTTTTGAAAAAATGACAAACATCATTGTACACAATACCCTATCATCAGAATTAAAAAAAAAATAAAAATTGTATGACAAATGAGCAGGTTTACTAAATATTTGTTTACTGCGCATGCGTGAACGCTATTAAAATTTCATTTGCATGTTATGTTAGTTAAATGTATAGAGCAACTTTTGTGAAAGTCTCAAAAACATAGCTTAAAAATTCTGAAAATTATCGTTGATAGAATGAGATCAAAATCCTTTATTCCTTAAATGAAGCAAAAAGATGAGGGGCTGTATCCATATTCCATTGTTTAGTGCCTACACAATATTGCACGTACAACTATATTTAGGTAAAACCCCTGATTTTTTTGCTTCCTTTAGGAATAACGGATTTTGAGTTGATTCTATAGGCGACCATTTTCAGAATTTTCAAGCTATGTTTTTGAAACTTTTACAGAAGTTGCTCTATACATTTATCTAACACAATATGCAAATGACATTTTGATATCGTTGATGCATGCGCAATGAAAAATTATTTACTAAACTACTCATTTTTCATACAATTTTTATTATTTTTAAATTCTGATGACCGGGTATTGTGTACAATGATGTTTGTCATATTTTCAGAAAAGAACATTATTTTATAATAAGAATGCAAATTATAAGCAAAAAACTTGGAAAAATTTAGGACTGTTTTTATAAAAACCTTAATTTCTCTACGAGTGTACATTAGGGTGGAGTGAAAAAAAAATTTTTTTGAAAATCAAAAACGGGTAGGTGCCAAAAGTTGCCTTTATACTAGTACATTAACTGAGTGAAATTTTACCGCTGAAAAAAAAATGGCTTGAGTCTGCGCTTTTGCTCCAAAAATCGAAATTTTGAGTAAAATTTGCCATTTTTTGACATTTTTTCAAAAAAATTAAAAAATTCCTACAGAGCTGGTTAGTTTTTAAAAGTGTTGCTTAGACCTTTATATTTATCTGCTTAACATATTTAAACTATAAAACAATATCTGTAGTCTGTATAATTGGAGCAAATCTGACAACTTTTTGTGAAAAATCAGCGTTAACCTCTCTATTGGAGCATACAACGAAATGTTCTTTTGAATGCATTTCTTACCTAGCTGCTTTCAAAACTAGTGTGTATATAACTCATAGAGGTGGTTGCATTATCCCACCCGTCTCAACCACCCAATCATCTAGGCCCAGTGTTTTATTTATGTATTGAATTGTTACTTTTTTCCCGAAGACGAATATAAGTTTTCTATATATCAAAGTAATTTATCTCTTCTTTGTATTCACTGACTTTGGATGATTTGGATTGCTGGTGAGACCTGCTGCACGTATATTTTTATACCATGTATAACAGAAGAGAAGCTGAGTAATGTATTGGGTATGTTCTTAATTGAACCTATTCAGCAGTCTATTATCTTCATTAAATTTTCATGCAATTAATACATTATGATTGGAAGTTCTGTTACCACAGCATTTTTTCAATCAATTACATTTTATAGATAATGATTTTCCTAAAAATTGATTGTATGAATTCAATTTTTAGTAAGTCATCATTTACTGTATTTATTACATTGAATATATTTTGAGAAGCTGGCTGCTTAATATTATGACGATCATCACAGAGGATTGCAAACAAAATTTGCGTATAAAACAACAATATTTCTAAAGAAGTTTTAGTATGCTTTATGTCGTTTCCTGTGTTGTTCCATAGTCTAGTAATTTCTAATAAGATTTTAGATCTATTATTTACGTGTGTAGTACATTTGGTATAAAACATCCCGCGGTATAAACTTGCATTATACATTTTGTGAGTGAACATATAGACGCTGATTGCCAATCTGTGCTTATATAAAGCGGAAAATTTTATTAACTTTATGAGCTGTCTTTTGTGTGAGATGTTTTCTAAACTCCTATTCCCCATTCTTTCTGAGAAATAGCTTTCCTTATGAATTAGCTTTGCAATCTCTGAAAGAAATTTCTAGTTTGTTCTGAGCATCTTTTTCTCAATTTGAGAAAATAATTTTTCAAAATTATTCTCTATTTTATAAAGAAAAATTGCAATGGGAAGTGAATAGTACTTAGACAAATATTTTCCTTATTGATCCAGTGAATCCATGTAGCTTAGAACGTTTTATATCGACTTCTCTAATAATTGGTGCAGAGGAAATTCACTGGAGTTGAAGTAGCGAATGATTCAATATTATACACAATTCTAAGCTTACCCCATGCAAAATGGTTCACAGTGACAAATAAAATTCTCCTAATTTTAAATGGGCACTTATAATCGATTACAATCCGTACATTCCCTCATAAAGTACTATGCATTATATGTTTATGCCCAGGACATTTTACCATCAAATGTTGTCCACTCATAAAAAGAGGATCTAAAAGCTAATAGGAAATTACCTGGATACGAAAACACTTAGAAAACGGCATAAAACTAATGCAAAAAAAAGTTATTTTTAACAGCGGTCGCTTTACACATGAAGAACAAATTTTCATTGCAATTCTCTCTGACGATCACCATCACATGAAACAGCTCGCTTCTCAACATATAAAAAGTGCAAAAGTAGAATAAATGATGGCATACTTGTAGTTAAAATATCTGAAATCATCTTTGAAGCAAATCATTACGTAAAAAAAAATACAATTGACTGAAAAAATGTTGTGGTAACAGAACTTCCAATCACTATTCATCAACTGAATGTAAGTTTGATAAATATAATAAATGGCCGAATAGATCCCTTTAATAATATTCCCGTGCATTACTCTGCTTGTCATTTTTTTGTAAAAACTGTAAAAACATACCTGAAGATAGTTACAGCAGCATGTGGATGCAAAGAACAGATGAACAAGGTGGAAGCATCGAAAACATGCCAAATTTTTATAAAGAAAATCACAAATCAATGTATAAATAAAACACTGTACTAAGATGATCGAATAGTTGGGCCGGGTGGTATAGGAAATATAGCCACCTCCACGACGCATGTCCAAGGTAGTTTTGAAAACAAGAGCTGTATTAAAAACAACAATTCGTTGTATGACCCAATAGAGTGGTAATGCTGTTTTCTTACTAAAAGTTGCCTGTTTTGCTCCAGCTATAGGGAATAAACATATTGTTTTATAGTTTAAATATGTTAAGCAGATAAATATAAAGGTCTAAGCAACACTTTTAAATTCTAACTAGCTCTGTAGAATTTTTTTAATTTTTTTGAAAAAATGTCAAAAAATGACAAATTTTACCCAAAATTTCGATTTTTGGAGCAAAAGCGCAGACTCAAGCCATTTTTTTCAGCGGTAAAATTTCACGCAGTTGATGTACTAGTATAAAGGCAACTTTTGGCACCTACCCGTTTTTGATTTTCAAAAAAAAATTTTTTTCGCTCCACCCTAGCTATCCTATGCTATACCACCTATGCTATCCTTATAAAAATAAACACAGTACATTACAATAAGCCAATTAAGCATAATGTGCAGTTTGAACACTTTTGCTATATTAGTTTTGACAGGGTTATCCAAAAGATCTTCGTTCTTTTTCAATTTGTTGACGGTCCCCTGTTTGATTTTGGGGAAAACTCTTCGTGAAAATATATGACGCGTCTATTTTGTTTACACACCTGGAGTTTCACCACATTTCGATTTATATTTCTTTCATTACTTAAAAATAATTACTTAATTACCAATTATGCTTAACTTTTGGACACCAGTGTACATCACAAGTTTTTTAAAAGTCCAAAATTGCTAAAATAATTTAATTTTTGTCAAGATATTTTGCAGAGCTCTATTTGAATATGAATAAAACCCGTGTAAAAAGTTTTCTTAAAATCGGTTACCATGGGGCCACGACTTTTTTTTTTTTTTTTTTTTTTTGCTCATTTGACGTGGAATGACCCTAATTTTAATATAAAATTATTTCCTTAAAATAGAAATTGCAATGTATTCCCGGAGAATGTTTTCTATAATTGTTGTTTTCCTGAATATTTCTACTTCTATGCGTAAAATATTAAAAAAGAATAAATAAATATAAGTTATACGAATAAATGTTTAATGAATTTTTCATATAAAGAACTTTGTTCGGGATTTAGCGACTTCTTTAAGATTTGACTTAGTCTATGAATATACATACATATATATGTGTAGAAGCGTATGTGTATAGAAAATCGAAATGCATTTAAAAATGAAGATGTATATAAGTTTTTGAAAGTTAAGTTTTTTTACCTCCCCACAACATCCTACATCTCTTCTGCGGTCACGAAGAGACATAAAATGTAAACATGTGATTTCCCTTATAGTTACACTAATGAAATTTTTTCTATAGCAAAACGCACCTATGCAATTCTTATTGGTGGAAGAAACATAAAAAATATTTGGTAATGTGTCATATTTTGCGGGTAAGCGATATGTATGCAGCTTTTGAACTTCAAAATAGACATAGATCACACGCATAAAGATAGAAAAAAAATAGAAATGCTCAAATAATGCATGGAAAAGGTCCAAAACATTTTTTTTTAAATCTTAATACATTTCGATATTTTAATAGATCAGATGTAGAATAAAACGCTGGAGGTGGGGGATTGTCTTCTGAAAGTTCCTTAGCATCATGAATAGAAATTTTTTGAATAGTATATAAAGGTGAAAAGAGTTTAGTTAATGTTAAGAACGCATCCTAATCTTGCTAATCTTGATTTAATTTCATTAGTCAATTGATAAAGTCTATCGAACATCCATTTCATCAAGCGACAATAATAAATTGTAGCATTCAAACACATATAAGTAAAAAATATATTGCATACTTTTTTTCGATAAAATGTTATTCATTAACGATAAGATTAAAAAACTGCATTTTAAAAAGAATTTTAAATTTTAATTAAACTAACTTTTCTTTTAAGAAATGAATCCATTTCGTTGTGTTCATTCTTTACGATACCTCATTCTTTTATCTAAGCTGTGAAAGTTTCATTAATTTCATTAAATATTTAGCATTTCAATCCATTGACAAATATTTTTAATTAATTGGTTTTGGAATATTTTGGGTTGCAAATTTCTGTGCACTTCAAAACTCAAAGTAAAAGCAATAGTAAAGGCTAAACATAAAAGGCAAGCAATAACTTTATACTAATTAAATTACACGAAAGATATTGTATTTGGCTATATTACTAGATTTCAAAGACTTTTTTTTTTCATCTAATTACTAAATATCATACGTGTTACTTATTTACATTTAAATTAAAATTACTTCAAACAGAAGGATGATATACATATATCTATTTGTTTTTCTACCATAATTAATCCCTATGCACAAGTGCCTATTTTATAACGTTAATACACGCGTGGGATATATTTCACTTCAATATTTCAAATAAAATGCTCTACATTTTAAAATCATCAGTACTACTTTATTTTTGTATACAAAGAAGAAAAAAACATTCTTTTCATACTTATTTTCAGATTTTTTAGCATTTTCTGCAAAATCACAGTTAAAAAAAAACATATGCAAAAAAAATTGTTTTACACCTTAAAACATGAATTATCTTACATTATTGATATTAATTACATTTAATACCTTTTCATTATTCTATACAAGAAGCTTTTATGTTACTCTTTCATTTAAATCATTTTAAATTGTGTTATGCCGTAACAAATAAATATGATGTTATAATAATGACGTTATAATAAAACAAATAAATATGACGAAATGAAACTTTTCTGCATAAAAAGGGGGATTGTACTTTGCACAAAAATATTTTTAAAAATGAGCAACTTTAGATAGTACAAATGAATGTATTTAAAAATTTCATGCATCTGTATCGGGCCATCTAAATCTCCATCATCAGTACGAAATAGAAAAGATAAGTCTAAAATATAAAGCGCCATATAGACACAACTCATGGCTGGATCATCAAAGGCGAAGGAAATCTTTAAAAGGCAGGGCTATTCACTTTTGACTTCGAGCTGTGAGATGTGTCTCTATGCAAGCTATGTTTATTTCATCGCCTTTAATTTTTAATTTCGCTTTGTTGATGGAGCTTTAGTAATCCCTATAAAGCTGTATGTTCTTTTGTATGCATACATTTACGCCACGACACTTTGCTAATTCATTCTTGAAAAATTTGTACACGCAAAGGAATATTTAATCCCAATAGGTATGTTTCTTCTGGGAAAAAAAGGACATTTTTTTCACATACCACTTTTTAACATTGAACTTGAAAGATACAAACAGGTCAGACACATAGTTAAAAGATTTGTTCTTTTTTTCGACTAAAAGGGTAATTTGGGTGAAATTTACAAAAGAACGTATTCTTATTGGTTATACTATCTTTAATTCATTGAATATTTTGTCTATCCGAACATGCATTTTATGTATGCAAACGTCATCAGTCCTTGATGAGATCTTAGTACCGACCGTTACAGTCATAAAATACAGGGTTATTACAAATGAATCATCGGGTTTTGATACGTTACTAAGGGCAATCTAAGAAACGTATATATTTCCATGACAACTCAAACGAAAGGGCATTAACTACAATTTCGCCTCTGTGTCTGTCATATGGTCTGGTTGCCATGGTTGCTGCGCGAACGCCATACTCAAAATGGCGACTGGACAGCAGAAAGCGTTTTAGTATTTTCAAAGTGTGAACCACTTGTAACCGTTCTGAAAGCATTATAGAAGGCATAGCAATTTAACTCAACAAAGCATTCTGTGCTGATATCGAGAGTTAAAAAAAAAAAAAAAAACGTTTTTTTATGTAAACGCATGGCTGCCAATTACTACGCGTTTTTACGGCTGAACAAACACATTCAAACCAGAAATTCTGTCTAGCAAGTTAAGAAAATATGCAGTGCTAAATATTATGAAATAACTTCATGATGCATATTACTTAATGAATTTTCTGGTTAAAAACCCGTTTATCTCATTTAAAAAGGCGTAGAAGATGGCAGCTCTGTAAACGCAAAAGTTTCCCACAGACCAAGCGTTACTGAAGAAACAGTGAACCGAGTTAAAAAGAGTTTTCATCGGTAGTTTTCATCCGTCACTGACGAAAAATTGAAATTGAAAATCTGCATTTGAGACCATAGACGTCAATCTTGTATACTTTCGCTTTATTTTCATGCATAACTCATTGTTGTAACCCAATTATGTTCCTAAATAAACACTTCGGAAACACGATGATTATTTTGTAATAACCCTGTATTTCCGAATCTTTTAACGTAAAATTAATACAAGAATGTGTTTGGAATATTCCAGTAGGGTTATTTTTACATTAAATGCAAGATAAGTAGTAGGAAAACAAGAGTTTAAGGACAGGAGCAGGGACCAGGGACCGTCCCGCCTGCTCCCGTCCCTGCTCAGTCGCTGGGATGAAGGGATCGTCCCTGCTCCCACCGTGCCACCGCCGCCCCGCCTGCTCCTCCGGCTGCCCCGCCTGCTCCTCCGGCTGCCCTGCCTGCGGTCCCTCCTGCTCCCACCATCTCACCGCCGCCCTCCTGCGCCCCCTAGTGGAAAAAAGGAACATTCTATTCTAACAGGATAGGTGAACAACCTTCCCTAATTAAAAATATTATCAATCACATCTCAACATTGAATCATACTATAAGATGAAGATTAAATTTGTATTTGAATTTTAAACAACCGTAATTTTAATGAGTATTATTAATTAAGCGAAACAATTAAAATTTCAGTTTTTAACCATTTTATTTAGATTTCTTCAACTACAAGATGAGATTATCAATTTAACTCAAGAAAGTTAAACATATATTTGAATTTTGCTTCATAGACATCTTAATGAGTAGTATTAATTAAGTAAAAACAATAGAAAATATCCAGTTTTATAGAAAAAGACTGATTTCTTACGATTTTTATCAACTATATGATCAATGTAACGACTTAAAAGTTGAAAGTTAAACATGTATCCTAGTTTTTCAACAGCTATAGCCTTAATGAGTATCGTTAATTAAGTAAAAAAAAACAATGGAAAATATCAAGTTTTATGGAAAAAGACTGATTTCTAACGATTTTTATCAACTTAAGAGAGAAAACTTAAACATACATTTCAGTTTTTCAACAGCTATAACCTTAATGAGCATTCATAATTAAGTAAAAAACAATGGAAAATATCGATTTTATAGAAAAAGACTGATTTCTTACGATTTTTATCAACTGCAACATCAGTGTATCGACTTACAAGTTGAAAGTTAAACATGCATTCTAGTTTTTCAACAGCTATAATCTTAATGAGTATCGTTAATTAAGTAAAAAACAATGGAAAATATCAAGTTTTATAGAAAAAGACTGATTTCTTACGATTTTTTCAACTCAAACTTCAGAATATCAATTTGATAGAAAGAAATTTACGCATGCATTCCAGTTTTGGACAACCATTTCCTTCATGAACATTATTAATTAAGCAAAACAGAAAATATTAAATTTTTAACTGATTTCTTCATATTTTTTATTTATTTATTTATTTTTTAATATAAAATCAGAATACACAACTTAAAATAGAAATTTAAACATATTTTTTAGTTTTTGAACAGTCGTTACCTCAAAGAATTTCGATAATTGAACAATTAACAAAGGAAACTAATGATTTTTTAACGAAAAAAGACGAATTAAACGAATTTGGTTAACTTTTACTCTAATTGGAAATTTCATCGTACTTTATGTATACCAACTAAGTAGAATTTTAATGCATAAACGAATAATTTAAAGAAATCCCCAACACACAAATGTGAACCTGCAGAGCATTTCTTATTACGTCATATCTAAACTAAAACTTTTTTCTGCAACCCCACCATGCATGCATTCCAGGTAGGGGAACATAACAAAGAATCTTGACGTCACAACTTACAAAGGTATACAAATGTTTACGTTCAAGAAAAAGTATCACATAGAGTGAAAAAAAAAGAAGAGATTTAAGTTATTTATCCATTCTAGTTTTATAACAGTTACTACAACATCTCCAAATTAAAATTTGGAAGTCATAATGAGTATAATTAATTAAGCAAAATAATAGAAATATTAGTTTTTCAGAGGGGAAAAGACGAATTTAAACAAATTTTATTAGTTTTACACTAGTTTAATAATAATTTTAAGGAGGAAAAAGACGAATTTAAACTTTTTTTTTTTTTTAGTTTTACACTATTTTTTCTCATCTCCAACATGGATATATCAATTTTAACAGAAGAATTAAACGTATATTATAGTTTTTAACAACAAAATCTTAACAAGTATCATTAATTAAACAAAAATAAATATCAGTTTTAAAGAAAAGACGAATTTGAATAATTTTACACTAGTATTTTCAAAAGCAACATGGAAATATCAATACTTATTCACATATTTCACTTATTCACTGTATTCAATACTATATTTAATAAATTTGGATACACTTTAAGAATTTCCTAATCTATAATTAAATATTAGCTGTATATTTAATGTTACCCATGTTTTCAACATTAGTTCATAATCGTGAATTTTGTATTTTAAATACCATGTATTCAGGTTCAGATTATTTTCACTTGAAATCATACAGAATTTTTTAACAGAGTTTGTTTTTGAAATCATTGAAGCAACTGTATTTAATATTTTTAACACCAATTTTCTAAGATTTTCTAACATTTTCCGATTATACATTCTTCAGAAGTACATTTCTAAATGCTACAATCACTTTACATATCGAAAAGATATCATTGAAGCAACTGTATTTAATATTTTTAATACCAATTTTCTAAGATTTTTTAACATTTTCCGGTTATACATTCCTCAAAAGTTATTATTACGTATTCTAAACAATAGCAAATATTAATTTTAAGAATAAAAAGACGAATTTAAACAAATTTTATTAGTTTTACACTATTTTTTCTCACCTCCAACACGGATATATCAATTTTAACAGAAGAATTAAACGTATATTTTAGTTTTTAACAACAAAAATGTAATAAGTATCATTAATTAAACAAAAATAAATACCAATTTTCAAGAAAAGACAATTTTTTACACAAATTTTCAACTTTGAAATACATCGCTTACATATATTGTTACAGTATATTACTAAACTTAAACTTTTTAAAAAGTTTGAATGTCTTTACAAAGGGTTCATACTTATATTTTTCACGTCTTGACTGCATTCGAAATCTTACAACAAAAGTATACTTTTATTATTATTATTATTATTATTATTATTCTAGAAAACCTAAAAAATCGTTTCTTCCTGCTTTAGACACTTGACATATTAAAACTACTCTACCCATATAATTAATCAAATTAGGACATGATTCATCTTACACTTCAAAATTTCTGAATTTTTACAATACTTATTTTCATCAAACTTTATTCTTGATCCTATATATTTTAATAGCACAGAATTTTCACATCTGTTTTTATCTACTTATCAGAAAATTATTAAAACACCCAACAACATTTTTCAAATATGAATATTATCTTTACAATTTAATGATGCAAAACATACACGAATACAAAGTTTAATTTTTACAAACATTTCATATTTCAAACCAAACTATTCGAAATTTTCACAACGTAAGAGCAAACGTTAGACGAACTTTTTAACATTAATATTGCTTAGATCTTTCCATCATAACTTTTAACTATGATAATTATCCATTTTTAGGTTGATTGTCGAAAAACTGTAACTGAAATTACATAAACTTAATGTAAAAAACCATGTTCTCACACAATTTCTTGAAATTCAACAAAGAATTGACTATTACTCCAATACTTATCTACTTCAATCTCGACTCTCGATAGTATATAGATATTACATCATTACATACTTACAACTCTTTTCAAACGTTTATCAGAAAATCAAGCCAATCAAAGTCTAGTAGTTATCACACCTGTTCCTCAGAAATATTACTATCATATGAAACAGTAAAGAAAATTAATAGATATTTAATATTTAATAACTTCATACGTGAAATTACTGTCGAATGAGAATACTAATAATCAATAAAATCAACTGTTGGACAAAAAAATAGTACAGATTACCGAAAATTCAAATCATTTTTTCTACAAAAATTACAAAAATTAACAAATGAATGACCAGTTAGAGAAATAATTAAAAAAAATAATGAACATAGTTACAAATTTATTAAAATCACACCTTTTTCTGGATTACAAACCACAATTTCTTGAAAAATTTAACACCGAATTTGTAAGATTTTAATCCTAGTATTACATACACTCAATAAATATTCAAAATTAACAAAAAAATAATTTTTTTAGTCTCATCAATAAGCAGAAATTCTATATTAAAAGAATATTTTCATAGTAGTACTTATAAAAATGAGAGTTTACAAACTGATTTTCATAATTTTATCACATTTAAACTTAATTTTTATACATAAAACATTATTTAATCAAATTTTATACTTTCTAATTCAGTAAAATTCAATACTTTTTTAGTTTTTAAACCAATACCACAATATTTATTTACATCAAACTTGATTCTTTACCTTTTATATTTCCACATTACACAAGTGAGTTAAATACTAACTTGGAACGGGAGTTGAAGTCAATTGATTCAATTCGATTTTCATCGTATACGCATTTCCCCTACACGAAATTTCTTACTTCTATAATCATCTAATGTATTAAAACTAATCTACTCATATTTTTAATCAATTCATCAGATGTTTCATCTCGCACTTCTGAATTATCATCCACTAAGTTGCTTAAAATATAAATACTATCTTTAAAGTTTTAATGTAGTATACATGACTAATCTTGAGTTTCCATCTATACTATTAATCAAATTATCATATGTTTCATCTTACAGTTCAACGATTTCTGAATTATCGTCCATCTAGTTGTTTAAAATATTAATAAAATGTTTATAGTTTTTGATTATACATAGTATGTATGAATACAATCTTTAATTTTTAACAGTTCATATTTCAAATAACCTATTTTCGAAACCAAACTATGTGAATTTTACCACAATACTTATCATCATACAGAGATTTGTGTTTCATACTTTTTCTAAAAATTATCAGATATGTACTCCTCAGAGGAATTTCTATCATATGAATAAATGAAAAAAAAAATAATTTATATTAAACGTACAGCGAAATTTGATTGCAATATATATGTATTTAATAAAAATAAATAAATGAGCGATTATTTATACATTAAACCTTTACTAAATATATATTTCTTGCGTTATAAAGATGTTTCAACAAGATGAACCAAAACAGCAGCAAACTTCAGAAATTAATGATCTGAATGATTCATCCCTAGCACATGTAGCGTTAATGAATAATACATATGTAAGTACTTATATGAAAAATACTAGAATTCGTATATGAATCGTAATTAGAGTAAATATAAAATGATTTGTCTTACTGCCTACACTTTAACAAATGCCTTTTTACCTATATTGTTGAAAAGAATCCTAATTGTTTGCATTTTATTTCTATTACAGATGTGTTCTATTTGCTACAAACATTTCTTAAGTAAATCGAATTTAACAGAACATACAAAAATCCATACAGGTGAAAAACCTTACACTTGGGAAGATTACCAAATGCTGTTTTCAAGAAGGCGTGAATCAAAAGTGCACACATCATCATATAAAGCATCGTCAGTTATATGTAAACTTAGTGAGGATATTCAAAAATTATTCAGACGTTTGAAGAATTTAGACATAAAGGAAGATATTTAGACTATATATCCATCATATTTTCATAACACTTACCACAATATCTCAAACTTAAAATTTGGAAGACATACACACTGCTGAAAAGTAATTTTGTTACCCGTGATTCTTCTAACCAGCATGAATGTATAGATATTATTTTGCAATGTATCCTTTAAATGCTCACATTAAATATTCCTTTATATACATATATCGTTGTGTTTATTTTTTAAAAACCTATTACATTAATAAAATAGGTTACACACACGTACATACACATAACATTTTAAGTGAAACAACACTCTCACAACTTAAAAAATGCATAAGAACATACAAAAATAAGCAGATGTATGAAAAAATATGCAAATTTACAAAATAATTTCACTGTTTTCTAGAAATACCAACAAAAAAATATTTAAAGTATAAAAAAATTACAAAAGTGAAAAGAAAAAACACAAATGTAAAACAAAAATCACAAAGTGAAAAACTCACAACAAAGTTTTTGAAAAAAAAAAATTTACAACAAAAATTTTTTTACAAAAACCAAAACTTCAAAAATATTTTTCCAAAAAAATTTTTTTTCAAAAACATTTTTTACAAAAAAATTTTTTTTTCAAAATAAGTTTTTACAAAAGTAAAAAATAAAAAATCACAACGTTAAAAATATGAAAAATTTTAGTTAAAAAAAGTGTAAAAAAAATTGCAAAAAAAAATTGCAAAAATTTCAAAAAAAGTTACGAAAAAAGTATCAAAATTTTTGTTCTTTTTAATAGTAAATACAATGGTTTCACCATTGCATACTGTAATAAAAAGAACAAAAATTTTGATAACTTTTTTGATAACTTTTTTGAAATTTTTGCAATTTTTTTTGCAATTTTTTTTACACTTTTTTTAACTAAAATTTTTCATATTTTTAACGTTGTGATTTTTTATTTTTTACTTTTGTAAAAACTTATTTTGAAAAAAAAATTTTTTTGTAAAAAATGTTTTTGAAAAAAAATTTTTTTGGAAAAATATTTTTGAAGTTTTGGTTTTTGTAAAAAAATTTTTGTTGTAAATTTTTTTTTTCAAAAACTTTGTTGTGAGTTTTTCACTTGATTTTGGTGTGATTTTAATAAATTTGTAACTATGTTCATTATTTTTTTTAATTATTTCTCTAACTGGTCATTCATTTGTTAATTTTTGTAATTTTTGTAGAAAAAATGATTTGAATTTTCGGTAATCTGTACTATTTTTTTGTCCAACAGTTGATTTTATTGATTATTAGTATTCTCATTCGACAGTAATTTCACGTATGAAGTTATTAAATATTAAATATCTATTAATTTTCTTTACTGTTTCATATGATAGTAATATTTCTGAGGAACAGGTGTGATAACTACTAGACTTTGATTGGCTTGATTTTCTGATAAACGTTTGAAAAGAGTTGTAAGTATGTAATGATGTAATATCTATATACTATCGAGAGTCGAGATTGAAGTAGATAAGTATTGGAGTAATAGTCAATTCTTTGTTGAATTTCAAGAAATTGTGTGAGAACATGGTTTTTTACATTAAGTTTATGTAATTTCAGTTACAGTTTTTCGACAATCAACCTAAAAATGGATAATTATCATAGTTAAAAGTTATGATGGAAAGATCTAAGCAATATTAATGTTAAAAAGTTCGTCTAATGTTTGCTCTTACGTTGTGAAAATTTCGAATAGTTTGGTTTGAAATATGAAATGTTTGTAAAAATTAAACTTTGTATTCGTGTATGTTTTGCATCATTAAATTGTAAAGATAATATTCATATTTGAAAAATGTTGTTGGGTGTTTTAATAATTTTCTGATAAGTAGATAAAAACAGATGTGAAAATTCTGTGCTATTAAAATATATAGGATCAAGAATAAAGTTTGATGAAAATAAGTATTGTAAAAATTCAGAAATTTTGAAGTGTAAGATGAATCATGTCCTAATTTGATTAATTATATGGGTAGAGTAGTTTTAATATGTCAAGTGTCTAAAGCAGCAAGAAACGATTTTTTAGGTTTTCTAGAATAATAATAATAATAATAATAATAATAAAAGTATACTTTTGTTGTAAGATTTCGAATGCAGTCAAGACGTGAAAAATATAAGTATGAACCCTTTGTAAAGACATTCAAACTTTTTAAAAAGTTTAAGTTTAGTAATATACTGTAACAATATATGTAAGCGATGTATTTCAAAGTTGAAAATTTGTGTAAAAATTGTCTTTTCTTGAAAATTGGTATTTATTTTTGTTTAATTAATGATACTTATTACATTTTTGTTGTTAAAAACTAAAATATACGTTTAATTCTTCTGTTAAAATTGATATATCCGTGTTGGAGGTGAGAAAAAATAGTGTAAAACTAATAAAATTTGTTTAAATTCGTCTTTTTATTCTTAAAATTAATATTTGCTATTGTTTAGAATACGTAATAATAACTTTTGAGGAATGTATAACCGGAAAATGTTAAAAAATCTTAGAAAATTGGTATTAAAAATATTAAATACAGTTGCTTCAATGATATCTTTTCGATATGTAAAGTGATTGTAGCATTTAGAAATGTACTTCTGAAGAATGTATAATCGGAAAATGTTAGAAAATCTTAGAAAATTGGTGTTAAAAATATTAAATACAGTTGCTTCAATGATTTCAAAAACAAACTCTGTTAAAAAATTCTGTATGATTTCAAGTGAAAATAATCTGAACCTGAATACATGGTATTTAAAATACAAAATTCACGATTATGAACTAATGTTGAAAACATGGGTAACATTAAATATACAGCTAATATTTAATTATAGATTAGGAAATTCTTAAAGTGTATCCAAATTTATTAAATATAGTATTGAATACAGTGAATAAGTGAAATATGTGAATAAGTATTGATATTTCCATGTTGCTTTTGAAAATACTAGTGTAAAATTATTCAAATTCGTCTTTTCTTTAAAACTGATATTTATTTTTGTTTAATTAATGATACTTGTTAAGATTTTGTTGTTAAAAACTATAATATACGTTTAATTCTTCTGTTAAAATTGATATATCCATGTTGGAGATGAGAAAAAATAGTGTAAAACTAAAAAAAAAAAAAGTTTAAATTCGTCTTTTTCCTCCTTAAAATTATTATTAAACTAGTGTAAAACTAATAAAATTTGTTTAAATTCGTCTTTTCCCCTCTGAAAAACTAATATTTCTATTATTTTGCTTAATTAATTATACTCATTATGACTTCCAAATTTTAATTTGGAGATGTTGTAGTAACTGTTATAAAACTAGAATGGATAAATAACTTAAATCTCTTCTTTTTTTTTCACTCTATGTGATACTTTTTCTTGAACGTAAACATTTGTATACCTTTGTAAGTTGTGACGTCAAGATTCTTTGTTATGTTCCCCTACCTGGAATGCATGCATGGTGGGGTTGCAGAAAAAAGTTTTAGTTTAGATATGACGTAATAAGAAATGCTCTGCAGGTTCACATTTGTGTGTTGGGGATTTCTTTAAATTATTCGTTTATGCATTAAAATTCTACTTAGTTGGTATACATAAAGTACGATGAAATTTCCAATTAGAGTAAAAGTTAACCAAATTCGTTTAATTCGTCTTTTTTCGTTAAAAATACATTAGTTTCCTTTGTTAATTGTTCAATTATCGAAATTCTTTGAGGTAACGACTGTTCAAAAACTAAAAAATATGTTTAAATTTCTATTTTAAGTTGTGTATTCTGATTTTATATTAAAAAATAAATAAATAAATAAAAAATATGAAGAAATCAGTTAAAAATTTAATATTTTCTGTTTTGCTTAATTAATAATGTTCATGAAGGAAATGGTTGTCCAAAACTGGAATGCATGCTTAAATTTCTTTCTATCAAATTGATATTCTGAAGTTTGAGTTGAAAAAATCGTAAGAAATCAGTCTTTTTCTATAAAACTTGATATTTTCCATTGTTTTTTACTTAATTAACGATACTCATTAAGATTATAGCTGTTGAAAAACTAGAATGCATGTTTAACTTTCAACTTGTAAGTCGATACACTGATGTTGCAGTTGATAAAAATCGTAAGAAATCAGTCTTTTTCTATAAAATCGATATTTTCCATTGTTTTTTACTTAATTATGAATGCTCATTAAGGTTATAGCTGTTGAAAAACTGAAATGTATGTTTAAGTTTTCTCTCTTAAGTTGATAAAAATCGTTAGAAATCAGTCTTTTTCCATAAAACTTGATATTTTCCATTGTTTTTTTTTTACTTAATTAACGATACTCATTAAGGCTATAGCTGTTGAAAAACTAGGATACATGTTTAACTTTCAACTTTTAAGTCGTTACATTGATCATATAGTTGATAAAAATCGTAAGAAATCAGTCTTTTTCTATAAAACTGGATATTTTCTATTGTTTTTACTTAATTAATACTACTCATTAAGATGTCTATGAAGCAAAATTCAAATATATGTTTAACTTTCTTGAGTTAAATTGATAATCTCATCTTGTAGTTGAAGAAATCTAAATAAAATGGTTAAAAACTGAAATTTTAATTGTTTCGCTTAATTAATAATACTCATTAAAATTACGGTTGTTTAAAATTCAAATACAAATTTAATCTTCATCTTATAGTATGATTCAATGTTGAGATGTGATTGATAATATTTTTAATTAGGGAAGGTTGTTCACCTATCCTGTTAGAATAGAATGTTCCTTTTTTCCACTAGGGGGCGCAGGAGGGCGGCGGTGAGATGGTGGGAGCAGGAGGGACCGCAGGCAGGGCAGCCGGAGGAGCAGGCGGGGCAGCCGGAGGAGCAGGCGGGGCGGCGGTGGCACGGTGGGAGCAGGGACGATCCCTTCATCCCAGCGACTGAGCAGGGACGGGAGCAGGCGGGACGGTCCCTGGTCCCTGCTCCTGTCCTTAAACTCTTGTTTTCCTACTACTAAGATATGACTGATAAGGGTTACTTTTTCCCATCAAACACGCGATAAAAAAATGTTTCGGATTCCGACAATTTTTTAATGTCTTTGCATACTTCAAATGCATATTCTTTTAACATAATATTTATATGAGAAATAAAATAGTAAGTCATAGAAATTATAGCTCTATAATAAAGTGTTTCAGCTATTTCCTACACTTTTATCTCTTTTTTTACTTCTGAAAAAAAATTAAACGATTCAAATAAATGTTGAGTTATAATACTACTACAGTGACAGAAAAAAAAAGACACTTATTAAAAAATGCTGTTTGTGACAGATGGTCCTTACTGATACATTAACTATTAATGTTTCTTTCTTATTCTGCAGTAGTTATAAGCAGCATATCATGTTTTTAAAAAACCCATCAGACCTGGCTGAAGCCTTTCTTCGTCGTTTTGAACCAATTTTTCGTTTTGTTGTACTACTATTTGGTAAATATGCCTTACCTTTTATAGGACATAGATAGTTTGTCCTGGTGCTTGTAAATATAAGGCTTTACGAGCTACGGGAATATTTTCTTCTAATAAAGTCAAAACACCACGTTGATGAACGATTGCAAGATTTTTAAGCCGATTATGTGCACCGTCAGAGTTTTAATATTTTAAAAATAATAAATATAATAAATAGTTTTAACAATTTGAAACTAATTTAAAAACTGCCTCTTTTAAAACCACTACCAGAATTAGAAAAATTAAAGTGAGAACTCTAAATTATCTGAAGCTGCAAGGGTCACCATTCCACGTAACCAACCCGTGATAGAAACGTCACCCGTCTCATCTATTTGAAACTAGAGAAAATAAAATAAAACATTTGCGATTGTGGTCAATGTTTAAAGATTTTTTTGCCGGCATTGTATTGTTTATAAACTTTTGTACGATAATTATTCCATTTCGGTTCATTCCACGCTTCTACCTATTGGAGAAAATATAGTTCGTGCTAGTATTTTAGACATTTAATATAATGGACTACGAATCGGTAACATTTCTTAAAACATGCATCACGCTCCACACCAAGCTAGTATTTTAGACATTTTATATATGTGGACTAAGAATCGGTAACATTTCTTTAAACATGCATCACGCTCCTCTCCTCAGCACGTCAAATCGTTTCTCTTTTTATGCCTAAAACTGTAATTAGAATTCTAGCGCTGCCATCAGTCACAAGAATTATTTTGTATCTTTTATTACGAGGATGAAAATGAAATGTTGACAACAACGAGATCATAGACAAGAAACGGCATCATTCTGTCAATGAAATCGGATGCATTAGAGTTCCAATTTCTTGAAAGTGAACATTGAAATTTGGTCTCGAATCATCTTGTCGGGATTTTTGCAAATATTTTTTTTTAAATAATGGTTGTTATAGTTTCAATTTCTGCAAGGACAACATATAGATTTGGCCTCCAATCATCTCGTTGTAATTTTTACAAATATTATTTTAAATGATGATATATGTATCGACTAATAAAATATGCTATATCTTTGGAGAATTGCCGATTGAATTAAAAATAGATCAATATCAAATTTAACAAAATAAAAAAATGTATATTCTGTATACTCTTACTCTTTCGTACAATTTTGTATACTAATAAACCATTAATGAGTTTATTTTGAATCCCATAACGTTAAACGTAGCATCAAAAGAGATATAATCTTCATGTACTTAATTAAAAAATAGTGTTTCATAAACCGAGCGTGAAGTAACTCATAGAGGGATAATTAAAACACAAGAAAGCATCTACGATAAGAAATGTTAGATTGAAAAAGCAAATTTGAAAAACAAAGTCATGTCAAAAGATAATTATATCTTTTGTAAAGATTTAATGACTAAGATTCTAAAGAAAAAAAATATTATAATTTAACAAAGACATTTTATAACACATTTTTTTTATTCCGATGGGTAATGATTAGGCTGCACTAAAATAATAGTATAATGAACTCAAAACTTTATACAAAAATTAAACATTGTTAAATTAATTCTTTTGTCATTCATATTTTTCCTTTAATCTCGTGTGTTTTTTTTATTTATATTTCATTTTGTTTTCTTATTTTGCGTCACATCGTTCTCAATTATAAAAGGAAATGTTCAAATTTAATGCCTCGTTTGATTAGAGATTTTCTATTATTTTTCTATTATTGATTAAAAAATTATAATTTTGTTTTTTTAAAACTAAACAAATTAATGGAATAAAAAATGTAATACACAAAGATTATCTCTTTTATCAATCCTCAAGAATTTTCAATAGAACTATTAGTTAAATAACTATGAATTAAATGATTTTATTTTGTACACAAATTTCTGTTTATTTAAGTTTAGGGGGTATTCTAATTTTGCTTTAGGGAAAAGAAACTAAGTGTGGTTATACAGGAAAATAGAGTTTTTAAATTCAAACAAAATTCTTCAACGTTGAATTCATTAAGAATGTTCTGCAGTTTCAGATTTATCTTTCTTCAGTTTACGGAAATTCTCCTGCTACCACTTTAGTAACCACATTTATTCGTCCTTGAGCGTCGTCGATAGGGTATATTAAATCCTACCTGCGATCAATGATGACTTGCACCAGAAAAATTTTATGAATTAATATCTTTTGCAATTTTAGTGTGAAAAAGAAAGTACAACTCTCGCTTTTCCGGGCCTTCGTACTACCCGGCTTAGTAAAAAATATGATGAATGTTTTAACATTCCTCAGCGGCGAAGGCACGCATGTTCCCGTACAAGTTGGTGCCAAAAGCATGGGAAGAAATCCGAAACATACTGATTGCAAGGTCTTGGAACCTTCTTTCGGAACAAAAAAGTGGACATAAACCTGTTGGATTACTGCAATGGCGTGACCAAAACGATAAGCTTTTTCCGTTGCTGAAAATTATACCGAGCTCTGACAATGTCGGTACAAAAGACATTACAGAATTCATAGCAAACGGTTAACTTAATGAATTCAATGAAAACTATTTGGCAGAACTATTGACAAAGGAAGAACCAACAGAATAAAAAAAAACGATTGTAGGGAAAATATCATCCCGTATTATCAAGGGTTCAAGACGACTGAAGCAGTACAGCAGTATATTAGTCAGCAGGAATCAACGCTACTTAATATAATATTGTAAAAATGGATGTACAGAATCAGTACAAAGAAACAGTATGAAAAAAAACATTTCCATATTAAGGACATTATTAAAAAAATCTGTATATTTGTATAACTTTTCAAATTTGTGCAATCATTTACTAATAAACAGAAAATCAATATTTTCTCTTAAGCAGGCCAGAAGGTTTGGAGTTTACTCTATTTTGTATTTCTTATTTTGTAATACAATATTTTGAAGATTTCGGTGAAAATTCGACACTTATATAAACGCAATTGCTTGCTCGTAAAAGAGTTAATCGACGAATACCTCCGATACTGGAGATAAACTAAGGTACCCTGGGTGCCACGTTAAGGTTCTACCAATTTTCACGGCTTAGTTTTAGATTGTATTTTTCAAACAAATATATGATTTGATACAGCAACTCATTGACTATCTATATAAAAAAAATAATTTAATAGATATGTATTCATAAAAAGTAATGGCGTGATTTCTTGACCAATGCTATTTGGCGTTATTACCCACCTATATGGGTAATAACGCCATGCAAACAAAACTATGAAATAAGATAGAATAATTGCATGTAGATTGCCCAATTCTAAAAATACAAATTCTATAAACTTAGAAATTGACAAATTGCATTCTAAGCTATTGGAAATGTTCAATTTTTTGTGAAAGTGTAAGAAAAATAAAGGTGTGGTGTGTGTGGGGGGGTGGAGGATGAGGCAAAAGAATACAGACCGTGAGCTTCTTTTTGTTTAAAAAGGACCGATAAAATAGAACTATTAGAAACATTGCACAGTTTTAACTGTGTTTATTTGAATCAGTATTTAGGATGAAGCTCGGCCACTGTAGGGAATCAACCCGGGTATTAATGCCAAAGATTGGCGTTATTACCCCATTATAGTTATTGCGCTGTACATTTTAAATTACAAATTATCTAGAGAAGATATCCAAAATCTCCAACAACATTCTGAAAGTCCATGAAATGTACTACAAATTTATGTAATTAACAGAGTATTTCCGGATAAAAAAATAGTCTTCACATTACAAAACGTATCTCGCAAATTTTAGATCAAGCGTTAATTTTAGTTGCTTTGAAAAATAATAAGACCTAAAAATGAAACAAATTAACTTCAAGCTGTTTTTTGCGATTTATATGACTCAAAACCCTTCTGCGCAGAGCACATGGGTGTCATTTACTTGATTATTTCATAATTATGCAAAATATAAGCACTTGGCGTTATTACCCCGCCTGGCGTTATTACCCCAGGGTACCTTAATTGAATACGTACAAAGTGTGAAAAGAAATACTGGCATAGAAACAAACAAGCTCTATCTTAGTGTTAAATGCAAGTTGAATTAAATGCAAGCATCTTAGTGTTAAATGCAACCATTGGGTTACAGTTGCACAGTAGTAAAGCATTGAAAAAAACCCTGTTTTTTCAGATGGGTAAGGCTTATTTTTTTTTTTTTTTTTTTTTTTTTGAAAGGCTTTTAATTATGATATGAATTTTGGACTTATTTAATTTTTAATACGATGATGTCGGGGTTTTGATACTTTATTATTAGTAAAAATAATAATAGGAATCATAAATGTTTTTAAGTAGACTGCAATATTAAAAAAAAAAAATGGATATTACATTTTCATTCTATAAGATTTTTTCTTTTTTGAGAAAAATATTTTTTTTTCATTTTGCGAATATCTTCTATAAATAAATCGATAACTTTTTATTTAACTTTATTGAACTCATCGCTGAAAATCTAAATTATTCATCGCTAAAAATCTAAATTATTGGTATTGGTGTTATTATTTTTTTTTTTTTTGAATGAAAGATGAAAAGGGAAATTGTTATTAATTTTAAAATTCCAAAGCTTTTTCTATTGTAATAAAATTTTAAATCTTAATGCATTGAGTGTTTCTTATTCATTTTTTAAATAAAATGAGATTTTAATATTAAAAGAGCGCATGCATATTAGAAATCAACGGAAATTTTTTCCCATTTTTTATTGCTTAAGAACGATTTACAGACAAAATATGTTCTGCAGGAGTTCGGGAATTATTTGTTTAAGAATGACGAATAATTTAAGGTAAATTGACGAGTTTTTCTGACAGGTGAAATTCTACACATAGGAGCCAGATAATGATGTCTGGCTCTTGTGCATGAAGTCATAAAACTACAATAAAACCCTTGGAATGTCATTCCATGTGAAGGCATGAAAAGGTAGTTCCTCAATAATAAAAAAAGATAAAAGCTTTACATTTCTGTTATGATGTGTTCAATTGCATTATATATTCTTCTTATAATAAATAAAACGTATTTATTTGATGAAAATACAGTAGAATAATATGTTGCACCTAATATTGAAACACTTCAGAAATAAAAATAAAATGTAGATTCTTGACATTATTTACACAACACCAAAATAAGGAGAAACAACTTTGAAATATATATTAGGTTTATATTGATGCAGTTTTCAATTAATAATAATTATTCTCTTGGAATAATAATGGATTTATAATCCCACTCAGTATTTTGCGGCTAGCTGCTACCAGAGTCACAATTGATTGTTCTAAGTCTGTTCCATTAAAACAAAATGTTGCAAGTAAAACAAAATGTGTGATGCTACCATCTGTGGCAAGTTCTGGTACAAAAGAGCAATTCTCTAACAAAAATAAATGTAGATCATATTTAACCCCTTAACTGATTTGCCCGTACGCCGTTCGGGCAAGACGAATTTGCTTAATTCATCATTTAAAGCTTTTTGACACTACAATTTTTTTTTTTTTTTTATAATTTCATACTACTTAAAGGAGGAAATATTTAGATTAAATGTTACGAATATTTTATTTGAAAAATTGTGGTGAGAATCCAGTATTTTCAATTTATTGAACGGGAAAAAAGTGCCAGTTAAGCGGTTAAATTTAGTTTTTAATTATTGCAAAAAGAAATTGAAAAAAATTATATTTCACATTTTATTTTATTTTTTTAGTTTAAGTATTAAACAAAAGTTAATTACAAAAGTTAGGTTATTTTTTGCAAGGTTTAAAAAATAAATACATTGACGTTTGTTTTCATTTTACGATTTTAACTTCTATAAGTTTTCTTTTCATATGCTTGCAAAGTTCAGAAAATAAATAAATTTTTCTTTTGGGGTGCGGGGACAAATAATGACAATTCGTCCTCAAAAGTAAATTCATTGTCTAAAAAGGCACAAACGGATTAAATGCTTAAAAGTTATCAGAATGCAAAATAAAATAAAATAAAATAAAATAAATAAAATAAAACGCATAAAATAAAAAAATAAAATAAATATAAATAAAAATTTAAATTTAAATTTAAATTTAAATTAAATTAAAAATAAAAATAAATAAAATAAATAAAATAAAAATAAATAAATAAAATAATAATAAAATAAATAAATAAATAAATAATAAATAAATTTAAACTTAATTTACAAGTTCGGTGAACAATGCGCTCTCCTGAATCATTTTTCGAACATAACCGTCTTCAAGCAAACCGAAAAACAATCACATTTTATGTTAACATAACATTTTACATTTTATGTAAAATACATATTAGAAGTTCCTGAACACGACTTGCTAGAAACGACTTTAAAAAAAAAAAATGTCTGTTTCAGAGTCTATCTGTCACGCTGTTTGCTAAGCTGTTTCTCTGTGAGTTTGTACGTGACAAGTTCAACTAGGTGGGGAGGCTTGAGCTAAAGAAACCCGTTTGTATGTAGAAAAAAAAAAAAAAAAAAAAAAAAAAAAAAAAAAAAAAAAAAGGTGGGGGTAAGGTTAGTCTATTTCAAGAACTATTGCACGGAATTTCACAAAATTTATTTAAAAACGGATTTAGTTACACCTTGATATAAACTGAAGCTAATTAGTTTTTGATGTACATCACCCAACTTGTGGCGATTCAATTCCGCGTTATTTACAATTTCTACACTAGCTCAATCTCTAGAATTAATGTACAGATTTTCATAAAACATGAAATTCAGTTAATCCTTGATATAATTTGGAGGTTTCAATATATGGTATAAATTGCTCTACAGGTGGCACTGCTACGCTGCATTATTTCTGATTATCAGACGAATTGTATTTCAAGAACTAATTCACGATTTTTCATCAAACTTCAGTTTAGTAAGAAAAATATTTAGAATAGTCCTGGTTAGTTTTTGGTATACATTGCCCAACAGGTGGTGCTGTTGGGCAATTTTTATGTACGATTTGCGAAATAAAATAGATTAAACAAATTCAGCGCATTAAAGATCTACTTAGAAATAAATGCATAGATTGGATTTTCATCAAATTTTATAAAATTTCAGTTAGAAGCTGGCTTAAGTTGTTGCTGATTAGAGTTTGGTGTAAATCACATAACTGATGGCCTTGCTATGAAACGTTTTTAGCACTTACTAACATGTATGAGAAAGAAGAGAGTTTTTGAATTGCCCATAGTTTTTTTTAAGGGGACAGTGGTCCTTTATTTGAGCAAAATCATCTATAGCAAAATCGTCAGAAAAAAGGTCTATTTCTGGGGTATAATAGTACCTAAACAGTTTTTTCTTATTAAAATATCATTTATGAAGGTTTTAGGAGTAAATAATAAAGGTAAATGTATTTATATACTTTTAAATCTGTTTTTATCAGAGCTAATTTTTCAGCGTTTTTAGACTTTTGAATTGCTCCTTGCGTCTTAATTTTTGATCAATATTTATAAAATTGATAAGGAAGTATCCTGATATTATTTAAAAAGAAATTGTGTAAGCTTTTTTAAATTCGTCTTCATTAAGATAGTGAAATTTTATTTTTTACTTATTAAAAGGCAAAATTTTGATGAAAATCGATAAGGAATTTAGAAAAAAATCTGTAAAATATTAACTATTCAAGAGATTTTAAAAATCTTACACAAATTTGTTTATAATATAGTTTTAAGTGATAAAAATGCAAAAGCAAGAAAATATTTCAAAAATTAAGACACGAGGAGCATTTTCAAATTTCGTTTAAAAATTTAAATTTTTGCAAAAAAAATTACAAATTTTAATAAGATTGGAATTTTTTAAGGTATTCTATATGCCTTTGGTGAAATGTATATATGCACAAAATTTCATATTGCTATGATAAAAATGAATAAAATAAATTTTTAACGTCCACCGTCCTCTTAAGGATTGCCATTATAATAATCCTAAATAAATAATTAACTCATTAAAAGATGATTGTAAAAATTAAAGAACAAAATATCTATTATGCAAGTCCTTAATTTCAAAAGTATCTTCTTAAAACATTTCATCTCAAATATTAAATCTTGCTTATGAATAAAATAGTTTTACTTTTATTAACCTTTATTGAGGCTTTTTTTAGTTTTATTCAGAAAACTACATCCAGAAATATCTTCAGATAACTTAGAATGACGAATACACTGAGTGATAAGTCCATGTGACACACTTAATACCATTAAGTACTTAATGGACATGATATATTTATATAAATAACTACGAAGGAAGATAAAGTTTATATAATCCTATAAATGCTTGAACTCACATTGATGAACAGGTATTTTTTTTTCAAAATAGGTCAATTTAATTTAATGCAAAATATCAAAGAAAAATAAACATTATTTTTAATATTTTAGTTTAAAACAAAGCGTAAACAACCAAAGTAGCAAAATATTTATTGCATTAAATAAAATATTTTTTCAATATTGATGCTATTTTATCTTTTTTCTTTCACAAACATTTTTAGGTGAACATACATTCACAAAATGTGTTGTATAACATTTTATTTTATCTTTGAATAGGTTTTATTTGCTAGAAATTCTTAAATTGGTTAAAATACAACATTCCTTTCAACGAAATCCATCTTAGTATAAAAATTTCAACTTCCAGCACCGGGGATCAAACTAAGAATTTTCTTTTTACTAGCGAGATCCTCTACCTCCAAATTACGAGGGTTGTAAATTAAATAGTGGCAACTTAACCTTGAAACTCGCAAAAGGGCAGGCATGCACAAATAGGATATGGCAGCGGTGAGGTGGAGCTGTTGTCGATGTGTAGTGTGCAAAAAACAGTCGATCTGCTTAGAAGGGTAGTTGTTGTGTGGCGTTAAAGTAAGGAGTTTCGTTTCCATCGCTCTAAAGAATTTTTTCATGAGGTGATCAGCGGTCGTGGCTTAAAATCGAGGTTGTCCATGGCAAAAATGCAACAGTATGCTATCGAGGATTAGTGGAAGCTAGTGGCACAAATACTTTACCGTACAGGACAGTAGCAAGATGGGTTCAAGCATTTCGTTCGAATCGGAATGAGACTGTGAATTTACAACGCACAGGTCAGCCTTCCATTCCTCAAGAGCAGATTGACATTCTGAGCAGTCTCCTTACCATAGACTATCAATGGACTGTCCGAAAATTATCCTTACAGGTCACCGATTTCATGATGGTTCATCTGTACTCCACGCCATAGGGCACTCGGTCGCTCACATCAACAATCAACACCTTGCCACTGGTCTACAACGGCTTCCCAACATTTGGCAAAAGGTTATAAGGTTTGGTGGTGATAACATAGAAGGAATGTAATGCAACTGTACTTGTAAGTTCATTAAAAATCGATTTACATCTATGTTGGCATTATTTAATTTACAGCCCTCGTATGATTCTACACGATACCCGTTAAACGTAAAGGTGTGTTTAATAATTTAAATCGCAAAAATGAAAGGATGAAATTGATAAAATTGATTTAATTAAAGTAATGAACTTTTTCAAAATTTTACGATTTGTCGTGTGACTCGAGGTTTTCAGCTGTACATACACAAAATTTGAAATCTGACCTATATTTTTTTTATATACGTACTCTGTGAAAGGCAGACAGAGGAGAGAGACGAATATCGTTTTGTTAGACAAACGAACCCTAAAAAGTAGTAAAATATTGCAATCCCTATACTTTCTTCTATTTAATGATTATTAATATTTCCTGAAAAATCCAACATAGCAACGTTACCATTTAGGTGATTTAAACACTAATGTAATCAGCAAAAGTCCATGACAAATTCTAACTTAATCTGAAAGGAGGAGGTTTTTTGACCATCATATACTCGGAAAAAAAGTTTCGAATTCAGATGATTGTTCTGTGGCTTCGTATAGTTAAAGATATGTAGTTTTGTTTAACATAAGTTTTACGTGATAACTAAAATAGTAATTCATTAAAATTATAGCCCGAATGTAAAGTGTTTTGGCTTTTTTCTGCATTTTTGACGTTTTTTGCGTCTTTGAATTAATTTTTTACTAAGAGGCGCTCGATGAACCCAATTAATTTTGACATGCACTGATTCTTCTCTTTATAAGCTTTTATGTAAGCATTATTTTATTTGGGTTCAGTGTGCGCTTCCACCTGTAAAAGAAAAAAAGTATCATGTGAGAGAATCAAATGCACTACTATCAGAGCGCATTCAGACTTCTTTCGCCGTTGTTCAGATATCAGTGTTGTTTTCTAAAATTGTTTTCGTAAATATTTATTAAAGAAATTACTAATAAATAATGCTTGAATACCAATGTCATAATTGTAAAGTCTCGCAGAAAACTTTACGTATCTGTTCTAACAGAAAAGTTATATTGATACTTAGATGTTCGAAAAACTGAGATTTACAGAGTGGTTCTAAATAGTGCTCTAAATACAGATAATATATATTTCGTGCTCTCCATGCTCTAATTACTTCTATTTCTTCTTTTGATGTAACAATAAGAGGTTATAGTCCGGGTGCTATGCATCAGAAAACTGCAAATCGTGATAAGAATATACCGCTTGGTGAGTACGTATTTTATGATAATACAATGCATATTAGAGGGGGAGGCATCTCGTAAAGTCGTTGGAATTCAAGATGGCGGCTGTTATTCAAAATGGCGCCATTTTCTGAATATTCTTAATATAAATGTGCATTTCATGTCGATTGCGATGTTTTTAAAGTCAAGTTTTCGTTTTTAACACTATTAAACGTTATTTAAAAGAGTGTATGAATTCGGTTTATCTGTCTTTTTGTCTGTCTGTCCGCGTGTCCTTCCATGCTCTAGCTCGCTTAAATGTACTCAGATTGCCATGTATATTTTATATGTTTTATGAAGTTTATAATAACATGTTCGGAGTAAAAAGTAAAGTGTATAACTTTTATAGTCCATTCACAGGGCACTCAAAGTATTTACGAATTGTCTGACCCTACTCTTTTTTGCTTACATTTATTCAGATATACGTGTAATTTATGTATGTGTTATCTCTATGTGTAATTTAAAGACGTGGTATACTGCAAAATGTTCTACATTGAAAATGAAGTGTCTAGTATTTATAGTTCGTTTACAGGCAGGCTCAAAAAAACATCCCCTTACAATATGGTCCATTTGCAAAAATCCTTTTTAGTGTGCTTTAATTATGTTAAATTTTTTGAAACATATTGAAATTAACATACATCAGTGAAGTGTAGTACAAGATACTTACTGTAGAATATGGTGAACGTAGAATTTATAGTTCATTTACAAGCTGTAGAAAAGAATACGTTTACAATTCTGTCTATAAACACAATGTTGTCTATGTGCTTTTAAATTATAGTATGCTTTTTAAAACTTTACCAGGTAGGAACGAATTGCAAAATGTCATATGATTATTTTCTTTGGTTGGAATGCAGCTTATAAAATGTGATGCTTTAATATATGATGGACCATTTCTTACGAACATTTTAAAGCCTCAACAGACTTTAAAGACATTTAATGATTACTACATTAAAACGTTTTATCCTTACTTACGTAAAGACATTGAGAGTTTTAAATGTCAAAGAATAGATTTGATTTGGGATAGATACATTATACGAAGCTTTAAAGGAGAAACTAGACAGAAGAGGGGTTTAAAGGGCGAGATGACAAGTGCAACCACATGTTAGATTACCTGAAAATTGGCACGATTTCTTAAGAAATTCAAATAAAAAAGAAGAGCTTTTTAATCTCCTTGGAACACTATCACATTACAAAAACACACAAGTTATAACCACTCCAGGAGAAGAAGTTAAAGGCAGTCTTATTGCCGTAAGTTCCTTAATTGCAACGACTTGCCCTGGTCACGAAGAAGCAAGATTGAAGAATAATACTGCATCTCAAAGGCATTGTTGAAAAAGGACTGAAAAATAATATTGTACGCTCTGTAGACACTGATGTATTAGTTTTGATGATTCCATATTTTTTTTATCCTTTCAAACAGACGCTTAGAAACTGTTCGGATTGCATTTGGAACAGGGAAGGAATACAGATTTATCCCTGTTCATACCATAGCTGCAGCGATTGGAAGAGAAAAGGCAAGAACTTTACTAGGATTTAAAGCTTTCACAGGGTGCGACAGTATTATGGGTTTCATAGGAAAAACTAAAAATTCAAATTGGAAAACCCTCATTCTCTTTAAAAAAGCTACTGCTGCCTTTTCATACCTATCAAAACCACAAACTTCTATTATTGAAAGTATTTTAAATATTTTAGAAAAGTTCGTAGTATTGTTGTGATGTTCAACAAGCAATACCATAAGTTTCAATAATGCAAGACAAGAATTTTTTCTGACAATTTTCCATCAACCAAGGGTGCACTTCAAAATATATTTTACGCAGTGTTTCCAAGCTGGAGACATTTGGGGAAAAGTAGATCATCGGGAAATACATGCAATCTCTCCAAACAAATGGGAATGGTGCTTGGATAATTTATCATAGAAAAAAAGATGGTAGGAGTCGCCTGTGATTTTAGACTCTTGTGAAGATTTAATAAAGTGTATGTGTAAAATCTGTAAAGGTGCTGTAGAAAGGTTGGACTTTCTTGCATTATTGTACAATTGCAAACACGAATGTGAGAAATATGATGACACCGAGTGAAGTTTCTATATTCTACAGCTTTATATGTAATATTCATTTTTTAATATACTGTATAAGTAATCTATTAATAAAAAAGTATTTTTAATAGATATTCATTCTTTTAAATTTTCTACTGTAAAGGACAAAAATACTTTAATAAATGTGCTATTTTCATTTTAGGTATATTTCTAGTATTAGAAAGATTATTTTTGAGTTACAAAATGTAGAAATTAATATAATAAATAGCATTGTAAGATGCAGAGGAATAAAACTGCAAAAGATTTTAAATAATAGTCGCCATTTTGAATTCCTATAAATTTATAAGATACCTCTCTTTCTTACATGCATTTTATTAATATGAGATAGATACTGACTATTCGGGATATTCTTATTACAAACATTTTATCCCACCTAGCACTTTCACTAATAACACTTGAATTATATGGTGATCGTTATAAGATTTATATGTAAATTACAAACTCATATTTTCTTGTTTTGGTGTGTCACAGTAAATAAGCGATAAATACTATGTACACCTTATTATATAATAAGTAATTGGTAGCTCATTGTAGTATTAACATTGATGTATATAAATTTTAATGTGTTTTAAAGAGTAGAACATCATTAAGAAACACTACAAACGATTTGGCCACTTACACGATATTGTAATGTAATTTTTTAGTGCCCTGTAAATGAACTATAAAAGCTATACACTTTACTTTTTACTCCAAACATGTTATTATAAACTTCATAAAATATATAAAATATACATGGCAATCTGAGAACAATTAAGCAAGCTACAGCATGGAAGGACAGGCGGACAGACAGACAAACAGACAGATAAACCGAATTATTACTCTCTTTTAAATAATGTTGAATAGTGTTAAAAACAAAAACTTGAGTTTAAAAACATCGAAATCGATATGAAATGCACATTTATATTAATCATATTCAGAAAATGACGTCATTTTGAATAACAGCCGCCATCTTGAATTCAGACGACTTTACGAGATGCCTCCCCCTCTAATATGCATTGTATTATCATAAAGCACATACTCACCAAGCGGTATATTCTTATCACGATTTGCAGTTTTCACCTTATTTTTGTCGCGTAGCACTCGGACTATTATGCATCAACGATTACTGCCGATGAGACCACAAATAAGAAACCTATTATACATTTATCAATATCTCATTTTCACAATTCTAACACTTGTTGTATAGTATGTAAAGGAAAGAACTGCCTCGTTATTGTAGCAAAAGCTATTGAAATTCAAGCCGTTATAGAAATTCACATCTATATTTTGTCGCGAAAACGATGCTGTAAAACTCATTTTCTTGATCGGTAAATTGACTCTGCAAGATTTAAGTTCTGTAAATGAGAATACATCGATGTATGAAATACGACGCATGAAAATATTTAAACCAATATCAGAAATGTAGCACAGAAGTCCTCGATTTTGATACACCGGGACACTTTTCCGAAATCTATTATCATATTCTCATGGGTATATTTATGTATGATTTTAACGATATCTTTAAACTTGTAAAGTCCAAAATACGTTCCTCAATAAAGAGGTCATCTCGTACTTTCTTTGCAATGTTACTTGTAAAACTTAGAACTGGCCGCTATCATTGTGTTCTGTCTACATTATTTAATGTAAGAAAAATAATAATGTCTTCTGTAAAATATGAAAACCAGGCTTTGATTGAGAACGTTGTTCAAAAACACTGTAGAATGGAACACATCACCAGAACACAAGTTATTGAAAAATGTTCGAGGCCTTCAGCAGGAAGATTGTTTATTCCGGATGACAACAATGATACTGTGATGACTGCTTTCGATAGCACGTACGTTTATATACATAGAAGAGTGTGAACTATTTATTTCAGAGGCATTTCTTCTGGCTATACAAAGGAAAACGTTTTGTTAAGCATATGGTATTCGTAATTACTTCAAATTACATTTTGGATGTCTTCGTTCCTTACTTCGCGGAAACAAATAACAATTACGCTAAGACACTTACAAACAAATAAAAAAAATATTCATATAATATCAGAGAGTGGCTGAAGCCAAATAATGTTGAGAGTATTGATAAATTTTACAGGGATTGTTTGGTACTTCTGCACAAAATTGATATTGAACATGAAATGCCAAGATTCTTAATTAAGCAGCAACAGTTTTCAACAGGTGATGCTAAGGGACATCTCTCGTAACCCAAATTTGATTTTTCAGAGCACAATTTCTAAAAACTATAATATTTGGATAGAAACACAGCGAAACATTATAACATAATAGTACTGCCAGTGTAAAGTACGCGAGAGTGTCGTTGAGTGGTGGGTGCATGTTGTTTTCATATTGTGGTTTCTAGCTTACAATACTACTGTAATCGCTCAATCAAAATTAAAAAACAAAATATCGAATATGTTCATATACTATACAAGACGCGGCCGCTGGATGGTCCATTAATAATTCTGGTGAAGCAATCGATAACGAAAATAATCTAAAACACATTGTCCAAACAGTCTAAAACTGTATGATTACTATTATTATTATTATTTGTTATTTATTATTTCCAATTTTCATGTATTGAAATAATAATCTTAGTAAGCTCCATTTATCTTAATTTTACACTTATTGTTGTATTTACTATTGATTATACGGATTAAAACTAATGAGAATTGTGTTTATGCTCATTAAAACACATAATATTTACTTAAATATATATATTATTTTCGCATCAATTATTAAATTTTCATCCAAGATATTATTATTTTCTTACTTTTTATGAAGTATACTAATGAAAAAGATGTATGCCACGTCTAGGTGCTGATGGGCGAAAAATGGCCCTTATTGACCCACCTCCTTTGATGAAAATCCGTATATTAGTTTCTGAGTTAAAGCTAATCTTAAACAATTAATTTACCAGCAAAACACTTTTTAAGATGTAGCATTTACGTGTTTATTCTACTCATCAAAACGTTTTTAACTAGTTATAGATAGAAAGCAATGAATAACCATGAAGACGATCATGCTTTAACCCTCTTCGCTTTATAAGAAAACTTTTTGATTAAATAATGGATTAAAGTTTTTTTCCTGATTTTGTTAAAAATCACAGTATTCATTCTTATTTCAGAATGCCGATTTCGATTACGAAATACTTCTTTCGAGATGATTTCTTTCGAACTTAGAATACAACATTAAACAATTTGCAAAATTTTCGTTAACTTAGTAAATTAAAAATCCTTCAACCTTTACGTTTAGATATTTATTTTTCACTTGAACCTCTTTGTTTAAGTTCGCAAAGAATAAATTTGAATTTAAAATTTGTGAAAAAAAGTCTTTCCAGAAGATAGCATTAAATATTGATAATATTATTCATTTCCAGTTTAAAGTAACAGGTATGAATAGCGGTTAAATATTCTAATTCAGGAATCTGGGTAATTACCGACATTCTTTTAAGAAAATGACTGTGTTGTTGGAAGAAGAAAAGAGGGTAATAAATCGTCCTTCATTTTTATCATTTTGAATACTAAACACAGTATTTCAAAGCAAAATTTTAGAAAGCTTTCTATCCTCTAATCAGTTCTGGTTATCTTAAAAAAATTATAATTAAAATGAGGTAGAGTATTATAATTGCTTTACTTATATAAGATTGAAAACGAAATGTAATTTCATATCCTTAAATTATTCAAATATTTTGTTAATACTACTAAAACTATATTAAATCTCATAAATAAAGACAACAACAATAAAAAAAGGTTCTGAAGGTTGCTGTTTATCATCAATATTAAAGAATTTTTCGATCCATATTTAATAAGTATCAATAATCAGTAATCACTCAGTAATCAATCAATCAGTAATATCAGTAATCAATGTCTGAAAATTACCAGGAAACAAACAAGGGATGATTTTCACATTTGATTTAGTATTTATTCAATTTTTTTGATTAGGTCGCATTTTTAAATAAGCATATTTTTTTTCTGTTTCATTCAACTCATGTGAAATGTAACATTTCTGTATTACTTTCTTTTTTTTCAATTAACAGCCAAACACTTTTTATGATGTAGCATTAACGTATTTATTCATCACATCAAAAAGGTTCCAATTAATTATCCTCTTTGAGTGATGAGTTATCATCATGAATATAATATTTTAACCTTCGTCCTTTTATTAGAAAATGTTTTGATGAAAAAATGGATTAAAGTTTTTTATCTGATTTTGGTAGGAATCACAATTCTTATCTCAGAATGCTGATTTCTTTCACAAATTACTTTTATAGAGATGATGTCTTTTATACTTAGAATACGAAACTAAACATTTTGCATCATTATCCTGAAGTCAATAAATTAAAAATCCTTGTTCCTTTACACTATTTATATTTATTTTATTTATTCTTTATTTATTCTTGTTTATTATATTTATTCTTCACATAAGCCTCTTTGTTTAATTCCGCAAAGAGTGAATTTTAATTAAAAATTTGTGAAAAAAAATATATTCCGATGATAGCATTAAAGAGTGACAATATTATTTATTAGCAGTTTAAAGTAACAGGTATTAATAGCGGTTAATTATTCTAATTCAGGAGTCTGGGTGATTATTGACATTCTTTTAAGACAATGACTGTGTTGCTCGAAGTTGAAAAGAGGATAATAAATTTTCTTTCATTTTTATCATTTTGTATCCGAAACACACTTTTTCGATGTGAAATTTTAGATTGGTTTGGTTTATTTTGTGTCGGACGATTATCTACTCGAGGGATAGAAAATTTTAGAAAGCTTTCTGTTTACTAATCAGTTCTGGTTATTAGAAAAAGTTAGTATTATTTAAAAATGAAGTAGAGCATTAATTGCTTTATTTATATAAGGTTGAAAACAAAATCTATTTTTAATAATACTTAAATTATTCAAATGTTTTGTTAATACCACTGAAACTACTCCAAATCAGATACATTTAAAGACACACATTACAAACAACAACTAATAAAAATACTGAAGGTTGTTGTTTATTTTCCATATTAAAAATTTTTTACATTTATGTTTAACAAGTATCAATCATAGTCAAAATAAGAAAATATTTCGAATAAAATGTCTGATAATTATCAGAAAGTAAACAAGGGATTATTTTTGTATTTGGTTCAGCACTTGTTTAATTTATGTTATCAGTTTGCATTTTTAAATAGGCATATTTTTTCTGTTTCATTCAACACATGTAAAATGCAACATTTACATAATACTTGCTTTTTTCCAATTACTATCAAAACACTTTTAATTATGAGACATTTAAGCGGTTATTCTACTCATCAAAATGTTTCTATGAATTACCCTGAGAGAGCAATGAGCAATCGTCAAGAAGATAATGTTTTAACCTTCTTCGTTTTATTAGAAAATGTTTTGATTAAAAAATGGATTAATGTTTGATTTCTGCTTTTGGTATAAATCAAAAATTTTATTCTTACCTCAGAATGCCGATTTCTATCACGAATTACTTTTATCGAGATGATTTCTTTCATACTTAGAATAAAAACTGAACAATTAGCATCATTTTTGTGAAGTTAGTAAATTAAAAATCTTTCATCCTCTACACTTATATAATTATTTTTCACGTAAATCTCTTTCTTTAAGTTCACAAAAAAATTAAAATTAATTGAAAATTTGTGAAAAAAATCTTTTCTCATGATAACATTAAAGACTGATAATATTATTCTTTACACAGTAAAAAATGAAGACCCAAATTGGGTTGAAAGATTTCTGGGTATGGGTAATTTTCCTGAAATGGTACAGTAAGGATTCCAAAATAGTAGAGTATTGTTCCCAAAATAGATAACTCAAAATGGTTCAAAACAGAGCAGATCTTTATTAACATTAAATTAATCAAAATTTCTGAGGTATAATGTATATATTATCTAAGATATTTTAATTGTTTTAATGTCATTAAAAATCATGCTTATTTAAAACGATTTTGTGCTACAAACTGAACTTTCCAAATTAGAACAATTCTGTACCCAGAAATCTTTCAACCCAATTTGGGTTTCATTTTTACTGTGTAGCCCTTTAAAGTAACAGGTATGAATAGAGGTTAATTTTTCTGATTCAGGAATCTGGGTAATTACCGACATCCTTTTAAGATAATGACTGTGTTGTTGAATGTAGAAAAGAGGATAATAAATCTTACTTCATTTTTATGCTTTTGAATCCTAAACAGTTTCAAACTAAACTTTTTGAGAGCTTTCTATCCACTAATCAGTTATGTTTGTCTACAAAAATTTCTGTTACTTTAAAATGAAAGAGAGCATTAATTGTTTTAGTTATATAAGGATTTATATAAGAAATCTTGTTTAATAATAATAAAATTATTCAGATGTTTTGTTAATAGAGCTAAAAATATTCCATATCACACACATTTAAAGGCAACAACAACAAAAAAATAAAATACTGAAGGTTGTTGTTTATATTCAATATTAAAGAATTTTTCAATCCATGTTTAACAAGTATCAATATTATTTTTAAAAAAAGAAAAAAAAAAGATTCTGTATAAAATGTCTGATAATTATCAGGAAACAAATAAGAGATTATCTTCGCATTTTGTTTAGTTTTTCTTCTAATTATTTTATCAGTTGGCATTTTTAAATAAGCATATTTTTTTCTGTTTCATTCAATACATGTGAAATGAAACTTTCTTATATTATTATCTTTTATTTTAATCATAAGCAAAACACTTTAAATCTGTAGCATACGTATTTATTCTACTCATCAAAAAGGTTTTAATGAGTTATTTACAGAAAGCAATGAGTAAGCATCAAGAAGTAATCTTTTAAGTTTCTTCGTGTTAAAAGAAGATGTTTTGATCAAAAAATGGATTACATTTTGTTTTCTGGTCTTGTTATAAATCACAATATTTATTTTTATTTCAGAATGTCGATTTCGATCACGAATTTCTTCTATCGAGATGATTTCTATGAAACTTAGAATGCAAAACTAAACAATTAGCATCATTATCCTGGAGTCAATAAATTAAAAATCTTTCATCCTTTATACTTAGATATTGACTTTTCACATAAACCTCTTTGTTTAAGTTCGCAAAGAATGAATTTTAATTTAAAATTTGTGAAAAAAGAATCTTTTTGGACGTGACAATATTATTCATTTTCAGTTTAAAGTAACAGGTATGAATGCGGTTAATTATTCTAATTCAGTAATCTGAGTAATTACCGAGATTCTTTTAGGGTAAAGACTGTGTTGCTGGAAGTAGAAAAGAGGGTAAAAAATTCTTCCATCATTTTTATCCTTTTGAATCCTAAACCCACTATTTCAAAGTAAATTTTTAGAAAGTTTTCTATGCACTAATCAGTTCTGGATATTTTCATTATATATACATATCATAATTCCTTTACTTATATAAGATTGATATATACTTATATAAGATTGAATCTAGTTTAATAATCCTTAAAATATTCAAATGTTTTAATGCTGCATAAATTATTCTAAATCACATATATTTAAAGACAATAATAACTAAATATACACTGAAGGTTTTTGTTTATTTTCAATATTAAAGATTTTTTCAATCCATTTTAAACAAGTGTCAGTATTACTCAAAAAGAGGAAACTATTGGGAATGAAATATTTGATAATTTTCAGAAAACAAACAAGGGATTATTTTCGTATTTGGTTTAGTTAATCTTCAATTTATTTTATCAATTCGCATTTTTAAATAAGCATATTTTTTTCGATTTCATTCAAAACATGTGAAATACAACATTTCCGTATTATTATCTTTTGTTTCAATAAACAGCCAAACACTTTTAATGGTGTAGCATTTACGTGTTTATTCTACTCACCAAAAAGGTTTTAATGAGTTACACTGTAAAAAAAAAAAAATTCAAGAGGTTACTAAAAATTTCTTAGTAAATTTTTATTCCACAGAATTTTTTAGTAACCATTACAAACTTTTTTTTTTCAAGTGAAACAAGCATTTTTTTTGTAAACTGAACAAAAGAATTTTTTGTATAACTAACTTAAAAATTTTTAGTATGAGCCACAAAGCAAATTTTAGTAATAGCTCCAAAATTACTTTTAATAACCATTACGTGCAACCGAAGCGGAGGAGCTTCCTTCGAGCTGCATCCAGACTTCTGAAGCGGAAGATTTTCGGCAAAACCGCAATAGATGGCAGCACTAAACATTCTTAACTGCTCTGACAGGATTTTCATAATCCCTTTATTAACGAGACACTACAGACATTCGGGGTGTATTTGGCGGTGGCAAGTTTCGAACCCGGGACCTTTTAGCCTGGAGTCCGTTACTATAACCACTATGCTATGAAGGCCACACCAACTGAGTTTTAGAAAGAGCTATTAAAAATATAAAACTATTAACTCTATTCGTTGCTAACTTTTTTCTAGTAATTCTTACAGATTTTCTAGTAACCGACTAAGATTACTAAAAATTTTTTAGTAATTACAAGGATCACTAAAGTTTTTTTAGTAGATCGACCTTTTTTTTTTACAGTGTAGCCTCTTTGAGTAATGAGTAATCATCAAGAAGATAATGTTTTAACCCTCTTCGTTTTATTAGTAAATGTTTTGATTCAAAAATGGTTAAAGTTTGTTTTCTGATTTGATGTAAATCACAGTATTCATTCTTATTTGAGAATGTCGATTTCGATTACTAATTACTTCTATCGAGATGATTTCTTTCGAACTTTGAATGAAACACTAAATAATTAGCATCATTTTCGTGAAGTTAGTAAATTAAAATCTTTCAGTCTTTACAATTAGATATTGATTTTTCACGTAAGCCTCTTTGTTTAAGTTCGCAAAGAATAAATTCTAATTTAAAATTTGAGAAAAAATAACCTCTTCGGATGATAGCTTTAAAGAGAGAAAATGTAATTCATTAGCAGTTTAAAGTAACAGGTGTGAATAGCGGTTAATTATTCTAATTCAGGAATCTGGGTAATCACCGACATTCTTTTAAGATAATGACTGTGTTGCTGGAAGTAGAAAAGAGGGTAATAAATCTTCCATCATTTTTATCCTATTGGATCCTAAACACACTATTTCAAAGTAAAATTTTAGAAAGTTTTCTATCCACTAATCAGTTCTAGATATTTTCAAAAGAAATATATATATGTATATATATAATTTATAATGAAATAGAGTATTATAATTGCTTTACTCCTATAAGATTGATAACGAAATCTAGTTTGATATACTTAAAATATTCAAATGTTTTATTAATACCGCTAAAAATATTAAAAATCACATACATTTAAAAACAAAAAAGACAAAAAAATATATACTTAAGTTTTTTGTTTATATTCAGTATTAAAGATTTTTTTAATCCATGTTAAACAAGTGTCGATACTATTAAAAAAAGGAAAAGATTGGGAATGAAAAGTCTGATAATTATCAGAAAACAAACAAGGGATTATTTTCGTATTTCGTTTAGTAGTTCTTTAATTTATTTTATCAGTTCGCATTTTTAAATAAGCATATTTTTTCCGTTTTATTCAACCCAAGTGAAATAACAACATTCCTGTATTATTATCTTTTGTTTCAATTACCAGCAAAACACTTTTAATGATGTAGAATTTAATATTAAATGTATCTGTTATATATTATATTTCAAATACTGGTGCGGAGGATCCTCTATTTTTTTTTATTTAGTTAAAAACAGCATGAGCGAATAAAGAGATAAGGAAATTGTTCACTTACCTCATTTATAGTCATCCCAGATCCCGATAAATGCAATCCACGATATATCCATTTCAGCCACAACCTTTGGCTTGCAGCTGCAAAAGACTTAATTTATGTTATTAGTAACTTGGTTTAAAACTGCAGTGCACTCATTGATGATAGATAACATTGTTTAAAATTATGTTTAATGAAATAAAATCGTGTAATAATTTCTTGATTAAAATAATTAAAGGGTAACAATTTTAAGGGAGAGAGAAAAAAGAACGTCTCTCTCCGATTGCATATTTCATATATAGAAAAAGACAGAGAAAAAGTGCGTAATACAAAATGTGATGAGTCAAGGTGTTACAAAGTTCAAGTATCAGTTCTTACTGTTCGAAAAAGGATAGATGTATGTAGACCACAGGCCGCAGAATTCGAGGCTTGGCCAATTCAAAGAAACAAAGTATAAAAACAAAATCTTGATTAATGTTCTAAGTCTAGTTTCTTACGATTCGGGTATGTAATAGAATTTGCTTGCTTAGTCTACTCATCAAAAAGGTTTTAATGACTTACCTTCATTGAACAATGAGTAATCATCAAGAAGATAATGTTTTAACCCTCTTCGTTTTATTAAAAAAATTTTTGATTAAAAAATTGATTAAAGTTCATTTTCTGATTTCGGTATAAATCACATAAAGCAGAAGGCGACAGTAAAGACTATCCCCTCATCACTGTAAAAAAAGGAGTATTATTATATTTAATTTGGACTTGTAAAATAATGCATTAAGTTTGTATATACACTCTTTCTGGTGGTTCTTTATTTAATACATTTTTAAGTGGTTTTATATGTTAAAAATTGTGTAATTCTACGCCTTTTAAAAAAGTTTTGGTAACTTTACACCAAATTAAGCATGAAAATTGTACACAATTGATCGTGCGTCATTTTGAAATGCCTTTAAATTAGCGAAGTTCCGTAAGAATGATCTGCGGTTTCCGTTCTGTTCTCAAAAATGATTATCCAATCGGTTAGCTTATTTCGTATTGCAATTTTATCTATTTCTGCAGGTGTTTATCTTAATTTCTTTCTTCATTTAAATGTGCTTAAGTCAAGCGGCGCTGAATCAGATACTGCTGACGTAATTCCCCAAAGTTCTGAACGAATATTTTATTATGAAAGGGGAAAAAGCAAAATAAAACTGCTATATTAAGAATTAGCACTCTACAATAGACAAAACGTGTCTTTTACTTCCGTATTTAATTGTTCTTTCTATTTTTCGGATTACATTTCAAAGAATTTCGGATTGCATTAACAAGGTAAGCAATGTCATTATTTTTTTGCAGATTTAAACTTTAAATGTTTGAATGTATTTTGTTTTAATTAGATCAAGCTTTTAACACAGTACTGTCAATTTAAGGGGGCTCAGGGGTTGATCGATACGGAAAAACATGAAAAGAGAGCTCTCGCTTCGAGTCCATATAAAAACAGAAGTATTCAATTTAATTAATTTAAACTTTCTGATATTTTAAAGGTGTGTTTGTAGTCTTATAAAATTATAAAATGAAGTACTTCAAAGTAATATAATAAGAAATATAGCAAAATTTATGTAATACAATTTTCGAAAAAAAAAAAATATGTGTTATAACACCAACACCAAGATATCTTGACGTTGAATAGGCATAAGAACCTAATTTTTGTTTTTAAATGATCCGGAAACTTTACTCTATAGAATGAATTAAGGCTACAACTATCACTCAAAAACAACATTATTAAAAAAACTCTCAAAATTGAAAATTAAAAAAACTCCTAAAAATACAACTTTTTTTTTTCATTAAAATACTCAAAATATTAAACTATCTAAACTATATTAATTCATTCTATAGATAATGATGTTATGCGTATGCAAAAAAAATTAAGCCATTCCATCAAATAGTTTTTATTAATCTTGGTGTTAGTCGTCAAAAATCAAGTTTTGAGAAAATGCGACTTAAAGTTGAAATTATATGGGTGCGGCTATGAAAGTGTTGATGCATAAATGCTTATAATTCCGTTAAAAATGCAAATATTTTTATGCTGTTTTTTGCATTGAGTTCAACATTAATTGAATAATAAAACTAGATCATTAAAAAATCGATTTTTTGAAAAGTTTTCAACCCCTGAGCCCCCTTAAAGAGTAATGATGTATAAAATTCTTTTTATGCAGCTTTGTTTATTTGATAGCAGGTATAGTTAAGCAATTTATAATATGCGTTAAACTGTATCATTCTAATGTAATTTTCTATCATATATAGCTTATATTTGTTGAGAAAACTAAAAACGTCGAATTAAATTTATTGTGTTAATTATAAGAAATTATGACTTTAGTTACAAAATTATTTAAAAATGTGTGATCATGACATTTGTCTGTTCTCTAACAAAAAAATATTTTTACCAACAATTTATTAGATGTTATTAATTGATTTTTTTAGCTTAGATTTTTTAAGCTTATTGGGCGCATTATTAAAAATGCGAGAAATTTTCATAATTTTTATTTCTTTTTCTAAATGCTGATATTGAAAATGGTGAAAGCGATTGTCAAACTGTTATCCTTGTTTTTACATTGGTAGAATGTTAATTTTAAGCATGTAAATATAGGAAATTTCATTGTTTACTAAGTATTATGTTTAAAATGTACGTTATGATAAATTGTTTCAATTGAAAGGAAGTCTAACTCTCTCTTTGAGTGAAACTATTTTAAAATACGGCTGTGTTAAATTTAAAATGTAATCTTTAAATTATTTTTTATTTTGCTGTTAAAGGAATGTAATTATTAGGAAATTTTGTTTCTAATCAACTACCACTTATTTAATGTACTTTAATAAGTGGTAGCAAAAAAAAAATAACTTTAAGATTGCATTTTAAATTTAATATGGCCAAAATTTAAATAAATAGTTTCATTAAAAGAGGCTGCTAAACTTTTTTTAAATTGGGATAATTTATTATAACGTATATTTTAAAACATATTACTTAATTAATACTAAAAATGGTGGCAACTAAGTTGCCACCAAAAGGGATGTTTGTTTACACCAGACGATTGTTGGTTTTTTACTACACTAACTTATTAGTGGTGTTTACCTAATCTACTTTTGGTGGCAGCTTAGTTGCCACCCATTTTTGGTGTGAAGTCGCAGGAATATTTTTTACAGTAATCGAGTTCAGGAATAAAAATCTAGAATTAGTTAAATTTCGATAGGAATATTAAAACGCAATCGGTCTGTGAACTAGTTTCATGATGAAAAACGCACAAAAATCCAATTTTAATAGTTAACTTACAGATTCCGAACTTATGTATTTCCTGCTTCCAACCCTCCATGTTTTCAAACTTTTGAGTGTGAGGAAGCACAATGATAAGTCTACGAGTGAACCGCTAAAACCACTAAAATTGCCCTTTTTTTGGGGGTGGAGGGTGGGTGGTTTCACTAAGATAGGACTTGGCAAACCCATTGCGTTTTAGTATGAAAGTCAAAATTTAACTAATTCTAGAATTTCATCAGTGAACTGGATGAGGTGATTGACTGTGCTGCCGCCTCCCGGTCTAACAAATTTTGTTCTTATCTCAGAGTGCCAATTTCTTTCACGAATTACTTTTATCGAGATGGTTTCTTTCATACTCACAATACAAAACTAAACATTAGCATCATTTTCGCGAAGTTAGTAAATTAAAAATATTTTACTCTTTACATTTGCATATTTATTTTTCACGTAAATATCTTTGTTTAAGTTCTAAGAACGAATTTTAATTAAAAATTGCTGAAAGAAAATTTTTTTCGGATGCCAGCATTAAAGAGTGATAACATTATTCATTAGTAGTTTAAAGTAACAGGTTGAATAGCGGTTAATTATTCTAATTCAGGAATCTGGATAATTACCGACATTCTTTTAAGGTAATGACTGTATGGCTGGAAATAATAAAAAAGGTAATAAATCTTCCTTCATTTTTATCATTTTAAATCCTAAACACGCTATTTCAGAGTAAAAATTTAGGATGTTGTCTATCCCCCACTCAGTTCCGGTTCTCTGCATTATAGAAAAAAGAAATAGAGAATTGATTACTTTAATTATGCATAGTTGAAAACAAATTCTATTTTGATACTACGTAATTTATTCAAAAGTTTTATTTACCTTAGTAAAAACACTACTAAAACTATATAAAATTGCATGAATCGACATTTAATAATGGCAATTTGTGGATGATCCCTATCTTGCTTTCAAAATGAGTGAAAAACGCTTTGCTTAGAGGCGTGGTTAAGTGATGTAAGTCACGAATTTTGCAGAATTTTGAATTTTAATATCTCTGTGACATTTTTAGATAACTTACTAAATGATTTTTGCTCTACGGGGATCGTATAAGAATGTAATTTTCGTACTTTTTCAAATAGACCAGTCATGGAGTTTCAATTTATGTCATCTCATTTTGCCCCTTTTTATGAAACTTTGCAATCGGAAGAATGTGCCTAACGGCAATATTTAAGAAGATAGCCTAGATTGTTATAGATTGTTTCGATAAATATGACTCACCCTGTATAATTACCCACGAACACACAGCTCTAAATTTTTAATTCATTCATTCATTAAACTTATTTACATTTTTGTTTCAATATGTCATTGTTTATTTCAACTTTAATAATAACTATAAATAGTTCTTAACTTTTTAAAATAATTAATATTTTCCTGGAAAATGATCGCTCGCTGATTTACTTAAAGAAGGAAATATCCAGTCAGCATTAATCAAATTTAATAATGTAAAAATAATTGAAACATCTCGTTATTTAGATTTCCTTACATTTTTCTACATGTTTTTTTTCGGGAACTATCTCTTTTGATATTAATTAAGAAAACATACGACATCGTTTGCAGAAAATAATAATTCATAAAAACACTTTTAAAAAATCTTGTTTTTCTGACGCATCTATTTAATTTGTTCGTTACAAAATATATTGATAGTTAAAGTAAAAGTATAATAGTTCATTAGTTGAGTTTTTGCTTCTTATTGGAATATATCCATCATTATTTAATCAATTTTGTTTTTTCTTCTAAAGATATATATTTTGTAGAGGTGTTTTTAAACATCAATTTGCATTAAAAATCTTTTATTCTGCTCCTTTTTCATTATCATTATAGAAATAATACCATTATATAATCTATATCGTAATTAACCATTTTAATGTAATTTCAAAATTTACTAATTTCTTTAAAGCATATAAACTAAATTCATTTAAACCTTTTAAAATTGTCAACTTGACTGTAAACTGTCAACTGTCATGAAAACCTAAAAAAATAATTTAAATTTAAAAGAACCCTTCACTGATAATTTTTTCTATTTTTATGAAAAATATTTGAAATATATATATCGTTCTAATAATAGGAAAACTAGCAAAAAAAAATAAATTTGAAACTTTTAGCTAAAGTTTGCTATTTTATGGCGTGCATTCTATGTGCAGAAAAAGGATTTTAAAATAATGTCTGACTATTTTATTTACTTAATGATCTTCAATTAATTAATTTTATCTTGCTTAACAAACTGCAATTTTTTTTACATTGATATTTTGAAGTATTCAGTAAAAACAATGAAAGTAAATTTTGTTTTAATAGCTTGATAATTTTTTCCAAAGAACGAATTCTAATTTTTCTCATATGCAATCATCTGGCAAGGACAAAATAAATGTTTGTACTTCATCAGGGATAGAAATCATATTGGCCATATTTATGGCGCATAATCAGAATCATGTGTTTTTAGATTTGTTCCAGATGTGGAACATAGAGTACTGAAAGGTTAAAACATTTTTAGATAAAATTAAATCATCAGCACACTTTTAAATTTAAAGACAAAGTATCTGATTTTTAGGTGCGTTTGTAATTATATAAAAACGTAGCACGTATAGTCGTCGTACAGTCCGTCTTTCTGTCTGTCCGTCGATGCGCATATAACAGAGCAAAAACTACCAAACCAAATCTTTTAAAGTTTACAATATATAATTGTTGCATAATTTTGTCGTATCATTTCAAAGTTTATGAAAATCGGATATATAGTTTAATCACAATCAATCAAATGCATCCCGTTATTTCACGATCAATGGGAAAAATGGTTACAAGCGAATTTTAATGATGTTTATACTCTTTCGAACATAATAAAATTGTTATGCATCTGTGATTTATATACTAAAAAATACAATCTGCACAAACTGTGGTGCAAAGAATATTTCTCAAGGTCACACGAAAGTATTCCATTAAATAATAGTACAGGGGAGAACACTATTTTAGCGCGTTTTACTATTAATAAACTATTTCACATTTTATGAAATTGATATAAGTTGCTGAGGTTTACTACTTGAGGTTACTACGATTTACTTCATGTGTAATAGAATGCGGATATCATTTACAGGACACACAAAAGATTTCGGCCACTATACTGTATCCGATGTAATGTGCATTGTTACACCAAGATCTCAATATTTTTAAAACTTTGTACGTTATAATACGTCATTTGCAACGTTATACGTGTACTTTCCTACTTGTTTTTTTTTTTTATAATTTTGAAAAATAATTAAAAAACAAATATTTTGTTTAAGAAAAATAAAATTAATTATCGACAATTTTTACTAAAAAATAAAATGTAGAAAGAAAAATATTTGTTTTCGTTTTGAAATTATACAAATATTTTTTCCTAAGTAATATTTATAAAAGATAAATATTTTTTGATAATCGAGCAAACAGAATTTCACTTCACCTATTCCAATAAACATAAAAAAATTCTTTTGCAGTAGAAAATATTTTCCTAATTTCTGCTTTCGATATTTTTAGCTTATTCGAAAATTTTAATGGAATTTTTCTTTTTCTTTTTTGTTACCAGTTATTTGTTGGAAAATTTTATAATTCCCGGAAAAAGTATAAGAAATATTGTATTCGCAGAAATAGATTACTCGTCTAATGATATTATTGTTCTTTAGATTAAAAAGCAAACTGCAACATTTCTGTGTGTAATATTATTTTATTGTTTACTAGCAAACTCTGCCGCATTGCTCTCTTATTAGTAGAAATGCGCCAAATAATATTTAATATGCTAATTATTATTATTATATAATTTACTATGCTAGTAGTACAGGCATAAATTGCCTATGTGAAAGCAGGGATTAGATTAATTTTTAAACATTAATTTTGAAATCGACTAGGTATTTCCTGTTATTTCCATAGAAATGTAATTAAGAAAAATAATCAAAGATATTTTTAGAAAGTTCGTTTTTCCTGCCAACCTTAGGTGGTAATGGTATCGGCTTTAAATATAGCCTGTGTATTATCAGAGATTGTCCCCATTAATTTATAACAATTATTCTTGTAATCGGTTTTAGATTGTATAAAAATCGCAATTTAGCAGTTTTTTTGCACTCTTTTCCACGCTTCACAACTTTTAAATTTCGAATTTGCTTTTTGCTGTTCTTAAAGGACAATTATATTTTAAAAATAACCATCATGCCATACTTAAATTTTCTAGCTTCTTTAGTATCACAGCAGTTGCAATTTACAATGTTTTTTGCTCTTGCAATCCTCTGATGGTTGTGGAACGTACATAAAATATAGCGTATGTTTGAACAGATTCTTTAACCACCAATTTGCAATAATATTTTTTAAAACCGGTTTAGTATTTCATAAGATGCACAAAACTCAAAATTTAGAAGATTTTAATCATTTTAAATTTGGAATTTTCTCTCATCGTTTCTCAGAAAGCATTTGTTTCTTATAAGTAATTGTCATGCCAAATTTCAAAATGTTAGACATCTCAGTTGTAAAAAAATATGTAATTTAGATTTTTTTTTTTTTTTTTTTTTTTTTTTTTTTTTTTTTGCAATTCACAAGTGGTAGTGAAAACAATATAAAATACAGCCTATATTGAAGCAAAGACTATCACCATGGATTTGTAATCATTATTTTTGAAATTGTTTTGACATTACCTGAACGTTGAAATCGCACTTTAGAACGTATATTTAACCCGCTTTTAACGCTTTTAACGCATTTTCATCCTTTTTTATTTTGATATTTTTTAAACTGTTCTTAGAGACTATTTATTTCTTATAAATAATTACCAAGCCAAATTTTAAGTCGCTTTTTGAGATTGCACACAAATCAGTATTTAGAAAGTTTTTAGAAAGCTTTTCGTGCATTTTTATTCTTTTTAAATTTAGATTTCTTTTTAAAGAAATTTTATTAGACATCATTTATACCTAATAAGTATCTATCGTTCTAAATTTCATTTTTCCAGATACTTACGTAACAATAACAGAAAACCCCTTAATTTAGGGTTTTTTGTTTTTGCAAATCCGAGGTGATAATGATATCAGTATAAAATGAAGTCCTTATGAGAGCAAGGGCTTTCGACATCATTTTAAAATTTTTATTTTTTAAACTGGTTTGGTGCTTCCTGACATTTTGTAGAATTGGCGTTTTTCAGATAGCTTTTGGATTGCTTTTAGATGGATAAGAACATTTTTAGAAGTCTTTTCCGCGCATTTTCTCCACTTTAAAAATTTCATATTTTTTAGGAAATGTTCTTAGAGACTACTGATATATTATAAGTAATTAACAAACCAAATTTCTAGTTTGTAGGGCCATATCGCAAACATCTCATCTTTAGAAAGATTTTAGCTGCTGCATCCCATTTCGGTTAGTGGCATCGATATAAGATATACCTTATGTTTCATTCGGAGCAAACACCATCATTTTCGTACCATTTCTTTTGAAATCGGTTCGGTAGTTCTGGAGATTACCCCCCTACAAATAAAAAAATTACCTCGTATTAATATAGGTGTATAGATAACGGTGCTCCTCCCATGAGCACTTCGTGCTCAAAACCCAGGTCAATATACACTATATAGGCTTAGATGACCGGCCATTTGTGATGTTTAACGTTTTGTTAATTATCTAGAAAAATAAAGGAGGAATTATCCTGAAAGTCCAGGTATATAAGCAAAATAGTACATGTCATATATTTCTGTAAAGATGTTATCGAGAAATTCCATAGGGGAGCGTCAACAAATTGAAAAAAAATACCTTTTTGTTAACCCTGTCAAAACTAATGTAGCAAAAGAATTCAAACTGTAGATTATGATTACAGGGCTTATTGTAATAAACTGTGACCATTTTTATGAAGATAATATGTATACTCGCAGAGAATTTAAGGTTTCCATAAAGAAGTCTCAAATATTGCCACGTTGTTTGCTTATAATTTGCAGAGTTCTTAACATAAAAAATGATATTTATAGAAAACATGACAAACAAAATTGTACACAAAAACCGTATATTTAGAATTAAAAAGTAATAAAAATTGTTTGAATATTGAGCAAGTTTATTAAATAATTTTGCTCTACGCATGCCTGAAAGCAATCAAAATATAGATTTTGCATAAAGTTTTAGCTAAATGTAGAGATCAACTTTTCTACATAGCTTGAAAATTTTGGAAAACATAACTTGAAAATTCTGACAATTACCTTCGATAGAATAAGCTAAAAATACATTGATACCCCCAAAAAAGAAACAAGATGAGGGCATGTATTTAAATATAGTAGTACGTGTAACATCATGTATGTTGTATTGACACTAATCAATGTATATATGGATATAACCCTTAATACTTTTGCTTTCTTTTGGGAATAACAGATTTTGAGCTTATTCTATCGACGATAATTTTTAGAATTTTCAAGCTACACTGTTTAGAATTTTGTCCTAGTTTGAACAAAATTTTGGTTCTCAGTAATTGCCACTTTAAGATGGTGAAATCTTGAAACAATATTTGGAGCTCCTGTTGAACCATGGTTCAAATAATTGGAACGAGGTTGAAATAGAAAACCCCAAATGTTGGTATGGGATTTCACCATCTTATGGTGGCAGCTACTGAACACCAAAATTTGGTTCAAACTAGAGGAAAATTTTTTAACAGCGTATGTTTTTGAGACTTTTACAAAAGTTGCTCTATACATTTATCTAACACATTATGAAATAACATTTAGATTGTTTTCACGTATGCGCAATGAAAAATTATTTAGTAAAACTGCTCATTATTCACACAATCTTATCATATTTTTATTCTGATTTCAGGGTGTTGTGTACAATATTACTTAAATACGATGTTTACTGAAAAGAACATTATTTTTAAATTAAGAATTCTACAAATTATAAGCAAAAAAACTTAGCAAAATTTAAAACTGTTTTTATGAAAATCTTTATTTTTCTATCAATGTATTTTGTATATGCTATCTTTATACAAAGGAACACAATTTATTACATTAAACCTTTAATCATAATCTACAGTTTAAACGCTTTTGCTATAAAAGTTTTGACAGAGTAAATCCAAAAGATACTCATTTATTTCCAATTCATTCACGGTTTCATATGAGGTTTGGAGAAAAAAATCTTCGCGGAAATTAGTGATTTGTTCTAATCTGGTTACACACCTGGAGTTTAAGTATAATTCCTCATTTATTTTTCTAGTTATTCAACAAAACGTCAAAAATTGCAAATGCCGGTCAATTTTAACCATATAGTGTATTTGCGGGTAGTAAAGTCGTTTCTTAGTTATACATTAGGGAATCTTCTTGAATTCATTTCCGTTAAAAACTATGAAATTCTTGTTTTTAAGAGCATTTTAAAATATTTAAATAATTAACGAACATGAAGAAAACAGATTAAATTGCATATATATTTGCTTTTGCAATTATTTTAAGACCTTTTTTTCTATAAGTAATGAATTAATAAGGTTAAGTTACTTCCATGTGTATAATTTAAAATTTAGTTTCCATTCAAGTTAGGTTTGAATTCAAAGTAACGATTGCCTTAAGTATGCAAAAAAAAAAAAAAAAAAAAAAAAAAAAAAGAATTTCTGGACATATTGTTTTTTTAGATAGCTTTATTGTATCTGTCTTCAGTTTTGCTTTTATTTGTAGGAACGTTTTTAAAAAATAAGCAATGAATTGATAATTGTAGGTTATATCCATATTTATAATTTAAAATTTAATCTTGTATTAATATTAAGTTTAAATTCATTTTAACCATTGCCTCTATTAATGTAAAAAATTACCTCTCGACGCATAATATTTTAAATAGATTTAGTGCATCTGTCTTGGGTTTTTCCTTTATATGTAGGACTTTTTTTAAAAAAAGAAAAAGAAATGAATGGATAATTATACGTTATATCCATATTTATAATTTAAAATTTATTTTGCATTAAAATTAAGTTTAAATTTAAAGTAACCGTTCCCTCCTATATGGAAAAAAATTACTTTGGGACATATAGTATTTGAAAATAGGTAAAATGATACAAATTTTCAAAACAAAAATTATATTACACTGCAAAAAAAAAATCCGTTAAATTTACGGCAAAACTGCTGGAATCAATGTTGACAGCTGTTTTTGCCGTAAAAATTGGAGTAAACTTAGATGTAGTATTTTTTTTACGTCTAATTTTACTGCAATTTTTATGGCAATCAAACTGCTGCCAGCAGTTATTTCCGTAAATTCAACGGATTTTTTTACAGTGTATGTTTCAGATATTAACTTGTATATTTTCAAATCATAAATTATTTTTTTATTAATATGTCTGTATTATGGAATAGTTTATAAAGCGAACAAAAGAGACTAGTATTTTGATTTTATTAATATCTGAATAGGATTTTTGACAAATTCATATGAAATACTCTTATTTGTATGATGTACTTTCAGATCCAAGTTAGACAACATATGAGCAAAGGCCCAGCCGATCAATTATTTTATGAATTTTTGCTTTATTCACTATGTTTCTCCAACATAATCCCAAAGAGCTGATGTATATTCAATGAAACTGAAATCCTTTTCATTTTTCAAGGAAATGAAATGAAATGAAATAAAATAAAATAAAATAAGATAAACTAGTCGTCGGATAGCCTCCGTAATAATTACTAATCATGCATTATATAAGATATGAAAATAAGACATGTATAAATTATGTATAAAATGTATCGAAATTCCAAAATAAAATTTAAACATATATTTAAATATTTTTAACACATAGTAATGCTCTATTAAAGATTTGCTGATGAACCAATTTAGACAAATTATATAAAACGCCAAACCACTCGAAATACGTAAAAGAAACATCCTTATAACTCCAAAAATAATAATCATATAAATTAACAGTTTACGACGTCGGATTAAGTGTCTTAAATCTAATTAAAATATATCTTTCAATTGAAATTGTTATGAAATACAGGATCATGAAACATCAAAGAATGTGGAAAAAAATATTAAAAATTTCTCGGCAACTAATTATCCGATCAACATTGCTTTTTATGGAAAGCTTGTCTTATTTTATAGTCTTTTGCATCCATTACATAAAATAAAAAAATTAAAAAATTTTATATGCCTTTCATTAGAACGAATATTTCAAGAGTCCGAAAAAAATAGCTCCAGATAATCGTGGTTACTGATATTAAACAAGCTTCTCTCCATTATTACATACTAAGTACATACCAAATTTCAAGTCTTTATCACAATTTTTTTCGGACGGTAGAGTGTTTGCAGATACAGAGACAGACGGATGACAATTTGTTTTCTAAAAATGTGTTTTTCGGAATCTCCAGTGCCTGAAACGTATAAATCCGTTTAAAAAAATCAGTTTTCAAAACGATTGAAAGTTTTATCCTATATTCCGTATAATTGGTTAGGAAAAAGAAGCTAATATTTTAATGTGTTTTAAAATCGTTTATGCAGCATTTAATATTACTTTTACTAATGACTTCCCAGAAATTGTCAGCATTGTTCTGGAGAAGATCTATAAGTGGGATAAAGCAAATATTAAGTAGAGGACACATGGTAATGACCTCAATGCGATATACGAAACTATTTCAGCTTGAAATAATGTAAAACCAATAAAGCGCTTTTAAATCAAACGCTACCTTTAGACGCTAATGTGTATGATAATTCTCGTCATTTAGGTTTTTTTTTATCCTACTTTTTTTTAATAAGTTTAATTATTCATAGATTTTGGTTATTTAATAAGACAACATAGATTAAAAAGTAGCGGAAAAAACACAAACATTAGTAGTTATTGGGTAGACATGCTATTGCCCAACCCTTTCAAAATATCAGATGAAGACCATTAATGGTAAAAAAAAACAAGATCTCATAAGAATATTTTCTATTATAAAAATTATCTGAAACGTATAATAACAATAAGTTCCCTTACTATCTTTAACACCGAATGTAGTGATTAATAAGTAACAGCAATACATGTTGAATACCAGTTCGAATATATTTCGATTTCTATACTGGAATTTGTTATTTTTTTTTTTCAATTAAAATTCCATTAAGACTGGATTTTCTGGCGAAAATTCCATAATTGAATATACAGTCAATTGCCGTATTGTGGAGAGCGTAATTTCATACTAAAGTGATTTCATTAATAGTTTAATGCTATTCAATTTTAAAATATTTAGCTGCCGACATCATTAAAGTTTATGACTCAAGGAAATTTTGACAAGTTTCAGACTTAACATGTATTCTAAGTCATTCTATCTTTTCCGCCAAACGATAAACTTTTCAAGCAATTTTAGATAGGGCATTATGTTATTAAAAATTTTTATATAGTGTCTTCAGAAAACATATACACTTAGTCCTGGAACATTAGGTATATCCCAGTATGCAGAACAAATATCATATTGTACGTAAACTGGCGCTGATGGCAGAAGAAATTGTCTTCACCACAATTTTACAAGTTTTGGAAATATTTAAGAAAATATAATAATCGATAAAAAAAAGGTTGCACATTTGTCGCTCCGATTATAATAGATTGTTTCTAGTGCTTCGGAGATATTATTGGATCTTTTCACTTTGTTCCTAAGTTTGGAACAAACTGTTTGGAACCACTGTTTGGAATCCAAACAGTGGCGTAGCTAGCAGGGGGCAGAGGACGCGGTCCGACCTAGGTGTCACCCTCTAAGAGGTGACAAGCCAAGTATCCAGGTTCGAGTCCATATTTAAACAATTTTTCTCTCTGTTATAATAAACCCTATGTACTGCTCCAATTTTGGATATAACATATCTATTTCAAGAAAAAACTATTTTATTATTATTATCATTATTATTATTATTATTATTATTATTATTATTATTATTATTATTATTATTATTATTATTATATTTTAAAGCAATTATACTTATAACGGCAACACATAATATTTAATTACTTAACTAAATCAATATTTTTGAAAAAACATTCAAATAATGGCATTTTTTAAATTATGTCTCTTACAGAAATTTTAATATTTTTGTCACCGGTTTTTCAAAACAGAAATCTTTTGCCTAATTGAATCAGAAAAAAAAAATGCTCGGATTAAATAATGCAAAATTTTCAATAAAATTTTACTGGTGAAAATAATAAATTATGACTGAAGTAGGGATGCCCGTATGTGGTACAAGCAAATGATAATTGGCAAAAACACGTTGCCTGTACGACGTACGGGCAAAATAGAGAAGCGGTTAAGGGTGGAGTTCTGATCAGAAAAAACTCACCGGATTGTATTTTAATGGATATTATGTATGAATATTTGATTCATTCATAAAATTCATTTATGAAATTTATGAATGAATTCATAAAATTCATTCATTATGAATTTAAAAAAAAAATTCTTTATGAATGCATAGAATTCATTCTTTATGAATTCATAAAATGCATTCATTAAATTCATTTTATATCACGAAAATTATGTTCATACATAATTTTTAAAATACACGCATCAAATAGGAGTTACAGATAAAATAAAATTATTTCACCATACATTTGATTTGTTTTCAGAAAAACACTCACTTTGTACTTTAGAATCCAAAAACTGAATATTTTAGTTTACTTTTTACCAAAATTCCATTTATATATTCTATTTGTTATTTACTCGTCATTTCTACTCGATTGATTTTTAAGAAATGTTTGATGCATCAGATCGATTTTGCAATCATGTGGAAAAATCGATACTGCAAAAACGACATCATTGAATTATTGATGCAGTAAATGTTGCATACTAGTAATTTTTGGAAAAATCTGTTTCGAAAATGCTGTGAAATTTCACTGTAATTTTAAAACATAATACTGATATTTTTGAGTTTCAATGCTCTTAAAATATAATAAACACAGTTGTGCTGAGAATACTAAATAAATTCTACACATGTTCCTAGAAACGTATAATTTGATTTTCATAATCTATTCGTTAGATCTTAAATTTATGTATTAAAACTATAATATATATATTTTTTATTTCTGTACCTTTTATCAATTTTCTTCCTAATTTTGTTTTATTTTGTTTTTTGTATATTATTTCAAATTGTTTAAAAGGTTTAATGAAAACTTCAAAAACAGAAAAATAGTTGTATTTTGTTGACATGTTTCAACTCATCACAGAGTCATTTTCAAAACAAATTAAAAAGGATATTCCAAAGTTGCACTGTGTAAGGTACATTGAACTAAAACGATTTAATTTAGTTTTTCATGTGCACACATTATTAATTTTTTTTACTTGTATTTTAATTTCTATTTTTTGAATCCATTGAACCATTCGTGCAATTATTATCCATTATTGTCCACTCATTATAAAAGAAATAATAGTGACTATAGTATGCAAAAATTCCACATGTAACAATACAAAATTATTCAGCCTACCAAAACTGTGGCACGATTCGCTCAATGGCTTCAAAAGACAGAAATTTAAAATCCAAATGCAAGAAATTTATGCAATCTTTTTTTAAAACCTCACAAAATATGATTTTATGAAATATATATTTTTAAATCTTTCAGTTCAGAGGTTAATTTCAGTTTTCTTGTGTCATTATTAAAAATAGTGTTTTCTAGACACTACACATCATTGCAGATCAAACCTCTTAAATAAAATATATCAATAAAAATAAAATGTAATCGCATTAAAAAAAAGAAAAAGAAAAAAGGGTACTACTCTGTTATCCCGTCGATCAAAATACTATCGCCAAATTATAAGATTAAATGACAATAATGGATGATCGTGAATGTCAATTGAATGACATTAAATACCATACACGTGCTTAAAACGTCATTAAGTGATTTTTTTTCAACTTTTTACTAATATTTTTATTAATATTCTACTAATTATTTGTTTTTTTTTATTATTTTAAATAAAAATTACGTCAATATGTATAATTTGGCTGTTAGTTTGGCGATTTGTATAATTTGGCTGTTAGTTTGGCGATTTGTATAATTTGGCGAAATCGGTCGACGGAATAACAGAGTAGTACCGAAAAAAGAAACCAGACAAGTGTTCAAGTGTTAATTGCTATTTCTTTGCTTTTCATTTGAACATTTAATTTGTTTAGCGTATTTCTGTGCATTCGGAATATTTTCTGTTCATTTTTATAAATTTTAATTTTAAAATTGTTATTTATTATTTAAAATTATCATAAAAATGTGGCACAAACATACAAAAAAAATTATTTGTAATATCAAATTAACAGAAGAATTGTTAGTTTCTTAAAACTGTTTAAGTTTAAAACTATTAAACATAAATACATTCCACGTATTCCATAATAAATATAATAATGTAGTATATGAACTATGTTATTTCTACGACATTTATATGAATTTTTTAAAAGTTAATTGTATATAAATATGTAAAAAACCGCCAGAAAAGTCCTGAAATCCATACAAAATGATGGTTTAGATGTGGTACACAAAGGTTGTCACAAAGATAGAAGTTACAACGATAGAAAATATAGTAAAATTACACAAAAAGAGGGAAAATAGCCTTGAGTATGTTATAAAACTTTTAAAATATGAAAAAAAGAAAGGGATTTTTTTAGATTTAAACTGTCTAGAAACAGGCGAAAAAGCTATACAGGGTATCCTCCATTATAAAAAAGAAGTAACCTACCACGACCAAACGTTAAAGTTTAACAGGGTATAAAAATACTGAAAAAGAAGATTAGTAAGCATAAGAAATCTAAAATAAAAATTGGATAAAAAATTACGGTAAAGAATACAAACAGAAAGAGAATAATAGAATTTGAAAGGAATTCAAACTAATAAGATAACCACATGATCTGGTGACTCTGAGAAAATTTCGAAAGCTGAGAAAATATATTTAGTATAGTAAGTAATAAAAAAGAATACTGCTCAGTTAAACTGATGGCATTGAGCTCACAGGCTACACATACTAATTGCACATGACAGCCTTATATTTTCAAGGGTTATTTCCGATCGAAAAAAAATCAAAGGAGGGCAAATAGCTTCCCCTTTCCCCCTTTTATACCCAATCATTGAATCCTGTTAAATTTTATGGATTGAGTGTAAATATATGTATATATATGTATTAATATAGAAATTTGATTATTTGTAAGATGTTTTTTTATACCTCTTTGAAAATCTTTTGAATATCATCAATGTAATTTGGGCAAATTTTGGTAGAGTTAGCAGAGTTTAATGCATTGTTAGAGTTTTAAAAAGTTGAGGACGAAGGACACTAGTAGAATTTTTAAAGTTTAAAAATTGAGGATCATAATTAAATTCGTTGTTTTGGTAATCCGGATATAGCCGGATATAGTTCCGTATATGTTTTACTACAAGTCCGTTTTGTTTTATCTCAATCCTTCAAGAAAGAGGAAAGGTAGTCAGAATCCTCAGTAGTTAGCGGGATGCTGTAAGCCACAACTAGCGTATTTTTAAGTGATAAAGATCCTAAGGTCACTCAACTTTCAAATTCTTCTCACTAAAGCAAATTCTATGTGCATTTGATGTATTTGTATATTTTAAATATCTCCTCGGGAAATTAATATTTTTTACATGTATTTTTTGTACACACTTCTTAAAAGATGTTCCTGTTTTCTTATATTTCAAAAATTTTTTAAAGCATATACTTAGTTTTATATGAAATGTTAAAATTTTAGTCACAGTTCGTCGGCTTTTAACACATAAAATATTAAATAGTATAGGTTTTAGAAATATTTTGTGAATTAAGAAAAAAACAAACATCCTTAAGATTAAACATTGTACAGAGAAAAATAACTTTAAAATATTGATTTTCCGAGGAGATATTTTAAATGTACTAATGCATCAAACGTCAACAGACATTGCGGACGAAAATTCGAAAGCAGAGTGACCAGCTTTCTTAATAGGGCAATCTTAGTTTAAAGATAGAAAACCAACGATTATAAATGCACAAACTAGTTCGATGTGCCAATCCCAAAACTTTCTTCTATCTCAACATACATTTTAATATTAAAAAAAAATAGTTACTCATTTTAATACTTTAATAATTTTAATTCAATACTCTACCAACTTTAATTTTTATCTTAAATTGCAGCTTCAATCAATTAATCGGAGTAAAAACGAATTTCTGTTTCTGCACGAACCGATGTACAATAGAATGATAGGCAGATTTTTCTTTAATTCAGGGAGGACCTACTTGCCTTACCAAAAAATAATCATATACAAAAAGTTTAGTTCAGTTCTAGAACTAACTTCATACACTTTTATGTGGTGCAATATTGAAAATGGCATAAAATTCGCTATTGCAGCGCCCCCTTACGGAGAATTTTTTTGAGATTCAGGGCGATCCAACTAACCATAGCCATACACTTACACAAAAAATTTCGTTCAATTCGATGCATAACTTCATATACTTTTGGTCGATACAATATTGAAAATGGCACAAAAATCGCGATTGCAGCGCCCAGTTCCGGCGGATTAATTTCAAATTCAGGGAGGACCAACTAGCCATAGTCATACAGATACACAAAAAATTTGGTTAATTCAATGCATAACTTCATATACTTTTGGTCGGTACAATATTGAAAATGGCACAAAAATCGCGATTGCAGCGTCCCCTTCCAGCGGATTATTTTCAGATTCAGGGAGGACCAACTAGCCATAGTCATACAGATACACAAAAAATTTGGTTCAATTCGATGCATAACTTCATATACTTTTGGTCGGTACAATATTGAAAATGGCGCAAAAATTGCGATTGAAGCGCCCCCTTCTGGCGGAATATTTCAAAACTGAAGGAGGACCTGCTTGCCACAGCCAAAAACATTCACAAAAAATTTGGTTTAATTCTATGCATAACTTCATACACTTTTTGATGGTGGAATGGCGACATACAGACACACAGACAGACACACAGACACACGGACAGACAGACATTTTGTAAAAACATGGTTTTTGGAATCTCTGACCCCTAAAACGTGTATATCTGTCGAAAACCGGAAGTCGAAAAAACTTTCGATTACAATACTTTCTTCTGTTGAAGATTGAAGGAAGTAATAAAGTATGAAAATTGATTTGTGACATGACAAAGAGAAGAAAAATAAAAACAACAATAAAGGAATCAAGGCCCGTCGACGCCAAATACATTAAAATAGCAAATAAAGCCTTTGTGCAAAAATGTTTAAAGATAGAAAACCAACGATTATAAATGCAATGTTGCAATGCAAAAATTGATCTGTGACATGACAAAGAGTCATGACAATTAATTCTTCTCTTTGTCATATTACAGATCAATTTTCATACTTTATTTGTGCATTTATAATCCTTGGTTTTCTATCTTTAAACATTTTTGCACAAAGGCTTTATTTGCTATTTTAATCTTAGTTTAAAAGCTTTTCTCTGAATTTTACATATTTTAGGGTAAAACTGAATACCTCTAAGGCATGTCCAAACCCTTTGCAGAGATACTAATGTTTAATACATAAACATCTTATAAATTCCGCATCACTTAAGTAATGTATAATACTGGTTTATAATAAATAGAGTATTTTTTAAACCTTAAAGTATCCTTTTTGCTTTAGATTTTTTTTTATCCGTAAATTGTTTTTAATATTGTTCTCATGGGTATAATTTATTTTAAATACACATAACTTATTGAAATTGAAAATTGGAGGTATATATTTCAAGAAATGTTTAAATCAAGGAGTTCATTTCAAATATTTTTTTCTGAATTATACAGAAATATTGAAAACAATATGTAGTCATTTGTTTTAAACTTTATTCAAAAAATAAATATTCTGTATATTCCTGTAACTTAATAAATAATATTTTACGATCTTAACTTTCTACAACTTTTTTATCAATGCGCGACACAATACACGATGGTAGAACTAATCAACTTGCAGACGAAGACCATCGATTAAATACATATATAGACGAGATATTGTATAACTTTATACACTATTCCTATCGTAGCATAAAAGAAAAATTTCAGTTCAGTTTAACGATTTTATATCTGTATAATAAGTGTAAAGAAAGAAAGATTTCCTTTGTATATTCACATACAGGGTGAGTAAAAAGTCCGTAAAAACTTTAAAAATTCATAAAAACCGAAAAAATAACCGAAATGAAAAACGGTTTGCAGGGTTAGTATCTATAGGTCACGGGGATTTTTTTAAGACATGAAAAAAAAAATATTTTGTCAAAATATTATTTTATTTCTGTCAAAAAACAGCCAATAGGTGGCGCTGACGTACCCAAATCAAAGAAAAGATACCCAAATAAAGAACAGAATGTTTCCTCAAACCGCCGAACAAGCTTTATAAAGCCTGCTGCTGTTAAAGGCCCCTTTCCCGTCCTCAAATCCTTTTGAAATCGGAATTTACGCAAAGCAATAGTCGCTGATTCCTTGTTCATGTAAAATAACTTCACCAACAAAGCTTTGTCCTTCGCAGTGAGCATCTTTGATCAAGTTGACGGCTCAGAAAGGTGAACTAGTTGTGGATTAAGAGCACAAGCTCTTATAACCGGTTCATTTGGATATTTCCGCGGAAATCGCAAGTACCAGCGCCATCTGTCGGCTGTTATTGGAATTATTTTTTATTTCTGTCTTTAAAAAATCCCCGTGACCTATGGATGCTAACCCTGCAAACCGTTTTTCATTTCGGTTATTTTTTCGGTTTTTATGAATTTTTAAAGTTTTTACGGACTTTTTGCTCTCCCTCTATTTCTTTCGATTAAGACTAACTAATATTTAAATTATTATTATATTTCTAGGATTAAAATGCACTTATAGAAATGCACCGAAATTTTTTCATTATCAAATACTTTATTTAAGAAATAGAAAAAATATCTTCTAACTTTGATCAATAGATCAGGATAACTAAACAGGATAATAATAAAAACAAATTTATAACAATAATGATGTTTACAATCCCGTACACTGTTAAAAATCTTGTCCTAGTTTGAACCAAATTTTTGGTGTTTAGTAGCTGTCACCATAAGATGGTGAAAACTCGTACCGACATTTGAAGTTTCCTATTTCAACCTCATACCAACTGTTGGAACTAAGCTTCAACAGGAGCTCCAAATATCGGTTCAATGTTTCACCTTCTTGCAGTGGCAGCTATTGAGCACCAGAATTTGGTTCAAACTAGCACAAGATTTTTAACAGTGTAGAAAGGAAGAACATCCAGGTAGTAGAAACATAAATTGCATTTCCAACATCTGCACTTTAAGATCCTTTCTTATGACCCTTTATATATCATAATTTGAAAAATCCTTATTATGAATAAATAAATTTTTAAATAATATTTCTTTTTTTAGGTGCGTTCATCATTATGTAATTATGTAGCACCTATAGTCGTCGGTTAGTCCGTCCGTCTGTCCGCATATAACGGAGCAAAACTAACCAACCGAATCGTTTGAAATTTAAAGTATATAACTGTCGCATAATTTTGTCGAGTCATTTAAATTTTTATGAAAATCGGATGAATAGTTTAAGGACAATCAAAAGCATTCCGTTATATTATGGTCAATGCGAAAAAATAGTTTCAAGTGCATTTTAATGATGTTATATTCTTTAGAATATAATAGAATAGATATGAATCAAGGAAGTACATGCTAAAAATTACATTCCGCAGAATCTGTAGTGCATACTTGTTATAAATTTACAGAGCCACACAAAAGTATTCCATTACATTATGGTATAGGGGGAACACTGTTTGAAGCGGGTTTTAATACTATTAAACTATTTCACATTTTATGATATTGATGTACGTTGCTGAAGTTACTACGAGTTACTTCCTGTATAATAGAAAGCAGATAGTATTTACAGGGACATACAAAGTATTTTGGCCAGTATACTGTGTCCAAAGTACTGCATACTATTATATCAAGATATAAATATTTTTAGAATTTTGTTATAGTACGAGCGCACTTATTTGTTACGCTTGACGTGCAATTTCCAAGATATTTTCGTTTTGTGAATCATATGACATATATTTATGCAGCATTGATATTAAAGTTCAACATGTAATGAACTTTATAGGTATAATTGAAATAGAATTTCTGTTACTTAAAACTTAACTAAATCTGGACGGAGCAACATACTAACCTAAACCGCATGATAAGAGAAATATTACAAAGAAGTTAGATATCTATAAGTTTTTCAAATAAATAGTGCGTATTTAAACTACGTCCACATAGCTTTAATTTATATTTCTGAGTTACTATTTCAAATAATAATAATATCTAGTTTTCAAATTAATTCGTATGGTTTGAACAATGTTGTTAAAATTAATGAACTGCTTTATTAAAATATTTCTCGATAGAGAACAGGGGAAAATTATATATGAAGTTCGCAGGATTATTCGTATTTTGATTAATAGTGTGGTGGATCTCAAGTTTATGACAAACTTAATAACGATATAATTTATAATGACATAAACTTAATATAATACTATAACGATATAAACTTAATAACGATAACGATAAAATTTAATACGAACTAACTAGGGAACTTCCCCAGGTTTATGTTGTGGATTTGGACGAGTTCGGTATCAAAAGAAAGATCTCGTCATGTACGGTAAACGAACTAATAGTGGAACGAAACTACCCGTCCAAATCCAACCCTTGTCGAGATATCAGCTCTTGTATATTGACTTGTATTGAATAAATATAATTGTTCGCAAGTTAAAAATTCCTTTGCATTATTTTTAATCCTTCTGCCAATATCTTTTCTTGAGCAACGAGCAAAATTCTTTACACCCACAAACTGCCAATTATTTCCCTGCTTTAAGACTGATACTTCGTATTCTTCTCTTCTTCTTTTCGCGCACGACTGCAATCGGAGAGCTTTCCCATCTGTTTTTATTATTTCCAGCACTTTGTTTTATGTAAATTTTTTGACAAATGTGTGACGTGACAAGGATAATGGTAATGGATAAACTGTATGTATATATAGTGTGTAAAATAGAATGTTTTTCTTAGGCTGGCTTGAATTGCGAACAATTTATGTACATGTCTGTCAATATATTTATTTATTCCTTCACACTTCAAGTGCTGATATCACAAAAAAGGTTGGGTTCGGACGGGAGTTCCTTTGTATTTTTAACGTACATGACGATATATTTCTTTTGATACCACACTCATCTAAATCCACAACTTGTTCCTGGGAAGGTTTCATAGTAAGTAATTATCATATGAGTGATCGATTTTTATCATACAGTCATACCCTGATTTAATGAAGCCCTATTTAACGAATTTTAGCGATTTAACGAATCTTTCTTTTTCTCCAATTAAAATGAAGGCAATCCCTCACCACTATTTAACGAATAATAAATCCAAAATTAACAATTTTTTTCAACAAACGCCCCCCCCCCCCCAAAAAAAAAAAAAAATGTCTGTTTAGGACTGAAAATTACTGTGAAGTTAAATACAGAAAACTGCTTATTTGAAAAAAATATAGCAACGTTGGACGAAAATGAGGGGAAATGATACAAAGTCAATATTTGGGGTGTTCTTTATTTTGTGAGAGAATATTGGGATCATGTTTCTAAAAATATGATTGAAAAAAGCGGGATTTACAGGCATACAACTGAAAAGTGAAAAAAACTATGAAATTATATCGCCCCTTCAGGAGAAATTTTATGGAAAAACATTGCTCCTGAGATAAACGATTATGTCACATGTGATGACAGACTGTCAAACTTGTACAACTGACGTTAATGAAATATCTAATTTGTTAGAATCAATGAATAACGATTCTTAGTAGATTTCAATAATATAATTGCCATTGAAACTTACTTTTCTCATGCTTTATAAGATTGAGAAACTGTGAAAACAAACCAGATGTAGCAGAGCATAAATGTTTCAATAGTTTCTTCTTTCTATAAAGTAAAATAAAAAAAAGTCAGAAATTAAAGAAAATCTCAAACGTCTATTACACAGCTCTTTAAAAATTAAAATTAATTAGTGTAAATTATCGCATTTACTCGTGTGTAACGCGCGCATTTTTTTTTTCGAAAAAATTAAGGCGAAATTCCTAAGTGCGCGTTATATACGGAATAAATTTTTTACTGCTTGATGTAATCACACGATGTATATATGAATTAAGAAATGTATTCAAAGAAGACATGAAAAATAAGAAAATCTTACTTAATAGAAGTATTGCTGCATCTTTATTTCACTCTTTGCACTTTTTTATAAAAAAACCCGCTAGTAAAGTTTTTTAAACATTAATTAGCAATTCTCATTGCCGTCACTCTCTCCTGTTTCTCGTCATTTATTCCCTACCTGAAGTCTAAAAATGCAATTTTGCCTTGTTTCCTGATCTAACGCAATGTTTGTTTCGACCTTCTTTGCTTAAATTCGTTTGGTCATTCATTTATTTACGTAACTAATTTACGGTGCGCGTTATATACGAGATTTTAAAAAAGCGTCATTTTTTCTTGTAAAGTAGGGGGTGCGCGATATAAACGCGTGCGCAGTATACACGAGTAATACGGTATTCGCTGTATTTTCGTTGCTGAATAAAAAGCGTATAATTTCTAATAATGGACTTATTTGTGTAGTGTCTTATTACAGCTTTTCTGCAGGGTAAGTGCAGATTTTTTTTTTCGTTTTGGACCTTGATATTACAAATAACCCCGATTTAATATATAAAGTTTTACGGTCCTAATGAATTCATTATATCGGTGTCCGATTGTATTTTTTCTCATAATCGAAAGATTTATTTAAGCAAAGGATTAGAAAATATTACTAAAAGTTCCTATAGATGGTGCTTCATTTGCCAATGCTACCCTAAAAAATACACAAAGGTAATAAATCATTTTATCACAGATGAATCCATAATTCCTATAGTAAAATATTATTTTTTCTCACGAATGACTTTTTCCTCTTCATAAGTTTTCATATTGGGCATTAGAATGATTGGCTTTTAAACAATAATTTAAATTAACGTAATAGCTCTTAAATCTGAGCAGAAATTCTGTGAATGGTGCAAAAAGAAATACCAGATAATATCGCGAATGCTTCTTGTTAAAAATACATAAAATATTTATAAAATTGATTATAATATGGGCGATAAATACAGCTATTATATTGGTCAAAATCTCACATTCTTATATTTAATGATCGACAAACAAAACATACATGCGAATCTGACATTAAAACCCACACTTTCCCAAAACAATCTAATTAGAAAGGAGATAGACTCAACATCTTCTCATGAGAGCTAAATCGACGTTAACAAAAACTCAATACAAAGAAGTTGATGACTTGGTAAGTTCAAACTCCAATCCTAGGAACAGATGCGGAGATGAGAGAGATTCGTTCTTACGTTAGATGAGGAGAGACACTGGATCCTCTCCCGAAAGATGATGGGACATCGGCAAGCATGCCGCGTCTGCTCCGAATGACCCCCTCCATTTCTACTTTACTTCTCCATGTATTTAGCTGTTTGTGTCGTGCACGTAGTCTTTTTGAATATTCAAGATTAAATTTACATTGTTTTTATACAAAATAGTCTTCATTTAAGTTCTAATCACCACTATTAATTACGCAGATAATTACACATACATGTAATTTTGTTAAAGGGTGTAAAAGCATAAAATAGAGCCCTAGCTAAAAACAAATTTTGATTAAACATTATTTCTTGAACAAATACACTTGAATTTTATATCATGTATAGAGTTTTATAATAAACAGTATAGAAAACAAAGTAGAGACATTCAGAAATAATTGATTTCATATGATTGGAAGCGGCAATTTTTTACATTTAATGATTTGCTGAAACCCTTTTCGCAAGATTAATTCAGGGTTGTGAGTAATCAGGATAAATCACAATAAAAAATAGAGGATACTACCAGTATTTTTTTACAGAAAATATTATAAAAAATATAAAGAGTTGAAAAAAGAATTTCTTATGAACAAAATACTAATATTTGAATACTTTTTTGATAGCGTTTTTACCTGACTACTCGCTAACCTGTAATATAATCACCATGTTAATGTTTGTTGACTTGTTTCAATTGTCTACTTAAACTCACGCAGACAAGTACCACTAAACTTTTTCCCTTTAAAGTCACAAACTGTTTACATATACAGAGGGGGTACTCTATGCACATTCGGATTTTAAAGCCTACATAACAACTTGTAATAATGCATTTGTGTAATGCAATGTCCGGTTACTAATTCATATATTTATTGTACAGAAATCTCGTATGTGAATAATACGCATTCTTCACCGTTTTTTTTAATTGTGTATAAAGCGATACCTGTTTTAGATATCGGTGTGCATCAAACTACGAATATACTTTCTCTATTTTTCCCTGATAAATTTATCGTTTGTTATACAACACTTTTTGAGCTTTATCTGGACAAATAGACAAACAAAATCCAGCAACATTTAACGAAGCTTTTTACTAATATGTTTTTAAAAGTTAAATTAATTTGAATATAGGTGTTTTTGTAAACAGATAAGACAAATTGCACAATTCTGCATGCTAGTATAAATAGTAATTTTCATGTGTTAAAAAAAATTTAATTACTAAAATTGTTGTAATTGAAGCAGAGAAATAAGTAAAGGATAATGAAACTCATTGAGCTAATTTTTATCCAATATTCCGTGGTGAAATAGTTTATGCAATTGAAAATTTATTTAAATTTTGGTAAAAGATATATTTAAAGGGAAATGATTTGGAATGTAATATATTCTGAAAAAAAAACTTGACCAACTTCTATCTACTATGTAAATTATCGGTTTAAAATTTTCTATAAGAAAACCGAGTAGTTGTACCTAATGTCAATAAATCATAAACCCTGCATTTTATGATGGTTACCTGCATTGGTAACCGGAATGAGAGAGATGTGGCAATATATTCAAATGAATGATTCAGAAACATGCACTTAATAAAAAATTGGGATTTGCAAAATGCATATAGGTAACTTAAAAACGAAAAATATTTAAGAATACTTACCAAAAGAAATATTCTGACATTATTTTTATATATATATGAACGACAGAATTTACTGCAGATATCATTATATCACAAAATTTTGCCCTAGTTTGAACCATATTTTGGAGCTCAGTAGCTGCCACCAGAAGATGTTGAAATCTCGTACCAATATTTTGAGCTTCCTTTTTCAATCTTGTTCCAACTATTGGAACTATGCTTCAACAGGAGCTCCAAATATTGGTCCAAGATTAAAGTACTACAGATATCATTATATCTGTAGTACTTTAACTTTATTTGCTACACTGTTAATACTCTTGTCCTAGTTTGAACAAAATTTTGGTACTCAATAGCTGCCACATTAAAATGGTGAAATCTTGGACCAATATTTGGAGCTCCTGTTGAAGCATAGTTCCAATAGTTGGAACAAGATTGAAAAAGGAAGCTCAAAATATTGGTACGAGATTTCAACATCTTCTGGTGGCAGCTACTGAGCTCCAAAATATGGTTCAAACTAGAGCAAAATTTTAAATAGTGTATCAGTTTAAATATTGTGAAATCTAGGAATCCCCTTTCCTTATTATCACACATGATCGAAAATGGAATTTGATGGCATATTATCCATGTCAACGAATCATCATGTAATGAACATTTTAACACGATTTTGTCGTGATATTTGAAAGAAAATGCTCTGTAATTTAGAAAATATTTTATTAAAAAATATTCTATAAATTTTCAAATGTTTTCTTTTATCAGTTTTGTTGACTTATTTATTCTACGAATTAAATATTTCCAACTGAGCTAAAAATTGCCCAGGCCGCGAAACGAACACAGGTACTTGGCTTACAAGGCCACAATGCTCTACCGTTTAAGATAAATGGTCACGACAACCGGTGATCATTTTTCGCCCAATTAACCTTTTATGTCATGTATTATGTATCTGGTCTGTCATTTAGACAGTCCAATAGAATATACCACAGGTAAAGGAACTACATAGTATGATGGGTGCGTAAATAAATTACATTTTTTAACACAATCAAACTGATTGGTAAAGTTATCATACGAATTAGATATTTCCAACTGAAGGAAAAATTGCCCAGGCCGGAAATCGAACCCAGATACTTGGCTTACAAGGCCAAGTCGTGTCCAGTTAGCTTAAACGGTAGAGCATTGGGCTTGTGTGCCAAGTATCAGTGTTCGGTTCCCGGCCTGGGCTGTATTTCCCTCAACTGGAAATATTTAATTCGTATGATAATCTTACCAATCAGTTTGATTGTGTTAAAAATGTACTTTATTTATTCTAGTTGTTTGCTATTTACCTAAAAAATAAAAGATTTTTTTGCTTTATTTTTTATTAATTTCTTTTTTTAGTGAAACCATACTAAAATTTAAATATAAAATTTTATTTATTTATTTATTTTCTTGAAACTGTTTAATTTTGATAATATTTCAGACAATTTTCATTTATGAGACCAATTTTTTAAAATTTGTAAATTTATTATTTAATATTGTAAATTTATTTGTCTTTATTATTTATTTTCAAATTTCAACCAAATTGTATTGATAACTTACATCAAATTAAATTTCTTATGCAAGTATATTATACCTTATTGTATAAATTAAATCTATTGAGTATATTTTAACTTATGGGATAGAACCACTCATATTAATTTGACTGTGTTATTCAATTATTAACGAAATTATAATCCACTTAAACTCTGATAAGACTTATTATATAAAATAAATAGAAAACGCAGAATTGAACATATATATAATACAGAAGTCTAAGTATTAAAAAAAATTCGACCTGTTAAAAATGAGAAATCATATTAAATAGAATTAGACATAGAATCTAATTTCATTGAAATAGTTAAGCAAAAGATCTAGTTTGATCGGATCTATCTACAATGTCTTTGTTTACAATGTGATTAATTTAAGCCAATAAATCAAGATTAATTTTACATTAATCCTTACGAAATTCCTAGCTCCTTTGTTCAACTTTAGGTGAGTTTTAACTTATGGATTAACTATTAATTAATTGTAAAAGTTCTTCACAGAATGTTATCTAAAGTTTAAGGCGCTTTTATGCAGAGTAAAAGTTAATTTGTAGTTTTTTTTAAGGAAGAATATTATGGAAATTCACAAATAAAATAATAATGAAAAAACAGTCTGCCACTTTGTGTATTTTGAATATTTATTTATTTATTGAAAACATACTTGTTTTCTTTAAATAAATACACATACTACAAATAAAGTAATACACAGACACATACGTGCTGGACATCAAGGGCCCTCTTATAAGTCATCATCAATATAAAGCTGCGAGATAGCACAAGTAAATTTAGAACACCAGAACTCCACAAAGAGTGTGTAACAGAGCCAGCGTGATTCGAACCCACAAACCTCCTAAGCTATCAAGCGATTAGCCGCTTGGTGCCTTAATCTTTTGATTACGGGGTAGAAATGGCGATTTTTTTTTTATTTATTCGTACCACAATTTACAAAAAAATTGTTTGTGATAGATTTGTCTTGAACTTTTTCCTGGTGCAAGTGTAAGGCACTGATTAGTTTTTAAAAAGTGGTGCGAATATAATAAAGAAATCGTCTCTGGGACGACATATACCCCAACCTCGTAATCAAACGGTTAACCACTCGGTTACGGATACGCCATTCAGAATATGATTACAATTTTTTGTAAGTAAAGGGATTACGTATTTCGGTTGCAGTTAATGAATGTTTTTAAGTATTTCACTAAAAAAAAAAGAAGTTGCAGCAAATATCGAAAAAAAATCTATTAATTTCTTTAAAAATAAATCATTTAACGGTTATTTGTATCGAGAACGATTATGCTATCCAAGATGCAAGTGTTGAAAAAATGCAAGTATGATGCAAGATGAAAGTATGATGAATGTATATTAAGACGTGTTACATGAAAAATGTGTCAGCTTTAAGACAAGTTTTCTCGGAAACTTTCCAACCAATTTCGGTGAACTTTGAAATCCATAGTCACTGGTTTGTCTAGCTTAAGATTTATTGCAGACAGTATTTTTTTCTGCGATTAAAACTTTTCTTATTAGAGTAACTTCAATTTTTCAGAAAAAAAGAATCTGAGACTAATTAAAGTTTTTAAAGCTGTTTTCCATATAAAATCTTATATTTATGCGCTACCACTCATAATTTATCAAAATCACTCAAGTATTTCATGAGATAATTAGTATTTACCAGAAAAATAAGATTATTCAAGAAAGAAAAAACTTAGACTTTTCTTAATTTGTGTGACATTCTTATACAATTTTATGAAACGCATGAAGTAACTGCTTCACGACGAGAGACACTGGTTTATTTATTCTTAAATACCAAGTTTTCAATTCATTACAATTACTTTAATTGAATTTCGAAAATGCTTGATTACACAAGATGGTTTGTACAAAAAAAGAAAAAAAAACTGGTGAAAATAATGAAAAATTCTGAGCATCTTAAGTGCCATGAATACCAGTTGTTCGTCCCCAAATACTTAACATATATTTAAACACTTGGATAAGATTTAGTTTCATATAATAAATGATGTAATGCTTTACCTATTATTGGTTCTATACCATATCACTTCACATGTGACTTTTGAAACAGCATTTCGTACACAAATTTTGTTCGGTTAACATCCCTTTCTTTTTTAAGAAACATTTTTATTTTTATGTAGACAACATACTACAAATAATGCTATAAATTTTACTCTTAAAATATAGTGATGCGAACAGATTTTAAAAATAGAAATAATCATAAAACATTATTGTAAAATAACTGTGTATGGCGTGACATCCAAGTCAAGGTATTTCCTTGAATTTTTACGATTATTTTTAATGGTCAAGAAAAAAAATATATATACCAATGAATTAAAAAGAAAGATTCAAAAAAATTTTTGAGCCATTAAAACAAAAAATTACGCATGTCCTCCCTTAAGCTGTCATACCGGAGCAAGTAAAAGCTCAAATAAAAAAAAAAAATGTGTGCGTTTCCGCTAAATACTGAATTTAAAAACAGATCCATGACATTTATGGATTACCATAATTTCTATATGTATTTTTTTTTTAAATCATGTACAACAAATGTCATTGCAATCAACAGCATATTATGGATAAAATAAAATTACGAATTTTTACTTAATAGTTAATGTAATGAGTAACCTCTATATCTATAAATAATCTGGCTTAAGTAATGATTAGTATACTCTATGAGCGGCCATAGTTTTATAAGCACATTCATGTGTAACATATCCTATAAGATTTTTCTGGGCAATAAAAACTGTTTTAATGTACAGGAGGACAATAAAAACAATCAAATCGGAATCTTTGCTGCTATATCTGATAAAAAAATTCAAATGATGGATGTACATCAAATACACGTTGTTTCATAAAATTAACAAAGCACTGCATTACAGAAGAAGATATTTCCTATCACACTTTGTCAATTAGAGTTTTTAAGTCATTTACGCATGCACATTGCTTTCTATTTTCATATTGTTTACAATATAAATCCCCCATATATTCTCCATGGGATTCAAATCTAGACTAAGTGATGTCCTGTCTAATAGTGTGATATTGTTTTGCATAAACTATGTTTCCGTTGATGTGAAGGTATGGATGGACGCCTTGCTCAGGTCAGGATGCCAATCCGGTCCTGTTAGAAAATTCATAATTAGCAGTAAATTGGTACGTAAAATATCTTGATAAACCTCTTATTTCATTTTTCTGTCCGTAAATTATAGAAATGTTCGGCCTTTGAAAGAAAACCTTATCCAGATTATTACGGATCCTCGGTCTTGTTTCCTTCTAAAACAGTTCTTGGGTTCTTATATCTTGACAGTAAAATTAATAAAAATCAAGGCAGTCTAAATTCTATTTCTTTTCAACACTGAAGATGATAGAAATCTATTTTTCACCGAATAGACATGCTTTCCATCTTCTTTAGACGTGCATCTTTATGTCTCTACTTTTAGCAAGGGTTTGCTTTCATTCTTCGTCAAACAATACTTGTTGAACTTTTGATTCTTCTGCGTACAGTGCTTTTTGAAATTCTGGAAATTATTACAATTTCACGCACAGATAAACTATCAACTAAAGACATTTTTAATAACATTCTAACATTACGTAACGTTGATTTTTATATTTTCAGACTAGCTTTCTAGATTTCAATGTTTCACCTCATCACAAAATTCTATAAATATTGCTCAAGGATGTCTATATTCTTCTCGATATTTGTACAGAATTTCGTCCTTGAGCTTTAAAACGTAAAATCTTAATAATTTCATCTTTAGAAACGTAACGAACTTAATTCGTTCCAAAATAGTATTGGCTAATCAAATTGTTTGCTGACCGATAACAGATTTAGAATAAAATTATATGACACGTCAATAAATTGGTTCTCAAAAGTTAAATAATATATAAAAAATAATCTAAATCTTACTTTTACAATACGGTTAATATTCGTCATTTGTTAATACTGGCAGATCCCATATTGATGTGCTTGTCGTGTCGTAGGGCATTTAATACTAATAACTATAATTTATATACTTTTTCTAAAAACGGTTATGATTATAGTTATGATTATATTCGTTGACAACGGTTTTAAACCATACCAGTTTGATCTTTCAAAAACCCTTTGGTTCTCTAAAAGATAGTATTTTACTGCTGGTCCGATAAACTCAAGTAGATCCTAGAATCTGCAAATAAGTTGTGAATTAAATTTCAGTTTGAAATTAAAAATATTTCACTAAAAAAGGACACAAAATATAAAAATTAATGTTTCTTATCCGACCATTTTAATATGAGAGTTCTAAAATCTAGGAACCGAACCAACAAAAGCGTATGAATTAATTAGATCATACATGTACAATGGACCACAAGTATTTCTGATGTCAAAGAACGTTACGATGCATTCTAGCTAACCCGCTTGTCGTTTTATCCCGCAGGCGTTCACGAAAGGTCAATCAGATATCGCAATTCTTGTGGGAAACAATGCGAACTCAGCCCAGTGCGAGTGGCCAGTTGTTAACCCTTTATCTACCGCATTATGAATTTGAGAAAATTTTACGTTCTAAAGCATTTTAAGCAAATTGTTTAAACTAAATTAAAAGATTTACGCAATCACTCAATAAATATTTGAAGGATTTTAGAAGGATTGAAAGATTTAGAAGGATTAATTAATTTTGTATTTACAGGGATTTTGCGCAATATTTATAATCCCATTAATTTTTTTTTAATTTCTTTCTTTGTATTTTGTAGAATTATAAAATGTACAAATATGATGTTCTTACAATACAAATATAGAAATATTTCCGCATTTAAAAATCCCCATCCCATTCCTTCAGCGCCAAGAAAGCTGAAAAGATACAAATTCAAAAGAAATCCTCTTTTAAAAACTATTTTTGTTTTGTATAACCAATAATGCTTTTGGAACAAGATAAAGTAATGTATCTGTAACTCATTCTAAACAGTATTACGAATAACTGACGAATTAAAAGAATTTTATAATAAGTTATTTTAATGGTACTTATAAGTACCGTCGGTAGATAAAGGGTTAAAATGTTCTCTAGGTCAACATGTAATTAAAGACCGCAACTAGTCGCTTTTTTCTTCTTCGATTTTTTTTGTGAGGCGTTTGTACCCGAATATTTGTTCTTTATAGCAATCTCTGCGAGAATGTTCATTAACAGATGTTTTTGAAAATCCAACAGTAACATTAACCGATCACTGACAGTGTGTATAATTTGAAAGTAACTATTCTTTATTAGTTTCCGTATATTTGAAAAATACATTCCTATTATATACCATTTGCTTATTATTATTTTATATTTAGTGAATTATTTTTATTATACATTATTTAGTTCTTTAATACGTTGAGTACCACAGTCACTGACACTGGACATTTCGTTTATCGCGTCTATCATTGCTAACTGATAGTGTAAAGTATGATGTAAAACTAAAAAAAATATATTGTTTTAAATAATTATTAAGAAAGCATAATCCTGTAATAAATAAAAGTTAAGTAAATTTTAAATACATATTTAGTAATTACTTAAAACAATATACATTTTCTTAGTTTTATTTCATACTTTAGACTGTTAATCACAGGTGACTGATGCAGCCTTAACGGAAAAATCATTGAAAGTCACCGGTATCACTCAACGCATTAAAGATTTATTTTATTAATTTTCAATATCATCATCAATCATTTATGAATATCGTAACTGGTTAATCCCTAATTATTCATTATTTTGAGACAACAGATATTATTAACTTTTAATTAGTTTGTTAAAGTTTATTAAGAATATCGTTAATATGTTTAGCTTTTTATATATAATTAAATAAGCAATTTTGAAAGAACTTATTGATTAACGAAGTATAAAGGATAAATTAACAAGATAGCTTTGAAGAAGTTTGGGATTTTTCTATGTCACCAAGGATAATATTTCGAAGATAATTGGTTCTTTGTTTCACATTGTGTGTCATGAAAAATAATTTGAAATTAAAAAAAAACATATTATGAAACAATTAAACTATATTTTCTCATAAATTATGCAACATACATTTTTTGTTCTTATGTTTTTAATTATTATAAGCTGAATGGGAGAGTTATTTAAATTTGTATTACAAGACAAAAGCTAAAATGATTCTTTATTTTAATAGTAAAACAATTGCTTTCTTTACATTCCAAGATATTGTAAAATCTTATTTAATTTAGATTAGAAATTAAAAAAGATTAAACTCTTCTCAGAGATCTAAATTTCTAGTACAATTAAAATAGCAAAATACAGATTTGACAATTTAAAAAGTTGTCCATCATTGATAATGCAGATTATATTTTTTTCAGAACCAATCATTATCAAGTCATTCAATAAAATAAAATAAACAGTATAAATTCTCAAATGTAACAAATTAATTTTTTTCTACATAAAAAATTATAAATGGATTATACGTAAAAAAAAAAAACTATTATGCAATAGACCTTGCAATATGGCTATATTCTAGTAATTAAATATCACATATAGATGATATTTTGTTAAATTAAAAAATGCTGTATTTAAATAATCTTTATCTGGAAGGGGTACCCCATCCAGTGTATAGTTACAGTGCCTAGAAGAGGTAGTGTGGAAATCGCTAATATCGGTATAGCTTTCGATCGCATCCAAAAATTTACATTTTCGTAGATGGCGCTACCGTCAATTTCATTGCGTGAAAGCTTAGGTTTTGTTTTTGGTTTTGGTTTTGGTTTTCTTATTGTCATGAACATTTTTAGTATTATGTGCAGTGTTTACAAATGTTGAAAATTTATGTGAAAACATGCAAAATTGTTTTTCCTCCTATTATTTATACTTTGGCATGTCACAAATAGTTTTACCTCTCTATATTTTTTTATACTTAATATTTTAGCATCATATACCATGTCAGATACATTGATCTCATTATTTATGTTTCAGCATACATGAAACTCTTTCACTTGTGTATATATATATTTCTATGAAGTTTTTTAACATTGTGTATCATTTGATATTTTTCTGCTTATTTTTTTATTCTGCCTATATGAAATATAGTCAATCTCTAGCTTAAAATAATAATAATATGTATGCTGATCACATGAAATATTACATGCATTATAATTAAGCAATCCGAAACTAGTGTTCTGCAATTCGTACGAGTGCTAAATGCATTTAAAATATATGCCTAAATTTTCGTTTATCCCTAATATATCGTGTATAACAAGCTAATTTTTTTATTCTGTTTTTCACAAAATTTATCTTTAAAAAAAAAGTTTCCCATACTTAAATTACATCAAAAAAATATCTAAAACACATTACGTTCCTATTCATTCATAGCAATGAACTTGAAGTTAGCGCCCTCTGGCGAAATATGTAATTTTTTGGATATGGTTTCGTTGGTTGATTTCCACACTATCTCTTCTAGGCACTGTAGTATAGTCATACAAATGTAGGAAAATAAAAAACTGCGATTCTAAAACATTAAAAAAATGAAGCAAAATTAAGTCAATAGAAAATACAATCTGGATAGAGATCCATCCAGCTGTCATTAAAATGCCGAAATGTCGAAAATATCTACTCTGATAAAGTTCTTCGTCCTAGTCAAATCAAAATGTATGTTAAATATTTCTGTTTTGAAAAAGTGGTGCCGGTCAGAATTTAAAAAAAATAGTCGTCTGTGGCAGATATAATAAAACAATACATAATACGGGCCTTTAATCAATTTTAAATAGTCATTTCCCCCCATCAAAAAGATAATATATATCAGATATAATAACAAAAGAGGTACAACGCATACAAAATGCAAAGTTTTACAAATAAATATGATTTTTATGTTTCAAAAGATCATTTATTTTAAATATCAATCCCGCCTCCTTAATCCGAAATATCGCTGGTACAAAATGTGAATCAAAGGAAAGTATTAGCCGGTTTTGCTGAAAAATAGGTAATAAAGAAATGTCAATAAATATAGATATTATACGTAATTAGAAATGTATAATCTGTAGGAAATTTTTTTTTAATCATTTAAATTTATATCGAAGTCGCTTTTCTTTATCATTCTTTTTTAATAAATATGTAATCTATGTTATTTGCATTGTAGGAAGTAAAATTGTAAGATGTGTGTTTCATCACAGCAAAATTGTATTATGCATATCAAAATAATGAGGAAATTTATGCAGTAATACGTAATATTATGCTTAAACTAAATACAACCCCTGAAAATATTTATCGCAGCATACATTTATTATCTCAATGATTTCCTTATAAATTTTAGAAAATAATAATTTTGTTTCATTTAAATGCACTATCATTATTCACAGATTTCTAAATTAGAATTTAGATCATTTTTTAATTATCATATAAATAAAATTCAAATTTTAAGTTTTTAAAATTTATCCGATAAATTCTAATTTTTTCTTTCTTTGTGAAATTGTAGTAATCTGTATGCCTTTATTGCATACATACACACACACACACACACATATATATATATATATATGGGTGATTCTCAAAATAGGGGACAATTTATGCCTTTCGGCATACAAAAGAAAAATTGAGAGGTTTTATGTCATGTTTTTATATTTAGATATGTTTGTCTTAATATTATTCATTATTTGCACTCAAGAGTTACTCATTTTTTAGTTAATAACACCTTAAAATAACAGAATAAATGTTCAAAATGTCATTAGCATGGATGTCCACAGCAGCTGTGCCTTGTATATACTAGCTTTTTCAAGAGTTAATATCATGTTTATAAAATAAAACAAATGTTATTCTTTCTTTAAATTAATCAAGGAGAGGATTTATCCAATAAATTTCTTTTAAAAAATAAAATTATAGTATATAAAAAAAGAATTAAAGTTTGTCCGCCATATTCTATTTTCAAAACAAGGTCATACTATAACAGCTGGTTATATCAAAATTTCATTTTCACATATGACAATAGTTTGAAAATATAAAGTTTCTCCATGGCAACAAGTAGCCATTTTATCCCAGCCTGAAAATAGAAGCATGTATTGTATTTTAAGAATAGAAGTTGAATATTAGGAGCGTACATCAATTGTATGTCATTAGAATGGATAATAATTTTCATGTTTATTTTAAAATTAAAATTTTTATTTTACTTATTTGCATAGGACTTTTGTGTTTTAAAAATCCCCGAAAGGACTATTGCATTGTGATTATACTATGGCTCATAATCTTATTTAAATTAAAATTTGTCATTAGCATGGACAAATATCAGTGTCATTAGCATGGTTTTTCTGTCAATGCTAAAGACTCTTATGTGCATAAATGTAACCATTGCTTATATTGTATCTTTTATAAAGTTTAATTTTACATATAAATTTAGGTATTACATTTATTATCCCTAAAATATGCATTAAATCTGTCAGAAAATCACTAAGACAGCTTCTTACATTGTTAGTGTAAGAATGTTGCTCCGGTAAACAAAGTTTACTCTTTGGTAATGTTTTTATACTCCTTATATGTATATATGTAAAAATGGAAACCATTTGCTGAAAAGGAAGGATAATAAATATAGAAAAAAATATTTAAACAGGAAGAAAATAAAAATTTCTTAATATATTTATTCCATGCAATTTGTTTTGTCATTAGCATGGCTCAAAAATACTAATTATTTTTTTAAGTTAATTTTTGAATATTTAGCTCTGCTGACTACATGTAAAGTATACCTAATACTACATTAACAACACCTATTTTTTTCAGAAATTTTGCTAACAGTAATTTTTTTTAAGATTTCACTTTTGAAATTGTCCCCTATTTTGTGAATCACCCATATATATATACATATATACATGATGATTAATTCATTAATAAATAAATGAAAATATATTATAAACTTAGAAAGAAAGCGTATATTCAAAAATAAAATCTGTTCTTCTTCACTCACATTTTATAGTAAATGCTGAAACAGACTAAAATATTTTAAACTACGTTGTTTTGAATTTAATTTATCATGAATTGTATTTCGAAACTCAAAGATGTATTAGAACCAAAACTATGAATTGTTGCATCTACTGCTCACATTGTATAAAAATACAACGAGGTTGGAAAATACATTTCTTTATACATCGTTAGAAATCTTGCGCTACATCAGAGTTTGATCTCGAAACTCGACGACGTAATCAATTTTTATTTTTTATTTAATTATGATTATTTAACGTAGCGTTATTTACACAAAATTTCTATTTATAATTCCGCCTCCTAGTTTTTTACATTCTTTTTTGGTTACACGAAGAAAGTATTGGATTAGTGAATTTTTTTAATATTGGTTTTCGACGCATTTACACATTTCAGAGGTCGGAAATTCCAAAAAAAATGTTTTTACAAAATATCTGTCTGTGGAACTGTTTGTGTGTGGCATAATTTTTTAGAGCGTTCTATCTCAAGAACTAATGCACGGAATATCACAATACTTTAGATACAGTTAGATCGTAAAATGAACTAGATCTCATTAGTTTTTTGTATATTGCCCAATAGGTGGCACTGCTATGCTGCCTTTTTCAGCATTTATACAATAACTATATCTAAAGAAATAATGAACGAATATTCATAAAACTTCAGGTTCCGTTAGTCCTTGATATAATATGTTTATGGTTACGTTTTGATGTAAATCGTAAAACAGGTGACGCTGATATGTGGTATTATTCATAGCCATTGGAATGTCTCTATCTCTAGAACTAATGCACGAATTTTCATCAGATTTTAGATTCAGTTACTCCGAGGTATAAATTAGTATTCTTTAGCTTTTGGAGTAAATCGCTCAATAGGTGGTGATGCTATCCAGCATTTTTTTACGATTTCTGCGATGATTCCGTCTCAAATACTAACACACGGATTTTCATAAAATTTCAGATTCTTTTAGAACTTTAAATAAGTTGGTGCAGATTAGATTTTGGTATAAAATACCTAAACGGTGACGCTCCATTGTTTTATTTTACTGGGAGTATTAACGTGTAATGAGATAGAATAAAGTTTTGGGATTGCCACATCCGTATAGTTTCCTTATAATTTTCTTTCTATAATCTTTCTATATGTCAGGAAGGAATGAAATATTTTCAAATTAAAATCATACCTAAACCTAGAAATGGTTTTTAGTTTCTAACTTTGCAACCAATTAATTAATTTTAAAGTAGAAAAAATCCATGTTTAAAACAAAAGAATAAGGATTTGAATAAGGTTTCACAAAGTCGGTACAAAAGAGCCCAAATGAATAGTTTTGTATTTAAAAATGTCCTTCCGGCCGTTGTCGGTAAAAAGATGTCGCTTTCACATTCCTTATTTTTCTTTTTTTTAAATGAATTTGTATTATTTATACACGCGAATTCAAATTATTGGAACCCCATTATGGGAGATTGAATGCTTTTTTGCCAACATTGATTATAAATGGAAAATTTCGAAAAATTAGTCAGTTATATACAAGCTACTTTTATTTAAAGAGATTTGCATTTGGTGGCCAAATGTGGCGATATCAAGAAATGCCTGCCATTTTAAAACGGCATGATGGATAAAAATAACCAAATGCCCTTGGCCGAGATCTTAGTAAATCCTGTGCACAGGCGCCTTCACATCTAATTCGGTTTATATATACGAGTACTAACGCAGGCGAATTGACATTTAAAAATGTCACCCATATTTGAAATTCAAGCCGAAACATTTCAGTCATTTTTAAGATAATGACAAAATACAAAAAAGGTTCCAGAATTCATGTACATTCATGATCAAACACTTGTGAAAGAAACTTTTTTCAGGTTCTGTCTTATTTATTAATTTATTTATTTTTGTACATAATTGTAAATTTAAAAGTTTTTTTATAATGTGAAATGGACATCATTTTAAAACAAGATGGCGGATGAAATTGCCCAACGAATGTGGTCTAGACATCGGTATGTATTATGCACACACCAAGTTACATCGAAATCGGCATATAAATGCGCGCATTATAGCTTGAGGAAAGATAGATCGTTTAAAAATGCTAGCCACACTAAAAATATAGTGCCATTACTCAGCCGATTTTTAAGATATAAATGGAAAAAAATCCTTCGAAATGTTTAATTTCAAACACATAAAAGAAAAATCTTCAACAATTTCCAACATTTTTGTACCTCATTTTAAATTTAAAACTTATTTAAAAATTTTAAAAAGCCACTAATTTTAAACAAGATAGTGGATGAAGTTGGCCAATGAATTAAAGATCAAGAAACTGTTTTGTACTATGTTCACACCACGTTTTAACCTAATCGGTTCAGTTACCTATTTGCCGAAACGTCAGTGAAGGCTTACTTTGGAGACACGAAATTTTTTGGTTTCCGTCTGTCAGTCAGTCTGTCTGTTCCGCGATAACTAACGCAAAAAACATCCGATTTGGCTTGAAATTAAATGGATATATTAGTGAGGCACTGGGATTAAGCTGTACAGTTTTTTGTAGATTTGATTCATTAGATTCGAAAATATAGAACATTTTATTTTGCGCAATAATGCTTTTCTATGTCAAATCCAATGATTTTCAATTTTTTTTTCCTTGAGAGAAAATGACACATTTCATTAATGGAATTCAATGATAAAGGGATACTGAAATTTACCAGTTAAATTATTCGAATTGTCTACAAGAAATTTACTATATTATAATAAAAAAACAAAAATAATAAATCATGAAAATTTCAGAATATCTTAACATAACCAAATTTTTAATGTACCGCTTTTGAAGGTTGAAAACTTCTAATTCTTATTTTATTCTTATAAATAATTAAGTACTATGAAAATTTTAAATTAAAGTTTCCAAGAAGTTGAATATTACCCAAAGTGTGTTTAAAAAAATATATATATGTGCAAAGCTGACGTTGAGGCTCCTGATCTGCAGATTTACTAGTACAATATACAAAGCAAAACAATGCTGAAATCCCTTTGTTCTAACTAAAAAAAATTAAAACCTTTTCTAAAAGTATTAAATTAGGCATAAGAAGAAAATATATTTTACCTTTGCACAGTGTAATTTGCAATCTTATTTTTTGAAAATAATACTTATCATACAAGCCATTCTTTTATTTATTTTGAATTTTTTCTTATCTCTTGGTATTTTTTCCTCAGGCATGTGAATATCATCTTCGATTTTGCAATCACATATTCATCATTGATTTTGTGATTTAATGACAGTCCGGATAATAAAAGCATCATTTTACCATTGATAAATTACTGGTTAGAGATTTTTCACATTTTTATCTGTAAAAAAGATTTACTGGTGTAACGTAAATAAAACTAATTTTTGCAATATTTTAAAGTTTATTAAGTTATATGCTAAGTTTATACTAAGCCTATACTAAGTTTTAAAATGCTAACATTTTAAAAAGTGAATGAGCATTTGTTTAATATTTCTGCAAAGGTATTTTAATATGAGTAAACTATAACAATAGGATTAAAAAAAGAAATATATTATCGAGTGCGTTCGTAATTATATAAATACGTAGCACCTATAGTTGGCGTTCAGATCGTCTGTCTGTCTATATATAACAAGGCAAAAACTACCCAACCCAATTATTTGAAAGTAAAAAAAATATATATATATTAATATAAGTTTTAAAATTACTAATTGTTCTTTAATGTATTTTGAATTTTAAAAAAAAATAAGAGCTAATGAACTCAAAAATTTGCCCCAACATTTTGTTTTTCTTACAAAAGGAAAAAAAAATTGGATTTTTTTTTTTTATTACAGTTTACTATACAAGTCATTATTTTCTTATTTCGAATTTTTGAAATTTTTCTTTTGGGAGCTTGACAGATGGCCCACTATGCGTCGATATGCTGTAGTACCTCCACAGAAACACTTCTGCATGCTTTTCAATCACTCCTAAAATTCGGTTTTAGAAAATCAACAGAATTTTTCATGTGCGTTCATAATTTTGTAAATACGTAGCACCTATAACCGTCGTTCTGTCCGTCTGTGCGTCTGTTTGTCCGCATATAACAATGCAAAAAGTACCCAACCGAGTCATTTCAAATTTAAAACTGGTTGTTTATGAACAATTTTGTGGAGTCATTTCATATTTTATGAAAATCGGATACATAGTTCATATTACAAGAACAATAAAAAATAATACCATCACATTACGGCCAATGAGAAAAAATAGTTTCAAATGCATTTTATGATGTTACACTCGTTCGAAAATAATAAAATTGATATGAATCTATGGAGTATATACTGAAATATGCTTTATGTACAATCTGTGATTACAAAGAATATTTGTTATTCATTTTCAGGGCCACACAAAAGAATTCCATTACTTAATGGTGTAAGAGGATCATTGTTTGAAGTGCGTTTTAATCATATTAAGCTATTTAACATTTTGCGAAATTGATACACCTTACTGAGGATTACTGCTAGTGACTTCATTTAACACATTTCTAAATATGAAAATCCGAAATTCAGCTTTTTCGTCACTCGCAGACTGGGAATCATCAAAATTCTAAGGTAATCTAACCTATACAGATGATGTTTAAATTAGACAAATAAATCCGTTTTGTATTACAGTTACCAGAATTTTTTTTAAAGATGAATTTGTTGCTTTAAATCATTTGATTAGAGAAAGCTGTTTTCAAAATATTCCCTAATCGTCTCCTCAAGCAATCGGCAATTTTTAGCGAATGCAGTTTGGCGCAAAATTAATGTCCCAGTTGCAACCATGCATGTTCTAGATGTGTGTTTAATATTTAAATAATGACGCTTCAGTTTTCTTGTTCATATTTAGCACAAAGTTCTGCTGTAGTAAATTAGCTCTAAATACTGTAAAAAAATGTTTCTGTTAAAATACAGAAATTGTACTGGTAATCTATATGCCACTACTATTTTCGTATATAAACTGAAGAAAATCTCAGTACATTCCAAGAATATTTCCGTTTTTTTTTAATATTTCCGTTTTTTTACAAAATATTTCCGTTTGTTTTCCTATTTTCTTACATAAAATATGTCGCTTGAAAGGCAAAAAAGAATTTTTCAAATACAAACTGATACCTTATTGATTTTTATGCTTTAATTTACAAGGGCACGTTAACAATGGGGACAAAACACGTATATTTGATTCAAATAACAGTGAAGAAATGTCACTTAACATCCATGGGGATCGAACCACGGAACTGTCTTCTCGTAGCTTGCGGTATAATACCGTTACGCCAGGGTTTCACAAACCACACTTTCAAATATCTTTACGTACTCCGGATAGATTTTATAAAGCAAAGACAAGATGTTTAACACTAGATTTATTTTTGTAGAGATAATATTTTTCAATTTAAAGTACAGCTGTAAATGCTTTACAGATTTTCTTTCCATAATTTCTAATAAGGTACCCTGGGGTAATAACGCCACGTTAAGGTTCTACCAATTTTCACGGCTTAGTTTTAGATTGTATTTTTCAAACAAATATAGGATCTGATACAGCAACTCATTGACTATCTATATAAAATAAAATAATTTAACAGATATGTATTCATAAAATGTAATGGCGTTTTTTCTTGACCAATGCTATTTGGCGTTAATACCCACCTATATGGGTAATAACGCCATGCAAACAAAACTATAAAATAAGATGGAATAATGGCATGTAGATTGCCCAATTCTAAAAATACTAACTCTACAGCTCTAGAAATTGACAAATTGCAATCTAAGCTATTGAAAATGTACAATTTTTTTTGTGACTCTGAAAGAAAAAGAAAGCTGTGATGGTGGCGGGGGGAGGAGGCAAAAGAATATCAGATTCTAAGCTACGTTTTGCTTAAAAATGACCATTTAAATAGAATTATTAGAAACATTGCACGGATTATTTGAATCAGCATTTATATTCCCATGTATGCATTCTATGCGATAGAAAATATTGATTTTTTTGTGAAAGTGAAAGAAAAAGGAGTGAGGTGGAGCTTCAACAGAATATATCACCCTGTGTCTCTCTTTGCTTAAAAAGTTCCGCTTAAATATGATTATAAGAAACATTACATGGTTTTAACCATTCATAATGTAATATTTTAATCATGTGAAGTTTTATAATAACTAGAGTTATATGTAATAAATATTTTTGTTAAACCTTAACTGCTGTTAGCGTCTCATATACCGCTGAGTTTTTCAAGTTTCAGAGTTTAACTTGCAATTTTTAGTTTAACTATAGATACCGGGAATTTTTTGTTTCATTTGGAGTCCTATTACTATCTCTAGAAACTTTTGAAGAGCTGAATTTTATTTATAATAGTCCTGTATATAAGGTTAAATACAAAAATAATATTCTAAAAGTTAATTTAACATTTTATTCATCGTTAGATTAAGCGGTCTGACAGGCCGCTCACAGTAAGTTATGCGACAATTTTTGCCACAGCAGTTAAGGGTTGATACTATTATAGTAATTTAGTAACCCATAACTCCACACTAATGCGGATTCTCCAAACCTACAGTTAAATTGTCAACGTTTTAAAGAGCATGCATTAATAAATTTTTAATAAATTGAATAAAATTTTTGATTAAAAAATATTATCCCAAAGAGATCTCTTATTCAATTTTATACATAATTCATATGATTATATATCATTATCTCTATATTAGCAACAAAATTAACCTTTAACTGCTGTTAGCAATCTGACTGAACACTGTACCCCTCCCCCCCCCCCCAAAAAAAAATAACGTTTAACTTGTATTTTCCAGTTTAACTATATTTACAACTGAAATTATCTTTCGTTTGGAGTTTCCGTAATATCGATAGAAATATTTGAATAGACTAAATTTAATTAGAATTAATTCTGTGCAAAAAGTTTAGCGCAGGAACAGTATTCTATGATTTTTAATCATGGATCGCATTTTAACCTTTAACAAATGTTACCGGTCTCGTAGACCACTATTTTTCTTTTAATTTTTTAGTTTAACTTGTAATTTTCAGTTTAAATGCAAGCACTACCGAAATTTTGTTTCATTTGGAATTTTAGTACTATCACCAGAGACTAAATAGGTGAATATTAAGTATAATACTCTTGTATAAAAAGTTTAGTACAAAAACACAATCCTATGAGTTATTCCCACCTTTTATTCATCTTTCAATTTTGTGGTCTCATAAACCGCATCACATTCATACGTTACAATTTCTGTCACATCAGTTAAAGGTTAAATTTGTGAAATTTTGAAAAAACAAACGCTGAGAAAGCGGACAATTAAAATTTAGAATTCAGTTGAACAATCCAGTGGAAATTTAATAGAAACCTGATTTTGAAGATGTTCAAATTTGGATCTCGAAAACATTTTGATATAGTTTTATTTACAAGAGTTAAAAATTATTTTTTACATTAGTAAAAAAAAATAATAATAATAATAAAATAAAAAATAAAATAGCGAGATTATTTTTAACTATTGGGCATCCCCCCTTAATCTTACCATTTCAACAATGATGATAATGCTGTCCCATATTAATATATAAACTCCCTTCGGATATAGTTCGGCCACTGTTGGGAATCAACCGGGGTAATAACGCCAATCACTGGCGTTATTACCCCGGGATACTTATTGCGCAATAAATCCTAAACTACAAATTATCTCGAGAAGATATCCAAAATCTTCTACAACAATTTGAAAGTACATGAAATACACTACAAATTTATGTAATAAACAAAGTATTTCTGGATAAAAAATATAGTCTTCAGATCAAAAACCTTATCTCGCAAATTTTAGATCAAACGTTAATTTTAGTTGCTTGTAAAAACAATAAGACCTAAAAATGAAAAAAATTAACTTGAAGCTGTTTTTTGCGATTTATATGACTCAAAACCCTTCTGCGCAGAGCACATGGGTGTCATTTACCTGATTATTTCATAATTATGCAAAATATAAGCACTTGGCGTTATTACCCCGCCTGGCGTTATTACCCCAGGGTACCTTATTTAGTGTTTTAATTTTAGCTTTACATATTAAAAAAAATCAGCCTTTAAAATATTACGTGCATGAAAGAATGTATTAAGAGTTTTGTTTCTCTCTTTTCTGGAATAGTTTTAAAATTTTATTAGTTTTAATTAGTTTTTATTTAGTTTTAAAATTATTCAACTCCCTCAGTAATCTCATGCATTGTTTTCTTAAAAAGCAAACAGTCTCTTATTTCGCTTTTAAAATTGTGTAATTTTAAAAGCACCATGTAGAAAAAGTTTTGAAAGTGTTTTACATCTGTTGTTTTATAATGTTATAAATTGTGTGTTATTTACAATGTGTTGTTAATTTGGTGACAAAGTGATGTGCACCACAGCACTATTGTAACAACATGTCTCAATGAACACAATTTACAACACTATTTCAACACATTTAACAACACTATTTTTAGAACACATTTCTGGATAACAACACTATTGGTACATACTAAGAACACATTCATAGATTGTAGCACTTTTTCAACTTGTTAATCAATTACGTGATCGATATTTTCGAAAAAACTTTTAAATGATGCCTATTTTTTCATGTCTTTTACAAGATTTTTTTTATCACTGTTTCTTCAAAATATTTTTTTTTTTTATTGAAGCAGAAAAATGCTCGAATTAAATAAAGCAAAATTTACAAAAAATAATAAATAATTAAATAAATAAATAAACAAATAAATAAAATAAATTAATAAATTACTGGTGAGGAAAATAAATCAGGATTTGAATATGGATGCTCGTCCATCATACGTGCAAAAACATATTGCCCATACGACGTACGGGCAAATCAAGGAAACGATTAACACCACAATCACAACACAAAAAAGTCCTTCCGGCAATGCCGGGAGGAAGAGGTAGCTTTCATATACTTATATATTTATTTATTTATTTTAAAGTAAGTTACATTGTTCAAAAATACTAAGCTCAAATTAGTGGAAATAATCTTATAAAATTAGTGATTTTATAAGATTGAATACTAGTTTTTGTCAAGACTGAATATTAATAGGAATTTTTAGAAAGTAGTCATCTTTTATTCAACCTGGTTATATTTTAAGCGATTTAGAGAGTCACCAAATTCCGCGATATCATAAAGTGTTTGCCATTTTAAAGCAACATGGTGGATCGTTCAGGTCAGACCGTTTCAATATGTCAGCCATAAGCAAAATTCAAAGTGCTATAACTCAATCATTTTTTAAGATATAGACAAAACAAAAAGTGTTCTGGAATCATTGTTTTAAGTTTTAACACGTAAAAGAAAAATATTTTTCAACTTTTAATTTTTTCGCATTTAATTTTAAATTTTAAATTTTTTTAAAAATTTAAAATGGCCACCATTTTGAAACAAAATGGTGGATGATGCTGGCCAACGAACTCGATCGAGACATTTGTATGTACTATGTACATACCAAGTTTCATTGAAATCGGCTCATAAATACGCGTGTTATCACGTGACAAAAATCAGATCGTTTCAAAATGTCAGCCATAGGAAAAATTCAAAGTGCTATAACTCAATCATTTTGTAAGATATAGATAAAATAAAAAGTGTTCTGGAATTGTTGTTTTAAGTTCTAATACGTAAAAGAAAAATATTTTTAAAATTTTGATTTTTTCTCATTTAATTTTAAATTTTAAATTTTTTTAAAAATTTAAAATGGAGACCATTTTGAAACAAAATAGTGGATGATGCTGGCCAACGAACTCGGTCGAGACATTTGTATGTACTATGTACATGCCAAGTTTCGATGAAATCGGTTCATAAATACGCGTGTTATTACGTGACAAAAATCAGATCTTTTCAAAATGTCAGCCATAAGAAAAATTCAAAGTGCTATAACTCAATCATTTTTTAAGATATAGACAAAATAAAAAGTATTCTGGAATCTTTGTTTTAAGTTCTAACATGTAAAAGAAAAATATTTTTCAACTTTTAATTTTTTCGCATTTAATTTTAAATTTTAAATTTTTTTAAAAATTTTAAATGGCCGCCATTTTGAAACAAAATGGCGGATGATGCTGACCAACGAACTCGGTCGAGACATTTGTATGTACTATCTACATACCAAGTTTCATTCAAATCGGTTCATAAATACGTTAGTTATCGCATGACAAAAATCATATATATATATATATATATGGTTATATATATATATATATATATATGTCAACATTTGAACGAAGGGTGGTTTTGGGGTCTGGGGGTCATGATCGGTGAAAATATACCAAAATTTTCCGGAAGTGCTTTCCTCCGGACGGCTGCAATAGGTAGCTTTTTACTTTTTGTAATGAAAGCTACCTAAAATGCTTTGAAGAAAAAGAATTCTAATTCACACGACATGAATGTGTTGTTAATTTAGTGACAAAAAGTGTTTTTAAATGTATTCAACTTTGTGTTTTGTACTCTGATCTCTATATACTAAATAAGATGAGATGTAAATATTCAATTGAACAACAACAACAAAAAAATAGTAATAATTAACTGATGAAATTTTTTTTAATTGTTCCGCAAGAATATTAATAAAGTGATCAATATATTTGTAAAGTTACGTTCAAATAATTTTCTTTTTGATTTAGTTTGGCAGCTATGTATATATTTTTTTCAATCTCATCTTTCTATTAACAATTCATTTTTATCTTAGTTACTTGGCATGCATTTCGTTTTCGCAAAAGCCTTTTTTTTTTAGCTTTTCACCTTTTTATGTGTATATTTTATCGATCTTAAATGTTAAATAACTTCTTTAAATACATAATATATTTTAAAAATTAAACAATTAAATGCTTTAGTTCTCAATTAATCTAAGAAAATTATAAAAAAAAACAGTTGAAAAAGGAATTAAGATGAAAAAAACTAAAATTATCAAAATTAAATTGCTAATAATTTTTAAACGAAAAATTAAATAAAAAGTCATTTACGCTCAGGGAATTTTAAACGAATGAAAAAAAAATGAAATTTGTGTATGGATATGAGATATTAGAAAATTAGAAATTGAAAAAAATATCATGCATTAAATGCGTAAAATATATTTTAAATAATATCTTTATGCTTGAAGGGAAATTAAGTTATTTAAGATAAAGTGGATTACAATTTCCGTCACTGGATAAGCGCTTCATTAATTACTTAATTAATACGCAATTGAGTTCCATTTCTCCAACTCTTTTTTACCTTACATTTTCAAAAAAAAAAAATCTTTTTATTATATACTTAATTGATTACAAATATTCATCTGTTATTAATCATAATTATTTGATAAATGTTTAAACATTGATATTCTGAAATTGCTTAAAAACGATGATTTATATTCAAGATTCCCCATTCTATAAATATTAAATAAACATATTTTATAAATGTGTAGTTTTAACATTTTACTGCACCACGTGTCATATCTGGTATATACACAAAAATAAATTGCAATGAATTTGGCCAATATCGTCTCTGTCCCTGATCAAAAATCCAAAGAATGGAACAATACTTACAGTCACGTATCTCTACAACGAAACTCCATCTAGCGAATTTCACTATTTAACGAATTTTTTGTAGGAACTGTCAATTTTTTCATAATTGCATTAAAAAATATCTTCATATAGCGAAATATTTATCTCTTTTTAACGTATTTTTTCAACAATGCTCTTTCATATGTGAAGAAAACGCTTCAAATTATTTGTGAAAAAAGTCTTTTTTTCGTGAATTTCTGTTTTATAATTCTGGTTTATATTCTGTTCTACCTTATTCCTTATGTTCAAAAAAAGGCATTCACCTCTTCCCCCTTCCAAGAAAAACATCCTTTTTTGCATGGTTACACTTGACTTTGTTTTAACCAATATGAGCATGCGTTCCTGGAAAAGAATGAAACATATCACAAAGCAACCCAAAATATAATACTATTCCAGTGTCGTCTTGGAAATTTTGTTTGTTTCTAAGTTTGGATAGTAAGGCAGGGGTAAAAGGGCAATTTCAGAAAAGGCCGTTTTTTTAAGTAGGTTTTCATCTACCTAAACTAACTCTCATTACTTTTAGAGTTAACAGTGGATGTTTGTTGTTTTGGGCAACTCGGAAAATTTTTTGTTGTGAGAAATCATTTGAATGAAAAATTGTTATTAAATGTCATCTATGCTGGTATGATTTTCCACTGCATCTGCATAAAATCGCTTCTAGGATAAATATAACTCTTTCTGGTAAAGTAATAATTTTGAAAATAATCAATAAGACATTGAAAAAATAAGGAAGAGGCAAAAATGTTTGAGATTCCAGCAAAATTTCATTAAATATTTCAAAAAATTAATTAAACAGCTCAAAAACAATACTGTTTTTGAGCCACCAAATTTTTAAGACGAGATTTGCTTCCGTTATTTTTACTAAATAACTAAACACATTAATTTAGAAATCTTTCAGAGTGTTAAGTAGATAAAAGTAATTAATTCAAGCTCATTTAGCTGCAAAATATGGCAACACAATACTTTAAAACCCTAACTGTGTACATATGGCACACACCATGAAAGATAAAATGTAAGCTGAAAATTTAAATTTAAATTTTTTAACTGTTTACCTTTTATTTAAATCTCATTTTGTCAAATGTCTTCTACACAAGATGACCAAGTAAAGATATTTCATAATTATTTAGCTAAAATGCTTTACAATTAAAAAATGACGGTTTGTTATTCATTCATTTATTTAAAGCCATTAAATTTGTTATGTGTGAATTTATATTATTGTTAATTACGTCGATATTTTATTCTTATTAATACATTTACATGGAATTTTACATCTATACATGTGAATCTAAATTGCCAGTTGTCTAAAGAACGACTTTCAGAAAAAGGGCACTTTCTGCCATCTATAGTGTAATTTTGTTTGTTAAAAAACTATAAATCCTTATTTGAAGCATATATTTAACTTTATTTTTAAATTGTTTTTTCTCCTTTTAATAGAAAACAAATGTTTGCGTAATTATGCAACATGTTTCCAAAATTGTGGACACTTTTAGGTAGCTTTCACTCCAAAAAGTAAAAAATTTCCTTTTGCAGCCTTCCGGAGGAAAGACCTTCGGGGAATTTTCCTATATTTTCGTTGATCCGTGACCCCTAGAACCCAAAACCACCCTCCGTTGAAATGTTGACTTTCATATTTATTATATATATATATAGAGAGAGAGAGAAAGAGAGATAGATATAGATATAGATACAGATATCTAAATTTTTTCGTGCTGTAACTCTAGAATTTATGAACCGATTTATATGAAATTCTTTATGTGCATAGTTGAAGTATAATTGTCTCGACCGAGTTTGTTGGCTAGCTTCAACCGCCGTCTTCTTTCAAAATGGAGGTCATTTGAATTTGTAGACGCTTACGGAAATTTTTATGTTTTCTAACTTTTTCTTTAAAACTTTTTCTTTAAAAATGTTTTTAATTTACATTGTGTGACCGTTTAAAATGTCTTTTGATAATTCTAACATTCTGTTTAAAATGATGTATAAGAGTTTGCATTTTGTGAAACGGAACTTTTTCTATAAGTATACAAAGTTAAAAAACATAAAAATTTCAAAAGAATCAAATGGCCGCGATTTTCAAACAAGATGGTGGATGAAGCTATCCAACAAACTCGGTTTGAGACATAGTACTGCTATTATGCACATAAAAATTTTCATCCAAATCGGTTCATAATCGATCGGTTCATGACAAAATTCAGACATATATATATATATACTACACAGGGTGTTTCTAAATTCATGGTACAAACTTTAAGGGGTGATAGAACACACCAAGACAAACAATATTAAATAGGAAACTAAGGGTCCCAAACGTCTTCCGGAGAAGATAGGCGCCATTAAAGTTTAGGGTCCAAAAATTCAAATGATTATAATAAACAGAAAAATTGGTCGATTCGTCTGCGGTTTTCATTAAAACTATTCTTTGTATCAATATTGTCTTGAAAATAAATTATAAAGAAAAATTTCAAAAAATGCCGATAGACGGCGCTTTAGACTTTGGACAGTGTTGGGTATGAACGCGCTCACTGAACGAAAACTCACGAGTTTCGCTCACTATTTGTGGACTTTGAACTGAACTTCGTTCACTATTTTATAAACGAGTTTGAACTGAACGAAAACTCAAAAAATAGACGAGTTTAAACGAAATTTACGTTCAAATTTACGTTCAATTTTTTCATAATTTATTTAAAATTTTTCCAGACCTTAATACACTTTTTCCCTCTTTCAAATGCCATTTAGAGGCCTACACGAGCCTCAGGACGGGTTAAGTCTGGATATCACTTCTCTGGGTAGTATCCTAGTCTTACTTCTTCTGCAGACTCGGGTCGCGCCGAACCGGACCTGGGCTGTATAAAATTTTGCCGAAAATAGATATATACAGTAAACTCTATATACAAGGTGGACTGTGTAAGGCGGAAAGATTTTAAAAGAAAGCATAAACATCACAGCCTACGGCACTTCTGCATAAATGGAGATTATAAACAGACTAAGATAAGTTTTTTGACCAGAACTCTTCCGTAAGGGTAAATATCAATGTCCTGTAAAAATGTACTCGGGGTCGGGTAGGGTTCAGTGCGAAATTTCAACTTTTTTTCCTGGCCGGGCCAAGCTCGGGCCTTGTTTTTAGCTATTATATCGGGCCGGGTCGGGCCTTGTTTTTAGCTATTATATCGGGCCGGGTCGGGCCGCTAAATTTTCTCTACGAACCGGGCTGGGCTCGCGCCGAAATTTTTATTTTAATATCGGGCCGGACATTTTTATTTTCTATGGATCGGGCCTGGAAACTTCCGTCCATGCATATCTCTATCTTATATATCGAATAATCGAATGGTTAGTTCAAAAAATTTTGTAAATTTGGACAATAATATCCAAACATGAAAAAGTGAACTTTTAAGTGAATTTCGTTCACTTTTACAAATGAGTTTGATTTGAACGAGTTCGTTTGAAAATTTTTGAATTTGAACGTGAACTTAAATCACTTTTCAGAAATTGAACGTGAGTTTCAGTTAGTTCGTTTATTTTGTGAACGTGCCCAACACTGACTTTGGAGTAACGAACAACTTTTTTTAACGTTATTTTTTGCATCTCATAAAATTTTTTTAGAAGCTTAGACATGTACTTAACTTTTGAGCTCAAAATCTGAATCGTTGGGAGTGGTTAAGTAGCGCAAACTGAACTGTGGGGGGAGGTTCAAATTTCAAATGATTATAAAAAACGGAAAAATTGGTCAATTGATTTGCGATTTTAACTAAAAGTATTCTTTATGTCAGTATATCTTGAAAATAAATTATAAAGATAAAATTCAAAAAATGCCGATAGTGGGCGCTTTAGACTTTGGAGTAACGTACAATTATTTTTTACCGTTATATTTTGCATTTTATAATTTTTTTTTAGAAGCTTAGACATAAACTTAAATTTTGAGATGAAAATCTGAATCGTTGGGAGTGGTTAAGTAGCGCAAACTGAATTGTGTTCAATGGGGGTGGGGAGGTTCAAAACTCAAATGATTATAAAAAATGGAAAAATTGGTCGGTTTTTTTTTTAAACTATTCATTATAATAAATATTTCTATATAATAAATATTTCCTTGAAAATATATTTTAAAGAGAAATTTCAAAAAATTCCGTTACAGGGCGCCCTAAACTTTAGTGTAACGAACAACTATTTTTAGCCATTATTTTTTGTATCAAATTAAATGCTTGTAAAATTCAGATTTAAATTTTGAGCTCAAAATCTGCATCGTTGTGAGTAATTAAGTAGCGAAAAATTGAACTGTGTGCGAGGGGTGGGGAAGGTAACATTTCAACTCCTGAACACTGTTCAGTTTGCGTTTCTTACCCCCCCCCCCCTTTCGATTTAATATTTGAGCTTAAAATTTAAGTCTAAAATTTTGCAAGCATTTAATTAATGAATTCGGCAATTCACCTAAAAAATATGCTCCATTTGTGGTTAGTCTTTAGAATAAGTGAAATAAAGTATATTTTCACTAATTTTAACCTATTGTGAATATTGAATTTTCATTTGCATGCAAAATATAAATTTATAACGCTTTATTCTCTTAAAGTAGTTTGGAAAATTTGAAAATAAATTTAATAACATTTTAAATCACTATAATTTAATATCTACGTATAATTATATTTCAGCGAAATTATGCTTTTTTTATAATTAATTTTAAATAGCTATGAAATATATTTGAAATTACTTTTCTGAATAGGATAATTTCTATTTGTAATTAGAATTACACAATTTAATTGGCTGGGCTGTTTTAAGGGTCGCAAAATTTAAATATTCGTGAAATCACGAATTAAAATATTTAAAGAGTACTAGGAATAGTTCATTGTCTAAAATAATGGAGCGAAATGATTTGAAATCAAATGAAAGGAAACTCAAATGAAAGTTAAACTGCGTTAGATACATTGAATATAATGTAACTGCAGATTTTTGTGTGGAATCGTATATTTAAATTTTCTCCATTTATTAAAGTATATAGTAGATATGTAGTTCATTTCTTTTTCATGCGAGCTGTTTAAATTTGTAGAAGAAAAAATATGTTTAATTTTACTTCGGGAAATTACGCAATATGGAAGTCAAATAAAAATAGGTAATCACATTGATTATGAACATTAAAATATCCGGTGACGGTATTTATACAATATGCTTCTTTTATATAAAAAAGTTATTTTTCTTATGTTTAACACTAGAAAACGGGGGGAATTTTACTCATTTTCTAGACAAAAGAATATGCATAATATAAAGTTATGACAATTTATTCTCTTAAGGTAAATTGAAAATGTTCTATAATAAATGGTGATGACATTTTTAATCGATATAATTTAATATCTACGTATAATTATATTTCAATGACATTATACTTTTTTATAATTAATTTTAAATAACTATGAAATATATTTGAAATTAGTTTTCTGAATAAGATCATTTTTATTTGTAATTAGAATTACACAATTTAATTAACTGTGCTGTTTTAAAGGTCGCAAAATTTAGATGTTCGTGAAATCACCAATTAAAATAGTTAAAGAGCTCTATCAATAGTCCATTGTCTAAAAGAATGGAGCTAAATGATTTAAAATCAAATGAAAGGAAACTCAAATGAAAGTTAAATTGCGTTTAATATATTTAATGTAGTATAATTGCAGATTTTTCTGTATCGTATGTTTAACTTTCCTTCATTTCTTAAAGTATATATTAGTTGTGTAGTTCAATTATTTTTTACGTGAGCTGTCTAATTTTGTAGATGATATAATATACTTAATTTTATTCCGGAAAAATATTATGGATATCAAATAAAAATAGGCATTTAAAATTCATGATGATTACGTCTCTAACATATGTAGTGAGGACATTTATACAATGTACTACTTTTATCATGAAGCTATTTTTTTTTTAAGTTTAACAATAGAACTGCGATATACTTTACTTAATTTCTATATAATATTATAATAATTTCTATATAATTTCTTTTATTATTTATTAAAACTATGTAACTTATTTGCATAAATAGATATTTTTATTCAGCTTACATTTAAATTCTATTACAGAGTTTTCTGGTTTGATTTGATGCATTTTCATGTGGTACCATGTGGTTTCATGTGAGTTAAATTTACCTATAGCCGCATTCTAGTCTTAAGAAAATGTTTACTTCCTTATACAAAAAAAAAAAAAAAAAAAAAAAAAAAAAAAAAAACTAAAGGATGTAGTTTAAATTTAAAAAAAAATAGTTTCGAATTTAATTAATAATTAATAGCATTTTTAAAATTCAAAATTGATTGTATTCTTCGATTGTATGTACATGCTACGGCCAAAGCCTGAAATGGGCCAATTCGAAAAGTTGTCAGATCCCTTCTAAATTTATTGCCAAACTCGGGAATTGGATGTCTAATTCGGGAAGTCGTCCGAGTGTATCGACTAGTTTTCAATTTGGCCAGAGGCAGGGGGACATTGATTACGAAATGGCTAGAGTCAATGGCTAGAGATGTCAGTCAGTTTGGAAAAAGGCTAGAAACATATGTCCAAAATTAAAATAAAAAGTCATGAGACGATTTTAAAGGTCTTAATATTTTCCATTTAATAAACCTGATTTATATATATACACTATATTGCCATTGATTATTGGACACTTGCGATTTTAGACATTTTACTAAATATCTAGAAAAATACATGAGGAATCATCTCGAAACTCTTAGTGTATAAATATAATAGTATACGCCATACATCGCCGTGAAGATTTTTTACCGAAACTCCATAGGGGACCGTCAACAAATTAAAAAAGAATGAATATATTTTGAATAACCCTGTCAAAACTAATGTAGCAAACGTGCTCAAACTCTAGATTATGATTGAATGCCTTATTGTAATACACTGTGTTCATTTTTATGCAAATAGCATGCATACTCGCAGAGTAATTAAGGTTTTTATAAAAATGGTCCCAAATTTTTCCAAGTTTTTCCCTTATAATTTTCAGAATTCTTAATAGAAATTAATATTTCTTTCAGAAAATAGGACAAACAACATTGCACACAGTACCCTGTAATCAGAATTAAAAAATAATAAAAATTGTATGAAAAATGAGTAGGTTTACTAAATAATTTTTTACTGCGCATGCGTCAAAGATATCAAAATTTCCTTTGCATATTATGTTAGCTAAATGTATAGAGCAACTTTTGTAAAAGTCTCAAAATCATAGCTTGAAAATTCTGAAAGTAATCGTCTATAGAAAAAGGATAAAATCCGCTGTTTCCAAAATGAAGCAAAAAAATGAGGGATTTTATCCAAATGTAGTAGTACATCCCGTATTGTGTATTCTATATTGACACTAATTTATACTAATATTATAAAGTGGAAAGATTTGATTGTTTGTTTGTTTGTTTGTTTGAATTGAATAGGCTCCGAAACTACTTGACAGATTTGAAAAATTCTTTCACTGGTGGAAAGCTACACTGTTTCCGGTGAACATAGGCTAATTTTTAATTGATTTATTCAAATGTTTTCCTTGATAATTCAAAATTTCATTATTTTTCATACAGAATCAATTAAAATTTTTCCTATAAAAAATAACCATTTTTCTTTCCCGTTGCCAAGAAAATAATTAATCTGGAATAACTATTTCTTCTTGGTAATTAATTTTCAGTTGAGCAGTATCCACGTGAAAAATTAAAATAAAAAGAATTCAACGGAAAATAAATTTGACGTCATACTTGGAAAAAAAAGTATTTTATTATATAAGACGCACGAATATCGGTTAAGAGGTTCTCTTTGAAAAATGGCGACATATAGAATTAAAATGAACGAGAAAGAATTAAATTATTAATAAAATATTTGATTTGGAAAAATATGACGTCATAGTTTAAATAACATAGGAATTTTGAAGTATTTGTTAAAAGAACAAGAGGCATGGATATATGTAACTAATAAAAATTGGTAAATAATGACGTCCCATCTATGCCAATATTATAAAGAGGAAAGATTTGATTGTTTGTTTGTTTGAATTGAATAGGCTTAGAAAGTACTTGACGGATTTGAAAAATTCTTTCATCGTTGGAACTAAATGATTAAAACCTAAGTGATTTTGGATTGCCGTCTTCAGTTCGTACAGAAAACAATGTGACAAAAACAATGGCACAGCACTATAACACAAAAAATTTTACCGCTTTTGCTAAGGAAAATCTGCCAAAATTAGTCCCAGATCAAAGATATGCTTTTGACATTATAGTCGATAGCATGAATAACAACAAAAACAAAGTTTTTTTTGGATGCACCAGGTAGCCCTGGAAGGACTTTTATTGCAAATTTAATACTTGCTAAAATAAGACGATCAGGAAAGATAGCGATAGCAGTTGCTTCGTCAGGAATCGCCGCAACCCTTCAGAAGGATAGAAAAACTGCTCATTCAAATTTTAAACTCCCACTAACCGTAAATCTTGAGCAACAATCGATATGTTTTTTTCCGCAAAATGGACCTCTTGGTAAACTATTACAAGAAGCCTCATTGGTTATGTGGGATGAATGCACCATGAGCCATAGAGCAGATATAGAGACCGTGGACAGAACCTTAAAAGATCTCAGAAACTCCTCTGTTCTCAAAGGGCGGGATTACTTTTGTATTTGCTGGAGATTTCCGACAGACTCTTTCTGTTATTAACAGAGGTACGCGGGCAGATATCATCAAAGCGTGCTTAAAATCGTCGCCCTTATGAACTTCGATTGAAAATATAAAATTACGGACAAATATGAGAGCACATCTTCATGGAATCACAGATAGTGATTTTCCACAGCAACTGCTTAAAATTGGGGAAAGAATATTGCCCACTCCAAATTTAAGCAGAAATTGTAACATCCTACTGGATGAGTCTCTAGGCCAAATAGTCCATAATTTAGAATTTTTAATAGATGCAGTATACCCTGACATCGAGAATTTACTCGAAAAAGACTTTCTTTGGTTGTGTTCTAGGGCAATAGTGTCACCTAGGAATGATAGTGTCAACGAAATAAGCAATCTGATCATTCAAAAAGTTCCCGGCCAAGTAAAAAATTTCAAATCAATCGACACCGTGACTAATACCGAAGACGCAGTCCATTATTCACTTGATTTTTTAAATTCACTAAACCCTTCTAGACTGCCACTACATGAATTGACGTTAAAAATTGGAATTCCAATCATGCTTTTGAGAAATTTAAGCCCTCCGAACATGTGCAATGGGACGAGGCTACTTATAAAGGAATTGAAGGACAATTTAATTAGCAACCATTATCACCGACCCAGCAGCTGGTCAACTAGCTCTTATACCGAGTATACCGATGATCCCAACTGATCTACCAATCCCATTTAAACGGCTTTAATTTCCTGCAAAAACAGATTCAGATTCAGCCAGATGGGGAGGCCTACCAATTGGTTTCAGCTCAACAAGCCTCACCCAACAATGTTTATTTAAAAAAAAAAAAAAATTACAGAACATATAATAAATAGAATAAATATAAATATAAATAGAATAATAAATATAAATAGAATTATACAGTAAATAAAGGTATATAACAAAAAGTAATTAAGATAATGTCCTGTAAAAACATCTTTCGCGTTAACTATTAATAAGTCCCAAAGTCAAACATTCGAATTAGTAGGGATCGACCTACGAAAAGAATGTTTTACTCATGGCCAACTGTATGTTGACCTATCGCGGGTCGGAGCTCCTGTAAATCAATTTATTTTGCTGCCAAAAAATAATACAACATAAAATATCGTTTAGAGGGAGCTCTGACCCAATAAATTTAATGGCTTTTGTTTTGTGGGTGTAAAACTTTTTACAAACATTATTGCAAATAAATGAAAAGTAATACTAATATCTGAATTTTCTTTTATAATTTTACACTTTTTTAGTAACTCCACGCACAAAGAAGAGAGTATGAGTATGTGTGTCAAACTTTATAGCTTAATTTTTTTTTTTTTTTTTTTTTTTTTTTTTAATCCGTGCGAAGCCGGGTCGGGCTGCTATAATCTATATCCATAAAACAAAGTCGTGTTAGTTACACCATTTATAACTCAAGAACTGATGGATCGATTTTTATGAAATTTTGTATGGAGGTATCTGACAACTTAGATTAACATATAGGCTACTTTTTACACGACTCCCTAAAAGGAGGGCAATGCTTTTAGTAGTTGAATTTAATGGGATGAAGTGGCAGTAAAAGTTTGCGATGTCAGTAGTGACACTGGACTGGGCAACTTGCTCTACCCGAAGCAAAGCGAGGGCGGACCGCTAGTCAATGAATATATGGATACAACCCCACTTCTTTTTGTTAAATTTTGGAATAACGGATTTTCAACTAATTCAATTGACGATTATTTTCAGAATTTTCAAGTTATGATTTTGTGACTTTCACACAAAGTTGCTCTATACATTTAACTAACATAATATGCAAATGAAATTTTGATATCGTTGACGCATGCGCAGTAAAAAATTATTTAGTAAACCTACTCATTTTGTACACAATTTTCATTATTTTTTAATTCTAATTACTAGGCACTGTGTGCAATGTTGTTTGTCATATTTTCTGAAAAAAATATTATTTTATATTAAGAACTCTGAAAATTATAAGGGAAAAACTTGGAAAAATTTGGGACCATTTTTATAAAAACCTTAATTACTCTGCGAGTATGCATGCTAGTTGCATAAAAATGAACAAGGCGTATTACAATAAGGCATTCAATCATAATCTAGAGTTTGAGCGCTTTTGCTACATTAGTTTTGACAGGGTTATTCAAAAGATATTAATTCTTTTTTTAATTTTTTGACGGTCCCCTATGGAGTTTCGGTAAAAAATCTTCACGGCGATGTATGGCGTATACTATTATGTTTATACACTAAGAGTTTCGAGATGATTCCTCATGTATTTTTCTAGATATTTAGTAAAATGTCTAAAATCGCAAGTGTCCAATAATCAATGGCAATATTGTGTATATATATATATATATATATATATATATATAATATACATTTATTTTTATATATTTATTTATTTATTTTTATTTATTATTTTTTAATTAAAGCTGCTCATTGGCAAATGAGCAGGGACAACTTCAAATATTTTTTATTGTTTAGGTTTTGTAATATAAATACCTTTACGCGAAAAAACTCGAAGTAGGGAGTATTTTCTGATGTCCTGTGGTTTTTTAACAAAAGAATATATATTGAACTTTAGACAGTCTTAGACCTTCATACAGAATTTCAACTGTTAAACTTTACATAGAATTTCTAACCAGATTTAACTTTTCTGTAAAGGTAAACCTTGCTTTTGAAAACTTTTCGCTTCAAACAAATCAGGCATTTCGCTTTCCCCAAACCGATTGAGCATTCACGCAGAAAGAACTTGAAATAAATTCCTGGGAAACTCATATTGACATTATTTTATTTGCATGCGGTTACTTTCTCTTTCTTTTCCGGTGCATTCGTAATTATATAAATACGTGGCACCAATAGTCTTCGTTCTATCAGTCTCTCTGTCTGTCAGTCTCTCTGTCTGTCTGTCTTTCTGTTTGTCCGCTTGTCCGTCCGCCTATAGCATAGCAAAAACTACCCCAACCGAATGCTTTGAAAGTTTAAATATATAATTATTAGAAAATTTTGTAGAATCACTTCAAATTTTATGAAAATCGGATGAATAGTTTAATTACTGGGATCGTCAAATATTTTCCATTCATTAACTTAAACATGGCGGAAAATGTTTAAGTGCATTTTAATGGCATTAAAGCCTTTTAAACAAAATGGAATTAATATGCATTTACTGAAGTATACTAAAAAAACGCCTTGTTACAATATGCGGCGCATTGCTCATTTACAGGGCCAGATAAAAGAATTACATAATGGTATAGGATGAATGTTTGTTTTCGGTGTATTTTAATCATGTTAAATTATTTCATATTATAATGCAATTAATATACATTGATGAACTTATGAGTTACATCCTGTAATATAGAAAGTGCACAGTATTTACAAGGGCATACAAAAGATTCCGAATACTAACCTGCAACTGAAATACTGTATGTCCTCAAACTGATTGAGCATTCATGCAGAAAGGACTTGAATTAAATGTCTGAGAACCTCATATTGACAATATTTTATCGGCATGCGGTTACTTTCTCTTTCTTTTTCGGTGCATTCGTAATTGTATAAATAAGTGACACCTATACTCGCCGTTCTGTTCGTCCGTCGGTCTGCTATTAGCATTATGTACGTGTATAAGTGTATTTTGAGTTGAGATATGAGTTTTTAAATTTAACTAAATTTTTCATATAGCGTTGCGTATATAAATCCTCTAGTTCAGGCCTGTCCATCCTTTCACTAAGCAGGGGCGCATTTTAGCTTTTGGCAAACAATGAAGGGCGCCACCATTAACAGGGCTCAAAACATGCACCATAAAACTATCTCATAGTATTAGTAGTGATGCAAATGCATATCACAGTAAAAGATGTAGGGCCGCTATGTGCACGTGGAGCTCCGTATAAAAAAGGAAATAATCAAAGTAACTATAAATTGCAGTAAATTTAAAATTGTACATTTTTCTGTAAGATGATCTGTCAAAAATATTTGTAGTGGAAGGGAACTTTAATATGGCTTTTAATTGAAATAAAATTGTAATCAGAGATTTATTAAGTTCTTTTTTAGGGTGCATAAATATTCCTTCATTTATTTTGGAGGCACAAAAATGCCGTTATAAAAAGTACAAAAATATAAAAAGGCATATTAATGACCAATCCATAGGTAATTCCAAAGAGACAGCCTGAAAAAGTTTTCACTGATTAAAATCATTTCGCACGATTATATATATATATAATCACATTTAAATATATATATTTCATATATATATTTAAATGTGAAAAATACCAAAAATGTTAAAGGCATGAGATAAAAATTACATTCCTTTACCGGTATTATAAAATTATAGTGGACAAATGTATCAGCAACAACAAAAAAGCTGACCTTTCATGCAATAGGAAGGGGAAGAGGTGTGACTTTTCTGCATTTCACATCTTAGCATATTAAAAAAGTTATTGTCATCTTTTACTACTTTTTATTGTCTTAATTTCCATAACATTTTTCATAAAGAATTACTATAAATTAATGAAGAAGCGCAATAAGAAATGATGAAATTTAAAATGTACGTTTTCATTTTTCATGCCTGAAATACTCTTACAGAGGTTTTTAAAATATCTCTAGAGCAAATATCAAGGATTTTAAGTAAAGCATTCGTTTTAAATGGAGTTTTATTTTTTTAATGTCATTAACAGGTAACAGTCTTTGAAAAGTCGCCGAAAGAGCATTCAAAAGACGACATGGTACTCGCGGGCACCGCGTTGGATAGCCTTGCTCTAGATGATATACAAGATAACACAAGAGAAACTGCATAGGTCACAGAATATGAACAAAATTAGCTGAAAGGTGGTTTTTGAATATACTATGTATTATTACGCTTGTTGTGTCGATATATTTGAAGAAAGCAGTAGACTGTATAATCACTTTTCACATTATTTAATAACACATTTCACAAATAAAATCCGCTGAGGGAACACAATGCGCACATCGTCGAGATTCACAAACTCAACTATAAAGTAAACATAAAAGAACAATAATATCCCTGCGCAGAGGAAAAAACACATATTATCCCTACGCAGAGGGAAAAGCACTGGGATAAAAAGCAGACGATTTTTTAATTAAACAACGCTAAACTGCATTAAATAAACTATGTTTATAGAAAGCAGAAAAATTATATACAGGACTACCTAAAGAATTAGATAACTGGCTGTCTATGGAAGATAATCACTGGAAGTGTGATTTTATTAGATTTAAGCCTGTTTCAGTCTTAATTAAATTTTAGTTAAGTGGTGGAATATAGGCATGCAAAGGTACACTGCTCAGCAAAAGTTTAGTCACTGGTGTTATTTAACTTTTAAATAAAAAATAAGCACTCTCAAATTTTACAAATGGCTATACTTATTTTTAAATATATTTTAAACATTTTAGTATAAAAATAATGGTTATAATATTAGATCATATTTAATTTAACTGAAAAAAGTAAAATTGGAGTTTAGACACAAAAAAGTTTAGACACGTTTTTGATTTTTTGCCAACTGTTCATGGAAAAATGCAAATTTCTAAATTATGATTTCATATGTCTAAAGTATTTAAGTATACCTCGATATAGCACCAGTTAGTGAAGATGCCGCGAGCTAGGAAAGCTGAAATGGAAAGGGAAGACTGTTGCAGAAATTTCAGCAGCATTCAATCGTCCAAAGTGGTCTGTCTATGAAGTATAGTCTAAGGGTGACTCCTTCAAAATAAAACATAAATCTGGAAGACCTTGTGTGACCAGAAAATGAGATGACAAAAGGGTCCATAAACTGGCATTTACACAAATGATGACTGCTACTCACATTAAAACTATGTCAGCCCCTTAACAGTCGCATTAAATTACGGTTTAAAAATTCAAATTCATTATTGCCACCACTTTTTTGAAAAAGAATATTCATTTTATTTAAAGACAAGTAAAATTATGCCAGAGTAAAACCAATGACACTATTTTTTAAAACTGGTGTGAATCAAGCAATTCTGAAAAAAAAAGCCGCGAAGCTTGCAGTCCGTGAATGTCGACGATGTGATGTGAATGCGATGATTAAGTGATTATTTTTTTGCATGCATTTTTTTATTTTCAAATGTAAAATGAATATCCAGTCATGACCTTTAATGATTGAGCAGGATACCTCTATTAGACCCATAGATATTTACTGTGTACCCATTGCCTTTTTTTAATGCTATTTAAGATTTATTTTAAAAAATGGTAATACAACTTTTAGATATATTGTTTAAGTTAAATATGTTCAAGACAGTCAAGCTTTATACATAATTTTATATAATTTCACGTATAAGAGGTTCTTCGTGCGAACATGCAGGAGGTTGAATAGAAGTAAGAAAAATCATTCAATAAATACTTCAAAAATGTTTAAAAAATTGTATTAAATTGCCCCATATTTTGTCTTTCAGAAAAGAAATTATGGAAATTTGATAAAGGCAATATTTTTCTGAGGAACGCTTGTGTCAATCTGTTGAACAAATTTTCTTCTATCTTCTATATATATATATATTTGACAAACTACACCTTATTTCTAAAACTTGCCAAGATGATTTTTTATTTTATTATAAAGCTCATTTTTTTGGTGAACAAAATTTTTGAGAGAAAGAAACGAATATTCGGACGGATCAGCAAATTAGTCCGGAGAATAAAGTAGATGATTCAGAATGTCTCAATCGAATGCAAAGAGTTTGTTTCTGACAATCAAAAATACATGTGGAATAGAGTCGTCATAATGAAATATAATAGCTAGTTTGTTTGCTAATTTGGGGTATTTCATGGCTACCTTCAATTCATCTAGTTGCCTGTAGTAGCTTAAATAATTGATGGTCTGATTAGGTGGAAGTCACTTGTAGTAAATCCAATTTCGCAAAATAGAGACCAAACATTTCAGTCTGTAAGAATTCGGCTTTAGCGGTTTTTTATTGACTTCTTGAATAGATAAATTATGCGACTAATAAATGTATAATCGTATGTGCGCATTTCTTGAAAAGTATAAAACAAAAGGAAAATAATGTAAACGCAAAAATAATTTTAGACATTGATATCGATATCATCAGGCAGGGGTAAAATGGGGAAAGGGGTTCGATGAATGATAACGTATGATAGGGGGACAGGCTTAAAAATGGCAAAATGTTGATAATGTTATCTAAGTACTGCCCTTCATGTATTGTTACAAGCGTAAGCATTTCATTATATTTTTCTTCTCAAAGAATGTTGAAACAAATAAAAATTAATAAAATGTATTTTTTTAAACGTTGTATTTTTTTAACTCTGATTAAAACTATTCAATAAGATACGAACTGTTAATTATAGATTTTCAGAAATAATTTAAAGTTTCGTAGATTAATCCAGTTAACAATCCTTAAAAATAGTTAAGAAACTTAATATTCATCAAATTTCTGAAGAATATTTCATTAAAGAGAAAAATTAAACATAGAAGTAATTAAAATCTCTATACGTTGCTGAAAAGAAGAGAAAGTTTGTAAAATTTATTAGGACACAACACTTTTATTATATTTATGAATGCAAAGACCATTGTTACTGACAATACCTTTCGCAAATTTACGAAAGAACGGCTTAAATTGAAATTATTTTGTTTAAAGTTGCAGAAACTTTTGTCATATTTAGTAGCGGAAATTAAATTTTGGTGATCGTGTTATATTCAGGTAGCATGGATAATATTGGATAGTTAGCAGTTTTAAAGTTCAGATAATGAGTGCCTCCTAAAGTTTCTTTAAATTAGATTTTTTAAATTTTCATTTCTTACAGAAATAGTTGGTTAAAAATATTTATTAGGGTTTGCCTGAAATTTAATTAAACAAATCAGTTAAAATTAAACTGAAAATAAATATCTTGAAATAGTTACCATTTAAAAACTCCATACTATCACAATGTAAGTGCTGTGAAAAAATTCTGTTGTAGTTTTAAAATGTCTTTTTAATTTTACCGCTCATGAAAATTGTTCAAAATTTTTCGATGTGATTTTAATTATGTTGTATTTAACTTTAAAATGTCAATGACTATTTTTTATATAAAAAATTATAATTATACTCGTTTGGATTGAAAAGTAATCCATATAAAATGCGCACGTAGTTGTACCGAGAAAATTTCAGGAAAAAATTTCAATTGGAAGCCCCTCCCCACATTTGGTATAATGTCAAGTTGTCATATAGGAGACTTATTCTCAGATACGGTAAGTAGGGTAACTGCACATGAGATGCCGTGCTGTACAAGATGCCGTATCATGTTGTTTTCATATGCACAGGCTCTGTAGTTAAATTCCGTGCCGCTCAGTTGTAAGCAAACGAGTTCCCTATAGATAATTTAATTTCCGTTTGCGTTCTCTTTACAAACTTTCTATTAGTGTTTATTTATTTCATATTTTGTCTTAACACTTCTGGTAAGCATGTAAAATCTTGTAAAAAAACTTGTGTATTTGCCTAGACAAGTCTTACTTTAAATACCAGAGAAATAAATCTGATGATTTTATGGAGTATTGGTACCTGCTCTTACTGTAAAGTATAAATAGCTGCCAGATAATGCTTCTTCACTTCAGACAGGAGGACCGGGGTCTTCCCGTTGGCCTTTAATAACTTTGAGATATGTCTTTGAACAATAATTGTTGTAAATGCTTTTTAAGTTTCGATATGAGCGTTTAAATATAACTATTTTTTTTAATGTTATTCGTTGTCTATAAATGCTGTACCTCGTATACAGAGCTGCACAAAAGAAATCACATACCAATGTTTTTGAATGAAATTACTGAAAGAAAAATTCCAACAGTCTTTTGTATTTCCAAAATGAACTAAATTTTGGCATGCATGTAAATAATATATTCAAAACTATGTATAACCAAAAAAGGGTTGCTCAAAGAGTTCGGATAATTTTCCGAGTGCAGACCGGAACAACTGAAATTGAGTTTTCAAAGGTGTTATGCATTTCCATATATTTAAATTACACATAAAATTTTTATTTATTAAATAATGCAATTTCATTACATTATTTTAAATATGTTGGAATTAGCTTTAAAATCAAGTTTGATGCATATTTTTTTCTTTCTCGTTGACACAAACTGTGGATGAGGAAAAGTTTGATTGACTGTTCTAAGATCTATATGTCTTGAAAGGTAAATGAAAAAAAAGCAAGGAACATTTGATAGTTAAATTTTTATTCGTCTTAAACAAATATGTGCAATGGGGATTTATGCATAGAAGGTGGCATTATATTAATCTCTTCCACACCTGAAAAAGAGGGTTTCAAAACTGTTAATTTGTTGTTTCTGGCCATTATAAGCGTACTCTTCAGATGATACCAAACATTTTCTATGTGGCTCACGTCTGTGTAATGTACTGGTCTATTCATTCGTAGGAATCCTTTATTAAAAAATGTCCACTAGACAAGTACGATATGGCCTAGAGTTATCATTCATAACAATGAATTCATCCCCAATTACTTCAGCGTAAGATACTATAATAAATCTGAGGATCTCATCTCTAACTTGCTGAGTCGTCCGTGTATATTCCTGATAATGTGCAGTTCAGTGCGGCCGTTGATAGGCATATTGAATGCAACTATCTCTCAGACCAGAACTCAATCCAACACGATATTTTCATGCGCAAATACAATATTTTTTAGAATGTAGCGTTCTGATCAAAATCAGCATTATTTTCTTACAACAAAAAGAAATGTAGCGTTCTTTTTAAATCGAAATCAGTCTATTGCGAGGTTGTATTCAAGCGGTATTCATTCGTGAAAAGAACTTTCACCATTTATCACGTCTCCATCTGAGATGCTCTTGTGCCTAATTCTGCAGGCAACTATGTGGTTCGCTTTTAAAGAAACATGAATCATAGATCTGCGACCATAGTAACCAACTTGACGGAATCCTTTTCGAACAGTGTGAGTCGAAACTCTGGTTTTAGTAGGCTTATGTAAGTGCTATTGTAATAGAGTGGTGCTCATACTGTGGTCTCTTCTGGTAGTTTATTGCTAAAAACCAATCGTCATTTTATACTGTTGCAAGAGAACAATCTTGTCCTGATCTTCGACTAACATTTCTAATTTTAAAAAATGATTCCATCGTCTAGAAATGACACTTTGCAAAACTCTGAACGTTTTCACTACAAAGGATTATGTTTTACTCGTCTCTAACCTCTTCGTTCCTTGTATTATTGATATTCAAACATAATTAAATTTAGGTCTATAAATTCTGTCTGTGCTTTCTAACATTCGAAATAATGCAAATAGATTAAAACGCTTTCTCTAAAGTCAAAGTGAAGAATAAATAATTCAGTAATAAAGAATAATATAGCATTAATACTCATTAGATAAGAAAGCTAAATGACCAATGTTTCTGATGCTGCTAATTCAGCTAAGTGGTGTTTGTTGAGTCATCGTATTCATTTTTAGAAATCATTTAGCACATGTCAGTGGCTTTTGATCTTTTCCTTATAAGGAAAGATGCGAGGTCACTTTTTACTCCTTGTTTAAAGCACGTCATCTTCTATATCACAAACAAAATTTGACTATTTTCAATTTTGCAAACGTTATAATTTTCCGATTTTAACCTTTTATCTTTCACTTTTGTTAAAGCAGTTGTCGATTATATGTAGCTTCTTACCAAACTCACATAATCTCATGATTATTTTAAGCCTTGTATGTTTTGTAGCGATTAGTGCATATTTTACTGCATGTAACACTACACGATGGATTAATTCACAACGCCAACCATACATCTTCAAAACAAACTACCTTAGAAGGATTCAAAAATGTTTTTTTAAAAGACGCTATCTCCGAAACATTTTTTTTTCAAATAAATGGAGAAAATGAATACTAGTCGACCAGTTTATCCTAAAAACATGTCTTTCAGAAACAATCACAAGTGATTACATCCAATCGACTTAAACAATCTGCGACGATTTTGTGCTATGTATACAAACTCTTTTTTCAATGTACCCCTTGTAAAAACGGTTCAAATTAGACTCAATATAAGAATTCGGAGAATCTGCTGCGTCAATAAAACTTTGAGAATCATTAAGATTCCACCCATAGGCATTTCTAGGGTCTACTACCACTTATTTAGTTCAACAAAAGAAAGTACAATGAAAAAAATGTAGAGATCATAAATGTATACATTCTATGATTAAACTGGATGGGATGGATTTACTACTTCAATCAAATCAAGTATAGTTCTATCCAATCTTGATCAGATAAGTTTTATTGCAAATGCATAAGAACGAATTAAATGTGCAGTGCGAAAAGAAAACATCCAGTGGGAAAAGGAATTACAACGGAATTATTAAGTAACTGCATAACGGCACGTATTTTGACAAAATAATCACATTCTAGAACACAAAAATGCATTCTGAAATCAAAGGAATTAAATAGAATTAAAAATTCTTTCGGTTTCAGCTCTGAAAGAATTTTTTATAAGAATATCAAAATATAAAGTGTGATACAAAAAGTAAATGGAGATAAATAATTAAAAAATAATAATATAATTAAAGGAAATAAAGATTTAGAAGAAGATTAAAACTTAAAATATTCTACATGTACCACATATAAACATGAAAAGTGAAAAAAAATCCCAGAAAGGTCTGCCTTTTTAGAAAAAAACGTTCTTCGTTTGTGAGGCACAACATCAAATTAAAAAAAACTGCATCGTATTCACCAGAATGTAGAGGAATGTTTTCTTCGTGCATGAAACATACTCCCTCCCATTTTAAAATGAAATATTTCTTATAAAAATCTTCATGAACAATAAAAGTGTCTACTTTTTAATATTTAAAACTCCAACACTTACAAAGTAGAATTTTTCTATAAGCTTAAATATTCTATTATTGAAAATCCCTAATTTAATACTATAGCAGAAAATGCTTTAATATTTTAAAGGAACAGAAATTTGAAGCAATTAGTAACCTACATAAAGTTCACATCTCATCACATAAAGTTGTTAATTAGCGTTCGAAAAATCTAAGCCTATACAAATTCCTTTTATAATTGTTATGCTCAATTCTCAGTGGATCATTATCAAAGTAATATTATTATTTACATAAACCTTGTATTACCGCCTTTGCGATAATTGTAAATGAATAAATTAATGCATTAATGTGTTAATTATCACGGATACAAAATTTCGCTTAATCCACTCTATTATCAGAAACATAAATTAACAACGAGATACGTTTATTATACAAATTGGATTAAGTATCGGTCGTAAAAATTTACTTACCTATTGAAACATTGGAGCTGAATTTCGTACAAATGAAAAAAATTTATTTAGAGAAACTATAATATTGATTTGGCTGAAATAATGTATTTGTAAATTGCTTTATCGTATGCAATGCAAAGCTTTCACCCATTTAATTTTTAATATTTTAATATTTAATAATCTGGTATCGACAAATGGAGTCTCCAGGTCACCATTCGTCATCAAAATAATTTAACTGGCTAACTGAAAGTAATGCCTTAGTAAGACGGCTAAAAGTATACTCTATATGCCAATAATCAACTGTCAAAGTAAGTATAATAAATCAGAGATTACTCAATAATTATTCATTTACGACGTTATTCACATAAAACGTTATCCATTTGTAAGGCACAATATAAAAATAAAAGAAGGCTTTTTTCCACCAGATAGTCGAGGAATGTTTTTAGTGTATGAAACATCCTCCCTCTCATTTTAAAATGAAGTATTTCTCACAAAAAGCTTCATAAACAATAAATGTATCCGGTTTTTACAATTTAAACCCCAACACTTACAAAGTAGAATTTTCCTGCAAGTTTAAATATTCTATTACCGGAATTCCCTAATTTAATACTACAACAGAAAATATTTTTATATTTTAAAAGAACAGAAATGCGTAGCAATTAGTAACCTACATAAAGTTTACATTTCATTGCATAAAATTGTTATTGTTCGGAAAATCTAAGTCTATACAAACTCCCTTGATTATTGTAATGTGCAATTCTCAGTGGATCATTATCAAAGTAATTTTATTAGTTACATAAACCTTCTATTACCGCCTTTGTGATATTTGTAAGTGAACAAATTATTGCATTAATGTTTTAATTAACAATGGTATAAAATTTTGCTTAATCCTATTAACAGAAATGCAAATTAACAACGAAATACGAGTATTGTCTAAATTGGATTAAGTATCGGTCGTAAATATATACTTATCTATTCAAATATTGGAGCTGAATTTGGTGAAAATATAAACAATTTATTTAAGGAAATGAATAGTATAAACAGACATTATACTAATAAGTTTGAGGAAATTGGTTCGTCTGTCATACGTCAAAGTAATATTAGGTGATTGGACACACATTTTAAACCTTTCTCGATCAGTGGTTAATGCAAAATTAGAAAAGTTAGTTAAAGAAAAATCATTACAATAAAAATGGCTGCATAGTTCTCGGTCATTAAATATATGGACAATATTTAAAAAAAAGATAACTATTATGCTGCCATGTTACTATAGTAGAATTGCTATAACGGCTGTCCTTTGTTATAAAAATGTCACTGTAAAATGAAAATTTTACAAATGCAGGGACAATATAAGGTATTGTTGATATAATAAGAGGTTTGTCCTAGCGGAGATCTTATTAAAAATTGTAAAGTTACTAAATTCTTTCTAGGAAAGTGGGATTTCTAGAGCTTTTTATTCAACAGCAACAGTAAAAATTCATATAGCAGATACACGTTTGCACTGTTAATAAATAATAAAAAAAATTATGTTAGTATACATTTTTCTAGAAACTGGGATGCCTTTTTATATAATTGCAACAAATAAAATTGGTTATACATAAAATTTTAATAAGATTTCTATAGTTTTAGTAGATTCTTTTGTAACGACATAGATTTCTGCAGCTTTAAAGCAACTAGTTTTGCTGATTTAAATCATTTTTTGTGCAGTGTATATATAAAATTTTATTAAGCATACTGATTTCCACTACTTTACCTTCGTAGAATAACTTTTTTTCACTAATAGATCACTGTAGCTAATGAATATTTTGTAGATTATTAAAATTGTTATCGTTATTTTACACATTTCTGCGTGAAATCCTCAGAGAAAAAAATCAATTCAAACTTTTGAAGATTCTCTAACTCCGCCATTGTTTACTTTACTAAGTTTTTTAGTTGTTAGTTTGGCATTTTAGTAGACACATTTACTAAGATTTCTGATTTACGTCTTTTTTAGTACAGCGTACAGAAAAAAATTTTGTAAACATACTGATTTCTGTAACTTTACCTTCGTAGAATTGAAGTTTTTTTCTACAGTGTATAACGAACCCTGTAACAAATCGAAAACTGTCATTTATAGATAATTGTACACTATTAGAAATTTCTTTAAAAACATTGAAAAAAGCAAAATTCTGTGCAAATTTACGCTAGTTCTCGGTTAAATGCGTTCTATTGAGTTTCGCATTCATCATTTTACACACATTTCCCTTGTCTTATATCTAATTCCTTGTAGGGATTTTCTATGTCTTTATTTAAAGATATTTCTATTTTATTAAATTTTATGATACAAAATACATAGGGGAGAGTTGGGATTACTTAATCATAGGGGATACTTGAGCCACCCTATTATCTCTGCAGTTGGTTAATTTTTCTTTCTAAAACAGCAACATGGTAACATATTAATAGTTCTGAACATGCAAAAAAGAAATCACATACCTTGACACCATTTTGAATGTATGGTGATTAATAGTTGTTTTTCGCCTATCTGAAGTAAATATGTAGGTGTATCTTTTATTTATTTATTTTATTTTATTTTATTTTATTTTATTTTATTTTATTTTTGTAATCAAAATTTTGTTTAAAGCTGCAACAATATAGATAGATTGAATAAGTATAATTTCAATTGTATTTTGAATTTAAAACAGTTCAAATGGCTGCCTGCTTTACTTAGTAAATCTGATAAACAAAAATGGTGGTAATGGGAATACTTGAGCCATTGAGATTGGGGTTTACATGAGCCATGGCTCAACCATCCCCACTAGGAAATTAGACGTATGGGTGAAACAAACAAACAAAAAAAATTACGTCTTATGACATTCACTGATAGACTTTTTTTCTGGATAAAGGGGAGAATTTTTTTTCTTAAAAAAATAATGACTTAGAATTTTTTTTAAATGTATATTTTTTTAAATGAAAATATCAATTTTATTTTTCATTTTGTCTAGCAAAAATAGCCTGTCTAGACAGTAGGCATAGTTTGCAGTTTAACTTTTAACTTATTACATTAAAATAACTTTTTTAAAACTGTTTTACATGTCATAATCTCTAATATATTAATTAGTTAGGTCCAACATATTAAAATATTTATTTTTTAATATATTATATTAAGATTAAATATTGAAATATTGAAAATTTGAAATATTGAAATATTGATTAAATATTGAAATTGTAACATCTGTTACTGATTGAACATGAAATTTGCTCAAAGAATTGCAGATTCCAAATTTAAATGGTCACTAAATAAGGATGTTGCTACCACCGATTAAACTCAAGTTGAAATTATCGTTTGACCACCAATTATCACTACAAAAATGACCGTGTTATTAGTTTTGTTTTCGCAATTAGTTTAAAAGGACTTAATTTATCATTGTGTAAAATATTTGTGCAAAAAAAAAAAAAGCGAAAAACAATACTTTTGTAGGTATTTTACCGTATTGGCTCATTTATCCCTTCACCATGGCTCAAGTATCCCTCTCTTGGATATACTTGAGCCACGATGTGAAACAAAAAGTAAAAACTTATTAAACAAAGAAAAATATTTCAAAATTAATTGAAAGTGGTTTTTAGTTGAAGAAAAAAATATCAAATTTTGATTTTCAATATTTTATTTTGTTCTAAGAAATCATAAAAAAATTTAAAAATTGAAATTTAAAAAGTGGCTTAAAGGATCCCTAACCCCCCTCCCCTTTACTTTTAAAATTCTTTTGCAGTTTTATTAGAAATATTAAAGAAGAAAATTTAATTTAAAAATTGTTTTTTCTTTAAACTTACAATAATTGAGAAAGGGAAAAAATCGTCTCATCAGATTTAGTGGGGATTTTTCACTGGTGAATCATAAGACATAATTTGTACTCAATATCAATATATTCTATAGGCTAGTTAGTAAGGGTCCTTCTACTGTCAAGAGATCCGTGGTTCAAATCTCAAGACGGCTAAGAACAAATTGTGGTAAAGTTTAAAGATGCAGTACCTTAAATTTACATATGAAATTCTAGTCCTTTGAAGATTGTGAGATTCGCTAATTTTAAAAACTAAATTGAATTATTATCATGAAAAGTAAATTTAGGAAAATTCGGTATTTTTAACGATGTTAATTTACAGAGTTTATTGTAAATTTACCGAATAATGTCTTTGTTATTTAACAGAATCTCGGGCTTTCTAATCTCAGTAATTTTGCACAAGACTTAATGTAATGGATTATTTATACATCATCAGCAACTTCACAGAAAATTCTTTAACAAAGTAACTAATTGATATTTTGTAGTTCATTAAATATTGTAAATGCCTTTTCACACATTTCTGCAAAGAATGCTCAAATATAAAAAAAAAATCAACTCAATCTTTTGAAAATTATCAAAATACGCCATTAATTCTTTTACTACGTTTTTTGGTTATTAATTTAGCGTTTTAATAGGCATATTTGCTAAGGATTTAGACAACCAGTTTAACTTTTTTCGATTTGATAGAAAATTATAAATTACGTTTCAGAAACGCATAAACACTTAATGTTTTGTTGCAATATGTTTCAACCTAAGTAAATCTCTTATTCATATTTTAATAAAAATAAACATAAGAACTTGAAAATTTTGGTATTTAATAAAAATATCAAAATAATGTACAAAAATGAATAATTCATGAAATTGGCATACATTTTAAAATATATTGCAACTTTAAAATTTTAAAAGTATGTCTATTAAATTGTTTATTACATAAAATTTATTTTTCATGATTGATTTGCATAAATACTTTTTGAAAATGTTCAAATCCAATGTCTTTGTTGTTGCGATAAAATGGTAAAATGGATCAATATTTCGTACATATTTCATTAACATGCTTTTTTCTGTCAAAAGGCTGTTACATAGCTTAAAGGCATTGCCTTTGAATTTTCAATTTTTCCAATATTTGTGTTTCGTTCTGCAGTTTTTAGAAAAGAATATCATTCGTTTTATTTTATAGCGGTATAAGAGAGGCTTTAATTTGTCTCCTCAATCTCTATTTCTCTTAAGGCATGTGTATACATTTTAAAGGTCAATTTCGCTTACAATTTTAATTCAAAAACGTACTGTTTGGAAAAAAAATACAATAAATTTTATGGTCGTGGAGAGTTTTTAACTTTTACATTTCTTACAAACATTAGAAAATTAAATTGAAAGTTTTTTTTCTTTTCCAAAAATGATTTTTATATAAAATTGTGTAAAAAAATCAGTATATCTCAAAAAATAACAGTTCAATTTTTGCACAATTTTTAAATTATGTTTTTAATTTATTTTTAAACAGATAGTTGACTATTCTTCTAGTGTTTTACATTTTTTTATACCCAATTTTAATTTATAAATTATTAACGGTTTTTATCGTATCCTTAGCTTAGTTTGACATTTATACCTATAACTTTGAAATTGTTCATGTTTTAGGCTAAAAAGTAGGGTTGTTCATGTATAATGTATACATTTATCATAGAATTCGTGAAATGTATGCATAATTTTAAAATTTAAACAAGTTTTTGAATAAATTTAGCAGTTTTCTGAAATAGCATTTTTCGGTTAATTTTATATTTTTTTAAATAAAATATTTAAAAAGTTAGATAATAGAAGGTATTACTATTTTTATTTTGAAAAGTTAAAAGGCTACATAAAAAAATATTTTTTAAATATCTTTTAAAAAATTTTTAAATATCTTTTTTAAAAGATATTTAAAAATCATATTTTGAGGATAAATATACTTTAGGAATGTTAAAATATACGTAAAACGTAACGGAATAATGAATACCGTGTTTCAAATTACTTTCTAAATGTATTAATGTTTTGCTTTTTTTTTTTTTTTTTTTTGGACAGTCTACAATTTTCAAAAGAATTCAATTTCATGCCGACGCTTTAAAGCTTGAAAATTTAATATCTGATTAAAGCATAACAAAGGAAAAAAAGCATTTCCCTCGGGAGTAAAAGAAAATGCGCATATTTTTTGAAGATGAAAGCATTTGAGAATACCCATGAGTATCAGAATATCAGGTATACTTCTATAAATTTCTGCAATCGAGAATGTTAATTTGATCCTGTTTCAGAAATTTACATTAAAAATGTGAATCGAGAAATGTAAACACTAAAATCTTAAAATTATACATATAACGATATAAAATGAAAATAAAATAGTGGAATGAGATAAAATAATGATATAGTTTTACATCTGTTTGCAGGAAGTGGTTTTTGATAAATTTTTATTTCAGAGAATGCTTAAATAAGGGTTTTAATATTTTTAAAAATATGTATTAAGACTTCATTTTCTTGATTTTATGAAAAGGATACTAAATCAGCAGACATATTTTTGGGCGTTACAAAATTTTGCTTTTCTTAAAATTTATGTCGAAGCACAGGGATTTAAATTTTAATGTTTTCAGAAAATATAAAATATATACTAGGTATATCCACAAAGTAAGTTCCGTTTGGTTATATAAAAAAAATCGTTTACAGATACAAAACAAAAGTATTGTACAAAAATCTACGACTGTGAAACTACTTTTCTACATAGCTTCCGAAATTTTGTAAGAACTTGTCGTAGCGTGCCACAAGGTTTTGTATGCCTTCTTCATAGATCTTCATCTTTCACAAGCGGCGGCATTTTCGATTAAGGCTGACTTTCTAAAGAAGCTCTTCAAATAACACTTCGGGAGCAGCGATCTGAAAATGGCATATATTTCTTCTTCTTTAGTCAGAGTATCTACCGAACATGCTCAGAAGTATAACAAAGAAAAAAAAACAATTCCGTCCGGAGTTAAAGAAAATGTTCAAGTATTTGAAGATGAAAGCATTTGAGAATGCCCATGAGTATTTAGAATATCAGGTATACGTCTATTAATTCTTCAATTGAGAATGTTTATTTGATTCTGTTCAAGAAAATTTACATTTTTATGAGGAAATGTAAACACTAAATTCTTGAAATTTTACATGTAATGATATAAAATGGACAATAAAATAGTGGAACGAAATAAAATAAAAATATGGTATTAGATTTGTTTGCAGAGTTGTTTTTGAAAAGAAAAAAGAATGGTTTGAAAGAACGTTAACATAAAGCTTTTAATATTTATTAAAATGGATTAAGATATGGATTTCTTTATTTTAATAAAAAAAGAATAATTTAGCAGACAATTCTTTAAATGTTCTAAATTTTCTTTTCCTAAAATTTACGTCGATTTCCGGTGATAAAAATTTTAATATTTTAAAAAATGCAAGTTTTTAAAATATTTAATAAAAAATTATAAAAATTTAACAAATTACAAAAACTATTTGAAAATGTTCTTTGTTTCAAATATAAAATTTTAAGACTTATAAATAAATTCTATTTAACAAATGGTCTTTAACAAGCATTCGGTTCATTATTAGTTTAACTTTCGTGATCATCGCACTTTTCGTAATCAATTTCCTTTAAAAGGCGATTTTTTAAACGACGTGTTTTTTTGTATTCGGGTTTTTCCATATTTGATCATTTACGTCCACACATTTTGCAACTTTTTTACTTTCTTTTTTATTAACAACAATATTTCAATTTACTATTCAAATAAAAATTCTTCTAAATGTAAAGCATTTTGTTAAAAAAAAAAATAATAAATAAATAAATAAAAGAAAATAGAAAAAAATGAAAAAAAAAATCTGAACATCCATTGACTGAAGTAAAATGTTTAAATGTTTTCAATTGAAATAATAAAAATTAGTGCAAAACTTCATTTTTTATGTTGAATGCGTGACTCACATAAGAGATTAAAGAGATGTCACCGTGGATTAAACAATAACATTCCTGGACCAATGTTAAATATAAAAATGTATATATATATATTATATATATATATATATATATATATATATATAAAACCATTATACAATACTACAATTAAATATTAAAATATGGAATAACTCATTAAATAACAAACTACATCAAACAGAGAAGTTGGCAAAAATTGGAAGAAAATTGGAAATATGGTATTTAGCTCCTTATCAAGGGTAATGCTTAAAAGACAAATTAATTGCGATTAATTTCTGATTAGAAATCAGGAAAAACCTGAAAGTGGTTTCTAAATTACCAAATTAATCGCCAATCCAAAACATAATTCAATGAAAAATACTAGACAAATATTAAAGCAAAATTTTATTCAAATAGATAAACTTACACGATAAATCGCCACCATGTGAGAGATAAAAAAACATAAATTCAAATTTTCAATCTCACCTTTGCATACAGTTATAGGTGACAGTAAACCGAGAAAGTTATTTCAGTAACCAAAAAGATATAATTAGTAATATATAATTAAAATAACTATTATTTAAAATATTAAACAACAATGTTATGAACTTAATGGAAATAATGTAATTATTTTATAATACCGAAAACAACAAACATTTTCCAAAAAGTTAAGAAAAACTATATTTATTTTAGGTGATACATAGCATTTTTATTCGTATTTTTAAAAATGCTTTATAAACTATATACTTTAAAATCTATTTTAAAAAAACATATTTTGACGATACGTATATATCAGGAAAATTAAAAAATACACAATAGTTAACCGAATAAATGCAGATCGTGTTTCAAATTCCTTCTCTGAATATATTCTTCATGTTTTGCCTTTTTTGGACAGTCTATAATTTCCAAAAAGAATTCAATTTTATGCCGACGCTTTAAAGCTTAAAAATTTAATATCATGCTTATGCACAACAAAGAAAAAAACACTCCCCTAAAAAGTAAAAAAAGTGTGCAAATCTTTGAAGATGAAAGCATTTGAGCCCATGGGGCTAGATTCCTTCAGTCGAAAACGTTTATTTGATTCTGTTCAAGAAATTTACATTTTTATAGAGAAATGTAAACATTAAATCCTTTAAAGTATGTATATAACATAGAAAGTGATCTATAAAATAATGCAATAAGATAAAGTAAAGAAATGCTTTTAAATTGGTCTGCAGGAAGCGACTTTTAGAAGAAAGAAAATTGGTTTCCGGGAACATAAAATGAGGCTTTAATATATATTTTTTTTAAATATGAATTAAGATATAATTTTCATGATTTTTTGAAAAGGAGTCTTATTCAGCAGACATTTTTTTTACCCCTTACTATTTTTTTTTTTAATCAAAATTTAAGTCAAAGCCCAGATATTTAAATTTTAATGTTTTGAAATATACAAGTTTTTAAAAAGTTTTTTTTTAAATTATAAACAATTTAACAAATTACAACTATTTGGAAAATTTGGTTTTTCAAAGACTTAAATTTACGACATATAAATAAATTCTGTATTTAGAAAAGATGGTCTTTTACAATTAATCTATTTAGCATTAGTTTCCTTTTTCGTGATCATCGCACATTTCGTAATCAGTGGACCCGATAATCAATAAACTTTTTTTTTTGCTTTAAAAGACGATCTTTCGACCCATTTTGTAATTTTTTTACTTTCTACTTAATTAACAACCATATTTCAATTTCATATTCAAATGAAAATTCTTCTAGATTTAAAAAAATTCATAAAAAAAAACATAAAATTCGTACATCCACTGCCCAAAGCAAAATATATAAATTTTTCCCTCTGAGTTAATAAGATAAATATAAACATTATTTTTATGATGATGAAAATTTGGCTTACGTAATAACAGAGTCGGACACCACAAGCTCCAAGCGGGCATAGACACCCGACATGCGGACATTACAAGCTCCACTTTCAATGAAAAACAACAACTATTTCCGAAATAGTTAATAAAAATGATATTTATTTTAGGAAGCAGTAGGTTTTGTTATTTATTTTTTTTTAAGTTAAAAGCCGTATAAAATGTAAATATTAAAAACTATTTAAAAATCATATTTACTAAAGTTTAAAAACATAAAATTTAACCTGATAATGAATGCCGTGTTTCAAATTACTTTTCTCAATATATTCTTCATGTTTTGCCTTTTTGGACAGTCTATAATTTCCAAAATAATTCCGTTTTATGCCGCCGCTTTAAAGCTTAAAAATTTAATATCAGCTTTACACTCTAAAAAATAAATGTGTAAATTTACACACAAAAATGTGTAAATAGATGATACAAAAACGATTTGTTTATATGTGTAAATTTGTGTCTAAATTGACAAAATACACGCCTAATGTGTAAATTTCAAAGTACACATTTCAGTGTGTAATTTGATGATAACACTAAATGTGTAAAAGTTATAGTGATCACACTCATGAAATACCCACATTAATGTGTAAATTGCGCAAGAATACACATATATCTGCGTAATATTCTTACTCATTTATCTTTGTAATCTTCAGTGATCACACGGATAAATGCGTATTATGCAAAAAACATGCATTATTGTGTTATTGTAATTTACACAGTTCTTTGCGTAATACGCAAAATACGCATATTCAATGGGGGTTCAATAACTATTGTGTCTAGTGTATATAGAATATCTGTACTGCAATGGGTGATGCATAATATCGAAGTCTAATGTCTTAGTTGATTTTATGCTTAGTTTCAGAACCGTAGGTGCATTATTTATATAGTTTTGGATGGAGGAGTGAAATGGGGGGGGGGTGTAGTTGAAAGCCTGATTTTTAGCTTATGGGGCTAGATTTGTGACAGTAGATGAGATAAAATTACTGTTGTTTGGATTCGGGATCATAGTGATATACCCACTTCTCATCCACTGTCACAAGTGTAGCCTCATAAGCTCCAAATCAGCCTATCACACTCATCCCCCCCTTCTTGAAAACTCCCTCTAAATAGGTTTTTAGAACTTCACCCCTCCCTCTAAAACTATGTTATTACAGCAGCAACGGTTCTAAAATTCAGCATACTGTCATTTAAGACATTAATTTTCGATATTCCTCATCAAACATCGTAGTACAAATATTACTTCTCTGTTAATGGGATAGTATGGGACACATTTTGAAATTTACAATTTCTTTAATTATAAAATTGATTCTTCAAGTTATGTTTCTATATTGTTCAAGAACATTAGAAAGTGTTTCATTTTATTCTATTTCATTAGTATTCTATAAATCAAAATTTTTGTATTTGTGTCAAATAAAGCTGATTTTATTATTTTTGTAAAAAGTGTCCCATTCCTCCCCACTCGCCTCTAAACATACACATAAATACTGCTGTTTTATTTTTTATATTCTTCTTTGCTTCTTAATTTTATTTTCCCTTCAGTTAGATATTATTTAGTACATGCAATTAAAAATTAAGATAAAGAAAAAAATAATTAATGATAGATTTTAGACTAGTCAGATGGAATAATGATTGTTGGTAAACTTGCAATCTTCGCAGTTTTTATTTTCAGAGTTCAGACTAAATTTTTCACTTTTTATTTTTCAGACTCAAAATACAAAGTCAATTATACTCAAGATACTGTGTTACATACAGTTATAAAAGTAAAATTTAAAATACTATAAAAAATAGAAAAAGGTATGTAATCTTCATTTCACACACACACACATATTATTTGCAAAAAATATAGCTGATTTGTTTATATATACATTAATCACCTATATTATATGTTGAATTGTTTTCTTTTTATGTATATTCATCATTACAAAGAATTTACCTTAAAAAATTATCAAGACTATCAAAAAGGCTGTTGAATCATTAAAATAACATTTTTTTGCATTTAAGATTATATTTAGAAATTAGTGTCTTAAAAAAATACAAATATATTTTAACATTAATGAAATGGCTCGTATTTTTATAAATGAAAATTTCAGATATTCTAATTAAAATCAAACTAATTAGTATTTTTATTTATCAACTATAGTAAAAAATAAGAAATACTGTGATTATATCCAAATATCAATTGACGCTTATTCATTTTCGAAACTAATGTTTGTAGAATTTATTTGACAATTAAATTTGTGTCTTAAGTGTATAAAACTTACCCGTCGGGGAATATTTATGTTGTGGTGGGGACTAATAAGTTCCACTTTGAATATTCATTATGCCACAATTGTTATAATTTTTTATATACATACAATCATACGTTTTAGGTCATATTAATTCTATAATAATAGGCAAAATTGCAATGGGAAAATGTTTATTTGAAGAAAAAGCCATTACTTTAATAAAAATTTTCTTCAGAATTTTTGGTCTAAGGTTATTTTAAATCAACGTATTTGTGCCTTTTTGCAATGTACTTCTGTGTATTTTTATTAAATCTATAATTAACAAGCAAAAATTATGTGTTTTTACTATGATTATTTTAGTGTAACATAGTTCTTCTGATGTAATATTTTTAAATTAAAACGTAGCTGAAAATTAAATGTTATTAAGATAAATAAATATTTCAAATTTCTCAAAATTGGAAAATGTAACGTAGAAATTAAAAAACAACGCTATAGTTTTAATCGATGATAAACTTAGTTAACATTATAAGTTTCATAATAAAAATCTTACAAAGAAATTTCAATAAAAGAATAAAACTCAGATGAACTGTTTAGCTTATAAATCGAATATATATTTTATAGATATAATATACATTTGTATAATAGTTTATAAATAAACTATAATAAATTTCACACAATTGACCCGAAATTTAACACCCCCCCCCCCAAAAAAAAAAATGTTACGTTTATTTTGCTACTGTTAAAATACATCCATAAATTCTTTTTAAGAAGAAACTTTTTCAAGAAATAAATAACTTTAGATACAACATTTGTTATTTTAAGGAGTAAATTTCGGGAGTTAGGTAATGTTGACATTTTTTAAAACAAGTAAATTACTCGTGAAAAAAAGTCTTATCTGTAAAAAAAACAATCCAACATATAGAATATACATTTATACGTAAATATAAACAAATCTGAATAAAAGAATTGGAGGTAATACGAACGTATGAGATTACGTACCTTATATTTTATAGGAGAATAACTTCTATATTTTTCTCAACGCGAGTGCTTGCATTCAGTTTGCCCCTTTGGACACCACATTGTACGTGATTTTCTTTATATGCGTGCTTGGTTAAGAAGTTTCATTTTCGATCCCGGCGTGATCAAGGTCAAGTTACTGGATCCACCATTAATTTTCAACTTAAACCTGATGAAGCGAAGTCGGCGATGATTATGATTTTAGTTTTTGATGCTAGATTTGCGTAGTTCATGAATAGGACCAGAAATTGTACTACGAACTGAAGTTAAACTAAAATTATAAGTTAAACTCTGAAATGGGTAAATGGTTACAAGCTATGAAACTTTATAATTTGGATTTAATAATTTAGGGTAAAATCAAGCATACTTATATTCGATATGCTAAATGTAAAAATAACTCAGGATACGAATTTAGAATTATCTTAATTACATGAATTATATTTTATGTTACATATTAAATGAATTCAAAATAGTTTTTAGAAGTTAGTTCTACTGAAGGATAAACTACTGTCCTTTAAATTAAGTGTGGGGGGAGAAGGGCAGCAGAAAAATTACCAACAGTACAAAAAATATAATTTAAATTTATGAATAAGCATAAAGTGTGATTATATCTCTATTGTAATGCCTCTTTATGAAGTCTTCCTAATTTCGCTTTAAGAATGAAATCTAACACTATATTACTGAAAATTACAAGTAAAATTGTGAAAAAACAGCGGTCAACGAGACGGCTGAAGGAAATTACTTTTTAACCAAAACCTAGAATTATAAAATCAAACATTCTTATATTTGATATACAAATTTCAAAAGGTAATTCGGAAAACGAAATTAACTAATTAAATGAATAAAATTTTACGTTACATGTAACGAAATATTGTTACATTTGTCAAGATTAATTTTTTTGGCTTCTTTTGAATGTTCATATGCTGCTGAAAAGGGGAAAGTGAGAGAGGTGATCAGAGTATCTTATAAAATAAATAAATAAATTAGTTTAATATTTTAAAATGCTGTTACAGCAATGCAATGAAATCATGTTATTTATGGAATGGGGTTAATAAAATAAAAAGTGTTGCTCTGAATAATATTTAAACCTCCCATCCATTTTGTAACGTCAATTTTAAAATTCACGCATTTATAATTTTTGTAACACATTACATTATTCGTGTAATTTTAGGTGTTATCTACATTTACACATTTTCCTGAGTTTACAAACTTAATGCCATAAACTAAACACACATTAAAATAGGTATATTTTTCATAGGAAAGGTGTACTTTTTATGCCAAGTGGGTGATTTTAGAAATTTACACACTTACCTATGTACATTGCATTATGTGTAAATTACAATAACATACCAATTTGAGTAAATTCAGGCATTTTTCAGCATTTACACATTTGTTTGTGTATTTCAAGTGATAACAAAATACATACTTAGTATTATAAGCTAAAATACACATAACAACAGGTAAAACTTTGCAAAAAGTGGGTAATTTTCATGTCAGGTTTGTAATTTTAGGAATTTACACACATATATATGTAAATTTGTCTAATTTACACTTTTATTTTTTAGAGTGTAAGGACAACAAAGAAAAAATCAATCCCCCATGAGTATTCAGAATATCAGGTATGCGTTCAATTAATTTCTTCCATCGAGAATGTTTATTTGATTATGTTCAAGAAATTTACTTTTTTATTCAGAAATGTAAACACTAAACTTATAAAAGTATACATATAACGATAAAAAATGAATATTAAAATAATGGAAAAAATAAAATAAACATGTGTTTTTAAATTGGTTTGCAGGAAGAAAATATTTCAAAGAAAAAAATTATTTTCAGAGAACTCAAAAATTTACTATTATTATTATTATTTTAAATTATGGATTATGGCATCATTTTCTTGATTTTGTGAAAAGAAGACTTATTCAGCAGAATTTTTTTACCTGTTATAAAATTTTGCTTTCATTAATACTTAAATCGAAGTGAGGTGATATAAATGTTTACGTCTTGAGAAAAGCAAGTTTTAAAAAAGTTAATAAAAAAATTACATATAATTTAACAATTTATAACAACCATTTGGGAAAAGGTTTTTTAAAAATTAAATTTTAAGACTAAAAAAAAAACAGAATTTTACAACCAATTATTTCTACATTAGGTTGTTTCCTTTACCGTGATCTTCGCATGTATCGTAATCGGTACACCCAATAATGGAAACTGTATTGGAATACACCCAGTATTGGAATGCATATTTCGTTATGGACAGTAACACCTTATCTCCCTGGATAACGAAATTTTTTTAAAGATTTCCGGAAGTGTTGGAAAGTGTTTCATAATCTATGCTTAACGCATAACTTTTCTTACTTACGTTTCTTTCGTTAATTTGTAATATTTATCATCATCATCAAATATTTCATATTGTTAAAAATATTTGCAACACAATTGTCTAAGCATAACGAAAACTTTTACTCAAGTCTGTCCCTATATTTAGTTTAAGAAAATATAAGTCTTTTTTAATAGCTTGTTTTTTTAATAATTTTACTTATTCTGAATAAAAACACTGTACAATGTGTTAAAGCAGGCATTCGATTGTAAAATAATTGTCCCACAGTCCACCTGCGAGGGATACTCACGTCAAAACCACGTCCCGTCTTTAATTTTATAGATCTAACAGTCAAAAGTCGACTCGGAAATCTTTTGTAACCGAATACTCCTATCCCGCGAAAACCCTACTTCTAAGCCGCAAAACACACATCCTCCCCGAGAAAAACAACAAGCATTATCTTAACTATCCCTTTAATGGAAAAAAAAAATGAAAACTCCCAGCTGTCCCTATCTTTCTAAAAACACAGAATACTCTTGGTTTTAACTTAATATTTTTAATAATATTTTGCCCCTAAAAACCAGAATTAACACACTATAACAGTATTGTTTTCCGAAATCATAAAACTAATAAGTATTCAGTCCAATATAATAACATTTTGTAAGGTATTTGCGTTTTTGAAAGTTCACTGTACCCTTAACCACTCCAAACTATTCAGGTTTTTTAGCTCAAAATTTAAGTTTAAGTCTAAGCTTACAAAAACATTTAATGAAATGCAAAAAATACCGGCAAAATATAGTTTTTCGTTACTCTAAAGTCTAAAGTGCCCTCTATCTGCATTTTCTGAGATTTATCTTTATAATTTATTTTCAAGAAAATACCGACATATGGAATAGTTTTAGTAGAATCCGCAAATCCACTGACTAATTTTTTCATTTTTCATATTCATTTGAAATTTGAACCCTCTGAACACAGTTCAGTTTTTGCTACTTAAGGGTACAGTGGACTCTCAAAACTATTTTTTCTAAAAATTTTCAATGAATTTTTTACAAAAATTCTGGAAATAGTCATAGTATATATATCTCTTATTTCACAATTTTTTTAAAAAATATATTCAATAGTTTTTGAAATAAAAATTTTCCTTTTTTTAAACTAACGAAAAATTACAATACTTCAAAATGCTCCAAGCAAAATTCTTTTTGATTTTTTATTTAAAATGCTCTCTATGTATGTGTTAACAAATGTTACTAAGCATTTTTAGCATATTACTTGTAAAACATTAAAAAAATTATTTTAATTTAATTCTTTTGCATTTTTCGTTAAAAAATCATTAAAAATTCCATATAACTGAAATTTAAAAAATTTAAATGCGTCTAAAAAATTATTTTTAGTAAAATTTTTTAACAAATACATTGAGAGCATTTTAAACAAAAAAATTGAAAAATTGAGCATAAAGAATTTTGCATGGAACATCTTTAAATCATGAAAACGAAGAAAATATTCATTCTGAGAAAAACAGGTTTTAGTAACTACAATGGTTATAATTGCATAATATTTTCCTACTGACACAGTTTCAGCTATATATAAGGGATATAATATCATTTATAGCTTATATGTAAGTGTTTAATGTTTTTATGGTAAATTCACATAAAATATGTGGCTTCGACAGTAATTCATGCAAAGGACGTGAAGTATCTGAATTTTGAAAAATCTTCTCAAAAATAACTTTTTGTATTTTCTAATGATTTATTTTTTTTATTTTTCTAGAAATATTCATGGTATAAATACCTCTTATTGTACAATTTTTTGTTAAGTATATTAAATATTTTTAATATATTAAATATATTAATATTTTTTTATTTCATGCTAAAAAAGATTGGGGACAAAAAGCGATTCCTCTACATATATTTTAAAGAAACGTTAAAAGAAACAGTTAAAAGTTACAGTTAAAGTATTGTTTTGCGAAATCACAAAACTAATAAGTATTCAGTGCAATATAATAACATTTTGTAAGGTATTTGAGTTTTTGAAAGTCCACTGTATCCTTAACCACTCCAAACTATTTAGGTTTTGAGCTCAAAATTTAAGTTTAAGTCTAAGCTTACAAAAACATTTAATGAAATGCCAAAAAGTTCCGGCAAAAAATAGTTGTTCGTTACTCCAAAGTCTAAAGCGAACTCTATCGACATTTTATTAAATTTATCTTTATAATATATTTTTAAGAAAATACCGACATAAAGAATAGTTTTAGTGAAAACCGCAAATCAATCGAACAATATTTCCGTTTTTATGATTATTGGAAATTTTGGACCCTAAACTTTCATGGCGGCTATCTCATTTGGAAAACGTTTGGGACCCTTGATTTCCTATTTAATATTGTTTGTCTTGATGTGTACTATCACTCCCCTTTTATTATAAAAACAATTTAGAATCACCCTGTATATATATATATATATATATTAACTATAATTTTATTTTACGAAAGCTAAAAAATACATAAAACTTAACAGAATAATGAATACCGTGTTTCAAATTACTTTTCTCAATTCTTCTTTTCTTGATGATTTGCATTTTTTTGGACAGACTACAATTTCCAAAAGAATTCATTTTTATGCCAACGCTTTAAAGCTTGAAAATTTAATATCAGGTTAAACCATAACAAAGAAAAAAAAGACACTTCTTCAGAGAGTAAAAGAAAATGTGCATGTCTTTGAAGATGAAAGCATTTGAGAATCCCCATGAGTATTTAGAATATCAGGTATGCCTCTATTAATTTCTGCAATCCAAAATGTTTATTTGATCCGGTTCAAGAAATTCGCATTAAAAATGTGAATTGAGAAATGTAAACACTAAAAATTTAAAATTATACATGTAACGATATAAAATGAATAAAAAAATAATGGAATGAGATAAAATAAAAACATGATTTTAGATTTGTTTGCAGAGTTCAATGAGACTTAATATGAGTTATTTAACACATAATACGAAGTGCATTAGCATTTTCAGGGTCATACAAAAGATTTCAAATAGTATATTCTATCCGAAATACTGTACTTATGGATGATGACTTTCGATGGATGAAATGCATTTTTAATTACGATATGCTCTTAAATTTCACTAAATGTATGCACATTATACGGTGCATATAAAATAAATGCCAACAGTTACACAATTTAGATATACAGGGTTACACAAAAGAGATTTGAAAATTATATAATATGAGCGTAATTTGTTTAATGATGGTTTTTAAACAAATGGCATTTTTACGTTGAATTGCATTCAGTTTACTATGAAATGTTTGTAGAATATATATAAAATGATATACAGGGTCACGCCAAGAACTGGATACGTGTTCGCCTATGGATGATCATTTCTGGAAATGTAAATTAAGTAGTTTGAATTAATTTTTAGCAAAATACATTCGAGTAATAAAGGTACTAAGAAAACTACAGGGCTGAACAAAAGTATTGAAATAAGTTTCCATCTATTAGCTAGGCTTTTTTTGCTAAAAGTAATTTCTCCATTATATACTATATATATAAACGCACAAATCAAATACAGGGCTGTTCAAAAGTATTGGAATACATATTTCGTTATGGGCAGTAGCAGCTTATTTCCCTGCATAACGAAATTTTGTTAAAGATTTCAGGAAGTGTTGGAAAATGTTTCATATTCTATGTTTAACGCATGATTTTTATTACTTATTTTTCTTTTGTTTAATTTGTAATATTTATCATCATCATCAAATATTTCATATTGTTAAAAATATTTGTAACAGAATTATCTAAGCATAACAAAAACTTTCACTCAAATTTGTTCTTATATTTAGTTTAAGAAAATATGTCTTGTTTTGATAGCTTGTTTTTTTAATAATTTTACTTATTCTGAATAAAAACACTGTAGAATGTAAAGAGTGTAAGAGATCCTGATTAAGGGGGTCAGGGACATATTTAAAAAAAGTTTTATTTATTAAGATATTTTTTTATGGTTAAATATATTATTTTTAAACAAAATCTCAAGATAAATCTTCTCATAATTAAAATTTAAATTAAAAAAATTATTAAAACATTGAGGTAATTTAAAAATTGTTATAACTCAAAATATTATTAGTATTTTTTTTTAAATGAACATAAATATCTGAATTTAAATTTTGATTCAGCATTTTAAAAAATATTATTATTTGTAAAAAAAATATTTAAAGAAATAAATTAAAAGAAATGTCGTAACTTTTATCTAAAAAAAATCATATTTTCAAAAGTAAATGTTTTTATTTCAAATTGTTGCGATGAAAATTAAAGTAAAATAATAAAAAAAAAAAATTAAGTTTGAAGCATTTATCTTTAACAGTTTTTGAGTTATAACGATTTAAATCTGAGAAATTGTGAAAAAAACCATCATGAAATAGAAGGCATTTGCACAAGAAGTCATTTCCACGACAAACATTGCTTGAAAGCTAATATTTTGAAAATAAACCAAAACGAATTTTTTTCCTTGTAATTACGATAGAAACATGATTAATACGTTATTTTAAGCACGAGAAAATAGAGAAATTTTTAATGGAAAAAATTAGCTAAGAAAATTTGAAGATTTTTGAGTCTCGGACTGTATAAAGGTTATTAAGCTGATAAAATGCATTATAAAAGTAGAGTATTTAGAAAACTTTTATTACAGCGTCAAAGGAAATGTAACTTTCACGTATTCACTAACGTGGCCTTTTAAAAGATCCACATAATGGTCCGTTATTTATCATTTTGGAAAAATTTTAGTGTAACAAAACAATTTATATCAATTTCATTTTCCTTCCTTAATGTCCTAAACGTGTTTTAAGTTAAACATAATTTATGATCTAATGACAAAATTTCTGTCATATGTCTTTGTGATTTTGACCAGTTTTATTTTTATTTTTTACTTGATAAAAATAAATTTTTGTTGAAGTTTAAATTTAAATCAAAATGATTAAAGATTTTATAATCAATAACTGAAAAAAAAACTTTCCGTACATAATTACATAATTTTGTTTAATTGATTTTCAAATTTATCGTTAGAAAATAATTTTCATTCTTCGAAAGATCTGTAACATAATCTATACATATTTAAAGTAGTTTCTTCCTGACTGGATGGTAATCAACGCACAACCTAAGCAACTAAACCTAGATATATGTAAATTGGAGAAGATGTACTTCTTATGATGTAAGCGTGCACTAAAACGGGATTTTTGAAAATTGCCCTCCTAAGAGGGTTAAACGGGGGGTCAATAATAATCAAACATCTTGCCATATTTCAGCAGCCGTTATAAGTAGAAGCATAACAGTACAGAATATAAATCTACTCAAAAAATAATTAAACCCAATTTTTTGCAGTTTTATAAATTTTCCCCCTAAGGGTGTTAAAAGGAGGGGGGGGGGTTAAAATTTTACAACATTTTGTGTATCTTATAACTATTTTAAGTAAGAACGTGAAATTGCAGAAAATAAATCTATAAAAAATAATTAAACATGTGGTTCAGCGATTTTAAATTTTCCACCACTGAGGGGGGGGGGGGGGGTAAAAAATTATGAAATATTTTTGGACCTGTCATATTACATATCATCTTGTAGTCCTAGGGCCACTCATTCTGATTATGGGTCTTTCTTCCCTCCTACACAATTTGGTTCCTCAGTCAGGTACAGTTTCAGAATTTTTTGGAAATCACAGTGTTTTTAAATTGGACTTTTTTTCTACTGAGTTTTCCGATAAATTGCATTTATACTATATGAAAATTTTAAAGAGAGAGAGATGGCGGGAATGTTTTCTGAAAGGGACACGATAGTTGGAACCCTGTGGAACATCTTTCCAACTTTTGTCGACACATGTGACATATCACTTGAAAGCTCTATGATCTCTATAGTATGTTATACACCTCGCGAGTCCCAATTCCACAGTTTACTTCCGCAGCGGTTGGGAGGCATTTTTCTAAATTTAGTCGACACTCTTCATGTGATAAATTGATAGTAAGCCCTGTGACTTCTTATTCATATTATGCACTTCCCTTCCTTCTCTCCTCATTTTTCCATCTCGGAGGGGAACGTTTAACATATTACAGAAAAATTTGGGAAAATTACAGAACTGATCTTAAATCATGTACAAAAAATCAATAAAAATTGCTGATCCCATTAGCCATCCCTTTGATTATTGCTTTTCCACAAAGTTGCTTTTAATTCTTACTTCTTAGGATATTTTACGGCCATTTGCCAAACAAATTCTAATTTTTTATGCTTAAACTCCCTTTTTTTAAACTAATTTTATATTTAGTCGTTCTTTTCTTACTTTTTGCAATCAGGGGACGCCGCCACATGACTTTTCTACTCTTGTGGCTCCCTTATAGCCTCGTTTTCATTTGTTGTTTATTAATTCTCTTTGTTTTTAATTTCCGTGTATTTACAAAAATCGATTTCATAAGCATGTAAAAAATAGTGTTTATAAACGATTGTAGATCATCTCGATTGTAGATTTCCGGAAGAAAACGTTGACTCCATCGATTATGTTTTTATGCTGACGATTTTTTTTTTTATTGGTAAATTTTCGAGAACCGTCCATCACTAGCACATTCCAGCAGTAACTTTAAGTAGAAGCGTGAAATTCATGATAACAAAACTTTAAAATATGTATATTAAACATTTATTTAATCGATTTTAGAAATTCTTCCCCCCCCCCCTTCCTCAAAAAAAGGATTAACGGGAGGTACAAAACTTTTATGTCATTCTATCATACTTCAGCAGCAGTTTTAGATAGAGGCATAAATTTGAGGATAATTAATATATTAAAACAAACTTATACATGTATTTTATCTATTTTAGAAACCTCACCTAAGAGAACTTAACGAGATTGTCATACTTTTAGGGCATTTCACCATATCTATGTAGCAGTTTTAGGTTGAAGCGCGAAATTCAAGATAGCAAATCTATTTTTTTAATATAGTTATTTTAGAGCTATTTTATCTATTATGTCGTCAACATCGATTTTGAATAAGTTAATGTGAGATTACAGAGATAAGACAACAATCATGGCTATTTTATTAGATATTAAGTTTTTTTTAAATCTTTTCTAGATGAAAAAAATCTAGATGAAAAGATTTCTAGATTAAAATGACTACATAGTGAAACTTAATTGTATAGTCCCATTCACCAAGGGTAAATGATGAAATTAATAATGTACTATGAAATTAAATTACAGCAAATTTTATTTCATATTAGAACATCAAAGTTTTGATAAATTATAAACATATTATACGAATTGAATATTTCCAACTGAGCGAAAAAACAAATTGTAAATCCCAGCCGGTTATCACCCAGTTAGCTTAACAGGTAAAGAATTGGCCTTGTAAGCCAAATATCTGGATTCGATTCCCGGCCTGGGCAATTTTTTGCTCAGTTGAAAATATTGAATTCGCATGATAACTTTACCAATCCGTTTGATTGTGTTAAATTAATAGTATAAACATATTAGTTTAACATTTTAAAACGCCATGTAATCCTAGTTTAAAATTAAGTGTTGACGAATTAATCAAATGGTAATACACATAAATATCTTATATATAGCTTTTATTTATTCACTGGAAAACTCCTCTTAAAAACCCTCCACATACCAAACAAGTTAATTCATCCACGAGATTTTATTAAAATATATTAAAATACTTTATCTTAAGGATTCAAAATTATTGTGTGTTTAAAAGGAATTTATAGTAATTGCGATTAAAATTATCATATTTGGATCTTATGTAGTTCAATTGACTTAGGGGTGATGATCACATTAGTGATGTACTAAAAATGTAATTATAATTAATTCTATTACATATTACTACAGCAAAATTTATATAAGTTTGAAAGACATTAGTTTAATATTTAGAAACATAGTGTAATCCTAGATTAAAATTAAGTGCTGCACAATTAATCACATAATAACAAACTTAATAACATAATTTTCTAAACGTATATTTTTTACTTGACTGGAAATACTACTTAATTAATCCTCAACATACTCAATACTTAATTCATCCAAGAGATTCATAAAAGGATTCAGTACAAATTTTAATTAAAGCGATTATTTCAATTATTGTATTAAACATTTAACGGAAAACATAGATATAAAGCTAGATCATGAAGAAAAATTTAGAGTAATCTGAATTAACATACTTTTAGGGTCAATCCATTTCAAGTGGTCCAGAAAATATTTTTTTGGTCGCTCGACCATTTTTAAAAAATCTAAAATTTTTTGTACAACAACCCTAACATGACGGAAGTTCAAAATGACCGTTCTTTTAATTTTACTATTTTTTGTTTGTGCATGGCGGCCATCTTTGTTTCAACGTGTGCAGCGATTTTCTCAGATACTAGGATACACAAAATTGCAAATATCTCGTCTTCTATTTTCCCAATTGAAATGGGGTTTGCAGCATTTTGTTCAGAATACAATAGGCTAAATATACAGTGATAGAAAAAATTTGAAAAATAAATTTTTACAGGTGAAACTTTAGCACAAAATGTACGATTTTTTCCAAAATCTGTCCGTTTGCAAGAGGAAAATTTTCATGCAAGAGCAACTGTCAACCGTACACAATTTTTTCTACAAATAGGTCAAAAGTACGTGTACTCATACACCAAGTCCCAGATCTGGCAGTTAATTTCTCTTTGCGAAAAAAATTCCGAAATTCGTTAAAATTTTCAAAAATCGCACTTTTTAGGCTGTGATATCTCTGGTGGGGCACGAGATAAAAATCTGAAATTTTGGCCTGTGATAGTATTGTGTAGTAGCGTTATGTACAAAAAATTTCAAGAAGGAGATTTGACTGCAAGTTAAGATATGACATGGAAAATATGTGAAAACAATACTGTCAAACTATTGTAAACCTACTATTGTAATTGTTCAACAAGACTGTCAACCTTGCACAATTTTTTCTACAAATAGGTCAGAAGTGTGTGTACTCATACACCAAGTCCCATATCTGGGAAATGATTTCTCTTTCCGAAAAAAATTCCGAAATTCGTCGAAAATTTCAAAAATTGCACTTTTTAGGCTTTGATATCTCTGGTGGAGCACGAGATAAAATTATGAAATTCTGGCGTTTGATAGTATTATGTAGTAGTGTTATGTACAAAAAATTTCAAGAAGGAGATTTGACTACAAGCTGAGATACGGTGATTAAAGAAATGTTAAGAAATGCTATTTACGAGTACATTAGGAGAAATGAGATTAGTCTCTTTTATTACAATATTTACCCAGAAAATATCGTTTGTTGAAAACAATTAAATAATAAGCATTTAATTTACAAAATACTATATATGCTCGACAAAGAGCTTAACAATATTTACGAGAGATGTTATGAGTCCGACCAGTTACTGTTATCAGTCCATCAGGATCTTCTTCCTAAAAATTTTATTTAAAGCCCCCCAAGTCTTGTCATCCCTTGTTAACTTGAATGAAATTCTCTAGATTTAATAATTGAAGCCATGTCAACTCGATCAGTTGCACTTCATTGTCTGTAATTTACTTTTCCTGAAATGTGTTCCAAGTAAAATTGTTGCAATAGCATTTCTAGTAGATTTGTTCATCTGGACATTAATAATTGAAGCCATGTCAACTCGATCAGTTGCACTTCATTGTCTGTAATTTACTTTTCCTGAAATGTGTTCCAAGTAAAATTGTTGCAATAGCATTTCTAGTAGATTTGTTCATCTGGACAAATAGTATATTGGCTTAGCATACATTCTGAATTGTTTAAATCACACAGAAGCATTTGAAAAAGATATTTGTAACTGACATTTAACTTTGTACCATAAATAATTAATTTAAAATTTTGGAGGTATGAACAATTACACAGTATGTTACAATAGTTTGGCAGTATTGTTTTCACATATTGTCCATGTCATATCTCAGCTTGTAGTCAAATCTCCTCCTTGAAATTTTTTGTACATAACACTACTACACAATACTATCAAAAGCCAGAATTTTAGATTTTTATCTCGTGCTCCACCAGAGATATCAAAGCCTAAAAAGTGCGATTTTTGAAATTTTCGGCGAATTTCGGAATTTTTTTTCGCAAAGAGAAATCATTTCCCAGATCTGGGACTAGGTGTATGAGTACACGCACTTTTGACCTATTTGTAGAAAAGATTGTGCAAGGTTGACAGTCTTGTTGAACAATTACATAGTAGGTTTACAATAGTTTCGTAGTATTGTTTTCACATATTTTCCATGTCATATCTCAGCTTGTAGTCAAATCTCCTTCTTGAAATTTTTTGTACATAACGCTACTACACGATACTATCACAGGCCAAAATTTCAGATTTTTATCTCGTGCCCCACCAGAGATATCAAAGCCTAAAAAGTGCGATTTTTTAAATTTTTGACGAATTTCGGAATTTTTTTCGCAAAGAGAAATTAACTCCCAGATCTGGGACTTGGTGTATGAGTACACGCACTTTTGACTTATTTGTAGAAAAAATTGTGTAAGGTTGACAGTTTCCCTTGCATGAAAATTTTCCTCTTGCAAACGGATAGATTTTGGAAAAAATCGTAAATTTTGTGGTAAAATTTCACTTGTAAAAATTTATTTTTCAAAATTTTTCTTACACTGTGTATTTCGCCTATTTTATTCTGAACAAAATGCTGCAAGCCCCATTTCAATTGGGAAAATAGAATACGAGATATTTACAATTTTGCGTATCCTAGTATCTGAGAAAATCGCTGCACACGATGAAACATAGATGGCCGCCATGCACAAACAAAAAATAGTAAAATTAAAATAACGGTCATTTTGAACTTCTATCATGTTAGGGTTGTTGTACAAAAAATTTCAGATTTTTTAAAAATAGTCGAGCGACCAGTGCTGGACCACTTGAAATGGATTGACCCTTTATTATTCTAAGAAGCTTAAGCTGATACAACAAATGCAGCATAAATTTTCTGAATGCTTTGTTAAAATCACAGATAATCCTTGCTATTGACATTCGATGAAAATTATTTTGTTTAATATTATACAAAAATATAAATTATTAAATTAATTCAAAAAATAAATAATATAAGATTATTTAAAATTTGGAAAGGACAAAGCGCTGAAATAATGTATTTTACAAACTAATTGAAATGCTAGGTAATCCGATTTACATATTTTTACTTTCTTTTATCTTTACAAGTAAAAAAGTATGGAATTCTTGAAATTTTTTCAAATCTGGATTTCGACGGAATTACACATTTTAAGCTTGTAAGCAGAGGTAGCGTGTAAGCACGTTTTAAGCAGAGGAAAACATGATTTTACAAAATTTTCTGTCTGTGAATTTGTAAGTATGTCTGTCTGTAAGTGACAAAAATTTTGTAGGTGCTCTATCTCAAGAATTAATGCACGGAATTTCACAAAACTTTAGATTATGTTAGCCTTGATATAATCCAGATCTGATTAGCTTTTGGTGAATATCGTTCAACCCTTGCTTATTTATAGGTTGTACACTGCTGAATTAAAGAATAAAACAAGTGGATGATGCCTCAGTAACTTGTGTTTTTCAAAACGTATTATTTTTCGAAAGTTTTTAGAATTTTGGATTTAATTTTTAGTTTTTCATTGACCGTGGATTTGCGAATATTTTTATGTTCAATAGTTAATAAACTTACAAAATAATTTCTTTAAGGTAAATTTCTCTTGTAAATGAGTTAGTATAAGTGTATATCGAAATTTAATTTCCAAAATGTAGTTGAAAAAATAAATATTTATCGCTGATACGTATATGTACCGCCCCTGCAATGAAAGAGATAATAAGCCTTTTAACTAAGTAGCAAAATCTTTATTTTCATGAAATGAGTACACTGTAAAAAAAAAGGTCGATCTACTAAAAAAAATTTTGTAATCCTTGTAATTACTAAAAATATTTTAGTAATCTTACACGGTTACAAGGAATCTGTAAGAATTACTGGAAAAAAGCTAGCAACGAATAGAGTTAATAGTTTTACATTTTTAATAGTTATTACTAAAGCTCACTTGGTGTGGCCGTAATAGCCTAGTGGTCATAGCACCGAACTCCAGGCTGAAAGTACCTGGGTTCGATGCTGGCCGCCGCCAAATATGCACCAAATGTAAATAAAGGGATTATGAAATTTCTTTCGTAGCAGTTACCATGGGTAATGATCTCTAAACTTTCCTTCCCCTTTAGAAACATGTCAAAATAGAGTAGGGAGGAATGTTTGGTGCTGCCATCTATTGCGGCTTTACCGAAAATCTTCCGTTTCAGAAGTCTGTCTTTTTACCCACTGGATGCAGCTCGTAGAAAGCTCCTGCCCTTCGGGCACACGTAATGGTTACTAAAAATTTTTTTGGAGCTATTACTGAAATTTGCTTGGTGGCTCATACTAAAGAGTTTTAAGTTAGTTATACAAAAATTCTTTTGTTCAGTTTGCAAAAGAAATGTTTGTTTCACTCGCAAAAAAAAAAAAAAAAAAAAAATTGTAATGGTTACTAAAAAATTCTGTGGAATACAAATTTACTAAGAAATTTTTAGTAACATTTTGAATTTTTTTTTTACAGTGTAGTTATAACGATTATCATATTATTTCTTGACTTATTTTCATAATTGTATGTTAATAAGTTCGAAAATTACTTACTGAACGATATTCTCATTTTATAATTTTATCTCTCAAAATAAAGCGTTTTGTATTCTTTTTTTTAAATAAAATATCAGCAATTATTTTTTTATTTGCAATATGTTTGCATTCATTTCTAACAGATATAGCTATTTGTTTTCATATATCAATAACAAATTTCGTCAAAATGACCACATGTGAAAAAATCATCAAAATACGAAATTTTAAACAAAGAATATGGTTATACCACTATACTATACTTATAAACCAATGCGATAAGTTCTTTAATGAATGGTACAATTTGAAAAAAAAAATCCACCAGGTAGTTCTTGAAAGCATTTTGGCCGAACTTTTACGTCCTACAGCTTTATAATTATATATGATTAAAATCTTGAAATAATAGGTGATGTTCAATGATAAAATTCACTCAATTCAAGTCAACTAATTAAATCTCACCATTTCTAAAATATTTAATGAATATTTTAAATACATGTTTATATATAAAACATATAGGCAACGTGTCAATATTATTTTATGATTACTTTTTAATTTCACTTTCTATAAATTAATCGATAATAAACTTTTCTACCGGCTGCAAAGTGAAAAATAATTTTTTTACAGAATAGTATTTAAAAGTTATATTAAGAGAGTAATATTTATCATGCGTATTATTATATTTACGTAGATTAATTTGATTTTTTGAAGTCGGTGCCAGCCAAGCCAAGTTACATGTAATTTTCCAATAGACACGCATCCAAGTATCTACGAGTTTTTTTACGATTTAATATTTAGTTAAAAATTTAACTTTATTCTTCTACGATTTGCATTGGATAATTAATTTTAATTCTGAACTTGGCTTGGCTGGCAAAGACTTCAAAAAATCAAATTAATCTACGTAACTATAATAATACGCATGATAAATATTACTCTCTTAATTTAATTTCTTAATACTATTCTGTAAAAAAAATATTTTTCACTTTGCAATAGTTTTTGAAGTCGGTTCAATTTTTGGTAGAAAAATTTATTTTTCTCTTTTTAGTTAAAAGTTAACGATTTTTTTAAGTTAACGATTAAAAGTAAACGATTTTTTACACCGCTCAGCCACCTGACTGCACTCCATTCGGCGAGCTTAGTCATCGTCCATGTTACTTTTAGTTTGCGAGAAATCACTAATTTTATTAGTTTTTACTTATTTTCTAAAAAAGTACTGAACCAATTTCAATGAAATGGAAGAAGTACCAATGGAAGAGTAGCCTCTTTCATTTAACACAAAAAACAAATTAATCGGTTGGATAGTTTCGGAGTAATCGGTGAACATACGTAGAAAAAAATACATTTGCGTCGAATTGAAAACATCCTCTCCTTTTCTGAAGTCACTTAAAAAATATATAACACGGAAATTTTTTTTGTATACTATACGTATATGTCAGGAGTGAGGTTCGAACCGACACTCTCTTTCAAAACCAGAGATTAAATCTGGTGCCTTAGACCGCTCGGCTGTCCGGACTTCATTCTCTTCAGAGAACTTATTCAATGTCATGTTACTTTTCGCAAGTCTATTATCTTTTTGAGTACTCTTTCACTGATAAAGTATTGAGTTAATAAAAAATCTCTGGTACTCTGTGGTAACGGTTAAATAGAAAATATTTCTGATAGCGTAATTAGTATTTAACTTGTTAAATATATGTTTAAAAATTATAATACGGAAAAGATTATGATATACACGTACGTCAGGAGTGGGGTTCGAACCCACGCTGCCTTTCGAAAATCAGATCTTAAATCAAGCGCCTTAGACCGCTAGGCCATCCTGGCATCGGTAAATTTATTCGACATCCATATTAGTACTGATTTGCGAGAAATCACTAATTTTATTAGTTTTTGACTAATTACTAAAAAAGTACTGCACCAATTTCTATGAAACGGAAGTGGTACCAATTCGAGAGCAAGCTCTCTCATTTAACACCAAAGCCCCACCAGTGGCCGAGAGGTTCGGACCTCTCAACTGGTAGACGGCAGGTGCTGGGTTCGAACCCAATCGCGGCTGTCGTCCTAACCGTTCGGAGTTTTCCGTGGTTTTCTTCGAACCTTGCGTAAATACGGGTTAGGTTCCCTTAGAAAGACCCCCACGGAGGGCACTCCCCCTGGTCCTATATCCCATTAGCGTAGATAATCGGACGACAAAAATCAACCAACCATTTAACACCAAAATCAAGTTAATTGGTTGGATAGTCTCGGAGTAATCGGTGAACATACATAAAAAAAATACATACGCGTTGAATTGATAACCTCCTCTCCTTTTTGGAAGTCGGTTAAAAACAGAATTGATTACAATTTGTTATTTTATGTATCTCAAAAAGTAATATTTCTTCCGATATTTTTTGTGATAGAAAATTTTATTTTTGAAATCTTCTTACGTTGACCGTTGCTTCAGAGATATCTTACAAGAAAATAAATCATCACAATAGATTTTCTCATTTTTTGAAATGATGAAAATTGATTTTGACTTTCGACATAATATCCATTAAACTCTCATCGTGTAGACCAACCAGGATGAATGAACATAACATTCAGTTTTCAACTCATTGAAAAAAATGTTTTAAATTAAGCCCACAAGGATTATCAATTAGGATTGTTCGTGAATCTTCAAATTATTTTCTTAAAGGAAACAAAATAAAGAATTTTAAGAACATTCCATTCATTTATTGGAAACTCGTTTATGTTGCGTTATAAGTATTGAACCTAAAACTCTTTAAACTTTTGTTAGTGTATGAAATTAGTTATTACATACCTTATAAAAGGTTTAAGAAAATTGCCATAGAAAGCAACTTAGAAAACTTAAAATTTCCGTATAAGATAATTTTCTAAAAATTGTTTATATCTAAATGCAAATTTCTAATTTCTAATTTATGCCTATTTTGAAAAAAGATGAGGAATATAATGCAACTTCAGAAGGGAAAAAAAAGCTATATTTCTGGAAACAAAATTTTAACTTTCTCCCTCTCTCTCTATATATATATGTTTACATGTAATGTTTTAAATTTGACTAGCTATAACTAAACTCAAATATACATAGTTTATGATATTTTTAACGCATATTATTAAATATATAATTAACATATGAAAAACATCATAAACTATGTGTAATATGTTTTTGCAATTCAAATTCTTCTTTGTTTAAGTTAGAAAAAAAATATATAATTTTTTAAAATATTGAGTGATAAAAAGTTTTAGTTTTTAAAATCTTCTTATGGAGACAGTTGCTCCAATGATAACCCGCAAGAAAATAAATCATCACATAGCCGGATTCTATTCTTTAAAATAATGAAAAATGACTTTGACTTTTGACATAAAAGCCATTAAACTCTCATCGTTTTGACCATCCAGAATGAATGAACATAAAATTCAGTTTATATTCAGTCAGAAAACTACATCAAATTGGGCTCTCTTGAAGTATAAATTGTGATTGTTCATGAAACTTCAAATCGTTTTCTTTAAGTGCCTTTATTTTGAAACTCCGACAAAAAAGTGATGTTTTGATAGTTGTATTTTTTAATTGCCTTGATATTTTTTTATGTTGAAGTGAATCATATTTAATGAATAATCCGCAATTTTGAAGCCCTAAAAATTTTTTCTCTTCCCTATAGAAAATATCAAACTTCACGTTTCTGAAAGCCATTTTTATGAATAATGAAATCCCATTATTTTTGGAATGCTATATCTCTGGAAAACAACAACATCTCAAAATTCTTTTGGCATAAACTTACAGTATAACCCTACATGCTTATTAAAATTTATTTGTTTCCATGGGGCATTGTTATTTTACATTGTTATGTTGCCACAAAGTACAGTCAAAATGACGTTTTTGTGCATTTTCCGCTCCTAATATTTTATTTAAGCTATAATACCCCAAAGTTTTTCTTACAGAATATGAAATTTTACTACTAGGACAAGCTAAATAATAAAGTACTGCACGTAGATCCTATTGCTGTTGGTAGCTATAACCTGTTAAATATTCAAAATTTTCAAAATCTGCAACATTTAAAATAGTTTATTTCAAAATAGCGCAACAGTTGAGTGAAAAAAAAATGTCACGCAATAGTTGAACATATATACAAAAACATGGAAAAGAAAAAGAAGTGGGGTCTCGTGATAATTTTAGACAAAAAAATTACGAAAATTACAACAAAAGCAATGTCCACGATCACATTTTCCCCCTAAGAAAAAATGAAACATCCAAATTCTCTTTCGTCTTTCTATGATTTTTCCCTATGAGTAAATGAAATGTCTCTTTTTTGTCGCCTCTTCCGAAAGAGAAACAGGATGTTTCATTTTCTCTTAGGGAAAAAAATATGACAATAGACATTGCTTTTCTTATAAATTTTGTCATTTTTTTACTAAAAAATATCACGAGACCCCACTTCTTTTTCTTTTCCATGTTACTATACATATGTTCAACTATTGCGTGATATATTTTCCTTTCATTCAACTGTGGCGCTTTTTTAAAAATAAATTACTTTAAATGTTTAGGCCAGTCAAATTGTCAGAAAACAGGGCCGATAGATGCAGAAATTCTGCTAGAAGATTTTATGTTTTTAAAATGTTTATGGGGATGCTAGTAACAAGAATTAATGGTTTTCCAACAAAATATCTCGAGGCTAAACTTTGTGAAGCCAAAAAAAAACGCAAAATTTTCGGACTTTTTTCAGTTTTTTGCTTATAACTCAAAAATTATAAACTTTTGGCTTAACATACCTAATTACAAAAAGAAAGAACATTAAATTCTCTACAAATTTCATATTAAAACTGTTTTTCTAAAGCCAATATTAAGTGCGCTACAGCTTTCTGAAAGTGACTCTTTTTTTCTAACTTTGTAGAAAATTTTCAGAAACGAAAATTCTCACACAATTTTTCATTATTTTATACTCTTTAATCTAACTTATTTAAATTACAAGTATTTGTATGATAACAATCATGACGAATTACAACGGTAACATTGCAAAAAAATTAAGAACATTATAACTTTTTTGTATTTAGAGCTTTAGTAAAGAATATTAATATTAGCTATTTAACTGAATGTAAGTAAAAAATGTTTTCCGTATTTTGTCTGCAACTCGAAAATTATAAACTTTTTGCGTAACATACTTAATTAGAAAAAGAAAGAACATTAAATTCTCTATAATTCTGGTATAAAAACGTTTTTCTAAACCTATTACTAAGCGCGCTATGTTTTTTTGAAAATGTCACTTTTTTTAACTTTACAGAAAGTGACCTATTTTTCGCCTCCCATCCAAAAAAAAAAAAAAAAAAAAAAAAATACTTTTCATCACTAACAATGAAAATTAAATAGACCTATTGAATGATGAAAAATGAAAGTTTTAAAAAAGGTAGGATGAAGATGCACAAATTCTAAAAACCCTATAAGAAAAGTTTACCAATTACAAAGGGAGGGCCGGGGATAAAAAAAAAAGAATGCGGATGGAAGATTGTGGTCAGTGGCGTTTCCGAACCGCTTTTGTTCAGATGCAAGTGTTATTTTTAAATACATAATCTTCTAATATGCTGCTATCAAGTTTATTGCATCTGTTCTCTTGCAGTAATGAAAAATGAGTTAGATCTATCCAAAACTGTGTTTCATTTGCCAAACGGCTTCAAATAGTGATACTCAGGTTGTGAGCCTGAAAGGACTTGCCAAGCTCTTTGAACATAGCGTTTAGCTTCAAAGCAATATTCATCAAAAGTAATATTCATCAGTTTTTTGAAAAGTAGCAAGGAAGTTAGAATACTGGATGATTGCCGAAGAACATATGCGAATGAGGGAATGATAGCAGCATATGTTTGTCGGGATGAAGATTCTACACAGACTATAGTTTGTCCTTCAGATCAAGCACTTCTTTCAAGCTTCAAGATAATTGTTTCTTATGTGACGAAGGTAATCCCGGTGTTAGTATTTTTTTACTTACATTCAGTTAAATACCTAATATTAATATTCTCCACTAAATCTCTAAATACAAAAAAGTTATAATGTTCTTAATTTTTTTTTACAATGTTATCGTTGTAATTCATCATGATTGTTATCATGCAAATACCTGTAATTTAAAAAGGTTACATCAAAGAGGATAAAATGATGAAAAACTGTGTCAAATTTTCGTTTTTGCAGTTTTTTCACAAAGTTAGAAAAAAAGAGTCACTTTCAGAAAGCTCTAGCGCGCTTAATATTGGCTTTAGAAAAACATTTTTAATATAAAATTTGTAGAGAATTTAATGCTCTTTCTTTTTGTAATTGAGTATGGTACGCAAAAATTTTATAATGTTTGAGTTATAGGCAAAAAACTGAAAAAAGTCCGAAAATTTTGCAGTTTTTTGGCTCCAAAAAATTTAGCCTCGAGATATTTTGTTGGAAAACCATTAATTCTTGTTACTAGCATCCCCATAAACAGTTTAAAAACATAAAATCTTTTAGCAGAATTTTTGTATCTATTTATGACAATTTGACTGGCCTAGTTGCAGATTTTGGAAATTTTGAATATTTAACAAGTTATAGCTACTAACAACAACAATATCTCCATGCAGTACTATATTGTATCTAATAGTGCACTTTCATATTCTATAAGAAAAACTTTGGGGTATTATAGCTTAAATAAGATGTTAAGAGCGGAAAATGGACAAAAACTTCATTTTGACTGTACCACTCCAAAAAAAATTCGGACTTCATTTTTTATAAAAATGGTTTTCACTAACGTGAACATTGATATTTTCTATAGTAAAGAGAAAAATTTTTCAGGGCTTCAAAACTGCACACTAATCGTTAAATAGGATCTAATTCAACATATAAAAAGATCAAGCAAATCAAAAAATACAACTATCACACTTTGTTTGATTTTCAAAATAAGGGCTCTTAAAGAAAAAAAAACGAGTCTTGCGAAAATTTCGGTTATTTATCGGAAACCTAGTTATGTTGTATTATAAAAAACGAACCTAAAATTCGTTAAATTTTGTTAGTGTGTTAAAATCTTTATTAAATACCTGGAATAGGAAATACTGAATAGGAAAATCCACATAGAAATTGGCATTAAAATTAATCTTATAAAATAATTTTTCAAAGACTATTTTATGGGAAAAAAAAGGCATTTCCATTTTTATTTTTATTTTTTATGATAAAATGATATCTATAAAGCCTTCTCTAAAAGTCACAAGAAGAATGTGTTGGTCCGTAATAAAGGTCTTAGCTAAATAAACCGATATTACTTTTTATAATTACTGAGATATAACTAAATTTAAATGTATGAAGATTACCGTAATTAATGGCGTATTATATGCCGACCAAAAAATCCTTTTTCGAAACAGTTTTATTATTATTATTATTTAGTGTAACTTACTAGATCGTCATAAATAATCACTAAATATCATTTCTAGATCTAAAAAGAACTATATGATTCGCAAATTATACGGGGGAAATTACAGTACTAAATATTAAATTAATATTTTAAAGTCAAGTAATTTAATCTAAGACGAATGTATAAAACTTAATTTGGGACACAGATTAAAACCTTCTTTTTACCAGTTAGAGTAACAATTCTTTTAACCCTTTCCGGCACACTGTGCCCAGTCCGGGATACCTAAGTGTAATTCCAAACTTGCAAACGGCACCAATAATATTTTAATAAAATTTTGCTTTTACAATGAAAGCTAAAATTACGGTTTTATTCACATGTTTTTATTTAAAAGTTGTATTTCTTAAAACCTAGAGATTTAGAAATCTAAAAGATTTAATAACCTTTTTATCATAAATTTCAGTTTATATTCATTCAAAAAAAGTTTCATATTGAGCGCTCTTGAATTCAAGATCGTGATTGTTCATAAAACCTCAAATCATTAACTTTAGGAAAAGAAAAATAACGAAATTTTTGAACATTTTGGTTATTCCTTGGAAACTTATTTATGTTGCGTTCTCAATATTCAACCTAAAATTAGTTAAACTTTTGTTAGTGTGTTAAACTAGTTTTACATATCTTGTAAAAGTATAGGAACATCCACATAGAAATTGGATTTAAAAATAAGTCGAATAAAAAAAATCCTACAACTTTTTAGTTGTAAAAGAAATTTTTCCATTTGTATTTTTTCTTTCAGATAAAGTAAAATATATAAGATTCTTCCCTAAAAGTTATCAGAAGAAGGTATTTTTCCACAATCAACCTTTTTGCTAAGTAAAATAATATTACGTTTGATAACTAAGATATGACTAAAATCAAATATAAGAGATTACCGTAATTTCTGGCGTACAATCCGCAAATCCAACAAAAAATTTCGACTTAGAATTTTTATAAAAAAGAAATATAACCTATTTGATCACCATAAAAATTGTTCTCAATAACTAAATATGGTTTCTGGCTGCAAAAAGAATTGTTTGATTGGTTCCTGAAATTTCAAAATATTTTCTTTAAGGAAAAAAAGTAATAAAAAAAATTAAGACCATTTCGTTATTTATTAAAAACTTATGTATGATTGAATTATGTATAGTTATGTATAACTGAATATTTTAAAGTTGTGTACTTTAATTTAAGGCGAATATATAAAGTTTAATTTGAGTTTGAGTTTAAATCCGTCTTTCTATAACTTAGAGAAATATTCTTTTAAAATATTGAGTAGTTTAAAGTTTCAGTTTTTAAAATATTTTTACGTAGACCTTTGCTTCAATGATAACCCATAAGAAAATAAGTTATCATAATGGGAGTTCTTATTCTTTGAAATGATAAAAAATGACTTTGGCTTTTGACATAAAAACCATTTAACTCGCATCCTGTGAATTCAGAATGAATGAACCAAAATTCAATTTGTATTCATTCAAAAAATATTTTAAATCAGTCCTCCTTGAATTATAAATTGTAACTGTTCGTAAAATTTCAAACGATTAAAATTAATGAGTTTTAAGAGCATTTCTATTACTCATTGGAAATTCGTTTATATTGCGGTATAAGTATTGAACCTATTGAATGTTCGTGAAACTTCAAAAGAAAAAAAAGCATTTTAAGCACATTTTTTTTATTTATTGGGAATTCATTTATATTGCATTTCAAGTATTGATCCTAAAATCCTTTAACCTTTTGTTAATGTTTTAAACTAGTAATCACTTAGCATGTAAAAGGTCTAACAAAATCATCAGAAAAAGTGACTTAGAAAAGTAATCTTATAAAATATTTTTTGAAAAATATTTATTTATAAATGAAATTTATTGATTTTTAATTTATGTTTCTTTATAAACGAGCTGAGGCGTATAATACAGCTCCAAAAGATCAAAAGTATGATCTATATTTGAGGAAACAAAAGTTTAGTTGAAAAACCTCCAATATTATATTTTAAAATTGTCAGGATGTAACCAAACTGAAATATACTACCCTGACAATAAAGTTCGGTGAATAGTCCTATAGCATTAATGTAGATGAAATATTAACGAAAGTTACCATGCCATCATTCAAAGTAGTCATTTCTTATAACTATGCACCGCTGAGATCTTCTATACATATCCTGGGAAATTCGCAAGACGTCTTCTTTTGGGATGAAGTTCAAAAGCTTCGTCAAGTTTCATTGGATGTCAGAAATATGGTCAAATCTCTTTCAAAGAGAGTTTGAATCGTGAAAATAGGAAGAAGTCTGGAGGATTAAGATCTGGTGAGTATGGTAGGTGTTCAATTTTCACCATCACTCATGAATTTCTTTCGGTGTCTTGCAAAACTTAAAACCAAACTTTAAATTGATCTTTTATTCGTTCGTTTTCCTGTTCTCAGTTAAGAACCAACACACTGAACAAGCACTTAGTAAAACACGTCTTACACAGAACATATACGACGCTCAACTGAACAACATTGGGGGAAGATGGTCTACACTTACCTCTATGCAGGTGCAGAGTTTTGTTTCCCCGGTGTTGCTAGATCGGTCGTTCTGAATTCATTCACCGAACTTTATTGTCACAGGTAGTACTTAGATAATGATATTCTTTTGGTGCAGATTTTTAAATGCATATTATTAAATTTATGGTGAATATATAAATATAATTTCGTTTGCTGTTTAAGTTCTCCTTTCTGTAAGTTTGAGAAATATTTCTTTTAAAATATTGAATGATAAAAAGTTTTAGTTTTTAAAAACTTCTTACATAAACGCTTGATTCAGTGATAAGCAGCAAGAAAATTATGCATCGTAATGGCTCTGGTCATACTTTAAAATGATAAAACAAGTTGAAAATTGCGCGTGAAGGTGCGCAAATAAGGTGCGTTCGTAGGTTAACGAAGTTTTTAAAAAATCGCTTTTATATATCAATTTCATAAAATTGTAAATAGTTAATGACAATTAAAATGCACACCAAACAATGTTCTCCCTAAACCATTATGTAATGGAATACTTTTGTGCGACCTTGTAAATCAATAAAAAATGTTGTTTTCACCACAAATTATGCAAAATGTATGTTATAATATGTACTTTACAGATACACATCAATTTTATTTGGTTCGAATGAGTGTAACACTATTAAAATGCATTTGAAACATTTTTTCATATTGACCGTAATGTAACGGAATACTTTTGATTGTCCCTGTAATTGAACTATGCATCCGATTTTGATAAAATTAGAAATGACTCGACAAAATTATGTAATAATTATGTATTTTAAATTTCAAACGATTAAAATGCATTTGAAACTTTTCTCCCTTTGACCATAATATAATGGAATACTTTTGATTGTCCCTGTAATTGATCTATGCATCCGATTTCCATAAAATTTGAAATAGCTCGACAAAATTATGCAATAATTATATATTTTAAATTTCAAACGATTCAGTTCAGTAGTTTTTGCGTTGTTATATGCCGATGGACGGACTGAACGACAACTATAGGTGCTATGTATTTACATAATTACGAGTGCACCTAAACAGACTTTTGACATAAAAGCCAATAAATTCTCATCGTGTGTGCTAACCTGGAAAAATGAACATAAAATTCAGTTTATACTTATTCAAAAAATGCTTTAAATTAGGCCCCCTTGAAATGTATACTGTATAATATGATTTTTTGTGAAACTTCAAATCAATATCCTAAAAAATATTAAGTTTTAAGAGCATTTGTATGATTTATTGGAAATTCTTTATGTTGTAAGTACTGAACCTAAAATTATTTAAACTATTCTTCACGTGTTAAACTTGTTGTAGATGTATTGCAAAAGTATTAGAAAACCATAACAAAAATCAACTTACAAAAATAATCTTATAAAGTAATTTTACAAAAAAAAAAAAAATAATCTTAAAAAAAAATTTCCATTTTTTATTTATGTTTTTTCTGATAAAGAGAGGCATATAAATCTTTCACTAAAAATCATAAGATATTATTCTGCAATCAAAATTTTAACTTAATAAAACAATATTACGTTTTATAATTATAAAGATGCAATTAAAATGAAATGTAGGAAGATTACTAAATATTATATGAATATTTTAAAGTCGCATAATTCAATAGAAGGCGAATAGATGAAACTTAAAACGGGTTTATTTTTAAACCCTCTTTCTAAAAGTTAGAGTAATATTTCTTTTAAAATATTGCGTGATAAAAAGTTTTAGTTTTAAAAATTATTTTAAATAGACCCTTGCTTCAGTGATAATTCTCAAGAGAAAAAATCAGATTTCTTATTCTTTGAAATGATAAAAAATTACTATAAATATGTACTGAAATAAATGTAGATTACTAAAGTGTACATTTATAAAAAGAATATATTTAAAATACACTTAAAAATTTATCAACGTTGATGAATTTTTAAGTGTATTTTAAGTATATTCTTTTTATAAGTATACCATTTAGTAATCTGTATTTATTTCAGTATATATTTTTAGTATAATTCATGGTGCAATTGTTCAATTCATAATTATTGATAAAAAATATTTTGATTATTAACATAAAAGCCATTAAACTCTCATCGTTTTGTCCGAGCAGAATTAATGACATTAATTTCAGTTTATATTCATTCAAAAAAAAAAAAAAAAAAAAAAAAAAGTTTCAAATTGGATGCTCTTTAATTCAAAATTGTGACTGTTCGTGAAACTTCAAATCGTTTTCTTTAAGAAAAAAAGTAATAAGTTTTGAGAACATTTTGGTTATTTATTTGAAAGTTACTTGTTGCGTTGAAAAAATTAAACACAGAATTTTTACACTTTTACTGGTGTGTTCAACTAGTTAATACATACCTTGTAAAAGTATAAGAAAATCCTCTTAGAAATCTGTTTACAAAAATAACATTATAAAATAATTTTTCCAAAACATGTTTAATTGTAAAAGAAACTTTTCCATTTTTAATTTATGTGTTTTTCTGATACAGTGAGACATAAATTCTTCCCTAAATCTCATCAACAAGGAGGTATTTTTATGCAATCAATATTAGAGCTAAAACAAAACAATGTTAAGTTATATAATTACCAAGATAAACCTAAGAAGAAATTTATTTGCGAACATACATACATATTTGCTACATATAAATATATATGATAGGCTTTATTTGCTAGAAATATATATGTAGATTGCTAAATATTAATTATCTATTTTAAAGTCATGTAATTTTATTGAAGACTAATATATGAAACTTATTTAGGATTTATTTTAAATCGTAATCGTAATTTAGAGTAATATTTCTTTTAAAATATAGAGTTAAAAAAAAGTTTTAGTTCCTAAAATCTTCTTGCTTCTGTGATAACCTGCAAGAAAATAAATCAGAGTTCCTATTCTTTGAAATGATAAAAAATGACTTTGGCTTTTGACATAAAAGGCATTAAACTCTCATCCAAAATGAATCAACCAAAATTCAATTGATATCCATTCATAAAATGTTTAGAATTTGACCTTTTTGAATTATAAATTCTCATTGTTTGCTAAATTTCAAATCAATATCTTTAAAAATATAACAAGCTTTAAGAAAATTTTTTGTTATTTATTCAATTTTTACTTTCTTCTATCTTTAATAGAAGAAAGTATTGTAATCGAAATTTTTTTCGACTTTCGAGTCTCCACGGATTTACACGTTTTAGAGGTCAGAGATTCCAAAATAACATGTTTTTAAAAATGTCTGTCTGTCCGTGTGTCTATGTGTCCGTATGTCGCCATTCTACCATCAGAAAGTGTATTGTTGCAGCGTATATAGGGTTCTTTCGATCTTATGGTTAGACAACTTCAAACTCTTTTCTCTTAGAAAAGTAGAAAATAATTTATTTACAGATCTTCAGAACAACAGAGTCTTCGAAACTCACAAATATTACAAGATATTCCAAAATAACTGTTTAAATCTATCGAACAAGTACAAATATAGGTCGCAGAGACTCTTTATACAATGTCTCAACACTATATCACATTCAAAACAACGTAGATAAAACTCAATACATCAAGCAAACTTGCTTGGACAATCTCTAGTAGCTCACTCAATGACTGACTGGTAAATAATAACAACAACAGCTCGTATCGCTCTCCTTATATATAGTCTCGTAGCATGTGCTAGAAATTTCTAGAAAAACCTGGAAAACCACGGAACAACAAACAATGTATCAGTAGACCTAAGGGGGGTTACCATAAATAGGGAAGGGTTACTATCGCCAACAATCGCCAAGTTTGTCGCCAACTTGGCGATATATCGCCAAATTTGGCGACCAAAATTAGTCGCCAAAAGTGACGCCAACTTGGCGATATCTCAAATAATTCGCAAAGCTGCCATAGACATTCACTGAAAATAATAGACAAGTTTGCTTGATAACAGAGACAATGTAACAAAAACTAATATTAGTAAAGAAATGGAGCTTAATAAGATTATTTACATTATTTTACAGTACAAACACTAACTATTTACAAAATTCGTAACACTACCCCCTCCTCAAAGACTGCACGTCCCGGGCAGTGCAATCCTTGAGTTAGAGGAAAACACTTAAAATAAATAAACAAATAAATAAATAAATAAATAAATAATAACAATAATAATAAAATTTACATAAATAAGAACTAATTACTATTTACATATTTACAAAAAGTGACTTTTATGACCATGGTCTGAAATTCAAGTTTCGAATTTCTAATCACTTTGGCCAAAATAAGGGGCTAGCCGGTTATAGTGTACGACCTTCGGTTTGGCGTGTGGCGATTTTTGTATGCGTACAACGACGTCATTCAGCCTGTTGACGACTGTGTAAGGACCGTCCCAGTTTCTTTGTAATTTTGGCGACAGTCCCTTACGACGTATCGGATTCCACAACCAAACTTTGTCACCTTCGTTGAACTCATGTCCTGTTGCCTTTGTGTCGTACCGTGTCTTCATCTTTTCTGATGCCAGTCCAATTCGGTTCCTCGCTAGACAATGAATCTCCTCAATCCGCGCCTGGAGTTCATCGACATATTCCTCAGGCGATGAAGGAGCATCAGGAGGACGGCCAAACAAAAGATCCGCAGGTAGACGAAGATCACGACCAAAGAGCATTTGAGAAGGGGAGTAACCAGTGGCCTCATGAGTGGCACTCCTGTAAGCAAGCAGGAAAAGAGGCAATTTCTTGTCCCAGTCCTGTTGGTCTCTAGACACCAGGAGAGAGAGGCTATTTAGGATGGTACGATTGAACCGCTCTACCATGCCGTCCGATTGAGGGTGTAGAGGTGTTGTTCGGGTTTTGTCCATGCCGAGTAGTTCACACATTTCCTTGAACACAGCCGAATCAAAATTTCTTCCTTGATCGGAATGGATTTGAAGAGGAACTCCGTATCTGGAAACCCAGTGTTGAATCAGTATGTCTGCTACGGTTACCGCCTCTTTATTAGGAATGGCATAGGCTTCAGGCTACTTAGTGAAGTAGTCCATGACAACGAGGATGTACTTATTGCCATCAGATGTTCTAGGAAGTGGACCCAGGATGTCTAGGGCAATTCGTTCGAAAGGAGCTCCTACATTATAACGTTGCAATCGTCCACGGGTGCGCCTCTTAGGACCTTTACGTGCTACACAGGTGTCACAAGCTCGACACCACTTCTCCACGTCACTGCGAACATTATTCCAGTAGAAACGCTCTCGAACCTTTTGCAGGGTCTTCATTACACCAAAATGACCTCCTGTGGGACTACCATGCAGTTCTTGAAGGACCATAGAAATTCTCGACTTAGGGAGTAGTAGTTGCCATCTACATGTCTTTCCATCGTCAGACTCCCATTTTTGGTACAAGATGCCGTTCTTCAAATGTAAGGAATCCCAGAGAGCCCAATAACGTTTAGTCGTAGGATGGTAATGGGCCATGTCTTGCCAGCTGGGCTTCCTGTTGGACTCCTCTTTCAGCTCTAGAATTGGCTTAATTTCAGGATCAGCAAGTTGATCTTTACGCAGGCTCTCGTCACTCCACGGATCTTGCGATGATGTAGACCCAGTTGTAACTTGTCTTACTATAGGACCTTTGACATTAAATTTCTTCTCAGCCCGGTCGCAGTATCTACAATTCTCTGAGCAGGGTCTTCTTGAGAGAGCATCTGCATTTCCATGTGATGAGCCTTTTCGATGGCGTATCTCCATATCGTACTCTTGAAGCTTTTGTATCCACCTGGCTATCTGGCCTTCAGGGTTCTTAAAATTCAATAGCCAAGTTAGAGAAGCATGATCAGTTCGGATCAGGAACTTTCGACCGTAAAGATAGTGATGAAAGTGGTCTATGGCTTTCACTACAGCAAGAAGCTCTTTTCTTGTTACGCAGTAGTTTCGCTCGGCCTTTGACAAGCACTTGCTGAAATAGGCGATAACACGCTCCTGGCCGTCGATTTCCTGGGACAATACAGCGCCAATGCTTTCGTTGCTTGCATCCGTATCAAATATAAACTGTTTATCGATTTGAGGATACGACAGAATTGGAGTGGATGTCAAGGCCTCCTTAAGCTTTTCGAAAGCAGCGTCACATTCCTGTGTCCACATAAATTTTTGATTGGCTTCTGTTAATTTATGAAGTGGTCTTGCAATCATCGAGAAGCCTTTGACGAATTTTCTGTAATAGGTGCATAATCCTAGAAAACTTCGAAGCTGGTGAACATCTGCTGGACGATTCCAATTTTTCACGGCCGATATCTTCTCCGGATCAGTCCTAACTCCTTCCGCCGAAATGATGTGTCCAAGGTAGGCGACTTCATTACGAAACAAACTGCACTTCGAAGGGCTTAACTTCAAATTAGCTTCCTTTAATTTTTGTAGCACCCGCCTGAGGTTGTTCAGATGTTCATCAAAAGATTTTCCTATGATTATGATATCGTCTAAATAAACAAGACATGCCTCATATGACAGTCCCCGAAGAACCGTTTCCATAAGGCGTTCAAAAGTTGCAGGTGCGTTACATAGACCAAAAGGCATTACCTTGAACTGCCATAATCCTTGTCCCGTTGTAAAGGCAGTCTTCTCGCGGTCGTCGGGATGGATCTCTACCTGCCAGTAACCACTCTTCAAGTCTAAAGTCGAGAACCAAGTGTTGCCCGCAAGTGTGTCAAGAGTGTCGTCAATCCTTGGCAGAGGGTAACTATCCTTTTTGGTGACGTCATTCAGTCGGCGGTAGTCTACACAAAATCTTGTAGAACCATCCTTCTTTCTTACTAATACAATGGGAGACGCCCATGGACTTGTTGATGGTTCGATGACGTCATTTTCTTCCATATCTTTAATTAAATTCTGCACCTCTTCTTGCTTGGCAAAAGGTAATCGTCTAGGGTGCTGTTTAATAGGAGAGTGATCTCCCGTGTCAATTCGGTGTTGTGCCATTTTAGTTCGTCCAAAGTCTTCAGATGTTTGGGAAAATAAACTTTGGAATTCTCTAATTAAATTTTCCGCAGCTTCCAACTCTTTTGGATTTAAGTCTGTATTTTGTAACAAATCCTTGACTAAATTATCTGAAGATTTCTCAGAGTGACTGGAATTTTGACTTATGCACGTCACAGGAGCACATGACGCTATCACCTCTCCTTTCTTGATAGTCCTCGTCTTATCACTGATGTTAGCAATTCTGACTGGAATGGTCTTTTTCGAGAGGTCTACCACAGAAGAAGCCACCAATACTCCTGCTTGTGTACTATTGTCTTCTGGATAATCTATATGGCCAAATCGATAATTAGTTTTATTTTTAATTACAGCAGGAACCAAACATTCTGTTCTTGCATCTAGATTAATGTCTTCTTTGGCTATTACTATTTGTTTACATTCAATTTCGTTATTTAATCCAAAAAGACTTATTTCTTCAAATTTTGAGATCATTTTGTTATTTTTGAAATCAAGTCTGAAGTCAAACTTCTTCAGAAAATCTAGTCCGATTAAGTAAGGATCTGTTATGTCAGCCACATATGCCGTATGGTAATATTTTGTTCCTCCAAAGTTGATAGTTAAATTGGCCTTTCCATATATGCCTATCTTGTCGCCCGTCACAGTTTGCAGGGTAACGCATGGTGGAGTCCAGATGAGTTTACATTTCAATTTTCGAGCCAAATCTTCTCTTATTATTGTCACATTGGCTCCTGTATCGACAATCATACGGCACTGAATTCCGTTAATAAAGCCTATCACATATAATTCGTTATCACCGCCGCTCATTTTTGATATCTGGAGGATCTTCAGGTGGGGCTTTTCATTCTCTGGCAACATCCGCCCCGCGAGATGGCCAAAATTTAGTTTCCCTGCTGACTGTTTGAATTTATCTCACGTTCGTGGATTTTGGGGCAATTTCTTCAGAGATGTCCTGTATCACCGCATCCCCAGCACGTGAGATTCTGTCTTCTTGAACTTGTTCTTCCGTATTTTAAAGCTTCAATTTCTTGATTTATTTTCCTAATTTCTTTCAAGACGTCGTTCTCAGTGTCTGAGCTTTTGTTCACCGTTGCCCCTCGGACTGAATGACGATCTCTTCGGCTGGCTTGTGTAGCTGCTTCCAACTTTAAGGCATATAGTAGTGCAGCCTTTAAATCCTGTACATCTGCCATTCGTACCGCTCTCTGCACTTCTGGATCTTTTATTCCGTCTACAAAATATTGCAGTGACAGCATTTCCCGTACATTTGTTGGACAGTCAATGAATGCTAAATTTGCAAGCCGTTCAATTTCCGAGGCAAACTCTTGAAGGGTTTCACTCGATTTTTGATGGCGGCTCTTCATTTGTATTCTCGTATAATCCTTGAAGAATTTTTCGCCGAATCTCATTTCAAGTGCACAACTTAAAGTCTCAAAATTGAGTTGCGTCATATCGGGCAATGTTTGCAGCACGTCGGCGGCTTCTCCTCTTAAAGATGCTGCCAGTTGACAAGCTTTCACCTCGTCACTCCATTTGTTCGCTTCAGCTACAATGGTGAATTGGGTCTTGTAAACTTGCCAGGAACTCTTTCCATCGTATGTCGACAGCTTAATGTGCACGGGAGAAGCAGGCGGATTCCTAAATTCTTCATAATTACCACTAGACGCTGAAAGTTTCTTCTCAAGATCTTGTACTTTTTTATTTAGCTTTTCATCTACTTCACCTAGTATTTTCTCTTCAACGTTACTGATTTTCTCTTCAACTTTACAAACTTCATTCTGAATTTTCTCTTCTACTTCCGCCATTTTCCGTTCCATTTTCTGTTCAACATTACTAACTTCATTCAGAATTTTCTCTTCTACTTCCTCTATTTTCTCTTCTACCGAGCCTATTCTTCTCTCTACCGACGAGAACTTTTCTTCTAAAGTTTTCTTCATTTCTTCTTGGCCTTTATTAATCTTTTCAGTCACATCTTCTTGGCATTTGTTCATCTTTTCCGCCAACTCTTCTTGGCCTTTATTCATTTTTTTCCGCCAACTCTTCTTGGCCTTTATTCATTTTTTCCGCCAACTGTTCTTGGCCTTTCGTCAATTCTGCCTTTATTCCATTAATAGCTTCTAACAGTTCTTTCAGTTGACCATCCATTGTTCTTGTTTTCGCCATAAGATCCCGACTCCTGACACCAAATGTTGCAGCGTATATAGGGTTCTTTCGATCTTATGGTTAGACAACTTCAAACTCTTTTCTCTTAGAAAAGTAGAAAATAATTTATTTACAGATCTTCAGAACAACAGAGTCTTCGAAACTCACAAATATTACAAGATTTTCCAAAATAACTGTTTAAATCTATCGAACAAGTACAAATATAGGTCGCAGAGACTCTTTATACAATGTCTCAACACTATATCACATTCAAAACAACGTAGATAAAACTCAATACATCAAGCAAACTTGCTTGGACCAAGGCTAACTTATCATAATAACAAGGCTTGTCATTCCCTAAGTTTCCTTTGTCTGCAGTACACGTGATCAAAATTCACGTTGTTAGCGCCCTCTGTCGCTCAAATATATTGTTCAGCAAGGCCACTTTATCATAATAATAGACCTTACAATCAGAAAAAAGTGTATGGGAGAAAATGTCCGGATAGTTGCGAACTCATAAACCGACTTTATACCGTAAGTATCGCCACCTGGTGCATATTACTAGTAATATTCTAATTGCATAGGAAAAATCAAACTATATTATTCACAATATTATACAAAATATTTTTCAAATTCCACTAAAATATATACGTAAAAAATACACTGAAAATGAAGAATTAAAAGTAAGAATTAATGGTACTTTATTAATGTAGAGTCATGGGCGTTATATATATATATATATATATATATATATATATATATTTAAAGCTTAGCGTAATTTTCGGCTTCAGAAAGTATGATTTATTGCCAAATGATGTAAACGGTAATGAAGTAATGAAAACAAACTTGTAAAATGTTTCGTTTGTCTTTTAAGAATTTATATGAATATTATTATTGTTTTTATGTGCAATTTACTTATGTTTTTGCATAAAAATAGAAAATTGGCTTTTTTATATGAAATATATTGTATAACTATTGCAAAACATTTCTTCTCTATGAGAACAGAAAATAGGATTCCAGAAAATATGTTGCCAAATTTCCTTTTCTCGCCAAGACCATTTTCTCTATTTGAGAAAGGTACTTTGAAAAAGTATCGATTTAATATTATATAATGCAGTATTGGCTATTTTTCTGTAATATGTTCCGGTTTCGCATTTAAAGTTATCTGCAAATAAGCATTATTCTAGAACAATGCGATATTAAGTATACGGTTAAAAAATGAAATTAGTTTAGCGCCAATTATACTTGCTTAATGAGCCAATTGGCTGTAAGTTTAATTAAGAAAGAAGCGCCAAATAAAGATTTACACCACAAGCGTAGCACAAAACGAATTTATTTTTGAGGATAAACTTTGAGATGTGTTTAGTTTAAGTGATTTTAAATTTTTTATAACTTTCATTTTTTTAATATTTATGATTTTTATCCGGCTTATACATATAGCTAACTATACAGGGAGACTAAAAAAAATTAAAATATAAGATCGGGGAATACTTTAAATTTTAGGTATGAGAACATGTTTTTAATCGAAAATATTGAGCGTAGCGTTTATTAGTCAGGTAGAAGAATGTATACGCACAACCAGACCGGGAGGCGGCAGCACAGACAATCATCTCATCGAGTTCACAGATGAAAATATAGGATTAGTTAAATCTCGGTTCCCATATTAAGACGCAATCGGTCTGCCAAATTATATCTCGGTGAAAACACCTAAAACCCTATTTTAGTGGTTAACTCATAAGTTTACCATTGTGCTTTCCTGCACCCAAAAGTATAAAATCATGGAAGTTTGGGAGTAGGAAAAAAATCGTAAACTTATGAGTCATCTGCTAAAATTGGGTTTTTTATTTTCTACACAGATTTTCCTTGGCAGACCGATTGCGTTGTAATATGCTAATCAAGATTTAACTAGTCCTAGATTTTCATCCATGACCTCGATAAGGTGATTGTCTATGCTCCTGCTTCCCGGTCTAAATGAAATTATATACAATTGTTGCTATAGACAGTGATACTTTTAGTACATTTTAATAGATATTATATTTATAGCATAATGAAATTGATATGTATTATTGGGATTCACAATAATACCTTCCCTACAATAAAAGGTTCATGTAATACTCGTATCCTTTTACAGAGCCACATATTATAAGCTTAATTTAAATTTGAGTTTTAAATTAAGCTTAATTTAAAAATCTATATGTCATATACACAACTTCTCAAAAGAATCCCATATAATGAACTTTAATTCTTGAGAATTGCTAAAAGAGTAATAAAAAATAAGTACAGTAAAACCTCCAAATAACGGACACCTCGGGAGCGCAAAAACTGTCCGCTATTCGGAGGTGTCCGCTATTGGGAAAAGTCTCGGAGATTCAAAAATTGTTAAGAAAAGCTTAAAGTTTCATTAATTGACTTTTATATGTCCTAAAATTCTAATATATGATTAATCATAAATTAAAATAATTTTTTAAGCAATAAAGTTGAAATAAAATGGTACATACCTTTGTACACGTACACTGTTTATTACATTCTTAAGGAAAAAATGTATTTTAAAAGTTTCATTTGCGTTTAAAGATTACATGTAATTTTTTTTCAATAAGAAATTTTAACCCTGTTAATAGTTTTGATTTTTCTGAATCATCTTAAAAAAAAGTGTAACTGCTCATTGTATTTTGCAATTTTTTAAAAGCATAAAATCTCAAATCTTACAGAGGGGAGTGGAGGCGGGGCATTGTGATGCTCTGGCAAGTAATGTCCCTCCGGACCATTCCCTGAATTTAATACTGAACATGGGAGGAAAGATTTTTTCCGGCCCACTCTCTACATTTATCTGTGATCCCAATATTTTGAACACATTGTCCTGACAAATTTAGAGGCTTTTTACTTTTTTTTCCTCTTTAAAAAACAAATTTTCATACTTTATTCCCAAAATTACTGTCCGCTATTCGGAATGTCCGTTATTCAGAGGTTAAACATATAAAAATTTAGATTTTGGGAGTGGGGATCGGTAAACTGTCCGTTAAATAGAGGTGTCCGCTATTCGGGAGTGTCCGTTATGGAGGTTTTACTGTATATACTTATCATTTAATGCGCAAAATTTAATAAAATGGTGTTGAATTTTCAAATCTCTATCACTACAAATTTATTAATTCGTATATAAAACCTATTCTTGTATAAAAGTAAAACAAAATACCACAAAGGCATAATGACAGGATAAACTTTATTAAAATTAAGAAAAAACAATATGATTTTACTGTTGTTATAGGTACTGAGACATTTGTGTTCAAAATAAGTACATATTATGCCAAAAAAAAAAAAAAAAAAAAAAAAAAAACTGCCGAACTTTCGAAAATTGGAAAAATAACAAATCTCATTTGAAAAATACAAGCTTACAGCATATCGAAAAGAAAATGGAAAAGCGTATATAGAAAACAAGGCCCGGGTGGAAAACAAATTTTAAAATTTATACATTTGTTATTACAACAGAGGGCGCTAACAACGGGAAAAATCACGAGGTTTCTGACCAAGTTTACTAAGGCCACGAAAACTTAGCGATTGCCAAGTCTATTATAATGAAAGTGGCCTTGATGACTAGTAGTACGCACCAGATGGCGCTACATACGAGACAAAATCAGTTAATATGTTGGCAGCTATAGAGACAATTTCAACAATAGATTTTCTCCTGAATGCGAGGCCTGATTATGATAAGGGGGCCTTGGCTTGGACAATCTCTAGTAGCTCACTCAATGACTGACTGGTAAATAATAACAACAACAGCTCGTATCGCTCTCCTTATATATAGTCTCGTAGCATGTGCTAGAAATTTCTAGAAAAACCTGGAAAACCACGGAACAACAAACAATGTATCAGTAGACCTAAGGGGGGTTACCATAAATAGGGAAGGGTTACCATCGCCAACAATCGCCAAGTTTGTCGCCAACTTGGCGATATATCGCCAAATTTGGCGACCAAAATTAGTCGCCAAAAGTGACGCCAACTTGGCGATATCTCAAATATTTCGCAAAGCTGCCATAGACATTCACTGAAAATAATAGACAAGTTTGCTTGATAACAGAGACAATGTAACAAAAACTAATATTAGTAAAGAAATGGAGCTTAATAAGATTATTTACATTATTTTACAGTACAAACACTAACTATTTACAAAATTCGTAACAATATTATGATATGCATAGAATTGAACAATTTGTAAATGTTTTCGGCTGTGGCAATCAGATGTAGTTATACATAGAATTGAACCAAATTTTTTGTGTAAGTGTTAGACTATGGTTAGTTGGTCCTTCCTGAATTTGAAAAATATCCTTAGGAAGGGGGCGCTGTAATCGAAATTTTTTTGCCATTTTCAATTTTATACCGACCAAAAGTGTATGAAATTATACATCGAATTGAACCAATTTTTGTGTAAGTGTATGGCTATGGCTAGTTGGTCCTACCTGAATTTGAAATTAATCCGCCAGAAGGGAGCGCTACAATTGCGACTTTTTGTGCCATTTTCAATATTGCACCACCTAAAAGTGTATGAAGTTATGCATAGAATTGAACGAAATTTTGTGTGTAACTGTCTGGCTATGGCTAATAGGTCCGCCCTGAAGTTGAAAAAAATCCGCAGGAAGGAATCGCTGTAATCACGATGTCTGTGCAATTTTCATTATTTTACTATCAAAAAGTGTATGAAGTTATGCATAGAACTGAACTAAAATTGTTGTGAATGATTATTTTTGGGTATGGCAAGTAGGTCCTCCTTGAATTCGAAAAAAAATCTGCCTATCATTTTATTGTCTATCGGCTCGTGCAAAGATACTCGACATTACTCCGGTTAATTGACTGAAGCCGAAATTTAAGATGAGTATAGTACGGATTTAAAATTATTGAAGCATTAACATGTGTAACTATATTTTTAAATATTAAAATATACGTAAGAGATAGAAGAAAGATTTGCGGTAGGCACATCCAACTAGTCTTTACGTTGTGCTGTAAGTATTGAAACTGAAATTCTTTAAACTTTTGTTTATGTATTGAGCTAGTTTTATACACCTTGTTACTATTTAAGAAAATCAACACAGAAAGTAGCTTACAAAAAACCTTATAATTTTTCTCCGAAAATTGCTCATTTATAAGTATGTTTTTAATTTATATATATATATATATATATATATTTCAGATAAAGAAAAAGGCATAATTTTTTTCCCCTAATATTCATAAAAAGTCCTTGGCCATTAATGTTAGACGCACTAATTTTTAGGTGCACTCATAATTATATAAATACGTAGCACCTATAGTTGTCGTTCAGTCCGTATGTCTGTCCTTCCGCATATAACAACGAAAAAACCACCCAACCGAATTGTTTGAAATTTAAAATATATAATTATTACATAATTTTGTCAAGTTATTTCAAATTTTATGAAAATCGGATGCATAGATCAATTGCAGGGACAATCAAAAGTATTCCATTAAATTACGGTCAATGGGGAGATAAGTTTCAAATGCATTTTAACCGTTATAAATTTAAAATACATAACTATTACATAATTTTGTCGAGTCGTTTCTAATTTTATCAAAATCAGATGCATAGTTCAATTACAGGGACAATCAAAAGTATTCCATTACATTACGGTCAATGGGAAAAATATTTCATATGCATTTTAATGATGTTACACTCATTCGAACATAATAAAATTGATATGCATCTATAAAGTACGCATTATAATATACATTTTGCATAATCTCTGGAGCAAAGGACATTTGTTCTTGATTTACAAGGCCACACAAAAGTATTCCACTACATAATGGTATAGGGAGAACATTGTTTGGTGCGGATTTTCATTGTAATTAACTATTTGTAATTATGATATTGATATATGAGAGTGATATTTTTTAAACTTCGTTATCGTATGAACGCACCTCATTTGCTACGCTTCACGTGCAATTTCCAACTTGTTTTTCTTATGAATAATCATATTACTAGTTTCATAGAGATGATATTACTGTGTTAATAGTTACAATTTATTATATACATCATTTGTAGAGTTATAATGAATAAAAAGGATACGAATGACTTTAAAGTTATTTATTTTTCCAAATTAAATAAAAATTGCTGAAATTGCTAAACTTAAAACTTGAAACTAAAAGAAATGTCAATATTTTTTCGAGCCTCTACTGGTGGCAGTCAGTACCTTTGTTTTTCGTGGCATGCTGTTAATACAACATTTAATTGTTTCTTGCATGTATATGGTTGATGATTCCTAACAGGAATGAACTGGGTTTTGTTTGTTAAGACTCCTTCGGCCAAATCTCTCTTCATCAGGTGCCAAACATTTTCAATGGCATTCATGTCTGTTGAATTACCGTTATTTACTCGCGTATACCGTCCACCCGGTACTTTAAAAGAAAAATGGCGATTTTTTAAAATATCGTATGTAACGCGCACCGTGAACTTGAAATGCAAATGAATGAATGACTAATAGTAATTTCAGTAAAAAATGTCGAAACAAACATGACATCAAGCTAAAAACAAGGTGAAATACATTTTTAGACTTCGGGTAGGGAATGAATTTCGGGAATGAGTGATGGCAGTGAGAATTGCTAATTAGCTTTTACATAATGTCAATGTATTAAAAAAGTGCAAGGAGTGAAATAAAGTTGCAATAATATTAGATTATATAAGATTTTTCGAGTGATTATGTCTTCTTTGAATGCATTTTTTGATTCATATGTTTATCGTATGATTTTATCCAGCAGTAAAAAAAGTATATTCCATGCACCTAGGAGTTTTGCCCTATTTTTTTTAAATGTGCAAATTATACATGAGTAAATACGGTGCTCTACCCATCTAGTACAGAGATTTTGTTGTTGTTGTTGTTGATCTTGAAAGTAGACCTTGATTGATCGTGATGTTCAGCAAAAAGCTCCATTGTGTATAAATAGTACTTAAAACAATATATACAGGGTGATTCTAAATTTTTTTTACAATAAAAGAGGGGTGATAGTACACATCAAGACAAAAATATTAAATAGAAGACCAAGGGTCCCAAACGTTTTCCAAAGGAGATAGCCGCCATTAAAGTTTAGGGACCAAAATTTCAAATAAACATAAGCAACGGAAAAATCGGTCGATTGATTTGCGGTTTTCACTAAAATTATTCTTTATGTCGGCATTTTCTTGAAATTAAATTATAAAGATAAATATAAAAAAATGCCGATAGAGGGCGCTTTAGACTTTGAAATAACGAACAACAATTTTTTGCCGGTATTTTTTGCATCTCATTAAATGTTTTCGTTAGCATAAACTCAAACTGATATTATAAAAATACTGAAATTTTGAGTTCAAAATCTGAAAAGTTGGGAGCGGTTAAGTAGCACAAATTGAACTGTGTTCAGAGGGTTCAATTTCAAATGATTTTAAAAAACGGAAAAATTGGTTCATTGATTTGTGGTTTTCACTAAACCTAGTCTTTATGTAAGTATTTTCTTAAAAATAAATTATAAAGAAATTAATTTAGAAATTAATTTAAAAAAAATGCCAATAGAGGGTGCTTTACACTTTGGAGTAACAAACAACTTTTTTTTGGCGTTATTTTTTGCATCTCATAAAGTTTTCGGAAGCTTAGACTTAAACTTAAATTTTGATCTCAAAATCTGAATAGTAGGGAGTGGTTAAGTAGCACAAACTGAACTGTGTTTAAGGGGGGGGGGGGGGAGGTTCAAATTTAAAATAATTATAGAAAATGGAAAAATTGGTCGATTAGTTTGAGGTTTAAAATAAAACTATTCTTTAAGTCAGTATCTTCTTGAAAATAAATTTTAAAGATAAATTGTTAGAGAGCGCCTTAAACTTCAGAGTAACCAACTATTAATTTTAAACATTATTTTTTGGTTCTAATTAAATGCCTGCAAAAGCTTATTAAATGTTTTTGGAAGCTTAGATTTAAACTTAAATTTTGAGCTCAAATTCTGAATCGTTGGGAGGGGTTAAGAAGCGTAAACTCCAGTGTGTTCAGGAGTTGAAATTTAACCCTCCCCCCTCCTCGAACACATTTCAATTTTTCGCTACTTAAACATTCCGAACTATTCATTATTTGAGCCCAAAATTTAAGTCTATGCATTTGAAAGCAATAAATGAGATTAAAAAAATAACGGTTAAAAATAGTTGTACGCTACTCCAAAGTCTAAGGCGCCCTCTATCGGCCTTTTGTGAAATTTATCTTTAAAATTTATTTTCAAGAAAATGCTGATTTAAAAATTAGTTTTAGCGAATATCGCAAATGAATCGACCAATTTTTCCGTTTTTTATAATCATTTGAAATTTAAACCCTCTGAACACAGTTCAGTTTGTCTACTTAATCGCTCCCAACTATTCAGATTTTGAGCTCAAAATTTAAGTTTGAGTCTACGCTTACGAAAGCATTTAATATGATGCAAAAAATAACGCCAAAAAAGAGTTGTTTGTTACTCCAAAGTCTAAAGCGCCTTCTATCTGCATTTTTTGAAATTTATCTTTATAATTTATTTTCACGAAAATACCTACAAAAAAGAATAGTTTTAGTGAAATCCGCAAATCAATCGACCAATTTTTCCGTTTTTTATAATCGTTTGAATTTTGAACCCTCTGAACAAGTTCAGTTTGTGCTACTTAACCACTCCCAACTACTCAGATTTTGAGCTTAAAATTTAATTTTGAGTCTAAGCTTACGAAAACATTTAATGAAATGCAGTAAATACCGGCAAAAAATAGTTGTTCGTTACTCCAAAGTCTAAAGCGCCCTCTACGGGCATTTTTTGGAATTGATCTTTATAATTTAATTTCAAGAAAATGCCGACATAAAGAAAAATTCTAGTGAAAACCGCAAATCAATCGACCGATTTTTCCGTTTTTTATGTTTATTTGAAATTTTGGTCCCTAAACTTTAATGGCGGCTAACTCCTTTGAAAAACGTTTGGGACCCTTGGTCTCCTATTTAATATTGTTTGTCTTGATGTGTAGTATCACCCCTCTTTTATTGTAAAAAAATTTAGTATACATACACATATATATATATATAGGTGATTCTCAAAATAGGGGACAATTTATGTCTTTCGGCATACAAAAAAAAAATTGAGAGGTTTTCTGTCAAGTTTTTATATTTAGATATGTTTGTCTTAATATTATTCATTATTTGCACTCAAGAATTACTCACTTTTTAGTTAAAAACACCTTAAAATAACAGAATAAATGTTCAAAATGTCATTAGCATGGATGTCCACAGCAGCTGTGCCTTGTATATACTAGCTTTTTCAAGAGTTAATATCATGTTTATAAAATAAAACAAATGTTATTCTTTCTTTAAATTAATCAAGGAGAGGATTTATCCAATAAATGTCTTTTTAAAAATAAAATTATAGTATATAAAAAAAGAATTAAAGTTTGTCCTCCATATTCTATTTTCAAAACAAGGTCATACAATATCAGCTGGTTATTAATAACAATTTCATTTTCACATATGACAATAGTTTGAAAATATAAAGTTTCTCCATGGCAACAAGTAGCCATTTTATTCCAGCCTGAAAATAGAAGCATGTATTGTATTTTAAGAATAGAAGTTGAATATTAGGGGCGTACATCAATTGTATGTCATTAGAATGGATAATAATTTTCATGTTTATTTTATAATTAAAATTTTTATTTTATTTACTTGCATAGGACTTTTGTGTTTTAAAAAGACCCAGAAAGGAATATTTCATTGTGATTATATTATGGCTCATAATCTTATTTAAATTAACATTTGTCATTAGCATGGACAAATATCAGTGTCATTAGCATGGTTTTTCTGTCCATGCTAAAGAGTCCTATGTGCATAAATGTAACCATTGCTTATATTGTATATTTTATAAAGTTTAAATTTACGTATAAATTTAGGTATTACATTTATTATCCCTAAAATATGCATTAAATCTGTCAGAAAATCACTAAGACAGCTTCTTACATTGTTAGTGTCAGAATGTTGCTCATGTAAACAAAGTTTGCTCTTTGGTAATGTTTTCATTCTCCTTATATGTAAAAATGGAAACCATTTGCTGAAAAGGAAGGCAAATAAATATAGAAAAAAATATTTAAACAGGACGAAAATAAAAATTTCTTAATATATTTATTCCATGCAATTTGTTTTGTCATTAGCATGGCCCAAAAAATACTAATTATTTTTTTAAGTTAATTTTTAAATATTTAGCCCTGCTGACTACATGTAAAGCATACCCAATACTATATTAACAACACCTATTTTTTTCAGAAATTTTGCTAACAGTAATTTTTTTAAGATTTCACTTTTGAAATCGTCCCCTATTTTGAGAATCACCCATATATATATATATATATATATATATATATATATATATATATATATATATATATATATATATATATGTGTGTGTGTGTGTGTGTGTGTATGTATATATATATATATATATATATATATATATATGTGTGTGTGTGTGTGTATGTATATCCGCATGCTAGACTAGCCAGTTAATTTAACAGACATGAATCCCATTGAAAATGTTTCGGAGATGATGAACAGGGAATTGTCCAAAGAGGTGATAACAAACAAACCCATCTCATACAAAAACTTATCCATATATGGAATCATCACACACACATGCAAGAAACAATTCAAAGGTAAACCTATATGTCAACCACTGAAATCCATTTTTACGTGTTTTTAAGATATGATTTTGTAGATCGATTGCACTTTAATATGCGAATCGATATTAAACTAATCCTAGATTATCACCCGTGAATGAGATGCAGTAATTGTCTGTACTGTCACCTCCCGGTTTAACTTTATTAAGACATAGACTAATATTAGAATGAAACTTTTCATTTGTACATAATTTAAACTGCAATGGATTGTTCATTTTGAAAGTCCTATACCTCCAGCCGCTTGCTGAACATATTCGTTTTTATGGAATTAATGGAGAGTTATCTTCTCTAACGGAATTTGTGGACATTTTTTACGATTCAACTGGCCTCAAACATCTGTCTTACACTATAGATTTTATATCGATAAGAGAGATGTGCATTCAAACTCTCCAAAAATTTTAACGGCAATTCATCTTCATTTTCTTAACACCAGTGACATTATATGGGTAACGTTTCTTTACACAAAACTTAGTCTGGTTTCAGATTATATATATGTATATATATAACCATTAATTGTATGACAATATATGAATCATTTGAATTGAATAGAAAATTACCACATTGAACATGGGAGAAAAAAAAATAAAATGAATATTTTGATGTTATTTCTTCATTTAATTTTAGTTTTATATGTGTTGGTAGCCCCAAATTCGCATTATTTTCCTTTTTAATGGCTAATACGAAGATGAAACCACACACTTCATTTGTAGTTCCAAAGTATTTGGGGCTTGATAATTCTGCTTTGGTTCTACAAATTCCATCAGTATTCATTTTATTTATTTACTTTTTCCCATGTTTAATGTAGTAATTTTCTATTAAATTCAAATGGTTCATATATTGTAATACAATTAATGGTTTTATATTAGCATTTAAATTATTATTCTGCATTAGCGCAAGTAATTATAATAAGTGAATAAATTCTGTTTGATAATTGGTATCTTTTCATTTTGATCATTCATTATGAATTTTTTTCTATTTACGGTATCATATATTTTTTAATATGTAACATCAGTAGCTAAAATTTTTTTAGCAATATTATATATATGTGTGTATATATACGTGTATTAAGAATCTCAAAGCAAAAAAAAAAAAAAAAAAAAAAAAAAAAAAAAAAAAAAAAAAGAAAAAAAAAGAACAGAGAAGTTATTAGCGATTAAATTGTCTATGCATTTTTTTAACCTTGAGAAATTCTGATAAGATAAGAAAATTAAACCTTTAGTCCAATAAAATTTAGCATTTTATTAAACTAAAGTGATTTTAAATGCCAAGCAAAAGTTTTTTTAAACAGGCTTTATTCAGCAATGCATATAACAAAAAGATGAAAAATCCGTTCTAGTTTTTCGTAACTTTTATCTTAATGATATTTTCTCTTGCTGTAAAATATTAAAGTATTCAACGTCAACTAACATAATTTTATCTTGGTTCTAGAGGTTTTCTTAAAGTTTTTTTCAACAGATAAATAAGACTTTCTTCTAGAAAAGAACAACTATATAAAACATGCGTAATGAATGCCATTCAGTTTTATGAAAGTTGGAATATACTCAAATGTTCAACTAAAGACAGAAAACAGTATTATTAAATATTCTGATGGCGATAAAAACTATGAAAAAATGCCTTTTTTGTACAAAGTTCAGTTAATAAAAACTATATAAATGTTTACATAATATAAAGCCATGTTGTGACCAAGCACTATTTTAACATTAAAAAACAGATATTCTGTATATATGTTTAGTAAAACAAGCATGTAAATATTTATATTAAAAAAATAATTTTCTTTTTTTTCACTAACAAAATTAGTGTTTTTTATGCATCTTTAGTATGTTTTAAGTAAGGTTTTCTTCTGCAAACAAACAACTAAATAAAGTATGCGAAATGAATGTCATTCAGTTTTATGGAAGCATGAATGTACTCAAATGTTGAACTAAACACATAAAACAGCATTATTAAATATTCCGAATTTGTAAAAAACTACAAAAAAAAAAAAAAAAAAAAATTGAAATTGTTTTTCTGGCCTTTTATAGTACAAAATTAAGTTACACGAATGTTCGTACAATGTAAAGAAATGTTGTGACCAAACATTATTTTAATTTTAAAAAACAGATATTCCGTATTACTTTTAGCAAAGTTAGCTTCTAAATACTTTTACATAGCTGCCAACTCTTCTGATTTTTTATCCCGGAAAAATTTAATGGAATTTTTTGATTTATTTAATCAGCTGATTATGGCGATTTGAAATGGTAAAATTCTGTGTAAAATTTTTCCGGGCCAAAAAAGCGGAAGATGTTGGCAGCTTTGTTTATATAAAAAAAAATCATTTTATCTTTTGACAAACAATATTTTTGAAACATCTTTAGTATGTTTTTTAGCAGTTATCTAAAGAAAAAAAGATTTTAATATTTAAAAAAATACAAGTGATATAAGTCCATTCTAGAATGTTTATAAAATAAGTTTTTTGTGTTTTGAAGGCTTTATGTAGATCGCATATGTTATGGCAATTTAGATATATACAGGGTGGGGCATAAAGATCTCTCCATTTTAAGAGCGCAATAAAAATATATAAAGCATTGATAACAAACATTTTTTGTTTACATTCGGAAAGAATTATGTTTGTCATTTATTAATTTTTACAATCTGTAACAATTTTTGCCATTAACTTCGAGGTTTTGTTGTATGAAAAATGATATCGTCTAAATGTTTTCCTTCTATTTCTATACACTTGTGAAGTCTCTCTCGGAAATTCAGCATAACTTTTCCACCATTGCTGGAAAAATTTATGCAATTTTAAATCGAATAGCATCCTTCAGTTTGTCGAATGTCTTAGGACTTACGTTTATGTGTGCGTGCAAACTTTAGCTTTCAGGTAATCCGACTGGAAGAAGTCACATGCTGCTGCATTTCACGATATCATTTTTCGTGCAACAAAACGAAATTAATAGCAAAAATTGTTACAGATTGTAAAAATTAATAAATGGCATGCATTATTATTTCCGAATGTAAACATAAAATATTTCTTTTCAATATGCTATATATTTTTTGACCTCTTAAAAAATGAAGATCTACATATTTGTGAGATATACAGGGTGAGTCATAAATATCGAAACAATAGGCTATCTCCTCAAATATTGCCCCTAGACCCATACTTCCAATTGCAAAAATTCCTAAAAAAAGGAGAAATTTTTGATAAGATAAGTTGCAACTAACTCCATGGGGGGTCTATTTGAAAAAATACGAAAATTAAGTTTTTATATGGCCCCCATAGGGAAAAATTCCCACTTAGGAAATTATTCTTTATCCATTCCTAAATTGAACAAAACAAATTTCATCACCGTATCTAAAAACCCCACAGAGATATTAAACCTCAAAATCCTCAAAAATTCCTGACTTACACCACTTTTCCCTGCCTCTAAAGGGTGTTTTCTTCACTCAATTTCAACGCTAGTTAGGGAACATTCACAAATTACAATTTAATAGAAATCGGTTTAAGATAGCGCTTTTTCTTTGGACATAAAATAGCAGCGTATAGTTTTTACGTTAAATTTGTGTACCAGACGTTTGCCTGGGTCAAAATATCTAGGTCAGGTCCCAAACTGACCCATAGGGGAAAAAGTTCGGCGTAGCCTGAAAAAAATGTCAATATCATAACTCGAACCTGTCTGGAAAATAGTTTAAATCATAGCCCGGTTCAGTCGCCAATTTCTACATAGTTTTTTACTTCGGCGTGGGAAAAAATTGTTTCATATGGAGGAGTTCTGACTAAAAAATTCTTTTATAGCTTTTCGTTTTTTATATTTATACTTTTTATTATAAAAGAAGCGCCAAAGGCTGTAATATATTTATTTTATCAATGAATCTCGATTTATATGTAAATGTTTCACTTATATTTTAATATCGTTAATCCATATCCAATCCGTTGGAGACTTTGAAAAATGTTATACAGTAAAACTTTTTAAGATGGAATCACATAGGAAAGAAAAAATACCTTATAGACAGACGCCCTCCCTAGAAGATGTAATTGAAGCTTATTTTTTTCTCAGGTACTATTGTATTTATTTTGCGTGGATCAACATATTTTCCGTTTAAGACAGAAGTCCGTCATAGGCAGATTTTTTTCACTGGTTTTATTGTATTTAATTTTTTTAGCCTTTGAATAATCTATTTAAGAAAAATGAATTTTAAAGTTTTTTCTTTTTTTTTTCTTTCGGTTTATTTATTTATTTATTTATTTATTTTTGTGATTTTAATACGGATTTTGTCGAGACCGGGTTTGAAAATTTTATCCAGTGTGCACCTAAGTTGAAGGAAGCAGTCCCCTCCCTTATGAAAAGTACGCTAGGCCCGGCCTGGCGAGTCTTAAGAAAAAAATAACATCTCGGTCCTGGCCCTACCTGGGCCCAGAATACAGATTTTTGAACATCCTCTGCAGGACGGTATAAAGCCTGAAGTTGTCAGAGCTAAATTTAAAAAGTAAAAAAAAAAAAGACTTAATCTGCATCTTAGAAAAAGCATTTTGTTAAATAACTGACGGACATTTAAACAATACACTTCGTTTTTCTCCATAATGATTTTTTCCCTCTATTTCCTGTCTTTAAGTTATTAAATATTAAGAATTTTTAAAGGGAAAAAGAACTTGAAACACGTCCTTTTTCATTTTTCTACATTAGTTTAGTTTTGGCAAATTTGAAAAAATGTTTACTTTTGAAAAAATGTTTGCTTTTGAAAATGATTTTTTTTTTAATTTTATAGTTTTAAAATTAATATAAAAAAACCTTGGAACAAAACTATAATCAGATTATCATCTTTAATTAAATGGAAAGAAATTGAAATCCGATAAATAATGTTACGAGTTATAACGATTTTTGATTGTCCCATTTAAACCGGTACTAACCACATAAAACTTTTATAAATTGTATGAGAAATTTTAAGATGTGATTTTCTTAGTTAATTATAAGGCTAACCATCACAAAAAAGAAAAAAATCAAAATTCTAACTCAAAAAATAGATTTTTTACGCGTTTCCTAGAACAGTTAAAGTAACATTGTTTTTCGAATTGCGCGCATTTCAATTTGTGTCTAATCTCTTAAAACCTGATGAATTTTTTAAACGGCTATAACTTTGCGAATTTTGGAGATATGAAGATACAACTTTTTGTGTTTTATTCAGGACTGAATAAGGAAAGTTTTCCTAATTGGAATTTTTGTCCTACGGGGGCCGTATAAAAATTTAATTTTCGTAACTTTTCAACTAGACCCCCCATGGAGTTGCAATTTATCTTATCAAAATTTCACATTTTTTTATGAATTTTTGCAATTGGAAGTATGGGTCTAAAAGCAATATTTAAGGAGATAGCCTATTGTTTCGATATTTATGACTCACCCTGTACTTGCACAGTTTTTGTTGTCCAGAAATAAAAATAAGCATTAAAAATGATAGTGAAAAAAGAAAAAGAAAAACTCTAAATCATTATATATAATGTATTAACGTAAGACACAATAGTGCACTATAACTTCCGAAACCGACCATTTCAGGATGGGAGGTGGCAGCATATGGGAATAATCAAGGTTTTCCTAGTCACATAAAAAGATCCGAGTGATAATGTAAAGTCTGTGGGAGCGTTCTTTTCAAATATCTCGCTCAAATTTTAATATTTATACGTGATTTTTTTTCTGCATAGGATAGCTGAGGACGATCCACAACCGGCGTAGTTTTTACTTTTTTGATTTTGCTTTCAGATGTTTCTTTAAAAAAAAATACTTTAACTTTCAAACCCGGTTTGAACCGATTTAAGGAGAATTTATCTGACTTAATTTCCGAAAGTTCTTGTTTTTTAAATTTGATTGTAATATTCATTGTAATATTCATATTCGGTTAATTCGAAATGCAAATTATGTTAAAAAGTTCTTCTATTTCGAATAATCCGCACTTGAAACGCCTGTTCCCTGCTTATCTTTTAGGCAGAAACAATATTTACGAAATACCATTCTTTAAGGTACGCTGGGCTTTGAGGCTATTGTTCTTTTGACTGCAGCAGGACTGCAGTATTCATCTGGAACTTCAGTAAAAAACAATAATAAAATTCTGACATTTTTTAAGTACTTTAATCTTTATGAAACTCCGTCAATAGTCAAAAATAATATTGTTAATAAAGTTGAGAACTTAATTCACGTTTTATTTATTTTGTTGATCCAGAAAAATTATATTGTACATTTAAATATAATAATAAAAAAAACTATATCCCACTCCCGTGGTTCTAGCATAAATGTTTGAAAGCTCATACCTGTTTCAAACAATCAGTTTCACAAATATTAAAACAGTTACTTAAACTTAAAAAAATAACATTTTCTTTTAAAATTAAAGAAAAACAATTAATCACTCTGAATATATGCAGAATATATATAAAATTGAATTATATTAATTTATTATATCAGATTGTTTAAAATATTTTTCAATTACTTATCTTGTGTTTATATAACAAACGCAAGGCTTGCATTTTAATTAGACGCCTACAAACATTTTACAGTTAACGATAACCGATATGTATCGCATAAATTTAATTTGAAGCATATTTTTAGTTAAAATTGGAATTTGTATTTATTTCATTGTTGAATCTTTTTTTCAGCAATCAGTTACAATTCGGAAGTAACATATTCTATTTATTATCAAAATCAATTTTATTTTTTGATAATGTCTATAATAATTAAAAAAAAATAAGTATATAAGCAATTCTGGAAACTATAATTTTTTCAATTGCTGAAATCGCTTTAAAATAGATGCGGATGTGTTTGAATTATAATAATCTATGTGTTTAAAATCAAATGCTGAATTTTGGACATCAACCGCAAGCTTTCTACTGAGCAAATTTTGTTATTATTATTTTTTTTCAATGCAAGGTGTTCATTTGTACATGTACCCGTAATAATATTCATATTTCTTTATATTACATTTAATTTTAAAAAAATGCGAAAGTTCTTCAAAATAACGGTAATTGGATTATTTCTCTCGTTGAAAATAAAAGCTTGATATATTTATCACTTGATATATACTTTTATATTTCTTGATAAATTCCTTATTGGTGGCATTTTATCATTACAATAAAAAAGTAAAAATAAAAAAATAACCAGAAATAATGACATCATGTGTTAAATAATTTTTCTCTTTAAATGAATTTTCTCCTATAAAGCTGTTACAGTCAGTATTTTATTAATTCCAATGCTACTGATTTTGAAAAGCTCATGAAGTGTTTCAATGAGTAGAAATGCGTTAAATAAGAAAGCAAGTGGGTAAGCGTGATCGCAGTTCGCGTAGTGGGTTTAATTTAATATCTCCATTAAAACACGAATAAATCACGAGAAAAACAAATAAGCGCATTTTTCACGTGATTTATTTAATTCACTAATTTAAGTTACATACATAATATTTTTTTATATCTATTTAAACTTGCGTGCAATAATTAGAAGAGAAAAACAACAAAATGAATTGATGATATTAAAAAATATTTTAATTAAAATAGTAGATGTTTTCAAAAAGTTACTGATTTGTTGAGTGACAAGAACTATTAGTCAAGTAATAGCTCTTGTCAGTCAAAGTAAGTCAAGTAATTAGTAAATAGTCAAGTAATCAGTAAGTACACAAAATTTGACCTCTTTGACTTATATAGTTTTTGTGTACCACTCGAAGCTAATAAGGACACCGCGGGACAGCACGAGACAGGCTACCGCGGTGCATTACAAGTATCTTGTTTTACGGACAGCTGAAGTCACGTGATGCTCAAATACACCAATGCAAGAGCACTACGTCATTCTAGCGGTCTGTAAAAAAAGATACAAGTATGCACCACGGTAGCCTGTCTTTTTCGTTAACCTCGGTAAGAGTTCTGTGACGTACAGAAATGAATACGGTTTCGTCAGATGAACGAAACTCTAAAAACAAAAGACTGCCTTCTTTGATAAATCAAAATATTTTACCATAAATGTCCCTAAAAGACAAATATTTCTGTAAATTTTATTCGCCGGTTCTGCGATTACAACCATAAATCAAGTGCAAGAAAGTTTACATGTAAGCTTTAGTGGACAAACGAAATGAATTTGGAAATTAATTTATTAATAATTTATAGCACGAATACGTTTTAAATGGTGTAACATAATAGATGAGCGCATGTACATTTTGAAACCTTGAAAATGACGTTATATTAAAATATCATTTATATATATAGACTAGCGGACCCGACAGACGTTTTCCTGGCACCGGCAGGTGATGTCCTGTCACCGACTCCAAAAAATCAAATAAATGTAATAAATATAATAATACGCACGATAAACACTACGCTCTTAATTTAATTTCTTATTACAATTATGTAAGGAAATTATTTTTCACTTTGCAGTAGTTTTTGAAGTCCGTTCAATTTTTGATAGAAAATTTTGTTTTTCTCATCTTAGTTAAAAGTTAACGATTTTCTGAAGTCGGTTAATTAAAATTATAATACAGAAAAAAACATTGCAAATCATAAACGTATGTCAGGAGTGGGGTTTGAACATACTATCTCTTTCATCAAGAACCAGAGTTTAAATCTGGCGCCTTAGACCGCTCGGCCTTTCTGTCCGCACTCTATTCAGCGAAATTACTCAACACTTTTAATTAGCGAAAAATCACTAACTATTAGTTTTTGCCTAATTACTAAAAAAGTACTGAATCAATTTCTATGAAATGTGAATCTAAACCATTCTTGAATCCATTGAAACACACACACAAAATTTCCTTAAAATCGGTCCAGTCGTTTAGGAGGAGTTTAGTGACAAACACACGCACAGAAGATTTATATATATAAAGATTTGCATTGGATACTTAACTTTAATTTTGAAATTGGTTTGGCTGGCACTGACTCCAAAAATTCAAATAAATGTACAAAAATATAATAAGACACACGATAAATACTACGCTCTTAATTCAATTGCTTATTACAATTATATACGGAAATTATTATTCACTTTGCAGTAGTTTTTGAAGTCGGTTCAATTTTTGATAGAATAGTTCACTTTTCTCTTTTTAGTTAAAAGTTGACGATTTTCTGAAGTCGGTTAATTAAAATTATAATAAAGAAAAAATTATTGCAAATTATACACGTATATCAGGAGTGGGGTTGGAACACACTATCTCTTTCATCAAGAAACAGAGCTGAAATCTGGCACCTTAGACCGCTCGGCCATTCTGTCCACACTCTATTCAACAAACTTATTCAACACTTTTAATTAACGAAAAATCACTAACTATTAATTTTTGCCTAATTACTAAAAAATATTGAATCAATTTCGATGAAATGTGAATCTAAACCATTCTCGAATCCACCGGCACACACACACACAAAATTTCATTAAAATCGGTCCAGTCGTTTAAGAGGAATTTAGTGACAAACACACGCACAGAAGATTTATATGTATAAAGACAGATATGTAAAATTCTTCTGAAAACCATATCATTTAGCAAGAATACTACATCGGAGATTTAGCAGTCGCGTAGCACAAAGTTGTAAACCAACAAGATAATTTCCTGAGTGATATTTCCCATTGAAATTAGACAGAAGCGCCGTACATTTTTTAAATACCTTTATTCGAGATTCATATCACAGCAGAGCAGTTCCACTAATGCTGATTTAAAAATTATACTACTGTAAGATATCGACAAAAAATTGATTTATGTTATTGATGTAGACATCCGCTCATTACGTCATCTTTCACCAGGTTGACACAAAATATAAAAAAAAAAACCCACACAAACTAAACTAAAACTGAACTGAACTCATTTCAAAGCTATCGTAATCTTTTGTATAAATTATAAACACAGGAAAAAAGGGATTTCACGACAAGCTTCTAATTTACCTGTTAAATTTTGAGAATTTACTCTTAATCAATGAAATTTAACCCAATGACACAATCATAAAATTAGTTCTCGCTTACGGTCGCATATAGTCAACTTGAATTCCTCGTTCAAACCAAGACGACCGAATGGTATTCTGGGTATCTGAACATTTGAGAGAAAAAATAAAGAAATATTATGCAATAGTATCGATTTGTATTGATTTTTTTTCCCTAAGATCGATCCATCAAGAATATAGACTCATGTACCAATGGCATATCTTTTGGTGGTAGTCTTTTCAAGGAGAATTAGCTGGTATTTAATTAACATTCGAATAAATTCATCAAAGATTAGGGCAGCCAACTTGATTTATTTTTTTCGAATTGAAATGTAAGATCACCGTTATAGAGACCTCATAGTTTCATTACTATACGTAAGCAGTTTTGCAGAAAAAAAGTTTACTTAGTGTTGCATACATGTTTTCATCCTGCAATGCAATTTCTGTAATATAGTTTTATCTCTTAAGTGGGTTTAAAGAGCGATCGCCCGATAATATTACATTCACTTATCTGTTGCTATCAAAAACTAAAGGCATTTCCCTTCCTTGCCTATAACACTATTTTAAAAATTTGGAGTTCGAGAAGAAAAACAGAACTTACTAGAATTTCAATAAAAAATTTGGAAAACTTGCTTCGTTCGTGCTATCAATAGGTAAAACAATATTTCGCGTTGTGTGTGGACATGTTAAAAGAACTAAAACAACAACAAATGCCTATACAACTTGACGGGTTAACTGGAAACAAGTTCGGGATAAGCTTTTCGTGTTAACGACGTCTGGTTCTAACTATCTTAAACAGATACAAAAATATTCTATAAATTTTCTGCTGATAGTTGGATGCTTGCTTTGTTTTAAACAATTATTAGTTTTAAGTCATTAAGTTATTACTTCGCACGTGTACGATAAATTTTCTTTATTTAGTTTTTAAAAAGATACTGTACTGCTGATGTATCAATTCTATATTTACAAATTGAAATAAAACAATTTGGAAATAGCACGTGAAGCGTAGCAAATAAGATGCGTTCATACGATAACGAAGTTTTAAAAATATCACTCTCATATATCAATCTCACAAAATTGTAAATAGTTAATTACAATTAAAATGCGCACCAAACAATGTTCTCCCTATACCATTATGTAATAGAATACTTTTGTGTGGCCTTGTAAATTAATAACAAATGTTCTTTGCACCACATATTATGCAAAATGTATATTATAGTATGTACTTTATAGATGCATATCAATTTCATTATGTTCGAATGAGTATAACACCATTAAAATATATTTTTCCCCATTCACCGTAATGTAACGAAATAATTTTGTTTGTCCCTGTAATTGATCTTTTCTTCCAATTTTCATAATATTAGAAATGACTCAACAAAATTGTGTAATAATTATGTTTTGTTTTAATTTCAAACTATTCAAATGCATTTGTAAGCTTTTCCCCCATTGATCGTAATGTAACGTAATATTTTTTTACTGTCCCTGTAATTGATCTATGGATCCGATTTTCATAAAACTTGAAATGACTCGACAAAATTATGTAATAATTATATATTTTAAATTTCAAACAATTCGGTTGGGTATTTTTGCGTTGTTATATGCGGACGGCCCATATAGCACACTTGCCTCCCCAGGATGTCCTGGGGAGGATTCACATCCCAGGACCGTCATCCCCCAGGCATCCCTGAGAATGCAGAAAATTGTCACCAGGAGGTCCTCAGGAACCGAAAATGTCCGCTTTACAGCATCCAGGCACGCTCACCAGGACCTCCGTCTGGGTCCTCCCCGGGAGGTTCTGGGGAAGATTTGAGGAAGTGATATAGGAGGATTTTGGGAAACTTCAAGGTCACTAATATGTTAAAAAAAATTTAAATTAAAGCTATGATTTAATTTAAATTTTTTTAGAAGAAAACACGAATATATTTTTTTCTATTATTCAGACAGATTTACATATACAGAGATTATTCAGTAACAAATTTCTAACCTTCATTTTTCTTGCTGGATTTGAACCCGAGTACCTTGGCTTTCTGGACGCGTACTCTGTCTGTTATGCTGTAGGGCCAATAAGAAATAAAGATTTCTAAGGTATACATGAATTTTTACTCCGCTTTTGAAACTTAAAACTAGGAAATGTCCTATTTTTTGAGCTTTTTCATACATTCGACATAAGTTTAAATTAATAACTCTAAATAAATTATCAATAATTATTTTTTTAACATAAATGTCTTCGAATTTAAAATTTTTTTAATTAAATTGTATTCTTAAATGATAAAAATATCCTTTTAGCTTTTAATACTTAAAATCCATTAAGATCATTCTGTAGTTAGAAAATTGATTATGAACTATATATTTTGACACACAATGAATGATGCAAAACGTTACTGATGATATTCCCTATAAAATTTAATTTTAGTTAGTAAAAATATTATTTTCAGAGATTAAAATAGCAAGAGATTAAAACACATAGTTTCCTTAAAATTATGAATTTTTTTCAATGATTGATAAATAAAGACTAAGTGAATCCTTTCAAAAATAAAACTTTTTTGCTCTTTCTCTCTCTTACTTTTTTTACAGAAATTTTAATCGATTTTTTTCTCTTTTTTCTCTTGGTGCTCTTATTAAATGAATTTATGAAAAAAAAACATAAATTTGCTTAGTCTTTTCTTTCCTACTTTTTACTCTTTGAAATATTTCATTGTTTCAGTTTCATAGAGAACCCCACCAGCGGCCAAGAGATTTTGCTGTCGAAACTAGTAGATGGGAGGTGCTGAGTTTGTATCCAATCGCACCCGTCGGCCTAATCGTTCGAAGTTTTCCACGGTTTTCTTCGAATCTTAAACTTCCTTGCGTAAATACGGGTTAGGTTCCATTAGAAAGACCCTCCGGAGGGCAGCAACCCTCCTACTTAATGTGTCCGTTATTTTTATTTTTTATTTATTTTTATTTATTTTTTTTAATGATTGACAAATAAAATCTAAGTAAATCCTTTTCAAAAATGAAACTTTTTTGCTCTCTCTCGCTCTTACTTTTTTTTTACAAAAATTTTTATCGATTTTTTTTAATGTTTTTTAAAAGGTGCTCTTATTACACGAATTTATGAAAAAAATATATATATATATATATAAATTTGCTTAGTCTTTTCTTTCCTATTGGGCTAGTTCCTAGTTCGTTTCATAGTTAACAGTGAAGAGATTCTACTCTCGAAACTGGTTGATAGGAGGTGCTGAATCGCACCCATCGGCCTAATCGTTCGGAATTTCCCGGGGTTTTCTTCGAATCTTGGATTTCCTTGCGTAAATATGGGTTAGGTTCCTTTAGAAAGACCTTTACTGAGGGCAACTCTCCTCCCCCCTCTCTTGATATGTCCCTCATGTTGATAATTGGCCGTCATAAATACAACCAATCAACAAACACGTTTTAAAATGATTAGGTATGTTTTGGCGAGTATTTATTAACGAATAATTAAATCCGTTACTTATGAAATTCTTACATGACGGTACGAGTTGCAGATGTTCGGATATTTATCACTTGTCGCGGGATTAAAAAATACGGTAAAAGCACTGTATTATTTTATAACATTGTAAAAATATTAAAATTCTGCATTGTCATTGAAAACACACCATTGTAGAAATTTATATAATTTAATTGTAACAGGATTTGGTGTGAAAATCAATTGTAAAATTCCATCATTACACTGAAACACTGCTTGAATTTGAATGACATAAAATAGAAACTATTAATAAAATTTGAATCTGTTACAAAACCTTTTTATTTTCTTATTGTTATAAATAAAATTAATTTAAAGTTAAATCTCCATTTAGCAGTCTTTAAAATTATATGAAATTTTTATGATCATAAAAAATACAATATGCTCCTTTTTTCATTTTATTAACGACGGGAAATATTTTTGTTAATTACTTGAAATGTAATTTTAGTAACTAAGATTTTAGGCAATTTATAAAGTCTGAAAAAACTAATATCTTTATTTAAAATATAAGACGTTTTTATCAACTAATTATTTTTTTAAAATCCCAAACTAATATATGTATCCATATACTTTCTTTTACACCTACAAACAAATTTGTTTTACTAACTCAAAAGTAGTTTCACTTCTATTCTTGGAATAACACCCTTTTTTCGTCCTCTCGTTCAGTGATTTCCGTGAAACTTGCTGTTCGTCTGCTTCTCCGCTGTCAAAATTGATTGAAGGGGCGTGATTAGCTATTGAGTGATTAAGTGCTGGAATGTTGACTGTCTATGCCGAGTATTATATGCTACTGCTATGCAGTTGCTTATATTAATACATTCATTGTTACTAGGTATATCCGAAGAAATAAAATAGAAAATTGATTTGTTAAATGAAAGTTTTAAGTGATGGCAAAATACTCTTCAATTAAATATTGTGTTAAAACATTTGATTGAAATTTTTTTCTATTTCAATCTATCTATTTATGAAATACAGATAAATATTTATCTGTAATTTCAAAATCTATAATGTTATAGATATTTCAGAAGTTTTCTTAATGAAAACTTCATTTTATCTTTCAGAGTTTAAATAACAATAATATTGTTTTGTTTGGTAATCTATAAAAGAAATTAGAAAAATAAATTGTTAATCAGTCCAATTTACATTAAAAAAAAATTAATTAATGATAAGGAAAACAAAATAGGCTAAACCTTCAGAAATGGCATTTAAGTTGATGCTTCTATTTAGCTAACATTTTCTTATCCTCAACATTCGATAGGTACAGGATAATAACTTGAATTAAACTTTTAAGTTGCGTGAATTTATATTTTTTAAACAGAAAATCTTTTCAAATAAACCACGTATAGGTATATATTTGGGAAATAGCGGGGAGGGGGGGGGGGAAGGTGAAGCTCAATATTTATATATTTTAAATCCAAATATACCATTTTAAAATGAATTGCAGCACTATCTTTGAGTTGATGTTATGTGCTGGGATAAAAATATCTAGTTTCGTCGCGACAATTTGGTTTATTTATTTATTTTAAATAGGATTTAGTAAGTATGTTAGTTAATTATATATATATATATATATATATATATATATATATATATATATATGCATCAGAACTCGATTTAGATAATTTTCATAACAAAGTTTTAAACGGGTACTTATGAACAAACTTACGTTAATAATCTCTTATTTTTTCTTTCCATAAATACCTTTACCTCTGAATTTCAGAAAAAGTATATGAACTAGAATTGTCTTCTATTTAAAGATTTTAAAGTATTAATTTAGAAACGTACTATTTAGTTCATTTAAACAAGTTAAATTAATTTCTAAATCAATAAAAAAGGAATAATAATAAAAAACCAAAACGCAATAGGATATTTATTAATAATTAATAAAATATTGATAAATGAACAAAATATGGATTAGAAGATACATAATAGTAATTAGTATATAACAAAGGAATTAATTGAAATAATAAATTAAAATTTTTAATTTAACTAAAAAAGATTAAAAGTTATAGCAGTAATTAAAAATTATAAAAATTTAATAACAATTAACTAATTTGCTTAAAAATAAGTAATCGAGTAATTAATAAAATATAATTAACTCATTAAAATCGATACCGATTTAATTGAATTCACTATTTTAATATAAAAAAACAATTGAGTATTGTACTTCAGAATCATTCATAAGATGGCGCCAGCACTGTGACTTCCTGGGCACTTCCCCAAGAATGAATAACCGGGCACTTCCCCAGGAGTGATTTCCCAGGTACTTCCTCAGGAGTAGCATCCCTGGAAAGTTGCTCCGTGGGACGTTACTGGGAGCTCATTCCTGAGCACACCGTAAAAGACTTTTCCCCAGGACGTCCTGATCTTGTCATTTTATTTTCAGGAGGAATATGGGATGACTTGGAGCTCCTGGGGAGGTATTGAGGAGCTTTTGTGCTATATGGGGGTCGGACAGACGGACGGACTGAACGACAACTATAGGTGCTACGTATTTACATAATTACGAATAAACCTAAAACCTTGGTAGAATTCGGTGAAATGCAGCATTGAAAATTCGTTACACAAAAAAGACAATGATCCTCCTAATAGCTAGTAACTCCTGTGCTATGATTGATAAATACTTGTAATTTTTTAACCATAACGAGCGACATTTTAATTTAATGATAATTACATTGCTATATAAATGAAACAAATGTAATTAACGTAACAAGTTTTCAGAATAAATCACGTACATATAAACATTAAGAGAGTCGTGAAGCGAAATTATATCTATGGATTATATTTTATTGATAAATTATAGAAGTTTATAAAGAAATTATAAAAAAAGTTGAATTTTCTTTCAAACATTAAATCCCACACTACAAGTATTTGTTAAAGAGTAAGTTGTAAATTTTCTTGAAAAAAAAATGAAATGAATTTTTTAAATAATTAAAATTTAAAAATTACATTTGGTGTTTTTAGAAATAACTAAATGGGTGATATTTTATACGTAACAACACATTTCGTGGATATATCATTAATTCTGAAAAAAAAATCTTCATGCGTAATGAATCACTTATATTACGTTATTCATTTTCATTTCAAAGAAACATTTATTTAATTCAAATTTTCACACACAAAAAATAAATAAATAAATAAATAAAACATAAGATTAATTTTGTTTGCGATGAATCATTCCCTTAAAAAAGATTATAAAACTAAATGAAAAACTCGTAGTTAAAAATTTATGAGTGATTTTGCGAGATTTGAATAGAAAACAAAAGAAAACGATTAATTAACTTTGTTTTATTTTTGATGCATTACTAAGAATAATAACATTAAGTGTGATAAATCCCACACTACAAGTATTTGTTAATGAAGAATTTGTAAATTTTCTTTAAAAAAATGTAATGAATTTTTTAAATAAATATATTTTAGAAATTACATTTTATTTAATTAGAAATAGCTAAATGGACGATATTTTATACGTGACAACACATTTCATGGATATATCATTAATTCTGAAAATTTAATCTTTATGCGTAATGAATTACTTATATTACGTTGTTCATCTTCATTTCAAAGAAACATTTATTTAATTGAAATTTTCACACACACACACATAAAATAAATAAATAAATAAGTTTATTTTAGTTTTCAATTAATCATACTCTTAAAAAAATTATAAAACTAAATTAGAAACTCGGATTTAAAAAGGTTATGAGTGATTTCGCGAGATTTAAATAGAAAACAAGAAAACAGCTTAATTAATATTGTTTTATTAATGATGCTTTACTACGACATCTATAATAACTTTCAGTGTACCCCACTCTCTTAAAACGAAAAAGCTGAATTAACTCAAGTTGAGCTGAAATCCACTCTTTTCCCATGTTGAAAGGAACCTTCTCAAGAAGAGCTGAAACAACTCAAGTGAATGAGCTGTTTTTAATCAACTCATGATTGAGTGATCTCTATTTTACTCATACTTGAGTGAAATCAAATCAATAAAGGTTAAATCCAGTAGTACTTGAGTGATTTGTAATCAAATCATACTTGAATGAAATGAAGTCATTTAAGACTGAATCTCGTAGCACTTGAGCGATTTGTAACCAAATCATACTTGAGTGAAATGAAGTCTTTAGGATTAAATCGAGTAGCACTTGAGTTAGCTGCAGCCAACTCGTATTTGAGTGAAGTGAAATAATTTAAGGCAAATCCAGTAGCACTTGAGCGATTTGTTATCAATTCAAGTTGGAGTGAAATGTTGTCATTTTTGATTTAATCCAGTAGCACTTAGGCGATTTGTAACCAATTCATACATGAATGAAATCAACTCATTTAAGAGTTAATCCAAAACTCCTTGAATTTGTAGAATTGAACAAATTCACTCTTAAGAAAAGCAAAATTGCTTAAAATTACAAAAATCTTCAAGCGATTTCTAAATCGTCTAAATAAAATCACATCATTTAAAACTAAATTCAGTAATCCTCGATTAATTTTTATCAATGAAATTCAATATAACATGGAATTATTGCCACATTTTAAAGTGTTGCAATTAAATTCTCATTTCGGATTTAAATTTCTGTTTATTGACATTACAAGGGTATATATATATATATATATATATATATATAAAGAGAGAGAGAGAGAGAGAGAGAGAGCGAGATTGGAAAACTGTAACATGGATTCTCCAATGTTTCTTCCAAGTCTTTAATTAACAAGACTTAAAACATTCTAATTTATATGACTGAAAGTTCTCTAATGAATCATAAAAACATTTTTTTTTCTTTCTAATTCAATGAAACTGTTTCCTATGTCAATTTAGGGGAAAAGGCAATTGAATCATTATACAAAATTAAATGGAGCTTACATGAATTTTTTATTATTCTGTCAAATCAGAAATTTTTAACATCAGTATTTTCTTTTGTTAAATTTAAAAGTATATATATTCATTAAATTGAAAATACTGGTGATCTCAAAATTGCAAATTTGAAAACACTTATTCATGCAAACTGCCTAAATTTGCATAACTGTAAAACAGCACCCGAACAACATTAAACAGAATATCAGCTTCTGATGCTGTGGTGCTAATGGGATTTTTCCTTTCTTTTCTTGGGCAATTTCAAGTTTACATATTTTCCAATGATACTTATAGCTTCAGATATGCTTATATACAATTTTACTGATTTAATTGCAAATAACAATTATTTTTTTACTAAAAATTTACGATTTCAATCAAATAAACCAATCTCAGGCATCTTACTAAAAAAATATTGAAAAAATAAACTTGATATCAGCCCAACGACTCAACTTCAGCATCACAATGTCAGAAGCTGATTGTTCCGCTTAAGAGTTTAGATAATCCTATGCAGAAGTTATTTTCAAATATCTTGTTTGGATTTTAAAATTTTTACCTTTTTTTTGGGGGGGGGGGGGCATAGAATATTTGAGGATGATCTGTAAGTGGGTTAGTTTTTACTTTTGCAATTTTGGTTAGTTTTTTTTATATTAATAGGAGTTTCAGAACCAGTTTTGAAAAATAAAGTATTAAAAAACATAAAACCTAAATTTAAAAAAGTATTCCCCCCCCCCACACACACACATGGCCAGTGCAGGGTTTAAATAAATGAAATTGAAAATATTTTAAATGGATAAACATCAACCCATGATACCTTGTTGTAATTACTCCTCGAATTAAATCTCAATCAAAATCTTATATTTCTTAAACTGAGTAAATTAAAAAAAAATATTTTAATTCTTTAGTTTGAAATCTGAAATGGCTTTGAAATCTTAGATAAAATAATTGTTACCCATTGCAATTGGGAAATGTGGAGGAATGCCATTAAAAAACTTGTATAGCTAAAATTTGCATTATGGACAATTATTTTATTGTATGAAGAACCTTCAACTAAATATTGTAGTACAAAAGTTAAATGCAGAAATAACTGAGAAATGGATTTATTGACCATGTGCAATTGTTCTTTATATCATTTAAAACATTTGTTAAAACTTAAATTTATATTCAAGAATAACTTATTTCTTCTTAATTAATCTTTTAATTTTTTATTTTATTCAATGTTTCTTAAATCAACTAACTTTTAAATAAATATAAAAGCATAAGACTGCAGCATTTTATGTCAAAAATTATAGCCAAATGTGCAATTTAGAATGTTGCAAGAAAGAAAAAAAAAATCTAATTTTATTTAACAACAAAAACATTTTATTTAGCAAGAACAAAATAAACCTAACATTAATTGATAACAATTCTTTCGAACATCAGATAAACAAGTTTCAATAATATCTTTAACAGGACCTTTATAAATATAACAGTCCATTTGCATTAAACATTAAATATATAAAGAGCATATTGTAATCTGTCCACTGGTTTGTCCAACTTTTAAAATCTTAGGCAAAATAGACGCTTTCTTGAAGAATCTTGAGATTAAATAAGATTGTTGAATTTGACTCCTCACAGTAGAATTTTACTGCTCCATGAAATCATCTTCCTGTGTTAAAAGAAAATATTGAAATTAAGTTAAATAGCAATAAATATAATGTTAAGGAATGATTATGAACATATTAAAATATTTTGCAGTTTTCAGATTAAATGTTTTATAAAATTTCCCATCCATAGTCTAAACAAAAAATGAACCATACACTAAAAATTTTAGCTTTATAAATATTACACTACTGAAAATTCAGCCAATCATGAATAAAATGGAAATTGAATAAATAAATCCTGTGCGATTACACTTATCTGCTTGTTTAAATCATGGTGTTACTTCTGATACAATCTTAAAATAAATCACCATTTTAAAAACAAATTTAAAATGAAAGTTCTTAAAGCAACATTATAAAATATTGTTGAAAATTCACCTTTGTTGCTACTTTCAAAATGTATCAGCGTTGGCAAATACCCAACCAATACAGGTTTTTGTGGATTTTTAGTTGTTTTTCTATATATTTGCATATTTATATAATACAAAATAGAACCTACAACAATTAGACCAGGGTTGGCACGGTTTAAACCAATTGGCTTTAACTATGGTTTAAACAACTGTTTACCCCTTTTGGTTTAAACAACGGTTTAGTTTAAACCAACTGGTTTTTTTCTAAAAAAAGAAAATTGTTTTTTTTTTTTCAGAAGAAATCTAATTACATTTTCTCTTTTTCTTAATAATTTATGTATGTCAGATTATTGAATATAAATAACTTCTATTTTTAACACTTTATATCAGCAATAAGCATTGGATGTAGCAGGTTTAGATGATTTTTTGGGTATAGGATTAAAATCAGTCTGCATTGGTGAATATATTTATTTCTCTTTAGAAAAAGCTTCGAACATGTGAATTGATCTAATATAAAATAGATTAAAAATATTCAATATTTAATAGAAAAATCTTAATTTTTTGAAAACTGTAGATTATTTAACGCAATAACATAACACAATCCATAAGATTTCAAACTGTAAAGGAAATACCCAATCTTAATTGGGGAGGTTATCTTAAGCATTAAAATCAAAATATGAAGTCAAATAAGAGAGTTTTCAAAGATTGGATGCTACTTATAGCATTTTAAAAATAGTGATTTTTTCCCCCCTGTTAGTTATCTACTAAATCTATGACCAAAAATGTTGACTTCAAATTGTCATTCAAGAAACAAAATCTCAAGAAGTATTTGAAATTTATTATTTGGATAGCTATGGAGAAGAATATTTTATTTATCAGACTACTTTCAATTTACATTAAATACATAAAGAGCATATTGTAATCTGTAATTAAAAGATTAGTTATAAAGATTTTCAAAGTATCAATTCTTCACTGTATACAGCATTTTATTCTTAGAACATAAGACAGTTTGCTAATACTGTTTAAATTAAATTTTAATTTCTTTTATTTTTTACATAAATTTATTGTAAATATTTAATTTAAATCATTTTAAAATGAAGTTACAGTTTATAATCCAATGTCTATTTTTATCAATAAATATGCATGTATATGTAATGGTGATTTTGAATATAGAGACACATAACTCATTGATCTTTAAGATTTTAGTCAAGCTGTAAAAGAAATTCTTCTTGATTAGGAAAATTACCCGGGTGCAGGGGCCTCGCTAAGGGGGGGGGGGGCAGGGGGAGCCTCCCCCTCCAAACATTCGTAAATGCTGTTACACTTGGCGAATTTAATTAAAATTTTAATAAAAATTGTAGTACATTTTCTATTTTTGATAGAATTTGCAAAAGTTACAACTCTAATTGGAAATATTATTAAACTTTTTACAAATAAGAACTGTATTACATTTTCTAAGTGTGGTAACTTGGCAAAATTATAAAACGAGTTGGCAAATATGAAAATTTGACTTGGCAATTTAAGGTCTTCTCCCCCACCAATTAAAAGTCTTAGCGATTGCCCTGCCCGGGTGTCATCCTCTAAAGGGTGACACCAAATCTTTATTTGCAAATAAAAAATACAATTTTATAAGATTTTGGAGTCTAATTAGGAAATAAAATGAGATTTTTAGCTCACGATGCAATACAGCTAGTTTTTTTTTCTTTGCTAAAGTGAAGTTTTATACAGAATGGTGTGTCTAAATAAGATATGCACCAGGGAACAAAAACCAACCGATTCAACGAGTGGGTAACAAAAGTAAACTTTAAAAGAAAGAATTTTCTTCTACGTATAGACACGGCATTGACTTATGCAGACTATGGGTCGAATGATGATTCATTGCTGCGGTTTTTTTATGCAGAAGGACAAAAGGTAAATAAGGAATGGTAAGGTTATTTTTTAAAAGAATGTAGAATTGAGATTGAAAAAAATATGACAGAAAGGAGGAATTGGAAAGGAGGAGGAAGAAGGGGGGGTGGGGGCTTGACACCTTTTACATCTGTCCCGGGATGTCACCCATCCTAGCTACACCACTGCACACCCACTTCATCTCTGACAAGTAAATAAATTTTCCTGCCTGAGAAAACCGTACCAAACACAAACCATAAAATATTACTTGAAAAAATAATTATAAGAAAATATTGCATTAGTCCTTACTATCTGTTAAATAAATTATCGGAAATAAAATACGCAATTTTATAGTTTTAGTTTACATACTACATACTTTTTTATAAAATAGTAATTTTCCATTTTATTATGCCAAAAATTTTGTATAACTGCAAAAGAAGTTTGGTTTATTTTACATTCTAGTAGGAGTGTGTGCGTGAAGAGGGGGGGGGGATGGTTTAAAATATTTTATAGAATTTTATGTAGCAGGCTACTGATGACTATTTCTGACCAGTAAACTTTCATGCGTACTGGTCTTTGGGACCAGTAACTTTTTTAAAAATCAATTCTACCACTGGGCTATGCATAAAAAATGTTAAGGGAAAGGGAAAGCAATGATATTACAAGGTATTTTCTAAAGAGAAAGAGGATTTTCTTTTTGGTTATCGTTGCATAATATTTAGGAAATAATACTTGCATTTACCAGTATAGAAAGACAAACTTTTGTCCACTCTTTTCGTTTTATTTATAAATTCTCATTTAGATTTAAAGCTACCTGGGAAGCAGGCACAAGAAAACCATTATTTCTGCATGCATTATGTAACAACTTATAAATATTAAGCAGATTATTATAATACAGACCATGCATGCAATAATTTTGTCCAATAAAAGTATGAAACTTTGCCAAAAAAAACAGTAACACAAGTTCAACATTAAGAATGAAAAAAAAAATCTTGGAAATGTGTTCAAAAACTACATATTATGCCATATATGTAGCCTCTCTATATAAATATATATGTAATCCGGAGCACGTTTTTACTAAGACACTGCAAACAAGAAGTAAATACAATGTTTTGATAAATTTCTATGAATAAAGATATAATAATTACAAAACTTTAATACAAGGCAATTAAATAACGAGATATTTACATTGCATTAACAATTTTTACTCTGATTAAATATACTAATTTATTTTATTAAAGCACGAAAGTTTTGTAGCAGCACTGTAACACCAATTATTAATATAGAAATGCATTAAACACATCCTCAATATTACCGCGTGACACGACATTTTAATTTCAAGGTATGATACTGTTATGAATTTTAGTCTGTTAAAAAGAGAAGGGAAATTTATTAAAAGAAAGCATAATTAAAATAAAATACTTATATAAAACTTACTTACTTCGTAAAAAAGGCATTTTCAGCAAATTGTGTAGCGAACGGCGGAAGAAGTCTCCATCTTATCTTGCAAGATCACGTGACGAGTCAGCGGCGAAAATCAGCGCGGAAAAAGAGCTGTTTCATTATTGAGTTGAGGTGTTTAGTTTTAAAGCTGTATGAGTGGATTAGAAAGAGAAAAAATCAAACCAAGATGACTGAATCGGTTAAAAATCAACTCATTCACGATCCAATAAATTAGGACTCTTTCTTGAGCAGCCAAATCCACTCTTTCGTTTTAAGAGAGCATATGTTTTTGTTTTGTTTTTTTCTTTTCTGTTGATTTATTGTTCGGGATGCGTTTTCGTCATATTTAACTATTTCACGTTATATGAAATTAATGTACGTTGCTGAGGTTTATGAGAATTTCCTTCCTGTATGTAAATAGATATTATTTACAGGAAAGTACACTAAATTTCGTCTATTATACTGTATCCTGAATACTGTGTACTATTAAACAAGATCAAAATATTTTAAAAACTTAGTACGAAAGCAAGTCATTTGCTAGGCTTGATGATTATTTCCGAAAGGTTATTTTATATTTGCACTGATTTTTTTATGATAAATCTGGTCTCGTGATTTTATTTACTAATTTGATACCTTTTATTATTATTATTCACGTGAAAATATTTGTATAATAATAAAAAAATTTGGGAATACTGACGCTTGAACGATGAAACATGCGTAGATCGAAATAAAGGATTTTAAATGAATTTTACCTGCATTTTATTATCAATCTCAGCAATTTTTATGTTAATTTGAATGATTTTAAGTTCTTTTCATACATAGTTTTTAAAAAAAACAAGACTTAGCAATTATAAAACACTGTTTAAGTAATTTTTTAAATATAATTTTATATCATTGACCTGATAATAAAAATGCAAATTGCTACTTCCAACAATTTCAAAAATACATTGTATAGTGCTAGCTAATTTTTAAAAATGAATTCTTTATCATTCAAAGTAAACATAGGACGTTAAAACGAAAATGCAAAAAGGTGAAACAGATAAATATAATGTAGGAAAAATATGGAACGAAAATTTCAAAAAGGAAAGTATACTTTGATAAACTGTATCGAAAAGTCATTTATCATGGCTCAAGTCCTTCAAAATTGGTTATTCAAAATGAAGATTTAGTTTTTAAAGCTGAATTTTCTCATTCCTGTACTTTTTTATATACGTTTTCAGCGAATTTTTTTAATGCATTAAAAAGTTTTCTATATGAATCTGAAATTGATGTATTGAGCAGAAATAAACTTTCAGCTATTGAAGTTCTTTCAAGAGTTTTCACACTCTTAAAACGAAAGAGCTGATTTGGCTTCTCATGAAAGAGCTGTAATTTTTTCGATCATAAAAGAGTTGTTTTTCAAACGATTAAATCTTCTTGATCTAAATTGGTTATTTAAATAGCTCAACTACATTTAAATTGGTTAAAACTCGAGTTATTTCAACTCTTTTTTGAGAAGCTGCATTTCAACATTGAGATGAGTGGATTTCAGCTCAACTTGAGCTATTTTTTGGTTGACTTTTTAAGAGAGTATATTGTACACTCTTGCTGTAAATATTGAGATTAATTTAGATCATTTGAGTAATATAGAATGAAAGTCTTATTATAAAATAAGTGGACATAATTAAATGAAAAAATACGTATAATAGAATACGTTTGATTAAAAATAACTTATTCAGACGTTTCATTAATGATGATTACATGCTACATTATGTTTTTCAAAAAATATGAGATAAGCAATTTTTCAATTTACATAAAAAATATTTGAAAAACAAAACAAAACAATATGCACCATTTAAATTTTTTTATTAACTTCTTTCATGTTTAAAAAAGTTAATTTTAAAGTTACAGAATTTTAGGAAAGGCTGTAATTCGTTTTGTGAATTCGTGATGCTACCTACTTAACTCGAAAAATTTTTCTTTTCAGGTATACATATTTAGTAAATTTGTAAACAAGAAACAGAAAGAGGATGCTCTTTCAAAAATTGGTATTTTTTATTTTGTTTTAAAGTTAATGCATTATTATTTCAATTATTGATTTGAATTTGAAAAATAATAAGTTGCAGAAGAAAGGTATATAATTGATTTTGAAGTGCAAAATATTTATTTTTTATGAGTTTGTTATGTATATATTTAAAAATAAATAGGACTTCAATTAAATAAAATATTATCAAAAATGAGAAAAGGTACGTAATTTAGTAAAACAAAAAGCTGGTAAATGAGTAAATTTTGTCTCTTTAACATTAATTGTGGACATTACTGTTAAAATGTTATTTTCCGAAATTATAACAGGTAAGATTAATAATCCGTACATAATACTGTACATAATAAGTAAATAATAACGTGCAATAAGTATTAAAAAAATAATAAAAACTGATTAAAAGTGGGAAAAATTTAGTAAATAATATTTCACTGTGCAAACTCGAATTCAATTAAAACATAATGAGCAAAATGAATTATTTAAATGTATAGAGAAACTTTATTGAAAGTCTCAAAAATATACTTGAAAATTTAGAAAACGATAGAATAATCAATTTCTGAATAGTCAATCAATGATAGATGGATCAATTTAGTCGATAGAATAAGCTCGAAATCCGTGGTTCCCGAAACGAAATAAGTAATAACGTAACTAAATATACAGCGTCAAATACTGTGTAGTGTCAATAGTGTGTACAATGTATGTATAAAATCTCATACATTTTTTACAATATCTGACAAAGCGCTTAAAATTTTAAGTGACTGGTCATCTTTGGCCAATAGTGTACTAGAAATGTATATATTCCATAAGTTCAAAGAGATATGAAGCTTAAATAATAACAAATCTTGCTATTTTGTATAACTTTTTTTTTTTTTTTTAATCTTGTCCTAATTTGTTTAACATTTTGGCGGGCGTGCAGATTTTCGTCACATGAGTGAGCGTGCGTTGTAAATTGCATAACAGGTGAAAAAAAAATCAATTATTGCTGCTTTATTTTAATTTTACAAATAATTTAACTTGCAATTATCATACAAGTTATCTCTGATCACAATTTATGAAAGTGTTCCGTAATACATTTATTTTGTTATAACATATTAGAGGAGAAATTTAGATGTATAAAAAGCTGCTTGCTATTACAGTCACAAAAAATAAAAATTAACAATGAATTAATAAACAATAATTAAATAATTTCGGATTTATAGAATCCGTTTTATATTTCATCTATGCCAGTCGCTTCTCATATCAAGCATAAGATTTGCTTTTTTAAAAGCTGTTCACAGATAAACCTTGCGGAATTCATGCACTGTTAGCAGATTAAAATGGCAGTTGCAGCTAATTGCGCAATCTGAAATACAAATAACTTTCAGGAACTAAGTAAAGACATCCAATAAACGAATACAAATAATTATTACCACCCGCTTGAATTTTGTTTTAAAGAAAAAAGAAAGTAAATATTGTAATTTTTACAACGGCGTGCCGACGGAAGGTTAAGATGAATTTAATTCGGTACAAAAAATAAAACGAGTGCATGTCTAAATAAAATTTGGCATTAAATAAAACTAAATTCAGCGTAATAATAAAATTCTGTTTTTTTTTTTTTTTTTTTTTTTTTTTTTTTTTTGTAGCTATAACACATCTCCTGCTCAAAGTTTAAACTTGGAATAGCGCAAAGCAAATTCGAAAGAAGGTCGCAAGCTTTCACTACCACCTTTGTCCGTTTTTAATAGGTTTCAATTAACTTTTAAAGACACGAAAAGCGTATTGAGAGATTCAAACAATGCAAACTAGTCTCCAATCAGCATTTGTGTAATTAATTCTTATGAAATTAGTCTTGTTTTTAACAATTAGACTTCTATTGCTTTTATACATTGCTTGCTGCTGGCACTGCATTATATTATGAAATGACAAATATGTAATTAAAAGTTGTTACTAAAACTTCAAAAGCCGATGGTACATAGAGTACGCCGTCCCTCTCAATATTTAAGTCTAAACCGTCAGTGTTTTTAAGGGTTAATAACTCAGATATTTTACTAAGATTTTTATCGAAAATCATTATTATATTTCTGCTACGATAGGTACCTCCATGACTCCTCAACACCATTTCTGAAAGACCGCAAATCAAAATGTTTGTGTAGCGTAAAAATACCTTTCACTCAAAAACCAGTACGTAAGTTTAGGGTAATCGGTATAATTTTCCTGCAAGGTTTAACTTAGTGTCTAATACCTCTAATTTTTTCATAATTTTAGTTTCTGTAGATTCAGAAGTAGATGGGTGAACATTTTTTTCACTACATTTTCGGTTATATATCTGAAAATACAATTATTAAATTCATTTTTAATGTAAGGTACCCTGGGGTAATAACGCCACGTTAAGGTTCTACCAATTTTCACGGCTTAGTTTTAGATTGTATTTTTCAAACAAATATAGGATCTTATACAGCAACTCATTGACTATCTATATAAAATAAAATAATTTAACAGATATGTATTCATAAAATGTAATGGCGTTTTTTCTTGACCCATGCTATTTGGCGTTATTACCCACCTATATGGGTAATAACGCCATGCAAACAAAACTATGAAATAAGATGGAATAATTGCATGTAGATAGCCCAATTCTAAAAATACAAACTCTACAAACTTAGAAATTGACAAATTGCATTCTAAGATATTGAAAATGTTCAATTTTTGTGAAAGTGTAAGAAATATAAAGGTGTGGTTTGGGAGGGGGGGATGAGGCAAATGAATATCAGACAGTGAGTTTCTTTTTGCTTAAAAAGGACCGTTTAAATAGAAATATGAGAAACATTGCACAGTTTTAACTGTGTTTATTTGAATCAGTATTTAGGATGTAGCTCGGCCACTGTAGGCAATCAACCGGGGTGTTAATGTCAAGGATTGGCGTTATTACCCCGGTATAGTTATTGCGCAGTACATTTTAAATTACAAATTATCGCGAGAAGATATCCAAAATCTTCAACAACATTTTAAAAGTACATGAAATGCACTACAAATTTATGTAATTAACAAAGTATTTCCGGATAAAAAGATAGTCTTCACATATACAAAACGTATCTGGCAAATTTTAGATCAAGCGTTAATTTTAGTTGTTTGTAAAAACAATAAGACCTAAAAATGGAACAAATTAACTTGAAGCTGTTTTTTGCGATTTATATGACTCAAAACCCTTCTGCGCAGAGCACATGGGTGCCATTTACCTGATTATTTCATAATTATGCAAAATATAAGCACTTGGCGTTATTACCCCGCCTGGCGTTATTACCCCAGGGTACCTTATTTTTGAGTTCTGTGTTGCGTTCTGTGTCACATTATACCCCACACGATATACAAAGAAAAGACTTTTTTTAAGCAATTTAAGCAACGTAATTACCCCTCCTACATTTTTAGTAAATATATTTGCAAATATTTAAATACCGTATTTACTGGTGTATACCGTGCACTCGTGTATAATGCGCACCCCCTATTTTACAAGAAAAAGGCATTTTTTAAAATCTCGTATATAACACGCACAGTAAATTTGATATGCAGGTGAATGTATGACAGCATGAATTTCAATAAAGAAAGTCAAAACAAACAGTACACCAGGCCAGAATACAAGAAGAAAATACACTTTTAGACTTTTTAGGTTGGAGAGGAGTGAGTGAAGGTGATGAGAATTGCTAATTAGCATTTAAATAATGCTACTAGTTCTGTTATTTAAAAAAGTGCAAGGAATGAAATAAAGGTGCAATAATACTTCAATTAAATAGGATTTTCCGAGTTTTAATGTTTCTTTGAATAAATTTTTTAATTCACATGTATATCGTATGATTACATACAGCAGCAAAAAATTATTCCGTGTATAACGCGCGCCTAGGAGTTTTGCCCTAATTTTTGAAAAAAAAAAGTGCGTGTTATACACGAGTAAATACGGTATTTGTAATGATGTGTGGCAAAAATATGTGTTACTTCCCTCAATATTCCAATATTTTATAGTTTACGAGTAAAGTGGCTGTGACAGACAGACGCAGGAGTGATCTTATAATGGTTCCGTTTTCATCTTTTAAGTACGAAATCCCAAAAATACAAAACAAAATGTGACTCTTCGTACATTTACTTTAGTTTTCAGTTAAATGCATTTAATTGTGCTTCTCGGTCATTATTTTAAGACACTTCACTTTTCTTACGTGAAATTCCCTATAAAGGGATTTCATTGTCTATATTTAAAAATATTTTTATGTTAGTTATAAACTGTATTTCTAAGTACATACATTTAAATTATTTCATTAGAAAAATTAAACGAAATTTTGGTTAAAAAATTATTGTATTAAAAACTAGAATATTTTTTTAAGGGAGAATTCGTCTTTGCGATGTTAGCGGGGATTTTTATTGACAATTAAGATCGTAATAAATAAATGGTATAGCAGTTCAAATTCGCTTGAAACGCTAATTCTTTGAAGTTTGAAAATTTAATAATAATGAAATTAAGTTATAATCATTAAAAAATATGCTAAATAGTTTTAGAGTCTAATGTAAATTTACCAAATACTTTTCTGTTTTTTAACAGAATATCTGTTTGTCTAATTTCAGCAATAATTTTTTTAAAAGTAAACAAAAGTGAATTTGACGTTTTAAATATACTATTTATAAAGTCAGTTTAAAAAAAATTAGATATATTACATAATGCCTTTAACCTCTTCGGAACGAGCGATCGGTATACGTGCCGGCGTTGTTTGCAATCACATCCCGCGCGACCAGTAATCGCAAAAGCGGTTTCGGTACTCAGATCCCGAACGACTAGTATTCGTGCCGTATACTTGGAACGGTATATGTCTAAATATATACCGAACAAAAAAAAGATTTAATCGTATTTGAATTAATATTAGGAAATAATACCTTTTGTTCGAATTACGAAAGCAAATTGAATAGATGAATATTTTTTTTAATCTATATTAATTTAATTTTAAAAAAAATACTGCAATAAAAAGAAGTAATTATTTCATCTCGTATTTATTTTTCCGAGTTGTGATTTTTTTTTTCGTGATCATAAATGTTTTTCATGTCTAGTAGAAGTCTATTTTTTATTTATCATGCTTGGTAGAGGGGGGGGGGGGAATTACGGGAAGTGGATAAGCTGATGAACGCAAACATATCATATATGCTATACACTGTATAAAAAAAGGGTCGATCTACTAAAAAAAATTTAGTGATCCTTGTAATTACAAAAAAATTTCTAGTAATCTTACTCTGTTACAAGGAATCTGTAAGAATTACTAGAAAAAAGCTAGCAACGAATAGAGTTAATAGTTTTACATTTTTAATAGCTATTACTAAAACTCACTTGATGTGGCCGTGATAACCTAGTGGTCATAGCACTGAACTCCAGGCTGAAAGTACCTGTGTTCGATGCTGGCCGCCACCAAATATGCACCCAATGTATGCAATGTAAGTACTTGTTAAATAAAGGTTTATGAAAATTCTGTCGTAGCAGTTACCATGGGTAATGATCTCTGAACTTTCCATCCCCTTTAGAAACATGTCAAATTAGAGCAGGTAGCAATGTTTGGTGCTGCCAACTATTGCGGCTTTGCCGAAAATCTTTCGTTTCAGAAGTCTGTCTTTTTACCCACTGGATGCAGCTCGAAGGAGGCTCCTGCCTATCGAGCACACGTAATGGTTACCAAAAATAATTTTGGAGCTATTACTAAAATTTGCTTGGTTGCTCATATTAAAAAGTTTTAAGTTAGTTATACAAAAAAATCTTTTGTTCAGTTTACAAAAGAAATGTTTGTTTCACTTGCAAAAAAAGTTTGTAATGGTTACTAAAAAATACAAAATTAAAAAATACTAAAGAATACAAATTTACTAAGAAATTTCTAGTAACTTCTTGAATTTTTTTTACAGTGTACATGTGCTTCTGACTAAGATTTGCACTTCATGCGTCTTTCTGTTTCTTTTTTCAACTTTTATCTCTATAGAAATAATTTATTAGTTGACAGATGCGTATTTCTTAAATGTTTTCTTTCTTTTCTTTTCCTTTTTTTCCTCGGTTGAAAATTGCTTATTCGTTTGTAAATCATTGAGATTGCTGATCTCTGAAACTTGCTGTTTAAAAATGATTTAATTTGAGGAGTAGAAAAAAAAAAAAAAAGAAAAGGAAAAAGGTAAAAACTGACGGATTGTTGGATTGGATTGTATTAAACTTTCGGAATAGTTTCGGCAAAGCAATGTTTGTTACTTTGGACTTGTTTGTTATTTTGGTTTTAATTTTTGATTTTTATCTTCAGCAATATTATATTTCGTTTCAAATTAAACCATTTTAAATTACATCATCAATATTTATGTACCGTAATTTCCAAGTACATTAAAATGAAAAAAATATCGCATACATTTGACAAAGAATGAAATAATGGAGATTGTGTAAAATATGTAGTCTTCAGAAAATAAAAGTGTAAGTGTTAATGATTATAACATAATAATTTAACTCTGACTATTTTGATAAATGAGCCCATACATTAAAGCGAATATTTCGAATTATTTGTTAATTTTAATAACTTTTAAGAAATGTATATTTTAAAGTTCAATTCCATTTTACTTATTTTTATAATTAAATACTTTTTATTTGAATGACATTTTATCAATAATTATGCATTTAAAGATATTTTAAATTTCATTAAATATTTTCAAATTATTTTTATGTATGTCTGTATAATTAATATTAAAAAGTATTATACACTAGTTGCTTATAAGCTTAATTTAATTATTTTTATTAGTGAACAAATCAGCTTTTTAAAACGCATATTTTGTTTAAGGATTGTATTAAGTACTATTTAGAAAGAAAGCTATTTTTTCACAAAGTTATTCTTTATTTTGGCAAAATGCTTGATATGTTACTAAAAAAAAGGCTTGTAAGTCTTTTGTAATCATATTATATTATTTTTTAATTTAAAAAAAGTAGATAAAATAGGCTTATATTTTAAGCCTATTTTAAGACAACCATAAGAGCCACGGTAATTGGCTAAATCTTACTGTTAATCCTACTGTAAATCTTACTGTAAATACTGTCTAAATCTTACATGGTAACTGGCTAAAGAGCCATGGTTTATCCCAAAGAGAACCATTAAGATAAACATAAAAAGCCATTTTATAATAAAATATCGGAGAAAACACCCCAATTTTTTGCGTGAATCTACATTTATTTCATGTATGTTTATTTCAAAAGATTATACGTAAAAATTAATTTTTATAATTTTTTAAAGAAGACTTTACAAGAGTTTGGCTTAACTTCGCCAAATCTTTCGGCCTTGAAGAGGAAATCAAATTCTCCCGCTTCGTCTTGAGATGCGCACATCTGAATGCGCGCGCTGTCGCGAACGGGTTAATTCCACAAATGAAATAATCCATATGTTTATTAAATTATATCCTTGTAACATGTCAAGTATTTCCATAATTATTCTGTGTTCCATTTCTTCCAAGTTTAAATTAAATCCAATTAGTGAAATTGGAATATTTTAGATAGAATAATAAAAAAAAAAAACTCCTAAAAAAATCCAAAATATTATTTTACATCACATTTCTGTCTACTAATATGTTATCAATGACAAATATATAAATGTAGAAAAATTAGCATAAACACAAGTTTTATCATTAGCATACAGTTTGACATGCTTTATTTGAAATCATTGCATAATAAGTATATACTTATATTTGTAGTCTGTAAATGTATTATATGTGCGTGTATCATCTATGAACTTTTCCATATTTCAGATAAAATATATATTAAATTTTCTCCAATCTATTTGAAAAAATAGAAAAGAAAATGTCATTGTTAGAAAAATAGAACTACATGTCTTGCTTCCTTGATTTTTATACTTCTGCCATCAGTTTCTATCGTGTCTCTTATTTGTGTTTGTCTACAGCAACTTTCTCCTCTATGAACAAATGATGAGATATGATTTTGAAAAAAACACACACATACCATGTAATTCAGAGAATTTACTATGAGATTAGAAAATAATACAAAGTTTTACAGTTGAATGCTCCTTTTAGAATTGCAAAAGTGAAAAAAAGAAATAATAAAAACATAAGTACATTTGAATTATGTTAAAAACATATTTGTCATTGCGGGTACAAATAAAGAACTTTAAAAATGTATCTTGGAACCTTTTATCTTGAATTTAATCATCAAGTGTCTCATTTAAAAATGAGCAATTCATAATCGATATATACTTTTATTAGTAAAAAAAAAAAAAAAATTACAAAAATACAAAAAAAATACAAAAAAAAAAAAATGAACTTTCATCATTTCAAGTTCAATTATTTTTAACATACATAAACAATAATTATCTCAGTAATTTCCTATAAAATTTATCAATATTTTCGTAAGATGCATAACATAATTGTAATATTGTTTTAAATGAAATCCCTCATAAATGTATCTATTTTCATATCAATCAATCACATAGAGTCTATAAATTTTATTCAAGTATCTTTAAAGCTAGTATTAATTCAGTTTATATGCTCGACTCTTATACAGTCTTTAAATATTTAAATAAGCTGATGTGATAAAATAAAAAAAGCTTGTTATAAACAGTACGAAAATTTTTATAAATGCACAAGGACTTCGAAAGAATTAGTTTTTCTTCAACAGGCGGGCGCAGGGAACTCATCCTACTACCTTGAAAACTTTACAGAAAAGGGGCACTAAACAATCCACAATTAAAAAACTGAATTCATAAACCATTTTTACTATTTTGGAAAATGTTAAAAATACGAAACATTTGAAAAATCGTAAGAGTGTTTTGATTAAAAAAAAATCATTTCTTTTTTCGTGTGAATTAAAATGTTTTTTAAATAATAGAATGAAAGCTTCATTGGGTTTGAAAAAAACCCAAAATAAGGATAACCGCATTAAATAATTAAATAAGTTGGTGTGATATGATGAGATAAAAAGAATTTCCTAAAAACACTATAAAATTTACAATAAATGCACAAGGCCTTCGAAAGAACAAGTCTGTTTTATCAGGCGCATCCTACACTGTTAAAAATCTTGTCCTAGTTTGAACCAAATTTTGGTGTCCAGTAGCTGTATAAGATGTTGAAATCTCGTATCAACATTTCGAGCTTCCAATTTCAACCTCGTTCCAAATATTGAAACATTATGCTTCAACAGGAGCTCCTAATATAAGTTAAAGATTTCACCATCTTACTGTGACAGCTATTGAGCACAAAAATTGGGTTCAAACTAGCACAAGATTTTTAACAGTGTACTATTTTGAGAACTTTCATCTTGCAGACTTTTGCTGTCTTGCTACTGTTTCCGAAGTAGTAAAAAGTGTTATCTGTGCCTTGTGAATAAAGACTAATTAACTAGTCTTTCTTAAAAACTACTATTCTTTCTAAAGAATTCTTTAGTAGGCCTTGCACATTTATTAAAATTTTAATGGTGATCTTAAGAAGTTTTATTTCTTATTATGTAGTATGTTACGCCATATAACAATCCTATGTATATCTAATATACTAAATGCGAATTATTTTTTAATTAGAAAACTATAAATAAAATAGGCTTTTTATAAAAAAATATTAACCGACTTCAACAAAAGCGCTGAAAAGAATTAAATAATTCTTTCAAATTCTCTAATGACAAAACGTTATCTAAAAATGAGACATCGGATATCAAGTAGCAGCATAAACACGGTTAAATTTAATATATATAATTTAATATCCACCAAGCATGGATTTTAGAGAGAATATTTTTTACAAGAGATGAATTTGCATATTTATGATTTAATTTATGAATATTTTCATATAAAAAATAATGAATTACTTTTTGTAGTTGGTGCCAAACAAACACAATGGATAATGATCATCATTTTAATCATGGTACTAGGCACAATATATCCACAATTTTTATTATATTGAAGATAGTTTAGCAACTATATGGAGCAACTTTTGTTAAAGTTTCAAAATCATAGCGTGAAAATTCTGAAAATTATCGTCGAAAGAATAAGATCAAAATCCGATATTCCCAAAATGAAACAAAAAAATGGGGGGGGGGGGGCTTATCCATATTCCATTGATTAGTGTCGACACAATACTGCACGTACTGCTATATTTGGATACAGCTCCTCATCTTTTTGCTTCATTTTGGAAATAACGTATTTTGATCTTATTTTATCGACGATAATTTTCAGAATTTTCAAGGTATGATTTTGAAACTTTAACTAAAGTTGCTCTTTACATTTAGCTAACACAAAATGCAAACGAAATTTTTTATAGAGTTGACGCATGCGCAGTGAAAATTTATTTAGTAAACCTGCTCATTTTTCATACAATTATTAATATTTTTTTAATTTTGATTGCAGAGTATTATGTACAATGTCGTTTCTCATATTTTCTGAAAAGACAATGTTTTTTATTAAGAACTCGGCAAATTATAAGAAAAAAAAACTTGGCAAAAGTCGGGACCGCTTTTATATAAACCTTAAATTCCCTACAAGTATACATGCTATCCGCATAAAAATTAACACAGTTTATTACCATAAGCCACTTAATCATAATCTGCAGTTTGAACGCTTTTCCTACATTACATTTGACATAGTTATTCAAAAGATATTCGTTCTTTTTCAATTTTTACACAATCACCTACTGGATTTTGGAAATAAATCTTCTCGAAAATATGTGACCTGTACTATTTTATTTATACATCTGGAGATTCAGAATCATTCCTGACGTAGAATTCTTGATATTTGACAAAACATCTGAAATCGTAAATGTCAAGATTTTTTTGCTATGACTGTATTATATCTGCCATTGCGCGCCATCCGTACTTGTTCTTCAAAATTTTTCCACACAACCTTAATTTATTCTATTTATTGAACTATAGCACATAAAATTAAGTGAAAGTAAAACAATTGTTTGCTTCTCCTGGTCTTTTTCCCATCTCAAAAGACTTTCTAATAAGAATATAATTAATCCCTGTCTGACTGCATTGGTTATCACTGACAAACACTTCACGTTCATAAAAGTTCACATGAACATCCGTGGTAAGGAGATATGCGGTTGCTAAATTCCTTTGATCTCTTCTACGTGGTACTACAATCTCTTATCGTAATAAAATGCTCATTTACAATTTTTCCATTCTTTTAATAATTACGTCTGAGGATCCAATTATAAAACTAGTACGGTTAAAGCGTCTCAATTTCACAGTAAACAACTCAGAATTATCCGCAGTGCCTCTAAATAGCTTCGTAATACAACGACTATAAATGTTTTGAAAACATATTTATTTGTAAATCGAAATAGTGTTACTTAAAAAAATTCTGCAACCAAATTTACCAAATCTCTAAGGAAATTGTTTTTGTATTCCTAGACTATGATGTTCTCAGTCCTTCAAAACAAAAAACCAATATACTACACTGTAGAAAAAAAAAAAAAAAAAAAAAAAAAAAAAGTTAAATTTACGGCAAATATTGCTGACAACAATGTTTCCAGCAGTTTTTGCCGTAAAAGTAGATGTAAATTTTTTATTACATCTAATTTTACTGCAATTTTTGGGACAAAACTGCTGACAAAATTACTGCCAGTAGTTTTTGACGTAAATTTAAAGGATTTTTTCTTCAGTGTACTGTAATAGAAAAATAGCCGCGCTTTTCGGCTAATAGATTTTTAGAATAATAAAATTAAATGTCATTGCGCGTAATATTGAAAGCAAATAACACTATTTTCAGCCTTATTTTAATCTAATTTTTTCTAATTTAATCTAATATTTAATGTATTCAAAACTGTTTATTTTAACATCACATCTGACTAACATCATGTTTGTGCGAAGCTATAAAGCTTCATGTAAAAAGAAATATTTAATTATCATTCCCTAAAACACTAAGTACTAACACAATCTTCAAGCCACGAGTCTCGTTCATTTTCAAAACGTGAATCATGTATTTGTATAAATAAAGTAAATGTTCTCTGAGGAAGAGCCTGTTTAAAGTCTTGAAAGTACTAAGATACTTTTAAATAAAATTAACTATATTATCTATACTTGATTATTTTAATCGCCTTTTAAGTAAACCAGAACATTTTAAAGTTCATATTATAAATTTTTGTGTTAAAAGCAAAGCGAAAATTTCGTTTCGTCATACATTTTTAGTTCAGAGGCTATCAAAGCCTAGGAGTTTATGTGCCCGTCCGTTCTGTAAGTGTGTATGTGCGTATATGCGTAACGCGATAACTCATGATAAAACTACTCGATTCACTTCAAATTTTGGCTATATGTATATTCTGATAAGGCGCTTCCCTGATTAGTTTTTGGAGTACATTCGAAATGTATAACAGGGGGAACGGGAGCTAATGCCCCTCCCCTTAATTTAAATAAATGGGGTTTTCATGCAGAATTATCAGTTTTCGTTCAAAATTTAGATGTAGGATAATTCTGATGAAACATTTCCGTGATTAGTATTAGGTGTTCATTGGATAAGTATAAAGAGGGGGGAATGGAGGTTCACGCCCCTCCCCTTAATTGATATAAATGGGTTTTTCATGCAGAATTATTGGTTTTTGTTCAAAATTTTTATATGATAAATCATATCCCTGATTAGTTTAAGATGTTCAATGATTAAGTATAAAACGGGAAAATGGAGGGAGCTGTTCTCCCTTCCCTTAATTTGTTTTTCGTACGGAATTAACCCTTGAAAACATAAGGCTGCAATGTACAATCAGTATGCGTAGCCTGTGAGCTCAATGCCATCAGTTTAACTGGGCAATATTCTTTTTATTATATTTATTAATAACATCATATTGTACTTAAAATATTTTATGTATCTGATGACTTTTTAGTGTGAATATATCTCCTAAGAATTTTTTTCAAAATATTGATTAAAATAGATTGTTTTTCCCGCTCATTTGAAATAGTTATAGTTATCTAATTTTTATATTTGTTAGAAAAAACAAAATAAAATATTTAAAAAAAACTGTTCGGTTGTTTGAACTTTTTTTAAGTAATTGCCAAACGATATTACTTGGTAGTATTATCAAATGCATATGATAATACAATTTCCAATATTACAGTCATACTATCATTAAATCACAGTTAGGCAAACGTTTTCAATAAAACGGGTGAGAAACTGGGCTGTTTATTTCAATTTTTCAATGATGCAACAAAATGCATTATTTATTTACTTTTTTAGAAATATAAAAAATATTAAATCTGCTTTTCATTTAATAATTAACAAAAAATTTAAGCACTTTATTATGTGTTTTACAGTAATTACGCATATTTTACAAACGTAATGTTTTAAATAAAACTTTTACAAATTTAACATTTATTGTAATTTTCATTGTTTAAATAATACCTTACATAGAATAGTATACTTAGCGTTTATGAGAATATAACAACGCATTTTAAAAAAATCGTGAAAACAACATTTAATATTCTCGAATATCCAGTAATAGAAATTTTTTAAGCAGAATTAATATAAACTTCTGAACTGGAGTAATTCATGCATGTATATTTTTAATAGGTGGATTTCTGTTTCAAATTTGTTTACAAATGAATGAATTTTAAATGCTTTTAAAATTTCATAAGATGAGAATATTCATAGTTTTGCTAGTGCGAATTTTTATTCATGAGCAGTTGCTGTGAAACTCTAATGAATAATAGTTAGCGAATTGAAAATTCTGTAAATAATTAGATTAAAATGAATTAACTTGTAAATGCTACATCCTGAAGTAGTTTATGAATTTTTAGTTATGGATTTCATTAGATATTTCAATATGAATTTTTAGATAGCTCATTACAAAAGAATAAGTTCCGTGAATTACTGTTTTTGTAAAAGATATTTTGAATACAAAAGTCCAAATTGAGTAAGAAATATTACTCTAAATAACAAAGTATTGTAATCACTCATTTTTTTATCATAGAGTTTTTTCATTACTTATTACACGTCCGGAAAATAATAAAAGTTTAAAGGACAACTTTCAAAATTAATTTTCAAAAGCTGTACAAATATACTTCTCGTGATATTACTGGCAATGTTATATAGTCATAATAACGTTAAATAACAGTTATGCAAACGTTTTTTATGAAACGGCGAATGATTGGACAATATGTTTCAAATTTTGAATGAAAAGCATTTTCAGTAAAAAGCATTTTCCTCCTCAGAAATAAAAGAATACTTTTCTATTAATAATTAGCAGAGTATTCAAATACTTTGTTTTGAGATGTACAATAGTTTATGCATTTGTAAATAAGATTTGTAAACAAATTTGTAGACAAAATTTGACAAATTTAAAATTTCATTTATATTTTTTTCTTAATACGCTATTTTAAATAGAAACATTAACATAGCTTTTCTGAATATGTAACGACGCATTTAAAAAAATCATCAAAACAACATGTAATGTTTTCGTATATTCATTAATAGAAATTTTTACACAGTATTAGTACAAACTTCTGAACTGGAGTAACTCAGGCATGTATATTTGTAATGGGTGGATGTCTGTTTCAAATTTGTTTACAAATGAATGAATTTTAAATGCTTTTAAAGTCTCATAAGATGAATATTGATAGTTTTGCTAGTATGAATTTTTGGTGAGCAGTTGTGAATCTCCCATGAATAGCAATTAGAAAACTGAAAACTCTGTAAATAACTAGATAAAAACAAATTATTTTGTAAATGCTGGTTCTGAGAGCAGTTTTGATGCTTCAGTATGAATTCTTAGTTAGCTCATTACCAAAAAAGTCTCATAAATTACAGTTTTGGCAAAAAAAATATTTTAAATGCAAAAGACCAAATTGAATAAGTAAAATTACTGTCAATAATAACGTATTGTAATCACTGAGATTTTCTATCATGAAATTTTTTTCATTCTGTATTATGCATGTAGAAAATGAAAAAAATCTAAAAAATACCATTCAAAGTTAAATTTCAGAAGGTGCACAAATATGCTTTTTAAAAACTGTTTTACGTTAACAATTCTTTAATATTTTTCAAACTTCATTTAAAAAATGAGCATATTTTAGTAGGTAAACACTATACGATAACGAGAACATTTTAAGATAATCAATCAGGAAATCCCCGAATCTACGTATGTGCATCCACACATCATATACACTATGAAACTAAAAATGAACACAGTTTATTATGCTAAGGCACTTAATCATAATCTACAATTTGAACGCTTTTGCTACATTAGTTTTGACAGAGTTATCCAAAATATATTTGTTAATTTTCAATTTGTTGACGGTTCTTTAAAGGGTTGTGTGAAAAAAAATCTTCACGTGAATCTATGACATGAATTATAATGTTTACATTCTTAGAGTTTCAGGATAATTTCTCATGTATTTTCTAGATATTTAACAAAATTTATAAAATCGCAAATGGCCGGTCACTTTGGCCATATAGAGTACATCTGTGCATTAATACATCTGCATCTGAACATGAAGACATCTACAATCTCGCAGTACACTAAATTTTGCATTTAGCGTCAAGCACATCAGACAATGTTATTTGCACATCGAACTGCATCTATAAATACTTAATAAATGATCTTTGAAATTGTTATGTTTCCATAATCGGAGTAGTCTATAATTTATTGCATAATGTTTTTTGTAACAAATTAAATCAAAAGAGACTTTCGGATCTCTAAGTATTAGAATTTGGCTTAGAAACATGATTTTATATAACTCATATTTTGATAAAACTTCGAATTTATGTCACAAAATTTCTTTCAATGAAGAAATAAAGAAGTATTTGCTGAATAAATAAATAATGTACAGGGTATCCCATGAAAACGATTCAAACCAGCTTTTTAGACTAAAATATTACGTTAACAGAGGGAAAATGTTTTTTAAAGAATCAAGGCTAACAAGACACGTATTTTAATTTATGGAGTAACATTTAGCTCTTTTTAACATTGGTAAGTAGCCTTTAAACAGAAATTTTAAACAGTTTTTGTTTTTTAACCTCACGGAGAAAAGAACTAAACTTTTTCCCCCTGTGCTAAGAAATTATCCTTCGAATCAGAATTAAAAATAGTGACTGTTACTAGTGACTGTTACTATCAAGGACATATAATAACCTAACATTATAATTTTAGGGTGCGAATTGACCTGGCAAATAATATCAAAAGATGGCTCTAAGAGGAGGGTGGAGTTTGTCTTTTGATATCATTATCATTTTTGATAGAAGCAAATTTTACTTTTTTTTATATGTAAGTTGTCACTTTGCATTAAAATATTCTGTTGTATTCGTAAGCCTATTATTTTTTGTGAAAACACAAATTTTTTCATTAAAAATCTTAAATTACTATAAAATTAATTAGTTCTTTTTCTGTCATACGTGCACAAACATACAATTTTCTCTGCTGATGGGTTAAAGTATATATTTTTAAAACAGATAAAATTTAAAATCATATGTTAATTAGCGAACAATAATATCACATTTAATTGCACTTAGATATTATAATTTGGCAACTTCTTCAGACATGGAAGCATTCACTTACGTTCTTATATCTTATATACAACAATTAAAACAAACATCTTCTTAAATAGGAAAAGTCATTGTTTACAGAGTCCATTATGGAGATAATGATGGTGAGGTGATTTTTGACATATTAAACAGGAACTTCTGGATAAATAGCTTATTTATGTTCTTACCTAGTTTTTATGGGGCATTAAACATATATACTCATATATTAAATCTTCTTGCACTTATTTTAATAACAAATGTACAGTTGAAAAATAATTTTTTGTGGAAGGATTTTTTAAAGGTTCTGTACGGGATTATGCATAATAAAGGATATTATGTGAGCATAGATGGTTTAATGACGCATGATAGCAAGGCAATATTTAAATAAGCATTTCATCCAGATATTTCATTGTAAAATACACAAATTGCATTTTGATGCGGAAATAATTCCTTTTAAAGAAATTTAAAATGCTTTCTACAAACTGAATATAAATCACTTGCATTAGAATTATTTTTATTTAATGTTTTGGCTTTAGTATGTATAAATTAATTTTTTTGTAGATAAAATTCAGCAAATAAAATATTGCTGTCTGTTTTCCAACGATTAAATATGATTTAATTATTGTAGCTTTATAGTTGCTTAATTCCAAAAGTAATAGACCAAATGATTTTTTTGTTTTATGGAAGAAAGTAAAATTTACCAAGAATTAAAATCGAATGCAAAAGTTAAGCATAAATACTGTAAATTTTAAGTTTGTTAAAATTTCGACAGGATAAATTTGGCAAGCTTAAAATATAAAATTAATTAGTACGCACTATTGCTTATTGGTTGCACACACAACATTTTTATATGATGATTTTCTACTGATTCATTTTAATAGGTTTTTTTCTATGATTGTACATGGACACGTAGTATTTTTTTATAAATAAAAATTCATTATAATTAAATTATTTTAAAGACAATTGTTTATCGCATACGTTTTTTGATTGATTTATTGATTAACATCAATGTCTTTTGAAAAATATTTTAAGTAATGTGTTTTATATTTATATATTTTATATAAGTACTGGCATATTCAGCTTTTATTACAGAAAAAAAGATTTTTAACTATTTGGAAAGTAGTTGTTATCCTCGGTAGAAAACTGGTAAATCTGAAGTATATCTAAATATTTTTATTGGGTGAATTACTTATTTTTTCAACTTATTTCTACTACTTATTTTTCAATTACTTATTTTTCAACATATTTTTCGTTCTGTGATTGTTGCCACGATGACAAAAAAGTAATAAATTTTTTTTAAAATTATAACTTGGAAACAAATTGTGATAAAGATTTGAAACAAATTTCATTTAAAAGTGCATTTTCTTCTCTACACAACGGTGGAAATATTTAAAATGTGCAACGTTTAGAAGTTTAAAAATATTCAGTTTCAAAAATTGTAAAACTTAAATTTCACTTAAAATCTGTTTTTGATTGATCCAGAGATATTAATGTTTAATTCATGTCATACGTAATGAATGGCATTCGGAAGTCAATCTGATTAACTCCATCAAATAAAAATGCACATTTTAAACTGTTAAAATTAAATATCTGTAAACTGCTGTTTTTTTATCATTGGTCTATGAATGCCAATGTTTAATGCATGGTGTACGTTATATGTGTTTAAGGATAAACCTCCTTATCCTTAAACATTTGTGCACAAAGGCTTTATTTGTTATATATTATTCGTTATGATCATCATAAAAATGATGTTTATTGTTATTACTAATTTAAATTTAGAATTTATTTATAAGTCTTTAAAATTTAGTCTTTGAAAATATCATTTTCCAAATAGTCGCTGAAATTTGTTAAATTAAATTTTTTAGACTGTTCTTTTTAATTTAAATTGTTTAGAATTGCTGAATACCTATTTATAAATCAGAATATTGATATCTGTATATAACGCAAATAGCTTAAGTCATATTTCATGGAAAATTAATTTATCTTACAAAATTATATAATTATTCATTAAGAAAAAGAAAGAAAAATATCTTTAGAAGGAGTGGCGGGGAAATAAAACTTCAAATTTGAAAAAAAGAATAAAACTGCTAATGTCTTGCAAATGTTTTGTGCAATATACAGTCATGAAAAGCAGCATCCTCTTACAAACGTTTTTATAATACTATGATTGTAATTACTCGATTAGTAACAATGTATACATATTATTTTTCTTTTTAAATTCTGCTTAGAAGTTCGTCTACACATAGAAATTGCAGCAAGCTACAATTTTCATAACAACTAATTTTGACCGCCTTTTTGAATTCTTTGGTAGATTTTACCTTCAGAAAATCTACCCTAAAACATTCGATCAAATAGTTTGAGAATTGTGCAAAATACAATATACACTCAAATTACATTTTAGATTTTTTTAATATCATATTTTTACTCTTTACATTCTCTATATTACGTTTTATATTTTCAGATTAAGTGCAAATATTCTTTAAGTAAGATGTTATGCAATGGACCAATGCATTAAATTACAATATATGGAGTATTAGAAATTTTAAATGAAGTAATACATTTTTAAAATTTAGCAGATTTTATATTACATTATTTTAGAATAGTGGCTTTTAAAATCAATTTCCTCTAATATTTCCATGCTAATAAAGAAATAAATAAAATATTTACGTATTCAGATGCATAAATATGTTTAAATACATTACGTGATACCCTAATAGCATGCATGGTCACAGTGACGTCACTGTGAGTCACTTTGGTCACATCACATCTGTGACCAAAATGCCACCACTCAGTGACGTCACATTGTGACTGAAATATGACTTTCTTAAAAATCTTTAGAAATTTATAAATATCCTTCAAAACATGTTATTTACTTTTAAAAATATGTTTCTGGCAATTTAAATATAGTCGCTTTTGTCACAGTTTCTTCACAATGTTAATGTCAAATTAGTCACAAATGACACATTTAACTCAAATTTGTCACATTGTGACCACTTTGTGAAACGTCACAAAAGAGCTCTAAAACGGCCATAACGACTTCACATTTTAGTCTCTGTGACTTCACATCGACGTCACGTGACGTCACCCTGCTTTACGGGTATATGATTGATAAATCCATAACAGTATAATATGTATGTTTTAAGAATTAGATATATTGTATTTAATGTATAAATATTTACCATTTATAGAGTGTGGTAATATTTTCTGTGACATTTTCAGGACTGCCTATTAAAACAAGGTCTAGTGTACTATTAATGGTAGGGGAGAAGGAGGCACATTTGAACATTTTTTTTAATCAATACATTTCTTATTTTAATTATATATTTTGCGTTTTAAGTGTTAAAAAATAGAAATAATGCATTTCTTCATCATATGCACGTGAAATTAAAAGTTTTTCATGTAAATTAAAAAAATTGTGAGGTTTTAAATAGCTGAAAGACTTCTGTTCAAACGTGCCCCATGTAGGGGTATTTGAACAAGCAAAGGACACCTTTGAACAAATTAATAAAATGTGGAAATATTGAAAATTTTCATGAAAAGCTGCATATGTTTCAGAAGTACAAAGTAATATGAATAAAATTAAATAGCTGTATTTTATTGAAACTGATATTTTTTCTAATATTTAACTAAACATAAATCCGTCAAAGTTGATGTCGAAAATCATTGTTGAAACAACACAGAGTATCCCTCCAGTTATGTTAGTTTGTGAAAACTGTTTTACAATATCCTTGAAATACACCAATATGATATCTGATGCTTCTGGAAAATTAAAATTATTCATTCACTCTTTTTTTGAAAAAACACCTGGCTTAAATTCCAATTTATATAGTACGAAAACCAAAAATAATATTTGGGAAAGAGTAAATGAAAGAGTATAGGATTTGTTAGACAAACCTGCTAAATCATGAATCATTATTGTGTAGCCGTGATTTGCAATTATCAAATAAATGCAGGCCATCATCAATTTAGATTTGAAACTTTCCGTCGCTGATACATTCCGAGATTGTGCAGACGGAGGGATTGCTAACCGTATAAATCCATGTTCTTTGATATTCTTAATTAACTTCTTTTCACATAGAAAAAAAATCCAAAAATTATAATATTTAGGTACATCAACAACTCTATATTCATAGTTTTAGAAGTTCAAAAGTGCACCAGCTTTTTTGGTCAATGGCGACCCATCACATGGAGTTCAACATTACAACTGTTTACTTAATTCGACTGAAGAATTTGAATAAAACAAAGCTTTTAAATCAAAGATTAATCTTTATTTAAATGTTGAACAATAAATAAAAGTTTTAGGAATACAAAATTCTCAACAAAAATCTCACAACTTTATTTTCTTATGTTTAGATTCAAGAGGGAGAAAATTGCATATCTTGCTTAGACAGTATTGTGCATACAAAATGGTGCTGCTTCGTACATTTATTGTCGTGAAGCAGTAGTAATGTATTGCCATATATATTTTTAAAAAATAATTTATATGAAGGAAAATATTTAGAGTGTTCTAAGGTGCCCCCACTCCCCTATATGTCTTTTCATCTAGTACCATTTTGTCTTAACAATTATTTTGTTATTTTTTACGTGTAGAAATGATAGTATATGCCTATGGCTTTCTTATTATGACTTCATTTATGCTTTGATATTTAGTAATAAAATAACAATATAAGTTTCCATAATTCTCATTTCGCAATTGGCAATTCCCTTATTTGATACATTTACTTCACTCTTTAAATTTAAAATATAAGTCACTTCTCAGAACAAATCATGTGTGATAAAACGTAAAAAAACATTAGAAAAAAATGTAATATAATTAAAATATTATATATTCCATACGCCTCTAAAAACTCTTCCTTAGCCTATAACAATATGAACATGAATTGAATAATACATAAAATAAGTACATCCGATGCATTTTAGACAACAAGATAATATTTAAACATCATTACGTCTTTTTGGATAGTTACGATTAACATTATTAAAATTATAGTAATAATATTCTCAAGTTGGACAAAAATACGGAACCAAAAGGGATATTGAAATAAATTGAAAACTTGAACTTAAAATAATAGATCAAAGCAACAGGAATAATATTAATTTTATTCAAATCATACTTGTTTAAATAATGTTGAAATTTGACTTAGTAGTTAGTGTTTGACTTTAACTGTAGTCTGCAGTATGACTAATAATTCTTAAGTTATTACTAACAAGTTTCAGAAATTTTCATTCACTGAAAAGAAGCCGTCAAACTCCCCGCTTAGAGCTTCCGAAAAGGCTTTCATTACTCCATTTTCTCTGGTGATATATTTTTGACAGGATTATTGTCCTCAATGACATGAAAATAATTAAATTGTTGAGCATCAAAGAACTCGTCTGTGAAATATTCAGAATTGAAAGGAATTCCTGTTACAGCAATACATTTTTGTGAGATAATTTATACTTACTCTAAATTGAAATTTTGAACTTACAATGATAAATCAAAGCAACAGCAATAATATTAGTTTATTTCTCCAAATTTGTTTCAAATAACGTTTAAATTTTACAAACAGTCAATGTTTCACTTTTATAGACTGTAATATAGCTAATAATTCTTATTTTATTACTCACAAGTTTTCGGAGATTTTCATTCATGGTAAAGAAGCCATCAAATTCACCGCTAAGAGTTTATGAAAAGACTTTCATTACTCTATTTTCTCTAGAGAAATATTTTTGACAGGCTTATTGTCCTCAATCACATAGACATAACTAGTCGTTGGGGGCCACCGTAATACTTACCCATCATGGATATGTATATGAAAATAAAACATGTGGAACTACTTATACAATGCATTGCAATTCATAAACAAAATTTAAATATTGTTAATATACATAGTAATGCTATATTAAAGAACTGCTGATGTACCAATTTCGACAAATTATATAAAACGTCAAACTACTCAAGTATTACCGAACTGCGTTAAAGAAACATCCTTATAACTCCAAAAATAATAATTCTATTAACTAACAATTAACTGCGTCGGATTAAGCGTCTCATTTCCAATTAAAATATACTTCTGAATTGAAATTTGAATGAAATACAGGGTCATGAAAAATCGAAGAATGTGGAAAACAAGATTACAAATATCTCGGCAACTAATAATCCGATCGACTTTGTTTTATATGCAAAATGTGTGTTATTTTATTGCCTTTTACGTCCATTCCTTAGAACAAAAAAATGCGAAAGTTTTTATATACCTTTCATCAGAATGAATTTTTCGAGAGTCCGAAAAAAATAATTCCGGATAATCGAGGTTGCTGATATTAAATAGGGTTCGTCGCATTCTTACATACTAACTACATACAAAATTTCAAGTCTCTATCTCAATTTGTTCGGGAGATAGAGCGTTTACAGACAGACAGACAGACAGACAGATAGACAGACAGACAGACAGACGGACGGGAAAATTATTTTTCTAAAAATATGTTTTTCGGAATCTCCACTATCTAAAACGTGTAAATCCGCCAAAAAAATTTTTTCGATTTTCAAAACGATTGCAAGACTTACCCTATACTACGTATGATGGGTAAGTAATAAAACTGTTGAATAACAAACAATCCTTCTGTTTGTTTTCAGATTCGAAACTCAAAGCATGTCAAACGCTTAAGTACTCATTTATTAATCATGATCATAATCAAGTACCATAAGTGCCATTTTAGGTGAGTTCGTAATTATGTAGCACCTATAGTCGTCGTCCAGTCCGTCCGTATGTCTGTCCATCCATCTGTCTGTCCGCATATAACAGAGAAAAAAATACACAACCGAATCTTTTGAAATTTAAAATATATAATTGTTACACACTTTTGTCAAGTCATTTCACATTTTATGAAAATTGGATGTATAGTTTATTTACAGGGACAATAAAAGTTATTCTATTCAATTACGGTGAATGTGGAAAAATGTTTAAGAGCACTTTAATGATGTTTCACACTTTCGAACATAATACAATTGATATGCATCTATGACGTATATACTAAACTATACATACTGTACAATATTCGGTGCAAAGAATATTTATTATGAATTTACAGGATTTTCAAAAGTATTCCATTATATAATGGTATACCGGGAAACATTGTTAGAGGCGCGGTTTAATAATAATAAATTATTTCAAATTTTATGAAATTGAAATATGGTTCTGTATTATACAACAAGTAATGTATTGTATAATAAAAAGCAGATAGAATTTACAGAGTTACAGAAACGATTTCGGATACTCTACTATATCCAAAGTACATTACGCTGTTACACCTAGATCTGGATTTTTTTTAAATTTTGTAAACCTTATAGTACGATAGCACATAGTTTACTACACTTGACGTACAATTTCCAGCTTGTTAGACTTAGGGTGATTTCATAATGAAAGAATAAATTACCTTGAAGTCTCTTCTTCTATTAATATTTAAATGTGATAAGATTTTAATCGCACAGCTCAATTATGGAGTTTATTCTGGAGAGCAATAAAGAATCACGTGAACAACAATTAAATATTGTTATAGCGTATATAAGGTTCTTTTGATCTTATGGTTAGACAACTTCAAATTCTTCTCTCTTAGAAAATTAGAAAATAATTTATTTACTGATCTTCAGAACAACAGAGTCTTCGAAACTCACAAATATTACTAGATATCCAAAAATAACTGTTCATATCTATCGTATGAGTACAGATATAGGTCCCAGAGACTCTTTATACAACGTCTCAACACTAAATCACATTCCAAACAACGTAGATAAAACTCAAGCAAACTTGCTTAAACAATCGCCTAGTAGTTCACTCAATGACTGATAAATAATAAACAAGTTTACTTGATAACAAGAGACCATGTAACAAAAACTAATATTACTAAAGGAATGGAGCTTAATAAGATTATTTACATTATTTTATAGTACAAACACTAACTATTTACAAAATTCGTAACAATATTAAATTTCCTTTTTATTGATATTTTTCTACAATTGCAGAATCATTGAACAATGTTATTTTTAATTTTGTTCTTGAACAATGATTAAACAATGGTTGGACAATGTTATTTTTATTTTTGTTTTTAATTTCGTTTAATTTTTAATTTTTTGATTAATAACAACATAAATAATTAAACAGTAAGATTAGTATAAAATATTTAGCGAAGCAACAGGAATAATACTAATTTTATTCGTCATACTTGTTTCAAATATTGTTGAAATTTTACAAAATTTAATGTTTCATTTTCATAAACTGTAATATGACTAACAAGAACCATGTTATCACTCACGAGTTTTCAGAAATTTTCATTCACTGAAAAGAAGCCGTCAAACTCACCGCTTAAAGTTCATTATGAAAGGGCTTTCGTCACTCCATTTTCTGTGGAGAAATATTTTTGACAGAATTATTGTCCTCAATGACATGGAAATTATCAAACTGATTAATATCACAGAACATTCCTGTTTGTTTGTAAATTCGAAATTCAAACTTTTCCACACTCTTAAGTATTCAGTTATTAATCATGGAGAGTACCATAAGTGCCTTTTTAGAGTAGGACGATTTCATAATGAATAAATAAATTATTTTGAAGCCACTTCTGGTAATATTATTTTAATATGATAAGATTTTAATTGCAGTGTTCAGTTACGGAGTTTAGCCGGAAAAGCATCTAAGAATCACATGAACAATGATGAGATATTAGATTTTCTCTTTTATCTGTATTTTCTAGCAATTGCAGAATCCACTACACTTTTAAAACGATATATATATATATATATATATATTATTTATACTGCATATTATATGGAACTTATATGAAGTTTGAAATGAAATGTATATTTGAAGCTTAATTGAATTTTCAATTTATCTTCTGATTTTTTTATCATCATCAAGGCAACAGGAATCTTATTAGTTTTATTCATAATACTTGTCTCAATAAATGTTTAAATTTTATTAATAGTTAATGTTTAACTTTTACAACCTGCAATCTGACAAATAAATCTTACGTTATCACTCATAATTTTCAGAAATTTTCATTCGCAGAAAACAAGCCGTCAAACTCCCCACTTAGAGTTCCTGAAAAGACTTTCATCATACTCAATTGTCTTTGGAAAATATTTTTAGCATAATTTTGTCCTCAATGACATAAAAATGATTAAGCTGTTGAATATTAAAGAATCCCTCTGTTTGTTTGCAGATTCGAAATTCAAAGTTTCCCACAAAGCTTAAGTATTCGGTTATTAATTATGGGAAGCATCATAAGCGCCTTTTTAGATTTAAAACGATTTCATAATGAATGAATAAATTACCTTGAAGTCACTTCTTGTAGTATTATTTTAATAAGATAAGATTTTAATCGCAGTGTTCAGTTATGGAGTTTATTCTGAAAAGCAAATAAGAATCACGTGAACAAAGTGAATTGTATTTAATGTATGAAGATTTAGCATTTGTAAATTATTATAATATCTTCTGCGACATTTTCACTATTTAAAGGACTTCCTGTTACAAGAAGACATTTTATGAGCTGATTTATTCTTAATCTGAATTGAAAACTTAAAATGATAGATTGCAACATAAATAATACTAGGTTTATTCATTATACTTGTTTCAAATAATGTTTAGTTTTTATTTAAAGATAATGTTTAAGTTTTATCGCCTGTAGTATAAATGATAATTCTTATTACTCGCAAGATTTTAGAATATTCATTTACATAAAAGAAGCCTTCAAACTCACCGTTTAGATTATATGAAAGGGATCGCATTACTTCGTTTTCTCTGGAGAAATATTTTTGACAGAATTTGTCGGACGTTCCTCTCAGCCCGCACAACTTTGAAGAAAGTCCGTGGTAGTTATAGCTGCCACCACCGATATTACTAGGTGATATCGGTCACCCACTGTGAGGATTGTGTAAATGAACACTGACGCTGTCAATTAACTGAATTAACAGTTTATTTAGAATATATGTACACACTAAATACGCTATTTACAATTATATACAACTCTGATATAGGTGATCCGGTTCAACATTAAATTAAATACAGTAAAGTTTGGCTGTGTACTATTCAAATTACACCTTCCACCTCACACTCAATGCACGTTAGATTCACTTTATCGGAGATCAACTTCGAATCTCTCAACGCATGGATACTCGGCCTACGATATCCGGCCCAGAACACTACGCACCAGGACCTCGGTCCTACACTACTCTCTAGGTATCAGCCCAGATACGAACTGAACTAATCTGAGACAAGCTTTGCTCTTCTCAAATCACTGTGTTTCACCAATGTCAACTCCATTTGGAGCTCATTCATTGGACACATTCCACATTCCTTTCTTGATTAGTGACATGTTGCTTGTTGCTCATCATTCACCTACATCACCGACAGATGAACACGTTTCTCAGCAATCTCCTCTTTCTCTTATTCACCACCTGCACAGGATTACCTGTCAATTCTCCCTTCCACAAAGAAAGAATGTCACCTTAAAAGTTTTAGTACACAGCCAGGACAATACAAAAATATTAAGATAGAGAAATAGCGGAAATTCCATTCTTTAGCAGAGGTGGTCTCAGAAACTGACAGAATTATTGTAATCAACGACATGAAAATATTTAAACTGATGAATATCAAAGAATCATTCTGTTTATTTGCAGATTCGAAGTTCAAAATTTATCACACGTTTATGTATTCAATTATTAATCATGGAAAGTACCTTAAGGCTTTTTAGGTGCGTTCGTAATTATGTAAATATGTTGCACCTATGTTTGTCGTTGAGTTCGTCCGTCTGTCTGACTATCAGTCTGTCCGTCTGTCCGCATATAACAGCGAAAAAACTACACAACCGAATCGTTTTAAATTTTAAAAATATTATTATTGTGTACATTTGTCGGTGTGTTTCAAATTTTATGAAAATCAGATACATAGTTAAATTACATGGACAATCAAAAGTATTCCGTTGCATTCAGGTCAATGGGAAAAATGTTTCAAGTGCATTTTAGTGGTGTTACACTCTTGCGACCACAATAAAATTGATATGCATCTATGAAACATACACTATAATATACATTCTGTACAGTCTATAGTGCAAAGTATATTTGTTATTGATTTACAGGGCCACACAAAATTATTCCATTACATTATGGTATAGGGAGAACACTGTTTGGTGCGCGTTTTAATTGCATTAAATCATTTAACATTTATGAAATTGATGCACTTTATTGAGGATTATTGCAAGTTATTTCCTGTATAAAAAAAAAAAAAAAAAAAAAAAATTAAGAAATAAATAAAAAAAGAAAGAAAAGAAAGCATTAAGGCATAAAACACATAATATACAGGCCGCTACAGTACAAAGCTCTTTCGCGACAGACAGCGGCGAGTTGTAGATGGAAACTTCACTATTGATTGAAGGAAAGTATATTGATTAAAGGAAAGTTTGTTGATTGAAAAGTCTATTGACAGAAGAGGGAATCTTGATTAACATGGTTCAGGACCACACCTCTATGGTGATATGCGCACCGGGGACACACAAAAGATTTTCGCTCTATACTATATCCAAAATTCTGCATACTATTACACGAAGATCTGAAGATTTTTAGGTACTGTAGTAATTATATAAATACGTAGCACCTGTAATGTCGTTCAGTCTCTCCGTCTGTCTATCCGCATATAACAGAGCAAAAGCTATCCAACCGAGATTTAAAATGTATAACTGTTGCATAGTTTTGTCGAGGAATCTCAAATTTTATGAAAATAGATGCATAGTTCATTTACAGGGACAATCAAAATTATTTCATAACATTAAGGTCAATAGGAAGAAATAGTTTCAAGTACATTTTAATGATGTTACACTCTTTTGAATATAATAGAATTGACATGATCCTGTGAAAAATATACTAAAAATATATTCTGTCAATCTGTGCTGCAAAGAATATTTATTCTTTGTTTACAGGACCACAGAAAAGTATTCTTTTACATAGTGGTACAAAGGAAATACTGTTTGAGGCGCGTTTTGATAATATCCAACTATTTCGCATTTTGCGAAATTCATGTATGTTGATGAGGTTTATTCCAAATTACTTCCTGCATAACAGAAAAAAGATTGCTTAGAAAATATTTGCTTAGTATCATTCGATTCAGAATGAGAGAATGCACTAAAATATGTTATCAGTTGAAAAATAACTATAAAAGCCGATTTTTAAGGAAATTTTTAAAAATTCGTTCTTTTTTCTACTCATCTTAGGGGTGGAATTTTCGAAAATCATTTCTTAGAGGCACTCGATGTTATAAGAAGTATTTTTACCTAAATTTTCAAGATTTTTGGTTCGGTAGATTTTTTTGTGCTGTGATTAATACGAAATCATGACTTTCTTTTATACATATGGCACTTTTAATTAGCGAAAAATCACTTATTAGTTTTTGCCTGACTACTAAAAAAAACTGAACCAATTTCGATGAAATGTGAATCTAAAACATTCTCGAATCCACTGGAACACACACACAAAATTTCATTAAAATCGTTCCAGACGTTTAGGAGGAGTTCTGTTACATACACACGCACAGGTTTTTATATATAAAGATAAGCATTGAAAATTTCAGGTTTTTGCGCCGAAGACATCGCCAAATTTGTAAAATGTGAATTATCTCACGAACTACTGGATTTAAACGAATTTGCTTAGTACCATTCGATTCAGAATGAAAAAATGCACTAAAATATGTTATTAGTTGAAAAATAACTACAAAAGCCGATTTTTATGGAAATTTAAAGTTCGTTCTTTTTTCTATTCATCTTTGGGGTGGAATTTTCGAAAATCCTTTCTGAGTGACAATCGATGTTATAAGAAGTATTTTTACCGAAATTTTCAAGATTTTTGGTTCGGTAGATTTTTTTGTGTTGTGATTAATACGAAATCATGACTTTTTTTGATATATATAGCACTTTTAACTAGCGGAAAATCACTATTAGTTTTTGCCTAATTACTAAAAAAGTACTGAATCAATTTCGACGGAAATGTGAATCTAAACCATTCTCGAATCTACTGGAACGCACACACAAAATTTCATTAAAATCGGTCCAGTCGTTTAGGAGGAGTTCAATTACATACACACGCACAGAAGATTTTTATATATAAAGATATGTAGGATTTGAAATTACACATCATTTAATTTCCTTAAGACGAACGTGATCAACAAATTAACTGACTCTCTAATATATTTTTTACTATCCGTGATTTAAAAGCACGCATTATATAAATTCCCGAGTACGAGCGCAAAATATCATTTTGAAAATTTGATAACGGTATTTCATTAATTTTTATCTTACCTGAAGCATCTATAAAATGTTAAACAAAACACACAATTAGGCCTAATTGTATTTTTCTAAGGAAAATATATTGCACTATTATTTTAACACAATAAAACTGATTGGTAAATTTATCATATGAATTGAATATTTCTAACTGAGTGAAAAATTTCCCAGGCTGGGTATCAAACCAAAATACTTGACTTACAAGGTTTTACCTGTTAAGCTAACTGGGAGATAGCCGCCTGAGATTTTTCGCTGAAATATCTGAGCGAAAAATCCCAGCCGGTTCCAGTTAGCTTAACCTATCGCCCTGTTAGCTTAACATGTAAAGCATTGGCGTTGTAAGCCAAGTATCTGGATTCGATTCTCGACCTGGGCAATTTTTCTCTCAGTTGGAAATATTCAATTCATATGACAGTGTATATAGTATCTTTGAAGTGTCAAATTTTAATGTACTTCAACAAAATTGATAGCTGGAACACCTTATGAAATTAAATGTATATATATACACACACACATATATATATATATATATATATATATATATATATATATATATATATATATATATATATATATATATTATTTATTGTTTTTTTATTCTTTCTTATAAATTTCTTTACGTATCTTAGGAAATTTTAATATATATACTGTCAATTATGTAGAATTTATCTGAAGTTTATATGTAATGCATATTTGAAGCTTAATTAAATTTTCAATTTATCTACAGTTTTTTTAAACATTTTTGTTGGCACATAACTAAACATTCTGTGGCATATTTTCCCTATTTAATTAAGTATGAAGAAAAAATTTTTATTTATTAAATTTATGACAATTAACAAACTATTCAGTTTTGACACAGATATAGGCAAAGGTTTTTAATACTAAGAATTATAGATAAACCTTTAAAAAGAAAAAAATAACTAAGTTTGATGACTTAAAGAAAATAAATGTTTTTAGAAAAAAAATGATGTAATGCAAAGGAAAGAAGAATGTTTCGTTGGATAATTACCATATCAGTATCATGCTTTATTTCCTTGAGCATTTATTTTTAATTTTTTGGAGATTTTTTTTTTCTAATTGTCTATAAAGTCTTAAATTAATAGCAGATCCGAGATTTTTTTCAGAAATATGTATGATATATATATATATATATGTACATTTCATTTTCTTTATATATTAATTATTCAAATGTATCTTTGTTATCCTAGTGTTAGACACAATTGGCTTGACACTGACCATTTGGACCCAATATGACCCACTAATCGAATTTTCTTGAACATGTGTCCTGGCTTAATTGTCTTTTCATATCCGAAGACAGCTGGATACAAAATTCAGTCAAAATTGACTGGTCCACTTTTCAGAAATACTTAGCTTAACCCGGACCACGTATCGAATTTTCTTGAACATACAACCTAGACCCGTGGTCTCCTGGACCCCGAAGACTATAGAAAACAAAATTTAATCAAACCCGTTAGAGTCGTTTTCCAGATAGAATTAGCTTGATCCGCAACAACCAAAAAGAACACGCACATCGAAATTTCTCGACCATGTGACCGAGACCAATAGTCTTGACGTGCCCCAGAACTGCTAGATAAAAAACTTCGACAAAATCGATTGAGCTGTTTCTCAGATATCATTAATCCATAGTGACCCAAGAATGACACAAAAATCAAGATTTCTGGAATATGTTACCTGGTCTAATGCTCTTCTTATGTACGAAAATGACAAAATACAAAATTCAGACGAAATTGATTGAATCATTTTTCAGAAAAAAAAAATAGTTTGATCCAGATTATTAATGACCCAAAATGACCTACTAATCGAATTTTATTGAACATGCAACCTAGTCGAATATTCTTCTCGAACCCGAAATATGTAAAATACAAAATTTAGACTAAATTAATAGCTCAAGACAATTTTTAGATAAAATTAATCTGAAGAACGGTGACCCAAAAATGACCTACTAATCGAATATTTTCTAACTAATGACTAACCCAATGTTCTTCTCGTATTCAAAACACCAAGAATACAAAATTTATGGAAAATCAATAGACCCTTTTCTCAGATAAAATTGATTTGACCCATAGTGACAAAAATGCGAGACTGAAATTTCTCGAACATCTAATCAATGGTCTTCTCGTGCGCGAAAGTGGTGCATTTTCGCGCATTAATACATTTTTTAAATCGTTAGATTTGTTTTTAAGATAAAATTTACATATATAGACACAGACACAAATTGTTTGCTCGTATTATATAGTGCGACGTATAACTAATCGATGTGTATCAAGTATAGATATTTTAAATAAAAGACGTTTAAACAAAATTTTTGGAATAAAATTTGGACGTAAATACAGACGCTGTTTATTATTGAGATGACTCACCACTGTTAAAATCAGTTTATGGTTAAAACATAGTTTTCGAAAGACCGAAAATTTACCTAGTTATGATATTTTGAATTCTACACATTTTCTCAGTTCTTTCTCAGACTATTTATTTTCTATTTGCGGAAACTAAAAAGTTGAAAAAAAATAACATTCAAAGTATGATAACTTAGTGCACTTTGGTCATTAATTATATAGATACATTTTTCTTTTTAGAACATGGCGAAGCATTTTCTAATTATAACATAAAAGAACCACAAATTATATACAATTTGTAATTTTTTAACTATTTCAGCTAATCAACTCAATTTTATCTGAATCGTTAGTGCATTCATGTCAACTCTATTTTATCTGAATATTTAGTGCATTCATATTTACACGAATTATTTTAAAAAAATGTTATAAGAAATATTTAATAAGAATTAAATATAATAAGAATTATAAAAGAATTATGCACAAGAACTAATTTATAACGATGATTTAGAACAGTTCTTTTAGAAAAATTACGTATCATACACGAACTATGCATGGGAACATTTACTAATTAATTCATTTTAGAATACATTATCTTTAGAAAGAATATTTAAAAGTAAGTTTTCCGATACAATATTATGCTTTTACATTTCGGATAAATTTTACTGGAAAATATTGCATTAAATAACGCTTGTAAAAAATTCTTTACAGATTTTCGAGAAAATTAATGGTGTCAAGAATATTGACAATTGTGCTTGTCTACACTGTAAAAAAAAAATTGGATAATTACAAAAAATTTTCTAGTAGAATTGTATTCCAAGAACTTTTATGTAACGGCAACAATAAAAATTCATGTAACAGATACAGATTTGCACTTTGAATCAAACAAATTTTAAGGTTACTAAGAATTTTTTGGGGAAATCGTATTCCAAGAACTTTTTAAGTGACGATAACGAGCATTATAGATAAAATTTTAGTAAAGTTACCAAAATTTTAGTAAATTCTTTCGTAAAGTTACAGATGGTTTTAGTTTTGCTTACAAGTTTTGTAGATTGACATCATTTTCTTGTACAGTGTACACATAAAATTTTAGTAAGCATAAGAGATTTCGGTTAATTTAGATTACTAAGGTTACAGATTTTTTTTACAGTGTACATTATGAAAGAATCTTCTTTACCAAACTATTGGGAAAATTTAGATAAACTTCAAAGATGTATTTAAAAAATCAGTGGAATTTTATAGCGAAATGTTTGAAAGTACATTTGTGTTTAAAAATTCGTTACAGCTACCGAAAACACATTCGTGTTTTTGTTGTTGTTGTTGTTTTTGTTTACGAAAAGGCAATTATACAGTAGATAAGAGATAGGGTTTATTCAGTAAAATAAAAAACTAAATTAAATATAATCAAGTTAATACTGTTTTTTTTGTTGTTGTTGTTGTTGTTTTTCAATAATGTATTTTAAATTACAGTTACGAATAATTTTTTACACTGTTTTATATAATGTCTGTAAAAAAAAAATCCTCCAAAAAGCAGTATTTTTCTAAAATTCATAACAGATTTCTGAAACTGCATTATTTGTATATCTAGCTATACATGTTTTTGGAAGAGCAATTGGGAAAATCCGAGGTCCCTCGTAACAGAATGTAGGTAATTTTTAGTTTTTTTAACTATTTTTTTATGATAAGTCAAAAATAAATTTTATATTTAATATATTTTTGTACAGAATGTCTATTAACAGCACTAAAATCCTATATATATATATATTCAAAATATTGCGCTTGAATATTGCGCTTGAATGTATAAAACTCAATAATTTTGACTTATTTTTGCTTCGGATGGCAAAAAATTCGTCACATACAACTAATTATAATAAATTTTTTTTCTGATTTTAATAGTTTGACCGCGATTATATGGCTCAATCATGTATTTTATTTATACTTTGTTAATTTATTTATGTATTGAAAGTTTTGCTAATTAATTCATTTTAGAATATATTATCTTTGGAAAGAATATTTGAAAGAAAGTTTTCCTATAAAATAGTATGCTTTTACATTTCGGATAAATTTTACTGGAAAATATTGCGTTTAATTATGTTGTAAAAAAAAATTAGATGTTTGGGAAAATTAATGGTGTACAGAAAATTGATAATTGTGCTTGTCTGAATCACGAAAAAATCTTCTTTTCTAAACTATGGGGAAAATTCTGATAAACTTCAGATATGTATGAAAAAAAAGGTGGAATTTTATAGTTAAATGTTTGAAAGTACATTTTTGTTAAAATATTTGTAACAACTGTAAAAAAAAAAAAAAAAAAAAAAAAAAAAAAAAAAAAAAAAAAAAAAAAAAAAAATGTTTTTTTTTCTTTTTTTTCTTCTTTTATTTTTTTTATTTTATTTTTTTTTTACAACAAGGCAATTAGATAGATAGTTCATTATTCATGAAGTTTATTCAGTAAAATAAAAAGCTAAATTTAATACAATCAATTTAATACTTTTTTTTGTTGTTGTTTTTCAATAATGTTTTCTAAATTACGAATAATTCAGTTACGAATATTTTTTTACAGTGTTATTTGAAGTCTGTAAAAAAAAAGTTTCCTATCAAAAGCAGTATATTTCTAAAACTCATAATCAATTTCTGAATCTGTATTATTTGTACATACAACTCAAGCTATTCATGTTTTTGAAAGAGCAATGTAGAAAATCCGGGCTCCCCCGCCTCGTTACAGAATATAGGTAATATATATATTTTTTTAATGATAAGTCAAAAATATATTTTATATTTAATATATTTTTGTACCGAATGCCCATTAACAATACCAAAAATCATATGTATATGTTACAGGCCAAACCCGATTTTAGGCCAAACTAGATTGGCCTAGGCCAAACTAGTTTATCCTAACGCCCATCGGATAGACTAGTTTTTCCTAGGGCAAACCGGTCTATCCTAACGCCCATCGGATAAACTAGTTTTTTCTAGGCCAAACCGGTCTATCCTAAGGCCCATCGGATAAACTACTTTTTCCTAGGCCAAACTAGTCTATCCTAAGGCCCATAGGACAATCTAGTTTTTCCTAGGCCAAACTAGTTTGGCCTAACTTTTATAGGATAAACTAGTTTAGCCTGCTGTTTATTGGTCTGAACTAGTTTCTCCTAGGCCGATCTAGTTTATCCTAAGCCATATTAATTTGGCGTGATTTTATTGAATTCAATGACCGCCACAGCGCCAACATTCCAGTTTGTCCTAGGCTGATCTAGTTTATCCTAGGCCAATTTAATTGTACGTGTTTTTATCTCGCAGGCGTCAAAGCCTGAGAAATAATGGGCTCGCAGGTTCTGTATGCATGAATGTACGTATGTAAGTACGAATGTACGTACGTATGTACGTGCGTATGTACGTAACGCGATAACTCGTGATAGAGATATCCGATTTGCTTCAAATTTTGGATGCACGTTCATTGATATAAGGTACTTTTCTGATTAATTTTGGGAATTCACTGGATAAGAATAAAGGGGAGAGAACGGGAGGCTAGTCCCCCACCGTTAATTTAGAGAAATGGATTTTTGATGCAGAATTATCAGTTTTCATTTAAAATTTTAGATATAGGATCATTCTGACTAGGCGCCTCCGTGATTAATTATGGATGTTTATTGTTTAAGTGTAAAAAAAGGCCAATGTAGGTTAACCCCTCCCCATAATTTAGATAAATGGTTTTTGACGCTTTATATGTCGAATAGCTTATATGTCGACAGGTAATTAATTTCTCAAAAATGGAAAACGTTGCTCGATTGCAAATTTTGTTCAGCTTCATTCTGGCTCGAATATGCAACAATAGTAATAATAATAATAATAATAAATGCAAGTCAGATCTCAGTTGGCACGAATGTGCAGAAAAAAAGCAAACACCATGTCCAATGCATCATGTCTCTAAGGTGAACATGTTAAATTTCTGTATTGGTGTTATAAGCAATGACTCTTGACACACATTTATACTTTTTCTAGTGAAAGGTATGTTTTTTACTGGCCAAACCATTTTTCGAGCTAAATTAGATTAGCCTCGGCCAATCTATTTTATCCTTATGCCAATTGGATAAATTAGTTTTTTCTACACCAAACTTGTTTATCTAAATGCCCATAGGATAAACTAGTTTTTTCTATGTAAGATGGCAATCATTCATTTTTCCCTTCATACTTAACCATTAAACCCCCAAAACTATTCAGGGAATATCAGAAAGAACCTATATACAAATGTGAAGCATATCTGTAAATTCTGCGTCTAAAACTATTTATCTAAATTATGGGGGGGGGATAACCTACATTGCCCTTTTTTTACACTTAAACAATAAACATCCACAACTAATCATGGAAGTGCCTTATCAGAATGATCCTATATCTAAAATTTTAAATGAAAACTGACAATTCTGCATCAAAAATTCATTTCTCTAAATTAACGGTGGGGGATTAGCCTCCCTTTCGCTTCCCTTTATTCTTATCCAATGAATTCCCAAAATTAATCAGAAAAGTACCTTATATCAATGAACGTACATCCAAAATTTGAAGCAAATCGGATATTTCTATCACGAGTTATCGTGTTACGTACATACGCACGTACATACGTACGTACATTCGTACATACCTACGTACATTCATACATACAGATTCTGCGAGCCCATTATTTATCAGGCTTTGACGCTTCGAGCTAAAACACGTAAAATTAAATTGGCCTAGGATAAACTAGATCAGCCTAGGACAAACTAAAATGTTGACGCTGTGGCGCCATTGAATTCAATAAAATCACGCCAAATTGAATTGGTCTAGGATAAACTAGATCGGCCTAGGAGAAACTAGTTCAGACCAATAAACAGCATGCTAAACTAGTTTGTCCTATAGGAGTTAGGCCAAACTAGTTTGGCCTAGGAAAAACTAGATTTTCCTACGGGCCTTAGGATAGACTAGTTTGGCCTAGGAAAAACTAATTTATCCGATGGGCGTTAGGATAGACCGGTTTGGCCTAGGAAAAACTAGTTTATCCGATGGGCGTTAGGATAGACCGGTTTGGCTTAGGAAAAACTAGTCTATCCGATGGGCGTTAGGATAAACTAGTTTGGCCTAGTCCAATCTAGTTTGGCCTAAAATCGGGTTTGGCCTGTAACATATACAAAAATTAAAAATATTGCGCTCGAATAAATATTTTACAAAAAATTCGCCAAATATAAGTACCGTATTTACTTTTTCTTCCAAAATTTAGGGGAAAAGCCTTGGGTGCGCGTTATACATGGGATATTTTTTTACTGCTTTATATAATCACACGATTAAAACTAGAATCGAACAGAATAGAAGTATTCCTGCATTTTTATTTCACTCCTTACTGTTTAAAAAGCGGCACTAACATTATTTAAACACTACTTAGCAATCCTCATTGCGAATGCTTTTTATGTTACGGTAACAGCAAAAATTCATATAATAGATAAATCAAGAAATGTATTCATAGAAGAAATTAAAACTGGAATCTTACAGAATAGAAGTAATCCTGCATTTTATTTCACTCCTTACTCTTCAAAAGCAGTACTAACATTACTTAAGCACTACTTAGGAATCCTCATTGCCGCTACTGCTTTTTATGTAATGGTAACAGCAAAAATTCATGTAACAGATACAGATTTGCACTAAAAATAAAAAAAAATTGTAAGGTTGAGAAATTCTTAAAAAATTGTTTTAGGAAACTGGGGAACCTAGAACTTTTTATCTAATTGCAACCCAAGTAACAGACAAAGTTTTAGTAAGATTAGTGTAATTTTAGTAGATTCATTTGTGAAGCCACAGATTTCTATAGATTTACAAAAACTAGTTTTGTAGATCTATCTCTTTCCCTCTCTCTATTGTAATTTTTTTTTTTTTATTATTTTTTTTTTTAAATTTATTTTATTTTATTTTATTTTATTTTATTTTATTTTATTTTACAGGGTACAGATGAAAGTTTAGCAAGAATACAGATTTCTGCAACTTTACATTTGTAAAATTACAGTTTAAAAAAAAAACAAACAATGTAGATGTTTTCAATTATTTCGTTCGCAAGTGACGTCACCATATCATGATACTCACTGCCTAAACGATGTCTAGAAAGAGAATTTCGACTTCTTTTCTAGCTTGACGTAACATTTCTTTCGATTTTTTTTTTTTTTTTTTTTTTTTTTTTTTTTTTTTTGTTACTGAAATTTATTAGATCATTCATTCTCTTGCATGTCAGATTTATGGTGCGTGGTATTTACGAGATACAAAAAATCGCCATGTTTTATTCTAAAATATGAGGTGTGCGTAATACATGCAAGCGCAACATACACGAGTAAACACAGTAATTACATTCAACTTTTTTTTCTGTATGTTTCAATAGTTTGATCGCGATTACATGGCTTAATCATATATTTTATTTATACTTCGTTAATTTATTTATGTATTAAAAGTTTCTCTAACTAATTCATTTTAGAATATATTATCTTTAAAAAGAATATTTGAAAGTATGTTTTCCGATAAAATATTATGCTTTTACATTTCGGATAATTTTTTCTGGAAAATATTGCGTTAAATTACGCTTGTGAAAAAAAAATCAGTTTTTCGGGAAAATTAATGGTGTACAGAAAATTGATAATTGTGCTTATCTGAATTATGAAAGAATCTTCTTTTAAAAATATTGGGAAAATCCAGGTAAACTTCAAACATCTATTAAAAAAATCGGTGGAATTTTATAACTAAATGTTTGAAGTACATTTTTGTTAAAATATTTGTAACAGCTGCCGAAAATACCTTCGTGTTTTTTTCTGTTTTTATGAAATGACAATCAGATAGTTAATAAGAGAGGGAGGGAGTTGACTCAGTAAATTAAAAAGCTAAATTTAATATAATCAAATTAATATTTTTTTTGTGTTTTTCAGTGATATATTCTAAATTACAGCTGGGAATATTATTTACACTGTTTTATATAATGTCTGTAAAAAAATCCTCACAAAAGCAGTATTTTTCTAAAACTTATATTCAATTTCTGAATCTGTATTATATGCATATGCAAGCTCTGAATATTTATGTCTTTGATAGAGCAATTCAGAAAATCTGGGTTCCCCCATGCTAGGATGTAGGGATGATTTTCAGGATTATTTTTTTTCTAAAAAAAATTCAGATCATTATTTTAAGAAAAACTAATCAATCAATACTCATTTCAAAAAAAAAATAATTTTAATCTTCCATAATTTCATTAATATATCCTATAAATCCAGTATTTTCATTTGATACATCGCAGCTTCCCTATTTGAATAAAAGCAATATGTCAAAAAAAAATATATTTTTCTAAATTATTTTATTATTATTTATTCATTCTTAAAATTGTATTATTCAGTCTTAATTTTAAATATAGATCATTTTCATATAATCGCCCGGTCTTTTAATAGTATAATTCGTGATTTATGCTATCTCAAAATTTAAGATAATCTCCGTATTTTTTATGTGACGATAGCTAATTTGTCCTTTTTGAGCATCGCCATTTTCTTTCCTGATACTTCATAGATGCTGGACATGAGTCATCGGGGATTAGAATGTTCTACGACATTCCAGAACAATTTTCCCGCCGAAATATCAGCGTCCAGCCCTTGATGACGCATGTTTCTTCTAGATCATTCCTAGCGGCGCGGCGTCGATTGATGCGAGACCCTGAATGGCTGAGCGCACGCACACTCCCATGAGAGGGAGGAAGTTTCTCTGATTTATTTGACACTTTGAGAGAGACCAGCGTGAGCGAAGGTTGTCCGTGGCCCGGTGCTGCCCTCTCGAGGGCTAGCGTCGGGACAGAAGAGTCTTTTTTTTCTAAGATTATTGTTCTAACAACCGATTTGCCGAGATTCTTTTTTAGAAGAATTTTTTTTTCTTAATGTTCGTCCAGCATCTCTCAGGATTCAATCTACTCTCATAATCAATGTATTTAATTAGCTCCATCGGTGATGTTGTGGACTCCTAGGTCCCCCAGCTAGTTTAAAATTTCCAGAGATTTGATCCATTTTCGTACCATCAGCAATGAACTTCTTCCTTGAGCTCATCGACAACATTTCGTCTCTGTAGCGGCCTGAGCAACGATACACTAATCTAGAATTCTGTCTGCGGCTGCAATTTAGCTCCATCGGTGATATTGTGGACTCCTAGGTCCCCCAGCTAGTTTAAAATTTCCAGAGATTTGATCCATTTTCGTACCATCAGCAATGAACTTCTTCCTTGAGCTCATCGACAACATTTCGTCTCTGTAGCGGCCTGAGCAACGATATACTAATCTAGAATTCTGTCTGCGGCTGCAATTTAGCTCCATCGGTGATGTTGTGGACTCCTAGGTCCCCCAGCTAGTTTAAAATTTCCAGAGATTTGATCCTTTTTCGTACCATCAGCAATGAATTTCTTCCTTGAGCTCATCGACAACATTTCGTCTCTGTAGCGGCCTGAGCAACGATACACTAATCTAGAATTCTGTCTGCGGCTGACACTTAGTTCCATCGGTGATGTTGTGGGCTCCAAGATTCCCCAGCTAGTTTAAAATTTTTCAGATTTGAACTTTTTATGTCGAGAACTTTGAGACATACATCAAAAAAAAAAAAAAAAGAAAGAAAGAAAGAGAGAGTAGAGACTGAGAACTTAAATTTCTGTAGTATGATCATCTCAACGGTTTTATTATTTAATATACTTTGCTTATGATGGTGGCCACCTAATCAAATATGTTTAATATCTTCAAAAATAAAGTTAACTTGTGTATATGTTAAAGCTTTGTGTGTTTCATCCACGGGTGAGTTCTTTTTAATTTTTATTCCCTTTTAGGAGAAGTATTTCAGGATTTATCATAATTTAAAGTAAATTCTTATGATAAGATTTTTTTTTTCTTTTTCACTTTTCCCAAGTGATTGTTTGACAACGCAATGTCGCACTTACGTTCTCGTGCTGCTAGTTGTATTTGAGGAGTTGTTTACCGGTAATATTATTGTTTTGGGCCGACTTGTTCGTTCCCACAAGTTCTGGCTGCCGAATATTGCTGGGTTAGCGATTCCCCAAATACAACTTATAGCATTTTTGGTGCCGATCGACCGTTTCATGGGATCGGAGATCGGTATTTCGGTGTTAATATTTTTGAAATTTAATTCTTTATCATTAAGTTTAAATTTAATGGATTCTTAGTTAAAAAAAAAATATATATATATGAATTTTTTTCCATCCATGTGAATACCTAAAACAAACAAAAAATAAAATAAAAGTGTTCAATATTTTTATTGATTTATTTTTTCAGTGATTTATTTTCTCAGTGATATACTTTTTCATTGATTTATTTCTTCATTGATTTATTTTATTGATCATTTGTTTTATATTTATTTTTATGTATTGATGTTTTGTATTAGATGTGTATAGGGTTAAAAAAAAAAAAATTCACGTATAATTTAGGGCTTAATTTTTTTTTGTATATTCATATTGCATTTATATTGTATATTTTACTTTGATTATGGCGGGTAAACGTGCACTTTTTCACACTTTAATGTCTGTTATTACGCCATTTCAAGGCGAGTAAAACGAAGACGTTAGAATTTTTTTGAAAAATATAACAGACATTTGTGAAATTCAAAATGTCAACTCGAAGAACAGGGTAACACTCCTAAGATTACTTTGCAAAGGCCAAGCATTAGATTTTTTATCAAATGATAAAACGGTTTCAGATGAATCTGATTTTGAGAAAGTGTCAAAATTACTAATAAAAAAATTTGAGAAAAAAATCAACTTTCACGAATCATCCGCCCTTTTTGCTAAACTTACCCATAAACCTAATCAAAGTGTCAGAAATTTTGCTGAAGAAATAACAAAAATAGTTAACAACATGTCACCAGACGCAAAGGGAAACGTACAGTTAGAGCAATTCAAATCCCATTTAATGGTTTCAAAATTTGTCGAAAATATACGTTCTGACATTAAGGTGGAGTTGCTCAAATTTGGTCTAAAAAATTTTGATGAGTTAGTAGATAAAGCAGTCCACATAGAAAATGCATTGAACCAAAAAGAATTTGATTTTAACAACATATGTGCTGTACCCTCAACTAGCAATGACTCTTCTCTTTTCAATTCTATATTAGAACAGCAAAATAACCAATCGAAGCCGATTGAAGAATTAACCCTCACCATTAAAAGACTAAAACAAGAAAAGTTAGCATGCCAAATGTGTGGGAAAAACCATTCTGCCAAAGATTGTTGGCATTTTCTTGGTACTCAGAACAATTTTCCACCTCCTAACTTGTACTCCAACCCCCCCAATCAGCAAGATGATGTAAATAGAGGTACAGGTAGGGGCTTTCAGAATTTTAGAGGATCTCAAAACTCTAGGGGTTTTAACAGAGGTAGAGGCAGAAATTCTTATAGACCTTACAATCGTTCAAGGAATTTAAACTTCTAGAGGATTCGGATATTTTTGATGTTGTATATAGCTCCCCCCCCCCTTTTCAATCCAGAACCCTTGATTTTTCTCTTTTTAATAATATTGGGGATTTTAACATTAGTCATAACGATACAGTGTCGTATAGAAACTTGATGAGTTGTACCATAAATAATGCAGAATTACCTATAGTTAAACTTAATTTTGGTAAACATTCCTTTGATGCTCTCCTTGATTCCGGTGCTAATTTATCGCTCATTCAACCTCAAACAATCAAAATATTAAAACAATATACTAAACTCAATTTTCTCTCTAGAGCTGTTAAAATCAAAACTATCAACAATTCATCCATTCCTTTTTTTTCAACGGTACAACTCAAATTCAAAATTCTAAACACCTGGTTTACTAATGTTTTTTTTTATCACAAATGAGAATTGGCAATCTAATTATCAAATTATCCTAGGCTATGACTTTTTGAATCGTAACAAACTGCTTTTGGATTCTGCGAATCAACAGCTAGTCATGAATAATTTAACTTTCCCCTTCAACAATAAAATTCCAGATCCTTTGCTTACTCCAAATAAAAACTCTAATACTGATAAACTTAATTCTACTACTTCTAATTTTGATAATTCTAATGTTAATAATTTTGATAATTCTGATTTTGAAATTGTAAACATAGATAATGATAATATATGCAATGATAATACTCCTACTGATGATTTCCACGATCCTGAAGCAGATAATTTGATTAATGTTAACAATTCACAACTTTTAAATGACATTGTTTCGGTTGCAGAAGATTTTGATTCTATTTCCAATAATTTTGTAAAACCTGCTAATCAAGTCACTTTAAGACCCAATCAAGGCAAAATAATCAAACTTAAACCAGTGCATAAAATTAATAACTCACTAAATTATTTATTTTGTCCCAACAATAAAAATTCATCTTTAAAATTAGAATATAGCCTCCACAAACCAAATAAACAAAATGTAATCTTAATATATGTTCACAATAATAGTGATAAAAATATAATTCTTAGGAAAAAAACTAAACTGGGCCTCATTAAACCTATTTCTGATGAACAAATTTCTTCCAATAACTGCAATGAAATCTACCAAGTTAATTCTCTCATATCTCAAGAAACGTTGGAACTTAGGAAAAAGGAATTAAAACCGAATCAATTTCATTTAGATCACTTACCTGATACTGATAAAAAACGTCTTCTTAGCTTTTTGTCGGATAACTCTGCTGTTTTTTCTTCGTCTTATGATACTTTAGGATGTACGGATAAAGTCGTCCCTGAATTTAAACTTCGCCATGAATTTGCTTTACAAACCAAACCCTATCCGATTCCTAAAATTGCACAAGAATTTGCTCGTAAAGAAATTAATGATCTTTTAAAAGCTGGCATTATACAAAACTCTTCATCTAATTATTGTTTTCCTGTATTATTTGTACAAAAAAAATCTCTGCCTAACGATGATCCAAAAAATTAAAGTTTAGAATGGTTATAGATTATCGTTTGTTAAATGCAATTACAGAACCTTTCAAAATTTCTTTACCTAGAATTAATGACGTTATTCAAAATATTTCAGACAAAAAGTTTTATACAGTTTTAGATCTAAAATCTGCCTTTTTTCAAATTCTTTTGCAAGAGAAGGATAGACATAAATTAGCATTTGCTACTGATTATGGGAATTTTGAACCAACTAGATTGGCGTTTGGTTTAGTCAATAGTACCTCATATTTTCATACTTTAATTAATAATTGTTTGGACCCATTAAGAGGCAAAAATGTGCAATATTTTCTAGACGATATAATTTTAGCTGCAAATTCAATAGATGAAATGTTAGAATGGCTTCAAAAGGTTTTTGATAGACTTAAAAGCTTTAATTTAACTTTAGATCCAGCCAAAATGCAAATTTGTCAGGAAGTTATTACCTATTTGGGTTTTAATTTACATCAAAATAGTCATTCTCCAGCTCCAGATAACATAAACAAAATAAATAAATTTCCAGTACCTACTAATGTAAAAGAAGTTCAAAGTTTTCTAGGAATGATAAATTATTTCAGACATTTAATTTTCAATTTTGCCCATATTGTCCAGCCAATTGTTAATTTAACTAGAAAAGATGTAAAATTTGTTTGGAGTAAAGAATGTCAGGAATCATTTTTAAAAATCCAAAATACTCTTCTCCACAATCCAACGGTCAAGAATTTTGATGAAAATAAGGAAGTTTTTTTAGTTACTGATGCTTCTAAACATGCAATTTGTGGGATTCTTTTACAAAAAGACAACGATAAATTTTATCCTGTTGAGTTCTATTCAAAAAAATTAAATAAAGTTGAATCTAACTATCCAACTATTAAAAGAGAATTTTATGCTATTTACTCTTCTATTAAACATTTTCATGAATATCTTTATGGTAGACAATTTAAAATTCTAACTGATGCAAAAGCTCTCACTTACCATATGAAATTAGAAAAACAATCAGAAATAATTGTTAGATGGATTATGTATTTACAAGGCTTCAATTACAAAGTGGAACATATCCCAGGTTTGGTGAATCCAGCAGATTTCTTGTCTCGAGTTGTTGACCCCCCTGACAACCATAACTTAATTGTTAATGCATTAAATATTTTTATACCTAGTAATGATTCACTAACAACCGAGAATATCCTAAAAGAACAATTAAACGATGAAAAACTTAAAGATATCAGAGAAAAAATATTAAATAATAAAATGTCTAACTCCGCCTACTCAATTAATCCAGATAATAATTTGTTAATGATTGCTAAAAACAAAATTAAAAGAGTCAGTAGATCTAAAAAAATTTAATACCTAAAACCCTAATCAATAGTTGCATTGCTTTAGCTCATCAATCCCATTTTGGAATCGCCAAGACTGTGGAGATGGCATCAAAACACTCTTTTTGGCATGGTATGGTCAAAGACATACAAAATTTTGTAAATTCTTCTGATCAATGTCTACCGCACAAAACTAAGCAAACTGAAACTAAAACCTCCTTTATTTCTAAATATGATTTGGCAAAGGGGGAAATGATTACTATCGATGTTGTGGGAAAACTTCCTAGGTCACATGATGGCAAATTTTTTATTTTAACAATTATTGATCACTACTCTAGATTTTTGGAAGCAATTCCTCTTGCTAATATCACTTCATTTTCTATAATTAAAACTTTAAATGATTATTTTTCTCGTTATGGCATACCCAAAATACTTCTTTCTGATAATGCTGGTTATTTTAAATCAACTGAATTTAATGAATTTTAGAAATCTCTACGCATTAAGCACAGGCACTCTTCCATTTATTATCCGAAATCTAATGGGCTTGTTGAACGAATTAATCGCTCTCTAAAAGAATCTGTGGCGCTCTCTGGCTGATCAAGTAATTGAGTGGTCAGATAGACTTAAATTTTTCATCCTCCATTATAATAATTCAAAGCACTCTGTCACAAATTTCACTCTGGCTAATTTGTTTCTTGGTAGGGATCTTAATTTACCTATAGATACTTTTCATGCTCCTAAAGATGCTGATGAACCTCATATTTATTTTCAAAAGTTACAAGAGCATATTTCCAAAACTAGAGAAATGGTTAAAGATAATGAGAAGAGATATTTTGCTCAAAATGAAAAATACATCAAAGGTAGGAAACCTCCCAAATTAAAAATTGGAGACATGGTATATTTAAAGAATTTTGTACCTTCCTCTACTTTTCAACCAAAAAATTCAGGGCCTTTTAGGATTTTGGGGAAATGATGGAATGATAATTATGTCATTCAGGATGTAAATGTTTCTTCGGGAAAAAAAATAAAGGTCCATGTCAGCAAACTCATTAGAACAGGACAAAAATAATGTTTTGGCTTTTTATATGGTTTTATCCTTTGTTTACAAATTTTACAATTGTTAAATTTTAACCCTATTTTTAAATTTTTATCTGTTTCTCTATTTTAAATCTTAATAATTCATCTTTATGAGATTCATTCTATTTTAAATATTGTGACAACTTATCACTTTTCATGCTTGGTTGATAAACAAATCAGGGACTTGCCTACCCGGATTTGTTCGGGATATGTTTGGTTGGCTGCCATATTATCCTAAATGATAACGAAGCATATTACATATTTATTTTAATGGTTTTAATAGTCAATAGATCTGTTAAACATTGAATGGTAACTTTTGATTAATTTTTTTTTCTCAAATTCGGTTATCACTAATTAATTTTACAAATATTATTCAAAAAAAAAAAAAAAAAAAAAAAAAAAAAAAAAAACTAAATAAAGGGCACAACCCTATTTCATGAAAGCCTAACTATTTTTATGCTGAACGTTATTGGAAGTGATGTTATTTTTATATTAGGATCCTAATTAATTATTTAAAGTAACTTATAATTTTATAGAGACAAAAAATATAAAATAAATAAAAAAGGTATTTTAAAAAATATATCATAATAAATGAAATTTTAATATTTTCATAATCTCTAAAATGCGCATGCCTTTTATGGTTCTAGTAGAGATTTTATTTTTTTTTAGAAGTTAAAGCAAGAGTTTCCTCTAGGCTTTTCTTAAAAATTTTCAATTTTGGGAAAATTTTGGTTTATCACACAAAGAGGGTCAACTCGGCCTAGCTTGGGGATTTGCATAATTCACAAATTTTGCCCTTCCGACATTCCCTCATGGTGTAATCCATGTATAATTTCTAAAATTTTGAAAATTTATGTAAATGAGTGTATGATTTCCTCATGTGGATATCAGTTAGATTTATTGCTTCAAATCTAGGACACATTTAGAATTTTTTTTTGATGGTTTGTCATATAAATGAAAATTTTTGATTGATCATTTACAAATTTATTAAAGCAATCTTATTTTGTCTCATCATCACATATTCCAATCGTCAGTATTGTCCTGTGAAACTACATTGACTTGTGGTCAATTTACTTGCTGTAAATAGAAATTTCTTTTGATTGGTAATGCCATATGAAACATTATTGTTTGGGTTTTGTATTCTAGTGCTGCATCAGAATTTTATGCATATTTTTTTTTAATGTAAAGGTATTCACATGGATATGCTTTTTTTTTCTCCCCCCTTTTTCACTCACCCTTGGTTGTATTGAATGCCTGCATATATATATTATTTGTATTCTAGATCAAAATATTTTATTCTAATGTTTATATCTTATACCTTAAAATGTAATTTTTTTTTATTGGGCTGTGTGGTCAAAGTGTTAGTCTTACACACAGTCCAATCGTTTGATTCAAACGTGTCAAAATTTTTCTTTGCATATGTTGTATGCATTTGAGATCCCAGGATCTCATTCTTTTTTTTTATTGTTTTTTTTTTGTTGGAGGCTGGAGGTAATGCTAGGATGTAGGGATGATTTTCAGGATTATTTTTTTTTCTAAAAAAATATTCAGATCATTATTTTAAGAAAAACTAATCAATCAATACTCATTTCAAAAAAAATAATTTTAATCTTCCATAATTTCATTAATATATCCTATAAATCCAGTATTTTCATTTGATACATCGCAGCTTCCTTATTTGAATAATAGCAATATGTCAAAAAAAAATATTTTTCTAAATTATTTTATTATTATTTATTCATTCTTAAAATTATATTATTCAGTCCTAATTTTAAATATAGATCATTTTCATATAATCGCCCGGTCTTTTAATAGTATAATTCGTGATTTATGCTATCTCAAAATTTAAGATAATCTCCGTATTTTTTATGTGACGATAGCTAATTTGTCCTTTTTGAGCATCGCCATTTTCTTTCCTGATACTTCATAGATGCTGGACATGAGTCATCGGGGATTAGAATGTTCTACGACATTCCAGAACAAATTTCCCGCCGAAATATCAGCGTCCAGCCCTTGATGACGCATGTTTCTTCTAGATCATTCCTAGCGGCGTCGAGTGATGCGAGACCCTGATTGGCTGAGCGCACGCACACTCCCATGAGAGGGAGGAAGTTTCTCTGATTTATTTGACACTTTGAGAGAGACCAGCGTGAGCGAAGGTTGTCCGTGGCCCGGCGCTGCCCTCTCGAGGGCTAGCGTCGGGACAGAAGAGTCTTTTTTTCTAAGATTATTGTTCTAACAACCGATTTGCCGAGATTCTTTTTTAGAAGAATTTTTTTTTTCTTAATGTTCATCCAGCATCTCTCAGGATTAAATCTACTCTCAGAATCAATGTATTTAATTAGCTCCATCGGTGATGTTGTGGACTCCTGGGTCCCCCAGCTAGTTCAAAATTTCCAGAGATTTGATCCATTTTCGTACCATCAGCAATGAACTTCTTCCTTGAGCTCATCGACAACATTTCGTCTCTGTAGCGGCCTGAGCAACGAAACACTAATCTAGAATTCTGTCTGCGACTGCAATTTAGCTCCATCGGTGATGTTGTGGACTCCTAGGTCCCCCAGCTAGTTTAAAATGTCCAGAGATTTGATCCATTTTCGTACCATCAGCAATGAACTTCTTCCTTGAGCTCATCGACAACATTTCGTCTCTGTAGCGGCCTGAGCAACGATACACTAATCTAGAATTCTGTCTGCGGCTGCAATTTAGCTCCATCGGTGATGTTGTGGACTCCTAGGTCCCCCAGCTAGTTTAAAATTTCCAGAGATTTGATCCATTTTCGTACCATCAGCAATGAACTTCTTCCTTGAGCTCATCGACAACATTTCGTCTCTGTAGCTGCCTGAGCAACGATACACTAATCTAGAATTCTGTCTGCGGCTGCAATTTAGCTCCATCGGTGATGTTGTGGACTCCTAGGTCCCCCAGCTAGTTTAAAATTTCCAGAGATTTGATCCATTTTCGTACCATCAGCAATGAACTTCTTCCTTGAGCTCATCGACAACATTTCGTCTCTGTAGCGGCCTGAGCAACGATACACTAATCTAGAATTCTGTCTGCGGCTGACACTTAGCTCCATCGGTGATGTTGTGGACTCCAAGATTCCCCAGCTAGTTTAAAATTTTTCAAATTTGAACTTTTTATGTCGAGAACTTTGAGACATACATCAAAAAAAAAGAAAGAAAGAAAGAAAGAAAGAAAGAAAGAAAGAAAGTGTAGAGACTGAGAACTTAAATTTCTGTAGTATGATCATCTCAATGGTTTTATTATTTAATATACTTTGCTTATGATGGTGGCCACCTAATCAAGTATGTTTAATATCTTCAAAAATAAAGTTGACTTGTGCATATCTTAAAGCTTTGTGTGTTTCATCCACGGGTGAGTTCTTTTTCATTTTTATTCCCTTTTAGGAGAAGTATTTCAGGATTTATCATATTTTAAAGTAAATTCTTATGATAAGATTTTTTTTTCTTTTTCACTTTTCCCAAGTGATTGTTTGACAACGCAATGTCGCATTTACGTTCTCGTGCTGCTAGTTGTATTTGAGGAGTTGTTTACCGGTAATATTATTGTTTTGGGCCGACTTGTTCGTTCCCACAAGTTCTGGCTACCGAATATTGCTGGGTTAGCGATTCCCCAAATACAACTTATAGCACCCCATTACAGACTGTAGGTATTTTTTTAAATAAGTCAAAAATATAGTTTATATTTAATATATTTTTGTACAGAATGCCCATTAGCAATACCAAAAATCGTATTATGTAAAAATTAAAAATATTGCGCTCGAATAGAAACTTTAAATGTATGAAACTCAATAATTTCGATTTGTCTTTGCTTTGGGGGGGCAACAAAATTCGCGAAATATAACTATCAACCTTTTTTTATCGATTTCAATAGTTGTGACGTTAGTCGTAGGCTTAATCATGTATTCTATTTATATTTTGCTAATTTATTTATGTATTGAGAGTTTTGCTAATTAATTCATTTTAGAATACGTAATCTTTGGAAAAAATATTTGAAAGTAAGTCTTCCGATAAAAAAAAAAAAAAAAAAAAAAAAAAAAAAAAAAAAAAAAAATTATGCTTTTACGTTTCGGATAAATTTTACTGGAAAATATTGCGTTAAATTAACCTTGTAAAAAAATGAAATTTTCAGGAAAATTAATGGTGTAGAGAAAATTTATAATTGCACTTGTCTAAATTATGAAAGATTTTTTTTTTTTTTTTTTTTTTTTTTTTTTTTTTTACAAACTATTGGGAAAATTTAGATAAACTTCAAACATGTAATTAAAAAAAATGGTTGAATTTTATAATTAAATGTTTGAAAGTACATTTTTGTCAAAGTATTTTTAATAGCTGCCAAAAATGCATTTATGTTCTTCTTCTTTTTTTTATGAAATGTCAATCAGATAGTTAATAAGAGAGGGAGTTCACTCAGTAAATTAAAAAGCGAAATTTAATCATGTTAGTACTGGTTTTTGTTATTTTTTCGTAAAGTATTCTTAGCTACAGTTAAGGATAATTTTTAGAGTGTTTTATATCCTGTCTACGTTAAAAAAAAAAAAAAAAAAAGAGATTTACAAGCTCTAGTTATTCAAGCTTTAAAAAGAGCAATTGGAAAAATTCAGGTTTCCCCGTTACAGAATACAGGTAAAAGTTTTTTTAATTAATAAATCTAAAATATATTTTATATTTAATATATTTTTGCACAAATTTCCCACTAACAATACCAAAAATCATATGTATAAAAAAATTAACAATAATGCACTCGAATAAAAATTTTAAATTTATTAAACTCCGTAATTTCTATTTCTCAGGAGACAGAATATCGCCAAATATTTAACTATTGAAAATCAGTCTTTTTTATTCTGTCGAATTTTAGGGTGTAATAAAAAAAACGCTTTTCTACCTACAACAGCTCGAAATTTTCCGATACAATTTCAGACACATTTTTAAATGTAGAAATAAGACATTGGCTGAGGGGATTTTTGAAGAGACGTACAAGGTGCCGTGTGATGCCATTTTGCGCATAATTCATTAGAATTTGATTTATAAACAATTATCTTCTCAGTATGACCCTTTTTTCGTTCTCAGATCTCCCGCTTGGGAAAACTCGGTTCAAAATACCATTTTTTTATTGCTTTTTTGCAGTATTTTCTGCATTTATCATAGAATCGACAATCACGGCACCTTGAGTACTTTCTAAATAAAACAATTTGCCAGTTTTATGTATTTGAGAGCAAAAATGAATTAAAAAATAAATCGCAAAATAAGCAGTTTGAATCGAAATACACCCTTAACAATTTGAATGCATTTTCATGACTTAAACTTGTATGTTATTTGCATCTTGTTTATTTATTTATTCACTTATTAAAGTTGTAATTTCTTTATGAAATTTTAACTTGAAACAAATCGTGAGATAGTTATATTAAGTTGAATGGGAAAAAACATTCTTGAAAATAATTTTAAAATAAATAAAAAAATGTTAAGAAGCAATAGAATTTTTCAGTAAAGTTCATTATAAAGTACAAAACCCCTTCTTTATCAAAGGGTGTTTAAAAATAAATAAATAAATAAACCATTTGTGAATTAAAATAAAGGCAGAAAATTTAAATTTAATCATATGCTGCTACCAATATAAGTTCATAACTTCATATATTCATAAATTTATTGAGGATTTTTATATATAGCACATTATTTTAATTTAGAATAAAACAAAAGAACTGGTGTTTAGATAAAAGGCCGTGCATAAATTATATCACGCTTGTGGGGGGGGGGGAACGTGGATTATGAAATTATGAGTTTCTGACAATAGATTGTGATGGGGGGGGGTTAAGAAGAAATGTGACATCACACATTATTGTTAAAATAAAAACAGTAAGAATCAACAGAATAAATTTAGAAGTTATTTGGAAATTAAAGTATTTTGTGTTCACATTGTAAAGTTAATTTAAAACCAAATATAATATATTCTATTTCAAATTTCAAAATACTAATGTTTTTGATTGCTCTTTCTTATTAATATTTTATTCTTATTATATATTAATTTTATGTTTTAGTGTAAAGCTTCATCTTATTTCACACAAAATATGCACACGAATCATTTCTATTGTTAAGCTCACAAATGTGAAATGAAAAAAAAAGAAAAAAGAAAAGACTAATCATGTTCTGTGCATATTCGCAAATTAATATCATTTTTAAAGTGTTCCTTTAGATATTTGTGACAGAAATCTCCTTATAATATAGTGTTCAATTTAAAAACCTCAGACCTACCCTTAGAGATTTTGTTTTAGATCATCAGGCACCACATATTACATATTAAATATAAAACGAAATTTTTCTGTAATAATAATAATAATAATAATAATAATAATAATAATAATAATAATAATAATAATAATAATTTTTGCATCTAGCGAGAGCATAAACATCTTAAACTTCCAGAATGTTTTGTTTAGAAATACCCTAACTATGATTTATTAACATACGTATTTTACAATCATATTTTCAATTGTAATATAGAAATAAAAATATTATTTTTAACAGTATTTCAGCTTTCCAGCATTATCACTAAGATTATTTGTTTTTAAGTTATGATGAATATATTGCCGCTAATTTCTATGAAATAAATCGGGAATATGAATATGAATATATACATATATAGGGTGTTTCAAAAATGACCGGTATATTTGAAGAATCAAGAAAAATGAAACAGGCAGGGATAGAAATACAACGTTTTTTCCAGTATGCATTGGACAACACTAAATTTTGAGGCAGATAAACTTTCGAAATTAGTTACAATTTTCAACAACAGATGGCACTGCAGGTGATTTTTTTGCTGTTATTCTATTGCTGCGTATGGTGGGTATGTGGAAAATATCGTATTTTAGATTTTTTCAGACTGCAGCGCTATCTGGTGTTGAAATTTTTAACTAATTTCGTAACCTTGTCTGCCTGAAAAATTTACTGTTGTCCCAAGCATATTGCAACAAACGGTGTATTTCTATCGCTGTCCGTTTAGTTTTTATTGATTTTTCAAATATACCGGTCATTTTTGGAACACCCTGTATGTTCTGTATTGTAGCACTTCCGGTATGCTACAATATAACCTCTTCTATTGCTACATGAATTCAATTGAATGCGTTGTAATTCTATTCAATCGTGCATGAATTCATTTTAAGTCATTCAATATCCAAAACCTCGCCGACCTTAGCGAAGTGGACAAATACAAACAGAGGAACAAATTTAACAAGCAATTTCTCCATGGAAAAAATGGTCATCTTTAACTTTTATACTTTTATTGGCAACATGTCATCTAAAAGAGTTCCTACCATTCATTATAAAGATCATTTGTTGATGTCAGAAATCATCCTTGGTGTTAGAAAAATTTAGAAGGAAAAGCTTTGTGCATCAACAAACTACCAGTTGGTATAGATGATGGCAGATGGTAAAATCGAACAAAATGTGTCTATTCACCGATTGCGCTGCGTTTTGACAACCTCGTATTATTGCAATTCATAACGTCAGCCACTTTCTGGCCAATGAAGAGCAACAACTGCATGCGAGAATGTACAATAAAAATAATTCTGCAAAGAGTTTTTTTTTTACCATATTTGCTTTTTTATATTTTATTTTAATATAATACAATTACAATATACTATTTAAAAACAAATAATACAATGACAAACACAAAAAAGTGTTATATATATATATATATATATATATATATATATATATATATATAAAGCAGGATGAGATGTATCTGGGATGTTTAATAATCAAACTCGTCCCTAGGTAGTATGCTCGGCATGGGCTAACCCTTTTTGCCCATGATCGATTCACTCCAGGTTTCTATCAAACGTGACACCTCTAAACTTGTTCCTCTAAACTTATTGCTTAATTTTAACCTTGGTCTATTTTTCTTTTTTTTCTTTTTAAGCATAGTGATTTCACAGTTCCTTTTCAAAGATTCGCCAATTATTTGTCTTACTGAATCTTTATTTTTATTTAGTTTCGAAAACCTAAATTTTGTAATTTTTTAAAACCTGTGCAGCATAGTTATAGTTTGAATTAAAGTGTGTTGAAGATACCATAATTGTAATTCATATATTATTCAAAAAGTAATTTTGTGGAAAATATACATTACACGCAAGTAATCAGTATGCTCCTCGAAATAAGTTGTAAATTTGTATTCAGAACTTTCAATCTTTCAAAAATCAATTAATTTATAATTTATATTTATTTTTTTAATTTAATTAAAATATGTACAATCGAAGTAAATTTTTAAAAAATAACACTTTGTAACTTATATCTTTCTTAAAAGGAATTGATTTCTAGAATGTTCAAATATGCGAATCCAAACTTAAAGCTCATTCTTCCAAAAAAAAGAGAAATTAAATATGATACCAAAATTAAGTGTTTCTATTGCAAATTTAAGAATTTAGTTTAAAAGTAGGATTAATGTGGCAAAGTAAGTATTTTTTAGATCAAAGGATAAATAGACGAACCGTCAAATCAAATGGCTATTTTTTTGACTGGGGGAGGGGGAGGATCAGTTTGGAGATAAAAATACTATGGGATGTTGTCTTTCCCTTCCTGTATATATTTTTTTCTTTTTACTGACAGTACTACATAAAATAAATAAATCTGTAATATTGAGATGTTATCTTATACTACGTTAATTATACATATTTATCAACTCTAATTATTTATATTAGACAAAATGTCTTCATAGAAAAAAGAAAATGTCTTGGATAAATTTTAAAATAATTTATAATTCGGCATGTCATTAATTTTATTGTTTTCACTTTTATATGATTGCTATCTTAATTAGAAATGTTTACTTGTTATAATTATTTATGTAAAACAATCTATTTTAAAAAGAGAAAAAATAAAAGAAAATTTTTTGGATAAAATTTAACTATAATTTATAATTCAACGTATCTATGAAGTTGCTGATTTCACTCGCAAAAAAACTTTATAAATATATTTTTCAAAGTAATTCATTTTAAAATTAATATTTTACCGTTATTTTTAAACCTGTGTGATATATTAACATAAAAAATTTTCCACGCTTAGAAAATAAATATTTCCAGTTACCATCAGTGAATTGCATGTTTCGTTAATGGTTAAGTCCTGTACTTCCAGGAGTTTATGTTTATCTTAGAGCTTCTCAATTTTTATTGGGCCCTAAGAGGATTTAATTTTAAATAGCGATTTATTCTCGCTTCTTCTCTTGCAGCTCTAGTAACGTATTCGATAATACAAATGACTAGAATATGTAATTTCTTAGAATCATGTCATTTTATTTTTAACAATTTCTGTTTATTGCCTCATTATAGAATTTTAAAATATATTACCGCAATTACTATTTGAATTTTAGGAGAGATCTGTCTCTAGAAGGGAGAAAAAGGGGGTGTTTTAGCATTTTGCTTTATGGAAAAAAAAAAGGGTTTATACTCCGGGTTTCTTACATCTTATTTATTAACATATTAAGAATATTTCAAATATATTTTTTAAAAACTTGATGATATGACTGTTCTTGCATGTGTAGATGTCTTACTATATTGAGCAAAAGGTTCAGAGAAGTTTTTGAAAGTTGCGTTACTATGCGCAAATCTATACTAATAAAAGAACAAAACGCTCTGTCTGTCTGCGTGTGTGTCTGTGTGTCTGCGATGGCTAGAAAAATCTACAGTACGTACGAAGCTCAAATTTTTTTTTGAGAGTAGCCCAATATCTCTCCTGATGCACCTGAGCTTCAGAATTTCGAAATTCCTATTATTTACTGAGTAATTAATTAAAATCAAGAGGTCGATCTCATAAAAAATCATCTTTTTCCCAATTTTTTCTCTTTCGTTTGTTTACGGTTGGTTGTGTAAAAATTTTCGCAGAAGTAATAAGAAAGCTGAGACAGAATTAAAGAAACCCATGGAGGAATGAGATAAGTGGAGGTGAAATAAGCCTCAAAAATGTTTTGCGATATGAAACCATTTATCGATCAAATTTTAATGTGCCAAACAAAAGGATGTGGAAGAGATTTTGTGTTATAAGACGAATTGAAAGAAGTGCATTACAATTGAAGCATATTTCAAGAGGAAATAGCAAATTTTTAAAATGGTCTTTGATCTATTATTATTTATTAGAATAAATGCTCGCTTTTAAAATGAAGGAAATTGGAAAATTAGCAATAATTAAATATCAAATTAAAATTAAATAAGATATTGAAAACATTTGAAACGAACTAAAAATTTTATAACTAAAAGTTTCCTTCATTAATGTAATTTTAAATACTTTATAACGTAGATAAAAAATGTTTATGACTTAATAATTGCATGTAAATAAATATTTAAAATATAATGATGAAAATATTCTTTTAAAATCATGCATGAAAACTTAAGTAATAAATATTAATCTAAAATATAAATTTCTGACTGCAGACGATTTTAAAGTACTAACAAAATAATGTTATATTTTCAAGCAAAACGTTAAAATAATTTTCTATATTGATATTTAATAACATATGATAAAATAATTAATAAATTTTTACCGGTGAAGCGATAAATTAGTTCTTTTTTAAAAAACGAGAGAAAAAAATACGGGTTTAAACCTGTTTCAATTGATAGGCGTGTCAAAGCACGTGCTTTTGTTGGTACTTAATTGGACTTAATGTAGGGTTACTTTTTAAGCATGACCTCCAGAAATAATACTTCCACTCTATTATTTTCTTTTTACTCCATAAAAGAAACCAATTTGAGATTTTGACATTTCAAAAGTGACTGTTTTTTCTCCCCAAAAAGACTTTAAAAATTCATAGACTGGCAAAATGTCAGTTTAACTTAGGATTTTTGAACATAGCTGTTACGTCAGATCGTTGGTACTTCGTACATTAGAATGTATTTGTGGTTAGCAATATTGCAGTTAATATTTGTATATGTACATATGAGGCTTTTTTAGCAGTTTTTTTTAATCATTGATTAAATTTGAATGCATTTATTTAAGTTAAAACTTTATTAAGACTTTAATTTGTTTTTAAAACAAAAATGAAATGGCTCTTTGACGTACAATTGTTCAAATCGGCAGACGATTCATACGCAGAAATAAATTATCAAATAGCAAAATAAATTATATATCAAAAATAGTCACAAAAATAATTGTAGAAAAACATAATGTTTAGACATATTAACACGTACCCGAAAAAAAAACAGACCATACTCCGATTCAAGCAAGACAAAAATTCCATGAGCATAAACCCCACCCGAACCTAAAAATTCCATTTGAAAAAAAACTATGGCTTTGATATCTGACACGAATCAAATATGAATCCCACAAAAATATTCAAATGAAGCATACCCCAATCCGATAAAGGAAAAATAATGTTCGTGTATATGCAACCCGACCCGAACCTAAAATTTGTCTTTGAAAAAACCCGAAAAATGACCAGAACGAAACCTGAAATCGATAAAAATATTCCAAAGAACTATAACCCGCAAGAGCAAGACAAAATAATTTCCGTGAACATAAACCTGACTCGAACCTAAAAAATTTCATTTGAAAAAAAAACCTGAAATTTTATGCAAACTACATCTGAATCCGATCAAAATATTCGAAAGAGCCATAACCGGATTCGAATAAGACAAAATAATTTCCGTGGATATGAAACCAATTCGAACCTAAAATTCCATTTGAAAAAAAATTGAATCGGACCAAATATGAACCTGACAAAAAAATTCCACAGAACCATACCCGGATTTCAACAAGACAAAAAATTTCCATGAATATGAACCCAATCCGAACCTAAAAAAGATGAACTAGATCTGAATCTGACAAAAATATTCCAGAGAAGCATATCCTTATTCGAACAATGCAGAATAATTTCTGTCGATGCGCAACCCAACCTGAACCTAAAAATTCCATTAAAAAAGCCGAAATCTGAAGTGAACGACATCTGAACCCGAAAGAAATATTCCAAAGACCCAAAACCGGATCCAAGCAAGACAAAATAATTTCCCTGGACATGAATACGACCAGAACCTTAAAATCAATTTAAAAAAATACCTGAAATCTGAATCGAACCAAATCTGAATCCGACGAAAATATTCCAAACAACTATAACCAGATACGAACAAGACAATATAATTTCCATGGGCATAAACCCAATCTAAACCAAAAAAAATTGTAAAAAAAAAAAAAAAAAAAAAAAAAAAAATCCCGAAATTTGAACTAAACCTAATCTGAACCTAAAAAAAAAATATTTCAGTGAAGTATAACCTCATTGGAACTAGGTAAAATAATTTCCATATAAGTACAACCCGACCCGAACTTAAAAATTCCATTTGAAGGAAAAAAAAAACCACGAAATCTGAATTGAACCGAATCTAAACTGAACAAAAATATTCCAAACAACCATAACCGTATACGAAGAAGACAAAATAATTTCCATGAACATGAATCTAATCCGAACCTAAAATTCGGATATTCTACAAAACATAATGCGCTCCATAGCGGTGGAAAGTGAAACTAAGTACTTAGTGCGAGATGGTTATTTCGTTTATAGTTAGTTTTAAATTAGAACTTCGTTACGGTTAGGTAACAGTTAGGTTGCAATTACGTTCCGGTGAGCCTTTTGTTATATTTATTTTCCGGTTAGGTTACAGTTAGTTCATGCTTAAGTTACAGCTAGGTTAAGGTTAAGTTGCGGTTAGGTTGTGGTTAGATTATGGGTAGGTTATGATTAGGTGACGGCCAGGTTACATTTATGGTATATTTAAGTTACAGTTAGGTTACTGTTAAGATACAGCTAGGTTACAGACAAGTTATCATTACGATACAATTAGGTTACGGTTAGGATTTTGTTCACAGAATGAACATTACGCATATTTGATAAAAAATATACACCTATTTTTGTAAAATGGCTCCGAAATTATAATACTATATACTAACCTTTTAGCTAATCATCGAGAATAGATTTCATTCACGGTATAGTCGGATTTAAGAGTGATATAATTAGTTTGAAATTCAAAGTATTTCACTTGGGATATCTATGTGAAAAAAGTATTTAGTTAAGTCACTTAATAGTAATTTTAAGAATAAATATCAACACTTTAAAACGAAAATCACGCAATCGTTGGACACATATTCCCTCCTGCGTTTTCCATTGCAGTCATTTTGGGTATTTTTGCAGCTAAATATTAGTTCTTTTAAACCAATTTTTGACACAGTCAGGGGGCACGTATTTAATATAATGTACATTGTGAAAAATTTGACCCTTTTGCTGCATCATCACTCCCCCGCTTTTATAGAATATATCTCTTTTGACCTATGAGAATGCTCCATAATAGGCTGAAGTAATCATTTTCTATAAAAGCGGTGGAGTGACGATGCAGCAAAAGGGTCAAATTTTTAACAGTGTATTTACACATATTTCGAGTTATAGGTAAAATCATAAAAATTTCAAGTTTGTTTAACATTATTATTACGGACCCGGGCAACACCGGGCGGGTCAGCTAGTTAACAATAAAAGGAACCACGACTTTTAAAGTAGGGACATTCATAGTCCACGCCTTTCTGTCATCGTTCTGCCAGATTCCCGATTTGGTACAAGTACCACGGAGTCTCCGTGGAACCAGGTGATTTATATGTGTTACAATACATTTGAAATAGCGTAATGTCATTAATACACTCTCCAAACGTATTTCTCCAATGTATCATAATGTAATCGAATTCTTATGAGTGTCCCTAAATATGAACCATTAACTGCACAAACATTATATACAATATCAAACATGCTTTGATGACCCTAAATAAGTTTTATCAATTGCATAATAGTTCGAGTATATTTACGGGAATTAGAACGTGGATAGACAAACCGATTGCATAAGCACTTATCAACTTTGTTGAAAAGGGTTAAAAAGGCAAAACAAAAATTATAATAAATCACAACTTTCTGTTATCGTTCTGCCATATTCCGGATTTGCTAGAAGTACTATAACGCCTCAATGGAATCCAGTGATATATATGCGTTTCAATACATTTTAAATAACGTAATGTTATTAAAACACTCTCTAAACGATTTTCTTCTATATATCATAATGTAATCGAATTCTTTTGAGTGTCCCTGAAAAGAAACGTGTGCCTGTATGCGTGATTCATATGCAATACCAAACATGTTTTGATGACCGTAAATAAGTTTTATCAATTGCATGACAGTTTGAGTATATTTACAGCAGTTAGAGATTGAACAGACGGACAGACAAACCGAGTGCATAAGTTCTTTTCAACTTTCTTTTAAAGTACTTGAAAGGCAAGAGAAAAATTGTAATAAATCTTTACTGCACGTCAATTTTTTTGTAAAACTATAATAATAGCATGATTTAAGAAAGCAAAAAGAAAGGTACATTGAGACGCGTCTCAGGCTCACCATCTGTCTAGAGATTTGCGAATTATGGGGCAGCGACTATTTATCGCCTGTACGCAACTTACCCCAGTCACTTCCATACAGAAAATGCAGATTTTAGATTAAGACTCAATACTAGTAACTGAAAAAGACCCAAATGATAATGATACGTCTGTGGGGGCGTTCTTTTCAAATATCTTGCTCAAAGTTTAATATTTTTACATGATTTTTGTTTTTCATAGGATAGCTGAAGACGATCCACAACCGGACTAGTGCTTACTTTTTCGATTTTGGTTAAATATTTTTTATATTATGATAGTTTCAATTTCACAACCGGTTAAAACCGGCTCTGAAAATAAAAGTATTTAAAAATTTTTTAAACCAAAATCGAAAAATTATAAACTAACCCGGTTGTAAATTGCCCTCAGCTATCGTATGCAAAAAAAATCATGTAAAAATATTAAAATTTGAGCAAGATATTTGAAAAGAACGCCCCCACAGACTAATTTTTATTATATGGATCTTTTTCAGTGACTAGTGTGGAGAGTTCAGTTATTGTGGTCTCCAAAAATTAGAAGATTCTGAGAACATGTCTACTGTTCGTAAGTCATATTCAGATCCTAAGTATAAAAAAAGCAAATTACGATTTCTCCATTGAAAACAGAAAAGATCTTAATCTCTTGAATTTATGTTTTAAAGAAAATGTATAGAAATAATAAACTGCTTGCATTTTTACAAAGTATGAACTATATATCTTAACCCGAATACGCTCATTGACATGTAAGTGTGGATCGTAAGTGTCGTTCTTCAATGATAAACATTCTCATCAGAGTGTAAAGGAACAAAATTTAGAAGCAAAACATGAGACAAAGAACTTTTTAAAATAATTATATAACTTTCGTTTTTTGTTTAAAGTAAATAATGTTAATCAAATTTAATTTAAATTTCCCGTGCATTAGACAACTTTTTTTATTGCTGTTAAACACTACATTTACTTACAGTGTATGATATATCTATTAAATTTGCATACAGACCATCATATACATGCATTTTCATGGGTTTTTATGTATGTACTGTACATACCAATGGATGCATTACTCTAAATTAAAAAAAATATTTTAAAAGTTTGATTTCTTTTACATTTATACAAAGAAGGATTTATACACGTGTTTATTTGTTTTATTTCAATAAATGTCAGGCTCACACGTTAGACGATATGCCCAAAACAAAATAAAATTAAGTATATTTTATACTTCAAAATTCTGGAATCTCTGAAAAATATCAAACTTGCAAAAAGTCGTGAAGAAAACTACTCTTGTTACACACGTGATAAAGCTTGGGATAGTTTATCGCGCAATATTTCCGTTGTTACATCAAATTTAAAACATATTCTTGAAAAAAGCTTTGTACGAAATTTCGCATGTATTGTTTTAAAACATTGCGTTTTATTTTCCATTTTTATTTCTTTTAAGCTGAAGTAGTATTTTATCGCTTTTTATTCTACAAAATGTATAAAGGGAATATGTATGTACTTTTTTAACCTTTACATTTACATGTTTCTTACCCCTGTACCCAACTTACTTCTGCCTCCCTTATAAAGAAAATGTTAGTTTTAAATTAATTTAATGTGATCTTCAAAACTTAGAAGATCCTGAGAACATGTCTACTGTTTGTAAATCATATATGTATCCCGAGCATAAAATACGTAAATTTCGATTTTTGCAATAATATCAGAAAAGTTTCCAATTTCTTCAAGTTATGTTTTAACCCCTTCGCGACGGGAGTCGGTTACGAAATTTTTAATGTTTTGTCACCGATTTTTAAAAACAGAAATTTGTGACATTTTAAATCGAGAAAATGCTCCGATTAATTAAGTAAAATTTTACAGTATAATTTTACTGGTGGGGACAATTAACGGTTCTTAAGCCTTTTTGCGACACGTATACATGTCGCTCATCCCTAAGGGGTTAAAGAAAATCCATTGAAATAACAAACTGCTGCATTTTGTGAAACATGAATTAAATGTGTTAGTCCGAGTACGCTCATAGGAGGGTGTCAATTAGGTTTTCTTCAATAATATACATTCTCATCAGAGTGTAAATGAATAAAATTTAGAAACAAAGCACCTTATTTAGTAACATTAGCTTATTTGTTATTAAATAATTCAAAGAACATTTTAAAATTATTTTATAACATTCGTTTTCTTAAAAAAGTGAATAATGCTAATAAAATTTATTATAAATTTCGTGTGCATATACATTTTTTTTCTTCTTGTTAAACACTACATTTACTTATAGTATATAACCAGAGTTCTCGCTGGCTTTTGACCAACATTAGAAATTTGTCGAATAATAAATAAAAAACAGTCGCCAAATAAAACGAAATGTTAGCAAAATAGATTAGACGTAAAACACTCAAAATGTATCTTTAACCCCTTATTGCATCATTTCCTTTTATATATCCTAAAATAACTTGATTTTTTGTAATTGGTTTTAAAATATAAATTTGACTACATGGTATAAGTATTATTAAAAGTAAGTAAATTTTAGATATCTCGTAGTTCTAAAAGTATAAATAATTCTGGCATATATTTAAGAGTCTGGATACAAATTAAAAAGCACTATCGTTGATTTACCGATGTGAAATAAGTTCTGAGATTTTGATTCGATAGAAAAATTTTTATTAGTTTGCATACAACTGATAAATAATATGGTGAATGGCTTATTTCATTGCAGCAAAAGTTTTCTCTATCTGGTGCTTTATTCGAGTAACTTTGTGTTTTTACCGGTATAATGCCGGTACATACATATTGATAAACTGGCAATAGATAAATATATATCGCATAATCACGTCTGTCTGTTACTGTTTCTAAATTGAATTCGAGTTAGGACATTATACTTCCATAAATAAAACAATGAAATTGGCGTGATGCGATTGAACATGTAAAGCTATATAAAACCGTTTTACATCGCGAATAAGAATCTCAAGTTGTATTGGCACGTAGACACATATAAAAGGGAAAATGTGAGCGCTCGGAATTTGGCGAATCTGATTGTTCTTTTACTTGCCAAATGAAACATTTAGTCGCAATTTGGCGCAATGGCGAGTGACGGCGAGAGCACTGAGTATAACACATATCTATGAAATTTGCATACAGACAGATATACATACATTTTCATGTGTTTTTGTACATGTACTGCACATACCCATGGATGCATTATACTAAAATTATTACATATTTTTTAAAAGCTTGATTTACTTTACATTTCCGCAAAAGATTGATTTATACATGTGTTTACTTGCTTTATTTAAATAAATCTCAGACTTACACGTTAGAAGACATGCTCAAAACAAAAAAGTAAGCTTATTCTAAACTTTAAAATCCTGAAATCTCAGAAAAATATCATTCTTGAAAAAAGTCGTAAAGAAAACTGCTCTTGTTACACGCGTCATAAAACCTCGAGTAGTTTAAAACGCAAAATTTTCGTTGTTAACTCAAATTTAAAACATATCCTTGAGAAAAGCCTTCCATTCTTTGTACGAGATTTTCCATGTATTGTTTTAAAAACATTGCGTTCCATTTTCTTTTTTGTTTATTTTAAGTTAAAGTAGTATTTTATCGCTTTTAGTCTACAGATTGTTCAGAGCGAATGTATAAAGTTCTTTTTTTAACTTTAATTTTATAATATTTTAAATCTTGAATATTTTAAAAAATCTTTGATTATGCGTTTGTGATATTGACACTAAGCGTACTTGAACTACAAAAAAATTGTATGTGACCATATTACATGAATATAAGTCAAATATTTAAAATCTGAATTTTAAATTCCGTCTCAAAACGTCTGCTTCCATGATTAGTTGCACAGCAATAAAGCTATAATTACTATTTACATCGTCAAGAAATTTTGCTTAAAGAAAAAGTTAGAACAGAAAAACATTTCGTGTGAAACTTTTGCTAGCTACTGTGATGTACAGTCGTGTTAAACAAACACCCTTTCACCTCCCACATACATTAACTCTCCAATAATCTATCGTATAATAATGTTACTGATACCAAACGATTGGAAATAAAGAGTTCATTTAAAAGATGTATATAAATTTTGCTTAAGTCGCCATTTACATATCAACACAAATATAAACTTTGTTTTTCTATAAGGATTGAACTAATTTTGACACCATAAATATTTTCTTCATCCTTTAACTAGTCTAAATATAAATTTGCACGAAATTCGTATGATTAGTTTCCAAAGAATTAATTATTTTAAAATGGGATTTTTTTAGGGGTTTTATCCAAACTGAACTTCGGTAATCGAAGGTTGTTAAAAAACCGCAAATTGACTAAGTCATATTTATTACTGCATTATTTCTTGCAATATGAAGATTTTACTCACTTAAAATGCTTCGGTTGTTGTTATATGCCGTAAAATATTTTTCAATATTTATTTCATACTGCTTACAAGTTTTGAATTATTCGATTTTAAAAAATGTAAATTATCCATAATTATAATAGTTTCCGAATATATGAATGAGATTGGAATTTCTTATGTGTTTTTATAATGCTTTTTCGCAGATTTTAAATTTATTTAACTCACAATTATTTATTTTTTTTGACAGATATGTAAAGAATATCGACCAATGCAAATCTTAGAACAAAAAATAGTTAAAATCAGTACGAGGGACAACGTCGGAAAAACAAGACAAATCGGTGTTTTGCCTGGAAATAAATCCCAAGACGTTTAGTAATTCCTTATTTGAGATAAAAATGTTTCTGAAGAGGGCGTGGGAGGGATTCATTCTTATTAGAAGAACTAAAAATAAATTTACTTTAAAAGGCATCAGTATAATATTACATCCGTTATTCAGATTTCAAGTAGGCTAATATTTCTTTGATTAAAGTTATTATGTTACTTCTTTAGAATTTTCGCAATTAATTCATAAATGCGTGTTGCCAAAAATTTGCCATTTGAAGATTTTTTTTTCATCATATTTTACATATTCTCGCAAACTTCTTTCGAATAAAAAGAAAATTTACCTATCTGAAAGACATTAAAATATCTTTCGAATTGTTTTAAAATTAGCCTATGCACTCATATAGATCTAAATTTCAAGCTGAGGAAAAAAAGGTTAAATTATTTAATGCTCGTTTTATTAAGTTAAGAACTTTACAATGGTACTTATCTGTAAAGATTACAATTTTTTATTTGCATACGAAAGTTTGTAAAGGACTAAATTAGCAAATTATGACTAACATTCAAATACATCCGTGGTACATCTAACAGGTATTCAGTGTAAAACAGGGATCATTTAAAGATTTAAGTAAATTAAACTAATAAGTATAAATGTCTCGAGGACTACATTGTGAATATAATGAGGGTTTAAATGACGTAAAACCATTTTGAATAAACTCTTGTAGGTATCAAATGCTAGAATTAGATTAATCATTTGCCGTAAGTGCATCGGCAGTGATTTAAAAAGAAAAGACGTATTTTATGTGTTTTTACATTTTAGGAAAAACAGTGAAATAAATAATTCTGCGTTTGCACAACAATTAAGATTTGCTCTCTAGAATTTCATGTTATTGTGATCATCACAGATTTTTTCATTAAAATTAAACACAAATCAAACTTAAATATGTATCTAAAGACGCACTTATCCACTTAATAAATATTTAAAAAACACAACTTGTAGCAATATGCTATCAAAACTTAAATATTTAATTTCTCTGTATAAAAAAGTATGATTTCGCAAAATAAAAAACTAGTCGTTGGGGGCACTGTAATGCTTACGCATCATGAATACGCATAATATATTATATGAAAATAAAACATGTGTAAACTATTTTTAAAGTGCATTGCAATTCCAAAACAAAATTTAAATAGTTTTAACATACATAGAAATGCTCTATCAATGAATTGCTGATAAAACAACTTCGACAAATTATGTAAAACGCCAAATTACTCAAGTAGTACCAAATTGCGTAAAAGAAACATCCTTATAACTTCAAAAATAATAGTCATATTAAATAAAAGTTTACTGCGTAAGATTAAGCGTCTCATTTCCAATTAAAATATATTTTTTAATTGAAATTTGAATGAAATACAGGGTCATGAAAAATAAAAGAATGTGAAAAACAGAGTTGCACATATCTCGGAAACTAATAATGCGATTGACTTTGTTCAAAATTTGTGTTATTTTATTGCCTTTTACGACCATGCCTAAAAATAAAAAAAATAGAAAAATTTTATGTACCTTTCATCATAACGAATTTTTCGAGAGTCTGAAAAAAATAGTTTCGGATAATCGAGGTTACTGATATTCAGTAAGTTTCGTCCCATTCTTACATACTAAGTACATACAAAATTTAAGCCTCTATCTCAATTTTTTCGAGAGACAGAGCATTTACAGACAGACAGACCGACGGACGGTATATTTTTTTTCTAAAAATATGATTTTCGTAATCTCCAGTATCTGAAACGTGTAAATCCTTCAAAAATTTTTTTCGATTTTCAAAACGATTGAAGATTTATCCCATATTATGTATGATGGGTAAGGAACATCTTGTATTTTACGTGATAGAATTTTAACAAAACGGTAAGTTAAAATTTTGAGTGCAATAGTACACAAACATGGAAGGATAACCATCAACTCTCTAAATAAATCACAATGTTTGCTTAAATTTAAAAAAATGATGTTAATATGATGTATATATTAGATTAATTTTAAACACAATTATTCAATCGGTAAATCAAATGTAACAGATGTAAAAAGATGTTACACCTGTTATGATGTATATACTCAATTTGTTTCAAGAACATCTTATATTCGCTATGTCGTTTATTTAATGAGACTGTTACCAATATCAGGATCTCTTTTGATAATTTGCATACCACATGACCGCCGAAAAAATTCAGGTTGGTTAACATAAGATTGCAATGTACAGAAATGAAATTTACGCTTTGATTATATCGTAAGACAGACTAAGTTTTAAGTCGATCTTAAGCGATGCACCGCAAACCCAGCCCAAATACTTCAAAATGAAGTTTTTTAAATATAATATGAAAACTACTTGAAAAAAATTAGAAATTTTGGTTTTACATAAAAAAGGACATAACAAATGTAAATCCATCAAAAAAAATCGTAGATTGCAGTTTTTTTTTCGAATATTCATTTCATTATTCATAATTAATAACATAAAATTTTATAAATTAAAAATTTAAAGTATTTATGTTTGTAATTTTTAATATTGCAATCACACAAAAAAATTTTCACATTAGAATTATAATTTTGCGAGATAATAAACATTTGAAAATGTAAATTAACATTAGAAGCTCTAAATTTCGAATGTTTGTAACTCAAAAGCTTATTTTCCAAATGACTTGAAATTTCTTTTGAAGACATAATTTGATTAAATAATTCAGACTATCTTTAAAATAATGGTTGTTGTCTTTGATGAAAACAAAGTTCGGGTTCATTTAGATTTGTAGATGGCCCCTTAGGCAAATTTTATACAAATCACTTAAAAGTGCAGTTAATTCCCAATCGTTTGGTACTAGTAACTTTCCTCTAGAAATATTTGTTGTACAATTAGTAGGGGGTACTTACTTTTTTTCCACAACTGTATCTTCCTACAAAAGACCGTTGCCCTGTGCAACAGTTTCTTCATAATACAGCGGACAGACAGATTTCTTTACTTATATGATTTATAGCAGATGGCGTGACAGAAATTTGCTTGATAGTTAAGTGATGTGTTATTTTTTCTTTTGGTTTATATTTCAACAACATATGTTTTATAAAATTTTCTGTATTTATCTAAATTACACATTGTCATTAATTTCTATCCCATTAATAAAATTAGTTGCTGTAAACAATTATTTTAGGTTTGTGACTAGTTAGCAAACATTCTCCTTTAATACATAGGGCTCTTTTACCGGCTCAGTAGCACAGTTAAAGTTAACATGAACGTTTACCTTCGTATGTGAGTTCGCTGCTAAACTTTTCTGAAATTTTATTTAATATTTTTCTACTAGCATTTTCCGGTACTTATTTTATTTTTATTACAACGATTAATTAATCAAATGACTTTCCTTTATTGTCGTAAGCAATTTTCAATTTATCTCATAAAGAATTTACACACAAGGTGAGTACCCGAGTTCGGAGACACGGAATCCGACGACCCTTAGTACGATGATAGAATATAGTTAGCGAATAAATATATCACAAGTGTAAAGCGCCATATACAAGAGATTTTAAAAACGAACACCAAAGTCATCGAATTTTGACACATTAGTACATAATCAGATAAATTACACACATTTCTGAGCTTCTGAATAGTACAATTATACAGTTACTTTAAAATTTTTCTTTTCGGAAGTTTGAGGATTCGATAACCCAAGGACTTTTTTTAACACTTTCCAACAAAGTTAAAGCGTGTTTATGAATTCGATTTTTCTGGCCGTCCGGATATCTGCTCACGCTATAACTCCAATAATTATACTCAGATTTTCATGTAAATGGTAAACTTTATTCCGCCGTGCATGTTTGAATTTGTATAAAAAGTATGTATGATTAATAGTTGATTTACAGGGGCATCCAAAAGATTTCCATTACATTATGGTATTTGGGTTCAAAATCGTTTACAGCGTATTTTAATTACATTGCACTATTACAAATGTTTTGAAACTGATACAAATCATTGAATTTCACTACGATTACGCGATAACAGGATACTCAAAGCATCTTTATTCCATTTACAGGGATGCACAAAATATGCCGTAAAAGAATATTTATTATTCATTTACTGGACACCACAAAAGTATTCTGTTTCATAATGGTATGAGGGGGGACATTATTTGCGGCATACTTTAATTTTGTTAAACTATTTCACATTAATACAATTGATTTACGTTGCTCAGATTTATTACAAGTTACTTTTCGCATAATAAAAAATTCGTTCCATATTGTTGAATTAGATCTAATATTTAACATATTAAACGGTGCAGTTTTGTTAGATTATTCTGAATTTGTTGGAAAGTGCTTTATAACCTATGTTTGACGCTTGATTTTTTCTTACTTATTTCTCTATTTGACGGTGTAAAATTTGAAAACATATCATATTTAGAAATTTATAAAATCGCAAGAAAAGTAAATAAAAACGAAATTTCGTCGTTTGCTGCTACTGCAAAATGACGTTAGCGTTACGAACAGATATGTTTATCCTTTATAATGTAGAGAGTTTAAGCCAGAACATATCCTTGTTTTCAAAATAAACATCAAAATTGATACAATCTTAAAATTATTTTAATCCACTTAACATGTTTTCAACATACAGCACTAAGAATTTGATTTTACGATAAATGCGACTTGATAAATTGAATAAATATGTTAGAAATGGTAGTTTCAATGATCTCATAAAAAGGATATGCATGCAGCTCTTCCATGGAATGTAAATATTGCGACAGTAAAAAACATATGTAAAGATTTTTCATGCGAAATGCTTTATTCTAGGGATTTTATTATTTCCCGATAGGCTATTTTCTCGACCACAATTAAAGGGAAATCTCTATAAAATACGGTTCCGTTACCAAAGATACCTTTAAAGAAAGTGCATGTATCATGATATGGTTAAATACGAATAAAGTCTATAGCAAATTTTTAGCCTTCTAACAGGGGTCGGAGCATATAGGACAAATTTTATTGTTCTTACCAGAATATTTTATGAAAAATCTTTAAGAGACATTTTTCTAAAACATGCTGTAGGACAATATTATGAAAATTAGCGATAAGAAATTCTGGTCAGAACAATAAAATTTGTCCTATATGCTCCTACCCCTGCTTCTAAGCATCGCACATTTTCAATTTGTATATCATTGTGTAAGGGAAAAGTATTTTTTGATGCAATTTTCACAAAAACTGCATCGGAATTCATTTTTGAGATATTATTTGTTTAAAGTCCTTAGCGCTGTATAATTAAATTTGACAATTAAAGTATATCATTTCGGTAGAAAATAAAAGAAAAATAGCTGGAAGTATCTTTTTGGTGCAATTTTTCATAGAAACTATAAAAATAAAATTAATAAAATACATGATATTTTTAAAAATACAAATGAATGAATTCTGATAAAACATAGACATCATAAACTACAAGGTGGAACCCGTCGAAATTCGACGAAAGAAAAAGTTTCAGAAGGAATTGTTTCATTGATTTATAATAAATCTACAAAATTATTATTTATTATTAATTATTAATCCTACAGTAAAAAATGTATTTAATATTAATCAGTCTAACTCTCAAACAAATATTATTTTAAGCTAAAAATAACAAAAAACTATTTCTATAAAACTCAGTTGTCCAAATTATTAGCATTAAACTTTAATCGCATATGTAATCAATAGAATATAATAAAAATCAGTTATTATGATGAAGTTAATAATTGAAGCTCTTATGTCTGGTATAAATGCGAATGAAGATAACAAACAAAATTTATTCCAAATCATAGGATTTCACGTAAAATCACAACCCATCATCATTTTCATCTTCTCAAAATTTACATACGTACTTCTCATATTCGTATTCACCATGTTTAAAGAGTGGTATTTTAATTTGATCATTGATGAATAAAAACGAAATAAAACTGAAATTCACCGGATTTTATAGCAGACGATATATTTGACATACGCATTTTAATTTTTTTTTTTCAATTTTAAGAGAAAATGGAGGGATTCTGTTGCCACAATTACAAAATTGGTACTAAAAACTAATAAGAAAATTAATATTTCAAAAATAAATTAAGATACAGCTTTCAAAGAAATTGCATTTAAAAGTACATTTTTTTCTCTTTACGACGGTATAAAAATTTAAAATGTGCGAACTTTAGAAGTATAAAATTTACAGTTGCGAAAATTGCAAACTTGAAATTACATGGGAAAGTGTTGCCATTCGCAAAATGACGTATGCATCACGCACAGATACGTTTAGCCTTTATAATATAAATATTTAATTTTAAATATCTATATTAATGTTACAAAGAAACGAAGGCATGTGAATCATTAGAAAGTTGATTTGTTTGCCGAGTTTCTTCGATGTGACATCCCTATTTTCAGGATTTGAGTATTATTCTGCGATAGTGACGCCCTGTACATACTTTTCAGTAGATGTTTAAGAATGGAACGTAAATCTGAAATTCCTCCTCGGATGGGAATGACGACATTTTATATAAAGTAAAAGCATGTATTTTAAGTTTTGAAAATAAAAAATATTTTGTACTATGTATATTTATATAAATACTTTTTTCATTCCATGGCGAGCAGCACTAAATTCTTAAAAAGCAGAATTCCTGTTTTCTACTAATTATTACTTGCGTTTGTTTTTGTTTTTACAAACTGCATATGATAAATTCTGAAATTTAAATTGAAAGTTATTTCCATTACAACAAAATCACTATTGTACAATATTCAATAAAAGTTTACTTAGACAATACAAAATTACTTGTATTTTCTAGTTTAAAATAAATAAAAACAAATATTAAATCTGAGAGATATTAACTTTTAAAAGGAAATGAAGCATTATAATATATGTGACATGGGATCACAGCGAAAATACCATGAAAGAAATATATATGTTTATTTTATCCGTAATTTTATTATATATTATTAGTTTTATTTACTTCAAATCTTATTTTTCATAAGCTGTCATAAGCTTCTACTGTTATATTTTTGCACAAAGCTTTAGATAAAATAATAAAAAGAAAATAAGCATTTTTATTACTGATAAAATAATCTATGTTTCATTTTTCATTTTTTATAAAAAAGTTGGGTATTATGATCCTCATTATTTCGCGCTTTTTATTTTCGTGACATGAAGCTTAAAAGTATTTCAGAAACGTCAAACATACCTCCAAAAATGTTCTCATTTTTCATTATGGGAGGCAGAATTAAATGTCTCACAAAATGTGAATTTTCGCTAAGTTGCTTTTTAAGATTTTTCATTTAATTAAAGATGTTTAATCTTTATAAAGCCTAAATTCACTACGTTCTTTAAAAAGCAAGAAAACTGATTTACGTTATTTTAGTATTTTCCATTTAAACAAGTAAAATTAATACATTTAGTTTTGTGAAAATTATATTAATTTGAAGAAAAATTATTTACAAGTAGACCGGTTGCACAAACCATCGCCGAATCAAGTTTACAGTTGATAATTTAGGTTTGATTTACAGTCGATTAACATATTGAAATGCATTTGGTCTTCCAACAAATATCTTGGCAACAAGAATTTGAAAACCAAATTTTCGTGCTTGACTGGAAAGTGTACCGTTGTGTTTTCCTGCACCCAGTCCTTCATGCTTTCATATCCTTTGGTGCAGAAAACAGAAAGAGAAACCCACCAGTGAAGTATTAAATTTTCATCTCGAGGTGTTTTACACCATGTTTCTAGTTTGGAATACCATTTATATTTTAATATATTAATCGAGTTTAAACTAATTTGAAAATTTTAGCTGTAAAATAGAAGAGGTAACGGTTTCTGGAATAGCCTGCTGATCTAAATCTATAAACAAAGATTTCTTGGGACAATAAGTCTTTGTATTACCGAGTTGTATATAAGCAACATATCACATAATCAATTTTACTAATAAAATGATAATTAAAAAACAATTTTATTTATTGTTGCTGTTTTTCAAAACATCATTTAATATAAATTGTTCACAGAAATCGAAAAGGAAAGGATACTGACTTATTTTTTCTTTTATGCCAAAGTTCTATTTATTATTTAAACAGTTTTCCATCGTTATTTCCAAAATGAACTTCATAAATTTAATAAAATAAAAAAAGGATAGTGTAAAACAAAGAATATTGTAAAATATTTTTTTTTAATAAAAATAAAAACATGTGACGAAATGCAATTTTCCTTTTGTTTATAACAAAAAATATGTAATATGGAATTTAAAATGTTCATTTTTATTTGAAAGGCGATTAGAATAATATAAAAAGAGATGTTAATAGTTATTTTTATTCAAAACATCTTATTGCTTTCAAGCCTTAATCAGGCTCTTCCTTGGAAATTTTGTTTTGTTTTTTATTTATACAAATACATGATTTCGTTTTGAAAATGAAGGAGCCATTAATTATTACATTTGAAAGTAGAAGTAGTATTTTTTTTTTTTTTTTTTGATTAAACTTAATGAGAGAATATATATACATTATTATTGATTGCAGTCCATTTACTTTTAAAATAATTAATAATAATTAATTACTATAATAAGTATTGGCTCGTTAATTTTCAAAACGAAATAATTTATTTGCATAAATGAACTTAAATTTTCTCTAAGAAAGAGCCTGTTTAAGGCTTGAAAGTACTAAGATGTTTTTAAATAAAATAACTATTAATATCTCTTTTGATTATTTTATTTGCCTTAAGTAAAACTGAATATTTAAAAGTTCATATTCTATATTTTATGAATTTTTTTCTAACGTAAATTTGTATATTTTAAAATTTTGCTTTAGGAAATTTACAATATTTATAAACAATACAAAGTATATTAATTTCTGTTTACTGTAGCTGTATTTTTTATGCAGAATAACATATTTATTATCATTTTATGTATAATAATGAAATATTATAATATGAAAGTATATTTGAAAAACTATTTTAAATCAAAATTTAAAATTAACAATTAAAATCATTGAATAGAAGTACAAATAATTTATGAGATATTATTGTTTTTTAAATTAAAATATAACTGCAATGTTATCACAACAATTTATAACTGCTCTTTAAAAAATAATTTCAAATGATATATCATATGCTTGAATCAAAAGTACAAATAATTTTAATTGTTAATAATTAAAAAAATAGTAAAAGGGTTTCATAAAGCATTTAAGTATTCGAATTTCTAAGCGAATATTGTATTTTTATTTAGAATAGAGACAACAAGAAGAAAAAAACTTCTAAAGTTTATCGATCTCAATAATAGGTTAGTTATGCCCTCTATAAAAAACAAAAACATTATAAAATAAATTAATCAAAATTAATCAAAATATAAGATTTGCTTCTTAACTTTTGTCTAAAGGTGGAATGTATGACAGTTTATAATCGATGTCTGTTAGATTTTATTGTATTTAATATATTTATTTATGTTTTTTATTAAACATAACTATTTCATTTTAAAGTAGTTATTATTGAAAATAGATATGTCTAAAAACGCTTTAATATGAAGTTTATTTTCTAGTCTACTTACGTTATCCTAATAAATTATTCTATTTTATTTGGATATAACACAATTCTTCTAATTATTTTCGCAGCGAATTTACAACTATTTATATCAGTATCCTTTTAAGGTACGTTAAAAAAAATGCCATCTAACAGGTATTATAGTTGCTGAAAATACGGCATAAGTAAAACATAAATATATTTTAGATAATATAACTTGTACCCTGTAAATTCGTTGAATATCTCATTCATGTTATTCTGATTCAGATCATCAAACCAGCAAAAAATAACAATTTAGAACACCTACGGAAATGGTGTTATGATGACTTATAACTGCAGATGTTATAAATTAATTTTTAAAAAAATACGGCCAAAATTTTTATCAAATATTTCTTTTAACTTCTTATTGTAATACAGCAACGTAAATGGATCGTAGAATGTGTGATAACAAAACTAAGCACCCTCACTTTTAGGCATAAATATTCTGCTTTTTAGCTCGTACTTTTCAAATATTTATGTAATTTTTTAGAAAAAATGTCTTGTTATTAGATGATAATTTTTTCCATTATTTATTAGTACACGGAAAAAACTGTTGTTAAAACTACAAGATTTTGGTTGATATAGCCCCAACCAAAAAGTTTGGTTGAATGACCAAATTTTACCCAAAATTTCATTAACGCATTTGCTTAGTCTAACAACAATTTGGCTATTCCAATCAAAATATTTGGTTGGGGCTATATCAACAAAAATTTGCTAGTTTCAACAGAGTAGTTTTTTTCCGTGTACAGTGCGTTTGTTGAATAATGTGTAAATCCTTTTTTATATCCTCTTTAGACACAATGTATTCATCAGGATACCCTTTTTTACAAATTTAAACTCATATTACAAATATATTTTAAAGTAATTCGTATGAATAGAGCCAAATAGATAACAGAACAAATCGATTAACGATTCAAATGATTTAAACAAAACTGAAAGACAAAACAGCGAAGATATAAATAAAATTTTAAATTTCTGTTAACGAAAAAAATTGTTTAACCGAATTTTAATTATTGAATCATTAAAAATCGCTAAAAATAGTTTTTAAATAGTTAAAAAATAGTTTTTAAATTAGAAAGAAAACTGAATTAAAAAAAATGAATGTGATAAAAATAATGTACATATAAACTCTTAAATTAGCAAGAAATACAAAATTCCTTTCAATTAAATCCATCTTAAATCCATAAATATGCCAAGTTCCAGCAACGGGGTTCGAACAAAGAACTCTCTGTTTGCTAACGAGATACTTTAAGTCCAAGCTATGACGTCTACACGAAAACCATTGAAATTAGGATTTTCCTATAAAATTTAAATCTCAAAATGAACGGATGACAGAGAAAAAAGAATATAATTAAAATAATAGACTTTCGAAAAATTTTATTATTTGTTGTGTGACATGAGGTATTCAGCCGTAATTACACAAAATTTGAAGTCTCTGATTTATACTGTTTTTGTTTACAGACTCTGCGGCAGACATACAGACAAAGGAGTGAAACGAATATGGTTTCGTCAAATGAACGAATCTCTAAAAATCTAGTACCCACTTTGCCCTTTTTTTCCTTATTTTTATTTATAATTATTAATAAAATATTTTTTAATAAAACTATTTTGATGAAAAGAATAGATTTCCGCCCTCACTTACGAAAAGAGATTTCTTAACACTGCTTCAGATTCTTCATAAATAAAAATATTTCCCAAATGAAATAAAATATCAGTTTCAGAACTTCACCAGAAGGTGAATTCGTTGTTGTTTCTGTTCTAAGTAAGCAATACAAAATTCTGATTTTTTTTCCTAAGCAAAGAAATTATTTCTATAATATATATATATATATATATATATATTTGTTCTTTATCGTGAATGGTAAAATATTTCCATAGAGACTAAAAAATTTCAATGTTATACAATATATTGATTTAAATTTTTGTAGTTTTGTAACCAACCTGCTTAGATTTCTGAAATCTTATCAGAAACTTAAATAATAAAAAAACGTATTTTTAGCATGCCTTTAACAACTAAAGTTCTTTTGGCACAAAAAACGTTTTATCATGGTTTTGAAAAAAAAAACCATTAGGCGCAAATTTTAATTTCATTGATTTCTCCTATTTCTAATCATAAATTTATGTATTTTTTCGTATTTTCTCTTTCGGTTCCAAATAAAAATATGTACCGTAAAGTACCGAAAGTAAGAATTTTTTGTCAGACAAAAAATTCTAATGATTTGAAGGGGACTTATTATACCGCGGTATGCTATTACTTTCTCACAGCTACAAAAGTGTCGTCTCCCCCAAAAAATCGTTTCTTTGTTTAAACCAGCGAAAAAACATAGCTGATGTATCATTGTACGGTTAAACACTCTACCTCATTTTTTGAAATTTCTAGGCATCGCACTTTTTAAGCTATTATATCATCGGATAGGCGAAAGAGTACTTTTAAATGTCATTTGTTTAAAAACTACATCTAAATTTATTTTTGAGATATTAATTTTCTTGTAGCTTTTATCCCATTTTCTCTGAAGTTGACAACTGCACTCTTAAAACGAAAAAGGTGGATTTGTCTTCTCCGAAAAGAGCTCTAATTTATTGGATCGTGAATGAGTTGTTTTTTAAACATTTTACTAGTCTTTATTTAAATTGTTTTTTTAAACTACTTATTTTGATTTAAATTGCTTACAAAGCAATATCTCGAATCAAAGCAAACTCGCTACTCGAGTTGTTTCAACTCTTTTTGAGAAGCTGCCTGTCAAATCGCGAGATGAGTGAGTTTCAGCTCAACTTGATTTATTTTGTGGATTCCTTTTTAAGAGAGTGAAGAAACCCATTTTAGTAGAAAATAAAGTTTAAATATTTGGAACATAAATAAATTATTACATCTTTGTTGTCATTTTCTCATATTTTTTTAATGCAAAAGACCCTATCAGTAACGACGTTATAGGGCAACTCAACTCCATATATCAATTCCAAATAAGTCGGTTCCAAACAAACAACACAGGAATATAGATAGGGAATGTAATTGTTTTTGTGTGAAGTGAAATTGCAACCCGAAACAGTTAAAAAAAGGTCCCAATTTGAACCAAACAATGGCTCGATTTGAAATCTTTTCCTAGTCCAGTAAATTCAGTTGTAGCTCCACTTTCTTGTCTTATTTTCAACAATATTTAGGTTTCATGTTGCAAATGATTTTTCCATCGTACTAATTTAAAATAGGTCGGATCGTTGTGATTGTAATTCTGCCCCACCAGTGGCCGAGAAATTCTGACCTCTCAACTGGTAGACGGCAGGTGCTGGGTTCGAACCCAATCGCGGCCGTCGGCCTAACCGTTCGAAATTTTCGTGGTTTTCTTCAAACCTTGCAATACGGATTAGGTACTCTTAGAAAGACCCCCACGAAGAGCATTCCTCCCAGGGCCTATATCCCTAGTGTAGATAATTGGCCGACATAAATACAAATACAAAGTTATTGTAATTCTATTGGAAACGTGAAAAATTCTGTTTTTGGTAATTGCAAACTCATGATCCATCATTTTAAATTCGATAGAGATTTATCATATAGACAGAACATGAAAAAGACTATTATTAACTGTTTAAATTACCTTAATCTTAAGAAAAATCATTATGTTCTGAAGGGACTCTATTCAATTATTCCATATAAATATTGAATTGTCAGATTTGTATTAGTGTCAATGCAATGAATATCAGTCGGCTTTATTTATCTGTAAATTAGAATCTGTAGATTCAGTTCTTTTTATCTGTAATTATCATCATTATTGTTGTAATTCCTTATTTATTTGCACTTATAATATTTAAGTTTTTATTGGAGCGTATCGGCAATGTCTGTATGCTGTGTTGGCTGTTTAGTTTTAGTTAATTTTTATTTATAACAGTTTGTCGATTTGGCAGTTGGCTATGTTGCCTGTTTATAGTACATGTTATTTTTCAAAACAGATTACTGTTTTGTTTATAATAATAATTATTATAATTATTATTGTTATTGCGTTCTTCTCAGTTTGTGCTCGTTGCATATTGTCTTTGGGTTCGTTGGATGGCGGAGGGGACTTTTCCCTCGGGACGTAAAAATACATAAACCTAAAGTTTGGAGTCCCGGTGGGGTGTATTCTTGTCTTCTTCTTGCAAATTATTTAATGATATGCTGTATCTCTAATAGACACCGAACTCCATGGGTTTGATTGGAACCAATTTGAAGTTGATACGCGGAGTTGAGTTGTCTGTGACGCCACATTGATAGAGTCTATTAAAATTCCTGCTAATTTGAAAAAAATCATAAATGAATGGTAATAATACATGGAGCTGTTATAAATTAATTAAATTTTAAGTGTCTATATTAATGTTACAAATAAATAAAGGCATATGAATAGTTAGATATTCTTTTTTTTGTCAAGATTATTATTATTATTATTATTTTGCCAGATTTGTGCATTACTCTGAGATAATGAAAGTATATGTATACTTTTTGTTTAAAAAAATAAAAGTGAGATGAACTCATATAATATATATGAATTACATAATTAATACATGTAATTAGCATGATAGATGCTCTAATATTTGATTAATTTAAGATAATATCCCTTTCACCCCCAAAAGAGACGTTTATAAAACGTTTTTAAAATTTTATTCGATATCATAAATGTATGCTTTACAATTTCTCAGATACTTAAGAGAAAATTTTCCTATAATCGATTCTACCAATAACTCATACTCGTTTTTGACTATTGAATAATCGAACTTTTCACATTTGATTTCACTTAAGAATATCATTGATAAATGATCATATGCCATTCGATAGAAGAAAAAAAATTACACGTGTTATCTTAAAAGTTCAATAGTATCGTAAGAGTAAGTTTTTAAATCCAATAGTTTTTCTTTCCCTGTTTAAAAATCGGCTATATGTACTTCTAAGAAGCTTTGTACAATTATTTGATAAAGAAAAAAAAACGTTGCGCTAAGAAGTGTTAAAACTTAGTTAAAATAGATTTAAAAAAAATAATTTGGCACTCTATAGTTAAGTTACATGTTAATTGAAGATTATTATTATTTTACGAATGTTGATAACCAAGTGATATTTTTTTTCCAAATTATTTATTAATAAAATTACTCTTTATTATTAAATTGACAATTCACTTAACAATAAAGTAATATTTTTCATAACGGAAATTTATATCACTTAACAACTAAGAACACTGAGCATTTAATAACACACTTTGAACATTAAATAACACAAATTGTGTCTAAAATGGATAAAATATAAAGCAAATGTATTTTTATATAAATTTGTAGCTGACATGTCTTCAGTTGCCCAGACACGTGATAATAACTTCACAAGTATCTAAAATCGGCTGTGAACTTGGCATTAGTCCCTTAGGTTGGTTAGTGCTTGGGGGGGGGGGGGAGAAGCACCAACACTATGCAAAAACTTCGGCAACTTGCAACCTCGAACTTACCTGACATTATATTTTTAAGTGAAAATATATGCAGAAAAGGGAAGCAAGGGGCACATTGAGACATGGAGCAGATTGAGAAAAAACCTTTATCTTACAATATCCATAGGAGAAACTTCTGAAAAAAAACTATAATAAGATGGCACGAATATTGCCATATCCACATGTGTTTCCAAATTTCACAAATAAAAATAATAGCACTCCAGAGAAGCAAAATTATTTTTGACGTTCAAAAATAATTTTTCAAAGACATTTTTTAATGAGATTACTTTAAAATTAATGAAAGTTATTCTGAAGAATTTTTAAGAATATGGAGAGACATATCATAAAGCTATTTTCGAAGTTCAAATATTCACCCTACCGAGTTTAATAATTAGGTCTCACATGATTTTTTATTATTATTATTCACCGTTAGGGGCAGATTCAGGCAGTCCTAATGTGACTGTGACCATTTCAAATCACAACAATCATACCTGGAATGTTCCAGTGAAAAATAGAGAAAATATTAAAAAAATATGAGTGTTGGTGTATTTTTAGATGATGTAATCATAAGTGCTAGGAAAGAATCAGAACATTCTGAAAGAGTTGAAAATGTTCTGAAATGCTTTTCTGAGCATGGTATAAGATTAAATAGGGCAAATTTTAAATTCATGGTTTTGGAATTTTGCTATTTAGGACATAAAATTTTCCAGGAAGGAACTAGACCTATTCCAAGAAAAAGTTAATGCTATTTTGAATGCACCTATTCCAAACAATGTGTCACATTTGCGTTCATTTTTAGGCCTAATTTTTTATTATAGAAACTTCCTACCTAGTATTTCAGATATTTTAGATAGAACCTTTATATAGATTATTAAAAAGTTGATATCGTCAGAAAAGTATGCAAAAGCATTTTAAAAAGTTAAACAACTATTATGTACAACGCCTGTTTTAGAATTATATGATATTAACAAAGATATAGTTTTGAACTGTGATGCTTCTGAATATGGTATTGGTTGTGTTTTAAGCCACATTGTTGAGGGTAAAAAGAAAACCATAGCTTTTGATTCTAGAACTTTAAATGCAACTAAAAGAAAGTATGCAATGGTAGATAAAGAGGCTTTATCTGTAATATTTCGGGTTACCGAATTTCACCAATAATTAGCTAATAACAATTAAAAATATTATAACAGATCTTAAAATTTTAATTAGATTGTTTTATCCTGTTAAAAAGGTACCTAATACATTATTACCTAGAATGCTGAGATAGTCGCTAATGTTAGCAGATTATTATTATACAATTGAGTATCGCGAAGCAAAAATAATAAAAATGCTGAAGCATTAAGTAGATTACCTCTCCCAGAAACTGTAAATATAGTAAGTAATCTCGCTGAAATAATGTTTTTTTTTTTTCAAATAATAATGATTGACCTGTTACTTCTTAAACAATTGCAAAGTGGACAACTGAAAATCCTTTAAAAATTTTTGAGTGGGTACTACATGGATGGCCACGAAAAGTTAAAGCAGAGGAATATCAATCGTAGGAAAGGGAGGAAATTTCATGTTTAGAAAATTGTTCAATATGAGAGCATAGAGTAATTGTGCCAGAGGAAGGTAAGGAATATATATTGAAATTGTTGCATTCCGTTCACCACTGTATATCTAGCATGAAGGATAAAGCTAGAGGTGTACTTTGGTGGCCTAATATGGATAAATAAAATTGAACAAATGGGGAGTTCTTGTAGTAGATGCCAGATGTGCGCAAGGGAACACCCAAAATGAAACTATTGGAATGGAAGTCTCAGTTACTCTGGGAAAAGATTCACATAAATCCTGCAGGTTCTTTTGAGGGTAATTTTTTTAATAGTAGTCAATTCTTATACTAAATGATTAGAAGTGGAAGTAGTGCCCAGGACTAATAGTAAAAATACTATTGAGTATTAAGAAGAAATTTTGGTCAGTGATAATGGATCCGCATTCACAAGTGATGAATTTGAGGAATTTCATAAAAATAATGGCAATAAGCATACACTTATTCCACCATATCACCCGTCGTTGAACGGACAGGCTGAAAGATACGTAAAAATTGTGAAAAATTGTCTTAGAAGGCTAGATAAAACGGACATAACATTATGAATTTCACGATTTTCTTAGAAAATCATTCCATTCTTCATTCGGTGACTGGTAAAACTCCTGCTGAATCAGTGCTTGGAAGGCCAGTTCGAACAGCCCTTCACTTGATATTACCATCAAAACCTAAAATACAGCAACCTCTGCACAAATATAAGCTTCATGAAGTAATATTTGTTCAAAATTTTAGAAAAGGGGAGAAATGGGTAAAAGGAAAATATATAAAATTATTAGGGTGTAGATGGGTTTTAGTAAATGAATTCAACGGAATAATGCGTAATTACTCAGCTGAGACGTAACACAGAGGTAAGTTATAAAATATCTGACAGAATTGAAAAATGAGACCACAATGATAAATGTTATGTCATAAAAAGTTGAAAATATGGGACATTGCGGTAAAAATTACAATGATTATGGTAGGTATGAAAGGGTTAACCAAAACCGCTTTCCTGGGATTAATAAAAAAAATACTTAATAGTGAGGTATGGTATGGAACCAAACAAATCTCAGCCTTCACATGATATTGTAAATTGATATTGCAATTGATATTGTAATTGATATTGTAAATGGTACTGATATTGTAAACTTAATAATGAGAATAGTTTAGAACCAAACAAATCTCAGCCTTCACATGATATTGTAACAGGCTGTGAGTAATAAAAATGATGTTACGACAGATATATTTGCGAAGGAAACTTTAATTAAAAATAATGATGAGGATTCAAAGAAATGTGATTCATTTCGAAAAAGCAATAGAGCAAGATTTCCTGTAGTTCGTTTGAACTATGAGGGTAGGGGTGTCATATCTCAAGAATAGTAGTAATCCGTGTTAAGAGTTAAATATCTCGCTCAAAATTTAATATTTTATATGATTTTGTTTGCATAGGATAGCTGAGGACTATCTACAACCGGGCTAGTTTTTACCATTTCGATTTCCGTTATATATATATATTTTATATATATATATTAGGATAATTTCAATTTCACAATCAGTTCAAACCGGTTCGAAAGGTTAATTAAAAAAAATTGAAATGAAAATCGAAAAAGTAAAAACTAGCCCAGTTGTAGATCGCCCTCAGCTTTACTATGCAAGCAAAATTATGCAAAAATATTAAAATTTGAGACAGATGTTTGAAAATAACGCCCCTGTAGACTTAACATTATCATCGAGGTCTTTTTTAGTGAATAGTGTGGCGTCTTAAACATGGTTTCTGAATGTTACCATATTTACCAGAGAATTGATATAGCAACCGAAAAAGTGATCTTCCGATTTGAGAAAATTGATTATAGCAATATAAAATGCTACTCAGAATCGTTTCAAAAAATGAAGAGCAACTAAAAAAAAAATCATTTTTATAAATTCTTCATTAAATTTCGAAAAAAGTATTTTAAAGGTAAAGGAACGCTTTTCGAATTCTTCCGTGACATGGAAGAGGTTATTATATATTTTCGTTCCTGATTGTAATACATACTTATACATTAAGAAATGTCGTAATTTCATTGTAACAAAAAAAAGTTGACTTTAATATTAATTTTAATGCTGTTAATATTTTATGTTTGTCTGTTAAACATATTTTCTGAATATCAAAATATTTACCTGAGAATTGATAAAAAAAATTTGATGAGATATTTAACCAAGCCCTGTATTTTACCTTAGAATCGATATGAAAAATATCATACGTTAACAAATGCCATTTTTACAGTATAGGAAACTAGTCGTTGGGGGCAACTGTAATACTTACCCCACATACATATGCATATAAAATATGAAAATATAATTTATGTGAAATAGTTATAGAATGCATCGCAATTTCAAAGTAAAATTTAAACATATATTTAAATATTTTTAATACATATTAATACTCTATTAATGAATTGCTAATGAACCAATTTTGACAAATTATATTAAACATTTAACTACTCAAATAGTACCAAATTGCGTAAAAGAAATATCCTTATAACTCCAAAAATAACTATACGTTAACTAAACAGGTCACTGCATCGGATTAAGCGTCTCATATCCATTTAAAACAAATCTTAGAATTAGAATTTCAATGAAATATAGGGACATGAAAAATCGAAGAGTGAAGAAAATAGGATTACAAATATCCCGGCAACTAATGATCCAATCGATCTCGTTTTGTATGCAAAACTTATGTTATTTTATTGTCTTTTGCAACCACTTCTTAAAAAAATTATATAACTTTCATCAGAACGATTATTTCCAGAGTCCGAAAAAAATAGTTCCGGATAATCGAAGTTACTGATATTCAATAGGCTTATTCCCGTTATTACATCTAAATACACACCTAATTTGAAATCTCTATCTCCATCTGTTTGGGAGATAGAGAGCTTACAGGCACACAGACAGATGGACGGCAAAATTTCTAAAAATATGTTTTTCGGAATCTCCAGTGTCTGAAACATGTAAATCCGCCATTTTTTTTTTTTTCAAAACGATTGCAAAACTTATCTTATATTACGTATGATGGGTAAGCAAAAATATCTAATCTCGATATCGAATTTAAATTACATGTTTAGTACCAAAATGTCTGTATTATCTGGAGAGATCTCGTGGGAATTTTTCTGAGTTTAATTACGTTTTTGCTGTACTAAATAAATTAACAGTAATATCAGAAAATGATTGATTTATCTTTGAATTTTTTTTTATGAGGTTAATGCATCAGAGCATCAAGTTTATGTTAGAAAAAAGACTTTTTCATTAATTATTCATTAGACTTTTATTTCTTTTAATTTACTTACAATAAAATTAATTTTGGTAAAATATACGTTTTCGCGATGTCACATGTTTTCTGGAAAAGAAAAAAAAGAAATTATTTAATGTCATTACTTAAAATGAATAACACCTTGATTACAAAATTGTATATTTTATGTGGAACAATCTCATGGGATTTTTTCTTTTTTTCATATTGGTCAAGCTTTTATAGGTCTAGAAAAGTTATCATTGTTATCTGAAAATGTTAGGCGTATCTCGGAATTCTTTTTTTTTTCAAAGAGAAAGACCTATTCATTAATTATCTGTTAGATTTTTACTCTTTTCAATTTATTTAATGCTATAATATATTTTATTTTATTCTTTTATATATATATTGAAGATAGTATTGCAATTACAATAAAAATTAATGTGGAACTTTCACGTTTTGGAATTCTACTTGTTAGTGATTTTATACATTTTTGCATTTCTTGAACCGATTTCTATATTTTTGGAAAAGTCTTTGTGATATGAGAGAAATACATTTTGCTGCTTTATCTCAAGTACTAATGCACGCAATTCAATCAAACTCCACGTTCATTTACATTTTGACCAGAATCAAATGTACATTAGGTTTATACATTATACCGCCCAACAGGTGGCTTTGTTATGCCGTGTTTTCACTGTATCTGCAATTACTGTTAATTTCAAAAACTGATTCAACGAATTTCATCAAGCTGCATTACATCCTTTCTTAGAACTCAAAATAAATATACTACATTTCGAATTTAATCACTTTACGTGTATAGCTGCTATGCTGCACCTAAATGAATAGTGCTAATCGAGTCCAGAAAAAAACTGATGAAATTTCGTGGCGCTTCGTTATAAATTTAATTATCTTTGACGTTGTAAAAAATTAAAAAATAAATAAAATAAATAAATAAAGTTTTCATAATAGTAATGTTCTACAAATTTCCCACAGACATTAAAACACATTTATACATCCTTTTTTCATCTACTCTTAAACAATTAGTGCACATGTCAATAGTTGCCAAAAATATATATTAAAAAGCATATATACCAGAAGTTTTTAAAAATATGTTCGCCTTTTTTCTTTTTATGCATATTCAGTTACTAGAATTTTTCGTCTTTCACTCGCTATTGATGACTTGATTTCAAAGGGAGTGGGGATGACCTCCTTTTACTCCACACTTTATTATGCCTCTGACAAGAACAATTCAATTCACAACTATATATTTTACTTTCTAATATAAAACATACACGCACAGATCTTGTTTTATAACACTATGTTCTGTACACTATTGGCTGTATGCACGAACTTAAATGAACTGATCTTCATGAGGGAAAAACACTTCTTGAATTAACATAAACGCTTATTATATACGGAATAGAAATAATAAAAAAGTATTCATATAATATACTAAATCTTCACGTGTTTTTTCTACCGTATTTAGCTTTACAAATAAGATTTTAAATTCCAATAATACCCACGCCATCTTTAAGCCTCATTAAATTTAAATAGCAGAAATAAATTTATGCTCATTTATTCTTATTACAAAATAGATCGGTTTGGAAAGATTTATACAGGCTATTTCGATATTACCCTGTTATTTTTACTTAGTTCAAGGATCCAGAAGAACGTAAATGATTAGTATAACAGAATAGTTTTGAATTGAATGTACTATTGGAACATAAATAATAGTATTTTGTTAAAGAAAAATCCATGTATATTGATTACACATTTATTTTGTTTCTGATAAATTTAGTATTTAAATTAAAGTTGATTTCATTTAAGAATTTGGATGCTTATGCAATACTTTTTTAGATTTTAATTTTATGTGAATATGTTTATATGAACATTATTTTTTATGTACAAAATGAAAGTAATTATCATTTATAATTATTTTTCACAACTTCAATATACATTAAATAAAATTTTAAAAATATCCAAATAATATTTTAAATCTCCACGTGATTTTGTACCTTATTTAGCTTTACAAATGAGAAGATTCAAAATTCCAACAATATCCACGATTCGTTTAGGCCTCACTAACTTTGAATAGCAGAAATAAATCTGTACTGAACTCATCTGTAAATTCTTACTGCAAAATAAATCGCTTTGGAAAGACTTATACAGATTATTTCGATGTTCTTCTGTAACTTTTCTAGATCCAGGGGACATAGTTGATTAGTATAACAAAATAGTCTTGACTTGAATCTACTATTGGAACATAAACGATTATATTTTGTTAAAGAAAAATACACGTATATTGAACCTTCGTTTTGTTCATGTGAAATCTTGTATTTAAAGTATAGTTGATTCCATTTAAATAAACATCTCAACCAGGATTGATGTTTTTCTATGAATGGTATGACTCTATGTCCGCATGATCACTCGCGAGTTAATAAGATCTGTATTGCAATGCTTGGTATTTTTTATTTGTTAAATGGCTATCATTTTAAACCTCATTTCAATATCTGTTTGCATAATATTCAGAAGATTTTTATATAAAGGAAAAATGACTTTATTTCCAATGGGAATGGGGATAAGTTCCTGTAACCCCAATTTGTATTACGCCACTAACAAGTACAACCGAATTCTCAAATGTTTTGTTACTTTCTAATATAAAACGCACAAGCACAAGTCGTGTTTTGCCATGCTCCCGTAAGACATGGTGACGTCACTGCGACGTCGTTGTGAAGTCACATTGCGACTTTGTGACCATCGATTGTCAATGTGACGACACGAACATCGATGTGAAGTGACAGTGACTAAAATGTGAAGTCGTTATGGTCGTTTTAGAGCTCGTTTGTGACGTCACATTGTGACCACTTTGTAAAGTCACGGTGTGACAAATTTGTGAAAAATGTGTCATTTGTGACTAGTTTGACATTAACATTGTGACGAAACTGTGACAAAAGCGACGATATTTAAATTGCCAGAAACATGTTTTTTAAAGTAAATAACAAGTTTTGAAGAATATCTGTAATTTTTTAAAGATTTTTAAGAAAGTCACATCTCAGTCACAATGTGAAGTCACTGAGTGGTGACATTTGGTCACAGATGTGATGTGACCAAAGTGACTCACTGTGAACCTGCATGCTATGAGGGCTATGTACTGTACGCTATTGCAATGTGCACGAATTTTAATGAACTCATTTTCTTAAGGGGGGGGGGACACTTTTTGAATTAACTTAAACACTTATTATACAGGGAACGGAAATGATAAAAAATGTTCAAATAATAATTTTAATCTTCACGTGTTTTTGTACCTTATTTAGTTTTACAAATGAGAAGATTTTAAATTCCAACAATATTCACGATTCATTTTAGGCCTCATTAACTTTAAATAGCAAAAATAAATCTGTGCTCATTTATTCTTATTGCAAAATAGATCGGTTTGGAAAGAGTTGTATGTTATTTCATTAATCCCCTGTTATTTTTACTTGGCTAAATGATCCGAAGAACGTATATGATTATTATTACAAAGTAGTGTTGAATTGAATGTACTATTGGAGCATAAACGAAAAAATTTTATTAAAGAAAAATATGTGTACATTGATTACATATTTATTTTGTTCGTATTTAAAGTGTAATTGAATCTATTTAAGTATTTAGATGCCACTCTTTTTTTATTTTTAATTTATGTGACTATGTTTATACTAACATTCATTTTTTATGTATATAAAATGGAAATAATTAACATTTATGTTAATTTTTTTAATTTCACTCTATATGAAATGAAATTTAAAAATTATTTGAGTAATATCGTAATCCAGACTATATCTTTTTACGTCATTTAGCCCCACAATTGAAAAGATTGTGTTTTTCTTATCACTTTGTTTTATATAATTATAATTGAATGTCATTATACTTAAATACATTATTCTGTTATAATATAAAGCTTTTCATTTATAAAATTATAAAATAAATATAATTGATCGTTTTTTTTTTCAGATCAACTATTTATTTATATTTACTTTATATTGATCATTTATATTAATTTAATAAATATACTACTTCAAAAATTTATTTACATATCATAAATATTTTTTCTATGACTATTAATATAATGATTGTAATCTTTAATTTATTATCTAATGATAGTCGCCAGCACTGTATCTCATTTAATAGTAATGGACAACCCATTACTGCCTAGCGTCCCTTTATAAAGACGTTATAAAAATGGCAATAAAAGCTCTTTTTACATTAATAAGTTGGAAGATAAAAATAAGATGAAAGTTATTCTTTTTTTAAAAGTGGTGGGAAAATCAAAATTTTAATTTTAACGAAAATGTAATTTTATCGTTAATGGGTTAAACTCGTACATTTGATAAATCAAAACAAACATATAAGTGTGCACCTGTAGGTAACGTTATTACAACTTTGAATTTTGTTTAGACATATCAAGTCTGCTTTATGTTTTTGTTTTTTTTTATTCACAAAATAATGAAAAATTATGAACGAAGATTCTTTATAAAAAGAATTTTAAACTTTAAATTTCTTATTACATTTAAAATTATTTTTTACTGCTTCGTTATCATTTCTGAAAAATAACTCATCGCTCATTTTTTATATTTATTTTAATTACTATTTCAAATATAGAACTATGCAGCAAGATTATAATTAATAATTCATAAATATTATTTCAATTTTCTGTATTGTCTTTGAATGCTAGGTTAATTTAGTATTATAATTTTAACCTTTTCAGTCTACATAAATAAATGGGAGAAAAAAATAAAAATAAAATAAAAATTGCAACTAAATAACAACGCAGAATTATTGAAAAACATATGCAAAGAAACTCAGTATGCAAAGTTATGTTTTGTATAAATAAATTTAGCTGAAATAATTAGTTTTTTCAAATTAAATAATTAACATTCGTTTTAGAAGACATGAAATTTTCCCAAACTGAATAAAATGTTTAGCCAAATTTATATTTTATATCAGGTCAAAATGACTAAAAAAAAAACGACAAATGCATCAACTTTAAACATTCTTATATCAACATAAAATGAACAAGTATTTCTGAAAGACAATGAAGCTCACGTCACTTTTTCTCCCATAAAAATACATTATGCACAATAATGTCTTAAAGTTATAAACTAAATCGCTTTAAATCAGAATTTAAATCGTATTTATGATGTATTATTTAGTTTTTTTTTTCGCTTACACATTGAATTGCGTTTGATTTATTCTAATACTTTTAGCTTTTGTTGTCTTTCAAAAGATAGAACAGACTGAAAAAGAAGGCGTGGGATATTTTATTCAATTTACGTATCCCAGAGATTATAATGTCTTAACATCTTTTGCGCCTGTTTTGATGCTTCTCCCATCTGTTGAAAATCATATTTGACGTTATTGTATGCATCATCAGTATCTGATTTGCATTCTTTAAAGGTTTTTTAGAAGAATAAATTCGAAAGGAAAACCTGGTGATTTTATGTGTCAACAACTCTGTTATTTTATACTCTTATATTACTGTTAAAAAAACAATGTAATTGAACATATCAAAATATAATGATATGATTTTTTTTTTTTTTCAAAATAAGCTCGAAGAAAAATGGTTTTTTAATTCCTACACCGTATCGAATGCGAATTTAAAAAATATTCAAAAATTTATATGTATTTTAGCAAACAGCATAAAGTAAATAAAAGAATCATTTTCGAATCAGAAAAAGTAAAATACTTTTATAATATAAACAAATGCTTGAATAATTGCATTTCCATAAAAAGTGTTTTTTAGCTTTGTGATACTTTATAAATATTTTTCTTAATAGAATAAATCAATAAATTAGTATACGTGTTATATGCAGTTTATCTTTAAAAGAAAAGAATCCAGACATACTGAAACAGGTATTTTATGGGATATACTAGGACCATTAAAAAATTAACTGTGGTTTATATTGCATTAAAATATATAAAAAATTCTTTTTATTACTATTCAATACATACTCTTCATTAAACAGAATTTAAATAGTTAACTTAATTCAATAATAGTTAAATTACAACATACAAGCAATAATAGTTAATTTAAAAGTTTATAATGGTTAATCTTTTCGGTTGATATATAATTCAATGTTTGATTACTTGAATACTTACATATGCAGGCAAGCGTTTTAATTATAGAAATATAGAAATGTTTTTTCTCTAATTGCATTATTTTTCAAGCATGGATAATATTTAAATGTTTAATATTAGGAAATATATCAGTATTCTGAACTATTAGGGAACATTTCTTTTTCAGAAAATTTATTCATAAAGCAACATAAGCGATAAATTAAAATTCATTTTAAAAGTTTTAATGCGATGCGTCATTGGTGAAAGGCAGTATTTTCGAGAAATAAATAAACATTTGGTAAAGTTGAAGGAATACTGTTTTATTTTAGGACAGCAGATTCGTATTTCATTGTCTGCGATTGCCTTAAATATACCCAAAATTACATGATACCTAATATAGAATGTAAGAAATAGGAAATGGAAGAGGGTCCGCTAACTTTAGCATTTTGCTGTATGATTGTTATAATTGTAGTCATTATAATGGTTAAATTTAATATAATAGCAAACAACCCTGAACAAAATAAAAAAAAGGTATTGGTAGGGGCTCAGTTTTCATCGACATTGCTCTTAGCAAATATTAACAAGTTGGAAATTGCACGTGAAGCATAGCAAATGAGGTGCGTTCGTACGATAACGAATTTTTAAAAATATTACTCTCATATATCAATCTCATAAAATTGTAAATAGCGAATTACAATTAAAACGCTCATCACACAATGTTCTCTCTACACCATTATGTAATGGAATACTTTTGCGTGGCTTTGTAAATCAATAACAAATGTTCTTTGCACGACAAATTATGTAAAATGTATCTTATAATATGTACTTTATAGTTGCCTATAAATTTTATTAAGTTCGAAAGAGTGTAACAAGATTAAAATGCATTTGAAACATTTTTCCCCATTGACCGTAATGTAACGGAATACTTTTGATTGTTCCTGTAATTCATCTATGCATCCGATTTTCACAAAATTTGAAATAACTCAACAAAATTATATAATAATTATGTATTTTAAATTTCAAACGTATAAAATACATTTGAAACTTTTTCCCCATTGACCATAATGTAATTGAATAATTTTGATTGCCCCTGTAATTGATCTATGCACCCGATTACCAAAAAATTTGAAATAACTCCACAAAATTATGTAATAATTATGTATTTTAAATTTCAAACGATCAAAATGCATTTGAAACTTTTTTCCCCATTGACTGTAATGTAATGGAATACTTTTGATTGCCCCTGTAATTGATCTATGCATCCGATTTCATGAAATTTGAAATGACTCGACAAAATTATGTAATTTAAATTTCAAACGATTCGGTTGAGTAGTTTTTGTGTTGTTATATGCGGGCAGACGGACGGACAGACAGACCGACGGACGGACTGAACGACCACTATAGGTGCTACGTATTTACATAATTATGAACGCACCTAAAAAAATCACAAAATCACAGGCCCTTTGTTTTTGTATAAAAATGCATAGTCGAGTCGAATTTAGAAAAAAATTAGTAAAATTTCCGCCGTGAGTCAATGTAGAAACCGATTTGTCATGTTTTAAATTAATCAAGAGTTTATTATTGCTATTAGTAATGTTATCATTATTAGTAGTACTACTATTTTTTAATTACTATTACTGTAATTATTATTATTGCGGTTGTGGTTTCTATCATCATTAAACAATTCCTGAAACATACTGTCTTACTTACTTTAATATAAAAGAGTAAATCAGTTGTGCTTTTTTACACAACAACTACTAAATAAATGAAAACTAGTCGTTGGGGGCCACCGTAATACTTACCCATCATGGATATGTATATGAAAATAAAACATGTGAAACTATTTATACAATGCATTGCAATTCATAAACAAAATTTAAATATTGTTAATATACATAGTAATGCTGTATTAAAGAACTGCTGATGTACCAATTTCGACAAATTATATAAAACGCCAAACTACTCAAGTAGTACCGAACTGCGTAAAAGAAACATCCTTATAACTCCAAAAATAATAATTCTATTAACTAACAATTAACTGCGTCGGATTAAGCGTCTCATTTCCAATTAAAATATACTTCTGAATTGAAATTTGAATGAAATACAGGGTCATGAAAAATCGAAGAATGTGAAAAACAAGATTAAAAATATCTCAGCAACTAATAATCCGATCCACTTCGTTCTGTATGCAAAATGTGTGTTATTTTATTGCCTTTTACGTCCATTCCTTAGAACAAAAAAATTCGAAAATTTTTATATACCTTTCATCAGAACGAATTTTTCGAGATTCCGAAAAAAATAGTTCCGGATAATCGAGGTTGCTGATATTAAATAGGGTTCGTCCCATTCTTACATACTAATTACATACAAAATTTCAAGTCTCTATCTCAATTTGTTCGGGAGATAGAGCGTTTACAGACAGACAGACAGACAGACAGACGGACAGACAGACAGACAAACAGACGGACGGCAAATTTTTTTTTCTAAAAATATGTTTTTCGGAATCTCCACTATCTAAAACGTGTAAATCCGTCAAAAAATTTTTTTCGATTTTCAAAACGATTGCAAGACTTACCCTATACTACGTATGATGGGTAAGTAAAAAGTGTTGATTTTCACTAGAATGGAGTTTAGTGCACAGTTTATCCATTAAGTTGTTTTCACGCAATTTGAGTCAAAAATATAAAAATAGAATCGTGTACCTAAAGTTTCATATTTGATGATCTCAGAAGCCAAGTGACAAAATTTCGATTTGTGTTAAATTGAGTTTAAAGAGAATTTATGTTAAATTTGAACATGAATAAAAACTGACTGAATTGAAATAGGAAACCTCCGCGCCACGCTTGTTTCGTTGTGGTCTTTGAACTCCTATTTCAATAACTGTAAAAAAAAAATTGAGTACAATTTTTTTAACATTTATGATTGATCAATATTGATTATTATTTGGCAAAAGTGGTTTACCTCTTGAACACAACGCATGATTAGAAAATCAGGTACTGGCGTATTAACGCCACCGCAGCAGAAATTGCGCTAATGTGCCAATAAAGAGCAGTCTTCTTTACAAGCGCACAAAAAAAAGGCGTCAAAAATGGAGCATTTAAAAAGAGCTAAAATTGGCGTCAAAAATGAGCAAAAAAAGAAAGCACGAACAACAAGATTGCTCTTTATTGGCACATTACCGCCACTTCTGCTGCGGTGGCGTTAATACGTAAGTACCGAAAATCAATTATATTTCTTTATTTAAAAAGAAAAAAGCTTATTTCCAGAGCATCAGTGCTCTTAGTACATTTTTTTTTCAATTTTTCACTTATAACCCTTGGATTCTGTAGTCTCATACATATTTTTAAATTTAATTTTCATTTGATTGCTTGTAATCTAGGAAATACGTGATTATGACTAAACAAAAACTACGTCATTTTAGTTCAATTGTTACAATATGTGTAATTAAAAGTTTCACAGTGTATGCACCATCCTTTTAGGTAGCTTTCATTACAAAAAGTAAAAAGCTACCTATTGCAGCCGTCCGGAGGAAAGCACTTCCGGAAAATTTTGGTATATTTTCACCGATCATGACCCCCAGACCCCAAAAACACCCTCCGTTCAAATGTTGACATATATATATATATATATATATATAACCATATATATATATATATATATATCTGATTTTTGTCATGCGATAACTAACGTATTTATGAACCGATTTAAATGAAACTTGGTATGTACATAGTACATACAAATGTCTCGACCGAGTTCGGTGGTCAGCATCATCCGCCATTTTGTTTCAAAATGGCGGCCATTTTAAATTTTTTAAAAAATTTAAAATTTAAAATTAAATGCGAAAAAATTAAAGGTTGAAAAATATTTTTCTTTTACGTTTTAGAACTTAAAATAACGATTCCAGAACACTTTTTATTTTGTCGATATCTTAAAAAATGATTGAGTTATAGCACTTTGAATTTTTCTTATGGCTGACATTTTGAAACGATCTAATTTTTGTCACGTGATAACACGCGTATTTATGAACCGATTTCAATGAATCTTGGTATGTACATAGTACATACAAATGTCTCGTCCGAGTTCGTTGGCCAGCATCATCCGCCATTTTGTTTCAAAATGGTGGCCATTTTAAATTTTTAAAAAATTTTAAAATTTAAAATTTAATGCAAAAAAATCAAAATTTAAAAAATATTTTTCTTTTACGTGTTAGAACTTAAAACAACAATTCCAGAACACTTTTTATTTTGTCTATATCTTACAAAATGATTGAGTTATAGCACTTTGAATTTTTCTTATGTCTGACATTTTGAAACGATCTGATTTTTGTCACGTGATAACACGCGTATTTATGAACCGATTTCAATGAAACTTGGTATGTACATAATACATACAAATGTCTCGACCGAGTTCGTTGGCCAGCATCATCCACCATTTTGTTTCAAAATGGTGGCCATTTTAAATTTTTTAAAAAATTTAAAATTTAAAATTAAATGCGAAAAAATTAAAAGTTGAAAAATATTTTTCTCTTACGTGTTAGAACTTAAAACAACAATTCCGGAACACTTTTTATTTTGTCTATATTTTAAAAAATGATTGAGTTATAGCACTTTGAATTTTGCTTATGGCTGACATTTTGAAACGGTCTGATCTGAACGATTCACAACGTTGCTTTAAAATGGCATACACTTTATGATATCGTGGAATTTGGTGACTCTCTTAATCGCTTAAAATAAAACCAGGTTGAATAAAAGATGACTAATTTCTAAAAATTCCTATTAATATTCAGTCTTGACAAAAACTAGTATTCAATCTTATAAAATCACTAATTTTATAAGATTATTTCTACTAATTTGAGCTTAGTATTTTTGAATAATGTAACTTACCTTAAAATAAATAAATAAATATGTAAGTATATGAAAGCTACCTCTTCCTCCCGGCATTGCCGGAAGGACTTTTTACTTTCTTCTATCTTGACGATTATCTATGGTGATTAATACATTGTTTATTATTTAATTAATAATCATAGTTTACATTTTTTTTTAATTTCTAAAGCATAATGCACACAATTTTTAAATGAGAAGTCAATTTAATTTTAGACCAGAACCCACGATTTAAAAATATACTTAAAAAAAAAAACTTAGGCCGTTTTAGTTTTTTAAATTTTACTTTGCCGGGATACATTCATCATAGTACTAGTGGTTCAAAACATGAATGAAATGGTGTCATTTTTCTCGAAATCACAGTAAACTATTTTAAATTCATAAATTAAAATGCAGAAATTCAGTTTCATTGAGACTATTATTTTTGTTTGAGACAAGAATCGCTGAATGAAAAATGATATTTTTCTTAACTATAACATCATTTTCTATTAATATATTCCTTTTTTTTCGAGGCTTTTATCTCAATACCAATGCAAGGGAAAAACAACAACAAAATTGTCATTTTATCAAATTTATAGTTACCTATTTCAAAATAAGAAATTAAAATGCACCTGATGTAAAATCACATATAATTCTTATATTTTCCTTAAGATATATTAATTAGTAACGTATATAGTTATTCTTTATCAAGCTATCATTTTTCGCTAAAAAGAATCATGTTTCTAAATCAATCTTTTTTTTAAAGAAGTTTTGTTTCAGTGTTAATAGCGTTGATGCAAAATGATTTGCGAATAGTTTATATAATAGTAATCATACTAAAATATATTTTACCTTTCACAAATCAGATAATTTTAATCCCCTTTTGAAATGTTATTCATGGGATTTAATAATAATAATAATTACATCTGTCATAAATATTTCTTTTCTTTGTTTTCACCATGATGATAAATCATAAGTAAATGTAACTTCATTCAAATTTTTCCTTAATTAAATCAGAAAAATTCTCAAAGTAAATAATACAAAATTAAAATACAAATTTACTGGTGAAAATAACAAAAAACTTGCTTGTAACATGAATGCCTGTACGTGGTATGGGATAATCATGATCGGCAAAAAAAAAAAAAAAGTTGCCCGTATGACATACGGTCAAATCAGGGAAGCAGTTAAATAAGTGTCCTGCCATATTTTTAAACAATTATATTTTGGATATTTTTGTAATAAAATAAATACTGATATTATTTTGCTTGAATTTATTGCATCATTTGACCTCGATATAGTTATTTAATGATATCTGAATACTACATAATAAAAATTCCTCAATATCTATTAAAATGCATCAAGTTTAATCGGAAAAAATGTGCGATGTGTTTTTTCTTGACAAAGAAAGCACCAAACCTAATTTGATTTTCTTCACTCCTTGATTTATATCAGAAAGTAAAAACTCTGTAAAGTGTTTTTTCCTTCCTTTCGAATCTCGCCATCCCCTTGATATTTTCTGCTGGCAGTGTTTATTAACATGAAAATGCACTTACCAAAATATCCTCCCCCAGGAGTGCATAACGTCTTTTCTCATCCCTATTTTTATTCTTCTAAGTACCCAGCGTTTCTATTTGTTTTAAATTACTCGCAAAAAATACTGGGTGAGTGACGTAAAAAGAGGCAAAATAGATTTTGATATTCTGCATATTGCGTTTTTCCTCTATGGTGAAAGTTCGAGGGAAATTGAATTCGATACAGCATAAGGAATCGAGATGAAACATCTTATATAGAACTGCATATAGGGGAAAATGTTTCTGTGTTTAAATATATATAGTTCATTCATACTTTTCATAACTTTATTCTAAAAAAGGAAACATCTGGCGAATTTCATATTATGAGATATTGCCTATTTGCAAGAAATCCTTAAAAAAATATCAGTACTTTTATTACCATAAATAACGATTACCCTTCAAAAAAAAAAAAAATTAAATCTGGAGGAAAAATCAATACGAAACTAATAAATTTTAATTAAACCACAGTTAGGTGTTGCAGAAAATATAATAAAAAGGTACAATGTAAAAAAGGGAGAACTTTATTACAATGTAGTTCTTAATTTTCTTAAGTTTTATGCAAAATTGCATAACCTCTTGTGAGATAGTACCGATTTCTAAGAGAATTTCCTACATTTAAGTTTCAGAAAAAACAAATATACAATACAAATAAAAAAGAGATAATCTTATCAACTTTCACTTTTTTTTCTACCTATATTTTTCAAAAATATTTAAAGGAAGTGTTTGACTTAAATCAATATCAGCATTTTTAACTAGCATAAGAAACGGATCTTCATTGAGAAACTAAAGTAGAATTATTTTTTAAACCTTGAAAAAGAACAATATGAAACTAACTAATATTATTTAAAACAAACGTGTGTATGGTAGAAAATGTAACAAAAGATACGCTCTTAAAAAAGACAAATTTATGTTAAGCAAGTAGTTATCTTTCTTGATATTTATGAAAATGTTATATAACTTCTTCTGAATTAATAGCTATTTCTAAAAACATCCCATTTTCGTAGTAGACTCTGAAACTAAGAGATATACAGTATTAAAAAAAAATCTTATTAACTGTACATAAATATGTTATCAAAATTGAAATATGCTTATGCATCATTCATAACAATTTTATATTGAATCTTGAATAATTGTTACCGTGGAACTTCATCTTGTTACTTTACCACCCTTTTTCCTAATATTTAAAGACGGTAAAACTCAACCCAACTTAGGCCATCTTTGGATAGAAATTTTATACTGCAGAAATCTTCATTTGAACAGAAATATTGTGACTTTCTAAACTGCGTCATTTATAAGATTTCATTAACTAAACATTTTTGTCATCTAACAATCAGGTCTGAACATTGATTCAAAAAATGCCGGCAAAGATTTTTTTCAGACTTAGAATTTTGCAATGAATGATGCTTTGATTTAGTTCATTCCAGTCATACATTATTTTCAATAAAAACTTATTCTAGTAAGCATGCATTTAACTATTATATTACTACGGTACATTAAATAAGACTTTAAGGGATAATTAAGAAAAATTATTCATATCAATATATTTACGATTTATTGTAGCTATGATGTAAGTATTTAATTTTTTTCAGATGTACGTGTAACAGGTAATGATACATATAAAACAATTTACAGTACGAAAATGCATAAAATATCGGTTTTTAATTGAATGCCAAGTCCCTTTTGTCCGTCTTTCCACTTCGCCAACGAACTTAAAATCATCAATTCTGCATGTTTACACTATATAAAAATACCCCGACGAAGAATATCTGTATATTTTGGATGAAAGTAGATGTATGCCTCAAAAATTGCAATTGTATTTTCTGTGGACATGAAATTGAAGAAAGATATTTCTAAATTATAGTAATTGCATTTTAATTATGATTCGTTTATGTTAACGCAGCATTGTGACATACAATATTTCGAACTTGTCGAGATGATAAAAAACATCGTTATACACTTGTTAAATTTGAGTTTGGTTTTCAATTATACTAGAATTTTTAACTTTTTTGTCTAGGGCATTTTAATACCCTAAACGTTCTCCAATAGAGTCAACCTGGATTTTTAGCCATTTAAATAAGTGAGTTACTTATTATCTTTATAAACTTACTTGAATCTTTGACAGAGGGAATTTAACTATTATATTACTACGGTACATTAAATAAGACTTTAAGGGATAATTAAGAAAAATTATTCATATCAATATATTTACGATTTATAAATTTGTAGCTATGATGTAAGTATTTAATTTTTTTTCAGATGTACGTGTAACAGGTAATGATACATATAAAACAATTTACAGTACGAAAATGCATAAAATATCGGTTTTTAATTGAATGCCAAGTCCCTTTTGTCCGTCTTTCCACTTCGCCAACGAACTTAAAATCATCAATTCTGCATGTTTACACTATATAAAAATACCCCGACGAAGAATATCTGTATATTTTGGATGAAAGTAGATGTATGCCTCAAAAATTGCAATTGTATTTTCTGTGGACATGAAATTGAAGAAAGATATTTCTAAATTATAGTAATTGCATTTTAATTATGATTCGTTTATGTTTAATAATTTCAACGCAGCATTGTGACATACAATATTTCGAACTTGTCGAGGTGACAAAAAACATCGTTATACACTTGTTAAATTTGCGTTTGGTTTTCAATTATACTAGAATTTTTAACTTTTTTGTCTAGGGCATTTTAATACCCTAAACGTTCTCCAATAGAGCCAACCTGGATTTTTAGCCATTTAAATAAGTGAGTTACTTATTATCTTTATAAACTTATTTGAATCTTTGACAGAGTGAATTTAACTATTATATTACTACGGTACATTAAATAAGACTTTAAGGGATAATTAAGAAAAATTATTCATATCAATATATTTACGATTTATAAATTTGTAGCTATGATGTAAGTATTTAATTTTTTTCAGATGTACGTGTAACAGGTAATGATACATATAAAACAATTTACAGTACGAAAATGCATTTCTATACAAATACATACGCATAAAAAAATTAATATCAATTAACTAGCACACTGTTTGTTAAACATACACAGGGCTGCTACTGTTGACTATTTTTATACCCCTACACTGTAAAAAAATTCTGTGAAGGTACTAAACATTTTCTAGGAAACTTGGA